>CM059044.1:5874509-7214509 GCA_030279155.1 Forsythia viridissima | reverse complement strand
ACTAAATTTTTGTAGTCTCTGCCGTTGTAGGTCCTTCACCTTCCTGTTTGAGACGTTTTTGGTCTATTAAGATCAGTTACCTATTTAAAACATTGGTAGCAGTTTGAGCATTTTCCATAACGATGCACAAGACGTTTCAAATATAACTAAGTTGTGTGCAACCCACATCCCCTCGAGGAGCTAAGTTGAAGGGTTTGCCATGCGCTGATGATAAATTGTGGATTCACCTTATGATCGGGTGCTTCTTTAGACGAGACATCTGCAATTTTTAGTTGCAAAACATGTAACGAAAAGGGTCCGACATTTGGGGCGATGGTGATATCGGGTCACATTGAGAGCTGATTTTAGCTGCTGATGATGCCGAAACTTGCAGATGCTTGAACATTGTCTTATGAACCTAATTGTAGTCCTGGTAATGGATGGGGGATGTGTTCTTTGTGATAGTTTTGGTTAATGCTAGATCTTTAATTAGCCTCTTCTCTTTAAGAATATTATGCAGAATTATGGTATAGAATTTAATTTGTGCTCTTTTGAATTTTGCCTAATGCATTGTCTTCATTGAAAATACATAATTTTCAATAACGGTCTTTCAGTAGTGATGAACCACAAACGTAATGAATAAAAATAATTCATATGTTGGACTTGGGTGTGTGACTGAAATCTATAAAAGCTGTGATTTTTCATTCCCTATTGAGTAAAAGAATTCTTTTACATCAATTAGTTTGTCCAATTTATTGTCATTTCCCATCATTTAGGAATCCCAATCTAATATTAAAGAGTTGTGGTTGACAACTTTTGTAAGTCTGTGTAATCAAACAACATACGGATGGGCGGATTCATCCATAAATTTTGTTCATGGGAGTTGACATGTCTTTTTTCTATTGACATAATCTCGATATTCTATTTATAAATTTTAAAAATCCCAAAAAAAAATATATATTTATCAACAATTTAACAATAGGCGAGCAAGACATAACAATCTAATGATAAGCTCACATGGTAAGAAAATAGGACAACAAAACTCAACAATCCAAAAATTAAACTGGCAAGACAACAAAATATGTGAGTAAGGCAACAAGAATTCTCCAACAATTGCATTTAATTATAAATTTGAGCTGAAATTGATTTAGGACGGATAGAACATGAATTCGGGGAAATTGAGTTAAATCAACTCTTAATTGAATTAAAACAATTTGGGTTAGAAACATGGACTTTACCATTTTGGATTGAGGTTATTTTAAATTTTTGGAAGATGAAGTTATCTTATATATTTGATATTGTCAGAGCTATTTATTTTATGGACACTAATATCAGTCAAGTTAGTTTATTGACCATGTACACTGCTGTCAAATTTTGTGATCTACAACTTTTAACACTTAAACCATGGCTTTTTGTTTAGACATAAACCATGACTAATGTTTTGGCTCCAACTTATTTGATTGCAGGTAGAGCTGACAAATGGGTTGGGTTGGACAAATTCAGCCCATCAGAATAGGGTCATACATAAAATTGGATTGGACTGGTCTAGTCTAGTTTTGTATGGGCCATAAATATGTTAATCCAGTCTAACCCATTGGTCCAACTTAGTCTTAATTTTTTTTTTAAAATAAATTTTTAATACAATCTAATACATTACAGCAAATATAATCTTAGATAAATTTAGACTATATATTTTGAAATTTTGAAATAGATTAATTTATAAAATTGGGGCTCTCATGTATTAGTCAATAGATAAATATCAATTTTCTTTCAAAATAATAATTTTTTTTTGGTTAATTGTAAACTATTTGTAGACACTTTTAAAAAAAATACAAATATTAAAAGCATGCTAGTCTTTTTGCTTGGAGATATGAGCATGTTTGGCTTAAATTAAAAAATTTACTTATAAGTAAATTTAAAATAAATAATTTACTTGTCACACCAAATATATTTTGGATTGAAACTTAAATTAAACTAAATTTTAATTAAATTTAAACAATTTTATGTTGGATTTTAGGATTTTTGGGTTAATGTTTATTGGTGACTTGGGCTTAGATCATTTTAGATTGATACAAATCAATATGTATTGGGGCTATTCACGAAATGAGTTATTAGTGTTAAGGAGAAAAAAATATAAATCGGGCCAGCCCAACTAGCCCACGGGCTAGATGGGCATGACTATATTGGCTGGCCCATGGGCCGAAACGATTTTACCACCCGTAGTTGTGTATTCACATTTTTGGATTAATATTGTTGAAAATTGGTACCGAGAATTAGCCAGTAAACGACAATTTTCTTTAATTCATAAAACCATAACTTTTGCTAGGCGTTCATGTGTTTATTATAATTAAAATACTAATGATTTAGTATTATACCTGAATCGATAAACGATATTAATCTTCAATTTGATTCACGAACTTCCTGCTTTTGATTCACGAACTTAGTGTTCCCAACGTTCAAGCCTTCTATGATATTCTTCAAAGTACAAATTACACCAGCGTGTGGGCACCTTTTAATTTAATAAAAAACTAATTTCTGAATTAGTCAGATCTAGAAAACTAAGAAACTAAAATTTAAGTCAAAAAAGACTTCAGAATTTTCTTTCTTCTTTTTTTTAACTGTTTGAATTGATTTACATTACATGCAATGTGATATAAATATAACAAGCATCCTAATTCCAAACAATGACAAGAGTACTGATTGCATCCAAGTCCAATTATTTTAGGATTGATTTAATTACATATGTAATTCTTGAACTTATATCACAATTACAATTAAGTTCAAAACTTTCATAGTAACTATGATTAAGTTCAAAACTTTATAGAGCTACCACATGACCTATCCGGACATATATTTTCCAAGCTCCAATAATTAGATTCTGTCTAGTCGACATTAGACCCCTCAATCTAATTATTAGTCTTTTGTTTTTTCCACTAAAAGTAAGAGACTGCACTCTCGGAATATATAAAATTACAGAAATTGTAATATTTTTCTCTGACCTACCGTATATATATTTCATCCCCGTTTGAGATCCGATAATTAGGTATGAGCATAAATAACCGTTTTACCCTTCTAATTATTCTCACTAACTTTAAGTTATATTTTCTTCAACGTTCCTGTGAACTAATTCACAGATGTCGAAGTTTAGCCGTCGCTAAACGCTGAGCTCAGATTTATAACCGTTCAACAGAAAATACTTAAGTTGTCACTCGACCCATTTTTTAGGACAACAGTTCCCTACACGAATTTGTGTTCTCTACTTCGTTCATTCTCAAGATCCCAACTCACCGAGATATTTGATCAACTAAATTGATCTCACCAATTGGTGAATCAAAGAACCATCAAACTAACGAAAAAATATACACAATCATGTCAAGAGATTTAGATGAAATACCCGGTGATCAAGTGGAATTTAATTATTCGCACAGTCATGCTATATAATTAAATTTGACATGTGGTCCGTCCAATACACTTCAAGTGTACTAGTGTCACCATTAATTCATTTCTACGATAAGGACAAATCGCAAACTCGAATGATTAAATAGTCAGCACTACAATCTTCTGGTACAAGGCGCCAACCCTTATACATTAGTTGTAAACATTTTTATTGATGATCAAAATATAAGTTGTGTCACACTATATTTCTCAACGCAAGCATCTAATTTATATTATCACAAGTGATCGTTGACACTTTATTTACATGCTCAATATCAAACAAATGCAATAATAATAAATGAATACAAACCAAAGTTTTATTCAATATAAAATTGTTATTTCATCTTAGCAAAATTTTACTATTTGAGCATACAACTCAACAAATATCTATCTGGAATGACAATTGTTCTTGATTTATATAAATTTAGACTGAAATTGAATTACCTCAAATCTTAATTGAATTAAAACAATTTAGGAGGAGAATCTCATTTTGTATAAGCTAAGGTCTATAGACTCTATACACGTGATTTTAAGCAGACATGACCCTTACCCAGCATTTTCAAAAGAATGTCCGTAAAAAAAAAAAAAAATAAATAAATAAAAATTGCTTTGTTTATTGAATATGGGCTGAGGCTGTATCCAGGCCCAGTCCGGGCCCAGATCATCCGCCCTTGCATACCGATAATATGATATTTTTGAAAGTAATACCAACCGAGTCATTATAATATTATATAAATAAATATGTTATTATTCTTGCGGATCTCCTGCCCCCAGTGGGCAGGAATTTATTGCCCACATGCTGACCCCGGTCAGCATGTGGGCAATAAATTCCTGCCCACTGGGCAGGAGATCAGCATTCAATATTCTTGTTTGCAAGTTGTCATTTTCAATTTGTACACTCGTTTGCACTCTTGTAACCTTTATTTCATGATGGTATTGTCCTAGACCTTTATTTTGACGCCCATGATCCCTAATAACTAGTTTAAATAAATGCATAGACCTAATATTACCTTTGGCCATCTTTGGAAAGATCACCAAAACAACTTCAATCTCATTGCTGATTTTTTCTTTTAACTATCAATCAACCTTCAAGTCAACCTCTATATTCATTCCTTTAATAGTCCACATCTCAATTCTAATATTGGCAAGGGACGGTTTGACAAAGTTTTTAATATAAGTTTTAACAGATTTTGATAAAAATTAATTATATTTGTAGTTGAAAATTTGATAAAAATTGTAAGTTCAATGAAATATGTGGTTAAAATAAATTGTTAATTTTGACGTCAACTCTTTAGCACATTTTTAATCAAAATCAAACAAGGACTAATTTTACTTTCCATACATTGCAATATTATTAGTTATTTCACATTTATTTACTCCTTTATATTCACAATAAAAGTTTGATAATTCATTTATTCTCGACTTATGGAGATTGGAGAGTAAAGAGAGAGTTGAGAGGAGTTTATATATGTTGTGATTGAAAAGTGCTCGATATGAGGCTAAACAAGGTCAAGACAGTCGGGCTCATGCATTAACAAACTTGGGAAGCTAGAAGTCCAGTCCATCAACACAAAGTGATACTAATGTCGGACGGAAGAGTTTAGAATAATCAATACAAAAGCCAGTTTTTGATAAACGTTAAATTTGACATTAGTACGAGCCATAAGCCTGGGCAGATTTACAACATGGCGAGACCCCGTATTCGCCTATGATGGAATTTCGTGAAAAAATGGTGCTGGCTATCGTCTATGACGTGTATTTTATCATGTTAATGAATGATTATCGTTTTATTGGCAGGCATTTTTAAAGCTCAAAGAGGAAGAGAATGAGAGGCTTCATTCGATGAAGATAAGTTATTTAAACTACCAAATTTGTAGTTCTTGTTCGTTCCCATTTTGACTAAGACACTTTAATTGGTCATCAAACATGAATTAACTTCAATTCGCATGACTTTTCGTGAACAAAGTGCCTGGAGCCACAACGTGAAAAGAATGAAAGTAAATCATTTAGCTTATGAAACTTGAATGATTATTTTACCTGGCACCATTATCACATTATACTCTTTCTTATTCCTATTTTGCAGTTGGATCTAAACCTACAGTCCAACAGTATTTTGGGTGCAACAACTGAGCATTATTTTCAAAAGCATCGACTGTTGACTTATCATTATTTTCACATTATTTTTTCATAAGTATCGGCCGTTGATTAGTTAACGGTTAATATATGATCGTTGACCGGTCAACGTCCGTTTTAGCTAAACTTCAATCCTAGATCCACCATTGGTCATAAGTCAAATATGACATGAATTTTGAAAAAAAAATATTAGAACGAAATTTCAAAAGAATTGACAATTTACCTCATCAATTATGAAGGACGACACCTATGATTATTCCATTTCACATAGGATACTCTTTCAACTTATTAAATTCTTTAAAAAAGTTTATCGATAAACACTAACAAATTTAATTACAGAAACAGAATCAACCACGTTCTCGAATAATGGAACTCACTATTCAGCACCTATTCACAAATCTTTTAAGGTCCCAAAACGTTGAAAACGATTTCCATGTGGTTTCACATTTGATGGTTGAATTTCAAAAAGCTTTTCCTAAATCTCCACCTACTTTTTCCTAAATCTCCACCTACTTTTACTTTTTTTTTTTTTTTTTGTTGAATAAGGAAAATTCGTGTAAATAGTCTTTAATATTTACTCTTAGTATGGAAATAGTCCATAATATTTATTTTTTGACACACAAATCTCTAACTTATGTATTTTGTCGTGCAATTAGTCTTTATTTTATGAAAAATACCAACATATCCTTAATTTTAATATTAAAAAAAAAAAAAAGCAATTAGATTGCTAACATTTGCAAAAAGTATAAATGAGTTTTACACTTTTATTTTTCATAAAAAATTGAAGGAAACTAAAGATTTTTATTTTTTTAATTAACACTTTATTTTTTAATATACTAATTTTTTTGTTGTTGTATATTTTGCGAACTATTATAAATATAAAGTAATTAAAATTTAAACTCGTAATTATTAACATACATGTTAGATAAAATTATTTTTTCTATTATTAAGTAGTTACATTATTTAAAATTTAAAATTTTATTTTATCGTTACAATATAATAAGAAAAATAAATTTGTCATAAACTTGATGTTCAAATACTCTTATTTAATTGAACTATTCGTTTATTAACTATAAATATTAAAGTTTCAATTGTATTTTTCATATTTTAATTTATCGTTTTATTATCTTTCAAAAATAAAAAACAAATAATAAGTAAATTAATTTTTATTAGTATTTATATTTAAAAATATATATAATAAGTTGATAAAATACTTAATATTTATTCAGTTTTTCACACCACATAACAATTACATATACTTAAAGCACAGTAATTTTATATTTTTCTTTTATAAAAAATTTGACACGACTATAATGATATATTTAATATGTTAAATTAAATATTATTTAATATATGTTCCCGGACTTATTTGCACATTTTTCTTAATTTAAGAATCCAATTATAATTTTATTTAATTAAAATTAATGATATATTTATATTTTTTATTAAATAAAGACCAACACACACTAAAACACACAGACTAAAAATTTATGTACTAAAAAACAAATACTAGAAACTATTTATACACTAGAGATAAAAATAAATAGGAATGATTTGCGCCAATTTCCCGTTGAATAAAGTTATACCATCTTTATCACTTTAGCATTTTTGTCTAGTCTTTAGCTACCACGTCAAAATTATTGCACTAAGCACCAACTTGTCCCCTTTGATTAGTACATTTTTATAAAATACATTATTAATTTTACACGTAGCCAGCCATTTGATGGCTAAATGGATATGATGCTCAACAGTTGTAAGATTCTTGGATATTTTAGTGCACGTTTGGTCAAGCTTAAAAGAATAATTATAATTGATTAAATAGATTAAACATATTTTTTATCTACATATTTTGTAAGACTTATAACTGACTATTCACTTAGTATTTATACATTTCATATAAATATATGATCTACAGTTTATAAGCACTTAAAAAATAATTACATCACTACCAAACATACACGTAAACTTATGACAGTGACTTTGTAAAATATATTTAAAAATATTCATAAAAACAAACAATTATAGTGGATAATATTTTATTTTATTTTAATATTTTCACTTTTAATTTATCTTATCAAACAAGTCAATAATAATTATATTTATTCTCAAATACTTTACATAGTCGACTTCATAAGTTATTTCAGATTAAGAGCGAGTTTGATGGAGATTATAAACAGTTTATAAATCAATATTGGTTTATTTGAGTTGAAATTATTGACTTTTCATGTTAAAAATGAGTTAAAGAGCAGTTGAAAAAAACCAAAATAAATTTTTAATCCCTACTAAACGCATGCTAAATTGGGGGTTATCATAACTTATTTTTAAAGTTTTAAATTGTTAAAAAAAAAAAATTATTGTTACCAAGTAATTCCGTACATGCTTCTAGAAATCGGTGGGTAGCTGTTGCAGTGCTCCATGATAAATTAACAAGGGATAATTACACTTACAGATCCTCAATATCATTTTCATTTAATTTTATTTGTAGATATTGTCCTCATTTAAATAATTTTTTATAAATTCCCAAATAATTTTTTAAAAATAATTTTGCCCCTGATTTAAAAAAAATTAAAATGATAGAAAGAAGAAAAATATAATAAAAAAATTGTAATTTGGACTCTAACTTTTTCAAAAGTACAAATAAATCATAAACTTTTTTATTTTTATTTTACAGATTTTCACTAAAAATTTTAAAAAAACACCCTCAGCCCCACCCTATTCCGCCTCGCGTCACCTCGCCTCCCTAAACAGTTGCAATCCCACCCAGTCGCCGGTCCAAACCTCCTCTTCCTAGCTCTATGACTCCCAATTCAATATGTCAAATGTATAACATGTGACTCAAAGTAGATTGTTGGGCATATTTTGTTTCTTTAAAGAAAAGGACTTGTCTAAATGTTGTATTTCATTTATCGGGGGGATGATTTTGCTATGGCTAACAGCTACGGTTTCCAAAGCAAGTCCTCCACCTTGTAATCAATTGACCCACAACTGTAAACTTGCATCACCGGCTACAATATACTCTCTTGATCTCCTCATTTGGCCTCGTATCCTTTGGTGCTGGTGGCATTTGGAACTTATCAGCTGGACAAAAGAGATAATCCTGACAATGATAGAGTACTAGAAAGCTTCTTTAGTTGGTATTGTGTTTTAGCAGCTCTACCATGAAATTATTTGCTGTGAAGAATTTCTATGGATATAAATCTAGTTGATCAATTTGGTCATCATTACAATTGGATTGAATCTAAACTTCTCCTCATTTTTCTTTTTCTTTTTTTAAAAAAAAAATTATTTTAAATAATAGAATGTAATAAACTATTTTTTTATTATTTTAAGTAAAAAAATTTTAAAAATAAAAAAATTTAAGATTTATTTATACTTTTGAAAATGTAAGAGTCTTAATTGTAATTTTTCAATTGTATTTTTTTTTCTATCATTTTAATTTATTTAAGTCAGTGGTAAAATTGTAAAAAAAGTCATTTGGAGACTATCTGTGTGAGTAAAATGAAAGAATATAGATAATATCTACGAATAAAATTGAATAAAGATAATATTATTATAAAATAAAAATAAAATAAAGAGTTTGTGATAATTAATTCAATTAATAATCATGAAAAGCACAAACAATGTACATGAACAAGACCAAAAGCACTGAAAACTTGTATAGTAGATACACTTTCCTCCATAATATATTAATAATCATAAAATCACACACATGTAAATTAACAAGACCAAGAGCACTGAAAACCTTTATTAGAGTACATCACCTTTTCCATCAAAGACACGCAATTACATTACTATTGCAGATAAGATTTTAATTTTTCTTTTTCTTTTTCTTTTTTTCCTTTTTATTCCCCTTCTAATACTACTAACTGTTTCAAAAAACCCGCATAAACTTCGTCTAGGCTCCGCCTAGACTTAAAGTTTGGCCTCCACACCTCACGCATCGCCCTTGCTTTGCCCTTTTATTGCTTTCGCCTAGGCTCAAAAAACTTAAAATTCTACTTCGACGCCTAGCCACGCTATACGTTTTTTAGAACATTGATGCTACTTAATCTAGTGCATTAAATAGTCTTTAGAGTAGATAAAAGTTGTGGGTATTACGAAATCTATAGATAAAAATAATGTTAGACCAACTTGTAAGTGTTTATAAGCATTTTCAAACATGCTCTAAACCTAACACAGTTTTAGATGGTTCATCCGATTTATGGCCCGTTTGGTACAACTGTTGTGAGTAGAGTTTTTGTTAAAAAAAATTTGACTGTTTTACTAGGAATCTAAAAAGTGTTGTGAATATTAGATTGGCTGTTTGACTGCATAACTATAAAAGTACTTTTGTATAAATTTTATATTTATTTGACTAAACAAATTAATTATTATATATATCATATTATTTTCTTTTATAAATAATATTTTTTTATATCTATATAATAGCTATTAAAATTAATATATTAATTAAATTATGATAACACAATTATTTTAGTATATATCATGTTACTTAAAATTAATTTATTTAAATCAAAACATATTATATCTAATTTGTATTATATATATTTTTCATCTAGTGTAAATATATAAGTAATTAATGTGTCAAATAAATTAATATCTATTTTGATGTATTAATAGTTTTTGTTAAATTTAATTTCATTAAATGTTAATTGCAACTTCTCGTAAAAGTTCAATTAGAACTTTTTATTGATCTTCTCTAAAATATTTTTTTGAAACTGTTTTTTTAGTTAAAAAGTACTTATTGACTTTAGCCAAACAATTATAAATATAATTAAAAATACTTTTGCTCTTTTAAAAAATATTGTTAGACTTTAAAAAAATCCTTCCAAACACATTAATCTATTTTACACCCCTAAATCATGCCTAGTCTCATTTATCATTTGATGCTACATCATAAGTTCGAAAATGGGGCTTTTATTAAAAAATCCCTTATTGTCTTTTTTGCACAGTGTTTGTTTGATAAAGTTTATTATAAATTATAAGTAGTAAATCGTACGAGTATGTTGATAAAAAATAAATAAAAATTATAAATTCTACAAATTTGTGAATAAAAAAAATAATTTACCAGTATATATTAAATGATTATATCCACTCATCATTACACAAATCACATGCCATTGATGTACTGTGCCCATACAAAACTCACTACCCATTTTACTCCATCAATCCAGATTCACATCTCTATAAAAAGGCTGCTTTGAGAAAAACACACAGCAAAAATGGCTTCTACAAATCAACCTCTCCTTTACACTCCCAAGAAAACCACACTTGGCTGCAAAATCCTCTTCTACTCTGTTATTGCAATACTTGTTATAGCCTTTTCAGCTGTTTTTCTTGTCCCAAATTTATTCAAAACAAGCCAAAATGATCCCTCAGTCATTTCTTCAAACATGTGCCGAACAGCCATTGATCCTGAAAAATGTCGAGGTTTTGTCACTCAACTAGTTTCCAATGGAGAAACATCGGTGGAGGGCATCACTATACTGCAAAAATTCTTGATGAAGTATGCTCATCATATATATAATGCAATTGTAGTTAGTACAAAACTTCGAAATCAAATCAATGATGAAAATGAGTTGGGGGCTATATCTGATTGCCTGGAATTGATGGATCTATCAATTGATCAAGTGAAAGATTCAGTGGCGGCTTTGGAGACTCGAACAAAACTATCCCATTTAAATGCACAAACATGGCTTAGTGGGGTGCTTACTAATCATGTAACATGCCTAGATGGGCTTAAAAATTCAGGAAGAAAATCCATTGGGACAGTTCTTGATGACTTGATATTAAGGGCCAGGGCGGCTCTGGCAATGGCGGCTGTGGTTCCGGTATCAGAACCCGACTGGGAAACGCTGCCTCGAAGCCTGCTGCCATCATGGATCTCATTGGGGGATAGGAAACTGTTGCAGAGTTCGGGCAAGCATATTAAGGCTGATCTAATTGTGGCGAAAGACGGGACGGGGAATTACACCAAGGTGGCGGATGCTGTTGCGGCGGTGCCTGATAAAAGCAAGAAGCGATATGTGATATATGTTAAGAAGGGGACTTATGAGGAAAATGTGGAAGTGGGAAAGAAAAAAGTGAAGCTGATGATTGTTGGTGATGGAATGGATTCTACTGTTATTACTGGTGACCTTAATGTTGCTGATGGTTCCACAACCTTCAAATCTGCCACTCTCGGTGAGTATATAGTATATACATATTAGCATCTTATTCGATTTTGTAACGACTACAGACTTTTTCTTATAATCCGTCTAGGGGCTATTTTGTGCACTATTACGATTTCGTAACGAGCACGGATTTTTGCCTAAGCTATTTCGTGCACTATTAGTATATATACTGTATTTCGTGAAACTTTTAATAGACTATGCTAACGGTGCACGGAATACGCTGGAGAGTTGTTGGGAAAAGTCACGATTTGTAACTATGTCTTGAACTAATAATCATGGATTCAACTTCTGTAGCTGCCGTGGGCGAGGGATTCATATTACAAGACATTTGCATCCAAAACACTGCCGGACCGGAAAAGCACCAGGCGGTGGCACTTCGCGTCGGTGCAGATCAGTCCGTCATAAACCGCTGCAAAATTGACGCCTACCAAGACACATTATACACACATTCTCTAAGGCAATTCTACAGAGATTCCTACATCACAGGAACAGTAGATTTCATCTTCGGCAATGCGGCAGTAGTATTCCAAAACTGCAAACTCGTGGCCCGTAAACCCATGAAGAGCCAAAAAAACATGGTGACTGCCCAGGGCCGAATCGATCCGAATCAGAACACGGGGACTTCAATCCAGTATTGTGAAATCATAGCTAGTGATGATCTAGAGCCGGTGAAAAGTTCATTCCCGACTTATCTTGGCCGTCCGTGGAAAGAGTATTCGAGAACTGTCGTGATGCAATCGAACATTGGGGATCTTATTGATCCGGCAGGCTGGGCGGAATGGAACGGAGATTTTGCATTGAAAACTTTGTATTATGGGGAGTATATGAATAGTGGAGCTGGTGCAGGGACTAGCAAGAGAGTGAATTGGACGGGGTACCATGTCATTACTGACCCTGCTGAAGCCATGAAATTTACTGTGAAAGAGATGATACAAGGTGGGGAGTGGCTGAGTTCCACTGGAGTGACTTTCACTGAAGGATTATAAGTGTTTTTTTTTTTAAAAAAGGTTTTAAACTACTTCTATGCTAATTTTATACACGGAAAAATCGGCTTTTTGAACGGAACAACTCTTGAAATTTATATCAATTCAAGAAGTTGTCCCATTTGCGTCAAAAACTCCGATGAGTTGTTGTCCTAGGGTGTAATATTATTGTATGAAGCAATAAAGTTAGTAGTTTTATTACCGGGTTAATTTTGCTAACGGTCACTCAAATTATTTTAAAATTTTAAAACGGTCACTAAATTTCAAAATTTGTAGTGTTGGCCACTAAAGTATATGTCTGCTTTTTCAAATGGTCACTCCACTAAGTTCCAACTTGAAATGGTGATGTGGCACACAATAAGCCGTTCTTTATAATCATTTGGACTAGAATGCTTTAAGTTCAAACATAAAGAACCTTAACACATGAATTTAGAACCTGAGGACCCTCTAGTGCAAATTTCACATAAAATCACCTTTCCCATTCATGCAACCATCAGACCCTCTCTCTCTCTTCCCCAACCCTAAATTGGGGCCATTATTTGGAAATTCTACCCTAACTTCCAAATTAATCACACTCCCAATCCTAATCTATCAATTTACCCCCCAAATCTCTCTTCAAACCAACCATTTTCCTCAAGGGCAGTTTTCTTTGCAAAAATCGGAGCAAGTGGGGACCACAATCATCTAATTAATTTGAAATGTTGGATGTTGAGAACAAGATGAACGTTAGCACTTATTTTGTTATTTATTTATTTTTTTGTTTGTAATGTTGGCATAAAGTCATTTTGGACAGATTTATGGGGCCACAATTCATGTAATAAATGCATTTTTTTTTTTTGTTCAAAATGCCGTAAATTTTCTTTTTCCCAACTATGGTGTCCACTAAGCAAAGTTATAATTTCCTTTTTTAAGGACATTTGAACAGTGTGTCGGATGAAGAAGACATCACATTCAACGATTTTGATTACAGCCTTGGAGAAGAAGATGACTTTATGTTTGAGAAAAACGTTTTTGAAAACGTAAAACTGGACATGAGGAATGAGGCTTGTCGTTGGTAGATGCAAATGAATCAGACAGTTGTACATACACTCCTTCAAATGACCTTTGAAGTGTTCATTCTGGTAGTGACGATGAAGTTAATTATTAGGTATCTAGAATTTAATGGTGAAAAATATATGGTGGATCTCGTGCTTGAGGTTGGAGTGAAGTTTAGGTCCAAATAGGAAATAAAGGATGTGGTTAAAAACTTCATAATTGATAACCGTTTTGAAGTGATCTTCCTGTAAATGATAAATCCAGAGTTGAAGGTCGTTGCAAAGATAGTGTCCATGGTGCATTTGGGCTTCCTTTTTGGCGAAAGAATCATCGTGGCAAATTAAATCGCATGAATAGAATCAGGGGCGGAGGGGAGGGGAGTCCTGGGGGAGACCAGGACCCCGACCCCCCAACTTTGAAATTTTTTCTTTTTAATTTTTTTAATTTACTAAACAAAGAATATCCAAAATGAATAATCTAAGTGATAATTTTATCATACACCACAAAATATAAAATAATTTAAAAAATACTATCTAACTTTTTTTATTTTAAAAATACTATTTTTTATAACACTTGTTGTTACATTTGTTATGTTTGTTAATAACAAATATAACACGTTTATTGTAACTAAAATAACAAATGAAACAAAAAATGTTATAAAACTTCAAAATAGTATTTTTATAATAAAAAAGTATGACAGTATTTTAAGAAATATTTTTATTTATTGTGTATTTGTGAAAAGACCACATAACCTAAATAAAGATAAATAACCTAAACAAAGAAGGCCCAAAAATGGATTCATATTTATCTTTTTCTACCATCCGACTTCACGTCTTCTGGTTTGTGAAATTCAAATCACGATTTATGTACGACAGACGGCAGCAAGAATCATGTCGTTTGAGTTCTTCTGTCGAATCGAATGGTCGAATTTCCATAAAAAAAATTTATATTGTCATAAAAATGGGCTCAGTAATTATAGTTTGAAAAAAAAGATTTCGGGGGCAACCCCCGCAAGAGGGGTTCCCCCATCCCCACTCCTATTTTAGGACCCTCCAAGCTCCAACTTAAAATATCTTGCTCCGCCACTAAATAGAATCATACTTGTATAGATAAATTGAAACCTTTATCATTGTGCCGAAGTGGGATGTGAAATTGTTCAAAGCCACTGTTTTGAAGGAGTATAGTGTAGAGATTAGTGACACGGTGGCATGGAGGGCTAGGAGATATGAAGGGGTTGCTTAGAGGATCGTTAGTTGCGCAATTTGGTTTGTTGGGTTCGTATGCAGCTGAGTTTAGAAGAACAAACCCAGGATCAAATGTTGCACTATCTCTTGACGAACTTGTGTTTAAGACGATATATGTTTGTTTCGACACTTGAAAAAAGGGTTTCTTGGGTGGTTGTAGACCTGTTATTTGCATAGACATATGCTTTTTGAAAGGGGATTTTGGTGGTCAAGTACTTGCTGCGGTGGGCATTGACGGGTATGACTATATATTCCCAATTGCGCATGCCATTGTTGAAACGTAAAGTAATGCTTGTTGGTTGTGGTTTTTTAAACTTTTGGTGGAAGATTTGATGCTAAAAAATGCATATGGTTTGACAGAAGAGGTGATGGCAAAAAGAGAATGAAATGTATTGTTTCCGGGCAAAAGGAGCACAATAAAAGATATCACTCAAAGAGTTATTCGCAAGCAAGCTATACAACAAATGTGGTATTTACTAATTAATGCATAGTCTTTTCTTTCCAGATTTGTTAGACTTATTATGTTGTTATCTGATTCTTCAAATAATGCACTGTATTGTTCTTCATCTGCATGGGGTGAAATCGCTAGTGGAGATGTATCGCATTTTGGACAGCATTGCACCCATTCGCAGCCAGCTACTGTAGTTGGAATCAGTGGGGGTCCACATTTTCTTTCGCAGCCCATTGATAATAGTGGACAAACTGAGTTCGGTGGAGTGACACCCTTCGTACCCAAACCAAGAACCAATTTCTATAGAAAAGGATTTATGCCTCAACGAAGGCCAAATGCCATTGGAAGTTCGATGTCAATGACAACTCTTACCGAAGCATGGAACAATTTGATGAGGAAATGAGCTACTATTGAATTTATTTTTTGTCGACGAACATTATTTTGTCGATGAAAACTTATTTTTGTTAACGAAACATATAGTTTTTGTCTATGAAATCTATTTTATCAATGATAGATTGGGATTTGGAGTAAGATTAATTTGGAAGGTAGGGTAGAATTTCCAAACAATTGGCGCCAATTTAGAGAGAGAGAGAGAGAGAGAGAGAGAGAGTCTGATGGTTGCATCACTTGCATGAATGGGTCAGGTGATTTTTAGGGTGAAATTTGCACTAGAGGATCCTTAGGTTCTAAATTCATGTGTTGAAGTCCTTTATATTTGAACTTAAAGCATTCTGATCCAAATAGTTATAAAGAATAGTTTATTGTATGCTACGTCAGTACTTAACAGTGCCACATCACCATTTTTTGTTGAGAACTTAACAGAGTGACTGTTTGAGAAATCAGATATATACTTTAGTGACCAGCACTGCAACTTTTGAACTTCAGTGACCGTTAGTGAAATTAACCCATTTATCACCCTATTCAAATTCTATTTTTTTTAAAGATCAAATGTGATAACGAAGAAGATTTCTATATAAATGCAAATGGATCAGTAATGTCCGTTTTTGGAGCAAATATGTGATATTATATTTGGTGAATAAAATTAAACAAGTATTCAAATTTTGGATACTTTGACAGCCGAAACTTTGAAGAAATAGGCCAGACATTAATTATAAATTGACATATTTTTCTTCTCTTTTATGTACATTTCTTGAGGATTTTTGATTTAAAAAAAAAAAAATTATAAGTCTAGCTTTCTAGCTTTTTTTTTTTTTTTTTGGGGGGGGGGGGGGGATTTTGGTGAATGAAATTCTATATGATTGTAAAGATTTTTTATACAGTGAAATTTTTTTACTATCCATAGATTTTTTATATTTTAATAGTCTCGTTATTTTTTCCTGAAGAAATAATGTGGGTTGCGAGTGTAAAAGTTTTCGAGAATTCTTTGTGGACTTTGTGATCTGGCACCAGATCTTTGTCTACACTGATGCCACGACCAAGCGGCCTCAGAGTTTTGCTAGGGAAACATATTTTTTTGTTGGTAAAAGAATAATATAGAAATGGCTCTAGTCTAATTCTCTTTTGGCAAAATTAACAACTTTTCATTTTCTATCGAAAAATTGGCGCAAATGGTCATTCACCTTTGCCCTCATTACAGAAATCATCCATAACATTTATTTTTTGCACAAAAAACCCTTAATCTATGTATTTTAGTGGGCAATTAGTCCTTATTTGATGATAAAGACAAATTTGCTCTTATTTTTATTAGAGAAATTGTAATTGGATTTTAAATCTTTGCAAAAAATGTAAATGAGTTTGATAATTTAATTTTATATATATAAAAAAATCTAACGAGTTCTTTTTTTTTTTTTGAATTAACATTTTATTGACCAAATTGATAATGTACTAAATTGTTTTGTATATTTTACGAACTATTGTCAAATAACTAAAATTTAAGCTCATAATTATTAATAAATATGCTAAATAAAATTATTTTATTATTATTAAGTAATTATATTATTTAAATTTTAAAATTTTATTTTATTGTTAAAACATAAAAATAATTTTTTTTTGTCTCAAACTTGATGTTCAAATATTTTTATTTAATTGAACTATTCATTTATTAACTACAAATATTAGAGATCTAAGTGTATTCTTCATATTTAAATTTATTGTTCGAAAATAAAGAACACATAATGTATAAATTAATTTTTATTAGTATTTTTATGTTAAACATAATAAGATTGGTTGAATATCTAGTTTATAACACGTTATCAGCACGAGATTCTAGCCAACTGAGTTAGCAATTAGATATTATTTTTTTATTCAAAAGAAAAAAGGAGAAGCAAAACTAGGCAGCCAAACTTTGATATCAAAACACCATAAAGAACAAACAAAAGCTTAGTGGCCCAAAGTCTACTTTCTTAAGCGTCAATATTCTAAAAGAAATTCAAAAGGCACAACCTGGTTAGTGTTCATATCTCTATCCTTGCTTTGATTTATGAGTCCAACTCATATTATACTTTTTGTTATGACATCTTTATGAGAAGCAATTAAAAGAAATATTCATGCTTTAATTAGATATAACAATGCTTTAACTTTTATTCAACGGCAAAGGACAACAAATCACTATGTTTATTGTTTTAAAATATTCTTGAACAAGATTTGTTTTTTTTTTTTCCTGAATAATTATAATTCTATCAATATTCCATAAGAATATTATGTTATATTTCATAACCTAAACATATAAATATTCTAGAAGAATATTTTATTGTTCTAGTAGAATATGAACTATTGCTCCTGAACTAGTAATAGTTTACATATATCAATATTATATTGTTGCTCATGAAGAAGCACAATTTTTTTATATATTAATATTCCAATAGAATATTAATTGCTCATAAATAGTCTAATTTTATAAGATATAATATTCTATAAGGATATTATAATATTGCTCATGAGGAATAAATCTTTACTTTAGAATAAAGTTAACATTTTAAAATAAATTGTTGTTGCTCCGGAAGTAGCACAATATTATATTAATGTTCCAGTCGGATATTATTTGTTATCAAATAGCGTAATTTTATAAGATCTATTATTTTATAAAATATTGTATTAATACTCATGAATAAGTATAACGTTATGAATATCAATATTTTAAACGAAAATGATATTATTATTTCTGAAGAAACACAAAATATAAAAAATATTCTAAAAGAATATTGTGTTGTTGCTCCTGAAGAAGCATAACTTAATTAAACGAATATTATATGACTGTTTTTGAAGAAGCATAAATTTGTACATATCAATTTTATAGAAAAAATATCGTGTTGTTGTTTTTGAAGAAGCACAACTTTATAATTTTAGAATATTAATGTTGTATAATATTAGAGTGTTGATACTCTTAAAGTACTATATTGAACCAGAAGTTCAATGTCCTAAAATTTTTATTGATTGTCATTACCGGTTAGACCATCCCAGATCAATATGATGTAAAATATTAATGAGAATATCTATTGAAAACCAGAAGATTTTTCAATATAATGAATTCTCGCGTGATGCTTGTACTTATGGTATATAACCCAGTAGACCTTCATTAGGTAAAATCGGGACTGAATTCCCTACATTTCTGAAAATTATTTAGGGTGACTTATGGGGCTTCATCACCTTCCATGTTGACCATCTATATATTTTTTGTATCTGATAGATACATTTACTAAATGATTGTATGGTGTTATCATTCGCAACTTGAAGTTTGCGAAATTACTTGCTCAAATATTAAATTATGAGCATAATTTTCAGATTATACAACCAAAACGGTGGTGTGTCTTATCAATGCTAATGAGTCTAAATCTCGAACTTTTAATAAATATTAGTTGAGATGATGTTAAATGGTTTAGCAATATTATTTTTCATCGCCTCCAATTAAATTATAAACCATTACTATTGAGAACAAATCGCTTCCCATTTTTTCTAAGGAATGCTATTTTATATGCAGAAACACTTATACGCATCATGCCAATATCAAAGTTATCCCCACTATAGTTGGCTTATGGTCAGAGCTTAATATTACCCATCTAATGATTTTTGATAGTGCAATATATGTACAATCGGTCTACCATAGTGTAATGAGATGGGCATTAAAAAATGTTGAGAATATATGTTTAGTTTGGAACATTATAAAATATCTTAAGTTCTAACGGGTGATATTTTATAATACGATTTTTCGAATGTCATTTTGATAAGATATTTTTCTCAATATTATGGGAGATAAATTAAGTAGCTAGAAAGAATACATGAAAATGTAGCATATTATATTTTTTAGATCATTGCACAAGACAATATGAACCAGAAGTTCGAAAAATAACTCATTTATAAGTTATACAATTGACAGATATATTTACTGACCAAAGAGATTAAATCAAATCTCATATACCAGCTCTAAATGCTCCAATTTATATTAACGTCCTTGAAGGACAATCCATTAACATTATATCTGGCAAATTAATGACATGCTTGAAGCGTGGTGATATTTCATTCCAAAAAATTCTTAAATTAAAAATAGAGCCAATTATAAAGATGGCCCTATTGAGGAGGTGTATACCCTTGGATAATATATAGACATAACTAATTATAAAACCCCATAAGAGGTTTAGTTAGCTGAAATAATAAAATGATTGGATTCAAAAATAAATATTGTTGACAACACTTTTGTACATAATGAAGTGCTTCATATTATGAAAGGTGGTGAAGATATTGAAAGAAATCTGTCAAAGAATTAATTGGTCAAATAAAAGAATGCAATCCAAGTAAATTGAACACTAGAGAAACCTGAAATTTCTAGACCTATAGTCCGAGCACCTAAAGGTGTATACTTATGCGAAAAGGAAATGAAAAAATGAAGTCGTAATATGTAATGCACAATTTTTAACATTATGAATTTCGCAAAGACTTATATAAAGTAATCACATGTTGATATCTTGTTAGCCTGTCAATGCATGACATATATGTATGCAATGAATATTGTTATAATCAACTCATCTCGCATGACTAATAAAACTATGTATATAAATTCTTGAAAGATTTAATATGCCTGAAGCATATAGTTCAATTTTTCATGAATTTAATCGATCGAATTACAGATCTGAAGTGATATTATAATGAAAGACATAGTTTTGCTTTATTCTCGCCTATTATTCTCTCTAGTTTATAACAACTCGTTAGTTTTCTTTATTTTTTAGGAAAATTGGTGAAAATAGTCCATAACTTTTGCCCTTATTGTGCAAATGGTCCATACATTTGTATTTTGTCGCAATAGTTCCTAACATATGTGTTTTAGTGCACAATTGATCCTTATTTGATACAAAAAAGACAAAAATACTCTTAATTTTAGTTTAAAAATTACAATTTAATTTTTAACATTTGTAAAATGTACAAATAAGTCTAATACATTTATTAAACAATATTTAATTTAGCATATTAAATATATCACTATAGTCGTGTCAATAAAAATTTTCATAAGAGAAAAATATAAAATTATTGCACTTTAGTTATATGTAATTGTTATGTAATGTGAAAAACTTAAATAAAAATTAAGTTAAAGAAATCACAAAATTGCGTATATAATTTTATGACATTGAACAAATCTTATTATATTTTTTTAACATAAAAATACTAAAAAAAAATTAATTTACACATTTTGTGTTTTTTATTTTTGAACGATAATAAAACAATAAAATTAAAATATGAAGAATACAATTTGAACTCTAATATTTGTAGTTAATAAACCAATAGCTCAATTAAATAATAATATTTGAGCATCAAATTTGTAACAAAGTTATTTTTCTTTTTATGTTGCAATGATAAAATTAAAGTTTAAATTTTAATGAGTACTTAATAATAATAAAATAATTTTAATTAACACGTTTGTTAATAATTATAAGTTTAAATTTTAGTTATTTTATAATAGTTCGTAAAATATACAAAATAATTTATTATATTATTAATTTTGTTTCTTTTAATTTTTTATAAAAAATAAAAGTATTGGATTTATTTGTACTTTTTGCAAAGGTTAGGAATCCAATTAAAAATTTTTCTAAATAAAAATAAGGGTATATTTATCTGTTTTATCAAATAATGACAACTTGCACACCAAAATATATAGGTTAGGAACTGTTGCGCCAAAAAATAAAGGTTATGGACCATTTGCACAATAAGGGCAAAGGTTAGGGACCATTTGCGCTAATTTTCTATTTTTTTAATAAAAAATAAAATTATCGAACCCATTTACACTTTTTGTAGATATTAGAAATCCAATTACAATGTTCTCTAACTAAAATTAAGGGTATATTTTTTTTTTTATCAAATAATGACTAATTGCGCGCCAAAACACATAGGTTAGGGGTCTTTTGTGCAAAAAATAAATGTTAAAGATGATTTCTACCCTGAAGACAAAGGTGAGGGACCATTTGCACTATCCTTTGAAGGAATTGTATGACTGTTATATACTAGAGATATTATAAATTATAGGCCTATTTGGTTGAATTTAAAAGTAGTTTTTTAAGAATTTTTTTTTAAAAAAGTTGATGAAATGTATAGTTGAAAAATTAATAAAAGATGTGAGTCCATAAAATATATGGTTGAAAATAAGTTTGAAAAAAAAATTAAAAAAAAAATCATACCAAACATGCTCTAAATTGGATTATTTTGATGCACATATTTGTCAAGTTGTAAGATTTATGATGTATAAGAATGGGTCTATGCTTCGACTCAGTCAAGTAGACCTTCACTTGGCTAGGATTCTTACTCTCGAACGGGTGTAACGCAACCAGCATGCATATAGAGGGATTACGTGTTGCCCAAATTCGGGCAACACATGAATTCCCAAACCACCCCCCTCCCCCCCCCCCCCCCCCCCCCCCAACCCAACCCAACCCAAATTACCTTTTATCAACCCCCCTTTCCTCCAGCCAAATTCAAGAATTGCAGTTGCTTCTCAACCCCCAACCCCCACCCAAATTCATTTTATTTAATTCAATACCCATTATTTTATGAACTGCGGCTATTTTCACCTACATCTTTTTAAATCCTTCACTTTTTTATTGCAGATGGCCTCTCAATTGTTGTTTAAAAGTAAAAATAATGTATATTAATTTATTCCTCATTATTTATTCAATCATAAATATACGTGACCTAAATTCAAGCATAGTATTCTACGATATTCCAAACATATTATTAAACTTATGCAAAACAATAATGCAGATAATCTTTAATCATAAATTACAAAGCAAACTTAATCTAAGGGAACTGGTACTGGTTGTTAAAAAATCCAGGGGTAGCTGACAATAAAAAAATTATTCAAAATGAAATGCACAACCCATTATTTATGAAAATAATCAATCAAATAACACATGTAATTAATTTACCTATTTTGCAACGTCGAACAAGTTCATTTTGAATAATTTTTTTATTGTCAGCTGCCTCTCCATTTTTCAACAAGTACCCGTTTCTTTAGAATAATTTTACTTTGTAATTTATGGTTTAAAATTATTTGCATTATCGTTTTGTATAAGTTTAATATGTTTGGAATATCGCATAATAATATGCTTGAATTTAGTTCACGTATATTTTATGGTTGAATAAATATTGAGTAATAAATTAATATACATTATTATTACTTTCTAACAACAATTGGGGGGGTAATCTGCAATAAAAAAGTGAGAGATTTAAAAATAAGTGAGTAGGAGGAACCGTAATTCATAAAATGGGGATATTTAATTATAAAGAGAACTAAAGGGGTGTGAGTAAGGAAAATAGCCGCAATTGTTGAAAAAGTTGGGGGGAGGGGGTGGGCTTGGCATTAATTTGAATTGCCTGGCATTCGGGAATTCATGTGTTGCCCCAATTTGAGCAACACATAATCCCTCGTGCATATGATGTATACTTTTGAATCCAAAAGTCGGAAACAGTAAGTAGATATTTGATACGTACTATCACATCTTACTAAACAATGTAACACACAAAAGTTTAGCTAATTTTTCTTTGAGTAATACTAATATACTATTGTGTTGAATACCGTTTAATCCATCTTACAAGATAGATTGAAGTCACGACCCGCTCTAAAAAACCTCATTGATTGTTTCCTGATTCTTCTCCTCTTCTCCAGAATCATATGTATCTGACATGAAAAGGCTGGAGAAGTATTGATTCCAAAAAAGTTCTGTAATAAACTTTTAGTCAGTATCAATAGAATATCTTTAGAGAAAAGCAAAGGAGCTCATCTTTTATTTCTGTCGGCATGCTCAATAACTACAGCAATCGAGCCTTATTCTCAATAAATTTAGAGTCGACTAATGTGCATTCTTTTTTTACCGCTCCGTTCTAATGTCGGGGAATACCTTTAGATGCCATTACCCTATTGCAAGACATGAAAATTCTTGATAATGATCAAGAAAAGTATAATCCCCCAGGGAATAAGTTCACTGAATAGAAGTATGCTTTGCATTGTAAGTGAAGAAACCCAAAAAGGATGAGAAGAATAACAAAAAGAAGCAAAAGCTTCAATACCACAACTTGTAAAGGCCATACAAACTTCACCTATAAATAACCCTGTCCATCTACAATTGTCTTCATCCCGGTAGCCTCATTCGAATACGATCTTGCAGATTTTGACACGAGTCGTCGAATTTCTTCAATGGCTCAAACTGTTCTAAGCTTAAAACGAAAAGCCCTTCATGTGATGTTGGGAATTCTTAGTGTTTTGTTACTGATTCAGAGAGGTAATGCATTTGAATTCAAGGTTGGAGGTCCAAAAGGCAGTTGGACAGTCCCTACTGATCCAAATGTAGCCAGTTACAATGAGTGGGCAGAAATGAATCGGTTTCAGATTGATGACACCCTATGTAAGTCATCTTTATTTTATCTCCATTTTTTCCTTTGGCTAATTGAACTAGCTGCCCATCACCAGCATTTGGATTTTTTTTTTCCAACTTTGAACTGTGTGGAGCTTAATCATAGGTGGACATACTGTGTGGAGCTTAATCATAGGTGGACATACTAAGGGACCGGAGCCTCCTCTCAATTTTAAATATTTTCGGGCCCAAAAGCAGCCCATGCCCCCACGCTCCCTCTCAATAAAAAAAAATTTAAAGGTCTAGATTCATCTGCAATTTTGGTTCATCCCTCCTTTCTATCCAACGGTCTGCCACTTTCTTTGTGACATAGTAGAAGGGAAAGAGAGAGATATTCGTTTTTTCTTAAACCTCTCAAATTTCGGAGAACGGTTAATTTTTTAGACAAATTCTCGTTTTTCTTTAGCCAAATTCTCGATTTTCATGTTAAATTGAAAATGTAAAATCATCCTAGTTTTCTTTTGATCGGTATGCATACAGAAGTGCCCAATCTTTGAGTTTTTTTTGAAATGATCAAAGTATTCTATAGCCAATTTTTCTGAAATTTGATAAGAGAGTATCAAATCTGGGGAAAAATAGGACTAGATTTTAGAATTTGAAGTCTCATCTTTGACTGAGCATTGATGTCCCAAAAAACTATGTAATGTCGAAAATGGATTTTAAAAATTGAAAGCTCGAGATAATTCTAAAAGAATAGCCTTTTTTTCTCATTTTGATCACCACATATGCCTTTTCCAATGAAAATTCAACCAGTTGATTTCAACATACAAACTGAACCACTTATATTCGAGTTAGTGAAGCTAATGACAAAATCACAGTTCAAACAACTTTTCAAGAGGCAATTTTCCAGAATTTTGAGAATATCAACGCAGTTTTGTAGTTTTCCAGCGAATTAAGAATTACGTAGTATCCCAGTTGAGTAAATTCACATTGAGGGTGAATCAGTGTTTCTTATTTCGTTTTACATTAATATTACTCTCGTAATTGAGAGTCTGTCTAAACATCTAACATTTCTATCTTTTAACTTCCATTAATTTCTTTTGGATATTGCAGTGTTTGTTTATCCTGCTGATAAAGACTCTGTATTACAAGTAACTAAGGATGACTACACAAATTGCAAAACAGCATCCCCCATTGTAAAATTTTCTGATGGCCACACAGTGGTCAAGTTTAATCAATCAGGACCATACTACTTCATAAGTGGAGTGGTTGATAACTGTCTCAAGAATGAAAAATTGATAGTGATTGTAATGGCAGATAGAAGCAACCATTCCAATCAAACAGTAGCTCCAACTCCTCCTCCACCATCAGCCGAGGTTCCGGCCCCTTCTCCAACCGGTGGAGAGTCACCGTCTTCCGGGGTGGATTTAAACCCCACCCCGGCTCCTGGTCAGGAGTTTCCGACGAAGAATGGTGGTTCACCAATTGTCCTGAGTTCAATTGGCTCCACTGGAGCTTTTCTGGTTTCATTGATCCTTCTACTAGTTTCTTGATGTGTATATGGACTTAAAAAAACATATTTATTTTTCTTTTGTTCATGATTTTTTCTAGTTCTTAGTGATTGAAAAGAGATCATGGTTGGATTATTTATATTGGTTTCATACAGTTGAGAAAAGAGTCTTATGGGAAGCTTGTAACGGCCGTTTGCCATATTTGTGTATAATCTATAATGTACAAAAGAAAATAAATTGTATATTTGTTTCATTTGAGGTCACCCAACTTACACATTTGTATCATGTTGGTACCCTACTTTAATATATTAACTTGATCACCCAACGCATTTGCAATCCCATGTTTGTTGTTATTACATTTCCACCTATGTCAATGAAGGGGAAAAAATGGATTGCTGATTCTATCAAAAATGGTAAGCAAATAGCTTTTTGAGTGAGTATTTTGTCAAAAAATGACTTTGACACATTTTGTTCATTCTCCTCTTTTTTTTTTTTTTTTTTTTTTTTTTTTTTTTTTTTTTTGTTGAAGTGCTAAGAATTTCTTTCGCAAGTTGCATGTGGAGTTAAGTCACGATCGTATGGAGTTTTCTATGCTAGGGGAAGAAAAAAGCATGTCCGTGTGTCACTATGTCTTCAATTTCATCTCTTCTAAAATTTGTTGTTCAATCATCTCTTCAACGCATTTCCAAAATCTGCTCATTTTCTCAATCCATCTCCCTAAATCGATCATTTTCCTTCACCGTACCGATCATCTCCAAAATCTATTTATCGTCTCAATCCATTATCATAATAGAGCTTACGGTCGGATTTCACCACAAAAGAGGTGTGCTATTAATTTTTTATTTTCTTTTTATACTATCTCATTCTTTCAAAAAGAGTTCTGAATGCATCACAAGTTTGGGTTGACATTTCTTGGTTTTTGTAAATAAGTTTTACGTTCAAGAATGATTTATGTGGTTGTGTTTGCTAATCATTTTTAACACATTTCCCCTTTACTTTTTGTATTTTTAGGTTTTTACTTTTTATAGCATATAACGAAGGCCATGACTTTGTATTTAGAAGTTTTCTTTAATATTTGGATTAATTATACTCATAGTCCTTATTCTTTTAGTTTTGTAACAATATCTTTCTCATTCAATTTTATTCGCAGATATCATTTTCATCCTTCTATTAATTCTCATATACAGTCTCCACTCACAGAAATTGTCCAAAATGGCCGTTAACTAGGTCATGTGTAGTGTTTTTGACTTTCAACCACGAGAGCATTTTAGTCAATCCACCTAAAACAATTGGCGGAGGCCTAAATTGAATTAGTCGGGAATTTTAGTCAATCCTCCTCTTCATCCTTAGCAATAGTCAAAATTGAATTCACAATTGGCGGAGGCCTAAATTGAACAACCCTTTTCAAACTAGAATCAAATGAAGCGGATGAATTCATGGAATTTGGGAGGATTTGAGGGGTATTTGAAATATCGGATTTTGATCGTAGAAGGGAAGAAAATAGAGAAGAGGAAAAGGACAACGATGACGACTCAGGTTGAGGAAGAGAAGAAAACAACGAAGTAGAAGATGACTTAGAGTTCCTATTTTCTGGGATTTCTTCTAGATCCTCTCGTTTATATTGAGGTTGGGGTTTTGGCATAGAAGGTTCCTTGAAATCAAACGGGGTTTGTGAGGTGGGATTTGGGTGGAGGTAGTGAACTAAAGAGAGACAATTTCGGAGGAGGGAGTGAATCGTAGACTTTCCTCGATAGTTTTCATAGAAAATCATTTTCTCTTTCATTTTCTACCTTAAATTTTTCAGGATTCAAAGACTTTTTTGGCTGTTTTGGCTCCTGATGTTGCTGATTTTCTTGTTCTTGTTGAGGATGCATAATTTGCTAGCAAAGAATCCATCGAGAAATTAATAAATCGAATTTCACTCGTAAAAGAGAAAATGATAAAAAGAATTACACTCACACATAAAGGAGAAAATGATAAACCAAAATTGTTTTAGGTAGATTTACTAAAATGCCTTCGTGGTTAAAAGTTAAAAACACTACACCTGACAGTGCGAATAAAATTGAAAGAAAATAATATTATTAGAAAGTCGAAAAAATAGAGATTATGAGTATAATTAACCCTTAATATTTCTGAGACAACTCTTGTGTTCCTCATATTTTGTTGGTTGCTAATGTTTGAATATGCATAAGCAACGTGCATATATTTTTTACCTATGAAAACAAAGATCAGAGAAATATGAAATGTGTGAGTAAAAAAAAAAAAAAATTGACTTTATAGCAATCAAATAGACAAAATCTGTCAAAAATGACTATTTGCACACGTATATCAAGTCAAGGACATCTCTACCAATAAAAAACGTTAAGAACTAATCCAACAAACTTAGAGACTATTTGCGCTAAATCTCTTAAAATAAAAGTTAATTTAAATATTAAAAAAAAAAAAAAAAGAAGAAGGCGCGTTTACTTAAAAATAAGAGAAAAAATAAATACAAGAGATTTTCACTCATATAAATACAAAAAAAAAAAAAAATATTCATCAAAATTAAATATCAAAAATTGATATTCTCAAATCTTCTCAAAATTCATCTGTTACGCTCTGATCCTATACTAGTTTGTATTGTCAAGCCCGCATAACAGTCGATAAACGCGATTCTTCTCTATTCCTAATTGAAACAGGAGATGGCAATTCGTGCGATGCTCGCAGCTGTACGAAACCGTTCATTCACTACTGCTGTGGCCCCCCGCTACCGATTTGTGAGCACCCTTTAATCTTTAACATCACTACCATTACATGCTAAGAAGTTTACCTCAAAATGAAAACAAGGAGAAGAAAAAAAAATTATTTTCACGTATTTTACCAAAAATCAAGATTTTGCTTGTCAGAGTCCGTCAGGTTTTTTCAATTTTTTGGGATCCCTTTGTTTTTTCATATTATTTGATTGGGACTTTTTATTTTAATTCAATCAGGTAGTCGTGTTTGAAATTGCTTCTTTAGGATCCAATAGTCAATTTTTATTGCTTGTTGCTTATCGTGCTTAATGAAAGAATATAGAAGAAGAAAAAACCAATTTAATAGCTAAAGTTTTTCAATTTTTGGAGAACCTTTTGTTTTTTTATATGATTTGATTGGGATTTGTTATTTAATTCAATCAGGTGATCGTTTTTGGAATTGCTTCTTTAGGATCCAGTAATCAATTTTAATTGCTCGTGGCTTATTATGCTTTAATGAAACAATACAGAAGAAGAAGAAGTCAATTTAATGGCATATATAATTTGGACATTACAAGGAGTGTGATTGTGTTGAGTTGAAGCGAGCAACAGATTGTTCAATTTGGTTTGTAACTTAACCGGGTTAAAACTGTTTTTCGAGTCTGGTTTGATTTATTCACAAGCTAATTTTCAATGAGTTCAGTGGAGCTGAATATGAGTCGAGCTCGAGTTGTTTTCTTATATTTTATTGTTAATTACCTTGTGCAGCAAAGCTAGAGCCAAACTTGAGCACTTTTGGAAAAGAAAAAAACAATCTCTTTGCTTGTTTTCTTTTAAAAGCAAAAGGAATATCACTATCAAGCAAAAAAAGCTAATGCTTAAAGTGCTAGAAAAATATTAAATAAATGGATAAATGATTTAGAAATGTTGGCGAAAGAATTATTGTCTCGATAGTATCATAGCAATCTGGTTGTTTACAATTTGTTGCAGGCCAAGATGATTAAGCAAAAGCACAACATTTTTCTTATGATAATCCTCCTGGCGTTCATAATAATACCATTTGATGCCATGATATATACAAGTGTAATTTATTAAAAAAATGTGACCCCTTAATTGTAATTTGTAAGTAGTATGCTGATGTTAGAAATCGAGGCTTATCATTGAAATTGTTACTGAAAAGTAATCCAAAAACTGATTTTAAGTGTTTTAGTTCCTCTGAGTCGCATGTTCCCACATAGAGAATGCCACTTTCATAACTTCTCTAGGACATGGTTTTAGTATGCAACTATTTTAAAATGTCCCGTTTTCCAGTATGTGTCTTGTGTTTTTTATGATAAGTTTTCACTGTTTACATAGCTCAGCACATTGGTTTTAGCTGATCATGAAGGAGGTTCTGTTAAGGCTTCATCATTGAGTGCAGTAGAGGCGATAAAGTCTTTGGGTGAGGACAATTCTGTATCTATACTGCTAGCGGGATCAGGTCCTTCCTTACAAGAAGCTGCTGCTCAAGCTGCTTCATGCCATCCTTCCGTTTCTCAGGTACTTTCAATCCAACTTTGGATTAGAGTGCTCCATCAGTTGCCTCCTCCTGCAATCATTCCAGTTTCTTCCATCTACTTTATCTTTGTCACATCTTCTTCATGGAGTGAAGTTGGATGCTTAAAGAGAGTTTATGTTATCAATTGGCTGAAGGGGTTTATAATATCATTGGCACGTCTTATTCATGGAAGAGACAATGTTTTAAGTTCATCCTGCTCTTGTGGATTTCTAATTTTTCATTATGTTTATTACCCAGGTGCTTCTTGCCGACTCAGATAAGTTTACATATCCTCTAGCAGAACCGTGGGCCAAATTATTACATGTTGTGCAGAAGAAAGGGAACTACTCACACATAGTTGCAGCATCAGATTCATTTGGGAAAAATATACTGCCTCGTGCAGCAGCTCTTCTGGATGTTTCTCCAATCACCGATGTCATTGAAATTAGTGGGTCTCATCTTTTTGTTAGGTACTTTCAAAGCAATCCTAATGGCTCGTTGGACAATCAGTACTTATAACCTGGAACATCTTTGATTCCAAATAATTTATATTGAGATAATTAGACGCTCTAAAGCATGATTTACAAAAGAAAATAGAAGCTATCAAGTATGATTAGACCGACCGCGAATCATTAGTTCGGGCCGAATACATATAGGATAATACTTAGCTCCTAACCAAGTTGAAGGAACTCCACTGGGTGTCACTTTAATAGCACACCACTACAATCCCTGCTGGCAACAGTCCAGACAAGTCATTCCAGTTTCCATATATCTAGGCTCTTGAAAGTGCAAAGGAAGTTATATCTTTTACCACAGCTAGACACACAAATAGCAAAATGCATCCACAAACCCATTGGAGTTTAGTCCGATATGAATAAGCCGTAATTTTAAATATTAGTTTTCGGATAAATGTGAAATTGACTTGAGATTAGAACTGTTGATCAGGAAACTGTGTACTAGTTAATTTGTTAGCAATGCCTATAAATGAAGGAGGAACCTCAAATGTGACTGGTGCCTCAAAGCCATGCTTAGATAGCAGCTGCTCTGCCTCTGGAATCTGATAGGATATGAGGAAAACTTAGTTTCTCTTTTTCTATCATTATTCTTTAATTTTCAATCATATGAAATGTTATAAAGGGTAATTTTTAATAGACTACAACAATATGTCACACGATAAGCACGTGTCACAAATATGTCGCTAATTAGTTTGGAGCTAATTATTTTTCTACTATAGATCTAACGACAAACTAGGGCTGCTTTCGTATCACAAAACACCATCTTGTTTGGCAGGTTGAAACAGAGAATGGGTCTTGTGCTCATCACAAGCAGTTCCCATGATTGATATTAATAGGGTTATTCTTCTATATGGCAGGCCAATATATGCTGGCAATGCTCTTAGTACCATTCGGTACACTGGCTCGGACCCTTGTGTGTTGACCATTAGGTCTACATCTTTTCCTGTAGTGTCCATGTCAGCTCATTCAATAGCTAGTCCTGCAGCAATTGAACAGGTTGATCTCTCAACCTTCAGTGAAGGTTTGTTATATAACTACTGCACAAAAACATAGTCGTCTCTGTAACATGCACATGTAGGAGGAATAAAGTGGTCAGTTTCCTTTATATCGTGGCTGATAGGTAATGGTTGATTTAGTGCTGTAGGTCTAATATTTACTGAATATTTTCCTGAACTATAGACTCATGGTTTGGCAAGTTTAGTTATCAATGAAAAAATATTCATCTTTTCAATTACCAATAAAACAATTTTCCCTTTTTTTCATAGATGATGCAGTTGGTAAATCAAGATACGTGAAGCTTTCCTCTCAAGATACAGAACGCCCGGATCTGGGAAATGCACGTATTGTGGTCACTGGAGGACGAGGTCTAAAAAGTGCTGAAAATTTCAAAATGATAGAGAAGCTTGCAGAGAAACTTGGTGCAGCAGGTTTTTACCCATACAGCTTTTGTGGTGGTTTGGTTCTGTAGGTTATATTATTAATTTTTTTTTTTATTTTGAAAAATTTGAAGTCCTTTTATTCTCTGTCCCCTCCCTCCAGCCAGTGACCCCCCCCCCCCCCCCCCCAACAACCTTTTTATTTTTTCCTTTTTCATTTTTCCATATCAATAATTAACTGCATCAATTTTTCTGGTGAACTTGAGTTTTGAACTTCAAAGAACATTTTTTATAGAATTTTAAACTCTCGTTATGAAATTGTCGACATAGATCAGTTTTTGAATTCATCTTATCTTACGAGGTAACATTACTGTTCTTTCCCTATAGTTGGTGCCACTCGTGCTGCCGTTGATGCGGGATTTGTTCCTAACGAACTTCAGGTAAGACGTGAAATTGTCTGTGGATGCTCTGCCTTCAATATTCAAAGGGCTATGTAAAATAATCACATAGATGTCAGCTAAGCCTCTTGTGTGGTGCTCTCTTTCATATCCTCGCTTGATAATTGACTGCTGCAAGTTTTCTGTTTTGTTTGGAAGCTAGATATCAGCTAAGCCTCTTGCATGATCCTCTCTTTCATATCCTCGCTTGATAATTGACTACTGCAAATTTTCTGTTTTGTTTGGAAGCTATAATCCTTGTAAAACTTACATTTTCCTTCTTTCGTGGTTGGAATAGTATTTTAACTTTGCAAACGATCATTTAAGGATCTTTTTACATCTGTAACTCGACGCACAATGTTGTTTTACATTTGCCCATTTTTCCATTCCAGCATCTACATTTAAGAGCCGTGTTTAAACAATATAAAGTGATGTTGGATGGTTAGATGATACTGATGAGTCTCCTCTTTGAATAGTCTATTACTTGTTCCATTGATGCAGCATTTGTTTTTGAACCAGGTTGGCCAGACGGGGAAAATTGTGGCCCCTGAATTGTACATGGCTTTTGGTGTTTCTGGAGCCATTCAACACTTGGCAGGCATAAGAGACTCTAAGGTCATCGTCGCGATAAATAAAGATGCAGATGCACCTATATTTCAGGTCCTACTCAAATCATCTCTCTCTCTCTCTTATCATACACATTTGATCAAGTCTGTCACACAAGTTGATTCCTAAAATTTTATGTAATTATTGTAGCTGATTGCTTGTACCTTGATGTTTCCCTGCAAAAAAAGAGACTTGTGTGCTAACCATTTGCTTCATTTCCACCAGGTTGCTGATTATGGACTTGTGGGTGATCTTTTCGAGGTCATACCGGAATTGTTAGAGAAACTTCCTGAGAAAAAGTAGAGCGTGATGCCTTCTGAACTCTCAAATATATGAAGACATCCGACAGATTTTGAACCTCCAAGGTGCTAGATGAATAATTTAGCGGCTATAGCGCTACCTTCCTTTTGCTGTTTATTGTAACAGTCTTATGAATTTGGTCTCAAAAATGTCAAAAAAATTTGGCCTTAACAACTGATTGCAGAGTTGATTATTCGGACTTTTCAATTTATAGATGTAGATCTCGTACCTATGAATGGAGATTATTTGAAAATTGACAAGTTTGACAAGGCGTGAGAATTAAAATGCGTTTTCCATTGTTACACTACAAAATTGCAAAAAAAAATAAAAAACTAATTTTAATTGCATTTTATAACCTTGCAAAACAAGGCAAAACAAAATCATTATATACAAAAGGTTATATAATAATTGTGCAAAACATGAGATGAAATCTAAAATCAAATGAGAATCCATTCCAATTTCCAATCCAAACAAATATGAAATATGTCAACTGATGCAAAGGAAATTACTGGCTCATATAATTGTTGATGCAAGTATCAACAATTATATAAATTTATTTTATATCCAAAGTAAAATATATCCAAAGTAAAATCATTTATTTTACTTTACACACCTGCCATGTAACGACGGAATGAATTTTATATAAACTGAAACCTCATATGCAAGTTATCTTCTCGGTATAACATCCGAAAATGAAAAATCGTGGAAGGGAGGACCTGAAACAAGGAAGAATATAAGAATTGATTATTAAAAGAAAAAAAATTGTAATAATTGAAATAATAATCAAAATATAACAAAAATGAGACCCTTCCTCAAGGAAAAGATTTTAAAAATTTATAAACAAGCTTTTGAGTATGGCTGAAACAGTGAACTAATTAGAAATCAAGTTTTATTAAAACATTAAAATTAAAATTAAAAGAGAAAATGTTTACCTTCTTGTGCACCTAACATGTAGAATGGAATATGAGCAATCATTTTTGAGCTGGCTTCGTTCCAATTGACAGTGCCAGGATGCTGATTGCTTTTACTTGACACACTAGAAGGTCCCAAAACGGACCAACATATTGCAGGCTCATTCATTAAACCTAAATAATCACGTGCACGTTTACAGACCCTCACATCTGAAATTCGAGAACGAGCCACCTGCAAAAAATATACCAATTGATTGGCATATTTAAGTCGTCACAATAACAAGCGGACAAATAACTTCCTCTGAGCAGTTCACTCTCTCTATGACTACATTGGCATGTGCATACACCAGCGTGCAGGGTGCGTGTAACACGTTAGATTAGATATGAACAAGATTTTAGTTTCTTTTTTCTTATTTAATAGTGTCTAGTCCTAATTCTGTGTACCAAACACGAACTAAAGGAATAGTGTAGTGAATCATGGCAATTCTGACCTTTGCCAAGGATACACTGGTTCTTGGTAGTAATTCACGATGATAAGTGGCAAGCTTAGCGATAGCAGTCACAACAAAACATAGAAGCCTCGACTGGGATGATTTTCCGACAGTTGAACCAGAACCAGGGGCTGATTCCCGTAAACCCAAACGACTTCCCAAGACAAAACAGAACATATGAATCAGCATCAAAGTGGCAACCCCAAATGTCAAGCCTACCATATCGAAAGAATCTTGAAAATCCTAATGTACCTCGAAGAAAGGTTTTCATATAGAAGTAATTCCAAACTCTCAAAAAGTTCACGAGCTGCATCTTTGTGAGATTCACCGCCGCCGCCATACTCCCCAATCGCCCAACATAACTGCAGTGCCAGCTCAGTCTGGAAAATATTCACAAAAGAATGTTGACCAAAACATTGTTTCGTGAATTAGAGAAAAATCATATGCTTGCAAATAAAAGATGTGTGCTTCATCTCAACTAACCTTTGCAGGATTGTCATAAGCCTCTCCAAGTTTGTCCACTATTGGCTTCTGCAATGCATTTTCAAATAGATATTACCAGGGGAAAGAAGGGAGTAAAAAATCTATCGTTCCAAGATGAAAACACGAGTTTCCCTTTTGGCACACCACAAAAGCAGCTTCAGAGATAGTTGTAACGTGTGAGCTAACTTAATCTTGACAGGGGCAGTGAGGTTGCTAAATTGGTGAAGAGGCACTCAAATCAAAATCAGATAATAAAATTCATCCTCAAATCATCAGCAAAGATATTGTAGAACGTTCAGTGATAGGTTGATTCTAATGTCCTTCTTAGAACATACTGTCGTTTTTTCGGGTATTAATTCAAAATACAGACATGATAGCTAATTTTTCTTTTTTCTTTTTTGCAAAGTCCTTTCCTTCAGTTTGATATGTAAGTTGGTTGGAAAATACAGTTCTGGAAATTCAAGAGAACCAGAACATGATACATAACATGATACGACAAGATGGTAGGACTTAATGACAAACCCTATATCGTCCATCATCTATAATGTGATTGCAACAATTTCATGATTGCCCAATTAATGATCTCCGTATGCCAGTCCAGAAATTATGTTTAGAGAAAAAGAAAAATTATCAGAGAATACCTTAAGAACAGCAATAAAATCAGGAGACCGGTGGAAGGCAGCAAGCATGAATTCTAAGAGCCTCTTTTGAACCTACAATCATGCGTATATTGCATCATGTCATCAATAATTCAATTTGTAAGCTAAACAAGTGGAATGCATAAAAGAAATTGAAATCCTAGTGAAGGCACGAGTGAAAAAAGAGAGAGAGGAGAGAGGAAAGGTAAACATTGTGCAGTTGGTACTGTGCACCATGAGAAATGAATTGCAAGAAAAATGGAACTTTTACAACTAATATATATTAAATTATACACAACAATAATATACGAAAACCACATAAATAAAGGTCATTTACAGGATCAGGTCAAGAACAATGATGAGCAAGCTACGGATCATATATCTAATTTCTGTATGATGGTTTCCTTTGTGGATACGACTATGTTTCTACCCATGTCTGAATGTAGTGATAAAACAGAAAAAGAAAGGGACCTTTCAATGCAATAAAGTACACATACATTTAGGAATATTTCTTACCTCATACGAGAATATCTTGTCCGGAAATAATGTAGTATACCTTGTCATGAGTAATGGAATCAAAGCGCATATTAAAGCTGCAAAGGGATATTTTAGAATCAGCACAATATCCAGAAGAATAACTTTTCCAAATTATGCAGTTATGCAAAAACAGGCTTTGTTAGCTAAAGCCTAAAGGTCTCAATTTCATGTGAAAATGAATACTGAAAACCCGTTTGGACATACAAGAACTGAAATCACGGACTGCTAAAGCAAAATAGGCATCAAGAAGCCTAGGTGCCATTCTGAGTGCTTCTTTCAATCTATCAGACTGAGGAGTACTAATCACAGCCTGCAGCGCTGCGGCCATTGCAGGAGAGGTCCAATGACGTTCCTGAAACATCAAAGACATAATGAACCCTTTAATTTCCTGGAAAGGATTCTATTGTATCATCAATTAACACTGTAAGACATGAGTTCTATTCATATATCTTAGTGATCGCCAACTCATACTATTGCTTACTATTGGAATTCACAGAATACCCCAAATAAAACATTGGGAAGCAAACTGAAAAACTCAGTTTTTCAGAGTGGACCGATCTTCCTTACCACAGCCACGACCCACCCACCCTTGCTTGTTCTATTTAACAAAAAAGGCCCACTGTCAAAATTATTCTTCAATGTATCAAATAGCTGAATATAGCACGTATAACCCTGGATAAATCAGGAACCGAGCCCTAATTCAAAATCTATCAAATGGGTAACATTTCAAGACCATTTGGCGAATTTACCTCTAAGTTTGTGAGAACACTTGCTTTCTTTATACTTCATTAAGATCATAACCAATTGAAAAGTAGAAAAAAAACAGGATATTTGGCCTACTGGAGAAACAAGGATGTTCAGTGAAACCAAGTCATATTTCAAGTCACAATTACAAACGAGATTGGGAAATCGAATTGAAGAAAGAAAGTGGAAGCATATACTGCTAGTCAATTGTGGAAATATAGCCCACCCCATACACGTGCACATGACATGTTGAAACATGAACGACAACTAATTGAAAGATAAAGATAATAAAATCTAAAGGAACAAAAATGATAAAAGATTATGCTCCATTCCCAAATTATGCAGAATTAAGTTATTTTCTAAGCTGAAAATGTCATTCTTTCTTTTTATTAGATGCTGACACACCAACATCGTGATTAGACATAAAAGACCATACTGTGAGACCATCATTCTCGTCCTTGAGAAGCTCAAGGAAGAGAGGATCAGCTGCAGCCATTGTATTGCTATCCTCAGATTCAGAGTCCGCACCTCCATCTCCTATAGTTGAACCAGTATATGCTTCATCCATGAGAGCGAGCAGCATCTATGTCCAAAGAGGAGTGTTCATAAATTATCACAAGAGAAAATATTTGTTGTATAGTTTCTAGAAGATCTATAAAAACCTGAGGAGCTGCACTCTGCTGGATTGAAGCTATGCTGCTTCCAACCAGAGCCCCTGAACTTCTTTCCACCTTTTCCAATGCCACAACCAATACTAACCAAGACACAAAAAAGGTTGTCATGAATAAAAATATATAAGAAAGAAATTAAAGAAAAGCTGGATTCAACATAATAACATTGATGACCTCCTTCATGCTGCTGTAGTTGAAATTTTGAATTATTCTAGCAGGAAAGAAAAAGTTAAGAGTTTACGTGTTTATAGTACATTAGAAGGGGAGAATGAGGTGGGCCCACTTCACAAAGCATACCACAGAAAATTGCTTACGTGACTTGTATAAGAGACTAGGAATGAATTTGGACTTCTTCCCCAAAATTATACAGGATGAAATTTGCTTAGGAGACGACAAAGATTCCTAAAATTTGTTTTCATCTCCCCCAAAAGAAAACAAAAGAATGCCTACCTGAAGATCACATTTCTAATTTCCAAGAAGCAGTCTGATGTGCACAAGAGACCAAGGCAGAGAGAGACCTCTGAAAAGGTCGATTTCCAGTAATTGTAGATGTGAAAGAACAACAGAGAAAAATACCGCCATATGGGGGATGCATGTAGATTAATGACAAGATAGTGAGTGGACGAACAAAAGAGATAGCTTTAACTGCTTTCGCAGATCACTGGCACGAGTAAACTCTATAAATGACTATGGGAACTAAATTCTAGAACTCCAAAGTATAGTTTCTAGAAGTTCAAGTCAAAAGTTGAGACCCCAGAAGGTGGATTCAGACAGCAGCAGGGGACCATTACACTACTAGATGAACCCGCCACCAACCAATGCCAAGTTCCTCTCCTCACTCCATCTGTTTCCCGCACTCCCCAAATAAGGCAGGAAGTAGTTGATAGTTAATACAGAGAAATATAAACAAACTTACTCGGTAAGTCAACAAGTGAAGGAAACAAAGGCATGAAGGACCCAGGAGAAATCAATCCCAGGAACACTTTCAGAAACAACTTCTCAAACCTGCATGACAGAGCAAAAGACTCAGGAAGTTGGCTACTTCCAATCATGAGAGAACCCAACAAATTAAGCTCCTCCATGAAGTTATACCAGATACGTTGCTTATACATCATAAAATGGATTCTAAAGCTAACCGCATACACCAACATCAAAGTTTTCCTGCTATTCTTTTGATAAAAAAATACAATTCTCCCAACTGGGAGGGGGGAAGACACGAACAGAAGAAGTTTAAGGATATTATTAATGAAGAAAACTAAGCAAGTGTACAATTGAAAGTGAAAACCAGTCGATCAAGCTTGGTTGACAACATAACCACTGCCCGTTGGCCCCAAATTAGAGGCATGTATGTTGGCACAGTTATAGGCTCCACATAAAAGATGTGCAATTGTAGACAGACTAATCACAATTGTACAGGCATGTGTAAATGTGCTTAGTGAAGAGCTTTTAGCATATACATCAACAACCTATGCTTTCTATAAATAAATGTGCATGGTGGAGCAAGCAAATGTTTCCCTAGCTATCTATCTGTTTGTGTATTTTCCCTTTATTGGGTTATGGAGGGGAATAAATAGGTAATTACATTGTACGAACATATATGAAAATATATATGCATCCACGATGACAGCATTAAAAAATTTCATGAGTTATGAACATGAATGTGCTATGAGATGCTCACGAATCCTGAAAGTCTATTGGGAAACTAACTGCAGAATAGAGAAAAAAGCAATCCATATTTGAAGTCATGTGCAGTATTTTTTCAGTGATTTTCAATGGTTCCAGAAAAGAACAAAATAATTAGGTATAATTCTATGGATATAAGCTGAGACGATATAACCGTGTATTGTTAGAACAAAGATTAAGTACTAGTTTGTGTGCTTGTTGATGAGAGCTTAGGATTTGACCTCTTCTTTTTAGTTCTTTTCATAACCACCTTTCCACTTTGAACACACACGTGCATGAAAAAAATTATGCCAATTTTATCCAGCTCAATCAAGGTTTAAGTTTAAGCATAGAGCAGTTTGAACCAATTTATAAATTGCTTTATTTCAGTGAGAAGATGAATAACCTTCTACGGGGAAAAAAAGAAAAATAGCATGTGTTTTTTTGACAGGTATTCTGCGTAATATTACTTGTCCCTGTTAAAGCTTGACAGAAAATGAACAAAGAAACTAGGAGAAAGACTTACTTCTCTCCATTCCATGCAATTAGCTTCAGCAATAATGGGAAAAACTGCAGATTGAGATAAGAGATTAGAGGAAATACACTAAGTACATTTTTATAGTTTCTATGACTATCTGTATTTTTAAATGAAAAGACAATGAGAAATGCTTCATGATCATAACAAATGAAAAGAAATATATTGATCCTTGCTACCAATACACCCTCCAGTTATCTGTTGGTTTAATAAAGATATAAATCTTGAGAGCTAATCAAGGACTTGGACAATAAGAACCAAGAACCATGATTGTGGGAGATGTATAGTTTGCTAAACCTATTAGTTGATTTTACAGAAAAAGTCATAGCTTCACAATTATGAGTGGGCACATAAAACTCAACTTTGACTGTCCATAGAAAAAGCAAAAATGGGTACAGATGTCTGGTTCGGTGATCTAGCACCCAAATCTTTCATTGGGAGTGAACTAAGGCCACATCAATGTGGATTGGGAAAAACATCAAGCTAAAAATGGCAGTTCAGGGCACTAGACTAGAAAGGAAAGTGGGAGCAAAAATTACCGTCTAAAGTGGCTTCTTAGAAGAGAACTTGAGAGTAAATGGACCGAGCGAAACAAGTGGGGACACTGGAATGAATGATGATGATACAAAATGTTCACGTGAATTCATAGACAACAATTAGCAAATTGCAGACTGTACAAAAATGTAAAGTTGAAGAAAGAGACCAGTAAGTCAACAAGACAACAACCCAATATTCAATTTTAACACACATAACAAAACTTTATTTTGCATTACTCTATCCACACGGGTAGGCAAGCTCAACCAACCGTAAGGCTGCTGCATTATTGGCCTAAAACATGCTCTGATCAATCAATCTTTGGCTCTAAACCTTAATAGCAAAGATTGGTTTCAATTGCTTCTGCGAAGTATCACTTGTTCTACTAACAATTATTCATTTTATTGTACTGGTTACAGTATAAAAAGTACAAATTGTCCAGCATTCCTAATCAGTGTAGTGCATTGGAAACTAAATGTGTCGCAGTATTAGTAATAAGATCATCTTATTACAATTGACATTGACTACATCGTGTTATCCTACATATAGCAGCAGCTATGAGAATTTATCTAATCCCAAATACCTGAGGAAGTAATGTAGGGAAAGAACTCAGAAGCTTTCTTTTGTTCGCATTTAGAAATTCAAGAGTTGTCTCAGCAACAACAGGATCTGAAAACTCACTGCAGTAATAATTAGATATGTTGTGGTCTATAACGACTATCAAAGTCGTATACAGATGCATTGTACTGGGCATAAAAACACGAGTATATAAATTATGCAACATGAGCAAATGCAGGGACGGTTGAAATTACATTATTATCAGTTATAAGGAAGCCAGAAAAGTAAGAAACTCGAGCAAACAGCTTTGGTCACGCTGTTTGATTCAAAAGATAACTAATAGACAGAAGTAACGGATCTAAGGCAAAGTAATGGGCCTAGTGTGTCAGACAAGATACCAACATTTGAAAACTGACAACACAAAAGCTCCAATGAATTTTAATAAACTTCTATTATTGTTTCAACAAAAAGCATACAACTCTCAGATCATAAGTATAAGTCTTTCAAAAATTAATTGATATGTTGATCAATTCGAAATCTATCAGCAAGAAAAGAATATGAATATGTTCTTACCGGCTCAAACATGAACGGAAAAAAGTCTTCAAACTAGGGTCAGTATCGTGTAGAATTGCATCCCCAAAATCAAGAAAAAATTGAAGAATAGCCTGGATAATAAAAGGATGATCCCAAGTATAAGCAATCTTTCTAATGAGCACACATAATCACAAATTGGGGAGGCCGAGGCAAAGACATAATAGGCCAATATGAGAGTCTTAGAAAACCTTCAAATTTTCAAATAGCTTTTAACATTCAGATTAGCAACAAATATAACGTTCAGATAATAAAGATTAGAGAAACTTCAGGACAAACATAGGAAATTAGACCAATTTTTTCAGACGCCACAATACTGAAACAGTGCTCTTCTGTAAAACAGTAAAAACACAATTTGTACAACAAAAACTTTAAATGTTATGTGTATGTACCTCTATGCATGCATTGTGCAATTCACATATATGTGCATAAATTACAATCATTTAATGACCATTCGTTTGCACCAAAAGAATTTGTCACTTTATCTCTATTATTTACCATTCATGAAGCCCTTGGAATGACTAAAAGGGTGAATGAGTGTGTAGGTTAGCAACACCACGAAATATGATTACATCATTGGTCAGTCTAAATACCAATATTAACTTTGATTGTCAACTGGTTTGAAATTCCTGGGCAGACACTTGACAAGGCCATAAAATAGTATTACGACACCATGTAAAAGTATACTTGTAAAACTTTAGGTAGTGTTCTCTTTGTGTTTGAGTTTTGTGTTTTGAGTTTTGAATTCGTTTTGTGTTTTGTGTTTTGAGTGTTTGTTTTGAGGTTTTCAAAATACGTTCTTTTTGGTGTTTTTGAAAATTGTTTCTAAAAACAGAAAACTCGAAAACGTGTTTACTTTGAAATTTTTGAGAAATGATTTTGTATGATTTGTTATTCAAAAAAGTTCATTATTTAATTTTTTTAATACTTTAATGCTAATATAGTATGAAAATTCTAATAAGATAGACTATATAATACTAATACATTTGAATACTTTCTTAAAATAATTTAATGCTAATACAATTGTTATATATATTTCACTATTTATTTATTGTCGTTTTGCAAATTGTTTGCCACTTCGCCGCTTCGGAAAAACGGGGTTCGACCTGCCCGGTCAGGTCGCGGGGGTCGAGGGGGCAGCGCCCCTCGTGGGGGCACGGGGGCAACGCCCCCGAAAGAAAATTTTGATTCTATATATGTGAATAGGTGTGTGTTGAATAATTGATTTTTGATTTTCGTATATATATTTTCTAACAATTTTGATGTTAATAATTGATTTTACAACATGAAAATCATCTATACTTATGTATTATAACCTCTAATATACAAATATGTATCAAAACAAGTCAAAAGATGCAAACCGTAATAAAAATGTGATTGAAATTCAAAAAAAAAAAAAAAAAAAAATTCTGAAATTTACGCTGGGCGATCGCCCAGATAGATCGCCCAGTTCAAACAGTGGGCAACCCTGTTGCCCACTGTTTGAACTGGGCGTGCTGGGCGATCGCCCAGCGTAAAATTTCAGAAAAAAAAAAGGGGCGGAAGGGATTCGAACTTCAGACCAAAACGGCCAAAACGCGCGTTTTGGCCGTTTTGGTTGCGCCCATTTTTGTGAAGGAAACGCCCAAAACGGCTTTTTAGCCGTTTTGGGTTTCCTTTGTATTTTTTTTTTTTGTTTTCAAAAATCCATTTTCCAAAATGGTCAAGAGAACACGTTTTGGCCGTTTTGAAAAACTCAAAACAGAAAATGGCCCCAAAACAGCAAAGAGAACAGGCCCTTAACAGTTTGATAAGCTAATAACGGGAGGCAAAAATCATAATCAAGTGAAACAAAATTACATTTAAAAAACAACAGACGATAATATAAGAGAGGGAAACTACCAATAAAAGAAGGCCATTGGAGGTCTGAGACTGAGACTGCGAAATTGACGCAACCGAACGTTGAAAAATCTTGTTAAGGTGAGGATAAACCCTAGCTATCAAATCTTCCGAATTTTCACTTTTACACAGTTCATACAGCCTTTTCACCTTCACAAATCAATTAAACCTCAAATAAAGTAAAACAAAATAAATAAATAAATAAATAATAAATAGAGAGAAATTAACTGAATTGAGGAGAGAGGGATCGGAAGCAGGGTCTGGCGCATAATTTGAATCTCTGGCACTCGACGATAACGATCGGAGGTGGAATTCCCATTCTTTGTCTCTTTCGCCCATTTTTTAAGAAATTTTTTTCCAATTGTTTCAGTTAAGGGATTAATCCTTTTGAAGATTTGCAACTGCTTTCACTTCACTTGAAATATTGGAAATTGCTGTTGATCTAAAATCTTTAGTTGGGACATTTCGAAAGGGCACTTGTATGTTGCCCGAGTCGGGCATGTGCAGAAAATAATCTCTGCATTTCGAAAATATTTGACTAATTTTTAAATAATTTTGTAATAACTTAATTTTTTTAGATAGGAAAATTTTATTTAAAAAAAAAAAAATCTCAACTTGGAGTTGGTTAATTCTATTTGCAATCAATATAATTTGATTTAGAATGGTGCATTTAATCTAGGAAAATTGGCACAAATAATCTTTAATCTTTGCCTTTAATGTAGAAATGGTCTCTAAACTTTGTTTATTAACAAAGCAATATCTAACATATGTATTTTGGTGCGCAGTTGGATCTTGAATGAAAAAGATAAAAAATTAAATATTCTTAGTTTGAATTAAAGAAAATTACAATTGAATTTTTAACCTTCGTAAAATATGTAAATATGTCTGATAGATTTATTAAATATATTTAATTTAGCATATTAAATATATCAATATAGTCATGTCAATTAGATTTTTCATAAAAGAAAAATGTAAAATTATTGTGTTTTAAGTAGATACAATTGCTACGTGATTTGAAAAACTTGAATAAAAATTAAATAAATAAATAAATTGCGTATATAATTTGATGATATTTAATCAATCTTATTATGTTTTTTTTAACATAAAAATACTAACAAAAATTAATTCACGCATTGTATTCTTTATTTTTGAACAATAAATTAAAATATGAAGAATACAATTTGAACTTTAATATTTGTATTTAATAAACGAATAGCTCAATTAATAAAAAATATTTGAGCATCAAAGTTGTGACAAAGTTATTTTTCTTTTTATTTTATAATGATAAAATAAAAGTTTAAATTTTAAATAATATGATTACTTAATAATAATAATAAAATAATTTTAATTAATACGTTTGTTAATAATTATGAGCTTAAATTTTAGTTATTTTATAATAATTCGTAAAATATACAAAATAATTTAATATATTATCAATTTGTTAGTTTCTATTAATTTTTTATAAAAAATAAAATAATTGGACCAATTTGCACTTTCTACACCAATTGAAAATTTTTCTAATTAAAAATAAGTGCATAATTATCTTTTTCATTAAATAAATGCCAATTGCGCATCAAAATACATAGGCTAAGGACTTTTGTGCCAAAAAAAATAAAGATTAGAGACCATTTCCGCACTGATGATAAAGGTTAGGTTTCATGCCAATTTTCCTTTAATCCATACTTTAAATAGGAATAATTGCATATATGGTCTCCAACATTTCAAAAACATTAGAAATGTGTTCCTAACTTTAAAAAATAGCATCAAACATCCTCAACATTTGAAAAACTTGACATTGTAGGTCCTTTATAACAAAATTGCTCTTTCCTTTAAATAAACTAAAAATTTAAAAAAAATAATTGAAAAATAACCAAATTTACTCCAAAAATAAAAAATAAAAAAAAAGTAACATAGTGACTCTCTTTTTTATTAAACTTCAAAAAAATGAAAAAAAAATGAGAAAAAAATTTGTAGTTGAAGAAGAGTTTAAATGTACCAAAATATTTGGCCAAACCATTTTTTGGAAAATAGACAAAACCAAGTCTGAACTTCATGTTCCGAAAATCATTTCATGGAAATAGGTCACTCACTCAAAAACTTAGGAGGTGTTCTCTTAACGTTTGAGTTTTGTATTTTGAGTTTTGAATTCATTTTGTATTTTGTATTTTGAGTGTTTGTTTTGAGATTTCGAAAATACATTATGTTTAGAATTTTCAAAAATTATTTCTAAAAACAGAAAACTCGAAAACGCGTTTACTTGAAATTTTTTAGAAACTTGAACTTACTTTGAATTAAAAATAATTATTAATTAAAAACAATTTAAACTTGGAATTAAAAATATTTAAAAACAATAAAAAATATTTAAACACAAATAAAAATTTTAATTATGGAATTAAAAATATTTAAAAACCATTAAAAACAAATAAAAAATATTTAAAAACATTTAAACACAATTAAAAACATTTTATTATAGAATTAAAAATATTTAAAAACCATTAAAATAATTAAAAACATTTAAACATAATTAAAAACATTTAATTGTGGAATTAAAAATATTTAAAAACCATTAAAAACAATTAAAAATATTTAAAAAGACTTAAAAATATTTAATAAAAGAATTCAAAACAATTCAAAAAGATGGAAAGAAGCTGAGAATTGAACCCATGATCTCCACTTTCAAATTCACATGTCTGGCCATTTGGGTAAGGAGCAGTTTTTTGTTTAAAAGAACACGGAAAATAGTTAAATCATCAAGTTTTTTCCCAGCGAAAAAAAACAAAAAAAGAAGGTCAGAAGCAAGAATCGAATCGCTGACCTTAACGGCCAAAACGCGTGTTTTGGCCGTTTTCACCATCTCTGGGTTTTGTGCACGAAACGCCTAAAACGATAAATACTCATTTTCTGTTTCCTTTGTAAATTTGTTTAGTGTTTTGAAAAATGTATTTTCAAAAATGAGAAAGAGAATACGTTTTTACTATTTTCAAAAACACAAAACGAAAAATGGGTTGAAAATAGCAAAGAGAACAACCATTAGGATTTAGCACATGGATCCATTCCTAGAAATCAACCAATAGAAAATTCTGAAGTTGATGAAATTAAACAAAATCATGACAGATAAGTAAAGGTTATGTTTGATAGAACTGGTTTATTTTCCTATATGAGCAGTCATTCCAAACAAAATAATTACAAATTTCCAAATTATAGTCCTCTTAGACTTTCTTTTACTGCACATTCTCAAACTTCACACCATACTCCTCCAAGACATTATTTTGGTACTATTCAGATTTGATGTGTATGGATCTCGTTTTGAAATGGAAAAAGATATGGAGTCAAATACTTTCTGCTCACCGAAGTCACAAATTCGTGATACTTCTAGATATTCCGCTTCTAATTGTTACATGATAAATGCTAATGGAGAACTCTTCTATGATTTGATTTTCTTTGAAGAAAATTTTTCTCTCATTTTTTTTAAGTTTGATAAAAATAGATGGCCACTTTTTTATTTTTTATTTTTTTTGGGTAAATTTGATTATTTTTCAATCTTTTTTATTTTTCTTGTCTCTTATTTTTTGTTTATTTAAAGATAATGACAATTTTGTCATAAAGGACATATCATGCCAAATTTTTCAAACGTTAGGGATGTCTAGTGCTAATTTTTAAAGTTAGAGGAATATCTCCAACATCTTTGAAATGTTGGAGACCATACATGCAATTATCCCTTTTAAATATTTTGATTGACATTTTTAAGTAATTGACTTTTATGACTTATTAACTTTTATTGACTTTTATAGATATTATTTTCAAAGATTTTTTCAGACTTTAATAGATTTTAATTTTTTTAATTAAAAATCTTGAATATAAAAATATAATATCACACAGATAAATTAACGATGAAAAAGAAGAAATAAAAATATGAATGGCCTTAACTAAAAATTAACTATGTGGTCGTTAAAAAATTACATGGAATAAGTGGTGGAATAGAAAAATATATGGTTTGAATTATTTTCAATCCACGAAGCATACTAGTCTCTTAGTTTCTCTCCTATGACGGTCAGATCGATTATCGATCCCTTATTGAATTGAAATGAATTCTTCTTGGAGTTGGGGTTATCCCCATTCTCTTTATCGATGAATAAAGGAGTCAGACAGGAGACAAAGAAGATTAATGAAAAGGATGCATTCTAATGTGTAAAACAAGATTCTCAATTGTATTATTTTTTCGAGTCATTTTTTGACAGCCATATGGGATGGTTGTTATTATGTAACGTCAAATCAATCTATTGTGGTCAAGAAAAATAAAGTAAAGAGTTTGGAGTATTAAATATGTTTATTATATGTGCATTTACGAGAATACTTTGTGTGAAGATATTTTCATCGTGGAACAATAATCTTCGTAAATTGAACTAGCTTTAGACAATATTTTAAAAAAATTAAATGAAAATATTCATTTTTTGAACTAGTTTCAATTAGCGTCATTTATCTTTGTAGAGTTTCATCTATTTGGCAAGTTAACAAAGCATGCATGTAAGTAGGTAAAATAAATAAATGTAAATAATTTTAATAAAAATATAGATAAAAAAATGAGGAAAAAAAAATTAGAAACTGTATTTTTTTTTTTTTTTAGATTTTGAAATATACTAGTCTTTAGTTTTTTTCTCCATAAATACATGTTATCTTTTAATTTTACGATGATTAAAAAATATTTTATTTCATAATTAATTGTCTAATAATCTTTTATAATGGAAATTTTCTAATTTTAAAGGATCGAAACTTATATCCCTTTTCATAACAGATTGAGCAAAATTCGGTTATTTCAAAATCTCGATTCTCTCTCTCCAGAAGATCATTTTCGTTCTTTCATCATCGATTGTAATTAGAAATTCATTCAATTTCATTCAAATTTCAAACTATTTCGAAGTCATCTCATCAGAAGAATCTTAAATTTCCTCAACTATTCAATTCAATCTTCCATCCCCAATTATAATCAGAAAATTCATCAATTCATATCTGTAAGGTCGGTACTTTAACAACTTATAATTCATTTTTTTGACTTAAAATAGAAAATATGTCATATTTTGATCATCAATATTAAATAATATTACATTATTGTATTTTTATTTTTTTTGTGTAAACTGATATTTTTTAGATTCTTGTCAATGACAGTACTAAATGTTACTAGACATTGATACCTTAAATCTTTTATTAAATGTATGACGCTTATTTAGTCAATGATTAATAATACACTTGAGTTTTGATTATCATCTTCTATTATTCTTTGATTTTATAACACATTATTAATATGAAATTCTAGCCAACTAAATTAAAAAAAAATGATTCAGTCTTTCATTTCAAAGAAAGACGAATAGTTCTAGCTAATTAATTTAGTAAAGTAGTTCTTCTTTTCTATCCAAATAAAAGATTAGTATTCGGTTGGTGTTAACTTATAACCTACAAAGCGACAAGTGTATATACATTATGTTATATGGTTATGTCGTTTTTACTATACCAATTAATGATAAACATATATTGTTTTGAAATTATTTATTACAATGTATCAATATTCCAGAATAATATTATGTTATTACTCCTGAAAAATTGTTAGTTTACTATTGTAACAATATTTAGAAGAATATTACTGTTGACGTCAGAACCTGCAACGTCCACGTATCAACAAATCTCCAGTCACTCCTCTGCCAACTCATATGTTACCTGCACACTAGGATAATCGTTAGGCACCAAGATCTCCGAAGAAAAAGGGTCCGGCGATCGTTGGCACTCCGACGATCAAGTCAATAGCCGGTATATGGATGATACACGGGGGGCGGAAATAACGGGGTGTGGGAGAGACAAGCATGCAGAGATTTAAGCAGAGTTTAAGGTGAGATTTTTAAGCATAAAAGAGTGCGTACCTTGGAACAACCGGAGACGTCGTATTTATAGCGCAAGAGTCCTGATTGATTTAGGAAACAAATCAATTTGATACCCAATCGAATCATCCTTCCTTATGTGATAGAGATTATCTCTTACTCAGGCAATCCCAGAGATTATCTTCATTCTTTAAGTTTATCACGTTGCATGATTTTATAAGATTATGATTTGGTTTCCTTGTGAGGATTCGTGTGCCAAATCAACGCAATCTTTCCTTAATTACTTCTCTAGTCATTCCGACATATCATGTTGCATGCTAGTTATAATTGATACGAAGCCTGGCGAGGCCCTATAGGTCGACCGTGAGTGTCGAGGCCCTCCATGGGCCCCGCAGAATTCTGGCTGCAGAAGGCCAAGGCGTTCGATGAGCCTTCGGGGCGCTTTATCAGAACTTCCGAAGCCTTAGCAGGACCTAGCTAAGGTTCTCGATGGGCCTCAGACGGGGCCCTTGCTGGGCCTAGATGGGGTCCTTGCTAACGTGGAAGCCATATCAGAAGCGTGTGGTAACAATTACATTGTAGTGTTTGGAAAAAAAAAACACAACCTAAATATATAAATATTATAGAAGAATATTTTGTTGTTGATATTAAAGAAACACATCTTTATATTTATTAATATTTTAGTAGAATATTACTTATTTTCGAATAACGTAATTTTATAAGATAAAAATATTATATTATGGTACCTGAGTAAGAATATTTTTATATATAATGAATATTGCATTATCATTTCAGCACAATTTGTACTATTCTAGTAAATTGTGTAATAAGTTTAATTTTATATATCAATAATAAAAATGAATATATATTTAATATAATCTCTAATTTTTCCACTGCTAATGCAATTTTTCTACATACACAAGTATTATTAGTATGTATGTTATTAAACATAATCAACAATTAAAAGCGATTTATTTTGTCTACGTTGATTAATGAAATATATATACAAATGTTTATTATGACAAAAAGAAAACATCATCAAACAATAATGGGTAAATAGCACTGGAGGTCTCAAACTTTTAAATTTTGTGACGATGGGAGTCCGAACCTTCCATTTCTAACTTGCAGGTCCTTAACTTATGAAACATTAGCGTTTGAGGTCATTTTTTTACAGAAATCATTAGTTTGACTGTTAAATTGTCAAAATTTTGTTAAATAGACCATTTTACCCTTAAATTGAATGATAAAATAAAAATTGCAACTAAACATCAACCAACAAAATAAAAAATTGTAATTAAACCCCCAAACACTTCTTCTTCTCCAAAATACCACTGCCAACCACCACCCAATAGAAAATTTGCCGATGTCGTGGAATTGAACAACTCTATACAATCAGCCATCATGAAAACTCCAACTGAGACTAAAATCCCAACTCATATTCGCCAACTACTCTGATGCGCCGCACGCGGATATCACTGAAACTTCCATCGCCGTGAGATCCAATAACTATTTTCACCACCGTACGCTACCATGGCTCTTGAGTACCAACCTCATCACCGCCACCACCATGCAACAACCCAACTTCCACACTGCCACCATCGTGAAACAGCCCAACTTTCATTTCTCCACTGCCGAAATAGCAACAGCCCAACTGCAATTTGCGGTGGCCATAATCATCACACAACAACACGCGCGATTTAGGCCACCGCAAATTGTAGAAAAATCTTCTATACAAAATTCACTGATGATTATAGGGACAAAATGTTGGAATTTGCCAAAAAAAATTAGGTTGGAAAATGCACAAAAATGACGAAAACGTGGTGATATCATTCTTTTCCCAAATTTCAGATTATATATCATTCTTTCCCCAAACGTGATGATGTTCTTCTTTCCCCAAATTTTAGATTATATATAAAAAAAAAAAAAAATCGGTGGGTAATGGTTGGCGGCAATATTTTGGAGAAGAATAAGTGTTTGAAATTTAGTTGTAATTTTTATTTTATTTTTTTATTTTTCTCATTTTTTATCATTCAATTTAAATGGTAAAATTATCTATTTAACAAACTTTTGACTATTTAATGATCAAACTGACAGTTTATGTCAAAAAATGACCTCAGACGCTAACATTTTATAGGTTAAGGACATGGTTAGAAATATAAAATTCGGACCCCATCGTCACAAGGTTCAAAAATTCGAGACCACAGTGCTATTTACCCAATATTAATTTATGTTTCAACAATGACACGAAACAACATTAGTCACGTACTTGTTGTACGTTTGAACATCCTATTGAACTAGATTAAATAATATATTGGTTATTATTAATTAGATAATTGGATTGTAAAATCAATATAGTACCAAAATTCTTTTTTTTTGAACTTAGAAAGATTTAACTGTCAAAGAAATTCACGAAAATTCATATAAATCCATAAGAATCTATTGAAATCTATAATATAGAATTCTGTTGAAATCTTATAAATTCTGTTGAATTTTATTCAAATTTACGAAATCTATTCAAATTTATAAATATTATAAATTCTTTTAAAACTGAGTTGAGAACACTAAGTCTCCCTAAACGATAAGGAAGAATGAATAGAGCTAACATTGATATAATGCTAGGTTTCTTAAATATGATTGAAGGCTACATCCAGAAGAACTAATATTGTGTACCATGGAGGGACAAGCTTTACTATTACTAGTAATTTGTTATCCACTAAATAAAAAAACCATGGAGGGACAAGCTTTCCTATTACTAGTAATTTGTTATCCACTAAATAAAAAAGGAAACTACTAAGTTTCTAAAATATGTCATAATTGGTATTATATCAATATTAGTACAATTGAAGCATGTATTATCTTGATCCTGGAGATTTTTATTGTTTGACATAATTGGTTAGACCAACTTGGATCAATAATAGTATAAAAGTTTAATGAAAATTCGCGTGTATATTTACTCATGAACCAAAAATGCCTTCAACCAATTAAGTTTTTATGTGCTGCTTGTTCTCATGACAAATTAATCGTTCTATCACTAGCTAAAGTTGGAGCTAAAGTTTCATTATTTCTAAGAAAAATCAGGGATAACTTGGGGCCGGCTTGCCCTCCATGTAAACTATCTAGAAATTTTATGATATTAATTTATGAATCTACTAGATTGTCACATGTGTGTTTATTATACACTTGTAACCTGATATTTGCGATATTATTTTTTCAATTATTTGATTACAAGCACAATTTTTAAATTACACAATTAAGACAATTCATCTTAATAATGATAGCAAGTTTACATTCCAAAACTTTTTGATGATTATTAATTGGGATAATGATGGAACATCTAGCCTATGATTTAGTATTGTAAACATGCATTGCACACTCTACAATGGCAGTTTAGTTTATAGTTCTTGCTTTGGGTAGTAAATAAGCAGAATGTTTAAGAAATTTATTGAGAGAAATTCATATTTGGCCTAAGCCTATGCCACCGGTTTCTATACATTGTGATAGTGAAGCTACGTTAATTTACAATGGCAAGTCGAGATACATTGGTCTAAGAAATAGCTTGATTAGATAACTTGTTTTGAATAATATAATCAGTATTAATTATGTAAACTTAAGTCAAAATTGACGGATCCTTTGATAAAAGGCCTTGCAAGAGATTTAATTTTGAAAACGTCAAAACGAATGAGATTGTGGCCAATTGATAATCATCAATGATGGAAACTCAACATAACGCTTGACAAGTCAAGACCTTGGTTCAATGAGCAAAGTACATTATATGAATGATTGCAAACACATGTTTTGTCCCAAAGTAAAAGTGTTTGGTAAATATATCACTGTATGGGAGGTTGAGTTATTAAAATAATCAATGGACTAAATAGTTTTGCTATAAATTACCTTAGATACTTTGATATTTTTGATAAGTTTACCTACATGAATATCAAGGATGGTGCCGTCCCTAAAGTAGTTTTGGCCAAATTATTCAAGATATTCACGAAGTAAAACTAGGATATAGGACACATGCCCTATACACGTGTCATTTTTATACATACCAATATATTTTCAAGTTAGTGTGTGGAGTGCTTCCAGTTAATCACATATGGTCGATGGTTCAAAGCCTAGCTACCACGCCACATTGATTAGCATTTGAGGTATTTCTACTAAGTGGGGGTTCAAGTCCAAAATACACATTCATCTATTCACGAACTTGGTGAGTTTATATGAGAATTATTTTCAAAACGCCATTTTTTTTTAAAAATGGTAGAGGATTGTTCATTGTTGAATTGATTTTCTAAATATGTTGTTTTGACATGTGTATGACACTACATAAATAGCTCAAAACTAGTGTTGGATGAAGCATTGAGTGGAATGAGCATTCGGGAACGATAAAGAGTGAAATCGAGAGAAAATGGGTGGCCACCACGGCTTGCTTGCCGTGGCCTAGCCATGGCATACAGTGCAGACCAATGACCTGCGGCAAGGCTACGGTTTGCATACCACGGCCTGCAATGGAGAACTTGCACCTATTCGCCTTCCAATTGATTTTTTGGCATGTTTTTATTCTGAATTTGATTTTTGTGTATCTTAATGAATATACTTGATCTTTTTTAACCATTTTAACCATTGAGATGTGTCCATTGACAATCTATGAATATAGTATAATTGTTGTAAAGATTTTAGACAATTCTTAATCATTTTCTTATCTTTTTGCTACTGTAGATAAAGTTTGATTTCATTGTCTTGTTTATATCTGAAATACTGCAGAACTGAATATAAAATTCTCTCATATAATTTTCTACCTTTTTTTTAGTGTTTGGTTTACTTGTGTTATTGCATAGACGCAAGTAAACACCTAAATCATATTCGATTACATCACAGAAGCAACTTTAGATCTCGTATGCACAACAATAGAGTGAGACAAATTTTGTCTTAATGAAAGCATCTATCACGCGTATTGGAATTATTTGTAAGTTCAAGTTTTAGACTTTTTTCGAGGGACTCAAGCCATTGCAAGCACGCTCTACTCAAACAATAACACTCGTTTTTCCTTCTTTGGTAGTTTGGTATTTTTCCCACTGAATTTTTACCAAACAAAATTTTTAACAAATCGATTATTGTATAAGTAGTCATTCAAGAGAGAGTATTTTACAATAACAAATAAAGATGAATGACTATTTGATTTTATCTCTATATATCCTTATAATAATATAAGAGCCTTAAATTTTTTAATGTTCACTTTTTCGTCCTACACGCCGTCGTTTTTGAACTTCTTTTTAAAACTATAATTTGTTTTATTTTCTAATATTTTTGAAGCTACTTTTCAAGCTGAGCAGACTTTCATTGACCAGAATTCAAATTCAGCTCCATCCTTTTACAACTTTAATTTTAATTTGTTTCTATTACTTTTCAACAACAGATTTTATTCACCATTATAACTAGAATTCTAGAATTCAGAGTGGAACTGAGTTTTGAGAGATTGGATCATAAAATTCAGATTTTCAGACATTGTAAGTATTATTACAACATTTTGAAGCTTTAATGTCCATTGTAAGTATTATTAACAAGAGTGTGACTCCAGTTGTATTTTAGTAAATGGCCTTCCTGACTTCCACCATGGTCATTTCTACAAGACATTGATCGAAACTCAAATGATCATAAGGCCATGGCACCTCTGCCTATGAAATAAGTTGAATGTTTTACTTTACTCAGTCTTGTCTTCCTCAGGATCTCCATGGGATAAACCATTACGACTTTTTACCGATTTGAGTTCGGAAGGACTCCTAACATCTTTTGTGGTCAGTAGGGATGGTTTAATGAGTGTTAAAGTATCTTCCTTGTCAAACTCTTCACTTGCATCGTCGGAGTAAGCATATATGTTAATAAACAAAAGAAGAAAACAATAATATTTGAATTATATGCCGTTGAAAACATTGCTCACTGCTACCATATGATCACCAGCAATAACTTTGGGAAATTGGCCAACAACATTGCAAATTGGACTCAAATAAGTCACACATCCTATTTAACAATTTATGATTTCCATATTTTACGGAGATTAAGCAATGTCAGCACAACTTCAGTATAATCGATTCCATAGTGGAAGTGATTATATTAATGACTAATACCCAAAAATAATATATTTTAGTATGCCTTCTATTTTCAAAATATTTTCAATTCTGAAAATAAGCACAATGGCAATATTAATTACATCATGACGATTAAACTCGTCGGCAACCATAAATGGTTGCCGAGCAACCTCGGCAATCAGCTTTGGTTGCCGAGTTGCTCAAATTTACTATTCCGCATTAACAACTTTTAACATCATTGGTGAACCACTTTACCAACAAATTATATATATAGAAGAGAGAGCGAGAGATAGAGGTGACTATTCCATATATTATTGGAATTGAGTTCTTGAAATTTGACATAGACACATAGAAATAGAAGATTGCAGAACATGGGACACCTGAAAACACAGATTTTGCCTACAAAAAATGGACAGAAACTTCAATTTTGAGATTGTTTTTTGCAATTCTTGTGGCAAGTTGGTTTTCTAACTATTTCAAAACATCAATTTTGAAATGTAAACATTTCATTGCCCCATATTTATAAAAAAAAATAATAATAAAATAAATTTTGTGAACAGTAAAAATCTCGGCAATACATTGTTCATTGCCCCATATTTAAAAAAAAAAATTGTGAATAGTAAAAATCTCGGCAATGAATTGTTCATTACTGAGCTTCTCGGCAATGCACATTTAAAAAAAAAAACTAATGAACAGTAGAAATACTGTTCATTGCCGAGAAATCTCGGCAATGAACATTTCATTGCCGAGATTTCTCGACAATGAACAGTAATTTTTTTTTTTTTACACCTATTACAATAACCAAAGAATTTTTTTTTTTTTGGTAATCAAATGATAGTTCATTGCCCCATATTAAAAAAAAAATTAATTTACTGTTCATTGCCGAGTTGATGAATGAATAGGTGTAAAATAAAAAATAAACTAAAGAAAAAAAAATTTTGCAAAAAACTCGGCAACCATAATTGGATTATGGTTGCCGACCTACAACCAATTATGGTTGCGGAGCAGATTCGTGTTTATATATATATATATATATATATATATATATATATATATTTATTTATTTATTTTTGTATTGTTAAAACGAACAAAAATATAAATGGTTACGAAGAATGTTGGTAATTGTATTCTTTTGTAATTTTTTTTTTAATTTTGTATTGTTAAAAACAACAACTGGAAATGTTGATTTTCAAAAGTTTTATTACTTTGAAGAAAGTTGTTTTTATCTTAATTAATCATATTTGCTTTTATAATAGAAGGAAGTAGGTACTGCTACGTGCAAATGTAAGTATGTAAAAAATGTAAAATGCAGTGAAAAGTTTTAGAATTATTTATACAATCATTTTTAAAATAAAATTAAAATTAAAATGGTTACTGTAACATGTATAAAAAAAAAGTTTGAAATTAAATTGTTTATTTGACAAAAAAAAAATACAAAAAAATAAATAAATATTTGGGTTAATTGGTTGCCGAGGCTCGGCAACCAAATTATGCAATCAATTAATTGCCGAGCAATCTCGGCAATCAATTAATCTCGGCAATCAATTGATTGCCATGAACAGTAAATCCAGTTGTTGTTGTTGTTTTTTTTTTTTTTTTTTATAATGAATAATTGCACAAAATGTCCTTATTGTTTTAAAATCGTTGGGATATGCCCACAACCTAAAAAAAAATCTTTAATTTTTTTTTTTTAATTTTTTTTCTTTTACAGTTAATTTTCATTCAATTTTTTACTAATCTTGTTTTTTTATTTTACCTTTTACAAATTATTCTAAATAAATGCTAAAAAATGTCATTCAAAAATTTCAAAATCCACGCACTGTGAAAGCAAATTGAATTTTTTTTTTTTTTACACCTTTTCATTGAATTTTTTTATTAATCTTTTTTATTTTATTTTAAGCAAATTGAATGTTTTTATTTTTTATAATGTTGCCACATTAAAAAAAAAACGTGAATAGTAAAAATCTCGGCAATAAATTGTTCATTGTCGAGCAACTCGGCAATGAACTTTATTTTACTGTTCACCAATTTTTTTAAGCCCATTTTCTTTGACACAATAAAATAAAAAAAATATAAATAGTGTTCGGCAATCAAATTGATTGCCGAGCAATCTCGGCAATCAATTTGATGCACCGTACTTTACTGTTCATGAATAGTATTTCAATGTTTTCTCTTTTTTTTTTTTTTAAGGAGTAATTGCACAAAATGTCCCTATTGTTTTAAAATCGTTGGGATGTCCACAACTTTAAAAAAAAATCTTTAATTTATTTTTCTTAATTTATTTTTTCTTTTACACTTAATTTTCATTCAATTTTTTACTAATCTTGTTTTTTTATTTTACCTTTTACAAATTATTCTAAATAAATGCTAAAAAATGTCATTCAAGAATTTCAAGTAATGAATAAATCCAAGTGAAATCTTGGTGGCAAATTGAATGTTTTTATTTTTTTTACACATTTTCATTCAATTTTTTTATTATTCTTTTTTATTTTATATTAAGCAAATTGAATGTTTTTATTTTTTATAATGTTGTCACATAAAAAAAAAAAAAAAAAACGTGAACAGTAAAATTCTCGGCAATGAATTGTTCATTGTCGAGCAACTCAGCAATGAACTTTATTTTACTGTTCACCAATTTTTTTTAAGCTTATTTTCTTTGAGACAATAAAATTTTAAAAAAAAAAAGTGAACAGTGCTCGGCAACCAAAAATTTTTTTTTTTTGTTTTTTTCTTTTTGTCAAATAAACATTTTAATTTGAAATTTTTTTTATACATATTAAATTACCCATTTTAATTTTAATTTTATTTTAAAAATCACTACATTTTTTTCATACTTGCATTCCAGATAGCCATAAATATTAAGTAAACACAGGAACCAAAAAAAATTTCCAACCAGATCATATTAATTCTCCACAATCATCATCTTATTTATTTATTTAACACATCAATTTTACAAATTCTCTAACATATTTAAGTGTATATTTATGTTCAGAATTTCGTTATACAACAAAACCACGCCTAATCCTTTCACTTATGTAATTGGTTACCGGGCATCTCGGCAACCCAATTTTTTTTTTTTTTTGTCAAATAAACATTTTAATTTCAAATATTTTTTATACATGTTATATTAACCATTTTCATTTTTTTTAAAAAAAATAATTGTATGAATAATTCTAAAACTTTTTCGTACATTTTTTACATACGTGCATTGCACGTAGCCAAAACTAATATATATATATAATTGTCATACTTATTCTAAAAGAGTGTAAATCTAATTAAAACTATATATATAAATGTTATTGTTGTAATAAATTTATACACTTGAATTTTTACTTTCTCAATTCTCTTCTCTTATTCCGTCATTTTATAACATAAAAAACACGTTTAGTTTAGTATATATTTGACAAAGTTTAAATTATAATTTCAGCAGGTCAAACTGGTCAAACATACTTTTTATCCACACATTTAATAGGACCCATAACTTACAATCTACTTTTTAACTACACATTTATTAACTACTTATATTATAAGCACTTAAAAAATAATTTTATCACTACCAAACATGGACGTGTACTCAAAATTTTAGACAATTTAAAAATCTAATTCAATTCCGTCCCTACATCCTATAATTTTTTCTTTTAATTGGGCAAGGTTAGGTGGAATAATTTCAATGTGGCATCTCATCATAACACTTGGAATATGCCATACCAAAAAGCAAACTATTTTTAATTAACACATAGATATGGTTTGAATAATTAATTAATCAACTTGGTCAATATAGCCAAAACATATTCTAATCCTAATATGCAAATACATGCTATTTTGGAATCTTTAAATATAATTTTTTAATTAATTTCACCACTTATTACTATAGTATTTTAAAAGTCCCATGATTATATTTGACTTTTCTAAATTTATGTTCAATTACATGTTTTTACGAGACTCATAAATTTTTAACTATACATTTCAATATTTCATCAATTTTTTTAAATCAAAATCTCCACCAAACAGACACTAAAGCAAATTAAACGAAATTAAACAATCGGACTTATAATTAAGTTGGTAGAGTACGACTCTCAAAATTAAGTTGATTTTTAATCAATCCCAAAATTAAGTTGAATATTAATCAATCAAACAAATTAATTCAACACTTAATTGTAATTGGCTTAAACCAAACACGAGATAGAGCCCCCTGGCTGCTTTTGAAATAGGCAAATTAAATGCAACACTTAGGGCATGTTCGGTAGAGTTTTTTTGGGGAAAAAAATAGATTTTTTTTGTTATTTTTTGACTTTTTGAATTTTTTTCACATGTAAAAATGGTTGAAAAATCAAAAATTGTAGACAAAAAAATAGATTTTTTGGAGGAAAAACTCTACCGAACATGCTCTTACCTGTAGTGATAGGTGGTGGTAGGTATGATGATACTACTTAATTAATGAAAAAATAGCTTATTTAATCTTCAATTTTTTAAAGATATAAAGAATATATTCTTAATTTTTAAAAATAGCACCTAACATCCTAATATTTAAAAAAAGTAATATAATAGGTCATTTATGACGAAATTAAACTCCCCTCTAACTAAACAAAAAAGCAAAAAACAAGAAAAAAAAATAATAATAAAATAACCAAATTTACCCTCCAAAATATAAAAAATAAAAAATAGGTCATATTCTACCACCCCACCCCACCCCCCACCCCCTTTCCTTCTTCTTCATTATGCATTATTTCTAATGCACTGTCTACTTAAAAAAGATGCTTCCGGCACAATGGATATTCACTCATTTCCTCTACTCTACACTTATTGCTTTTCACTCCCTCTCTTGTCTTCTGTCTCTTTTAGTTTCTTCATTTCAGATATTGTAATTCTCATCCTTTTTCGACGTAGTTCGCGATGAGAGGAAATTGCCAAAAATCTTGTGTTTTATACGTGATTTCGTTTAATCTATAACATTTTGTAGGTGGTGCTTGTGGTTATGAGAATTTGTACAACCAAGACGCATGAACACGGAAGCATGAAGCATGGCTCTATTTAGCGATAGCTTCAGTTGTGGCTCCTACTTTCAAATAAAATGCAATGCGACAGAGAACCTCAAGTGGTACAACGTCGGCAACCCCTCCATTTACGTTACCCCCACCAAACTACGCATTGTCCAGTGACGACGGCGGATGGTGCAGCTCCCTAGGCCCACTTCGATCTCTCCATGCCCATATTTTTTCAAATCACCAAGTATTGTGCATTTAGAGATGATGAACACTGAAGAAGAATAAAAAATAAGTTGGTGGAAGAAGATGGCCTCTTTATTAATTTTTTTATTTTTTGGGATTACATGTGGTTATTTTTCTATTCTTTTTTTTTTTTTCATTTTTCTTGTATTTTTTTTTTTTTTGGTTATTTTAAAGGTTGGGGCAATTTCGTCATAAATGATCACCATGCATATTTCTTCAAACGTTATGATTGTTCGGTGCTATATTTAAAAATTAGTGGTATATCCTTTACATATTTAAAAGATTGGAGATCAAATATACTATTTTTTTTAATTAAAATAATAAAATATCGTGTTTAACTCTCTATTTGATGGAGTTTAAAAGTAATTTTTAAGAAATTAAAAAAGAAAATTAGTAAAATTTATGGTTAAAAATTTGATAAAAATTATGGATCCCACAAAATATGTGGTTGAAAATGAACTTAAAAAAAGGAGTTCAAAAAACCATGACAAACATACTCTTAAAATATAATATCTATTGAGAACAACTCTGTAAAAAAGTCATATATCTATGTAACATTATTTCGAACAAAATCTTTGATCAAAGTCTTTAGAGCTTTAAACCATGTTTACAATCCCTAGTGCTTGAGAATGTAGTTTGTCAAGCAAAAATCAACTTAGGTCTTATTTGTTTTTACTATTAATTTTGCTAAAAGTTAAAATTAAAGTCAATAATTAATTTTAACTACACATTTCATACTCCCACAACTTTTCAATCATACATTTCAACAACTTACATCAACTTTTACCAAAAAATATGATTTTAATCAAAATCAAACACACCCTCAATATGGAACTTCTAAATTAAGAAACAAAACACGTCACTAACTTGAAGTCTTACGATCACAAAATTTTTAACTAAATCTTCTACCTCATATGCTATAAATATCAAGTCACCACCAAAACTCTGTCCAATTCATATATTAATTATAAAACTAACTTTTAAGAATTATCAATGTCTCTTTTGTAGTGGGAGTCCCGTTCGTCCAAAAACTTTTTTTTTTTGTATAGAATTTTTTATATAGATTTTTTTTTTTAATATAGTAGTTCGATTTAATTTTTTTTAACTCTCGTCTAAATCTGTCCTGAATTTTAATTTAGAATTTGACTCCGTAAAAGGTAAATAGTTAAAGTTAGATGATAAAAAGATTAAATAATAAATAAAACAGAAAAAATTGAGGGTTCAATAATAAGCATGGCACAAAAATAGAATATTGCATTGAAGGCGGCACTATTTATGAACCGAACCAAACCAAACTAAACCTCCGTGATTTCGGTTCTGCCACCAGTACTAGGAAAAATCTTGTCTCTTTTTGTTCCTTGTTGAAATAAAATATTAATATATTACTTCTTATTAATTAATTATTAAATGAGATTTTATAAGTAATTATAAACAATAATTCGACATACACACGGCTGATCAGGCTGTTCTCACGTAGAAGAGTCGTAAATAACTAGCTATTACGTGTCCTTTTGGCACACCCAAAGCTTCAATTTTTTTTCAATTTGACCGTCTGTATATAATATATACAACATATACATACAAAAAAACTCCAAACTTGTCAACTTTTTCTTGATTTTCACCTGAGATTTCCAATTTTTATACACTAATATTAATTCTTACTACTATGATCTCCTCTCTCAAGCACTCAACTTTAGCACTAAACGGCCCAGGTTTTCTCCGGTCAAGATATCCGGCGCCGGCGTCGACCCGCCACTTGCCGTTGCTTCTACCGGCCAAGGCTGTTTCTCTCTCTAAACCACTCCACATCGTTTCACCAGAAGCTTTCTCCACTTCTTTAAAGAAATCTTTAAATTATGAAAAGGAAAGGTCTTTGATCACGTGTAAAGCATATGAAGCCGACAAATCGGAGCCGATCAGTGAGTCGCCGGCGGCGAAATCCGAGGCGGCGAGGAGAGTGAAGATCGGGATTTATTTTGCCACGTGGTGGGCTTTGAATGTGATCTTTAATATATATAACAAGAAAGTGTTGAATGCCTTTCCATTTCCATGGTTAACTTCAACGCTTTCACTCGCTGCTGGATCATTAATCATGCTGATTTCTTGGGCTCTGAGGATCGCTGAAACCCCAAAAACTGATCTTGATTTCTGGAAGACCCTTTTTCCTGTAAGCATATTTAGGGTTCTACAAGATCTGAAGTTTGCTTCTTGTGCAGTCCTATGATCTGTTTTTTTTCCCCCTCAATGAATTATGTGATCTGTGTGTGTTTCTGTTATGGGTTTTTTATGACAACGGTAATTCGTGTTGGTACAATTATTTTTCAGGGTTTTTGATCTTCTGGAGACGACAACACAAAACTAAGTCGATATTACAATGGACAAAATTTTAGTTTGTGTCGAGTTCACCTTACCAATTATACCTTGTGGACATGAACTGGATGTCAAAATTTTAATTTCTTTTTCTTCAACAGTCTTAAATTCTTTTTCTTCGCTACAACAGAGTCCAACTTACCATTTTCTTTTTCTTTTTTCTTTGAACCTCTCAACATGAATTGAAAGTACACTGGACAATTTGAATTCGACAGCACAATGGACTAAATTTTAGTGTCTTTTTCTTTGTTAATTATTCTTAATGAATTTTGAACTTTTAGGCATGGATCCATGGCCCATATAACCGACAAAACTTTAGTTTCTTGATGAATTGATTAATGTTGATGGTGGGTTGGTGTGTTTAGGTTGCTGTTGCACATACAATTGGGCATGTTGCAGCTACTGTGAGTATGTCAAAGGTGGCTGTATCATTTACTCACATAATCAAGAGTGCTGAGCCTGCTTTCAGTGTTTTGGTGTCAAGATTTCTCCTGGGAGAGACATTTCCACCATCCGTTTACTTGTCACTTGTTCCGATCATTGGTGGTTGCGGTCTCGCGGCCCTCACTGAGCTCAACTTCAACATGATTGGTAATTTGTTCATATTTGTTTGGAATCTTCAATTTTGCGAATTTATCGAGCTTTGTTTGGTTAATTTTGTTCCGTTTTGCTTGATTTGCTCTGGTAGAAGGGCGTATTGTCATTCATCATAGAACTAAATTTGATTATAACATGCTTACAAAAGCTTAACACTTACTCTTCTAGAAACTAAGTTAAAACTTCATGTTAGTAAAAAAGTAACTTTGAAAATCATATTTGGCAATGTAAGTAACTTAAAAGTAAATTTGACTTACTTTTAAGCACAACCCAACATTTTAAGTTTTCCTTGTTATGAAATACTAGTGACCTCAGTGGGAGCATGAAACTATCTTTTTTATTTATTTTATCATAAATTCTTCATGGAGTCACATGACTCTGTTTAAGTAGATGACTGTGGTTGGCATTTTCTGGTATTTTTGAAAATTGAATTAACTTGTAGGGGCGTTGAACGGAAATTCCCAGTATTCATGTTGTTTTCTTATGCATATGTATGTGTTGTTGGCTGTTCACATCAGGTTTTATGGGGGCCATGATATCGAATTTGGCGTTTGTATTCCGGAACATATTTTCCAAGAGGGGCATGAAGGGCAAGTCTGTTAGTGGAATGAACTACTATGCCTGCTTATCTATGCTCTCTCTCTTGATTCTCACTCCATTTGCAATTGCTGTCGAGGGACCACAAATGTGGGCTGTTGGATTCAAAGAAGCTGTATCTCAAATCGGACCCCAGATCATTTGGTAATTACATGATGCCACCTACCTACTTTTGTTTCGTATTATTTTGTCTAATATTGCATGTATGATGTCATGAAAATACTTTAAGACGTAAAAACTAGACTTGTATTTTGACTCTATTTATCGTATGCCTGGGGGAATATGATAGACATAAATACAAAATCTATGTATTGCTAATTGTTTGGATATCCCTCGTTGTGTCTAATAAAATAGGCCTTTTGTAGAGGAGAATAGTTTCATGAGTAGTAGGATGCATAAAGATGAATTTCATATTTGTGTAAATTTTGTGGAGGATTAATCTCCCAACATAAGAATATAAATTCAAGAAAACCAATTTAGTCCATGAATGGAATCTATTGTTATATGGTTTGTCGATCAAAATTACAGTCTTTAATAATGCGGGCGAAACTCACTTGAGTAGTTTTTGATATTCTTGAGGTTTATTCTTCATGTCGAATTTTGGGGAACATAGTACTAAATTTTGTTTCTTTTAGCCTTTTTGTCAAGATTTGGAGGTTTGTTTCCTTACTGTTTATCAGTTATTGATGTTTATGTTGTTGATTTTTGTAAACAACAGGTGGATGGCAGCCCAGAGCGTGTTCTACCACCTATACAATCAGGTGTCATACATGTCACTGGATGAGATATCTCCCTTGACGTTTAGCATTGGAAACACAATGAAACGTATTTCTGTCATTGTCTCCTCTATCATCATTTTCCGTACGCCCGTGCAACCCGTCAATGCTCTTGGGGCTGCCATTGCAATTCTTGGAACTTTCTTGTATTCACAGGTAATTTGCTAACTTTTCCCTAGTCGACTTTTTTTTCTCAGTACCGTGGCTGAAAACTTTGATTCTGTTGACACTGCTAGATTTCTTGCCTTTTAACATAACGAACTTCTGAAAAAAGCATCACTTTTGTCACGGTTTCAACACCAAGTAAACGTTTACATGTGCCGAACTGAGATGGGACTGTATAGTCTTGTGAATAATATCGTTCAAAGATCTATGGTTCGGACAAAATGGTTTTATCCATTGCGTGTTAAACATTAATGAGGTTCTCGTATTTGTCTATTATTTCATGCTTCGCTGGTTGTTTAGATAATATAACCAATTGATAATTTTTACTGATTTCCGTTGGCCTCTTCCTTTTCCTGATAAACCATTCACAAATCTACCAATTGCATATCAACACGTTCACTCTCATATTTTTTTCGTTACTCTTCACTTGTAATTTGTTGTTTTGACAGGCGAAGCAGTAAGGAAGCGTAATTAGGAATTCAGTTTGGTCGAGTAGCATGAACCGGACAGAAGTAGTTGTCAAGGTTCGTGCAGCTTGAAGATCAATAAAGTTTGTAGTAAGTGGAGCAGCGGCTTTACTTGTAGATATCAATAATGAGTTATAAAAACTTGGATCTTTTACATATTCATTTTAGGCGGTTTTTTGTGTTTCGTATTGTACCCCCAAAGTTGAGTTAAGAACTGAGAAATGTACCAATAAACAATGGCAACTCTTTTTACCAGTTATGGAGCAGCTATGTAGTCTATTATTAGTTTGTTAGATAGACGGATTTCCTTGATATTAATGTGCCAAGGCAGTTGAAGAATATAAAGAAGAAATATAACAAAGTTCAATGAATTCTACCATTTTATTCAAATGCTTCCAACGTGTAGGTGTACCCTTTTTTACCCGACCACGTTGGAACCTAAATCGAACCTTTACTCTATGAGACTTACTGGACGTAAACTCCTAACCCATTTGCTCGTCCCAACAGTTGACAATGAGGCGCAAAACATGATACACAAACTAAAATGTAGTTTAAAAACTGGGAATTTTTTTGGAGAAAAAAAAATTACATAGACTGATCCACACAACAAAAATATCTTCTCAAGTAATGTTCACCCGAGTTTCCAAAAAAGTTCACATGCCCACTTTGAAGTTAATACCATTAAAGCTTTAACTGTTTAATCGCTGTCTGAACATCCTTATCTCCTCTTCCACTGCAGTTGAGGACAACTTTAGTTCCATCGGAAAGCATCGGGCACAACTTCTCTAGATAAGCCAGTGCATGAGATGTCTCAAGTGCAGGGATAATGCCCTCAAGCCTAGATAATCTCTTAAAAGCTGCATTACACAGGCAGAGTAATACAAGTTAGTGTATGTTTGGATTGCAGTACTCAACAAGACTGGACATTATTACAAACAAAATTTAAGATTCGTTTTTTCATTAATAGTGTCCAATCCTGTATAATTAATCCATCCTACCAAACAGATCAGTGGGAAAATGGAAGGTGAAGGATGGGATGCCTAACAATACATAAAACCCTTACTATTACTCCATCAAGAACAACATAAAACAATTGGACCATAGAGGGGAGGGAAAGCAATAAAAGGACCTTGGGGTTGTTTATTAATCAAGTGTGACTATGTTAAACAAGGAATTCCAAAGGACTGGACTGCTGCGTATGCTAAGATAAATCACGGACCAAATAGAACATTAGATATCTCTCGTTACCTTCTAAAGCCTCCTCATCTGTGATGCTATAATACTCGGCACGCCCAATATCTTTCAGAAAACTGTGCTCTGGTCCAACTCCAGGATAATCCAAGCTATGGAACCAATAAAGAAACATTTCTTAGTCAGGAAAATATATGAAAACAAGTCGCATCTTAAATTATTGGTAGAAATAAACATGGTTTTACCCAGCACTTATAGAATGTGGCTCGATTATTTGCCCATCATCATCCTGCAACAAGTAGCTCAAAGCTCCGTGCAAGACTCCAACTTCTCCTTTAGTCAATGTGGCAGCATGCTTACCGCTGTCTAAACCGAACCCAGCAGCCTCCACGCCAATCAGCCTAACATCTTCGTCGTCGACAAATTCATGAAAGAGCCCCATAGCATTTGAACCTCCACCAACACATGCAACAAGCACATCAGGTTTGCCACCCCATTTTTCCAATGCTTGTTTCCTTGTCTCTTTACCGATCACTGCATGGAAGTCTCTTACCATCATAGGATATGGATGGGGCCCTGCAACAGATCCCAGGATGTAATGAGTTGATTCCACGTTGGTTACCCAGTCTCGTATAGCTTCAGATGTAGCGTCCTTCAGCGTTGCAGTCCCAGAATGAACTGGTCTTACCTATATGTGAGTTTGGAAAATTAAGTCAAAAGCAGCATTATAAATTGTATTCCCGAGCCATTTAAGCAAAGTCGTCAAAAAGCAATTGAAAAGCATGAAATGTCATGCAGTAATAATAAATTCATTTGCACAACCACTCTTAACTAAGGAATTGATGATTACATTAGACACAGATTCTTTTCATGGATAACAATGAGGCTCACAAACTCGGAAGCTGCTAAAGAAGGTAGAGATATCAGAATCATAAAGGAATTTACAGATGAAGTTCGTTCTTGTAATTGTGAAATGAACTGATAAAAATGTAGTTTCATAATCTCCAGTGTTCAAAAAGGCTAAATAGGGGAATAGAGGCGTTTCATAATTGTGAAATGAACTGATAAAAATGTAGTTTCATAATCTCCAGTGTTCAAAAAGGCTAAATAGGGGAATAGAGGCGTTTCATAATTGTGAAATGAACTGATAAAAATGTAGTTTCATAATCTCCAGTGTTCAAAAAGGCTAAATAGGGGAATAGAGGCGTTTTGCATCTGCAAGGCAAGATGTAAGCCTCGAGGCACCAATAAAATAATTGAAGAATTATAAAAAAAACAATATTATGCTCATAACAAAATTAAAGTCGAACTTGCAGTTGGAAACATAAAAGACATCAATACAGTAGCAAACAATGAATCAGCAGAGCAGTAATTGAACTAGTAATTACATGACAAGACCAGTAATCCACATCTGGAAGTAACAAGCTATTAGCAAAAAATTTGTTAGCTTTGGTTTTAAAAGAAACGCAAAACACAGAGTCAAGAAAACAGAAATGCGGAGACAAAATCTAAGACAGAGAAAGAAAAGAAGAAAACTTGTCTGTTGCTTGCTAGAGAGGTGCAACATTGCTGGTCTTTTCTTCTCTCTGTCTGTTAGGGGTAGCAAGTAGAGGGCCAGGGGGCACACAGGGTGTTCATTTTTTCTCTTCTCTAATCTTCAATTCTTTTCTTTTCTTTTTATTAGTTTTTAAGAGGGTTTGTATTAGGAACAGCCCAAAAATCCTTAAAACATTCTGGAAAGCCCAAGCAGCAGGTAAGAACACAGCCCCAAAAGTGGCAACTCCCAGCCGTCAAGAGGCTTATGCCCTGAGTTTGACTCAATAAGCCAAGGGGTAAGCCATGACAGAACACCTTGAGCAAGAGGTGCCTGGGGTGCTTTTGAAGATACTGCTAGTCTGTGAACGTGAAGGGAAACCTATAACCAGATTGACTACTTGATGCAAGCAACAAAAACAATTCAAATACAAAATGCATGTGTGAACTCTTGCTGCATACAGCATCCTAATGAGCTGAATGCTTGAAAGTACTCCAAACCCTCTATGATAAAATTGTTTAGCAATCACGATCTCCACATAGTTGTCCAAGCATGACAACGGCTTTAGTCAAAAGATCTACCAGCCCTCTTGTGTATGCTAAGAGATTATTGATGCGTGGTTCCAATTACATTGGATAATTTAAAAGAACTAGTAAAAAACTAATTGACAAACAAACCTCAGCTCCAAGAAGTCTCATTCTGAAGACATTGAGTGCTTGTCTCTCCATATCCTGAGCACCCATATAGATAACACACTGTAACCCAAAGCGAGCACATACAGTAGCTGTGGCAACACCATGCTGACCAGCCCCTGTTTCAGCAATGATACGCTTCTTGCCCAAACGCTTGGCTAGCAATGCTTGGGCAACAGCATTGTTGATTTTGTGGGCCCCAGTGTGGTTAAGATCTTCTCTTTTGAGGTAAATATGTGGCCCTTTTCCATCAGGACGTTTGTAGTGCTCTGTAAGTCGTTCAGCAAAGTAAAGAGGAGTCTCTCTGCCGACATAGTCTCTCAATATTCCATCTAACTCTTCCTGCGTGTAGTACAATCAGTCATACATTTTGATATATGGTGTTCTATTACTTAAAAAAATAATGGTATTAAGTTCTTGAAATACAAATTCATAGCTGAATCATTTTGAAAATACCCAACTTTTTCATTTTCTAATAACATCATTTGTCTAGACAACAAAGCAAAATTCAGTAAAATCACCGATCATTTAATTCATGACTTTTTTCGATTAATCAAATTATTGTACCTGGAGTGTTTGCAATGCAAATTGATTTTCCAATTAAAATTTATAACAAAGTTAGAAATCGTGAATCAAGATAAATTAATTAAACACAAATTGATTAACAGAAAAATGAAAAATGAATTAGATATACATTTCGCAAAAAACGGATCTTTTGGAAAGACCTGAAATTCCTGATCAGAAGCGAGGGCTTTGAATGCGGTCTCGAGCTCCGTGAGGGCGTACATTAGGGTTTCGGGAACATATTTCCCGCCAAACTGTCCGAACCGGCCGAATGAGTCCGGCCGCTGCAGAACCACCGGTTCGAGTTGCTGCTCCGCCATTGCCACTGGCTGCTGTTTAGCCAGGGTACAGAAAATAGAATGAGTTTTTGGATTAAAATGGCAAGGAGGAGTAATTTTGTCGAATTTGATTGGCAAAAGGGAATAGGAATCAGCAGAGGAAGGGAGGCCGGTTCGGGTTGTACAGGGTGCTGCGGAGGAGAAGGCCATGTTTGGATGGAGTAGATTTAAGTTAAAATATAAATGAACAAGAAGGATAAAAATAATATTTAGATTTTTGTTTGGGGTGTGATTTAAATATAAGGGAAATTGGCGCAAATGGTCCCTAATGTATGACATTAGTGTGCAAATGGTCTCTAACTTTTCATTTTTGGTGAAATGATCCCTAACCTATCCATTTAGGTACGCAATTGGTCATTTTTGACAGATTCCGTTAAAAATCTATCATTTAGGTGCGCAAATGGTCTCTATCATTTTTTTTTTGTCTTTATTAGTGACGATAAAATTGTCAAATTACATTTTTTCTTTCAATTGGCGTAAATGGTCCTTAACCTTAATTTTAATTAAAGAAATTTACAATTACATTTCTAACCTTTGCAAAAAGTGAAAAATGGGTCTAATAATTTAATTTTTTTTAAAAAATTAAAAGAAACTAAAATTTTTTTGGCCCGGTAAATATTTTTTTGGACCCAACCCATTTATCCACCCCATCTCACCCCACCCCACATCTAAAAATGGGGGAAAAATTTTCCTTGTTTAGGGATGGCAAAAAAATCCGTCCCCGACCCGCCCCACCCCGCCCCGCCCCGATTACTAAACGGGGAGGGGGCAGGGGCGGGGATCATGGTCCCCGCCCTGCATTCCCCGAACCCGCCCCGAATAGTTTTATTTTATTTTATTTTTTTATGTTTTAAAATTTAAATTGTATATAAAAAAATAAAAAATAATATAATATAATTAATTAATTAATTAAACGGTGCGATAAATGAGGATTTTTCTATACCCGCCTTACCCCGCACCCACCCCGATCCCTGCCCCGCTTTCCAAAAATTCCCGACGGGGCGGGTATGGGAATGGCCGCCCCACCCCGAACCCGTCCCGTTGCCATCCCTATCCTTGTTTCCAGCGCGTCGGTGATCTACGCTCTTGCAGATTTGGTGCGCTAGATCGATCTGTGAGATGCGCAGATCTGGCGAGCCGGTGATCTGCGCTCTCGCAGATCTGGTACACCATATCCGGTGCTGGATTAGCGCGCCTGCGAAGTGTAGATCCAGCATTGCGGTGAATGTGACGCAGCGTGTGGCACGTTCGCTGGTTAAGCTACTTTTCGCGAAACCAGATTTAGAAGATTTCTCCCCCCTGGTCGTCGACGCGGCATCGGCGATCGGAAGGAGAAATCCCTCACCCTTGATCTGGAGCGACGCGTTGGCGATTGGGAAGAGAAATCCCTCCCTTTGATCTGGTTGACCTACGGTCGGTGGGGTGGGTGAAGACTTGTTTTTTATATAGAAAAATAAATTAAAATTTAAAATTTGACTGGCCTAGTAGCCATGTGGCTCAAAAGCGGGCTGAGTTGGCCCAGTAAATATAAGACCATATAAAATCGGGCTGGGTTGAGCATAATTAAAATTTTTATTTGTGACAAATTTATTTTTCTTTTTATGTTGTAATGATAAAATTAAAGAATTTTAAATAATATGATTACTTAATAATAATAAAATAATTTTAATTAGCACATTTGTTAATAATTATGAGTTTAAATTTTAGTTATTTTATAATAGTTCATAAAATATACAGATTAATTTAGTATATTATCAATTTGTTAGTTTCTTTTAGTCTTTAATAAAAAAAAATTAAAGTATCGAACCCATGTTTACTTTTTGTAAAGGTTTGGAATCTAATTACAAATTTCTTTAATTAAAACTAAAGTTAGGGACCATTTGCGCCAATTGAAAGAAAAAAATGTAATTTGACAATTTTACCCTATTAATAAATACAGAGAAAATGAGAGGGATCATTTGCGCACCTAAATTATAGGTTTTAAACGGATTTTTAACGGAATCCGTCAAAAAGGACCAATTGCCCACCTAAATGGATATATTATGGATCATTCTGTCAAAAATAAAAAGTTAGGGACCATTTGTGTACTAATGTCATACATTAAGGACCATTTGTGCCAATTTTCCTAAATATAATAATAGGGTTAGGTATGGAGGTGACTTGGCTGATTTGGTTTATCAAAAAAAATTTGTCAGACGTATTAGAATATGCTACATTGAGTGTTGTAATATGTGGACCAGTTGTGCAAGTTGGGGTCGGGACAGCATGGACATATCTGTAGAAAAGCTACGTTTTCCAGAAAATACGAGTGGCAATGTGCCACGCACCGCATGTGAGCTTGGCGGCCGCGCAATTGAGTTTAATGAGAGCGTAGAGCTACCATGTTTGTGCATTACCGATAAGATTTTAGGAAGTCCATTTAAAGATAACTTGCTTTTTTAAGTTATGGAGCTTTTAACTACATTTGGAAGGAATTTTTTTGTTTGTTTGGTTAGGAAACGTAGTGGAGTGACATTGTATAATTTCATCAATATTAAAACGGTAATAACTTAATGGTCGAGTGTTAGTTGAATTTGAATTTTGGAAAGAATAATATTGAGATCAACAACTTCATTACGGATTAAATGAAACATCATTTAGTATTCGGAGGAAAAAGTTACAAAAATTATGATTCACCAACTTTAAGATGTCTAATGGTGAAACTTGGGTAAAAGTTGCTAAGTCTATTATAATGAGATATATTTGGTGAACATTCAGACAGTTTTCTATGCGCTTCCATCCATACAAATGGATATTAGGCTACCCTTATACACAAAATGCACAATCCATAGGGAAATGTGGGGTAGGGGGCACCTAAAGATCTACTTTAGCAACATAGTAAGATGGCTAAAGTACCTTGTCTACGATCGGGAATCTAGCATGCGGCTTTGGGCCTTCATTGCCCTTGTTGGGTACCCGTGAGGGGCCGAGGTCCATGTATTGGGATATTTTTTTAAAATTTGTTAAAATCAAAAGATGCACTAATTATTAAAAATGAAAAGATGTGATATTATATTATATTATATTTGATGATTAAAATTGAATAAACTTCCAACTCTTTGACACCACATCAATCAAAACTTGGAAGAAATTCAAGTCACATGTTAAATATAAATTAACATTGTTTATTCTCTTTTGTTTTGTGATTTGAGGGTTTTTTTTTTAGAAAAAAAAGTTGTAAGCTTATCATCCTACTTTTTATTGTTTTCTTTGCGGGTTGAACAAATAGTAGAAATTGGTGGATATAGTAAAGCTTAAGATATTATTTTTCTTAAGATACTTTGAAAATTTGGATGAGTGAAATCTATATGATTATAACGATTTTTTATATAGTGGAAATTTTTGACAGTCCATAAATCTCTCTTTTTATAATTTTTTTTTTGTCTCGTTATTTTTTTTTTAACAAAGATTTTATAGATAATAAAAGAATTGATCTCAATTCTCAACACCATAGACTACGAGAATAATATAGAAACACATCTTAACCAAATGAACTATCGAGGCCAGCACTCTAAGGACTAAGAGCCTCGTGTGATGGATTCTAACTTCCCCTAGGGGTCCGTTGACTTGAAACGAGAATAACATTTGATTAAATAAGGTAACCCGTCTCATGGTCTGAATAGAGACGTTAAAGATCTAATAAGTTTGTATAATTGAAAATTTTGACGCACAAAGTAATGTGTAGTAGTTGCTTATAAGTATTTATAAGTTAATTAAATATTAATTTTATCTATACATCTCGTATGACCCACAACTTTTATTTTTTTTATCTACTATTTCGTAGGACCTACTATTTATAGTCTACTGTCTACAATTTTTTTTTTACCAAACAAGCACTTATTCCAACGTGCATATTCGGAAAAAAAAACATTTTTCTTTTTTCTCTCCAGATTTTTCTACATGGACGACTACCAAACGTGCACTAAATGATGGGTTACGGGTTGACATCCTTTTAAACTTAAAATTCTAGACCGACCAATTTTATGAGTTTGTTTGAAATCAATTAAAATTATGTTAAAAAATTAAAGTTAAATTAAATAATTAATTTTAATCACATATTTCATGGACCTACAATTTTTCAACCACACATTTCATTAATTTTTATTAAAATTTTAATTTTAATTTTAATCAAAATCAAACACACTCTATATCTTAAGAGAAGCACATTGAAATTGATGAAACGTGAACTGTCATTCGAAAACATAAATTGGAAAATGAAAATATTCTTCATGGTAAATTAAGTCTAGCAACATGGATAATATTTATTTTCAAATCAAACGGTCTCAATGTTGAGTTGAGATCTATAATTTGGATAAAATAGAATTATCAAAATCGACTTTTAGGGAGATTTTTGCATCCTCACACACCCAAAAACAAATACATACATACATACGTCTCTTCACTCCCAATTTTTTTTTTTTTTTCCATTTTTCTCAATTTTCTTCATTCCAATTTTCTTCTTCTCCACCATTCTTCTCCATTATTCTCTTCATCAGCGATATATTAGTAGTAGAGGAAACACAAAATTTGACCAATTTAACTTTAGATAAATTGTATTCACTCAGGCTAAGCTGAACCAATAGAAATAACACGAGTCTCAATTGAGTAATCTTAGCTCATATTTAACTTAGTTCAAATTATAATTTAAGTTGGTTAAATTGGTCAAACATATTTTTTATTCACACATTTCGTAGAATTCACAATTCACTACCCACTTATTATTCACACATTTAATGATAAAGAGCAAACGGTTTATTTCAACTCATAAGCACGTACAAAATGGAAGCAGCCATTTTCATCCACATTTCTTATGTATTTGTCCACTTTTAGAAATTGGCTAAATACATTGACACCACAATTTTTTACAAGTACATTGTATTTTAATTGCATAAAAAGTCCACAATCTTTACTCATTATCACATTTATATATTTAACTTTTTTCATCGCAATTTTATCTTCAACATTTCATTAATTTGCATACTATAGCACTTTCCATCCAAAAAGTTCATTACATGAGAGTAAAAAGACTTATTTGGCCCCCTCATATTTAAATTAGCAAACAACAAAATTGCGACTAGATATTTATTTTCCTTATTTTAAAGCACACTAATAAGTTTTTTGGACGAAAACTATCATTTGGGGCACAATGTGCTAATTAATATAAGGTTAAAGAGAATGATGTGATGACAAAAAAAGTTAAGAATAAATATGTGACAATGAATAAATGTTAAGAATCTTTAATGTAATTAAATTATAGTGCATATATAGAATAATGTGGTGTCAATATAACTACCCTTAAAAAAATTTCTATATTATATTTTAAACCTTATGTAAAATTATTTAAATAGACAAGAATAAAATCAAATAAAATCTATTACTCTTAATTCCTCCATTAATATTAATATTTATCCTCATTAAATGTTTTTAGACATTTTATATTTTTTTTAGACTTTCGTTTAAGTAAAACCCTAATATTCATAAAACATCTTCTTCAACTAAATATCTATTGGATTTGACAATGGCTGCTATTTTTGTCTCGGTAAATATCTAGTAACTCAATTAATTTTTTAATTAACTATTTGATATTTTTACTTATGTTTTTCTATGTGACTACGAGTACAAGTGAGTGGGCATGCTAGTGGACCAATGTCATGTTGAAATTAATTGAATTTTATCGGGTTCAATCATCAAATATATTTAATGATATGTGTTATTACAATTAATTTTGGGTGAATTGGAAAAGTCTCTAATAAAAAGTATGTAATTAGTGAATGTGGTATGATGAATGGACACATTCATTCAAGATTTAATCTGAATCATCAGATCACATAAAATATGAAATAGTGCGATCTAAGGGTTCAGATTAATTAGACCAAATAGTACACATATTCATGAAGAAGCACACGCCATCCTAAAACACTTCAAAACCTATAAATAGAGACTCCTAAATTCAATTTTTTCATACCAAATCAATTTAGAATTATTGATTTAAAAATTCTCATGTATCTCCCAAATTTAGTCTACATAATTTCCAAGCAAATTTATGTTCAAATTAGTTTTATACAATTTTATAAAGTTCATGTTTGTCATTCCATTCACAAAGAGTAACAATTAATTATTTAGTTCGATCGACAAGATTTGTATAGTGCAATACTGATTTTGGAAAAAGCATTGTATATTAGGAGACAGACGTTCATATATTCTATTGACACTTTTTTTGTAGGGGACAAAATCTGTCTTGCATGTTTGGTAGTACTAAAATTATTTTTCAAGTACTTTTATTATAAGTTGTTGGTGAATGTGTAGATAGAAGTGGGTTGTAAATTATGAGTCTTATGAAATTTGTGAATAAAAGATATATTTGACCAATTTAATTAGCTAAAATTATAATTTAAGCATATACAAACATGTGCTTAAGGAATTTCGACATATCTTGCTTCATTTTGTTTTAGGAAGTCAAATTTTTGACAACATGCCACATATTTTATTTGTCCTACCGATATAAAAAGTGTGAATATTAAGTTTACTATTTATAATGGTCAACCAAAAAAGAAATTAACGCAAATGGTCCATCACATTTGTCCTCAGTACAGAAATCATCTCTAACGTTTGTTTGTTTTTTTTTACACAGAAGACCTCTAATATATGTGTTTTGGTGCAGGTCCTTGTTTGATAAAAAAGACAAATATGTCCTTAGTTTTAATTAGAGAAAATTGTAATTGGATTTCTAATCTTTGCAAAATGTGCAAATAGGTCCGATAATTTTATTTTTTATAAAAAATAAAAAAAAAAACTAACGAGTTCCTTATTTTTTAATTGACACTTTATTGACCAAATTGATATTGTATTAAATTATTTTGTATATTTTATGAACTATTATAAAATAGCTAAAATTTAAATTCATAATTATTAATAAATATGTTAAATAAATTATTTTATTATTATTAAGTAATTTTATTATTTAAATTTAAAATTTTTATTTTATTGTTACAACATAAAAATAATAATTTTGTCATAAACTTGTTATTCAAATACTTTTATTAATTAAGTTATTCGTTTATTAACTACAAATATTAATCTATTAGAGCTCCAATTGTATTATTCACATTTTAACTTAATTTTTAAAAAAATTAGCGCAAATGATCCCTAAATAAATAACAAAATGACGTATATAATTCTATTGTCATTTTCCTTTTGAATATTAATGCAACTCTATATTATTATTTTTTAAAATGACTTGTTTGTGCATTAGCAATGCAAACTCTATTAATTCTTTGGGAATTTGTGTTTAAAATGCTAATTTTTACACACGGGTAGTTATGGAACAATTTTAATTGTAATTAATATGTTTATTGACTTGTTTACTTTTTTACACATTTGTTGCCCACAATCTCTAACTTGCATAAAATATATACAAATTCTACTAGCATGCTTAATTAACAACTACAACGTGATTTATTTACTTTTAGAAATTATATTGTTTTAAGAGTTTAAATTTGAACATGAAACGATTTGATCAATTAAATTATTGATTATCTACAAAGCTTCATCTAAAGCAACAAAGAAGATTTTTATGAACTTTTTATTCTGCCATTAAACACCGTGATGATTGAATTGATACACTTACCGAATAAGTCTAATTTGTAGTTCTTGAAAATCAAAATCTTTGATGGTGTAAGCTCAATTCAACATTCTCTTTATCTTTTATTTAAGTTATTTGAAAAAAAATTGAAATTAATGTACAGATGTTGTTGTAGATACATATACCCAGAGTTTTATTATGGAGTAAATATAAAATTTCTTAATACAAAAGCATTCGACTTTTTTTATGTGATTAAAATATTATAAAAGAATGAACTTAGTTTTCGAGTATGAATGCAAATTCTGGGAAAATTGTATTTAAGAATAGTGGCTTTTATGAAATAAATTGAATTTAATTTTATCATATGTTTGAATCATCTATTGTAATAAATTTTAATAAATTAAGTTTTAAGTTATAAGCATGTTTATATTTAACTTTCAATTGCCTGATTTTTTATTATTTAATTTTTTTTTACTTAAATTATCAAGAGTAGGTCAATTTGTAAAATAAAAATATAATAAACACTGTTACGTTTTTAATTAACAAGACACCACGTGCTCACACTAGTCATTGGAAAAAGTACCATCATCCATGTGCAGAGGGTTGTGCTATACCAAACCATGCTAGGACGCAACGTTTTAGGTCCTTGGTGGAATAAAATATAACTATACCAGAGACAATTGTCTTGGATAAACCATTAACAATTTAAGGTGTGTTTGATTTTGATTAAAATCAGATTTTTTGAAAAAGTTGATAAAAGTTTTTGAAATGTGTGGTTGAAAAGTTGTGGGTCCATGAAATGTCTAGTTAAAATTAATTGTTGATTTTGATTTTAACTTTTTAGCAAAATTTTAATTGAAAACAAACGGGGCCTATATAGGTATTTTTTGCACAAATAGTTCCCAACTTTTGTACTTATTATAAGTTAAAGATCTATCGTTTCATTTTTGACATTTTAGCTCCTATTTCAAATATTTTTGGCGACAATGGTCATTTTTGTTAATTTAAGTCAAAATTGAAAATTTTTAAATTTAAAAAGTAAAGAAAAATTCACAGCAAAAGTCCCTAATCTTTCAAAAAGTATCGAAAAATTCCCAAACCTTCTAATTCTAACACATATGACCTAAACTTTTTTGATAATTTTACCCCTAACTTAAATAAATTAAATATAACTCCTAAACCTTTTCAAAAATACAAATAAGTGCTAAATTTTTTTTATTTTTTTTACAGATTTACACCTAAAATAATAAAAATTGTGTTATTAAGTCCCAAAACTTTTAATTTTGTTCACCAAAATGATATTTAAAATGTGTTTGATTAAAATCAGATTTTTTTGTAAAAGTTGATAAAAGTTATTGAAATGTGCGGTTAAAAAATTGTGGGACCATAAAATGTATAATTAAAATTAATTATTTACTTTGACTTTAGTTTTTTAGCAAGACACCGTCCTACGATTTCATCATATAAACAAAGTGAATCATCAAAATACATTGTGAAAAAAGAAGATTAATTAAAATGGCACGTACCGTTATATTATGACATCTCCAATACCTACGAAAAGGATTACGGGCCGTGTACGATGTGTGTATCTTTATATATGCACCGCATCTACATCTAAGACGGGATTGCACATCATTGACACTTGAGGAAGACATTGGGTACCTATGATGTTTTTCGGAGTTCATACCAAAAAATTAAAACCATCCATTATCCATTTAAGATCTCAAAATATGATTGTTCACATTATACAAGATACTAATAAGAGGCTCAGATATCCCTTCAACCGGTAAAGACACAATCGTCCCCACCATGGCTGCAAGTCACCGATTGCATTTCAGAATAGAGGTTGGAATAACTTCTATTCTCATGCCATCCGGGATGCCAAGCTAAGATACGCTTCCGATTGTGTCCTACTCCAAAATCATTAACTCATTTATCGACATTTACATCATCACAGCCTTAAAATAATGCCACCATTCAACCAGCACAACAAAAATCCAAACAGTCCCTATCTTCAACATAGAATACCCGTATGTCAAAGGAAGGGGCAACAACATCATCGGGTAAGGAGAAACATCATCACAGCATCAAAATAATGCCACCATTCAACCAACACAACATAAACCCAAACAGTCCCCATCTTCAACATAGAGTACCCGTATGTCAAAGGAAGGGGCAACAACATCATCGGGTAAGGGGAATGGATAACAACCATATAACAAGAATCATCTTCCACTACCCTCATTAATATCAAACATCAAAGCAATTTTCAGGCAGGGGAGGTACATACCGATTGGGCAGGTTAGGCAAAATACAGTGTTACCAGTGCGAGGAACTTTCAGACGGTGGGACGCTGAATGGCAGCGAGCAACACTTAAAAATGGCAGCGAGCAACTTGAAACCGAGAAAAATGGAATACCACTTTGAGCGGTGTTGAAAATGGCAGGGAGCAACAATGGATGGAGGGGGGACGCTGCGAAATCGCGAATTAGGGCAGGAACAAGCGCGAGAAATTATTTAGATTCACGCTTAATCACACAAGAGGAAGAATGTTCAGTCGTCGAAAAGTCAGATGGGCACGTCAGAAGAGCTGTAATCGCGCGCACTAGGGCACGATAGGATAGTCGGAGAAGATGACTGAAGGGAAAGGAGCACGCGGGGCTGAAGGGAAAGGGGCGCATATGGGCTGAAGGGAAATGAGACCAATTGAAATTTTTTTGTTCCACTACTGGCGTGGAATCTCCAGCTAACGTGGAATTGTCCACGCCAGTAGTGGGCGAAGGGCAGGAGATCAGGCCCGTAAATATATATATACTTGTAGTCTGAATTTATTATTATTAGTAGATTAAGTTTATGTGGTATCAATTTTTACCAAATGTCGACCGCTTATGTTCCATGTAGACAATTAATGGTGGCAAGTCATGAATTCATATTGAAAATTTAACAGAGTGATCGTCGAATGCATTAGTATACTTTAACGACCAATGGTAAAAGTTTATAACTTCAGTGACTGCTTTGTAATTTTACTGAAACTTCAGTGACAGCCAGTGAAATTACTAAAACTTTAGCTTTGTGGTCCAAATTTATTGTTATTAGTATATTAAGTCTCTGTGACGTCAATTTTTACTAAATGTCGACTGCTTGTGTACCATGTGAACACTTAACGATGACACATCATCAATTCACGTTGGAAATTTAATAGAGTGAAAAGGCATTAGTATACTTCAGTGACTGTAGATGAAATTTTGTTATTTTAGTGACCATTTTGTAATTTTGTTGAAATTTTAGTAATCGTCAGTAAAATTAACCCTATAAATAATGATATCCTACAACTTGTGCTAAAAAAGCAAATAACAATGAAAGTTGTAAACAATCTAACAAAAGGTAAAAAAGTGTTTTGTTGGATTGGCTGCAATTGCAGTATGTGTAGATTTGTGTCGATGCTAATTAGTCATTATTTCTTTCAAGTTGAAGAGTTTTAAGGGACAATACATAGAGTTGAGAGAACTTTAAATAGAACTTGAGGGATCCATAGCCTTGAACAAGGGATATTTATCTACCATTTTCTTGCAGCCGGTGACCAGAGGAAGAAATCTCCCTGAGTATGGCGACGACAGCTGTAATGGTTCGAGTTCAGAACATTACTTAAGATCATAGCATTCATTTCATTTCAAAACTTTAAGCGGAAAAGAATAGTTTAAATTGGTCGAGACTTTGTGCAAGAAACGCAATTTCTTGCACAATTGTTTTTTTCTCAAATAATTAAAACATGATTACATATGAGTTATATAACATGGAAAACCAATTTTAACAATTTACAACATCACAAGACGAGACGAAACGAAAACAAAACCGAAAAAGGAAAGAGTTTTTGTTGCGCTCCCTCGAGTAAGAGGAAAAGACTTATACCTGCCTTGCGTGGCCCCCGAATCCCTGCCTCGCCCGGTGGCTTTCCATTTTGTCTCGTATATTCGTCTGTCGTCCATTAAAATCTGAATTTTTTTCATGAACCGACATGTCATGGATTAAAATTTCATTTCATATAGTTTCTCCTTATCATCCAACATCAAACACTACAGAAAAATAATGGAAGACGAGTTTCAAAGCTAATGAACCTACCATCACAAATAGCCTAATTGCAAGTTTTATGATGGAATTCATAACATTGAATTATCAAATCATGTCATTTACAATCCATAAACAAAAATTTCATCACGATGTGATTTTTTACTTGGATTTAAAACATAAAGTCTAAACATAAAATATGTCGAAAACATCAACATAAAGAAAAGCCTTTAAAACAACACAATATTTACATTAACTTCGTAACTTAAGGCTTAACATAGAGTTTGACAAACATAGAAATAAAGAACCTCAAGACAACATCTATCAATTGATGACTTGAACTCTTTCCTCCTCTTCGTGACTCCACAACATCCAATCAATCTGCTATCATCCCCAATCCCATTAATCTGTATAAGGAAGAAGTAAGTACGGAAATACTCAAATGAATATCTTATTAGTGCACCCCGATCGATCAAATCATGAATTCACACAATAAACTTAGTTTCATGCCATATAATCATATAACATAGATGGATTATCAGCAAAATCATTGGTTTCGAAGAAACTCATTGCCTGTAAAATTGGTTAAGACCATAGAATCATTTCATTTTATTGCTTTGTGAAACGAGATTAAACTATATGAAATCAATCAAATAACGAAACGGGAAAACCTCAACTGCACAAATTTTTACCTCGATTCTTCATACGGAAATAGAAAATTTTGCCTTGAAAAGATGAAACCCGATTTTTCTTCAAGATTGTAACAACCCCTTCTTTTTTTATTATTATTTTTGAAATTAAGTAAACAAATCTTAATTGTAGAAAGGAAAAGAGAGGGAAGGGCCGAGATTGAGAGGAAAAATGATAGAATTGATATTTTCTTTTGTAATTTCAACCTTTCAATGAGAGGCTTAAGATGGCCAATTCGAGCTTAGATTGTTTATATGTCAAACCATGCAAATTACCACTATGCTAAACAACTTATCTACTTGTTGGAGAATATAAATAAGGTCATTATAAAACTTTAAATGACTTTCTTTAAGCTAAAATTAAGGATGACAACAAGGTAGGGCGAGACAACTTTTCTCGACCGCCCCAATACCTGCTTAAAGCGGGGCCAAGGTAGGGGTCGGGGCGAGAAAACTTCATGCTCCATCTATTTCTCATTGAAATTTTTTAAATTTACATATTATATTTTAAATGTTAAATTAAATTATTTAAATATATAAAACACTTTAATTATTTAGAATTTTTCTAATATGAATAATAGTTTTTTGATGTAGGACAAAATGAAATATCTTAGTAAAGTTTCAACACTTAAAATATAAATCCACGAAATGATTCCCACGTCGAATTTTTTAAATAAGTGTGTTGAACAAGAAGTCTATAAAAAGAACAAATTTATTATTAAATAAATAACAGATTTTACATTCAGATGAGTCATGAAGTGAATTTGTCGTATTTTAATTGATATTTACTTATTTAGTCTATTAGTATTTTGTTATATATATATTTTTTTATAAATATAATAATAATAAAATTATTTATTAATTGTAAATGGAGTGGGTGCAGTGCGGGGATTATGTTCCCTGTCCCCCGCCCACGTCCCCGACCCGAGTAGGGACTTTAGCATCTCTCTACCCCGATTCTCCGATAGATTGGGAATTTTCCGTCCTATTTGGAATGATTCTTGCAAAATTCAGGACAACTAAAAATTATTGCCATCCTTAGCTAAAAATGAATGTAATGTTTTGGGCTATTATTTCATACGTGGGTCGAACTTCAAAGACTCGTCTCTCGATGAGACTAGACATACAATTGCTAAGATTTTTTTTGAGATATTACTGTAGCAATGTAGTGGTGTGGCGGCGGCGGCGGTTTGGTGGAGTAATTAGGTATAGAGTGGTGTGGAGAAGATGAATAGTGATTTTTTAAAAAATTCTTATGTACTCATTTCTTTTTTAATATTTTAAGAGTAATAGACTAACCATTTTACCCTTTTTATTTTTGAATTCACTGTTTATCTGGATTGATTAATGAAAAAATGATGAAATTCATCAATTTAATACTGATTATTTTTCAAAAGTTATGGACAAAATAGTCAGAAAAAAGGTTAGAGATGAAACTACAAATAAAACTAAAGGTTAAGAATCTTTTCTACTATTTTAGCCAATGTTTTGTTAAGTTTAAATTATAATCAAGATCGTAGATAGTTTTATTTTTTATAGAAAGAAAAAAGTATTTAAACGTTCGTGTGTTACTACTTCTTTAATTTATCATCTCCTCCAAAATTTGTTGATAGCTTCAATCTATCACTCTCAACCAATCATGTCTGCTCACCTCTTCAATTCATCTCCCTCAACCGATCATCTCCAAAATCAGCTCACCTCCTCAATCTATCTCATTCAATCGATCATCTCCAAAATCTGCCCATCATCTCCAAAATCTGCCCACCTCCTCAATCAATCTCCATTCATCGATCATCTCTAAAATCTGATCATCACCTCAATTCATCATCATAATAGAGCATACAGTCAGATCTCACCACAAGAAAATGATATACTAGTTTAAGTTGATCAAACGTATTTTTTATTTACACCATTTTGTAAATCTACAATTTATTATCTACTTAATATACAACTTAATTCTTATTGGGATTTTGTCGCAAATGGTCCATAACCTTTGCCCTTAGTGCGGAATTGGTCCTTAACGTTTATTTTTTGGCAACCAAGTCCCTAACCTGTGTGTTTTTGTGCAAAATTGGTTTTTATAAAAAAAAAAATTTCTTCTTTACTTTAAAAATTAAGTTAAACAAATAAAAAAATGACGTATATAATTTTATGACATTGAACTAATCTTATTACATTTTTATTTAACATAAAAATACTAATAAAAATTAATTTACACATTATGTGTTTTATTTTTGAACGAAAATAAAACGATAAATTAAAATATAAATAATATAGTTGGATTATTAATATTTGTAATTAATAAACATATAACTCATAAGGATCAATTTCGCAAAAAAAATACATAGTTTAAAGATTTGTTTGCCAAAAAATAAACATTAAGGACCAATTTCACACTAAGGACAAATGTTATAGACCATTTACGCTTAAATCCCCTTACTTATTAGTTATTACACCAATAATATTACAATTAATGATAATAATCAATTTATGTAACATTATCAAATCGACCGGTAGGGAGATTTTTCCACCCCCACACACAAAAAAAAGTTCATACGTCTGTCTTCACTTCCAATTTTTTTTTCTTCCAATTTTCTCATTTTTCTCATTTCCAATTCTCTACTCCCCCACCATTCATCTCCACCATTGTTCTCCAAATCCTCACAATTCTTCTCAAATTTGTTCTTGTATTATTTTTCATTTACTTTATAACGTAACGGTCGATTTCCACCGATCAGCGATATACTAGTAAATAACATGTCCAATAAAATAAATTTCATATTCCAACAATTCGTTCAACATATCATTCAATATGAACACATTTGATAATCACCCTTGCGCAATGTGTTGAAAAAACATGAAAAGAAATTTTTTTTTCTGGGTGAAAAAAGCGCAGTTTCTCTCTTTCTCCTATCGCCAATACTCCTGCAACAACTCTACACTGCAAATTTCGTGTGCAGCCACCAAAACCCTAATCCTCAACTCTACGTGAGTCCTCAATTTTCTCCCCAAATCATCTCAAGATTGGTTAACTGTTTCGCATTACGATTTCGTTACCTAATTACTTTGAATATGACCTGATTACGTTTAACCTTTACTGCGCGTTACTGCGATTTTTTAAAATCATTTCATGGTTACTTTTGTTCCCCTCAAAAAAAAAAAAATCTTACTATATGTAGAATTTGATACGAATTGGCAGCGATTTATTCGATTTTGAACCTCCCGTGTATTCTGAATTACGCAATGGCATGTAAGTTATTGATATTTTGGTCCCTTTCACCCGCTCATTTTTCTGTAGCATTAGTTTATCTGATATAGTGTGGAGCATGGATTTTCTATTTGATAATTAAATTACAGTTGCTAATAGCTTAAGCTTAAACTTTTGATATATCGAGGTTAGAAAAGAAAGTCCCGAAGAAATCTATTGACGCTCTGTTTGTTTGCATGGAATTGGGTCTTCGGGTTGGAATTTAGGAAAAAGTTAACTGAAATTCAAATTAAATTATTACTCTGATTCCATGAATACATCCTTAGTCCTTATTGTTTTCTCAAAGAAGGAGATACTTATAAAAAAAATTGGATTATCAAATTTTGGTTGCCAATAGTTTAAATTTAGACCCTATTACATAGACTTCTTGATATTCAACCAAGGCTTGGGGGCATGATAAGCTGCCCACCTGTTGAGGTGTCAGCACGTGGGCAGCTGACACAGCTGGCCCTAAGATTTGGAGGGCCTTAGGCGAAAATTAAAATGGGGCCCTTAATATATTGAGATGTTTTTAAATTATAAATTTTTGAGAGACAATTAAAAAATGATTAGAATTTGTGTTAAGATGTGGAGCCTAATATGTTGTGCTACGTACAGCTGAACGAGGAGTAAGGTTGCCGTGGGGGTTGGAAGGGGGGCAGGTAGCCTCCCTCTCGGGGGCTCGGGGGCAGCGCCTCCGAAAAGTATACGGTATTTGTATTTTCTTAAGTAAGAGTGTTTTTCGAAATTTTGCCTTAGAGTTTTATTATAATTAGAAAACTTTCATTGTATTATTATATATATGATTAATCTATTGTAAACAAAAATCATCATTTTTTATAGGATTATATAAATTCTTGTGTTTTTTATTCTTTGCTCTTTTATTTATTTTTGAAATCCTAACAATTTGGAAAATCGTTTTTATTCAAGATAAAAATGTCTAAAATAAGGTTTAAAGAGAAAATTGCATGGTCTACAATTTAATAACTAGATTAAGATGGATAATGTATGTTAGATTTGAATTTATTTTCTATTTAGACTTATTTCACATTTAAATAAGTTTATCTTTATTTAAAAAAAACAAAAAACAAAAAAACAAAAAAGGGCCAAAATTGGGCCCTGCATGGCCAATGCCAGCCCTGGCAGCTGATGATAAAACAATTTTTATCATTAACTACACACCTGCTGACACCTCAGCAGGTGGACAGCTTATCTTGTCCCCTTGGAGGGTAGGAGATTAGTGACGTTCTCTCGACATGTTGTTGCCGTCGTCTGTTATTTTTTTCAGATATGTTCATTGGTGTGATAGACATCTCGCATGTAGCAGAGTGACTCTGAATTTCCAGTTAGGGGCCTCGGGCCTACTTGTGGGAGGAGTCCCTCTAGAAGGGACATGTCTCCTGCTGAGCACACAACGAGGAGTTCCTCTTGAATGGAAAGGTCTCCTGCTGCGCACACAACAAGGAGTTCCTCTCAAAGGGAAAGGTCTCCTTCCAAGCACACGACTGCCAAGCACACGACTGGAGTTCCTCTCGAAGGGAAAGGTCTCCTGCTGAGCACGGGAGTTTAAATGCACAGCGGCCTTCAACTCGCAACAGGTCATCCCAACATGCCAGCTCGAGGTCCCCTGTATCTCGTTCACCAATGAGAGAGAGAGAGAGCCTCTACTCGCACTAAATCTCCAAGACCTAGACAATTGTTGTCTCCCCTATCTCGCTCACCAATCAGACAAAAACCCTCAAGTAGGACCAGGCCACTGAAACATGCGACATCAAGATCTCCACCACCTCTTTCACCCATCAAAGAGAAACCTTCATATAGAACCAGGTCCGCTAGTCGAGCGATCAAGGTCTCCTGTGTCTCAATTGGCAGAAAGGGGAAAACAGTCATGCCCAGCCAGGTCAAGTTCTCCTGAGGCTTTTTCACTTTCACCGCGGACTAAAAGGTTTAAGAGAGCTCAAGCTGAACGAGATGCTGAAAAAGGGAGTGTGAGGGAACATGAGAAAAACCATGGTGGGAAGGGTGACAGGGCTGCACATCTGGAATGGGATTCTGAGAGGGAAATGCCGATTGAAAGAAAAGATAGAAGATCAGGAAGGGATGCAGCCGACAATGGGTCTTCTGGATCAAGACACTGATGCTCAGTTTCACCGTCTAATCATCACCATAGTAGTCAGCACAGATCTAGGTCGCCTCTAGCTGTAGCTACCAGAGCATGCGATGAGGTGTCCGGTGATATCCACTCCTGAACCTGATTCATATCTTTTAGAAATTATATTACTTGTTTTATGTTACGAGAAACACAAGGATCGTGATTTTTGGTATTGATTATGTTCCCCAATTTCAAAATCTTTATTTGTCGGGGAAAGGGTAGAACATGTTAGAGGAGGGAGAATTAGACCAAAATAAACACGCGCATTGGGGTCGAGTCTTGCAAATGATCTAATTGTATTGGATCTTCTAGAAAAAGCAATGAATGTAGAAAAAAGATTCATTTAATCAATCTAAATTTATTGGAAAAAAGACTTAGTTTGTTCTTGTATTGCTCCTAAAGGTCATTATTCTCCAGCATGTTCTTCAGCTTCCTGTTTGGTAAAATGCCCAGGTTAAAAGTGGTATGTGGTCGTTGATACCTTTTTTCCTGTGTGATCTTCAAAATATGACCAATGCTGTTTCTTAAGTAATTAAGAAAATATACCGAGCTTGATCTTCAGTTTCCATTTTGTTCTCTTGAAGCCTATGTGGAATGAGGAAAATGCTTGAAGAACTGTTCTTTTTTCCTCTTAGTTATTTGTCACTAGATGAAGAAGTTAAGCTTCATAAATACTAGTTTACGTAGTATGATTGTGATATGTATCTTACTAATAAACATTAGTTAGTAATAGTTTGGTGCATCAGTTTTTTATTTTTTATTGAACTCTTTCTATTTCATTTTTAGCATTTCTTAATCAGAGATGATTCCCTTCTGTTCAGTGAGTATATCATTTCTGTATCTCAATTCAATTAAGGTTTCTTGCTTTTGGTTAAGTTATTGTAATGGTTTACGTAATCTAATATTCCTACAAGTCTACAAGTATTTTAAATGCAATTAAAGTTGGAATAAGGAGATCGGAGTGACATGCATGAATAGACTTACTACAATGTGCTTGCTGTGGAATTGGGTATCATAAGCTTTCATACGAGTAAGATCATATTGAATAAAGTGTATTGAGTGCTCGTAAACATATTTATGAAGTCATGAAACCTATGAGAACATGCATAATCTTGTAGTATTTTAATCCTTGCTTGCAGCATCATTGTTTTAGTTATGGAGAGAATATCACCGACTCAACTTCACGTAATTAGTGTTATATTTTAATCCTTGCTTGCAACATCATTGTTTTAGTTACGGAGAGAATATCACCGACTCAACTTCACCTAATTACAGTGTTACATTGTTGATTTATTTATACTAAAATTGGTCTTTTTCCAATTGAATGTCTTGTATTTCACTCTCAATGTCTATAAAAATTCTCAACTGAATGTTACTTACATTTTCTTTAAAGCATGCAGTCTGAAAAGGACTCCGTCTTACAGTTTTTTTCCATTCTGCAGGTGACAAACTCTAGAGGAACTCACCTGCGGTGAGTTACTGCATGAACATTATTTTTTTTAAATTTCAGCTTAGCGACATTTTTATTTGTCATTATTACCTTATTCTTTGTTACTAATGCAGTCTGAAATTTTTTTCCATTCTGCAGGTGACAAACTCTAGAGGAACTGACCAGCGGTGAGTTACTGCATGAACATTATTTTTTTTTAAATTTCAGCTTAGCGACATTTTTATTTGTCATTATTACCTTATTCTTTGTTACTAAGTGAATAAGGTACTCTTGACTATTCAGTTGCATTTATATTGGGATTAGACTTGTCTCCCATCTTTAACAGAGTGCACATTCGTGCTTAATGGATTTGCAACACTGTTTGATTTTGCTATTGTCAGGCACTTATAAGTAGGGAATTCAAATCTAGATTGTGATAGTCATTACCAATCAAGAATGGTAAAATTTCTAGATTTAATAACTAGGTAGTTTGCTCTGGTGCATATAATTTTTTACTTAGATTTGTACCTGATCCTTAGGATATTTGACTGGGACGTTTTACAGGAAAATCATCAAAATATGATTGTGAACTAGCTTAGCAAATGTCAACTTCTATCCTGAAGGATGGGTGGGGAGGGTGGAGGCGTTTCAGGGACACCGGGGTCCAAGTATATAGCATGCTGCTGTATTTTTTCCAGTCTCCACATCCTCTTACAGAGTTTCATCTCTTTCTTGGGCAGGAATGGTGACACTAATTCAGTATCTATAATGAAGGCAGCTGAAGAGACCTTGGAAGCAAAGGAAAAGGTGAGAGCTTTGAATTATGATTAAATATACCACTATTTTATATTTCTTCATCCTTATGATCGTCCCTTTCTCCTTGCCTGCATGGAAACATTGAGGTGAAAACAAGACTCGTGAATCTTTACTGTTATGAGTGACAAGCATTATTTTTGTGATGAATATTCATTAGTTTGCTTATCACTTTGACCCTGCACACAAGGTTATCAACTTATGTGTTGATGTTCTGATTTGCAGCAAAAGCCTTCATTTGAGCTATCGGGAAAGCTTGCTGCGGAAACTAATCAAGTCAAAGGTGATTGTTACATCGCCAATCTGTACCAACCAAAATGTTCATTCTATTTACGCGTAAAAGTGGTTTAGTTTTTGATAAGCAATAGGTTTCTTCTTTCTTTGAGATTTTTCCACACCTTTCTGTTGCTTTTCTTGTATTACCCTATCGTGTATGTTAATCGTGGACATTTTTGCGAAGATAACGAGCCCACCAGGAAACCTCAGCAATCCATGATAACCTGTATTATGTTAGACTGTCTTCAGTAATGTTAGCATCCAAATGCTTGGCAATTGTGTGAAGAGTATTGCATTGACATGCTTCAAAGCCCTGCAGTTAATATGCCATTTGGCGTGGGGTAGATTCTGAAGATCTATAGGGTTTCAGGCATGGTCTAACCATTTGGAACACAATTGTTATACATGTTCTGCTTTAAAGTTATTTTCTTTCTATTGGTGAATTACAAATGTATCTGGCTCATGGTAACATTTGTTGCTGGAACATTTTTGAAACATATTTACTGCAAAATTATGTTTTGTTTTCTATTGAATTGACTTTTTTGCTCAAATAACTCTGAAGTTGTTAATGCTTTTCTTTCTTAGTATTGTGTTGTAGGCTCTAATATTCCTCCATCTCGCTCACACAAACATACACGTGCACAAATCAACTTAGCAAGAAAATGCGACTTTTGCCCCTTCATGTCAGACATTTTAAGAGTATATGCATCTCAATGGTATGCTGAACTTGTGTGCACGAGCACATGATTTTTTGGTTTTTATGCACAGGTAAGTATAAGATAAAAAAATGTGATTTGAACTCTTCTTATCAGGCGTTCCTGGTTTTATGTGAAATTTCTGTAGCAAGAAGTTCAGTATACTGCTTGACTAGCTCCAGCATGCTTATCGAGGAAACCCAGTGAGCACACTACTTGTTACTGCAGGGACTCTTATTTTGTCAAGGATAGCATTCAGAGCTCCTTTCTGTGTTCTATAATTTATGCCAGCCTAGATACTATAAAAAATGGGACAGATTAGGAAAATACTGTTGTTAAGTAGATGAAATGTACGTTAATGATACAGCTGTGGTCTCTAGCTCAGGGGCCAGCCCACTGTTTTGATGCCCTTGCTTAGCCTTTTGGATAAAAATAGCTTGCTATATGAACTTCATAAAAATGACAAAAACGTTTTGGTGTAACTAATGATCTTGTCCATGTTAGATTATATTTCTTCTGTACTGTCCCTGATACAGCGTGACTTTTTGTCAGGTGTAACACTGCTGTTCAACGAGCCACCAGATGCTCGAAAACCAGATATAAGGTGGCGCTTATATGTTTTCAAGGGGAGTGAAGTGCTTAATGGTAAATCTTAATTGGGCCCCATCTTCTATATGTACACGTGTCCCAAAATTTGACGTTTTTGGCCTTTTCACCCATATCTGTTTTTATAAATATAATTTGTTTCTTGATTCTAGTTAGAATTGCTAATTTGTGTTAATACGGTCATCAATAAACAAGAACTCAAGGATGGCCATTATCATTCATGTAGGTTACATACCTTTGGGTGGTCGTATGTGTCCGCTCACCTGTATTAGGTTTTTGATTAGATTGGTTTTGGATATCAATCTTAATTTGACCTACTTCCTCTTATAAATAAATCATGTGGTGTTTATATATTAATTCTACGTCAGTTGAACTGCCAATTACAAGAGTAGCCATCTGCAATGTGATGTATGGATGTTTTTATCAACGGATCAATCTAGTTATAGCACTTGTGATGTATGGTAATGTTTTTATCAATGGATCAGTCTAGTTATATCACTTATTCATGGTTGGGTATGGCCAGAGGCAGATTCAATGGTGGGCTGAAGCCCAGGCCCAAGTGCTATTTTTTTTGAGTAATTTTTTTTTTTGGTTTTAAACAATAGTTCAGCCCAAACAAAAAATAGCCCATTTTTTAAGTGGGCTAAAAAAATTTAAATCATTTACATATTAAAATCTATTACATTCCAAACAAAAAAAGTGGGCTAAATTAAAATTTAATTCATTTATACATTAGAATTCATATCCCAATCAAAAAAATAGCCAACTTTTTAAGTGGGCTGAATTAAAATTTAAACCATTTACACATTAAAATCTATCATATCCCAAACAAAAAAATAGTCCACTTCTTAAGTGGGCTAAATTAAAATTTAAATAATTTATATATTAAAATCCATCTCATCCCAAACAAAAAAATAGCCCACTTAAATAAAATTTAAATTATTTACACATTTAAAAAAAAAAAAACCACTTCTTAAATGACCAATTCCAAAAGAGCCAAATCCAATTGGATTTATTTATCTTTTGTCCATTTTTTCTGTTTATTTCATAATCTATAAATTATAATTTTATATGAATTTTGATCTGTTATTGAGTGATGAATAATGATGTTTACTTGATTTTGAGAAATTATTTCAAACTTCAATAAGTAGAAAAAGAAAAAAAACATGTGCTTAGGATTTTATATGTTTTTACATAACCATTTTTGTTGAGAAAGGCTTTGTTAATAAAATAGATATAAATTATATTATAGGAAAACTTTTTGTAAACTTTTTAAAGATTATGACTTATAAAAAAAATTAGATTTTTATAAAAATTGGCTAAGTAATTGTGATTTTAGAAAAAAAATTTCGGGGCCAACCTCCGTAAACCAGCCCACCCCTTTGTCATATCTTGGATCCACCTCTGGGTATGGCAACTTATGTGTAGTCGGTTGTGATGCAAATTGGAAACTGTCGGATATAAGTAAAGCTTCGGAACCATTTTTCCAATATATCTGGTTCTCGTTTCCTTCAGTCTTTGGCATAGAGTTAAACTTTCCATGTGCTTCAAGAATTCTTTCTATTATATTTCTAAGCAGTTTTCCTATCCTTACCATAACCTGGCTTATACTTTTTGAATCTAGAGTTCATGTCAACCATCTTTACCAGTCGTGCCTCAACATATGACATTCATTGATCATTGACTTTTTAATGTACATCGTTTAAGCTGCCATCTCTTTGGGAGAGAAAGGAAGGTCTTAGATATCCCTACAGACCACCCACTTGCAGCAAACAACACGCTGTTCTTCAGTATCGGTAAGATCATAAATAAGCGTACTCTTTGTCCTCCCTTCTGGTTCATTTTCATGTATGTATGGAAAAAAAAAAAAAAAAAAAAAAAAAAAAATATATATATATATATATATATATATATATATATATATATATATATATTCATATTTCCTGTTCATTGTATTAGGCCTTATTTGATGGATCTTGGGAGTACAAATGGGACCTTCATGAATGTAAGATATTCATAGAAGATATTTTTATGTCAATGTTTATTTTTGCAATTCTCTCTTGATGTGCTCCCCATACAGGAGCTAAGCATGATCTTTTATTGTGTTCATCTTTCACTTTCCTTTTTGCAGGATAATCAGATAGAACCCCAGCAATACTATGAACTTTTTGAAAAAGACACTATCAAATTTGGTAATAGCAGGTAGGCTATTGTCGTGTGCTTGCCAGATGCTTGAAGCTCATTAAAACGTGTTATTCATAGTTGTATAGTGTTACTTTCTCATTAGTGTCGTTTCATTCTTTTCAAATAGGTAAAACATGATGCCTTCTTGTCTGTCACGTCTTGTTAACACGCGGAGTTATGATTTGATCATCCTCCGACTATCTATCTCGTGCATAAAATATACTCGCACAGAAAATCACATTATGTTCATTACATTGTGCTGCATTTGCATGAATTTCCTTAAATCAGTTTTAGAGCATCTTTTGAAGCGGATAAAATTGCAGCAATTAGAAAATCAAATAAGACACCGATTTTATTTTATTTTATTTATTTTTTGTTGAATCTATGACCTTGGAAGAAAAACATGTGGGTTGGGGTGGGGTGGGGTGGGGTGGGGTGGACCAAAATTGAAACATGATACGATGTTGCATAAATTCTCCCTCTTTTGTATATATGCCAATTGCCCTCCCACTCCCCTCCCTGCTCAAATTTATAATGACAACATATCCAAATAAAATGATGTCAGTCACTCAAGGAATTAATGGTTCTTCATATGGAGTGGGGATCCCAACTGCTAAGTATGACAAGAAAGGAAAACTTCAACATATGAAACCACTATACCGATATCTGTGGAAGATCTATTTTACGATTTACTGCAGTCCATCTCTTTAAGTGGTCTATCGCTTTGTCCTTTTTGTTGATCTGTTTTTAGGTTTGTAATGATATTTTGTATAATTATGATATGCTGCTTTTAAACCTTTTCATGAAATCTTAAATCTTTGTTTTTTGTTCATCATCATTGGCATATGCACCTAAAGTTTAATTTTCCTTTCGATCCTTGCATACTTGAAACTGTTGTGTCGATGCATTTTGAGTTCTTCGGTGAAAGCCTACCAAAAATCGACTGATAGTTACAATTTTTTTCTGTTGGTTTTATGTTGTTGCTGGTTTGAATATAGCAGTAGCATGATTTTTCATTTCGGGTCAATCTTTTCCTGTATTTTCTTACTTGGTGGGTTTTGCAGCCTGGATTAGGTACACTACTGCACAAGAATTCAACTGGATGATGCTCATTAATCTTAGAAACCCAGTAGTCCTCTGTTCTTGGCCAGCAGGATATCGTACAACTTTTTGCCTGAAGAATTCACTGTTCCATTGTTTCCAATCCCATGGAAGGATGCACAGAATGAGCAATCAACTTGTTAAAATGTCCATATTGCAAAGTTATTTTTGCCGCATTACCACGAGTTGAAGGATGGTATGTATTTATTACATTTTAGGCCATACATTTTAGGCCATTTGCTACCGTGCACATCTGTAAACTGTGGTTGAATATTCAATGAATCAGAATGTTATGGGATTTGGTTGAGCCTGCTTGTCGAGTTCACTAATGGCATGTTCAGTACGCATACAGTATTAGATTGGATTAGATTGTGCTGTGGACAAAATTTTAAAAACTTTTTCTTGATTAATAATTACAGTGCCCTCTAATCACGTAGACCAAACTAAGTCTTTGAAAGATTCTTGAAAGAACTGGCATTGACTTTGTCAACCTTGACGGCTAAGGGGTGTCAAATCTCGAGATATTATTACTGGGATGAAAAAGATAAGAAAAAAAAATTCGGTGACATGAAAGGGGGTGGCGGTGGATAATTAACATTTTATGTTTAATGGACATTCATAACATAATAGTTTGAACTAAAAATTCTAGAAGTCAATAATGGGTTCACCAATCCTCAAATTCCTCTCGACAGTCCATGGCAAGTTAAAGAGCTTGGCCATGATAAACTTGAAGATCTTGTTTACATTAATGTTATGTGTCGAACTCGAAAAGAAAAGGGTTGCTTTCATTGCCTTTGCGTATGTCCTTGCCTGCAAGGGAACGAGTTAGCTTAGCCTCCGTTTGGTATAGATTATAAACTGGTTTATGGTTTATATGACTATTTTTGGTCAAAAATGTCATGCTGTATAGGCAAAAATTTTGGTCAAATAATTCATTTTTGGTCAAATAAACTATTTTGGTCAAATAAATCAGTTTATAATCTATACCAAACGGAGGTTTAATGTACAAAATTTTGAAAAATTGACTCATCAATACATGTAGAGCACAAAACAGTATATGTTTAGAAATGTTAAAATTATTGTGATAATGATTGTGACATTAGAGAAAACATTCATGATATTATATTTTCTAATTTGTCTAATGTACAAAAATATATTAATTTTAATGATATACCATACATGTAAGGTTACTTAAAATACACCCACAACTTTTTTCCACCATATTTAACCCGATTTCGCTTTCTATACGGGTTACAAGTTGGACAAATGTACACATCAATGAAAGACTTGGTAGTCTCCCCATAGAAAACAAAAATTCTCTTAGTTGGCTTGCAGTAATCGTGGGGTAATGGGTAACCTTATTTTTCAAGAATTTGGACATTGATTCACATTTTGCAACCCCAACCCCCCACCCCCAACACACACACACCACAATTAAATAAGTCTAGAAAAAAATTGTTCAAGTTTCTAGATATCAAATCTCGTGTTCAAGACAAGTCGTGAAGATGAAGAAATTGTCTTCATTCTTCAACTTTTTAAAATCTTGTTATCGAGTCTATAGAAAATGAATGATTATTTAAAATTTAAAAAAAAGAAAAGAAAAGAATTGCAATTGGAAGTTATTAATTACCTGAGTGACAATAGTCCATTGGATATCTGGTGGAAGCTGGACAAAATCATCAAATTTGGTCCCTATTAATATGGGAATTGCATTCTGCAAATATCAAATGCAAAATCCAGATTATAAGTTACATTGTTTTTGTCGAAAATAAACAAGTAAATTCTCGTCTCTAGAGATATGCATCTAAATCTCGAACAAACAGAATCATATAGATAATTAACTACTTCTAAACATTATTAAGTTCGATTATTGAGAATTTTGAAGTGGACATGTCTGAAATCTATTGTCGATAATTAGATTGTTTATTTCCACATCGTCCTCTTCGTCGAGCACCCTAGCTGAGAATTGTTGGGTGTCCTCCATAAAGCTTGTTGAAGTTTTAAAGGGATAGGCACCAAACAAGTATGGACAAGCGTATTTTGACAAATAAACATACACACACAAATTATTAAGAGCATGTTTGACTTATATTTTTTATAAAAAAAAAAATTCTAAATTTATTTTTAACCACATATTTTATATGATTTACAATTTTAATCAATTTCGTATTTTATTAATTTTTTTTAAAATTTTTTAAAAAACTATTTTAAACTTCACCAAACAAGCACTAAATATTATGCATCTACTCTAATCATATTATGATGATTTTCCAAGCCCAACCACTGTAATTATTGCCATTGTACTAATTTCATTATAAGTAGCTCCAGAGTTTCAGCTACTGTACTTAAATATCCAACCCCCCATCCCATCTCAATAAGATATATTCCCTTCATCTTACAAAAATAAATTTATTTTATTTTTTTATACAAATTAAAAATAAATAAATTAATATAATTAGAACAATAAATTTTAATTACGTTTTTCTATTATATCTATAACAAAATATATTAAAAAATAGAAATCAATTATACTCTCAATAAAAAAAGTTGATTATAATTTGAAACAAAAAAGAAAAAAAAAGTAAGCCTATTTTTAAACAAAAGATTATGAAAGCATGAATAAAGTTCCATCCTCAGCTACTGTAGTTATTGCTGCTGTTACTTCTATGGGAAAAGAACATTAAATGCTACTTTTTAGAGAAAAGTATGCATGTTTATTATGTTTATGATTATTTTTAGACGAGGTGCTTTAACATAATGCCAGAGTAAGCAAATATAAAAATTAAGTCTTTTCACTGTCTCATTCTAAATGTCGTGTACAAAAAAAATCCCAACTACAAGTGAGAAGTTTTTGTAAATTCAATAAAGCAAGGTTGAATCTTGTTACATACCTGATTCCACTTTCTCGCTTCACTGTACCATCCAATTATACTGAAGTGACACAAGAATACACTCTCTTAAAACTTTTAAAAAATAAAACAATAGCAAACATCATCTTGATATCTTAATTCGATTCATCGCTACATCCTTTGAATAGACTTCACAGTGAATTGTACGAGTTGCTAAAATATATTTATCGACTGAAAATGTTACGCAGAATTGAAGAAGAAAGACATTGAGGGTGTATACCTGTTTAGTGTACATCTACTAGTAAGATCAAACATAAACAAGATTGCTATAGAATCTTTACAAGCAATTGGAACTTGATCAAATGACCTACTGTCACCTGCATTTTCCATAATAAGTAGAAAAGAAAACATAATTAAATTTCAAAAAAAATCACTTAATGATAAAATAAGCACTTATTTTGGGAAGAAATTATTAAACATACCTCCAACATCCCATATTCTGAAAGCAATTCTTGCACCTTCAACATATAATGTTTTGTCCATTAAATTTAGCCCTTTCATCTGCAAACTTCTCTTTTCCTCTTCATCCCCTACATACTTTATCTAAACATTCAACCCCACCCCCACCCCACAAAGAAAAAAAAAATCAAGACCATAAAATTCTCCAAAAAGCACAAGAACATGAGCAAAGGTTGAAGATTAAAATTAAATAAAGGAATACGAGATGTCTTTCTAACATTTTAAATTTTTAGATTAACGTTCAAGTTGTGATGCTACCTATTTGCGAAAATAGTGTAACGTGTGCCTTGGGGCTCGATGACTATTACTTCAAAAAATAAAAAAAATTGCACTTTACAAATTGATTTTCCGGTCCTCCCTATCTCCGACTATGGTGTTGTCGTGTTGAAGACTAAAATCTTAAGCTCGTAGACGAGATGGTTCGATGGCAAAGAAACAAATGATTATATGAAACATACCACAAAGCTAGTTTTTCCAATCTGGCAATCTCCCAATATACTGATCTTCAGTGTGACTAAATCTGAATCACTCTCATAGCCACCACTGCATGTGGTTGTGGGCTCTTCTTCTTGCCCATACCCAGACTCTATTGCCGCCATGGATGACGGAGAATAAGATTCAGAAGAACCAGAACCAGACGTTCGAGAAAATCTTCTGTACCCTGCAGGTTTTCCTATTGAACAAACAAAAATTCTGTTCCAGAGGAATCTGAAAAACTGCCGGAATATTCTCACTTTTTCTAGTACACTCCACCTAATCTTGACGTTGACTATTTTCCGGCACAGTTGCTTCATTTTTCCGGCGACTTCACAGAACTTTGAGCAGCCACAAACTCTCTCTCAAAAGGTGTATATACACATATATATACAAAAAAGTGTATATATATGTATATATTCACTTCAGTTTATTGGTTTAGGTGTTGGAATTGTCTGTTGAACGACCGGTAATAATCTAAGAAGGTGGTGTGTTGTGGTGGGGCGGCTTTGTTCTCGACCGGTATTTTTTTGGATAACCCAAACTGTCCAAATTGCCGGCTTCTTGTTTCCAACGCAGCTAGGGTATTTTTGTCAATTCACATGACTTTCAATACATAAATAGATTATTATATATGGATAATTATCAAATTTGTTAGTGCTTATAAGTTGGTCAAATATTATTTTTTACATATTTAGTGAGACCTACAATTTTCACGTATTTTTTATCCACACATTCCATAGGATCCAGTACTTATAATCTACAAAAAGTTTTAACAAGCATATTATATTCACACTATAGTTTTTAGAGTAATAATATTCATAGTCGTTCACTACCGGTAGTCATCCTACGTGGTATTACTCAATTGGATAAATTATTTATAATTAATAGTTATAAATACATTACTCAATTAGACGAAGATAAGATGTTAAAATTAATAGGTTGATGATAAGAATGTGATAAAAAACAGTTGAAGACATAAATGCGAAAATGAAAAATAGTTGAGAATCTTCTTTGTAATTAAAATATAGTATGGTTAACAAAATTTATTGTGTGAATACTTATGAATAAGATATTTACGAGTAATGATCTATTGTCCCTAGTGGGCAATTCTTATTTTGCCCACTGGAAACTTGTCCAATAGACATTGGATGATGAAAAAGTGATTGACAAACAAGTCAAATACTCCTCCAATACCCACTGGACACTTGTCCAGTGGACAAAATAAGAATTGCCCACTATGGGCAATAGATCATTATCCAGATATTTACACTGTGTTTTTTTTCTTAATAATTATACTACATTTTAATTGCACGAAAAGTTCGTGACCTTTATTTATTGCACACTTATGGTCTCAATTTTTTTCATCGAATTGTTTTTCATCAACCTTCTATTATTTAGCATATATTATCTCCGATGATAGTTTTCTGTCCAAAAATTCCAAGTAAAAAGATTTATTTGCCATTTATATTTTTAAATAAAAAAAAACAAAAAACAAATACAAAAGTACGACAACGTATTTGTCCTTCATTTTAAAGTACACTAATATAATATTTGTACGAAAACTATTATTATGGACAACATATGCTAATTAATGAAATGTTAAAGATAAGAATGAAATGAGAAAAAATTAACAATATAAATGTGACAATATATAACGATTGAAAATCTTTAATACAATTAAAATGTAGTGTATGTATAAAAAATTTGTGATATTGGATAATAGATGGTGCAAAAAAAGGTGTGTGGAAGTCTTTCGATCCCTCTGATGCCTAAGTTAGAAATAATAGATCTTATACATACTGCGGAAAAACACTCGTTTATTTCTATACAGCTACATTTGATCTCCTCTTATCTCGTATTTGAATAGTTTGAAGTTGTTTCACCTCAATATTTGATATATTTTTAATTATTCTCTCTTTTTAAGATAATTTTGCTCACTAAAAAGTAAAAATAGCAAGTTATTTTACTATAAAAAAAATTTATATAGACTAATTTTCCTTATTTGTCTATATCAAATTATAACCATAAATAAACATAAATAAAGTTGTACTAGTAGAAATTAATAGTATTTAAATAAAGGAAAACTAATAATTTTTTTTGAAAATTTTATTTTTTTAATAATATTAATTAAAATTTTTTAATACGTTATAATGGGGACACCCAAAAAATGCAACCTAACTAATAAAATTGTTATATTATTAATTGCCACAAATGATCGAAGGTTGTCGGGTAGATGAGATCTTTAGAAGAGAAGTATTAAAGTCAATAATGATGATTAATTATATTGTAAATATACTTAAATGCAATCATTTAGATTAAAGATATTCTTGAAACTCTTTAATAAGTATGATTAGGTATGATTTCATTTGGGCAAATTTCCAAGGTTTTTGTCATAAACAAACACGTGTAAAGAGTGAAATTCACACTAAACACTAAAGATGAGTAAATTGGGATTGGTTGATGGGTACACCTCCAAGAAAAGTCTTTGTGGGAGAGTGAATAATTTTAATTTATTCCAAGACTTTTCCTTTCTCATAATCCCTGGTTTTTAATGTTCTCTTTTGTTTCTTTTTATGTTTTTTCATTTTGATTTCGGAATTTATTGTTTTTAATTGAGATTAATGCTTTTATCATATGCGTCCAAAATCAAAATGAGTATAGAAATGCAAATAAATTATACATGAATATTATATCTATAAATTTTTCTAAAAATGACAAATAAGTAGAGCAGTTCGTGAACTTGATCCATGATCAGCTCAAGCTTGTTTAGATCACTCGGAGTTGAGCCGGGCCGGACCTCCATTTGTTTTTACGAGTCGAACAAGCTTGGCTCTACTTGTAGGCCAAATGTTCACTTTTGGGTCCTTTCAATTTTTTCTTAAGAAACCAAAATTAAATAAAACGAGTTGGCTCGTAGACAAGTTGGCTTGACCCATTAGGCCCAAGAACCAAGCATACTTTTGAGTCACAAGCCAAGCCAGCTTGGCCCATTGTCACTCATAATTTTCCCTATCTTAATATTCATTAACTTGTCAAATAGTATCCCTACAGAAAAATGTTATACATTAAGTTTGTTAAAAATTATTTTATTAAAATGAAACTAAGAGGATTCGGAAAGTTAAAATTCAAGTGTGTAAATTTATTATAATAAAAACCTTTATACGTATTGAGTTTCAATATGACTTACAATTTGAATTCAATACACTCTTCTAAATTAAGTAGAAACATTATATAAACATCTAGGTATCTATTATTTTACAATACATTCGATTACTATTTACACAATAACTATTTCGTAAAAAATTTTGTTTGGCAAAAACTTAGTAGGAAAAAATACCAAACGAAGGAAAAATGAGTTAAAGTTAATTGTCAAAACATGGAGTACCAAATTGTTCCCTTATTAAAACATTGTCATGAAAATTCAATGAGACAAAACCTAGGACGAAAGAAAAAGAGAAACAATTACGCTACCTAATTTAATTAATAAACAACATTGAATCAACACATCCATATCATGTGCATCAATGTCTTGAATATATAAGTTAACAATGTTTTTGTGAATAAGTAAACCACCTTATCACTCGAGCGAATTTGTTGAACATCAATATCATTATTTTTCTAAAATTCATGTGTATATATTTTTTTTTAGAGAAATATGTTTTGTCTTGTCATCTTTGATATAGGTATGGGTAAACAAAAATACACAATCGAAGCGATCAGAATCGAGTAGTTCGGTTCGATTCTTCTAAAGTTTAAATCTGGTAATAGGTATTAGAACCTAGAACTGACCATTTGTAATTCAAGTATCGGTTCTAGACTCAAAATTGAAGAACCAAATCGATCTTATTATTTTTTAATTTTTTTAAATAAAAATTTAGCTCATAAAAATAAAATATTTTATTTTATTTTTGTTATTTTATATTGAGATGTAACTCTGTTTTCAAATTTTGATATATTGTTGTTTTATAAATAGAATTAATATTTGAAAATTATGATTTTTTTAGATTATTGTGTTGTTTCAAAATTATCATATTTCCAACAACTGTTTTATTCTTTTTGTCTAAAACAACACAATAATATATCAAATTATTTTCAAACCTTAAACTATTTACAAAAAAATCAAAATTTCAAACCTTAAACTATTCTTTTTGTCTAAAAAAATTATAATTTTCAAACCTTAAATTATTTACAAAATAATAATATATCAAATTTTGAACACTTGAATTACGGAATTGATCCAAATGGTTCGATTCCAGTTTGGTTTCATAATTCAAGTTGGAATCGATCAATTTACAATATATTTTGTGATTTTCGGTTTGGTTCTCTTCGAAACCCAATTAAACTGGACTGCGCCCACCCTTAGATATAGCCTCCGTTAAGTTGTACAATACAAATTGCATTATCTTCATACTATATTGTTGGACTAGCTTTTATTGAAGCTAATCCGTATGCTGCTGGGATATGATGGGTCATATTCTTCAACCATATACATTCTCGTCTTGGTTCATGGATTGTAATAATTTCTGAAATGATTTGAAGATCTTGTTGTCAAAGTTTGTTTCACAAATTTCTATGATATAGTTGTTCTACAGACTACATGTAAATATCTATTCCATTTGTCACACAAAGATAAATTTACTTCTATTTTTACACAAATTAAAAATATTTAATTATTATAGTTGGACCAATAAATTTTACTTGCGTTTTTTCCTAATATACCACTATATTAATGTAATGGTAGTTCATATTTATTGATAACAAAACACATTGAATATGGACATATTAGAAAACTAAGAAATTAACTATATTATCAACAAGCAAAGTGAACTATAATTTGAGACATATGAACAAAGAAAGTAAGTATATCTTTGTGGGACGTATGAAATATCATATTTTTTTATCTAGTTTTGTGTGGATCAACAAGATAACCTGTATTTGTGTATCCCAATTTTTGTGAATAAAATAATCATATGTCAATAGTCCATCTTAGTTAACGAAGAAAATGTGTTAACATAACTCCAATGTCTTTGAGTAGTACAAAAATATATCTTTGTAATGAGATATACAAAAAAAGTTATTTATGGTAGAATGCAATTTGTAAGATAGGTTAATACTTTTTTTTAATACTTTAATTGCACTAAGGTATGATACTTTGGAACCAAAATTTTTTTTTTCATCTTCAAGTGGGCGAAAGTGATTATTTTCACATCAAGTGATTGAACGATTAGAGATAATGCCGGACTCGGTGGATGTGCTTTGTCCGTATAAAAACGTTTTAACACTTTTTTTTTTTTGCATATGAATATTATTAAACAAATAATCTTTCTTGAAAATGTTTAATCTACAACCCAAGAAAAAAATTGATTTTTTTTTTTTCAAATCTTTCATCTTAAATTCATTTATCACATAATCTACAAATTTGTAGAACTATTGAAGAGTTCATATAAGACTTAAATCATCATAAACTACAATAAATGCAATCAAATATTTGTTTTCTTTATGAAAATATGTTGGCAAACATCGTTATTCTTATAACCATCTTTCAACAAATATTCGTTAAGGCGGTTATACCTCATACGCCCGAATTATTTTAATCCGTATAATAATTTTTGTAATTTGATTGAGAACATAGCTTTAGGAATGAATGAATTCCTTCTGGCACTTTAAATCATTCAGTGATTTTCATGTATATATAACAGTGTTCTAAAATACTTGCCTAGGCGTGCCCCACATTACTCATTTTTGCGTATCGGCCGCACATTGCTACGCTTAGACGTGCCTAGGCTCAATACGCGACCTCGCCACCTCGCCACGCATTACGCATTTTAGAACCTTGATATATAACTATCAAGTAAACTATACAAATAGGTAGTTACTATAACCATAAAACACATGTCAGGCTTTTGTGAGACAACCAAATTAAGTAAAACATGTCAATCATATGTATCCTGGCAATCGATCCTAAGTCTTTGCAAGAAATCCTTGGACCACGAGTCAGACTATGTATCATGTAATTTCATTGTTCTTATTTCACTTCCTTATCAAGACCCACTTGTATCCTACATAAATACATTTTTAGAGGTTTGAACTACATATCCAAATAATTTACGTTGCTATAAAGAATTCAACTCATCCCGTATAACTTTTTTCTATTTTGACCAAGCATTTTAGCTCAACACCCTCACTTTCAATCAAAATAGTGAGCACTATATTATTTGTTCATATGTTGTCGACAATTAAATTTTTCGATTTCTTCTATTTCTCCTAGCAACATAATTTTATCTAGATCTCTTTACTATCACTAATTGTAGGTACATGATCCTCTTCTGGGGTATTTGTGAACCCTTTTGAGGGTTATTTGATTATCTATGTCTTTCGGTTTTTTGCAAGAGTACCGCCTCTTTCATATGAACATCTTGATTATTTGCTCAAATTTCTTTTGAGAATTTATGTCTTTGGAATTAATTTTTCTAACACGCTTTAGGTATGCGTTATATTTACTAACTTCAATAATAATGAATTGTCCTACTACTGGGACATCAATTCGAGTTCGAGCATTTACAACTGGTATATGTTAGTAATGCACATGGCAATTAATTTGTCCTTATATATTGAATTTCTGGTTCACATTACCTTGCAAGAATAACCATGATGCATTTTGTAATTTTGTATCCATCTATTTAATATCTCCTTAATACTGGGATAAATGTCTCAGTACTCCATCCAGAAATATTTCACGCTTCAAGAGATCAATATATTTTATATAGAACGAGAATTAAAACTCAATGTATATTCTTAACTTTCTTACTAAAAGTCAATTGTAATGAGAAGAACATATGATGATATACACGACTGATCTCATACCCTAGTGGATAAATTTTACTTTGCCCACATCCTAGTTGACAGCGACACATTATCACACCTATCCTAATCAGACATTGCCACGTTAATATTCTTACTTTTGCAAAAATCTCTCTCTACCCTATCGCACAACATCCATCTCTCGTGCTAACCCTCTCCCATCCTCTTTTGCCCCTCTCCCTCGCAAACCTATGCCGACCGCATACCCAAGCGGGACTGACAGAAGATTTGTCGGAACCCATGCCAGATACCCAGTCGTCGAAACTTTGATTTTTTTTTATTCAAATAATTTTCTGCTTGTACGGTATATGCTTCCATTTACTTCAAATAATCTTCAAGTAAAGTTGAATTTTTTAGCTGCCAAACGCTAATTATTGAAACAATGGCTGAAAGATTGGATTTTTAAAGTTCCTTATACAGATTTTGCAATTGAGTCTGTTCTCTTTTCTATTTTCAAGCTGTTTTCAATTTTCAGTTTTGCAAAACACTTAAAACTTGTTTACTATGTTGTTTTTTAAAATTCATTTTCGAAAACAATGTTAAATTTATAATATAGAACTCAAAACAAGATTTTAGACGTTTTGAGTATTTTCAGTGAAAATTTGGAAAACACTCTAAACAAGGAAAACAAAATTTATATAAACAAAAATTCTAAATTCTTAAAAAAAAAAATTTTTTTTAAATAAAATTTTAAATAATAAAAATTCTAAAAAAATTAAAATTCTATAAAAATGAAAATTAAAAATACTAAAAAGTAATTCAAGCCCTTATTGGTTATTTAAATAAAAAAAATTTAAAAATTAATTTAAATAAAAATTGATTAAAATTCTCAGTTACGTCATTAATTTTTATTTTGTTAATTTATTATTTGTTTGTATTTTATTTTTGTAAAAAAAATATTGTAAGATTCACTAACTTTAAAATGTATATATTATTTTATCATATATTAATATAAAACTATTCTATTTTACTGAATAAAATGATATCAAATAATTTCTCAAAATTTCAAACACAACATATTTTCCAGTTTTCTATTTTCACAAATAGTTTTTCAGAATGACAAATCAAACGTGTTTTCAGTAATCTTAAAATAAACTTTCAAAATAAAAATTGAAAATGAATTCAAAACTAAAAAATGAAAATTGAAACGTAAAGAAAACATGCCTAAAGATTTTTCGGACTAGTCCTTTGGACACGTGAAATTAAGTGTTAAACAAGAGCCATTTTGGGTTTGAGGAAAATTTTCCAATTTGTTTCACTTGGTGTTTGATAATTTCGTAGGAGAAATGGTAAAACAAATTGCCCCAAGAACCTCTACAACTTGTCCATTCTTGTCTGGTTTTAAGAAAATTAACAAAATCAACATGATTTTATCCAATAATCGTAGGAGGAATAATTGGATACTGAAGATTTTAAATGCATTTCATACTAGTAATTTTAGTACTGAAATATGTTGTATAAATTTAGAACGGCGATTATGTTCGTGTTTAACTTATGAGAAAAAAAAAATGGTACGTCCTAACTTTTAGCGTAACTTATTGAGAAACTAGTTAAAAATATTTTGTAATAATAGACTTAATAGTTCGATTGCTATTTCTAAATTTCATCTAGAGAACTTACTATCATTAACTTGACATTTTGAATTTGGCATTACGCAATTCCTAAAATCAACAAACAAAATGTCAAGCCATACAAAGAAATTTGAAGGCATTGGATGTAATCAAAGGTGCTCTCGTATATGTTTAGTAGTGTTGAAATTAATTTTAAAATATTTATATTATAAATTGTGAGTGAATGTGTAGATAAAATGTGAATTATAAGTTGTAAGTTCTATAAAATATATAGATAAAAAATATGTTTAACTAATTTAATCAATTAAAATTATAATTTAAGCATTTTCAAATAATCTAACAACATCATGGTATAATATTTAAAGCGATAAAAAGGCATCGTACGTTGGACCATCACTTGTCCAAAATGGAATTTTTTCCCAAGAAACTCCACTATTCATGTCACATATCCATAAAATAAAAAATAAAAAATAAAAAAGTTGGCTCGAATCCCAGTCCATATCCAATTAACTTTGTCAAATACTTAGGAAAAATTCAGAGCCAATTATTGATCATGTGCTCATGAACTCTGAAGTCATATAACTTAAAATTATTTCAATTAAAATCATATTTCAGTGCTAAAAGACCAACGTGCTCCTACAATTGTAAAACAGCTAATTCAAATATGAAACTGTTTTATTATGATATTGTTATATTAAGATGATGTTTTATTAAAATATTATTTTATTTAGATACTATGTTGTTGTTTTCTGTTAAAACAGAATATTTGTGCACACCTAGGTATGTGCTTGATAATAATGTGCTTGTAATACTATAATATTGGCTAAGCTTGCTTGTTATCTTTAACCATATTAAAATACTGATAGTAATGTACTTATGATATTATTTTATTAAGATAATTTTATTAATATATGCTTTCTGTTAAAACATAACATTTGTGCCCATATAAGCACGTACTTGATAATAACATATTTCTGATACTGTTATATTGACTTAACTTGTTTGCTATTTTTAATAATATGATACTGTTATCTATAATACTGTTATTAAGATACTGATACTAATGTGCTTCTAACAGTGTTTTATTAATATAAATTTACTATGATACTGTTCTTCTATTGGATTAGAATTTTCTATTTTGAGCGTGTATAATAAGTTCATTGTTTTCAAAGATAGTGATACTAATGTGTTTGTTATATTAATTTAATAATGTGCTTCTGATACTGAAATATCAAAATACTTTTATTTATGATATTGTTATATTAAGATGCTAAAATACTGTTCTTAATAAGATATTGTTTGTGATACTCTATTGTGAGATACTGTTTTTAATAAGATATTGTTCGTGATACTATTTTCTATAATACCATATAACACATGAATGTGTGACACTAACATCCCGAAGCACATAAAAATGTTGGTATATAAGAAACAAATGTTACTTTCATTTATTCGACCAAAAAATGATTACAAAACAATTGTGTTCTTATATTTAAAAAAAAATCATCTCCAACAAAAATAACTTAATTCAAGAAAAATAAGTAAATTCACTTGCAAAATAATATTTAAAGAAGCAATTATTTTCAAATTTTTGTAATCCAAAGACTGTCCTATTTGTGATACTGTTTTCTATGATACAGTATCAAACAATACACATGAATATGTGACACTAACATTTCGAAATACATAAAAATATTGATATATGTGAAACAAATATTGCTTTTGTTTATTTGACCAAAAAACGATTACAAAAGAATTATGTTCCTATGCATATAAAAATAATATGGTAAATAGTACTAGGAGTCCCAAACCTTTAAACGTTGTAACGATGGAGTCCGAATCTTTGTTTACTAGCAGCCGGAGTCCCAAACCTTTCAAATGTACACACTTGGGGTCCTTTTTGGACAAAAAAGGTCAAAAAAACTGTTAAGTCATCACGCGCGCCAGATATTATCACTTTCTAAAGGGCAAAACTATCCAACTTAACTTAAAATAGAAGGAGAAAAAGAAAATCATGAAAAATTAAAGGCAAAGAATCAACTCTCCTTTTCTTTTCAAGTTTTTTCTCTTCATTTGAAACTAAAAATCTCTCATGGAGTTGGATTTGAGTTTGGGTGACACACCAAATAGGAAATGATGGCGAAGATTAAATCAGGAAGAAAGAACGATGAAGATGAAATCAAGAAGGAAACAAGAATGATGGTGAAAAAAAAGTGTCTTCATCAGATCTACCTCTCTAGCTTGATCTTCTGCCTTTCTCTCATGTTCCACACTGTCAAACTACATTAAATCTTCTTTTCCCATGGCTCACTCAAAATTGTAATGCCATTTTTTTCAATACTTCATGTCTTATTATTAAATTTTGAATTCTTTCACTTTGTTTTTTAGTGTTTTTTTTTCCACTTGTATAATGATTTTGAGATTTTATTTACAGTTACTAATCTAAAAAAAAAAAAAAAAGAGGGTTGATTCTTGATTGAAGGGGGCTCAAGAACGATTTAGGGCCCTTAATTTTTTCTCTTTCTGTTTTAAGTTAAGTTAGACAATTTTGCCTTTTAGAAAATGATAACATCTAACACGCATGATAACTTAACAGCTTTTTTGAGGTATTCTGTCCAAAAAGGATCCCAAGTGCATACGTTTAAAATGTTTGAGAATCTGGATGCTAGTAAATAAAAGTTCAGGACCCCATCGTTACAACTTTCAAAAATTTGGGTCCCCTAATACTATTTACCAAAAATAATATCTCCAACAAAAACAATCTAATTCAAAAAAAAAAAAAAGAAAAATCATTCATAAAAATTGAATTCACCTGTAAAATAGCATTCAAATAAACAATTTTTTTAAAAATTTTACAATCCAAAAATTGCCCAATACTTTTCAAAATCACCGCTATTCTCTAATAACAATAACAAGTTGTTAAAGTTTAAAACTTTATTTTCTATAAAACAACAGTGAAAAATCATGAATTCACAATTATCACGTACAAAAATAATAGAAAAATGTTTGAATGGCTGACGGCGAGTCGCGTAACGTCGTTGATGAAATGCAATAGTCGGTGAGGAAATGGGAGAAGACAGTATCCACGTACGTGCTGCTAAAGTTTGAATCACATTTAATTCTAATTAATTTGTGTCACGGGTAATTTCAAGATTAATTGAAATAAATATGAAATAGTATGATTTAATGGTAATTTTGAAAAGTATTTGCAAGTGGTTTACAAATAACTTAAAAGACAATTTCTCCATTTTTTTAATATGTATATAGTTGGTGGCCAAAATTTCAAAATATCTCATGTCCAAATTTAAAAAGGGAAATTTTAAAAATAAGTGATAATTTCGCCATACGCCACAACATATAAAATAATTTAATAATTTTTTTTTATTTTAAAAATACTATTTTTTATTTTTGTAACATTTGTTATATTTGTTATATTTGTTAATAACAAATATTAACAAATGTAAATTTTTTTTTTATAAAAATTAAAAATAATATTTTTATAATAAAAAAAAGTGTGATAATATTTTAAAAAATATTTTATTTATTATAGTATTTGTGAAAAGTCTCCTAAAAATAACTTTATCCAAACTCCAAATTGCCATGGCACAAGCCCAAACCCAAATCCCAACCCAATTATTTTAAATTTGATTTAACACACTTTCAGCTCAAACATGGGCATTAGAACAACACCCTCTATTCAATTTCCAGCGAACAGCCGAAATTGATTAGTTCCAGGCGCCGATTGCAATTCTTTCTTCTATTTTCGTTCCATTCCCTCAAATTCGAGCTTTAATCAGCCTAAAACCGCCCTAAATCCCTTAACCCACCTAGCCAGCTCCGTTTCTTTTCTCCCCGACCGGCGACTGGGCAAGTGCAGGGTGTCCGACCAATCGCAAAGTGCGACTGTGCGACCAAATAACCGGTACTTTTTGTATTTGTTTGTTTGTTTGTTAACTTTGTTTAGCATTTGTCTATGTTTATATTGTTTTGTATCATGTATGATTTTCTGAAAAAAAATATCTTCCATGTTCTAGATTTTATGTATTTGTATTTTTTCAGATTGTATATTTTGTCTGCTCTACTTTTGTATTTCTTTTTCCAGCTATTGGGAAAAATTACTTAGGTAGTTAAAATTGACAATAGGTAATTACTTAAGCAGAGAAAAATTAATTACTTTTTTATTTATTATTTACCATTGACAATAGTTTATATTTAAATACAATTGTTGGAGGATTGTTGTTGTCTTTCCAGTTTATTATTGAATTGTTGTGTCTCGGCCTATTTTATTCTCTTGTCGGCTTATTATTGGATTATTGTGTGTTGCTATCCTATTTTGATGTCTTTTTAGCTTATTATTAGATTGTTGGGCCTGGCTATTGTTGATATATTGTTTTTTTTTTTTCCTGGTTTGCTGTTTCTAGAATTTACAAATAGAATGTGAAGCTTCAACCGAGAGAAGAATGACCTTGATTTGTAAAATAATTATTGGTTAACATGCAAACAAAAATCTTTGAAAGCATAAAACCTGGATTTGTAAAATTCCTCAGAAAATTAAAACAAAGTTCTGACACTTTGAGACAATCAACAAACAAAAGAAAGATAAGGAGTTTTATATATCATACAAAACAAAGGGTTGAAAACAATTTCAGACGGACACAGAACGTTTAACTAAGCTGTGATGTTTTGTTGTTGAGACAACAGAATACAAATCACACAAAAATATTTGCTCCAAGCTTGCCCAAATTGATTTAACACAAAGTTGAACACCAAGTTGGCACAACAAAAAGTTGAAGTAGAACACATGGTATAATCAAATACCAGTATCAATTTAACTAAATGAAAAAGCCACCAAGTATGTAAAAGATACCTGTTCCTTTTCTTTAGTTCAGCCTCTTTAGCTTAGACTTAGATTACCTTCTTCTTTTTCAGTTCCTGAATTTGTACACAACTATCAGTCTAACATCTGTTAATAGCCTAATACAACATAGAGAGAGAGGCTAACAAGTGAAGAAGCTCTCGATTCATCCACATCATGCTGAGTAGAGCTCATTGCCTCAATCCCAATCATGGCATTTGCACCAATAGAGTAAGTTGCACTTCTAAAATCGTCGGCTCCACCAGGTTTCTGATAGAGTGCCATTTTTCAGTCAAGTACATTGCTATTGTCCTCCTTTGAGGCATTTACAACTTCCAAATTAAGGGTATGATTAGAAGGGTTGTTATAAGAGATCTAGTTACATGAATCCGTGTCCTTGTTTCGTCTAGCCATTTCCCCAGACAAAAGGTACTGCTAGCCATAGTCTGCTCTAAGTCGTACCTTGAGACGTCGAAGTTCATTACTGCATTTATCCCTCTAAATTTTATAGCTGCTGCATAATAAGCCTCAACAGCTATAACTAAAATGATTACAGAAAGTAGAAGCAGCTTTTTTTATTTTATTTTTATTTTTATAGTAAGTGATTTATTGAATTCAACAACTATAGTAAGCTTAGCCTTATTTCCAATGAGGACACATATTCAAGGATTTCATCATAGAATTAGGTTGTAGAAAATAGGGATACAAAAATCCTACAGGAATAACCAAAAAAGATGAGGTTTTTAAAATCATAAATTACATATTTATTTTTTCGAAGTTAAAATTCAGAGAATTTATATGCTAAGAATAAATTTAAAGCAGAAAATGGAAAGCAATTTCCAACATATATCCAAAAGATCAACTCACTCAATGTCCCTAGATAGGGGTCTCGGCCAATATTCATCTGTTTAAAGTAAATGGCACAAACAATAAAAAGGGAAGAGTTCTTAAAAAAGTAATCATAATAATAGATGAATATCATCAAGTAGAGTAAAATTAATACCAAGGTCCCCATTAGTCTTAAATGCTACCAAATCATAAGCCCTTGCAGCCTTTTCTTCCATATCATATACCCCTAAATTTGATATTCATAGATCACGAGGTGCACGACCTATGGATAAATTTTTTAAATGCCCAAGTTAAGGACTAAACACTTTTTTCTTTTTATAATATTGATTTAAGGATGTTTTAGTAATTATAAATTATTTGCAAGGATATTTTCGTCAAAAAATGTTTCTCCCACTCTTGGAGTTTTATATATAGTATAGATATAGATGATGTAGGTTTTGGATATTTTAAAAAATCAAGTATTCTTAAATACAACACGTTTTTTATGAATTATTTTTTACGGGAAAGGGAACAAACAAGATATTTAATTATATTTCAATTTCTAATTCCAAATAAGTGACCCTAAATTAAAGTGCAAAGTTGTTATTCCCTTTGATAGGGTACAAATATATCTTTTATTTCCTATCTAATAGAATAAACATCAGCTTCTTCATAGTACATTCCTGTCTAAATTTGTAAATAGCTCAAAATAATTGTGACCTTATTTTTCAAGAACTTAGTAATACGTTGTGAACGTGACATTGTAATTACAGAGTCACACATGAGGATTTGAAGGTAACATTACCGTAATGCAATGTTACATAAATTATAAATCCCGTGATATGGAACATAGGTGTTACTAAAGTTATCATAATCACAATTATACATCACATGTTAAGCAACTTAGACGTTAATACAAGTGTTTCACTATAATAACAATGGATGGAAACACCATGTCCATAATTATTCAACACATCCAATTTGCATTAAATCTCAAAATGGAGGTCAAGTACGGGGATAAGAAGACGTGAATACTCAACTAATCAAACTTTACATATGAAATCACTCATCAAAAGATATTTACAATATGCAGTTGTCGTAATGTCTCGTTCCCAACACAAAAAATGTGACAATTTACTTCATAGTTAGAGTCACATGTAAGGTAATATAGGTACAATTAAGACATGCGCTAAAGTTGAACAAGAGTTATGTCAGTTGCAATTTGTCAACATTCAAAAGAAATGTGACCTTACTTTTCTTGAACATAATTGGAGTCACATGTAAGGTAATATAGGTACAATTGAGTCATAGTTGGAGTCACATGTAAGGTAATATAGGTACAATTGAGACATGTGCTAATGTTGAACAAGAGTTATGTCAATCGCAATTTGTCAACATTCAAAAGAAATATGACCTTACTTTGCTTGAACATAATACTACTATCCTATATATATGAATGTTTCCCCTCTTCCCCAAATTTGTCATTTCTTTGATTACTCCCCTTTTTCCCTTATTTTTTTTTTCCTAAGCCATACACTTCTATTTCTTGGGTCGATCGACACTTTGAGTTAGATCGATTGATGTGTTGGTTGGGGTTATTGATGGTATGATTTTGAATCTTCAAAATTTCTTTTTAGCCATTGAAAATGGTGTTTCATTCTTTGAGTTTTTTATTATGTTTTTAATTGGTAAATATTGTGTTGCATTAATTTAGGAATAGGTCGTAGAGAGACAATACCTAGAATAGAATGATATAGATAATAATAATAAAATTCTAATATTTTAATTAATTAATTTCTAAAAAGTCTGATTTTTCAAATAAATCTAATTATTTTATTTTACTTGAGTTCGTAACATGTATTTGTGTTGTTTTTACTTTGATCACTCATTGTGCACAAATTGAATAGAATTTTTAAAACAAAAAATAAACAAGTTATGGGCTTCAAATCTACTAAAATCTATGAAAATTTGGAGGAGTCAAACATAAATTGTTAAAGAGTTTGGTATTTATATGTTGGGTTTTAATTATTCTACCCAGTTGTTTATTTTAATTAAATAGGTCCAGCCCATGAGAATTAAATAGTTTTAGATTTTAAGTGAAATTCTAATTAAAGCCTAAGGACCAAGCTTGCAAAAGGACCAAGCTTGCAATTGTTTGGTCAAAGAATTCTTATTGAATTAGAATTGGTTTTACTTTCTATATTAACACCCACAGCAGAGAGAGAACGTGTAGAGAGTGAGAGGCAGAAAACGTATATATATATATATATATATATATATATATATATATATATATATATATATGGCAGCAGTTTTTTGGTTCTGCTTTGAATTGAGAACAGAGAACACGCTGAGAAATAAAAGGTGCACGAAGAGATTAAAAAGGAGAAGAAAAAGGATTGTTTGGCAAGACAAATTTTTGGGCTTTCTTCTTCAATTCTTGTATTCCACCATTGATTATTTGGTGAGGCCTTTCTCTTCTTTATTGGCTTTATATTTTTTGGGTTCCATCTTTTGTGTTAGATGATGGTTATTGTAGTTAGTCAATAAAATGTTGTTGATTTGGTGTATTGGATTATCTCTTGATTTAGGACATAATTTTGGAGAAGAAATATTGTAATATTTATTCAATTGATAATGGATTACTGTCGGTTTGCCCCGTCGATTTTTTCTTTTATCTTAAAGGGTTTTACGACGTTAAAGAATAATTCTGGTGTTGTCTAGCTTTATTTATTATTCTGGAATTTATATTGCTTGGGTTGAGTTGATAACATTCATTTTAATTGCACGGTAAAAAGGGAAAAATACTTTGATAAATTTGTACATTTAGTTTTTTCCCTAACATTATATTTATGAGTTCGAAATCTATTGAATCCTTAGAAATCTACGAGTTATTGGAGATATCTAGAATTCTAAAGAATCTATTATAATGCAAGTTGGGGACACATAAATTTTGATGGAATATATAAAATATGAGTTGAGGAGGCCCTTAGCCCATCCCACATAAAAACCCATTAACCCACCACTCGAGGAGCAATGAAGATGGTCCTAACCAAATTAACCCAAATGAAAATGGCCCAAACCCCAAATTAAACTCACGCCCTGCTTTATGATATCTCCTCCTTTATTTCCCGAGTTTATGCAAACATAGCACGGACCAGCCGAGCCAGGTGCGTAGTCCACATTGCCATTGGAATTCAGTTTGCCAATTGGAAAAAATTAAAAATAAGCAACGCTATAGCCGATTTCTTTCTGCGCACAGAGGTATATTATTTTTTAATTTTTATTTATTTTTGGTGCAATTTTAATAAGTAATTACAATACATATTTTTTCTTTAGGTTTTTTTTATTTTGCTTCAATTAATCTCGAGACTCGAATGTTCCTTCACAAATTACAATGTGGATTTTAGTTTTATTATTTAGTTATTCTTTTCTTTTTTGCTGAATTTGATTTGTTTTTTCAATGTTTCTGAATTTTGAAATTTGATTAAGTATGATGTGTTTGTGTCCATGTAAGCAGCTGCGGGAATAATTTTTGTTTGTTTGAGATCTATCTATTTATTTTCTATTTTTATTGTTTGCATAGTAGTTATTGGAAAAATTAGGTGGAGAGAAATGGAACTTTCTTTAGACTTTGGACCTAATTTTTATTTTTTAATTAATAATGCATTTTGCAATATTTTCTTTGTATTTTTCTAGTAATTTCTTGGTGAATGGTTTTATTTAGTGAACGTCAGAGTTATTAGGCAATTAAGTCTTTCAGGTTTCTTCGCTTTTGAGAGGCTGATGTAAAGCTTCATTTATATGGTGTGGTTGTTCTGTATTTCATTTACATGGAATAAAAATAAAATACATTGAAATGTTGATTTGATGGTTTAAGCATCATCAGGGCTTTTTATCATAAAGGTATCGCTGAAATTTTGGTTAACTTTGAGTTGCGAATAAGAAAAAGGGACTGACTTTAATCACTATGTTCGTACATTGACTTTTTTCTATAAAACACACTTACCATGCATGTTAACTTTTTGCTTCTGGCCAAGTTTCACAATGATAATTACTAGGCTAAAAGTTGATAGGCATTGCTCTTAACGTAGTTGATTTAATGCCTGAAAGAGAGGTTAATGATTATAGCTCTGTAATAGAGTGCACCCATTCGATGACAATAATTTATGTAATTTTAATGGGTCTGTTGACATTGTAGTTGTATTTTGGCCTTTCCATTTTGTGGTTTTAATGTAAGATTTTTCTATTGCAGTTGAATAAAAATGGGTTCAGAGATTGAAATAACTGAGCAGAGACTTAAGTCATTTATTGTTCAGCTACAAACAGAATGTGGGATTCTTGAGAGAATTGTATACAAAAACAAGAATCAGCATCGAAGATGTTCTTACTTTCAATATCTTTTAAAGGTTGCTAGTGTGTTATTTCCCATTTGTAGAAGATATTTTTGTTCATGTGTTTGTTTAAGTTTCCTGTTATTGCTGATTAATGTGTGCTTTTTTTTTTCCCCTCTTAAATGAATAGGTTAGAAGGGATTTGCGACTTTTGAAATCAGCAAATTTGGAGGAGATTTTGGATGCCTCTTTTCTCATAATCAATGGGAATAGACCTAAGCAAAAAGTGCAGCTTTTGGAGAGGTAGTATTATATCTATTTTTACCGTTTCTCTTTAGAATTTTGTAAATCATGATCATACACTTAACTGTGGCTGCAGAGAACACTAATGAGGATTGTGTAATTCACTGATAGAATGATATCTTATTAATGTGCAATCTTTGTCATTTGGAATATGTGTGGGTTTGTATTGGAGGAAACTTTGTCACTTGATTTTATTTTTTCACCTTGCACAGATGGATTGATAGTCTGAATCCTTGTATTGTTTGGCATTCCTGTGAAAGTATAAATTACACTTCTGGGTCCAGTAAGGACACGAATATAGGCGCATTGATAACTTTTCTTGTGTTTGTCTACATTCCCCGTTGTATACGTCTTTCGGTCAGGGTTAGTTCTAAAATTATTTAATTATTTATGTGATGGCTTCAGTTTGAAGAGAAGAAGATGCGATAGTGGCAAGTATAATTTGTTGGAGCGACTTTTAGGAGTTTCACGCTTACTGTCGCAGGTGGATTGTCTTCTTTTTCTTTAATTTACATTGTGCTGTCCACATGGTTAAACCAGTGTGTAAATTATCTTCGACATTTTCTCACTCTATTTCAGGTGGTTGAGCCAATGCTGAAGGCTGCCACGTATCCTTTCGGTGCAAGTTCTAACTTTCATAGTGTTTACAAGAATCACTTTGGAAGTCAGAATATTTTATGGGTCTTATATGATTTGTTATAAGTGGGTGTATGTCACTGAAATACTCAGAAACTAAGCTAGTTTAATGAACTGGGAGGGTTTTTACATAATCTATTTGCCATCAAGTTTCTATATGTCCTGTTTTAATCTAACTTCTCGAGTTCAATCAGATGTTATCTAATTTTGACTATAAAATTTCTGCTTATTTTTGTATTCTCTTGATTTTCATTTTATGCCTTTTGTCTCAAAGCAAACACATTCAGACAATATGCTGTTTGATGTAGTTAGTACCTTAAATTTTTGTTGTGTGGTTGTACGAAGTTGAATTCAAACTATTCTCCGTCTATTTTTTCTCTTAACTATCCAAAGTGAGATATCCAAGCTGCTTGCTCGATCATTTTTCATGGGATTTTCAGTAACAATTTTGGCTGTGCTTGCACGCCTTCGAGTGTTGGCTCAACAAGTAAGGATTTCTTATTCCGTAAGACTATCTTATGTTTAAATTGCTGAAATTGTGTATGGTAGAAAAGGACCCTTCAGATTGATGGGTGTGTATAACCATATTTTTGGTAGTTGTTGACCTGAAATATATTTAGACTTGGGTTCCATTTTAAAAGGTCAACCTTGTTAAAAGAAGTACCCCAAATCTGTATATGTTGATTAATATTCTTATATTTATCGAGAAAATTCTAATTGGGGTCTCGAACTTTTGAACCTTGTGGCAACGGGGTCTCAAACCTTACATTTGTAGCACTTTGGGTCCCTAATCTTTCAAAAGTGTGCTAGTGTCATCCTTAATGGACGGAAACCGTCCATTTGACAGTTGGAAAGTCAAGATTCAATTTAAAGGACCATTATGCCCTTTATTTGAGTACCATAACAGAAAAATAGAAGTAAAAGGAAAAAGAGAAAAGCTAAAACGAAAAGAATTAAAAACAAAAAAGAAAAGGGTCATACGCTATGAAGCCTAAGAATTTTGACTACTTAAAGATCAAATTAATGGTTTATGTTATGTAAGGACTATGCTCGCACACTTTTGAAAGGTTAGGGACCCGGGTGCTACAAATGAGAGGTTCGGGACCCATCGTCACAAAGGTCAAAGGTTCGGGACCGCAACTGGAATTTTCTCTATTTATTAGATATGGGGTTTATCCCTTAATACACTTCCAAAGATAGTGGCTCGTTAGAGCACACAAATCTTGGAATTTGATGACTCGTTTAAGCTTCTAAACGGATCGAATGACTTGTTTGAGCATTATAAGCTCTGATACCATATTAAGACTTTGAGTTTTCATCTTAAAAGGTTAACCTTGTTAAGAGGAGTACCCCAAGTCTTTATATGTTGGTTAATATTTATTTATTTATTTATCAGATTTGAGATTTATCCCTTAATAAAATATAAACAATATTATGTCATATACTAAGTTAAGAACATATGTGATAGCCATATGCTACGTCTACATTGTTTTTTCCTTCTTTTATTGTGGGGAAGCGGTGGAAAGGATCTGTTGCCTGATGTTTGAAAAGGAAAGGGCATGAGTAATGTGGAATTCTGAATGTCTTTTGAACCAATAATTCTTGGCAATTACTTAGGAGTGTTGGGACCTCAAAACTTCTAATTATATTCCTAAGTTAGTGGAGTTTTCTTTCAATTAATTTCGTTTATAATTCTTTTTTTTGCAGATTCTTCTGGATGCTGTTCATGTATTCAATACTGTCTCTTCTCTTTCTCAAAAGGAACAAACCATAAAATTAAATCAAAAAGGATTCGAGGTTAGCATGCCCTATTTAAGTACTCAAGTAAATTATTCTTCATGTCTGGACGATTTATTTTCTTTATGCCTTTTGCTTTTCTGCATTTCTGATTTTTCCACTCCTTGTTTGTTCTGCAGTTCATGTCACAAAGTTCCTCTTTTCTATTTAATTTGCAGGTTTTCAGAGAATATTATCCAGCCAAAGAGCAAGTTACTACTTTTCTAGAATGCATTTGGCAGACGGACAAGTACGTCTTAGTTGAGAGGATGAATACAAGTGAAAGTAAAAGCCAAGAAAAGGAAATCCAGGAAGATGTCTCGTTAACAGCATCTAAAATACTATATGAAAACATTGAGGTTTTACTTGGAGGTAACAGCTAACCTAAATAAGTATTTATGTCGTTCGCAAATTTTTTTTTCAGCATCTAATGGTATGTTCTGAAAGGTGGATTCGATAGTACACGATAGTATTTATTAAGAGAAAAGAAGCTAAAATTGTGTACATTGTACTCTTTATTACGGACTAAGACTATATACCAAACATGCACTAAATGTTTTGAAAACTTGAATAAGTCAAATTTTAGTACAAGTATGTAATGACTGCCATAACCAAGCTAATAACGAAATGGGCTATGGAAATCCAGGTTGCTCCTTGTCTTTCTAGTTATTATCGTTTTTTGTAGTACAATTCTTTTGGCTATGTAACATTCTGAGTAGAGCACCCTTTCCCATTCTTATTGTCCTCTAATTTAGTCCATTGTAGATATTGTCAAAAGTAACTATATTATATCCTGAAATTGCAATTCTGTGGGGAAAGGTAGATTTCTGCTTTCCCATATGTCCTTCCAGTCCCAGTTGCCAAGATATAGTAATTAGAAAGATATTTATTGAAGGAAATGTCAAGAAATGGTGTTCTAGAGGTTCTGAGCTGGTGTTTTGACTTCCTTTACTCTCCACTGTTCATTGACATAGACTAAATGTGGCTTTTTTTTTTTTTTTTAATGGGTAATTTGTTTTACGGGACAGAGATAATAAGATCTTGTACTGCCTCCAAACTTTCTCAACATCTCATTCATGTCCGTTTGTCTGCTATTTATTTTGGTCATATCGTTAAAAATATTTAAGTTTTCGTGTTACAATTATATTCCTCCTCCATTCTATTTCTGTGGAGTTGATGAACTTTCTCATTATCCATCTGTGAATGCAATTTTTTGATGTTCTTGCATGTTCTTGCTAAATGTGGATTCTTTTGTGCTACAACTTATTCCACTCTTCATTTTCTTGTGTAGTTGATAACCCCGATACAATGGATGCTGAGTATGTTTTGGAAGAAGGTTGTCCGACTATAAATGCTGATGGAAAGCAGGTCGAAGTTGCATCGGGTACTCCAGGCCCCTCTAGTGAGAATAGAGTTCCTCTCGAAGAACCCTCTACCCGTGTTGAAACAGACAATAACATTTCATCAGAAAAAATCGCCAAGATTAACCTTGAAAAGCAGGTTGAAAGTGAGTCAGACAACAAAATTCTTTCCCGAGAAACTGCATTGCCTAGAAGTTTGACTGCATCTCCAAGTTCATACCCTGTAAAACTTAAAGCTAAATCGAAAAAGGTGGCATTTGTTTCCGTGAAACGGCCAGCGCCATTGACGACGGATCAATCTGTGCAACGGCCAGCGCCATCAACAACGGATCAATCCAGGTTCAACGGAAAAAGAACAGAGAAGGATGAGGGAGATAAAGAAGATTCATTTTTCAATCTGCTTGTTGCCGGAAATCAGAATAATAGTATCTTCTAAGTAGTAATCAACCTAGAATTGTTTTCTTTCATTTGCCGTGTAAATATGTATATTATTTAATCTGTAACTTTTAATTATAAATTGTTGGGATTTTGGCGCAAATGGTCCCTAACGTATGCACTCAGTGTGGTTTTGGTCCCTAACCTTTCATTTTTGGCTAGGAGGTCCCTAACGTATGCATTTGGTTGCAAAACTGGTCCCTGTGGACGGAATCCGTCCAATTGCACCGTTAGTCATTAATTTGTTTTGAGATTTTGGCGCAAATGGTCCCTAACCTATGTGTTTTGGTGCGAAATTGGTCCTTATGAGGTAAAAAGACAAATATGCCCTTAGTTAATTGAAGAAATTATATGTAGATTCCTAATCATTACAAAATGTGCAAATAGGTCCAATACTTTTATTTTTCATAAAGAATTAAAGAAAATTAATGATTTTTTTATTTGGAATTAACACTTTAGTAATAAACATGTCAAATAAAATTATTATTTTTATTATTAAGTAATTATATTATATAAAATTTAAACTTTTATTTTATTGTTGTATAAAAAGATAATTTTATCACAAATTTGATGTACAAATACTTTTATTTGATTGAGTTATATGTTTATTAACTACAAATATTAGAGATCCAACTATATTTTTCATATTTTAATTTATCGTTTTATTTTCGTTTCAAAAATAAAACACATAATGTGTAAATTAACTTTTATTAGTATTTTTATGTTAAATAATAATAAAATAAAACCTGATAAATAAAAATACTAATTTTTATCAGTCACTACCACCTGCCATCGTGCCGCTGCCAAACTATTAAATCTGATAAATAAAATAATTTGGAACGTGAGCATTCAAAAAAAATATATTCAATAGTATGTACACACTCCATTGAGAAAATTATATACCCACAATCACACGACATGTCAAATAAAAATTATACACGACATGTCAAATAAAAATAAATTTTTTATTAAATAAAAATTATTACATAACTTGAACTAATCTTATTATTATTTTATTTAATATAAAAATACTAATAAAAGTTAATTTACACGTTATGTCTTTTATTTTTGAACGAAAAGAAAACGATAAATTAAAATATGAAGAATATAGTTGAATCTCTAATATTTGTAGTTAATAAACATATAACTCAATCAAATAAAAGTATTTGTACATCAAATTTGTGACAAAGTTATTTTTTTTATACAATAATAAAATAAAAGTTTAAATTTTATATAATATAATTACTTAATAATAAAAATAATAATTTTATTTGACATGTTTATTACTAAAGTGTTAATTCCAAATAAAAAAATCATTAATTTTCTTTAATTCTTTAGGAAAAATAAAAGTATTGGACCTATTTGCACATTTTGTAATGATTAGGAATCTACATATAATTTCTTCAATTAACTAAGGGCATATTTGTCTTTTTACCTCATAAGGACCAATTTCGCACCAAAACACATAGGTTAGGGACCATTTGCGCCAAAATCCCCAAACAAATTAATGACTAACGGTGCAATTGGACGGATTCCGTCCACAGGGACCAGTTTTGCAATCAAATGCATACGTTAGGGACCTCCTAGCCAAAAATGAAAGGTTAGGGACCAAAACCACACTGAGTGCATACGTTAGGGACCATTTGCGCCAAAATCCCTAAATTGTTTTATTAAAGTAGAGTTGAAATATCTAATAATATTAACTATTCTTTTTTTTATTTTTTTTGGAAGTGAAATTGTGAAAATAGCATTGCAATTTCACATATTAAAATATTAATAAATAATGTAACAGCTTATGTTTTTAAAATATACTGAAAATAATGATTTTTTTTATAATAATAATTAGATATATTTAAAAAATCATTTAACAAAATATTAAAAAAATACTTTGTATTCAGTCATTTTATTGAAAATTTTATGTTTTAAGAATTAAAATACATTGCATAATAGCAGTGGCGCCGTGAGTCTTGTCTAGTGTTATAAAAATTACTCATTAGCATCATCCATAATACGACGTCGGGACGAGTGGTTTAATGCTCATCACTCACCCTTCTGTATTTCTGCACAATTAGAGTTTTGAATTGCAATTGTGGGTCAAGATTCAAGAGGGAAGAAAATGGTGTGTCGGACTAATTTAGTTGTTGCGCAATCACCGCCGATCCTTCTTCATTCACATTATCGTCCTTTCTCCAGGTGAACCCATGTCTATTTTTTTTTATATTTTTCAGTAAAGTGATGATTGATTTAAATTGTTTTAAAAAATCAAGAATTGGAGCTGTCTATTGAGTTTGAATGCAACATTTTCCTGAAATTTATTGTGAAAATCTATATTATGCCATACCATGATGGAACAAGTGGTTTTTGCAGAATATGCGCATATATTTGTAATATTTGCTGGTATAATATCTATAGTTCTTCATAGTAGCTTCATGCAATGGGGGATATAGATTTTATGCAATTGTTTTTTACTCCAACATACAGATAAATACATGCTTGTATGGAAAATAAATTTGCCTTGAAAATTTAAGTGGTATCGAATGTTTCAATTGTGGGCCTTTCCATTTGGTGAAATTTTGAAGTGCAAAGTCCCATGACATTCCTGATACAAAGAAGATTGGCTGTAACATACATGCTGCTTTAATCAGTTCTACTTATTTGGGAAACAACAATTTCGGAATTTTAATTTCAGTCTTTCGGTGATGATAAAAAGTCTATCTTTGTTCAAATTTCTTGGGTTGCGGTACTGTTATTTAGTTCTTCTTGTCTAATCTACTTGTGTCGTACACTGCTAAAATTGTCCCATTTACTTTAGGGGAATGCCAGCGAGACCGATGCCAGATTGCTGTTCTACACACCCTATATCAGCTAAGTTGGGTGTTAAACAAGTAATATCAGGTCTTGCAACTTCAATAGTCTTTCTCTCCCAGACAAATCTGGTTAGTACTATTATATTGTAGAATGCCACTTTTTTAAGATACTATCTGCTCACCTTTTAATTTCTATACAAGGAAAAACATGATATAGAGACTGATATGTTATGTATATAGTGAAAAATTGTGCCACTAGTTAGTATTTGCTTTATGTGTTCAAAACCTTGCTGTGAAGGTGGGAGCCGATGATCATCTATTCATCCCAATTCTTCAAAACAAGGAAAGATTATTCCAGCATTCTTTTAATTCTTGTGTTCTTTAGCAGAATGTAGGTTTGTCTGGACAGATATATTGCATTATTTTGTAGCTTGTAGTGCATGATCTTGCTACATACATGGTAGGATTTCGAGCCTAACTGTGTTTCTCTGTGGTCTTGGATCAAGCTTCTACATTAAACCTTAATATCTAACTCCTTGAGCAATAATATACAAACCAAAGCAAGCACATAGGTTCACCACGAAGGTCGATCTGCAGTCAGGGCAAAAGTTCTGCAGTACGATTATTCCACTAGTCCAAAACTACATTCAAGAACAGGGTGGGTGTAAAGGGCTTGCAGAGGAAGCGGAGTATTTTGGTGGAATTCGGTTTCCAATAAGAATCTAGTTCATTATAGGATGTGTTGGTGAGGTAATGAAGGCACGCCGCACGCTAAATGTTTTTCAGTGAGACATGAAAGATCTCCTGGCAACCAAGTGAAAAAGAAAAACAAAATTATCAATCTGAATTTAAATTAATTACTCCAGAACTAATTCTAGTTCTGTTGGGCAGGCTGTTGCAACAGATCTTTCTCACAACAGTATATTCCAGCTTGCAAGTGCTACCAACAACGTGCAAAGTCTTCCTTTCGACGAGGCGAATAATGGGGGAAGTGGAATGATGATGATGATGAGAGGCATGACAGCTAAGAGCTTCGACCCAGTTAAATACGCTGGAAGATGGTTTGAAGTAGCTTCACTTAAACGTGGATTTGCTGGACAAGGTCAGGAGGATTGCCACTGCACCCAGGTATTCCAATAGCATGGGGAAAAAAAACACTTTGATCTGAAAAAAAAACACCTTAATGTGGCTCTAATTTTATGCTCCAAAGTTTTCCTGTGTTTTGTGAAGCATTAAATCATACGAGACCCTCCACTATGCATATAACTGACATACCTTGCTTTGTGTTTGAATTTTGTAAGGAGGTTGTGTTCGTTAAATTTTCTTATCTCCTCCTGTATAATTTCGGACACACTCCAGACTCCTTATATTTGGGATTAGGTTTTCATTTGGTGTTTGGATTTTATAAGGGAGGTAGTACCTCCTATTCTATATATTTTGTTAAATTTTCTTTAACTCCTACTCTATAATTTTGGATGTCAGGCTCTATGTCTCTTCCAAGGTGTATTTATTCTTTATCTAATGAACAAGTAGGGGTTTTCCAAGCCCCTCCCCCTAGGTATAGGTGGAGTTAGGTATAAAATAAAAAAACTTTAGGGGTGGATGTATGAATCCAAAAGGTAAGGTGACAGATGAATCCACATGGATGACAGACAGACACTATATATTGTGACACCGATATGTTTGAAAGATGTTGTGTCATAAAATGGCAACCTTTATCTTTCTCGAGACGAATTATTAGTCTGATTGCTAAAGTATATTGATATTTTGAATTCCAGGGCCTATATACCTTAGATCCAGATACACCTGCCATCCGGGTTGATACGTTTTGTGTACACGGAGGACCTGATGGCTATATTACAGGTATAAGGGGAAATGTTCAATGCCTTTCTGAGGACGATAAGGAGAAAAATGAAACTGACTTAGAGAAGCAGGAGATGATTAAGGAGAAATGCTACCTTCGATTTCCTACATTACCGTTCATTCCCAAGGAACCCTATGATGTGATTGCAACTGATTATGACAATTATGCCCTTGTTTCTGGAGCTAAGGACAGAAGCTTTATTCAGGTACTTCCATACTTGACAGCCAGCATAAAACTCTGTCAAATTTTATGACATGAATCCTTATGTACTTGTCATGTGTCCGAGGTCATTAAGTTTTTCGAAAGCCTCCAGGGATGATTATTATTTGAATATGCATTTCTTATGTTGGCTTATTACAATTATTGGATTTGTCATGGTTCTCAATGGAGTTAATCTGAAGTCCATATGTTGATTGTTTTCTCATATGATATCAAGAACATTTAGAAAGTACATATTTTGTTAGTATTATATAGGACGATGGGCTCCATGTTGACCTCCCTTGATCAGAATCTTAGTAATTTGTGTTTACCACCTTGTTTTCCCAGAAATCACTGTGTTGTGAATTCATTATGAGCATAAGCATGTTTGGATAAGCTTAAAAAGTAACTTTTTGTTCCAAACATGTTGGGATAATTTACTTTTAAGTTAAAAAGTTAATTTTTTAGAAGTAACTTATTTTATTGTCAAAATAAGTAACCTACGTATTTTCAACTTTGATAAATAAACAAATTTTATACTTTTAAAAGTTATTTATTGTGAACTTTTTAAGCTTATCCGTAACTTTCTAGTTATAATGCTTCATGCACAGTATTTCCCTCTCTTATGTCTTGTTTCCCACAATTTCCTTCCAAGTCTCTCGTAAAATTCTCACCTTCTAATCAACTATGTTTAATAAATTCCTCATTCCAACATCTCAGATATATTCCAGGATCCCCAATCCTGGACCAGAATTCATTGAGAAGTACAAATCTTATTTGGCGGACTTTGGGTACGATCCTAGCAAGATCAAGGACACTCCACAAGACTGCGACGTAATTTCGGATAGTCAACTTTCAGCAATGATGTCTATGTCTGGTATGAAACAAGTTCTAACCAACCAATTTCCGGATCTAGAACTAAAACGTCCTGTTGAACTAAACCCATTTACAGGTGTTTTTGACACACTGAAGAAGCTTGTTGAGCTTTATTTTAAGCAGTTATTTTAAATTTGTTGCTGTTTATGTTCGTTTTTGTGTTATAAAATGTAAAGTTGCCTTGTGAAGCACTTTCTCTTGTTAATGGTGATTTTTGTCTCTCACTTTGGATTTGTACATGATCATGGCAGTGATCCTGAAGAAAACCCTTTGTGCATGTTTGGCATGCAATCTGAAAGATCACTCAACATTAGTATAAACAAAATTTTAGTCCAGTGTTGTCTAATACTTTGTTGCCAAACGTAATATTTATTTCATTCCCAAGGAACCCAATTTAAGACGTAAGTGTCCGTTTTCTTTGCTGTTTTTAAGTCGTTTTCAGTTTTCAGTTTTGTAAAACACCTAAAACTTGCTTATTTTCATATTTCTGAAATTGTATTTCCGAAAACAAAGTTAAATTTATAACACAAAATTTAAAACACATTTTTGACGTTTTGAGTGGTTTTAGTGAAAAATTTCAAACCATTCAAAACAAGAGAAAAAAATTTATTTAAATAAAAATTCTAAAAAATAATATATTCTAAATTCTTAAAATAGAAAAATTCTAAAACAATTAAATTATAAAATTATAAAATAAATTAAAAAATTAAATTCTATGAAAATGAAAATTCTGAAATCCAAGAATGAACTACTTGATTTCATCACCGGCCACCTTATAGAGGACCGTCCGGCCTTAGACATCCTTGACCGTGTAATCAGTCCCGGCTCTCAACAATTCTTCAATTTCTGGCATGCACCTTCTGAAGCAGCCATCGTAAGCAAAGTGTCCACTGGGTGGATAGCTTTTGTTCAGAAGAGCTTCCATCTTATCGTATGAACCCACCCTCCAAAGCAAGCATGCCCATATAATTGAAGGACTGCTCAACAGTATTACTGTCATCAAACCAATTTTTGGAGCTTAGATAATTATCTTGTCAAGTAATCACTCACTCTTTCAAGATTCAGACAAAAGTACAATGTTATCATGAGTATGCAAGAAGCACAATAATGGCAAAGAGAAGATTTAACAGAAAGCAACTCAAGGATTGTTCACTCCCTACTTGATCCCACCTAACGCGAACCAGTTAAATAAATTGATGTTGGCACAAAAATTGCTCTCCTTAATGGTAAACCAGTTATTGTAGTGCGAACAAACCCAACAATGATTTCCGAACTCCTGGGACTCATAGTTCTGTACACTTAAATGTTCCAGGGATATGCATTGCTTAATGTAGGAATAGGCAATTCAAAACTCGAGCTTCATTAGCTCCAGCCTCGGGGGAATCACCGTAGAAATACAGGGTGCCAAAAAATAAAGGAATAAAGGACTGAAGATGGGAAAACATAAGAGTACAGTATGTTCTTGATTAGAGTCCTAAGCATTTAGAAAAGTATGCAGGGGTAAATATCAGGCCTGACAAGTCTGTTTTTTCCTCCATAGATGGTGACAAATTAAACAATGAAGGTATAACTTGCAGTACATCACAAATGGCGAAGCTGTTGCTTCCAGCTAGAAGCTTCAGCTTGGCTATGCTAACTCAACTCGCACATCCCCTTACGGACAAAAGTTTGCCTCAATATCACATAATGATAGAGCAAGTGGTAAATGAGAAATCTTTGTATAGTTTCCTGCCTATTTAATTGTTGGATGGATTGGAAAAAGAAAGGGACCTACAACTACGTCGTAAAATGTAAAGTCTTTTAAAATTCCACTGATCACTTTTTCTAACCAAAGAAAGGAATGACAGAAAAGAATTCTAATTAACCAGACAAAATTTGCTTCCAACGGCTCCAATAAAATGATAATGCAGTTATGCACAATCTGCTTCCTTATTTTCAGTTCTCTTTTGTTCAGCAAAAGAGTGATTTTATAACGTTCTCCATCAGACCCTACATCTACAGGGTATCCTTTCTGAGACCCTGGAAAAGCAAGAGATGCCTCAAATAGCTAAACACTCCCAAATGGCATCCCCAATTACAGAAAGCACCAAGATTTGTTACTTCTCTATTAGGCTTCACTATTCCAAAGAAATTCTAACTATGACAAAAAACCTTACTACTTCAAAACCCACAGATAAATCACACACTGTGTCATGTCCCAGGATCATTGTTAGGGCTGCAAGTATGACAGTATTATACTAGAAGTAACTACCTGTGTTAATTTTCCAGTTGGTGAATTAATTAAGCCGAAAACTCCAACTTAGAAGTAATACATACCACTTCTCTACATCTAATGTAACTATGTAAGACGTAGGGTATTGCATTATAGCTTATTTGAAATCCATACTTTATCTATATCTTTCACATTTCCATTCCCTGTAGGACTACCGGCCAACTTCAATCATACTTTATTCAAGACTGTTGTCACTGATAACAAACACTTCATGTCACAGTGTTGGGATAGAATCATTACTGTCATGATTTGGTACTTATCCTAATATATGCGAAAAAGGGTAGCAAAACTCTCGGTACAGTGTATCAGAGCATTCATGTATTCCGAGTTAACTGCCACCCATTTATAGAAATTGTGCGGATTAAATTTTTAATTAAGAATATGTATCTCACCTGCACGCGAGGGAATGTTGAAAACGAAATTGTCCTCTCCATATCAGCTTTATCTTTTAGATGGGTTCAACATGAAAGAGCGTCAATGCCTACTATATATAGTTTCTGCAAATAAGTCATTGCTTTGGAAACAAAAATCATTCTACTATAAGCTCAAATAACTGATATCATTCATGCATCTACTTAAACAAGACAAACTCATAATAATCATCCATAAAAGATAATTGCCACCCATATTTTTAAATAAATAATGAAAGGAGTACCTATTCGAGTCGAAATCATCACAAGGAGAAGCGAACTCTTCTATTGTCTTGCATTTCCTCTGGTTGGCAGCGATTTGAAAAGAAATATTCATAGACTAGTGCTTCGTTTCAGATCAATTCTTTGCAGCAATCGCTTCGACCCCACCACCCCCTCGGTGAGAAACCATAATAAGTCCTGAAGAATTCCTAATCGCAGACTTCCCTGCCATAAATTCCGGCGCCTTCGGAATCAACACCATTTCTGCCGAAACCCAGCCAACAAGTGGTCTTGAACCAGAGCTTGGCCCAAGTTTTCTTCTGGTTCTGCACCATCCTAAAGTTTTCTAGCTTTTGAGGCACCTAGAAACTGAGAAGTGAGATTGGAGAAGTATGAAAAAGACCCACTTGAATTAGACAACAATGAATTGTTGTTGAGTTTTGAGGGGAATGTCGCCATGGATTCAATTTCGAAGAGACTCAAACCAATGGCGGTAAAACGAGGAAGTAATTTTTAAAATTGTATAAATATATATGGATGCAAATTTATATCAACAAATCAGAGTGGCGCAGCGGAAGCGTGGTGGGCCCATAACCCACAGGTCCCAGGATCGAAACCTGGCTCTGATATATTAAGAGAGCAAGCTTCTCTACCCACTCAACTTTTTGCAAATTGCTGTTTTTTTTTTTTTTTTTTTTTAAATCAATTTATTTTCCGAAAAAATAAAAAATACACATGAAAGTACTGATCTGCATGTGCGTGATATTTACGAAATAATAATTAAATCAAATTTCAGAAACTACTTTTCAAAAAAATAAATAAATCTGAGTATATGTTTTAGAATAAATTTTGGGACGATAGATATTTAAAATACTTAAAACTTATTGAATATCATTTTCATCGAGACCACCCTGTTGCGAATCAAGCATAAGATTATTGACTCTTGAAAAATTATAATTCTTAAGACTCGACTCGACGTCTCAACCCCTTGTGACCACACTAATCAACCAAACCCAATAAATGACTTGAATTTATAGCAAAAAAGTGAAGTTGCTGGGATACTAATAGTATGTTTATGTGTGCTTATAAGCACTTATAAGTCAGTCAAATATTATTTTTATCCACATATTTTGTAGAAATCACAACTTTTATCTATTTTTTATCCACATATTTCGTAAGACCAACTGCTTATAAAATACAAAAATTTCTATCAAACATATTCTAAATGTCTACATCGGGACAATGTTTGTTGTACCAAGTGAATATGTGTGAACTAGGATCTAAGAACAGATAAAATAGGAATTTTTTTTTCATTAAAAACGTATCACATTATTCTCCCACACTTGTAAAAAGTTTGGTTAAGGTTTTGTGTGGTCCTCATATACTGTCTCAAAGGACAAAGAAAAAAAAAAAATATATATATATATATATATATATAAGTGCCCGTCTGGTAGAAATAATAAACTAGTTTATTTGATTAAAAAAATTTATTTGATCAAGAATGGTAAAAAATGACGGTTATCAAGGCAAACTTTTTTGTCAAATAAACCATTTTGATCAAATAAATTGGTTTATAAATTCTACCAAATGGAAACTAAGTTACTTCTCAAAATGATCTATTTGTTAATTTTGTAAAGATTAATCATTTGAAACTAGTAGCACGCTTTGTCCTACTTAAAGTCACTAAAAAGTGATTTTTTCTTTTGGCAATGTTTAGAAACATGCTATTGAAAAAAGTCTTATCTTTTATGCACGACCAATTTTAGAAATAATAGCGAAACAAGTTTTCACAAATAATTATTCTGATTCGACATTAGAAGATATAGTATTTGAATTGGAATATTTAAGTCATTATATTTTTACAAGTAATCACTAATAGCATATTTAGAGCTTGTTTGACGAAATTTAAAAATCTGCAAAAAAATTAATTTTAACTGTACATTTCTTGGAATTCACAATTTTTATTAACTTTTCAACCATACATTTCATCAACTTTTTATCAAAATCTACTAAAAAGATTCGCCAAACAAACGCTTAACGTGTTAGATTAAACATGGACAACGAACGAACATTTCAAACATTTCGTATATCTTTCTTAAGAATCTTATCTAATTTTATCCATTTTAGTGTTCAAACTACATCCACTCATGAGTCATGAGTCATGAGTCATGAGAATGGTGCAATTCCTTTATTAATGATCATGACACTCAATTTTGAGTTCACGTGAAACAGTGTCATATATTTCACATGACTACAATGACAATAATCACCATTGGAAGATCTAGCAAGATCATTTCCTCCACAACCCTTGTGCCCGAAAACCGTAATACACATTCAGTATTTAGTATTTAGTATTTAGTATTAAACAATACAATTAATAAAGAATTAGTTTCTTTTTCTTTCCTACTGTCCAATACTGTACAATCTAACTTAACAGATTGAGCCAGTAAAGGCACTCAAGTCGCTTCACCAAACAAAAAAAGCAACCATTTACTCTCTTTCGCCATTGATGACACAGATTTTGATCCTTGTATCACCTACTGCCTCCAAATAGGCCACATTATTGATGTTAGGTTAGATAATTCATAATAATAATGATCAAACCAAGAATTAATACAAAAATAAAATGAATGCACAAGTGGTTAGGTTAGGAGATAGACTACATAAAAGCAAATTAAATTGTTTTAACTGAATGCACATGATTCTAGTGACCACACCCAATCCTCACTTTAGTTTGAAGAATATAAGGTAAAGAATTCGTGTAAAAGAACAGGGTAATAGGATGTCTCATACTTTAAGCCAGTCTCCCACCAAGACAAGACACAAAACCACCTCCCTTCAACCTCTACAAAAGACTCCGTTTAAATATGATACCATTGGCTTAGCAATTCCTGAGAAAACGGCTACAAAATGTAAACCAGTTGCGATAGGCACCAGAGGCACTGTTGGATCCCTCATAATGCAAGAAATTGAGTACTTTAACCAGCTTGAATTAGGCTGCCGGAATAGCTCCAACAAGTCTAATCGTCAAGTTATGGACTCGGCTTCATCTAGTGAGTTTCCTGGACCGAAGCTCAGATCAGTGGTTACTGTTTTGAAAAAGAAGAAACGAGGAAGCAATAGGCACATACCAAGCATGTGTTCCGTGGTAGAAGTAGCTGAAAGCAATTGGCCAAGTCAGTTTTCCAGTTTCACTTACAGGAGTCTGAAGACTGATCTTAAGAGGCTGCAAATTTAGGCAGTGTTCTCGGACAATTTCGAGAAACCTAGCTTTTTAAGACGATTTGTAATAGGGCTTGCCCATGTCCTGTCTGGATTTCCACATTTTATGTCCACAATTTCTACCACGCCAGACCCCTTTTTTGCGGGTTTTGGTCTAATAGGAGTTCCATCTATCGAGATATTATCTGCTTCGAGCATCGGAATTTGATGAGTTTTGCCCACGTAATGCTTTTTCCTCGTCATAGTTTCAGGGACCCTATGATTAACACTGCTGGTGCCACTGCTACTTGCTTCATCCACCAGCGTTTTAGATTTCAGTCTTCTAGAAGAAGTTTCATCAGCTGGGGACAAGACAGAAGCCGGAGAAGAATCATTTCTACGTGTATCTGGCATCCGAGCAGCAGAGTTACTGGATTCTAATTCCCTTGACATCAGGACACTGATTGTCCCAGTACTTCCAACTTTTATGGATCCTCCACCACCCTTGATAGCTTCTAGTGTCTGAACCATAGTTTTACCAGTCTTGTGTAAAAGCCAAAAAAACTCCTTCTAAGAAAGGACCTCGTGTTATCTTTTTAGCTGGATCAAAATGACTTTAATCAATTCAAGATCCTGTATTGAAGTAGCACCAAACAATTAATTCTTAAATCCAGCAAGCCTATAAAACTGATATATGTTTATCATTTTTTATCTTTTTTTCCGGAATTTCGAGTCTAAATTGTCATCAAATTTCTCAGAAGCTGTCAAGTACCTGCAGGCTACGATAAATTAGAGACTGGACAAATTGAGCATCAACAGAAGTCACATAAACAGTATTTCTTTTTCTTTTCTTTCTTCTTTTGGGGTGGGGTGGGGTGGGGTGGGGTGGGGTGGGGTGGCGTGGCGTGGCGTGGATATAAGTATTAACAATCTACACTACGTGAACACACTGACACGCAATGGAGCAATGCTTCCAAGATCTGAGATGGTAAAATTTAGCTATCTTCATGCCAGGATGAGGGAGTGTCAATTGCCTCGAGAATTATAATTGTTCAAGACACCTTGAATATCTATTAGGTGCGTGTTTAATATGCAGGACTGGACATGGCTACAAGGGTTGGACAATATAACGAACAAGAATTTCACTTCATTTTCTTCCTCAATATTGTCAACTCCTATCCAATCCTCCCTATTCAGAGATCTCTCCTCCTTCCCTGAAACCACTTCTCTACAACAATAACATGCAAGCACCCACCAGGGAATTGTGCAACATAGAAAAGAAGCAATCGTGGTGAAAGGGATGTTCTCAACCTAGTTTTGGCCAAGGGTTCAATCCCCATTTTCTTATGCTCGAAATAAAAAATAAAAAAATAATAATAACAGGAAAAGGAAATCCTTTACTACGAGCAATTCACTGGTTATTAGGAAAATGACTCCAAGGAGAACAACCAAAACTAGCTACAAATAAATGCTTTAAGCTTAAATGCTTATTAAGGCACTTAAGAACTCCAGCAACCTGTACAATAACTAATCAAGTAGAATGAGCTAGCTGGTGTTCCTAGCAGCAGTGAATAATTTCTGTTGAACAAATTCCATTAAAACACAATTACCTAATACTGCTCCAATTTTTTAATTCAACTGTCAGATGAACAATTTCCTTATCGAAAATATAAATTAGTGAAAAAAATAAAAAGAAAAACCATTCTTTAAATCAGAAAACTAGTGGGAAAAAATCCCTCTTTTTTCCTCAACTCATAACACAGATAAGATCAAATCAACAAGATTCTAATCATCAGTAAGGAAAAAAAATTGAAAATAAGAAATATCAAGAACATATCTTACCAGATAACAAAACATCATTAAAAAAATAAATAGGTAGCATAAGAGTGGTCGACATTGAAGAGAACAATAATGAAAAAGGAACCCCAGCAAGAAAATTTACAGAGATGAAGTGTAGAAATTTACCAACAAAATTGGCTATTTCTTGGGTCAAAATCTTTTCGTAAGAACCTCACAATGGAGATGAAGATGAGAAATTATAAATGAATTGAAGAGATAAAGACTTCAAATCCTCAATCTTGTGTACTGTTATTCACGTGGGTTAATGTCTCGAGAAAGTCATTTTCGAATATAAGTGAAAGTCCATGGATTTGGTTAATTTTTTTATTTACAAGATCTGACATTTTGGCAGGCTCCTCTTGACGTTTTGGCACGTTGCTGGCCCAATTTGCTTTCTGAATGTTTCTTGAGAATTTTCATATACACCCATCATAAAAAGTCAAGTTTTAGTGCTCGTTTTATTTTACTAAAATTTAATTTTTAGTAAATTTTGATAAAATGCGATAAAATATGTTATTTAAAAATTGATAAAAATTATGAATTTAAATTAATTATTGACGTTAAGTTTAGTTTTTTAATAAATTTTTAAGTAAAATCAAATAAAACATTTGTTTAATTTTAAATTTGATTAATCACGACTGAAAGAAGAAAAAAGTACGTTTGTGTGTCACACTGTCACTATATCTTTAATTTCATCTCTTTCAAAATTTACTATTCAATCATCTTTTTCAACGGACAATCTCCAAAATCTACTCTTCTTCTCAATCCATCCCCTTCAATCGATCATCTTTCTTCACCGATCATCTCTAAAATTTTTGTTGGCGGAATTTCTGTGAAATGACTCCGAAGCAATCAACGAAATGGATGATAATTAGGCCGAGGCAAGTGTTGAACACTTTGTCCTTAAGTCAATTTTGTCCTGCAATGGTGCCTACGGTATAAGGCAATTGACTCATAAGATACAACGGGTTCGCTTGAGTTTTGTAGCACTTCAAAAACTCAAGTACAGCGAACCAGAAATGGCTTTGTACTCCAACGGATGAAATGAAATGGAAACCAGAATTTATGCAACTAAAATGCAATAATTTTGGTTAAGGATGATGAAATATATGAGTGCTTAATGTTTACAAATAGTTTCTGTATCAATCCTCTGTAAAAATGGACGTCCACACGCCATTTTTAACGTTGGAGATCGGTTGAAGACGAAAAGGAATTAACCAAATCGTGCAACCCTTCAAAAGGACATGTCTGTTCGCGCAAACCTATGCGATCGCAAGGTACAAAATTCAGAACAGAACTTGATCCAATTTAATCATGCGATCGCAAGGCTTTGCCTTCTACGATCGCATGGAAGGACCCAAAAACGTTCTGCTTAAAATTTAGGCAGATTGCGATCGCAGGTGGACATACCTGTGCGATCGCATGGTCAAAATTTTGACCCAAAATTGTTCTTATCCGTAATTTTTCATTTATTCGATATTGGTTTCGAGATGCCAAATATACCCTTTAAACATGTAGATAAATCTGAATTTTCAGATCACTACTCTATTCTTAGATGCCAAATTTCCGTAATTTTTAGATCGCTACTCTATTCTTAGAGTAGCGATCTAATGCCCACCAGGACAAGTGTTATACACTCATTGAATGAGTGTAAAGTGAGTCTTTACACTCATCCAATGGCTCTGTGACACTTGTCCCGGTGGGCATTATAACAATGCCTAATGGGAGCATTAGATCGCTAGTGGGCATTGTTATAATGCCCACCGGAACAAGTGTTATAAATATTTTGTTATTTTTATTGCTATAATTATTTTCTCAAGTAAGCCTGTGCTTGCATCTCTTCTTCCATGCAGCAGATTGGGAAGTTTGTAGTTTAATTTGATTTGAGTTGAGATAAGATTATATGTACAAACTGTAGGAAGTTCCACAAGCAATGCCATACATGTTTACCATAAAATCTTTTTCCCAAATATTGATTCATTTTTCATTTTAATATACACTGAATATACATATATTCACAAGATTTACAAAATTTCGAGACAAACTGTGATGGAGTTGATTAAGCAATATGATAATCATAATAATGAATCAGGTGGCTGCATTTATTTAACTTTTATCGCTGTCCGAACTATCATCTCGTGTGCTGTTTTCAGTACTTTCTACCGTAGTATTATCTGGAGACGATCCCATTTCTTCTTCTTCTTCTTCAGACTCCTCTGGACTCTTGCCCGTAGAGAGATACTCAAGAGCTGTTACTACATCACTGATCAAAGGTCGTGTAGTCGCTTCTTCTTGCAAACACATAGCTGCAACTGCAAGTGCTTGGTAGAGTGCCTTTTCGTGGTAGTTTCCTTCGAGTAATGGATCTGCAATCAAATGGAACTTTTTCTTGTCTTTGAACAGAGGTTGTGCCTGCCATTTCATGATATAAACATCAACCTAAGGTTTCATCACAGTAAAAATGGATCGAGAAAGGTTAGATTTATTGCTGGAGCATCATAGAAAGTTCTCCCATATTTTGCTTGGTTGGACCACCCCATCTAAGAGGTTAAATTGTTGAGAGATGGGACAAATTTGTTTACTAAAATTTAGTAAGTCTTGAACCACCGCCCCACGTGCAGGCCGGATTGGACACGTGTGCAATTTACATAGATTGCACTGCAAAACATTGAACAACCTCTTTCTATTGTGTTACCACTTGGAACTATCTCGTCTAAAAGCTTAAGACGTTTAGAGAGGGGACACATTTATTTATTTAAATTTAGTCCGTCTTAAACATATTTTAGCACTGATTTCAATGATGATAGAGTAACAAAATAAGTACTTAAAATGTGTTATCGTTTATATTTGGAGTAAGAAAAACTCCATTATTTTCACTAAATTTTTGGACAAATTAATATTATCAAGTCTTCACACTTTAGAAATGAATGCTCTGATCTAAGAGAGGATCACGTACCCAAGAAATTAAGTTTTGCTCCTCGCTTGGTCTTGAGTTGTCAATGACTCTCCGACCAGTGATTATCTCCAAAAACACGACACCATAACTGTATATATCAGACTTTGTACTCAACTGACCTGTGGCTGCATACTCCGGTGCACAATAGCCATAGGTTCCCATGACCCGGGTAGAAACATGGGTTATGCCACCAGTAGGACCTAGCTTGGCAAGGCCAAAATCAGAAAGTTTTGGATTGAAGCTTTCGTCTAAAAGTATGTTTGAGGCTTTAAAATCTCGGTAAATCACCGGAGGATTAGCTGTTTCGTGCAAGTATTCTAGTCCTCTTGCTGCTCCTACTGCAATTTTCATCCTTGTATTCCAATCAAGAGCCTTTTCGTTCGGACCAATATCTGGAAAGCGAAGTTAGTCTCATCAGTCGTCGGCATATTTATAGAGATGCTACAATGTGAAAGAATTCTGTTTGTTCTGTTAAGAGTTCACAACACCTTAACATGTAAACTGAGCATCTACTCAACAAAAGGTGAAGGGCATATGTTAATATAAAATCCACATTCATAACTAATGCTAAAACATTAAATATAAAACATTTGTGGGATGTTTGGTATACTGAATTAGACCGCACTGGAGTGTTGGTATAAATAAATTTTAAAATTGTTTCTTGTACCGTGCAGTGTTGTCTAACGTTGTGTACCAAACGTGTCCTTATGCTCGACTGTGTAGAATTGTCTGTATGGTTTCATGCATTCTGGAATGCAAAAGTACGGATTTAATGTGAAATCATAACATTTTTGACATTATATATGGTGAAGTTTCCAATTTTCAGTGCACCATTTACTATCGTCCATGGCCTACAACGCACAAGAGATTTCAGCAAAGCTTGTATAATTGCTCTGCACTTTGGCCGGACTCTCAGATGATACTCTTCCAAGAAGCATGCCGGAAAATTTTAAATCAATCATATGCATTCTACAAGCTGCAAATAACTAACAAACAGGAACTTATCTACATACTTAGAAGGCGATCCTCTAATGAACCATTGTGCATGTACTCGTAGACTAGAACTCTCTGCTCGCCCTCAGCACAATATCCTACTAATTTAACAAGATTAGGGTGATGAAGAAGACTCAATATCAAAACTTCCACGAGGAATTCTCTATTTCCTTGGAAACCATTCCTGTCAAGTTTCTTGACTGCAACATCCTGCGTAAAATAACCAGGAAGAGAAAAAGAAACGGGATGTTAAAATTCAGCTAAAATTATTTTTGCTAAGAAACAGTATGGAAGAAAAAGAGGAGACTAATGATGCTGTAGGAGAAGAAATTACAATATCTTTTGTCTCAATGTGGCCCTTATATACCCTCCCAAAACCGCCTTCACCTATCAAATTTTCAGGATTGAAGTTTTGAGTTGCAACGGACAACTCGTGGAATGTGAAAATCTGAGAAGAAATGTTCCCCTTTCCGTATTTTTCTATTTCTTCAGCTATATATCTTCTCCTGCTGCTATCTGTACATTGAATAATAATCATTCAAGTCACGTGCATCTCTTGTTGCGAATTAAGCCTTAACCCCTACTTACTAGAGAAATAATCAACAAAAATAAAATCAGAAAACAAGCAAAGTGCACACACAGATATATAGTACTTCCACTTTCCTGCTACATGTTTTCACCATGAAGAATAGAGTACAAGGTGTTCTCGCCTCACAATCAGAAAACAAGCAAAGTGCACACACAGATATATAGTACTTCCACTTTCCTGCTACATGTTTTCACCATGAAGAATAGAGTACAAGGTGTTCTCGCCTCACAATCACAAGAAACCGGCCTCCTAAGATCCTATATGTAGTACTAGTAGAATGTTAGGTTGATCCACGGTCGAGGACAGGGCCGGCAAGCTTGCTTTAATTCTATCCACAGCATTTTTGGTGTCAGGACAAGACCTGGGCCGAAGCGAGTGTTGCAACCGCCTCGGGTCCAAAATCAAAATGGGCCTATTTTTATTTTTAAAAAAATTATTTGTGATTACTGAAGTTGTCAAAAAAAATATTTGTTCAAAAGTTTTAATCCCACCAAAGCAAAGCAAGCGTATTCGATGAGAAACATGACTATTATTAAGTAGTTGCCAACAAAAATTGAAGGGATCCATTAAAAAAACAAACATTGAAGCCTAGCCTATTAGTAGCCCTGCCCATGACTTATCAAATGCCCATGACTTATCAAACTTTGCTTTGTGGCCTAATTTTTGGACTTTTTCTCAGCCCCGAAAATGTCAGAACCAGCCTTGGTCGAGGAATGGGGATAAGTGTAAAGATGTAACTCTATTTTCTTGATAAACATGCATCATAGGGTCAAAACACCAAAATATGATGATACAAAACACAACGGAATGCAGTCATTAGAAACAATGGAAAAAATTTCATTCATAAAACGAGAAAGATCATTTACAAAAGAAATGCAAAATGAACATCCTTCGACGCAGATAACATTAACAAAACAGACAACAAATTAAATCTTATTCCCAATAAATTTTGAGTCGGCCATGTTCACCCAATCATTCTCAATAAGGCTTTTCTATTAAATGAGAACCAAAATTCTTAAAAAGGAAAGGCCAACGGCAGAAATTTCAAACCCTGAAAAGGGTCGGGATAAAAAAATGAAGATCTTAACCTGTTTTCAAGGAAATGTTAGCAAATGAGGACACAGCTCTTGTGGCCTCGAATTCTTGAATGCTCTTCTTCAATGATTTTTTCTGGATTTTCTCTTTCGACATACAACACGAAAAATACCTCATCGTTCTTTATTTCCCCTTGTGTTTTCTCACCCCAAACATAATTCTAGACAACCCAATTAAGCAAATATATTTTTAATCAAAATGCAATTAACCAGATTAGGGTTTCAATCTCAGATCAAATTCAAAGCCCAAATCTCATTGCAAGATAATGGAAAACCCTAGTTCTGGAAAGAGCCAGACATTTCTGGTCTCTCAAGAAAATAAGACGAATTCCATGATGTTTCTTCCTCGTCTGAAGCCACATAATCGAGTTTTCTAAATTTAGTATATTTGGAAGAGCGCGTATTTCATTAACTAACTTTCAAAAGTGAGGATGGGGGTAATCACACCACAATTTTTGTTTTATTTGTTACTCTATGTTTTAATTATATTTAAAATTTAAAATTTTTATTTATTGTATTACCTATCTCTTTAATTTTTATTTATTTTTTGTCGTATTCTTATTCTCATTTTTTATTAATTAGCACAATATATCTCTTTACGACTAAAAGGTCTGTTGAGAGAGCGTAAAATGACGTATTTATCCTTCATATTTTATAAAAAACAATAAATATAAAAGTGTGATAATTTTATTGTCCTCGTTTAAAACACTCAAGCAGAATATTTTAACAGAAGTCGTCATTAAAGATAAGATGTGCTAACTAATAAAAAATTGAAGATAAGAATTCAACGAAAAAAATCAAGGACCTTTGTGCTACAATAAACAAAGATTGAAAACCTTAAATGTAATTAAACGTAGTGCAACTAATAAAAAGTATGGTGCCAATATAACTACTCTTAAAATAATACTGATAAATAGTACTTGTATATTTTGATGGTTGATGGTTGATTGTTGATGATGTGGATGATTATTTGTTGTGATGGTCGAGTTAAATAAGATTATTGGTAAAATTTTGATGGTTGATTGTTGATGACGTTGCTGATTATTTGTCATGATGGTTGAGTTAGAAAATATTTATGATGAGAGAAATGAAAATATCTTGAATGTAATTTGACAAAATTTTAAGTATAATATCATATATTTGTAGAGTACGTAGTCGAGCGTAATGCCCCAAAATCACACTATTAGAGACAAAAGTAGAATGAAATGAAATAGTTGGTGTAGCAAAATAAGGTTTTGCAATACAATTAAGACGAGATCCACAAACGGTTGATTTAGTGCATGTTTGGTCGAGTCTTAATTATAATTTTAGTTGGTTAAATTGATTAAATATATTTTTTATTCACATATTTTATATGACTCATAATTTACTATTCACCTATTATCTACATACACTATCCACAACTTGTAAGCACGTAAAAAATAATTTCAACATTATAAAAAATGTACTTAATTGAACACTAAAATGAGATCAAATAAGGTGGAAAAACTTACAAGCTGTCAAGTTTATTACAAATTCAATCGATATGGAAATTTACAATTTTCGTATTTTTTTAATCTGTTACTAATTTATACCTAACCAATTTTTATAGCATCAGACATTATCAACTTTTCAATTAATTACAAATCACGTCCCTAACGAAGAATTTGTCATCCTCTTTAAATTAACAACACCAAAAAGCTAAAAACAAGAAGAAAAGTAAGAAAAGATTGCAAAAATAGTCTCATAACTTTTCAAAAAATCAAAGTATATTCTTTCTCACACACCATACTTCTACCCACCCACATTATCCCACCACAGCCATCACCTCCACACCACCACTATCTCTTCCACACTGACACAAACACACCACAACTACTCAATATATCATTAATGACATATTTAAGATGGAGAAAATTTTGTCCTCTTAAATCTACTATTAAATATTCATTAGTACCATAAATTCATCAAGTTCAGAATAAATTACATTTTCACTGCAACTAGAAATGGTGAGGTGTGTTTCTTTCATTTTCATTGCATTTTTACTTTAATCCAAGATCTATATAAAGATAAATATCGATTTCTATTTTTCCATTGTGAGTTTTCAAAATTGTGAAGAATTTTTTTTTTCCTTATTGGCTACTGTTGTGGAGTGTGGTTCTGCATGAGGTTATTGGGTTCAATTCAAAGATTCGAAAAAAGAATGTGAAAATTAGATTTAGGATTTCATGTGTTTATTCATCTTCTACTTGTGAGTGATCCATGAAAGACTCTTAGGATTTGCCCTTATGCTTCTGAATATGAGGTCAAAAAAGCTTACATAAACTTGCTCTTCGGGTTAATTTTTTGAAAGATTCTTATGAAAATCTTTATTTGTCTCAATATGTGTTTTTAAAATTTTGAAATTATGAATTTTGAAGTGGTGTTCTTCTTTATTATCTCATTTTGTTGGTTGAGGTGAGGTGTGTGTGATGAAGAAAATATTTTGTACTTTTTCAGAAGTTGTGAGATTTTGTTGTATTTTTTTCTTTTTTTTTATTGTTTATTTAAAAAGGTGGGCAAATTCATTATTATGTATTATTATGGACGTGATTTACAATTAATTGAAATGTTGAAAATATTTGGTGCTATAAAAATTGATTAGGGATAGATTAATAATTGATTGAAAAAGTCGGAGAAGAAAATTGAAAATTTCCCTAATTTAGTGTAATTATATTCTCACCATACATTTTAATTACTTGCACCACATTTTAATTACACATTTATAATTAACGTCCTTAATCTTTGAATATTATAGCATTTATGTTCCCAATTTTTTTTTTATCATAATTTGATCTTCAATTTTTCATGAATTAGAACATCTTGTGTCCGATAATGATTTTCGTCCAAAATATTTGTTGGAAATTTGTAAAACAACTTATTTGTCCATCATATTAAAAAAACGATAAATATAAAAGTACGACAAAATATTTTTTCTCATTTCAAAACACGTTATTAAAATAGATACCATAATTAAAGATGAGATGTGATAATTAATAGAATTTGAATATAGAATTTGATGAAAATAAGTTAAGAACATAATTGTTACATTGAACAAAGGTTGAGAACCTTAAATACAATTAAAATGTAGTGTATTTATAACAAATTGTAGTGTGAATATAACCACCCCTAATTTATAAGGCATTTGATAATAAAATAAAAGGTGTTTATGTTACAATCACAGTTTTTATTTAATAAACACACTAATTAAAAAATATTTTTAAGGATAACTAAATTGCCAACACTAAATTTTTTTGTTCGACCACACTTTTAAATAATTTTATTATTTACTAAAATTGATATAAATGAAACGTATACCACACCACATATTTTTCGTCACCATAATCTTCTTTTTCTTTATAGTTTTAAGCCCGACAGAATCGAATCAGAACTTGGTAGATGAGTGTGCATGTTTAGTAGTACTAAAATTATTTTTTAGGTACTTGTAAATTACAGGTCTAATGTATAAATAATAAGTAAGTAATAAGTTGTAAGTCATATAAAATGTGTGGATAAAAAATATATTTGACCAACTTAAATTATAATTTAAACTTTAACAAGGTGTTAAGTATGGTCATGGTGCTGCAATATGGTAAAAGAAAATGTATTATTTACTTATTTTTTTTTAATAGATAGGGTTACATTTCTAAAATAATTGTAGTGTATTTATCAAAAAAATTGTCTTAAATAGTTTGTATTTAACTATTTATATTTTATAATGTTGTGCATCTAATAAAATAGTGGTAACAATATATTTAATCCATTTTTAATAAATATAAAACACAATTAATTTACAAATATAACCCTAGTATAATTAAAAATAAAAAAAGAGTCCTAAAGGTGGGATCTATGGGCACGAAATGAAGCAGTGGTGGACTTTTGGCTACTATACCATTTTCGCGATAAATCTGATTCTTCTAAACATCTAAAGAAATTACACTTGCACACTTGTCTAGAAAGAAAAAGGTAGAGGAGTAAAGGACCGCATAGAGGGGCAAAAAATTATGCACAATAATGAATAGTTGAGATGGAAACAAAAAAAAAGATACAGTAAGTCTTTTATAAAGAAATTGTTCTTTTTTAAATAAACAAAAAAAGAATAGAAAAATTAAAATAATTAACAAATAGGTCATCTTCTTCCATCCAATCCTCACATTTCCTTCTTTTTCAGTCTACCCAGATAAGAAATCTTCCAATATTGAGATCACAAGTGTCATCCAAGAAATCTGTACATATATTTTCAAAGGCTCTGACACTCAGACTTAAGATGGTAACGTTGTGTGTTTCAGTGATTCTGGGGTCGATGTTTTTTTCATTCAAATGCAAGAAAAAATTCATGAAAGATGCTCACTAGATTTTTTCTACACCTCAAATAATAAAAATGTAATAAATAAATATTTTTTGCACTTTTGTTTGTTATATGATTTTTATATCTTTTTTTGGTGTTAAATGACTTGTTTTGAATGTGTAGATATTTTTTGGAGTTTATGATGAACATGGTTAGACAAGAGTAGTGGCAGGTAATTTACATTTAAAGATTCTTCAGATAAGGAGAAAGTCCCGAAAGCAAAACCCTCTCCACCTGTGTCAGAGACCACTTGACCAGACGGGCTGTAAATAGAGGGATGTGCACAAATGGCAGGGATCTGAGGGAGAGAGCCAACAGGCCAACCCCCAAAACAGACTCCACAATATTTCAGTGAAAATTTGCCCCACATGAGAATCGAACATGCGTTGCCGGAGGATTTCTCCCCACGTCACCTCAGGCCTTACCAACTCGCTTATGCCTCTGGGTGTTATATTTAAAGATTCTTGAGATGCTAGATAATTGTCATGAGGATAAAGTTAAAGAAAACACCCTTTTGAATATACTAGCATGAAAAGTATGTGGAGATCAGATACATAAAGTTTAAAAGATTTAGGACTTGTTTGGAAAAAATCGGTTTTTTTGGTTACTTTTTGATTTTTTTTGTAGTGTAAAAAGGGTTGAAAAGTCAAAAATTGTAGGCAAAAAAATAGATTTTTTGGAGAAAAAACTCTACCGAACATGCTCTTAATGATAGATTTATTTTCTGGATAGACAATGCATTTAGAGATGATGGATACTGAAGAAGAAGAAAATATGGGGGATTAGTTGGAAGAAAATGGCACTTTGTTATATTTTATTTTTGCGGTACATTTGATTATTTTTTTCTATTATTTTTTATTTTATTCTCATGTTGCCCCACATGAGAATCGAAATTGCGTTGCCGGAGGATTTCTCCCCACGTCACCTCAGACCTTACCAACTCGCCTATGCCTTTGGATACTACATTTAAAGATTCTTGAGATGCTAGATAATTATCATGAGGATAAAGTTAAAGAAAACACCCTTTTGAATATACTAGCATGAAAAGTATGTGGAGATCAGATACATAAACTTTAAAAAAAGATTTAATGATAGATTTATTTTCTGGATAGACAATGCATTTAGAGTTGATGGATATTGAAGAAGAAGAAAATATGGGGGATTAGTTGGAAGAAGATGGCACTTTGTTAAATTTTATTTTTGCGGTACATTTAATTATTTTTCTATTATTTTTTATTTTATTTTCTTGTTTATTTAACTGTGGCAATTTCGTCATAAAAGACCTACCATGCTTATTTTTTTCAAATGTTGAAGATATTTGATGTTATTTTTAAAAGTTAGAGATATATTTTTTACGTTTCTGAAATGTTGGAAACCAAATATGATATTTTTCATATTTAGAATCATGTTAATAAATAGAAACAAATATTTAAAATTATACTATAAGAAACATATTTGTAAAAAGATAATTCTATTCACACAACACTTTTTTTTACACCACATTTTAATTACACTTAATATCCTTAATCTCTTAACATTATAGCACTCATGCCCCCAATTTTATTTATCACATTTTTATCTTCAACTTTTCATTAATTAGCACATCTTGTATTTGATAACAGTTTCAGTCAAAAACATTTGTTAAGAATTCGTAACAAGACTTATTTGTCTATCATATTTTAAAAAAAAAAACAATAAGTACAAAAGTACAATAAAATATTTCTTCCTTATTTTGAAGTACGTAAACAAAATATATTGAAAGAAATCATCATCAATTATGAAATATATTAATTAATGAAAGTTGAAGATAAGAATTCAATAACAAAAAATTAAGAGTACAGTTGTAATAATTGACAAAAATTGAGAATTTTAAGTATAATTAATATGTGATGCGCTTATAATAAATTGTAATGCAAACATGTACAAGACTTATACCCTGATAAAGAGAAAATAACCTTCAGTTAGCTATTTTTATTCAAAACTAATTAAAATTATTAATTAGAATAAAATTCAGAAAAATAGAATAAATTCAGCAACCGGTAAAATAGGTCTTCACCACTGACCACCCCACCCCGGCAACCAGAGAGTGTGCGCGTGAAATCTACGTATCTTGGCCATAGAATAGAATTCGAAATTCAGAACCCTAGCCATCTGCAAATTTTACCCCTCTTTGGGGTTTGTGATCTCCCCTAAATACTAAAATGGCGATTTTCCCCGGAAGTTTCATCTGCAAAACTGCAATTCAACATCAATACCGAGTATTTCTGATTCCTTGGTGAGTATCTTTAATTTTATGCCCATTTACATTTTTTTTTTCTCCTCAATCACTCTCAAACACAACATCCAACAAATATCTAAGTTTTTCAGAAAAATTCACTGCGTGTGCATTTGCAAGGCGGATGTTGTATTTTTCATATTTTAGTATAATGATTTTATTTTCAGGGTGAAAAGAAACAGCATCTTAAACTGTTCAAATGGCAGAGACTACAGTGCTTCAGTTCCAGTGAGGTACGTTCCCAAGAAATCTTCAAAATTCAAAGACTCCAATGCTACTTCTTTGCAGGCGAAGCATTTGGAGGACAGAGAAAAGCATAATACAAGTTCAGAGCTGAATGTGCAGACAGTTGAATTTTCCAACAATTCGCACCTGAGCTTTGTTTTGAATCCCAAGACTCTGAATCATGACCCGATGCCTATTGGTAACATGAATTATGCTGTTGAACTCGTTGTTGTTGTTGTTGTTTTAATGATACCATCATTTGATGTTTTATGCAACAAATTCAGTAATATACATAAAAATTTTGTTGGGAAATTTTAGAGGACGAAGAAGAAATTGAGGGCAACTTTGGAGATTTGGACTGTGAGTTTATGGAAGAACCTCTGGAGGTCGCCGAGGAATTCGAAGTCAATCATGGGAAGGACCCTGGGCAAAAATGTAGGGGGATTCAAGCTAGTAAAAGTAAACAAGAAGTAGAAAAGTTGGCAATTGAATTACTTGCAACAAGGTTAGAATACGGCTTAATCAGTGTTTTTACAGTACAGTGATTTGTTCTCTTTGTTGATTTTTGGAATCAAATACGAATACTTTTTCGGCCTGAAAAATAATCTCAAAATCATTTGAACCTGGCAGAATATGAAAAGTTCTCTTAAGTAGCTTAGGTTGAAAGCCTACTTGTGGGGAAAACCTTAATTCAATAATCAATCCAATAGCTAAGGTCATCGGGCATATTTTTCATAATATAACTTTTGATGGCCTCGACCAAGATCTCACTTATCTTCATACTTTTTTTTCCTACTATGAATGTCATCTACATCACTTCTTTGGTAAATGTTAGAGTTTGTTTTGGTTAATCAACAGTTTGATTGTTTTTCAATCTTCTCCGTCGCATGTTAATCACAGCAGTTAACAGAGTGCACATGTTTCTTTGAACTTGTCTTTGGTTATAATTTCTTTATATATCAGAAAGATATGCGTCTGAAGCATGGTTTTGCACTATGCAGAGCATTTACAGCTATGGAGATGAAGAAGAAACTCCTAGGAAAGAGGTTTCCACTTGATAGTGTTGATTCAGTGATAACAGACTTCCAGAGCAGGTAGAATGAAAATTGCCTGTTGCCTTCAAGAAACTTGGCATTTCACTTTCTAAATAATATTTTTGGGCTTTATTCGAGAAACTTTTACTCACCAATCTCTCCAAAATTTGTTTTGTAACCTATTTGCCTGTTTGTGGAAAGTTTTTGATGGTTGTGATTTGCTGTAGGGGTCTGTTAGATGACTGTTTATATGCGGAAACATTTTCTCGATCCAGGTGGTCTTCTTCAAGCTGGGGTCCTCGACGAATTAAGCAAGTAATTTTCCTTCTTGTTACACCATGAACTGCAAATATGTGTAAGGGAGTATCTAATAGCAAGTTATTAGCGAAAATTTATTGTCCAAAAAAAAAAAGAAGTTACATTTATTGCCACGCATAAATTGGTACATCTGTCCTGTGTGTGTAAATGCTGACATATTCTTCTCTGAAATTTGAGATTTGTAAGTTCCATTTTTCACCATTTGACGTCCTCTAAAAGGAGCACAAAACAAGCAATTTTTAGGATCAGAGTAAGCTTAGAATCTTCGATTTTCCCAAATTTTTATTTGAGTTAAAGTTATGTCATGGCACTAATTATTGCATGACTGCTCACTGATTTGTCTTTGTTTCAGCCATTTTACCATAGAATCATTGATGGGCAGTTATAAGTTATGCTTTCGTAGTTGATTGGGTTATTATTTTTCGACTAGGCGTTATTGAAAAAGGGAGTAAATGAAATAGATGCACAGAAGGCAATAAAACTAGTTTTCGAGGATGGTGAATCTGGTGGAGATCAAGATTCAAGAATTGGTATTTCTAAGGCATCTATTGATCGTCTATTTGATCAGGCCTCAAAGCAATGGTTCCGAAGTTGTGCTGTGCCTCTAGAGACTCGAAAATCAAGAATTGTTCGATGGCTTCAATATCGTGGATTCAGTTGGAATGTTGTTGCTTTTGTACTAAAGAAGTTAGAATCTGAGTATCCTTCCTGATGCAGCCTCGTTACTTCACTGTAATGTAAGAGGACTGACTTGTTTCCATTCTCGGGTTACATGGCTCTTGCTAGATATCAAAGAGAAGAGGTTGGGGATTTATTTACCATACTTCGAATAGGTTAGAGACGTCAACTGTAATTTTGCCTGTATTATTGATGGGATAAGAGGCTGTTGGCAGGACCTGGATATGTAGTGGAGAGGTACCTTTATTTCACTTCAATGGATTTGTCGAGTTTACATTCTTCATTGCAACAACAAATTAAATCTTCTTCTTAATATATATATATATATATATATATATCATTTTATTTTGGTTAATTTAGATTTATGAAAGAGATCGTTAGCAATTAACATGTGCCAATGGAAGAATTTTGGTCTATGAAATGGTTCGTGAGTTTGAAGTTCAATTTCTATGTAGGGTTTGATGAATCCCCAATAATGAATAAAAATAAATAAAATATATATATATTCAATTAATATAACTTTCTTTCTAAAACGATTGATAGGTCGATTCAACAAATGTAAATTTGAGTGTGTGATGGAATATTGAGTGTAAGCCGCATCAAGATGTTCGGAAATTTAACGTAAAAATTAGAACACAGCTAAAATGAAAATAAAAAAATTGAAAATAAAAATGAACACAAGGATTTTACGTGAAAAAACTCCAATGACCAAAGTGAAATCTCACTTGAAGTTGTATGAGCTAAGGGAAATAAGTAAGATAGATGCCGAGTTAAATGTTTCATTTGTTATTGAACTATTACTTACGTTTTCATTCACTCACTCAACTTCAAAATGTTTGTGAATACTTACTGAACTTTTAAAAATATCTTACCGTTACTCACTGAAAACGATTCTGTTACGACTAAGTGACGGAAAATCCACGTGGCAGATGGAATATACATGTGACAGACGGAATCATCGACCAAGCATTTGAAATCGTCCATATCATCTAAATTGTGCGTCATATCATCATTTAAAAAACGTTTTTCACCAAATAAATTGAGTGACCAATTATTTAAACATATGTAACATACAATCAATTGACCATATTGTGACATCAAATGCTAAATATTGAATATAACAGTTATTGCAACGTAGAGAAAAGATCTAGACCCCGAAACGGGGTCCAGATCATTTTCCCGTCTGGAGAAAAAGGCGCCCACCCCCCATTCTCCCTCGCCCATTTTGCATAAAAGGCCCCCACACCCACGCCCACCCCAATTTATTTTAACCCTCACCACTTTTCTTCAATCTCCAACTTTCTTTAATCCTTCACCTATTTATTTGCCACAAAATTTATATCCACATTATTAATATAAATAAATTTATTAAATTAAAAATAATTTTTTGATTATTATATTCATTGTATTTGTTTTTAAAAAATATAATATATAATAATATTTATTGAGTTAAATATTATTTATATCATATAATAAATAATATAGTTAATGTTAATTTTATTATTAAGATTATAGTGAGATTAATTAATTAATTTATATTTGAGTAACAAATTAAATTTTACTTAAAAAATAAAAATAAATAAAGCGTGCACAACAAATTTGCTCTAATTGATATTTTACACACACACAAAGAAGAAAGTAATATTACATTAGAAATAATAAATTAGTGACGAGTGTTAAAGCGTGCACCATACTCCCGTGGGTCTAGGGAATATGATGCATTGTTACTGTCTGTGATTGAATATTGTGGATTCGGAGCATGATATGGGTATTGTGGGTTCGGCGCATAAGATGTGTACTATGGGTTCGGCGCATGATATAAGTACTGTGCGTCCGACGCATGATACGCGTATTATAGGTCCGGCGCATGATATTGTTGGTCTGACGGATCCTGCGAGTATTGTGGTTGATTTGTGTTGTCTAAGCTGACATTTAAATTATTACCCATTATAAAACAAATGGACCAAACACTAATAAAACAATAAGTAAGGAAATATATAACATTAACTTACATATTTTGCAACATAGGATAAGTTCTTTTATCGTGACCACTTGTGCCACATGCGCGGCACTGCCTATTGGATTGGGAAAGTGATTTCTCATTTTCCAAATTTAGACGCTTCCTGCATCCTTTTGCTCTAACAGGGTTAGGATAACAAACAACTTGAGTCTCTTCTATACTATTGTTTCTGTTTCTACTCATGTCAATATCGCCGCCAGTGTTAATATCTTTGACCCGTATGCGCAAACTTTGGAACTCACTCAATAGAAAAGTGCTTCGAGCATATGTTAAAGACCCTTCATCAACTAGATCTGAAAATTCATAAGACAACATACTATGTCTGGATATTAATGAATGACCAGGATCAGTATGAACATATGAACCAGTTTTTGGATCGAACAATCTGGCTTGCTGTCTACCTACGGAGAATATATTTATCCGGCAAGAGCATCACTTTTTTTTTTTTTTCATGTAGCATAGCATGTGTCGGCATGGATAACACTTAAAATCAAACATTCGTAAACTACATGAGATATAGTCAGTGGATGAGAAATAATTAACTTGATGAGTTCGATCAGATGTTTTGCTTGGCTCAAAACGCTGGACCGTATACACTTTAGCTTCGTCGAAGCTTGACCTCTTGGAGCAGATGTAAGAATTACTCTGTACTAGTTCATTCTGGAACAACAAAAAAATCTTTTTTTGTGTATATCTGCACCATCTGATTCTCCATCATAAGGGCTATAGTGACCTTTGGCGTTTGAGTTAAATCGATATGGTTAGCAGCTAACTCCTCATGCCTCTAATGAACTAACGCCCTGTTAAACCGAGCAACGAAATCTGTCAAAGAGTTTTTCCTATCCACATATTTCTTCAAGAATAAATGGCCACTCTATGATCTTTGGCTACTGGACATGCCTGTAACAAACACGTGTTTGACGTATACTAGTACCTAGAGACTACATATTTCCAACAAACTGCTCAACCATTCATTGTTACCTAACTCTGTGGTTTCCATCACTTCGATCCATTGTTGTTCGAATTCCGCTGGTGACTCAGATTGCTTGATAATGCGAACAAGTCTGTGATACTGGTCATTATACAACACGACATTCATCTTCTCTGAAAATTTGTTTAGTATGTGCCACATACAAAATCGAGGCAACGTCGATGGCAATACTATAGAGATAGCTCTTGCAATTGCGGCATCTTGGTCAGTGATGATCACCCCCGGGGCCGCATGGTTTGGCATGGCTTCAATGAACTTAGTGAACAACCAAACATATGATTCGGTCGTCTCATCGCTCAGCAGTCCACATCCAAATATAACAGTTTGGCCATGGTGATTCACTCCAACAAATGGACCAAAGACCATTAAGTACATGTTCGTATTGTATGTTGTGTCAAACACAACGACATCACCAAAATATGCATATAACCTTCGTGATTCACAATCTGTCCAAAAACAGCGCACAAATTTGTTCTCATCATTAGTCTCATAATCAAAGACAAAGTTTGGATTTTTCTCTTTCTCGAAGGTAAATTACTCAATCAGTGTTTCTGCACCATGACCCAGCATTTCTTGATGCACATCCCTTTGATAGTTCCTGATATCCTTCTCCACACACTCAATGGAAGATGGACTTCTCGCATCTATCTCCAAAAGTCGAACTTGCTGACATGTGGAAATATTAGCTTCTGAAAACTGTTGAACAAGAGCCTTTTTTATTTTTGAGACACCCCGTTGTGACCTTAACAAGTGTACCCTGCTAGGAGTGGCAAGGGGATGGTTATGTTCCTCAACAAATTTACTGACAACCCACCCCTCGCCTGTTTGTTGCTTTACCATTAATAATTTAGCATTGCACCCAACGTACATGTCCACGGTTTCTTTCCCCAACCCGTGGCACAGCATCTTTATGACTCATCTGGTAAGTCTCATTCGTCTTACCTTCCTTATAACACACAAATAATTTTCAAACATACTCATTGGTCTCTTTTTTTCTTACTGTTTTCTATTCGCGTACTAAACCCCGCTTCACGTGCATATTGATTGTAAAAATTGTATGCCTCATCGGATTATTCGAATTCCTGACCAACGTGAGAAATAACAATAATAGTCACTTGAGGAACATATACATTATCATAACTCTCAAATTTCATTCCTACAAAAATTTACCAAAATAAAATACATCAATTATATGTGCAAATTAAAAAAAAAACATAATAAATTGTTAACAATGTTATCACTAACTTGTAAATTACAAAAAATAAATATGTACAAATAAACGAAAATAAAAAATAAATTAATAATTTATTACTAACCTTTGAAAAATATGAAAAACTTGTGGGAGAAAATTTTGGTAAAATAAATTTAGAGAATAAAAGTGATTGGAAATGTTTGATGTTGGCTAAATTTGAGTAAAGTAAAATGTATTCTGATGAGGAGGGAAAGATGTATTGTGATGAGAAAAAATTGTTATGCTTAAATGGTGTATAAATAAGTAGAGGAAACGAAGCAAAGAAATGGGGGAAGGGGGGCCTGTAAAAATATAAAGTAAATTGGCAGGGCCTGTTTTTTGCGGCGCAGGGAAGGGGGTTTTTCTTCTGCATGGGGGTGGATTTTTTTAAAGGGGTAGAGGGGGGGCCTATTTTTTGCGGCGCTGGAGAGGCTGTTTTTTCTTGCAGAGGGGTGGGCTTTTTTAAGAAAAGTGGTGAGGGGGCCATAAATTTTTTTTTTCAATGGTTGCATGTCAATGGGGAAATTATCTGGACCCCGAAACGGGGTCCAGGTCTTTTCTCTGTTGTGTATATTGTTGTTGGTTATGGAAGAGATAATATGATGTTGACGTCTGAACCTGCACCAGTCCACGTGCCAACAGATCTCCAGTCATTCCTCTGCCAGCTCGTATGTTACCTGCACACTAGGACGACCGTTAGGCACCAAGATCTCCAGAGAAAAAGGGTTCGGCGATCGTTTGCACTCCGACGATCAAATCAACTGCCGGTATATGAGAGATACACGGGGGCAAGAACAAAAAAAGGTGTGGGAGAGACAAGCAGGCAGAGATTTGAGCAGAGTTTAGGGTGGGATTCTTAAGCGTAAAAAGTGTGTACCTTGGAACAACCGGAGACGTTGTATTTATAGCGCAAGAATTCTAATTGATTTGGAAGACAAATCAATTCGGTCTTCAATCGGATCCTCCTTCCTTATGTGATAAAGATACCCGAGATTGCCTTCCTTCCTTGAGTTTATCACGTTGCATGATTTTAGGAGATCATGATTTGGTTTCCTTGTGGAGATTCGTGCGCCCAATCCAACGCAATCTTTCTTTAATTACTTCTCTGGTTCCCCCGGCATATCGAGTTGCTCGCTGGTTACGAATGATGCGAGGGCTGACGAGGCCCTATGATTCGCATGCGGGCGCCGGGCCCTCCACATGACTCGCGGATTTCTGTTTATCGAAGGCCCAAGCGTGTGACGGGCCCTTCCAAGGCCCTAGCAGGGCCCAGGTAGGGCTCTTGACAGACTACGGACTGGGCCCTTGCTGGGCTTGGATGGGGCCTGTGCTGACGTGGCGGCCATGTCGTAATCGTGTGGTAACAATAGTCCCCAAAGTCCAAGCCTATTATTTATAATAGACGTGGGACTTTTGAGGATATCCAGAATGTTGATGTACCTCGCAGGAATGGAATGCTGATGCACTTCGCGGAAAATATATTCTCAAGGTGGTTCGGCAGGAAGTAATTTGACCTATCCCCAATATATAGTCCCCCAAGTCCGAAGCCGAACATTCATGACGGGTGAGGGCTTCAAGGGGCCAGGCCAATGCTGACGTGTCCCCTGATGGCGTGATTCTGTCTATCAAAACTGTCCCTCTCTGGTCAGGCAATCATGAGTGAGGGGATGTACGCATTAAATGCGGTCGCGTGAGAAGGAGAATGGGGGCGCGCGTGGGGCGCGTGCGTCCTTGATTTACTAAATGCGTAGGTTTCGCTTTCTCGCCTACTATACCATTGAAGACACTCGTCGACCATCCGTATGCCCAGATGGAACGCTTGGGATCCGGACGGTGGATGTGTGAGTGCGCCTTTATAAAACCAGGCATCCACCCAAATGTTGCACCTTCTTCTTACCTTCGTGCTTACTGTAGTTATTCTGCCGATAAGCGAGACGCTTGTAGCTGGTGTGCCATTTGAGTCGTACATTCGAGGTAAGCGCTCAGAAAGCGGTTGAAATTTGCTTGCATTGTTTATTTTCATAGTCATAGTACGATACCATTACCTGGAGACGGCCAAATGTCATCTGAAAACGACGAATCACAGAACCCGTCCGACGCTTCCACAAACCCTAGTATTATTGGGAACGTTTCTTCATCGGCCTCTACATCATCTTCCTCTCCTGGAGTCGTGGGAGGGGTGAATCCGGAGCTTCTAGTTGTGAACCCGTCAGCTCCGTCGACGAGTGGGAGGGAGGTCAGGCCCCCCATGTCGGCGGGAGAGACGGTAGTGAAGGAGAGGCCGGACGAGGAGGTGCCTGAAATGAGGAGATCTCTGGACAAGAGGGATGCTCCGGCTGCGAGGGCTCTGAACGAGGAGCTGAAACGGTCGGCAACCGAAGCGTCCATGGCTCAGTCGAGGATCACGGAGGCGGAGTTGGAGGATATACGGTTGTCCTACGATATTCTTTTGATCATAACGCTCAGAGCCCCGAGCCCAGAAGAGCGTGCCGACCATCATCCCGAAGGGTATGTGGCGGTCTACGAGCCTGCGATGCAGCAAGGCCTTCACCTACCCATGCATCTTTTTTTTTGCCAAGTGCTGAGGGATTGGAACCTTGCTCCCTGTCAAATAACGCCAAATGGCTGGGGGCAGATGGTAGCCTCCTACATTTTGTGGAGCGTTGTCAAGGCTGGAGGAGACTTGTCTCCCAGGGAGTTTGAGTCCATATACCGACCTTGTCGGTCCGCCGGCTGGTATAATATATCTCTCCGACCGGGTCAGAAATGGGGGACGGCCACCGACAGTCCCAAGGTGCACAACTAGAAAGAGAGGTTCATCTTCGTTGGTGGGGATTGGAAATTTACGCCCGAGGACCCCCTTCTGCACGTGTCTATCCCTCGATATTTCGGGGATCTTAGTATAACCCGCCATAGTCGTATGAAATTTTGATTACGATTCCTGACTTGATGTATTTATTCTCTTTTGCAGATTGCGGGAAGCCACCAATCCCAAAGAGAAGCCAATGAGAGTTGAGGTCGAAGTGGGATAAGGTTCGGTCTCTCAGCAGCGACTTCCGGAGCCTCGGGAATCTCTTGAAAGACGATAAACTTTTGGCCAGCTGTGAACTAATGTGTAAGTCTCACTTGCTTCGGTGTTCTGGTGCTATGGCGTGGAATTATCTGGGTGCATCGCTTATTAACGTATGTGCTTAACAGCTTTCAGGTTCAAAAGCGTGCCCACACTCCACCTTGCCCGCCCTGCTAGCGGAGAGGGGTCTTCCGCTCAGGTGCCCGTCTGGGAGGCGCCCGGGTCATCGCAAGGTATCCCTGCTGATGCGCAACCAGAGCCCGTCCCTAGTCAGGTCGTTCCTCCTCCTTCCCCTCCTTTGGCAACTGATCCATCTCCCGGCCCCATCCCAACCAAGGACAAGAGGAAGGGCATTGCCGAGGACGTGGGCGATGCGGGTGCGTGAAAGAGGAAGGCTCCCGTGTCTAGAGGGAGGTTTATGGGGGATGCCCGTAAGTCGGGGTGAACCAATGGTGTAAAGAAACCTGGCCTCCCGTCCGACCAAGGGAGCCCCGTCCGGATAACCCAACGTCGAGGAGAACTGAAAACGTTCGTCCTAGAGATGCTCCCAGCCCATCCCGCGATGACGGGGACAAGCGTGCACAAGTACTGGACCCAGAAATGGGAGAAGACTGTCGAGGGGGCCACTATACGGGAGCGGCTGAAGATGGTGGAAATGAACCTGATACGGGGCCTGGTGCTGAGCAAGGAGCTGTTCAGTATTGTGGAAAGTTATGACGGCCAGTGCCATGAGGAAGGGGCCAAGTCCGCCAAGCTGTCCGAGGAGCTGAAAGCTGTTCAGCTCGAGAAGGCACAGCTGGAGTTCGAAAGAGAGGGACTTCGATTCAAACTCGACGTCTCTGTTGCAAGGGAGGCGGATATTAAGGAGAAATATGAGATTGAATTGAAGGCCTCGAAAGAGTGCCTGAAGAACGCCCAAGAACAAAAGCGGGCTGCAGAGGCTGCTCGAAAACGAGCCGAGGAGCTTCAGAAGAGTGTCGAAGAGGCACAAAAGCGCGCTGAAGAGGCCCAAAAGTTGGCCGAGGATCGGGCACTTGCCGCCAAGGAAGCCCTTGCCAATGCGACTAGTAGGTTGGAAACCATCATCGTGGAGAAGGGCAAGTTGTTGGCGGACACAAGGCTGGAACTGGAGAGGGTCCGGGCCGAATGTGCGGTTGTCGGGGCCAAGGCGATGGAGGCTTACCAGGATGCATTTGTGGAAACGCCTGAGTATCAGGACCTTGCCCAACGTTTGATGACAGCTGGATGCGAGCAGTTAGTGGAGAGCATCATGGAGGTCCACCCGGAATGGGACCTTTCTTTCCTTCGACAGGGCCCTGCCGAGGCTCAAGCTCCCGACGCTGGACCTAGTATCGCAGGTGATCAGACACCCCATCCAACTGAGAGAGGCCCGCAGTGTGCCAACCCTTGAAGAGGCGGCGGGGCACTTATATTTTGTAATCCTTATGTTTTTTGCCCGAATTAATTGAAAACAAAATTGGAATTGACCTTTTGCTTATCCGACGTTTCGATTCTGTGTGCGCGTGGGGGGGAAGACGCTTTAAATTTGAGAATCATTCCTCCAGCATTGATGATGCAGACACTTGGTGGAATTCAGAAGGTTGGCGTCTTCAATACCTTGGGGAGGTAAAACGTCCGTGCGTCGTTCCAAACCCCCTATTATGACTATATTCATTGCCTTGCACCTATTCCCAACGTAGTCCCTTAGAAATATGATGCAAGCGCACTAGGACTTTTCCATCGTGAGCCTCTTGTGACTAACCTGTCATTATCGTGTGATCGAGATAGATATAGCAAACGCGTGATGGTGGTGTGGCTGGAGGGCTGGTATCCAAGATGTCTGTTAATCTGAGAATCAACATTCAGAGGACCAAAAATCTGGCCAATCAACGTTCAGGGGACCAAACGTACGGGGTGGGGATTTAGGCTTAGCAGCCTTAGCCCCGTCCTCTCCTGAACGGTTGACGGGGCTGGAGGGGTCTTCCGCTACCAAAAAAGGCATCAACGGTATTTTTTGAGCAGTATGATCTAATAAGCCATCAAATTAACTCAAGTTGGCTTGGGAGACTCCCAATCATGGTGAAGTTAGGTTTCCCAACCTGGACGATACCAGCATAAACCAGGGGATAGGACTAGTAGACCTAGTTACCCCATTCATGTGCTGGCCCAATGAATATATTGCAGTTATATCTTCTTCTGTATTGTATTTCGTATTTAATAAAAAGGTGCCGAGTTACCTTCATATTTGTGTGTGTGTGTGCCCTTATCGTGTTTGTGATGCCCACGTTTTACATACTTGTTTCGGGCCTCGTCGATGTTTAGTATCACTTACGAAGTCATTGGTACAAGTCTAAGGTCGCAAATAATGCCCCTGGTGGCGCGTGGTAGTTCGCGAGTCATGATCGAATTTTATTTGCCATCGAATGAATCCTAGTTGCGCACATTCGCGTTGACTGTTTATCCAGCGAATTGATAGGGTTGGCCGCGAACCACACTCCCTCGCTGTCGGGTTAATTGTACTTGCTTGCTTTACGCGTAAAATATTTACCCAGCGAGTTAACAGAATTGGCCGCGAACCACACTCCCTCGCTACCGTGTTCTTTGTACTTGCTTTCTTACGCGTAAAATGTTTACCCAGTGAGTTAATTAGAGTTGGCCGTGAACCACACTCCCTCGCTGCCGTGTTCTTTGCACTTGCTTTTTTACGCGTAAATTGTTTACCCAGCGAGTTAATTAGAGTTGGCCGCGAACCACACTCCTTCACTGTCGTGTTCTTTGTACTTGCTTTCTTACGCGTAAAATATTTACCCAGCGAGTTAATTAGAGTTGGCCGCGAACCACACTCCCTCCCTGCCGTGTTTTCTGTACTTGCTTTCTTACGCGTAAAATGTTTACCCAGTGAGTTAATTAGAGTTGGCTACGAACCACACTCCCTCGCTGTAGTATTGGTACTTTCCGCTTGGGGGACGCTTTGGATTCATAAAAGACGAATATTATTGAACGGCGCCTAGTTTCCTGGTGTTCAACAAAAAGAAAAATCTCTAAAGAGATCAAAACAATGCAAGAAAAAGACAAAATAGAAATGCCGGCGGTAAGGTCTCAGGTTGCTACGGCTGGGGTGATATCCTCGCGTTTGGCAGCTTTTTGTAATGCGTTTATGTAGCATGCCAGTGCCTCCGTCTGATTACCACGGATTTTAGCTATTCCTTCGGGAGTCGAGAATTTCATCACCAAGTGGTGTATGGACGTAACCGCCTGTAAATCCTTCAGCGCGGGCCTACCAAGGACCCCGTGGTAGGCGGAGCGGGTGTCCACTATTAGAAACTCCATGAATTTTCGGATGTGGCAAGGTGGTTCCTCGAAATCTACCGCCAGGGTAATCTTTCCCCGCGGGACGAGACTGTCCCCTATGAAACCAAATAGCAGCTCGGTGATGGCCGTTAGTTCGTGATCCACATCCATTTGGTCGAACGCACTGCCGAATAGGATGTTCATGGCGCTTCCGTCGTCGACCAACATCCGGCCTAGGCCGTTTCTGGCGACAATGGCGTGTACCACTAGGGCATCGCAATGCGGGTAATGTATCCCGAATTCGTCCTCTTCAGTGAATGAGATTGGCAGCACTCTAGGCCGATGTCCGTGGACCTGCCAACTCTCCAGGGGTCCCCCCTGGCTGCCTTCGCGTAGTTACGTCGCGAGTTCATCGTGCTTCCTCCGACATACGGTCCTCCAAAGATGGTATTTATCTCTCAGACAGGTGGGGCTCCTTGGGACCTCTCGGCCCTCGGTTGGTCCCTGTCCCCCTCGTTCTTTCCTCCGTCGCGGCGAGGTCCATCCTTCCGGCGCTGAAGAGGAGGTTTTCGCCCTTGTGTGGGTGGTCCTCGACGTCCTCGCGCCGCTTGATCCCTCTCGCCTGGCCCGTAGTTCCTGCGCTGATTAGCTCCCTCACATCCGGGCAATCTTCCGTGTTATGCACCCTGGTCCTGTGTATACGACAGAACTTGGGCGGGGTCACTGCGGGTAGGGGGGCCGTTACTGGTGCCCGTGGGGCTGGGGCTACCTCCGTTTGATTGAACCTCCGGTAATGGTTGTTGGTTGGTTCTGGGGAACGCCTCCTCTGAAAACAGAAGAACCGAGGCTCTGGAGAGCGACGTCCCTCTCTCTTGTATCGATCTCCTCTCTTCCTTTCAGCTCTTTCTCTGTTCTCGATCGTTTCTTCTTATCAGATTTCACGCTGGATCATGTCCACCAGCTGACTGTAGACTTTCGGTTGACTATTTTGAACGTCCCTCCAAAAGAGAGTTCGCATGTAGAGCCTCGTTATCAGTGCATCCAGGGCCTTCTCGTCGATCACCGTCTCGATCTTGTTGATGATGTTGCTGAATCGTTTGAAGTAGCTTTTAATGGTTTCTCCCTCCTTTTGCCGGATATCATTGAGTTGGGCGATGTCAGCAATCATCGTCCGGTTGCCAATGAAGGCGTTGACGAACTCCCTCTTAAGTTGTGGCCAGCTTCGGATACTCCCTGGCCTCAGTTTGTTGTACCACCTCTTCGCGTCACCCGTGAGTGTGGTATGGAAATTCCGACACTTCACTACGGGAGATTGGCCCTGGAGTTTTGTCTTGTAGGTGTTTATGTGGTCCGTAGGATCACCTCTTCCATTATACTTGTCCATGATAGGCATTCGGAAGTTGGCTGGCACCTCCATTGCCTTCATGTAGTTGGTGAATGGTAGGTTCTCGTCATCATCGTCCTCATAACACTCCAGCCTTTCCTTTTCGTGTTCGGCCTTTTCTTGATTCTTCGGGTCCTTCTTATTTTCCGTACGGGCCTCGCTATGTTCACTGCTTCTACTGTGTGTGGGCTGGGGGGTGCAATCGAAGACCCCACTCTCAACCTGTCAAACACGCTAGCTGCAGGAACTGGGTGGCTTTCTCGTACAGGGAAGGGTCTCCCTTTCTGACCGTCCTGCGGGGGCTTCGGAGCTAAGTTCCGAGGGTTTCGGTCGTTAGAAACGGGGGGTTCCTCTCGGGAACCATGGCTGTCCAGCGAACCAGTGGGTGAGGGACTCCTCCGGGCACTGCTGCGCCTGGGTCCATGTTGGAGGGATTGATTCTCCAACAGTTCAAGCGTGGCCTTCATCCGGGCGTTGTCCATCTTGAGGTCCTGGTTCTCCTGCTCCATCGTCTGTTTCTTCTGATGTCTTCTCTTTCTGCGACGGGTGACGTTCTGTAGGTTTTGAACGCTCTCCTGTCGCAGGTTGGTGTGGTGGGACTCCACCTCTTCTTCTGTGGACTGTTCGGATGTCATGCTCCTTCGGGTTGAAGACACGTTTTACCATAAGCACTTGGTCATGTAAGGTTTTTCGTTTCCCACAGACGGTGCCAATCTGTTGACGTCTGAACCTGTACCAGTCCACGTGCCAACAGATCTCCAGTCACTTCTCTGCCAGCTCGTATGTTACCTGCACACTAGGACGACCGTTAGGCACCAAGATCTCCAAAGAAAAAGGGTCCGGCGATCGTTGGCACTCCGACGATCAAGTCAACTGCTAGTATATGAGAGATACACGGAGGCCAGAACAAAAAAGGGTGTGGGAGAGACAAGCAGGCAGAGATTTGAGCAGAGTTTAGGGTGGGATTCTTAAGCGTAAAAAGTGTGTACCTTGGAACAACCGGAGACGTTGTATTTATAGCGCAAGAATTCTAATTGATTTGGAAGACAAATCAATTCGGTCTTCAATCGGATCCTCCTTCCTTATGTGATAAAGATACCCGAGATTGCCTTCCTTCCTTGAGTTTATCACGTTGCATGATTTTAGGAGATCATGATTTGGTTTCCTTGTGGAGATTCGTGCGCCCAATCCAACGCAATCTTTCTTTAATTACTTCTCTGATTTCCCCTGCATATCGAGTTGCTCGCTGGTTACGAATGATGCGAGGCCTAACGAGGCCCTATGGTTCGTATGCGGGCGCCGAGGCCCTCCACATGACTCGCAGATTTCTGTCTACCGAAGGCCCAAGCGTGTGACGGGCCCTTCCAATGCCCTAGCAGGGCCCAGGTAGGGCTCTTGACAGACTACAGACTGGGCCCTTGCTGGACTTGGATGGGGCATGTGCTGACGTGGCAGCTATGTCGTAATCATGTGGTAACATATGATTTCTGTTACTCTTTTTTTACCAATAAATAACATTAGATGTTATATTTTAAACATTCACGTAGATTATATGCTACAAATTGAATTTTAAGTTTTCTTCGCGTCACATGATAGTCACTGTGGTTAAATGATAAATTGTGACATTACGTCGCATTGGATGTTACGTTCATTGTTTATCAATAGATGTAATATATACATAATTAATATATGATTATATGTTACAATATTAAGTTATCTTACGTTGCAAGAGAAAAGATCTGGACTCCGATCTTTTCCCCGTCACACAGCCATTGAAAAAAACAAATTATGGCCCCCCTCCACCCCCTTAAAAAAGCCCACCCCTTTGCAAGAAAAAATGCCCACCCCAAGGGCCGCAAAAAAGGGCCCCCCCTCTACCTCTTTAAAAAAACCCACCTCTCTGCAGAAAGGTTCTATACCAACAGAGAAAAAAAAAGGAGTACAGAAGGAGTAGAAATAAGAAAGGTTCTATACCAACAGAGAAACAAAAGAAGTAGAAATAAGATAACCTAAGATAGAACATGAAGCCCAATGCTAAAAACAGCCCCCCCCCCCCCCCCCCCCTCAAAAAAACCCACCCCTTTGCAGAAAAAAAGCCCACCTCCACCTCCTTGCTTCATTTCCTCTACTTATTTATACACCATTCAAGCATAACAATTTTTCCTCATCAAAATACATATTTTCCTCTTCATCAGAATACATTTTACTTTACTCAAATTTGACCAACATCAAATATTTCCAATCACTATTATTCTCTAAATTTATTTTACCAAAATTTTCTCCCACTTATTGTTTTTCATATTTTTCAAAGGTTAGTAATAAATTATTAATTTATTTTTTATTTTCGTTTATGTGTACAGATTTATTTTTTATAATTTAATTTGCAAGTTAGTGGTAACATTGTTAACAATTTATTATGTTTTTTTTTTATTTGCACATATAATTGATATATTTGTAGGGGTGGAATTTGAGAGTGGTGATAATGTATATGTTCCTCAAGTGACTATTAGTGTCATTCTCAACGTTGGTCAGGAATTCGAATCATCCAATGAGGCATACAATTTTTACAATCAATATGAACATGATGCGGGATTTAGTACACGAATAGAAAACAGTAAGAAAAAAAAGAGACCAATGAGTCTGTTTATAAATTATTTGTGTGCTATAAGGAAGGTAAAATGAATGAGACTTACCAGATAAGTCGTAAAGATGTTGTGACACGGGCTAGGGAAAGAAACCGTGGACATGTACGTTGTGGGTGCAATGCTAGATTATCAGTGGTAAAGCAACAAACGGGCGAGGGGTGGGTTGTCAGTAAATTTGTTGAGGTACATAATCATTCCCTTGCCACTCCTAGCAGGTACACTTGTTAAGGTCACACCGGAATGTCTCAAAAACAAAGAAGGCTCTTGTTTAACAGTTTTCACAAGCTAATATTTCTACATGTCAGCAAATTCGACTTTTGGAGATAGATGCGGGAGGTCCATCCTCCCTTGAGTGTGTGGAGAAGGATATTATAAACTATCAAAAGGATGTGCGTCAAGAAATGTTGAGTCATGGTGCGGAAACACTGATGGAGTATTTTACGTTCGAGAAAGAGAAAAATCCAAACTTTGTCTTTGAATATGAGACTGACGACGAGAACAAATATGTGCACTGTTTTTGGACAGACTGTGAATCACGAACAGGTACTCAATGGCCTTTAGTCTATTTGTTGGAGTGAATCACCATGGCCAGACTGTTATATTTGGATGTAGACTGCTGAGTGAAGAGACGACTGAATCATTTGTTTGGTTGTTCACTAAGTTCATTGAAGCCATGCCAAACCATGCAGCCCTGGGGGTGATCATCACAGACCAAGATGCCGCAATTGCAAGAGCTATCTCTATAGTATTGCCATCGACGTTGCACCGATTTTGTATGTGACACATACTAAACAAATTTTCATAGAAAATGAATGTCGTGTTGTATAATGACCAGTATCACAGGCTTGTTCACATTATCAAGCAATCTGAGTCATCAGCGGAATTCGAACAACAATGGATCGAGGTGATGGAAATCACAGAGTTAGGGAACAATGAATGGTTGAGCAGTTTGTTTGAAATATGTAATCTCTGGTACCAGCATACGTCAAACACGTGTTTGCTGCAGGCATGTCCAGTAGCTAAAGATCAGAGAGTGGCCATTCATTCTTGAAGAAATATGTGGATAGTAAAAACTCTTTGACAGATTTCGTTGCCCGGTTTAACAGGGCGTTAGTTCATTAGAGGCGTGAGGAGTTAGCTGCTAACCATATCGATTTAACTCAAACGCCAAAGGTCACTACAGCCCTTATGATGGAGAATCAGATAGTGCAGATATACACAAAAAAAGATTTTTTTTTGTTGTTTTAGAATGAACTAGTACAAAGTAATTCCTATATCTGCTCAAAGAGGTCAAGCTCCGACGAAACTAAAGTGTATGCGGTCCAGCATTTTGAGCTAAGTAGAACATCTGATCGAACTCGTCAGGTTAATTATTTCTCATCCACTGACTATATCTCATATAGTTGTCGAATGTTTGATTTTAAGAGTTATCCATGCCGACACATACTGTGCTACATGAAAAAAAAACAAGCGATGCTCTTGCCGGAGAAATATATTCTCCGTAGGTGGACAAATAATGTTAAGCAAGCCAGAGTGTTCGATCCAACGACTGGTTCATATGTTCATACTGATCCTGGTCATTCATTAATATCCAAATATAGTATGTTGTCTTATGAATTTTCAAATCTAGTTGATGAGGGGTCTTTAACAGATGCTCGAAGCACTTTTCTATTGAGTGAGTTCCAAAGTTTGCACATACAGGTCAAAGATATTGACGGTGGTGGCGATGTTAGCATGAGCAGAAACAAAAACAAGAGTGTATAAGAGACTCAAGTTGTTTGTGATCCTAACCTTGTTATAGTAAAAGGGTGCGGGAAGCGTCTAAAGTCAGGAAATGAGAAAGCACTTTTCCAATCCAATAGGCAGTGCCGCGCATGTGGCACCAGTGGTCACAATAGAAGAACTTGTCCTACGTTGCAAAATAAGTAAGTTAATGTTATATATTTTCTTACTTATTGTTTTATTAGTGTTTGGTCCATTTGTTTTATAATGGGTAATAATTTGATTTCTAGCTTGGACAACACAAATCAACCACAATACTCGTAGGATCCGTCAGACCAACAATCATGCGTTGGACCCACAGTACGCATATCATGTGCCGGACCTACAGTACTAGTATCATGCGCTGAACACACAGTACGCATATCATGCGCCAGATCCACAGTATCCATATCATGCTCCAGATCCACAATACTCGATTACAGGTAGTAACAATGCATCATATTCCCTAGACCCACGGGAGTATGATGCACATTTTAACCCTCGTCACTAATTTATTATTTCTAATGTAATATTACTTTCTTCTTTGTGTGTGTAAATTATCAATTAGAGCAAATTTGTTATGCTCGCTTTATTTATTTTTATTTTTTAAGTAAAATTTAATTTTATGCTCAAATATAAACTAATTAATTAGTCTCACTCTAATCTTAATAATAAAATTAACGTTAACTATATTATTTATTATATGTATAAATAATATTTAACTTAATAAATATATTATATATTATATTTTTTAAAAACAAATACAATGAATATAATAATAAAAAAATTATTTTTAATTTAATAAATTTAATTATATTAATAATGTGGATGTAAATTTGGTGGTGAATAAATAGGTAGGGGATTAAAGAAAGTGGTAGATTGAAGAAAAGTGGTGAGGGGTTAAAATAAATTGGGGTGGGGTGGGGTGGGGTGGGGTGGGGCCCTTTCGCAAAATGGGGGGGATATGTACCTATATATTCACGCTCATAACAAAACTTACCGGTATGATTATATTCAGCCATTGAATATTTCAGAGCAGATGTTTTTTCTTCTTCTTTCAATATCCGAGTGAATTTGTTTTTAATGAAGAGAGAGATTTTTTTTTCAAACATATATATTAAAGTTATATTTGGTGATTGAAATAATTATCCCATAATTAAAGATTATGTAATTTTGGATTACAATGACTGTCATTTATTTATAGCGGTGCTCAGATTTTAATAGATTTCTTAATATTTATAAATTCGTATAAATTTCATGGAATTTAATAAATAATGACAGATTTCATAAGATTTCGATAGATTTGTATATTATAGATTTTAATAGATTTCTCATGAATTTCATTGGATTTGTGGTTTTTTATTAAAAAATATATTTTTATCTCCTCAATAATTAAAAGCAACTTGTCAACCGTAACTTTTGAAAAAAAAATTTAAAATTTCACCATACCATTTCAAGTCTATTTTTTTTCAAACCAAATTATATTTTGACAAGAAACTTGTTCTAAAATTAATGCTGATAAGTCAACTCTCCATAAAAGCACACAATTTTCTTTTAAAACAAACTAGATTAATAGCCAAAAAATAAAAAATAGACAACTAATTTATGATATATTGATATATTAATTTTACATTTAAATATTAAAAATAAGTAACAAAATATTTTTACTTTTAATAGAATTATAAATTATAGAAGTTAATAGAGTTCGTACAATGTATTTGTGATTTATTTTTATTTTTTTTACTTTAACCACTCATTATGCACACACAAAATATGATTTTTTAAGAAAATAGTATATCTTCTGACTAGATCACTCAAAAAAGAAAAATTGTAACTATGTAATTAGAAAATAAAATTCATAACATTGGCATATATTAAAGAAACTTTTAACTTTGTCGTTTAAATTTTTTTTTCTAACATTGTGATTAGAAAACAAAATTCATAACATTATCGTATATTAAAAGAAACTCCTAATTTTGTCATTTTAAATAAAAAATTCATAAAATAAGAAATATGGGCAACGTTTGAAGAAAATTAGAATAAAGATGTGAAGAATTACAAATTGGTTAAAATTTTATATGAAAAGTGATAGGTTTACACACACACACACACACACACACACACACACGGACAGATAGAGAGATAGTAGAAATGACAAAAATATTCAATCTGCTCCAAACCCGATAAATAATTGGTCTGAATAGAGCAAAAAATTCTCGATCTGCAGATCAGTGGGGCGATCGCGGGGCGGATCAGATCATGTCTGCCCCGATCCGATCAGCCCATTTAAAAAATAAAGAAAGAAAAAGATAGAAAAAAGTAGTAGATTAGTAAAGTTTGTTTCAATGTTTCTTTAATTTTTTGAATGACAATTGACAAAAAATAAAAGGAAAAATTACACGGATCAGTCTGCGGATTAAAGCAGTAATCCGCTCTGCCCCGAGAAATGACGGATTAATCCGCTGATTTGGATCTTCTAAAATTGATCTTGGGCGAATACGGATTATGCTGATCCGATCCGCATCCACTTTATTGCCATCACACACACACACACACATAGAGAGAGAGAGAGAGAGAGAGAGCGAGCAATTGATACAAAAGAGTCTCAGCAAAAACGTACGTGGAAGGTAAGAAATTTGAGTAAAGAAGCCAATTAAAATTTTGAAGTTTGGAGTCAGAATTGTTAAAATTTTTAATAATTATAATTAGAGTATCTCCAATGCACTCCGTCTATTGCAATTTATATGGCATGTAAAATAGACAAACTTTTAGTCTATGTGGCACAACGTCTATTGCATATGGAGTCAAATTATAAATTTGTCTCCAATTTGTTCTGTCTAAAATTAATATTACAGCTTATGTGGCATTAAATTTTTTTTTTAAATTGGCAGGTCTTCAATTTATATTTTCATTGTCTGGCTTTTTTTTAAAATAAAATCTTTAGATTGATTTAAATTTGTTGAGTCACCCGTCTAGAAGTCCGTCTAAGTTTAGACAAACTTCTAGACGGAGTCTATTTTTTGTGTGCTAAATCAACTACCCAAAGTCCTCGTCAGCATGCATTAGATAGAGTTTTTTATAACTCCGTCTATATATGCTTATGTGACACGTCTAAAAAGCAATAGACGGAGTGCATTAGAGATGTTCTTATAGTTCCAAATCTATTGAAATCTATTAAAATCCATCATTTAATGAAATCTTTAGAAATTCATTAGTTATTGAGAATGCATAGATTTCTAAAGAATCTATTTAAATCTGGGTGATGACACTTAAATTTCAATGAAGTATATTAAAATTTGAGTTGAGAATACCTAAATTTATAAGAATTTTTAAAATCTATTCAAATATGAGTTGATTACACCCACCTTACTTTTCCGTTATTGTATTAAATGTAATTAAAAAATAACATTAATTATAAACAAAAAGATGGTACCAGTATTTTTGCAATATATAAACATAAATATTTTTCTGTAATTATTTTCAAATAGTAACTTATTTACATTCATTTCTTTCATAGCTTGCTGCTGTTTCTTGGTCGTGATATTGATTTTGAGCTTTTCGTAAAAATTATTATTTTCGTGACTCATCTGCTTTTAGGGTTTCTTCAAAGCATGTAATTGGTTTTTAAAATCATTGACGTGTTCTAAAATTACTATGCCTTGCTGTTGTAATTTCAAGTTATCAACCACACATTCCGTAATCAGTTCCGTTAACCTTTTTTTTTTTTTTCGGGTAATTTGCACTTTCGATTTCCAACTAACAAATCTACCACAAAATAATTTTTTTTAGCTCTAAGCATTCCCAACCTTTGAATTAATTGCAAATCATATCCTCAATCACAGTTTTCGTTAAAATCTGTCGTTAAGTCACCAGTGTGGACCTCACGCTTCTAAATTTCCTCTACCAGCACGTCTGACAATAATGTTGATATATACAGCAATAATTTTCTCTGTAAATTATTCTCTGGAAGATTTTCGAAGCCCAAATCTCCATTTTCCTTAATACTCCTCAAAAATTTCTCAACCCAATGCTCCTTAGTCCTTACCCATTGAACAGTTGAAAGCTGAGCTTGCACAACTGAATGAAGATTGAAATTCGACATTCATTTGGGATTTTTCTAAATTACCTCAACCAGTAGAAAATATGGGAGGAGAAACTAATTGAGTCTCGTGAGTATAGGGTCCAACTGTAAAAATGGATGCGATCCCACTCGAAAAGTACGCATTAATGGAAATGAATGTGAGGGAAAGTAAACCAGATGGTGATTGGGTTGCGAAGGGAGGATTCGATTGCAGAAAATACGTAGGAGACGAAGGGGGGGCTTTGAAGGGCTACAATATGGTGGCGAAATGGTTAAGATTTTCAACAACGAGGGCTACAACCACATGTGCGAATGGCGATTCTTCAAATTCTTAGCTTTTCTTGGGTGAGTGTCATTGGCACCCAACAATCCCATAGCAATAATACTGGTAATAAAAAACTGACAAATTACACATTTAATTTGCTCATGTCTCTCAAAAGACGAAGCCTCTGTCAAGCCGATCATTCTCTTGATCCCAAGAACTTTTCGTGCCAAATCAGCAAGTTCCCATCTTTTGTATTTGGGATATTTAAGAATTTCTGCAGCTATGTAATCAATATCCACTTTACTTTTAGTCAATCCCAATTCTTTAAATGGGAACAAATCTTTCTTCTCAAGAATTCTAAAGCCAACAAAACGAATTCTTTCATCTGTAAAAAATTTGAGGATCCAAGCAAGCAACTCGTCCCCTAGACGAAACCTAAAGATCACACAACCAACACCAAAACACAACAGATCGCCACTCATTAAATTGATTTAAGATGTTAAATCATAGGACAAAAAGCCAAAAATTATTGCTGCCAAATATTATTGCTGCATATCTCAACATTTCGTCACACGTAGAGGAAATTTAGACGCGTGATGTCCACGCTGGTGACTTAAAGGTAGATTTTAACGGAAACTATGACTGAGGATCTGATTTCCAATTAATTCAAAAGTTGGGAATGCCTAGTACTAAAAAAATTGGTTGGGAATAGATTTGTTACAGATTTGAAAAGTTGTGGACCAAAAGTACAAATTACTCTTTTTTTCTTCTTTTTTTTTTTTAAATTTACTCGACTGTTAAAAGGTTCATATGTTTTTTGCAATAATTTTTAGAGTTGAATGAAGAAATTGAGGACGATTTTGGAGCTGTGTTAGAAATTTTTACAGCTTTATGTTATGTTTGGACATAATTTTGTGTGGGATCCACTTTTTTATTGTGAAATATAAGTGTAAATCCATGTTCTTCTCCACATGAATATCGAATTAATAGATTTACTTGCCCAAAATAATGCACAAGTGAATTATACATTGAAGCTCAAAGTGAAATTAGAAAAATGGTTGGAGAAAAAAGCAAGTGGCTTATCTTATCTTTATAAGCCAAAAAATTGACTAGTATTTATATGGCCATACTTTTGAAAAATGTAATCTAGTATAACATATAAACTCTTTCTTACATGCCCGCGCAGGAGTGTAAATCAAGGACCAATAAAGCTTTGAACTCATGTATGAGTGCGACTTCTATGTAGACGGATGCCAAATTGAAGCGTGGCTTATAGCAGAAATATAAGTGTTTTGAGCATGACCTGCGTACATAAATGTTGAATTGAAACATTGTTTCATGACCTATTCAAATTTCAATTTTTTCCCTTCCATTCTTCCCCAGAGAGTATGCAAGTTGACAAGACCTGTCCCGAATCACCTTAATAGACTAGAAACGTAACATGCGCCCATGATGAATATCACCTATGATTTTTACTTGTCTTTGACTCTGAGATATTTACCAAAATTTTGATACAACTTCCTTTGTAAATTGGACTAAATAATCCTGAAAAACAATAAAATCTTCCAAGTACATATAAAATAAACTAGGAACCACACTTGTCTCTTAACACATACTAATCAAGATATAGTGTAGAACTCATTCAATTTTTTATATAGCTTTCATCGAGCCACCAAAATACACACGAACACACAAAAGAAACAACGAGCCTATCTGACCATACATATAACCCAAAATGATATATCTAAATGACAATGAACATCTATCAAAAACAAATGACTAATGCTCAAAGAAATTGGGTCATACAAGCTAATACTCGTGTGGCTCTAACTCGACTCAACATGCTCTCCAAAGGCTTTACAAAAATCAACTACTAGGTTACAATAGACTTCTACATCACCTCCTCTTGAAATTGAAGAAGAATTGAAGAGCACTAACTTGAATCACGTTTCCTCTTCCTTTCCACCTTGATCGGCCGCCTAAATTATCCTCCTCTTTTTTTCTCTCCTAGTTCTCTCCTTCCCGATTTCTCTCTCTGGCTGCTTTCTGTTATTGTCCAATTGCAAATACAAGAATGAAATGGTAAGGCCCACCACTAATTGTAATTCAATCCCCTATCTTTCATCTATTGATTATTTACCCTATGATTTATATAATTGCAAAATGGCCACAAGAAAACCAACTAGCTTATTTTAGTTCATTATTTAGACTTTGACTAAATAGAGTGGGATGTTACACAAGTTGCTTGCATGGTCGTGTCTGTTATTTTATTTACCATTGTTCTAGCTATTTTAGATTTTACCATAGATCATTGATAGGAAGTTACAAGTTATGTTTTAAAACACATTAAACATTTGTCTTTGATTGGGTATTAGTTTTTGATTAGGCAGGGAGAGTATGAAATAGATGCACACAAAGCAATAGAACTAGCTTTTCAAGATGGAGAATCCGATCGAGATCAAGATTCAAGAATGGGCATGTCAAAGCTTACTATTGGTCGTCTATTTGATCAGGCCTCAAAGCAATGGTTTCGAATTTGTGCTGTGCCACTAGAGACTCGAAAGTCAAGAATTGTTCAATGGCTTCAACATCGCTGATTTTGTTCAAGTGTTATCGCTTTTGTTCTAAAAAGGTTAAAATCTGAGTATATCAGGGAAGAGTATCAAGTTGGCCATTAGAGAGAGAATTAATTCAAGCAACACGTGTTTTTCGAGTAATTGGTATCAAATAATTTATAATTTTTCCATCTTGAAGTAATATTTGAATATCAAACTCATAAAACTTTCAAGAGCTGGACTTCAAAAACTAAAGGCTCCTTCGCATGAGACAAAAGGCTACGCCGAGGACCAAACTGCAACCAACAATCATAAACATAAGCTACATTTTCAGATTCATGGAAAAAGTAAATTTGAATGTCTACCAGAACATGAGCAAACATCAAATATTGAATGTAATTGCATCAAGAAAAAGAAACGGAGGAATGAAGAATCGTATCAAAGTTAGAGAACAGGGACCTCTTCAGGAATCGGTTGCAAGTTTTCGCTAATGTATCCTACAGAAGGAGGTACCAATGCTCTTCTCTTTCCTGAAGAATGTCGATAAAAGTTCAAGTGATTGATACATTATTCTCAAAAGAAACTAAAAATGAATGTTCTTTCAAGTATTGGGAAAAGCTTGGGATCGACAAGAAAAGTTCGAACAAACCTCCAACCTTCATGCCAATCAATACCTCCTTCAGACCTTTTATCATCTGCAGGTTCACAAGGAGATTATAAGAAAGCAAGGATACATTATTTCACAGTAATGTTACAAGTTTGTATAGTGGTTTGTTTCTGCAAATGTGATCACCTGGTTTCTCTGGTAAGGTTCTTTTCATTTTTATGGGGATAATAGTTGTTTAAATAATGACATCGAGTCAAAGAGGACTTCCATTACTGCACGATCCTGTACTTGCTTGGCACCTTTGCTTTTCTCAATGATGATCGAGTTGAATTAAAGGCAAGGGCGGAGGGAGGGGTGGTCTTGGAGGTCACGTGACCTCCAAAAAATTTCCATCTGATTTTTTTTTTTTTAATATAAAGCAAAATATTAATTCTTGCCAGCCTGTACACCAAAGCCCAGCTCCAACCCAAATCTGAAGTCTCTCTCTCCCCTCGTAAGTCTCATTTCTCAATTTTCTCTCTTTCTCCAACTCTCCAATACCTAATTTCTACTCACCCAAACAAACCTAATTTCTTCCCCAATTTACAAAATAGAAGTGCTTCAATTTTCAGGCAAAACTGAAGATTAAATATTGAAAAACTCACACAGCTATCAGTCAGTCGGCAAAACTCACGCAGCAGTGGTCACTTAGCTTTATTATATATATATATATATATATATATATATATATATATAGGTAAATATTGAAAAACATTGGTTCTTTCTACTATTTTTGGGTCTGTTTGAGCTCAAATTTTGATTAATTTTTTTTTAAAATGTTGTTTGTTTGACATTTTGTATACATTTTGAATTGTTGGGTTTTGTTATGTATTTTGAATTTTATAGCAGAAATTGAATGGATGAATGCTAACTATTGACTTAACTGAAGATTAATTGAATTTGATGGGGGATTAATTGATAATTTTGATGGGGATTAATTGATAATTTTATTTCTTAGTGCCTAAATTGATTATTATAGAGGATTAATTTGATGATGAATTGATGATTTATTTGCTAAATTGATGATTAGTGGAGGGATTAATTTGATGATTAATTGACTGAATGAATGATTACTGGAAGTGTCTTTTGAAAAATGAGATTATTGCCTTATTTTTTATTTTTTTCTTTACGTGTGCTATGTTCAACTCAATGTAAAACATGTATGGAGAGATATTACAAATGCACATCTTCAACTTTTTTCGATGAACAAAATATTAATGAAAAGAAGATTCTGGATAAAAAGGACCAAACGGATGAAACAAATATTAGGGATGGAATGAATGTTATAGATGGAATTGATGAAAGGGATGTTCAATGTGTAGTGGTTGAATGATAGTTTGATTTTGTATATTGAGATGAAAACACGTAAAGAATAGTATCATTATTGTTGTCTAATAACTTTTTTGTAACTTAATTTGTGCCCCCTCAATTTAAAATCTTTGGCTCTGCCACTGATTAAAGGTATATATACATATAACTAAGGTAGCACTTAGAAGTATTTAATCATTTTTCAAGTCAGACCTTCTCGAGTAAGAAGCAAGACAGTCAGTTAACATCCATAAATATATAAGAATGATATGCAACACGGTCCCCCCTCAAGTTCTTATTACGCCATATGAGGAGTAATATTACTAACCTGCCTATCATCCAGAGGAAGTACAACAGGAGCACTTTCTCCACTAAATTGATCCACAGTGCTACATGAAACATAACAAGTATACAGGTTAAATGCATGATGTATACTGAGAGGAGGAAAAGCAATTGTAGGACGGATTAGTAGAAAAAACGAACTATAAATAGAGTTACAATAAAAATCCATAGACAAAAAGAATAGAAAAGTATATTCATGGTTATGTTGATTCTTTAGTGTTTCCAAGCACAACATAAAATCATACCTATGAACAAAGTATCCATTTGATCGACGACATACATAATTAAATTCTACTAGATCTCCCTCTTGAGCTTCCTTTCCTTCCCCTTCCAGGATGTCTTTAACAGATCACCAGAAATTTACATAAGACATTATGAATGAACATGATAGTTTTAGAACATGCGATGGCACACCATACGCCTTTAATATTACATGCAATGAATTTACGAAATCAACGCAAAACTTAAAGAATATTTACCTTGTATCCTCACTCCACTTCCTAGCTTCAGGGTCCTGGATGCTTCAAATCCCGAGTAGTAAAATATAAGAACTAATAACAGTACCTAGTTCAAGAACTATAACCTCTATGTAGTTTATATATTGTTGCTCTTATATGGGCAATATAAAAGCAGAAAAAATGTGCACGCAACATTTACCTTATCACTTCTGGTTCTCTCATCTCCTGCACTGGTACAGCTAGAGCAGCACACACATTTGCGAAGATGAGATTAACTCCTATGAGACGCAAAATTGACCTTCTTGGCTCCATTTTATTTATGACAGAAGGCAATTTGTAATGCAAGTTGCTATGCGCAGCAACCTTGAATTTCTTGGGTTTTGCGACACTGTAGTCTTGAAAAAGTCACAAGTCAGGTTATGCCTTCTGTAACAGGTGTTTAGCTACGGACGTATCACTATAAAGCATAAAAAAGATTTGCATCTTTCAAAGCCAACTTTGAGTACATTTTACATTTAAAATTTCATGGTTATAAAAGAAAATCCCACAAAAATAACCCGAGACATTGACAACTCCAATTAATGTAGAGGGCTCAGCCAATACCTTCTTCTTTTTTTCCCAATTAAGATTACCTTTTCAATTCAAAACCTAATACTAATCAACATGAGAGTAAACATAATCTTTAATTTAACCCCACTTAGATTGGCCTCCAAAATAGTAACGAATGCAGCATGTTTTAGAAAAGATTTAAATGAATACATATAGTCCATCTCTAATCGCTAAGCTTTTAGATGAGGTAGTTGTTGGCAGAATTAGGTTTCATCAAACAGAAGCAGAATGTTTTGCACAGTGACAGTCACAGTGCTATAGATCTGGCAAAGAACTCGGCATTTCATTCGAGAACCAAACAGATAGGACTTCGTAATCACTTCATGAGGATGGAGTATTAACGCTTGAGAACCCAGCCGACATGGAGAAACTGGAATTGTGCTCAGCTTCAGTACGTCTTCTAGAAGTTTAGGAATTTTTTAGTATTATATAATAATCCTAGATTTTTCAATTACATTACGATTGTTTATGGTTGAATTAGGATTTTTACCAATAAGCTGCCAATCTGAAGCTATTGGTGTGCCCAGAAAATAAAATACAAACAAAATGAAAAGAAAAGGAATACGAGTTTTCAAGCTGCTGGAAATTGCGGAAATGGATTTACCTTCTAAACCCGAAGTGACCCGGAAACTGTATACCGGTTTGAAAAACAGGAGCTTCCATTTTCAAGGGAGACAGTTGCAGATAGCGGGAGACGAGAAGTGACATGTGTAAACGGATAAATTGGGACCACCCATTAATGGATCCGACTCCGTGGACTTTCGGGTCGCACGTCACTCTGACTTGAGAACAATTCGATCCGAACTGCTTGCAATCCATAACCCTGATATAGAGGGAGTGAATGGCAAATTTTTTTGTAGATAAATATCTAAAATATAACTCAAGGTCCCCGTCCTTTTCAGTTTGTGCCAATTTCATCCCACACAGTTTTAATCACATGCATCATTATCAATTTAGAAGACAAATTTTACCTAGAAAATAAAACATCCTCCCTTCTTAAGAAAATGTTTTTCTTATTTTCAAAGAAAATGTAGTCATTTATTTAGAAATGAGAAAACGTTTTACCTGAAAAAAATGACCATCAATCAAACGTGTAGTTGGAAAATAGTTGAAAAAAGATTTTTTCTATAGAAAAATGTAGCTACCAAACGTACCAGTTGAAAAATAAGTAGAAAAAAAGCTTTTTCCATGAAAAATAAGTTGCAATCAAACACACCATTAACAAAAAGAAAATAAAGAAAAAATTACAATTAACCCTCTTCCCCACCTCTTCTTCTCCAAACCCATCCCCAGATTCTTTTCTTCACCAATCAATATGGCCGTCTTGAACTTATGAATTCATAACAAAAATCTAAAATCTCGTACTCCCTAATTTAAATCAAACATATAACATTAGAAGATACACTTGAATTCATAAAAATTAAAATAAGATAAAAGTCCATTCATCTCCGAATAGTAGAGAGAGAAAATGGTGGAAAATACTTAAATAGTAAAAAAGGTAAAAACAATATAGAGAGAAAAATGAAGAGAGAGAAAGATAAAGAAAACTGACATGAAGTTCCATTTCCTATTCATATTCCTTTTCCTTTTACAAATTCCATGTTCTTTTCCTTTTCCAAACTAACAGATAAGTTCCATTTCCTTTTCCAAATTCCATTTTCTTTTCTATCTTTGTACCCGATGGTTTCATGTCTCGTTTCTTTGACGTTCAGCCTCTTTTTATAGAGAAATTCAAGGCGGCCATATTATCAAGTACACATTCCGACTCATTGTTGTTTTGTTGTTGTTTTCTGATGATTGGTGAAGAAAATAATTTGGGGTGGGTTTGAAGAAGAAGAGGTGGGGAATGGGGTTAATTGTAATTTTTTCTTTATTTTTTTTTAGTCTTTGTTTTTTATTTTAATTTGAAAATGGTAAATTAGTTATTTTAAGTTAATTTTGACTAGTTAACAGACAAACTAACAATTTTTTTAATAGAATGACTTTGTTCTCTCGTTTTTTTAAAGGTTAAGAACCCGGAAGTTAAAAATGAATGTTCGAGATCTCATCGTTACAAAGTTTAGGACCTCCAGTGCTATTTACCATAATTAAAATTATTAGTTTTATTATTAAGTAATTACATTATCTAAAGGAAAATTGGCGGACATGATCACGAACCTTTGCCCTAAGTGTAGAAATAGTCCTTAGCATTTATTTTTTGCCACTTAAGTGTCTAATCTATGCATTTTGGTATGTAATTAGTCCAAATTTGATATAAAAAAAAAGACAATTATGTCCTTAGTTTTAATTATAAAAATTTGAAATTAGTTTTCTTACTTTTGCAAAAAGTGCAAATGAGTCTGATATTTTTATTTTTTATATAAAATTAAAGGAAACTAACGATTTCTTATTTATTTATTTATTAAATTAACAGTTTATTAACCAAATTGATAATATAATAAATTGTTTTGTATATTTTACGAATTATTATAAAATAACTAAAATTCAAGCCCATAATTATTAACAAACATGCTAAATATTTTTTTTATTACGTAATTATATTATTTAAACTTTAAACTTTTATTTTATTGTTACAACATAAAATAGAAAAATAATTTTTTCACAAATTTGATACTCAAATACTTTTATTTAATTGAACTATTCATTTATTGACTACAAATATTAGAGATCCAACTTATTCTTTATATTTTAATTTATCGTTTTATTATCGTTCAAAAATAAAGAACACATAATGTGTAAATTAATTTGTATTTGTATTTTTATGTTAAAGAAAAATATAATAAGATTTGTTCAATGTCATATAATTATATATGTCATTTTGTTATTTATTTAACTTAATTTTTATTTAAGTTTTTTAAATTACATATGAATTACATATACTTGAAACACAATAATTTTATATTTTTTTTATGAAAATTTAATTGACACGACTATAGTAATATATTTAATATGTTAAATTAAATATTTTTTCATAAGTGTATATGACCCATTTGCACGGTTTAATTGACACGATTATGGTGATATATTTAATATGTTAAATTAAATATTATTTAATAAATGTACATGACCCATTTATACCTTTGCAAAGGTTAAGAATTCAATTGCAATTTTTTCTAATTAAAACTAATGACATATTTGTCTTTTTCATCAAATAATGATCAATTGCACACCAAAGTATATAAGATAGCGATATTTATGCCAAAAAACAAACGTCAGATATTATTTTCACACTTAAAACAAAGGTTAGGGACTATTTGTGCCAATTCTCCTTGTATCAAATTTAAACTTTTATTTTATGGTTATAACAAGAAAAATAAAAATAACTTTGTCAAAAACTTATCTTTAAATATTTTTATTTAATTGAACTATTCATTTATTAACTACAAATATTAGAACTCCAACTGTATTTTTCATATTTTAATTTATCATTTTATTATCATAAATAACACATAACTTGTAAATTTATTTTTTATTAGTATTTTTATACTAATCAAAAATATATTAAGATTGGTTTGATGTTGCAAAATTATATAATTCGTTTTGTTATTTATTTATCTTAATTTTTATTGAAGTTAGAGTTAATTACACTAACAGTCTCCATTCTTTCAGTTTTGTAACAATATCATTCTCATTCAATTTTATTCGCAAATATCATCAACACCCTTTTATTTTACTCGCACAAATGGTCTACCAATGACTTTTTTTGATAATTTTACCCCTTATTTAAATAAATTAAAATAATAGAAAAAAGATAATACAATGAAAAATTACAATTAAAACTTTAACATTTTCAAAAGTACAAATAAATTTTAAATCTTTTTTATTTTTTTTCAAGATTTTCACTTAAAATAATAAAAATGTGTCATCAAATCCAAAACTTCTAATGTTCATCGAAAAAATATTTGGAGTCTCTACAGATTTCGTCCAGTGGTCCATTAATTGACAAAAAAATTATACTAGTGATATTAATTTGACTAATTTAACAAAGATATAATAGTTTATTACATTATATCATTCAAAATAATTTCAAGAAAAAAAAAAAAAAAAAAAAGACATTATCTTTCCCCCCACCCCACCCACCTACCTAAATAGTCACAACCTTCGCTGAATGTTTTTCTCAATCTTTCCAAAGTTTTCGAGGAGGAAATGTATGTTGGTTTTATTGCATCCACAGGAGCTTTGATTGAAAAGTCACAATATATATTGGTTTGGAGTTACAGTAATTCAAAATTTTCACTGAGTGAGGCATTGGTCAGAAAGGGATTGCCATATGGATCATGCTACTTGTACACCATTGTTTACACCATCACTTACACCATCACACTTGTCAAATACTAGTTGGTTCAAATTATTATTTAGTTGGCCAAATAAATAAAGTGATCCAATCATTATTTGACAAGTGTAAGTGTGTAAATGAGGGTGTAAGTTTTGTGGGTACAAGAAGCATTTTCCTTGCCATATTTCGAGCTTCCTCGAATAGTATATCGATTCAAAGGTTTTATTGCAGGTACGGCAGTAGGAGTTGTCATACTTTTAGTAGTTGTTTTATTGATTACTGTCATATATTTAGTAGTTGTTTTCTTGATTACTGTCATATTTTTAGTACTTGTTTTCTTGATTGTCAGAAGGAATAGGAGAAGCAAAAAGGAGAGAGAAAAAATGGAAGATTGGGAATTAGAGTACTGGCCACATATAACTAAGAGGAAATGTTACACTCTCTATGGTGGGGAGTATTTATGAAAGTCATTGAATAAGTGCTTGATTTTAATGTCAAATACTTTTTTATTATTCAATGGCTATTAAACACGTGTCCAGTGGCCTTCATAAAAACTCCCTACCATAGGGAGTAGAACATTACCCTATAACTAAGTATCCAAAAATTGATGGAGCAACAAAGTTTTTCAGATGAAAATGTGATTGGAATTGGAGGAAATTGGAAGGTCTACAGGGGAATATTGCTGGTTGTGACTACTTAGGGAGGTGGTTTGAGTTAGAGTGGGGTGGAGAAGGAAAAAAAATATTTTGAATAATATAATGTAAATAAAGTTTTTGTTAAAATTGAACAAATTTATATTTGTGTATGATTTTTTTGTCAATTAACGGACCACTATATGAAATCTATACAGACTCCAAATGTTGTTTCAGTGAACATAATTAGAAGTTTGGGAGACATTTTTTATTATTTTACGTGAAAATCTATAAAAATAAAAAATAAAAAAAAAAAGTTTAGGATTTATTTGTATTCTTAAAAAAGTTAAGGTCTCAATTGTAATTTTTTTATTGTATTTTCTTTTTTCTATCATTTTTATTTATTTAAATCACGAGCAAAATTTGTCCAAAAAAAATCATTTGGGGACCATCTGTGCGAGTAAAATGAAAGAATATGAACGATTTTTGCGAATAAAATTGAATAGTGCTGATATTGTTACAAAGTTGAAAGAATGTAGATTGTGAATATAATGCTAATTGAACATTAACTTTAACCAAAAGTTAGACCACTATGGACAAAATGTCATTTACAAAGGACATATTTGACATTTTATTCATAGTGGTCTAACTTTTGGTTAAAGTTAATGTCCAACAAGAATTTTCTTTACATATATTTAAATCACAATAATTTAAGGAAAATGTTGGTTGTACACTTAGTATTACTGCGTCGTTTACCGCAATCAATAGAATGACCAATTTGCCCCTCAAGCATGTTCTTTATTATGTATATATACATGTTCTTTATATGTAATATCCATAAGCTCTAGCCTAGCACCCAGTAAATAAATAACAACACTAGGCATAGAAATGGACAGAGCCCGAGCCCGAGCTCGACTTGTCCCCAAAATAGGCGTTTGGTTCGGCATATGAGTTCGACTCGGTCGTCAATTTTTTTTATAATTTTTTTTGATTTTTTTAAAATTTGAAAATAAAAAAGAAATACAATATCGATAATCTTTTATATTAAAAATTAAAGATTGAAAACTCTCTTCATTTTTTCGAGTTTCGGACCGACTATTTTGAAAGTAGGAGGAGTTAAAATTGTACACGAACAAGATGTTACGTGTACAATTTTTTATTAAAAGAAGAAAAAAATATCAAATACTAATGTAAAATAATACTTACTACGAATCTAATTAATCTATATTCAAATATTCAAGTTCTTCAGACATTATTCTGTCCACTTTGTCTTGGATTCGAAGTTCGGCGTCATCCCAATCCTCTAGACACAATAAGCTTTCTAAAATGTCGGTTTTAAGTCTTGACCTGATATCAGACAAAATCTGCCACTTGTACTAAATGCAGCCTCAAATGCTACGGTTGACACCTGAGGAGTTAGTAGATCACGTGCTATTTTTGAAAGAATTGGATAACTACGTTAATGTTGTCTCCACCGTTGTCTCAACCGTCGTAGTATATCAAATTTTTTTATTTCTTCGTCATCTAACATACTAAGCACATCATGCACAAAATACCTAACTAACTCTACAAGTGTATCATTAGAACGGAGAGGAGAATAACTAGAAGAAAAATCAACTGAGTGTTAACCTTGACCACTCCTATGCATACTGATGTAACTCCAGAAGTCAATGTCATCAGTTGATGACGAAGTATATGTTGGATTAGGAGGTCGTACAATGTTCGTACTTGCCTTTTCAGCATAGACCTCATACATAAAATATAAAGCTTGTTCTAAATTAGCACACGTTAATGAATTTTTGTAAGTTAATTTTTCTAAAATTGCTAATATTGTTACTTTCATACCTCTAAGTTAAGTATAAGATCCATAATACATGCTAATAGAAATAACATAGACAATTCTTCCTTATATTTTTTAAATTTAGCTTACATGACATGTATAATACTAGAAAAAGAGCAAAATTCTTATACATATTAAAATTGTTAGCAATATAATAGAAATAATTTAAAATAAGTGAAGTAGTTGGATAATACACACCACAACATACAGTAGTTGCGTCGAAAAAAACTATTAAAAATTTTCTAATACAACTACATATTTCCCAGTCGTGTAATTCTAGATCATATTCTGAGCCGTGTGAATGTTGGCCATTATAATATAAAGTAATGTAATCTTCGTATCCTTCACAAGATTCAAGTATAAGATATGTTGAATTCTACCTATTGGCAACATCAGTTGCAAACATTTTGATTGCAGCCCATTTTCTATACATAGAGCAACAAAAACTTGTTTTATTGATGGTGAGATCGAAATATAATTAATAACATATCTAATTTTTTCTAACTGGGGTAGTATAAATTTTAATACATCTTGTACAATTAAATTAAACACATGACATACACAACGAATATAAAATAAAACACCGTCAAAATATGGACTACAATGTTGCATTAATTTTTCAATTACTATATTATTTGGGTTTGCATTATCAAATATAAAACTACGAGCCTTAGAATCACATTTAAATTCATGTAACACACCTAATAAAATATGATAAATATTATTTTCATTATGAGGATAGTCTATTTGTTTAAATGATATTACTTTTTTATACATTATCCAATTATTATCTTGCAGTTACAACCATGTATCATTTTTTGTTACAACATGTCCATAAGTATGATGTAAAAGATACAACACCGTTGTAATTATTAATATCATTAATAATAGCTTCTTTATTTGCATTATATCTAACAATAGTGTCTTTATGAAGTGTATTTCTATAAATATTAACGTACATTGGTTGGACATATGTTTGGATGAATTTCGTCTAATGAGAATTGTTCACCAAGCATAGTGGAAACTCTACATTTGCTATCAATTCCGGCAGTCCTTCGTGGAGCATGAGTTCTTGTGAATATATATAGTTGTTGAGAGTAGGACTACTAGACCCGGCTCCCAGAGATCCAAACTGGAATTGTGCCTGATTTGTATTCAAATATTCATATTTGTATTAATACTTTTTGAAGTGTCTGTTTAGATGGGTCGTGTCTATCTCCTTGTGCCAAACTAACTTCTATTGACATTGTTTACACTGTACTTTGAACTCAAAGACTCCGTCCACTAGTTTACCAATCGTCAACAACACAAAATGCTGCCAGCACTTAGCCTTTTGCTTGGTGACTTTTTCGTTTAGTGCTAGAGTCGATGGTAGTTTATGTATCGGCATCTTCTTGAAAGTCTTCCAAATCAATTAGATCATTACTACCACCAAACTGATTAAGAATATCGTATGGAATTTGAATATCATTAAGACCATTAAAATCATCATCACTTCGATTGTATATCGTTTGGAATAATAGAATAAAGATAATATGAGAAGGTGAAGTAGAAACTATAAAATAGAAATGTAAAATATTAGTAGAAATAGAAAATTACAACTTAAAATTATAGAGTAATATCTAGATAATGAGATATTAGATATTAATTATAATACTAATATTGAGAAAATGAAATTTGAGAATTGTTAATAGATTGAGTATATAATTGAATGAGAGATAAGAGATTGAAGTGTGAAAAAATGAGTTTAAAATATGAGTATTTATAGGAAAATAATGAAATTGAAAAAAAAAAAACAAAAAACAAATAAATGTGTGACAGTTGCACGAGCTACAAGCCGAGTCGGCTCGTGCCTCGTGCTTACGAGCCCAACGAGCCGACTCGGTCCTTTTTTTTTTGCTCGTCCCTCGACGAGCCCGAGCCCGATCCTGAACTGGGTCGAGCTTTTATGGGCTGAGTTGTCGAGCCCATGCCTCTTACTCTAGGTGCTATTCCATACGCTATTAATTTACATACTGCCCACTAGAGGTTGGACTCCAAACTCCAGTAGATAATACTTAAGTTAATGGCGCACAAAATTGCCGCTAGGTAAGAAGATCGTAGGAAAAATTCCGTGACCGTTACAAACAAATGTGCGACTGATTTTCGCAAAAACTAGGGAGAAATGGTCTTCGTGCAACCGGGGAAGAGAAACCGCTAGGGAGGATCCCCCGATTTCTGGGTTAAAGTATTGGCAGGGGTAGTCCCAGTATTATGGTTCAGTGGGGGCGATAAAAATTTATGTAAAAATAATTTAAAATAAGACAGTAACGATAATTCAAAATGTAGTATTTTTTTATGATTGTTCTTTACGACTTTTCATACATTGAAAACACCGTATAATAGTCTCATTATCAATTTCATTAATATACCTCTTACAACATACACAACTAAACTATTTTCTATTCAAGAACTATTTAGAAAAAAAATACTTTCTGGACGAATTTGCTAAAAAATAGCTTGTTTTGTTTTTATCTTTGTTCATGTAGATTTTTATACCCCCATTACATGGCCATGGAAGAAACAAAATTTTTTTGATGGCCGGAGCGGAGTTAGGATTTTGGTCCAGTGCGAGCAGAATTTAAGCACAAAAACGAAATATTGGTATAACTTTAATATGTTAAAGATAGAAGTCCTAGCCACACACTTGATTCACCTCCAATACTACGTAAGAAAAAACTTAAAATAAAACTAAATATATGGCAAATAAAAAAAAGAGCAAAAACTCTGATAAATGCTTTCTATATTCTTCAATTTCAAATCTCTTTTCCAAATTATACAATTATTATATTAAAGAGAAATAATAAAATCCTTACTTGGAGATTTATTCATGCAATTACCTTATTTTTAAATTTTTCAAAGTTCAAGACCACAAATGAAATTTTAAATTTAAAATACACATTCTCTCTCTCTCTCTCTCTCTCTCTCTCTCTCTCACACACACACACACACACACACACACACACATCTTCAAAGCTTCAACCCAGTAATTATAAGTTATATATATATATATACACATACACCCAGCTGGTCCCTTAGTGGGTCCGCCCCTGGGTGGAGAAGATGATTTTTTTTTGGTTTTTTTCTAATTATTTTGAATAATAGAATATAATAAACTATTTTGTCCTTGTTAAATTGATCAAATTAAAATTATGAGTATAATTTTTTTTGTCAATTAATGGACCACTTGACGAAGTCTGTAGAGACTCCAAATGTTCTTTTGGTGAAGTTATTTTGAAGTTTTGAGAATTGATAACACATTTTTTTATTATTTTAAGTAAAAATCTGTTAAAAAAAAGAAAAAAAATTAGAATTTATTTGTACTTTTGAAAATGTTAGAGTTTCAATTACAATTTTTTCATTATATTTTTTTTACCATTTTAATTTATTTAATTAAGGGACAAAATTGTCAAAAAAATCATTTGGTGACCATTTGTACAAATAAATAAAAAGATGATGACGATATCTGTGAATAAAACTGAATGAGGATGATATTGTTACAAAGTTGAAAGAATCGGTACTGTAAGTATAATTAACCATAAAATTTTATAGCTCAAACTGTAATTTTTTCATTTTATTTTTATTTTTTGTTATTTTAGTTTATTTAAGTTAGGGACAAATTTGTCAAAATGGACTATATGTGTGAATTACTGAAAGGTTGTATATGATACACTCGATTAAAATTAAATTGGGATAAAATTACTACAAATTGAAAAGAATGGGACTCTAATTTATCCAAGATAGTTTTACATTTTAATTTAGAGAAAATTGCATAAGAGGTCTTAAAATCTTTAAAAAATGTGCTACTAGATCTCAAACCCAAAAATCTCTGGCGACCCACATGCACTCGTAGCGATCCTGACCCAATCTATCTAAAAATATAGTCAAGAAACTCCCAGAATTGCAGACTAGTCTGGTCAAGTTGGGCCAACCTATTATTATTATTATTTTTATTTTCTTGGAAATTTAATACAATTTATACTTATTTACAACTGAGAAAAAAACCTAAATACTCAAATTAATATTTTTGCAAATTGCACTATTGATTGTTTGTGAAATTAATATAAAAATACACTTAATAAGTATAATTTACTAATAATAGTACAATATTTTTTTAAAGAAATCGAGTCGATTAGCTTGTCCTCGTAGGTTGCCAGGATAAAAAATTCAACACTGTCTCTTCATAATTGACGAACCAACATGTGAACCAGTTCAAAATGATTACATTGGATTCAATTCGATCTTTTAATGAGTTAGGTCACCTCAAACCGAAAATGTTCGTTTTGATACCACTAATCTTACTCCTTATATTGAGTCAAAATCCATTGATATCAAGGTCATTTTTAAATGCACGACGCCTTGTTGTATAAAAATCTATACATCGAACACAATAACAATTACAATTTTTTCGAAAATTCATTGCCTACACTTGTATCAATTTATTATTGTAATAGTGATAACTGACTTTCTTCTCCTGTTTTTAGTTTCTTTTTCTCTGTTTTGTTTTACTATTTTTTATCTTTTTACGTACAACTGTCTTTTTGTCAAATTGTCAAATGGTTGTTATTTAAGAAGAAATCATTATCGAGATTTGTATACTTATTTTAAAAGGTTGATGATGATTTTGCTTTGTTTTTGAAGTTTAGAAACTTGCAATTGTATGGTAGATTGGGGACTGGCTGTGCAATTCTTCATCCAATTTATTAGCCATATTTCTTAATAAATAATTTTGAATTGGGTAATTTACAATTTTGGTCTCCAACCTTTTAAATCTGTAACTAATCTACCCCTAATCAATTTTTTTAGTACCAGACATCCTCAACTTTTCAATTTGTTACAAATCATATTCTCATTGACATATTTTGATAGTTTGCCCTCTTTTTTAAATAAACAAAAATATAAAAAGCTAAAAAAAATTGCAAATAAAATTCTATAACTTTTAAAAAATACAAAATAACTTCATCTTCCTCAAAATCTCAATCTACCCCTCCGATTGAGAATTTGAGGATGGTCGAACAGGATGAGGTGATGCAAGTGTTTGAAGTTTCGCCCCATTAAAAGAGCTTAAGGCGGCCGATACAGAAGCGGTTAAAGATGTATCACAATTATCATCTAGAGCAACAACCAGTAATTTGCTTGGTAATGACAACATGAATCAAGAACCTCAATTTCAACAAAAACGCTGTGAAATCTGGATATGTACACCACATACCAAGTGTTGACGTCTGAACCTGCACTAGTCCACGTGCATACAGATCTCCAGTCACTCCTCTGCCAGCTCGTATGTTACCTGCACACTAGGACGACCGTTAGGCACCAAGATCTCTGGAAAAAAAGGGTCCGGCGATCGTTGGCACTCCGACGATCAAGTCAACAGCCGGTATATGAAGAATACGCGGGGGCGGGAACAAAAGAGGGGTGTGGGAGAGACAAGCAGGCAGAGATTTGAGCAGAGTTTAGGGTGGGATTCGTAAGCGTAAAAAGTGCGTACCTTGGAACAATCGGAGGCGTTGTTTTTATAGCACGAGAGATCTAATTGATTTAGGAGACAAATCAATTTGATACTCAATCGGATCCTCCTTCCTTATGTGATAAAGATATCCGAGATTATCTTCCTTCTTTGAGCTTATCACGTTGCATGATTTTGGGAGATTGTGATCCGGTTTTCTTACGAGAATCCTTGCGCCAAATCAATGCGATCTTCCTTTAATTATTCCTCTGGCTGCCCTGGCATATCGAGTCGCTTGCTAGTTGTGAATGACGCGAGGCCTGACGAGGCCTTATGGTTCGCATGAGGGCGCCGAAGCCCTTTATGTAACTTGCGGATTTCTAGCCGCCGAAGGCCCAAGCGCGTTACGGGCCCCCAGCAGGGCCCAAATAGAGTTCTTGACAGAATGCGAACTGGGCCCTTACTGGGCTTAGATGGGGCTTTGGCTGACGTGGCGGCCATATCGTAATCGTGCGGTAACAATAGTCCCCCAAGTCCAAGCCTATTATTTATGACAGGCGTGGGACTTTTGAGGATGAGCTCGTGCCTCGCAGGAATGTGTCTCGCGAAAAATGTGTTCTTAAGGTGGTTCGGCAGGGAGTAATAATTCGTCCTACTCAGTATAGTCCCCCAAGTCCGAGGCCGAACATTTATGACGGGTGAGGGCTTAAAGGGGACATGCCAATGCTGACGTGCTTTCTGATGGCTTGATTCTGTCTATCAAGTCTGTCACTCTCTGGTCAGGTAATCATGAGTGACGAGATGTGTGCATTAAATGCGGTCGCGTGAAAGGGGCATATTGGGACGCGCGTAGAGCGCGTGCACCCCCGAATCATTAAATGCGTAGGTTTCGTTTTCCCACCTGCTGTACCATTGAAGACAAGCGTCGACCGTCCGTATGCCCTGATTGAATGCTCGGGATCTGCTCGGTGGATGAGTAAATGCGCCTATATAAAGCCAGGCCTCCACCCCAGAGTTACACATTCCTCCTACCGCCGTGCTTACTGTAGCTTTCCTGCCGATAGCCGGGACGCTTGATGCTGGTGTGCCATTTGAGCCGTAAAGTCGAGATAAGCGTTCAGACAGCGGTAGAAACTTGTTTGAATTGTTTATTTTCGTAGCCACAATACGATTTCATTACTTGGGTACGGCCAAGTGTCCTCTGAAGGCGACGACTCACAGAATCCGTCCGACGCTCCCACAAACCCTAGTATCATTGGGAGTGTTTCTTCGTCGGCCTCCACGTCGTCTTCTTCTCCTGGAGCCGCAGGAGGGGTGAATCCAGAGCCCCTGGCTGCAAATCCGTTGGCTCCGTCGACGAGTGGGAGAGAGCTCAGTCCCCCCGTACCGGCGGGAGAGGCAGTGGTGAAGGGGAAGTCGGGGGCCGGGGTGCCTGAAATGAGGAGATCGCTGGACAAGAGGGATGCTCCAGTTGCGAGGGCTCTGGACGAGGAGTTGAAACGGTCGGCAACCGAAGCATCTATGGCTCAGTCGAGGATCACGGAGGCTGAGTTGGAGGACATACGGTTGTCCTACGATATTCCTTCGTCCGTGACGCTCCGAGCCCCGAGCCCAAAAGAGCGTGCCGACCATCCGCCCGAAGGGTATGTGGCAGTTTACGAGCCTGCTATGCAGCAAGGCCTTCGCCTACCCATGTACTCTTTTTTTCGCCAAGTGTTGAGGGACTGGAATCTGGCTCCCTGTCAAATAACACCAAATGGCTGGGGGCAGATGGTAGCCTCCTATATTTTGTGGAGCGTTGCCAAGGCTGGAGGAGACTTGTCTCCCAGAGAGTTTGAGTCCATATATCGACCCTGTCGGTTCGCCGGCTGATATAATATATCTCCCCGACTGGGTCAAAAATAGGAGACGGCCACCGACAGTCCCAACAAGGTGCACAACTGGAAAGAGAGGTTCATCTTCGTTGGCGGAGATTGAAAATTTACGCCCGAGGACCCTCTTCCGCACGTGTCCATCCCTCGACACTTCGGGGATCTTGGTATAACCCCCCACAGTCATATGAAATTCTGATTATGATTCCTGACTTGATGTATTTATTTCTTGTTGCAGATTGCAGGAAACTACCGATCCCGAAGAGAAGCCAATGAGAGCTGAGGTTGAAGTGGGATAAGGTTCGATCCCTCAGTAGCGAGTTCCGGAGCCTTGGGAATCTCTTGAGAGACGATAAGCTTTTGGCCAGCTGTGGACTAATGTGTAAGTCTCACTTGCTTCGGTGTTCTGATACTCTGGCGTGGAATGATCCGGGTGCTCTATTTTCTAATGCATGTTCTTAACAGCTTTTAGGTTCAGAAGCGTGCCCACACTTCACCTTGCCCGCCCCGCCAGCGGTGAGGGGTCCTCCGCACAAGTGCCCGCCCGGGAGGCACCCGGGCTATCGCAGGGTATACCGACTGCTGTGCCACCAGAGCCCGCTTCCAATTAGTCCGTTCCTCCTCCTCCCCCTTCTCTCTCAGCTACTGACCCGTCTCCCGGCCGCATCCCAGCCAAGGACAAAGGGAAGGGCATTGTCGAGGATGTGGGTGATGCTCCTGTGCGAAAGAGGAAGGCTCCCACCTCTGAAGGGGAGTTTATGAGAGATGCCCGTAAGTCGGGGTGAACCGATGGTTTAAAGAAAGCTGGCCCCTCGCCCGACCAAGGGAGCCCAGTCTGGACAACCCAACGCCGGGAGGAACTGGAGACTTCCGTTCTGGAGATGCTCCCGGCCCATCCAGCGATGATGGCGGCCAGTGTGCACAAGTACTGGACCCAGAAATGGGAGAAGACTGTCGAGGGAGCCACCGTACGGGAGCGGCTGAAGATGGCGGAGATGAACCTGATACGGGGCCTGGTGCTGAGCAAAGAGCTGTTCAGTATTGTGGAAAGTTATGACGGCCAGCGCCACGAGGAGGGAGCCAAGTCCGCCAAGCTGTCCGAGGAGCTAAAAGCTGTTCAGCTCGAGAAGGCGCAGTTGGAGTCTGAAAGAGGGGGACTTTGATTCAAGCTCGACGCCTCTGTAGGTAGGGAGGCGGCCATCAAGGAGAAATATGAGATCGAATTGAAGGCCTCGAAAGAGTGCCTGAAGGACGCCCGGGAGCAAAAGCGGGCTGCCGAGGCCTCTGAGAAGAGAGCCGAGGAGCTTCGAAAGAGTGTCGAAGAGGCGCAGAAGCGTGCTGAAGAGGCCGAAAAGTTGGCAGAGGATCGGGCACTTGCCGCCAAGGAAGCCCTTGCCCATGCGACTAACAGGATGGAGACCCTCGTCGCGGAGGAGGGCAAGTTGTTGGCAGATACGAGGCTTGAACTGGATAGGGTCCGGGCCGAATGCGCGGTTGCCGGGGCCAAGGCGGTGGAGGCTTACCAGGATGCGTTTGTGGAGACGCCTGAGTATCAGGACCTTGCCCAGCGTTTGATGACAGCTGGAGGCGAGCAATTGGTGGAGAGCATCATAGAGGTTCACCCAGAATGGGACCTCTCATTCCTTCGACAGGGCACTGCCGAGGCTCAGGTCCCTGATGCCGTGCCTGGTACCGTAGACGATCAGATATCTCCTCCAACAGAGGGAGGCCCGCAATGTGCCGACCCTTGAAGAGGCGGCAGGGCACTTATATTTTGTATTCTTTAAGTTTCTATGCCTGAATTAATTGAAAAACAGAATTGGATTCGAGCTTTTGTTTGTCCGACGATTTGATTCTGTGCGCGTGGGGGGGAAGATTCTGTAGATTTTGGAAATCATTTCCCTAGTATTGATGACGCAGATATCTGGTGGAACCCAGAGAGTTGGTGTCTTCAATGCCTTGAGGAGGTAGAACGTACGTGCGTCGTTCCAGGTTCCTTGTTATAACCGTATTTATTCATTACATTTACACATTTTCCCAACGTAGTCCTATATACATAGAATGTGAGCCCAATCAGACTCTCCTATCGTGGAACTGCTGTACACAACCTGTCATTATCGTGTGATCGAGACAGAGATAGAAAACGGGTGATGGTGACACGGCTGGAGGGCCGGCATCCAAAATGCTCGTTAATCTAAGAATAAACATTCAGATGACCAAAGGATGTGCCAATCAACGTTCAGGGGACCAAACGTCTGGGGTGGGGGTTTAGGCTTAGCAGCCTTAGCCCGACCTTCCTCTGAACGGCTGACGGGACCAAGGGGGGGTCTTCCGCTGCCAAAAGAAGGCATCAACAGCATTTTTTGAGCAGTGACCTAATAAGCCATCAAATTAACTCATACATGGCTTGGGAGACTTCCTATTATGGTGAAGTCAGGTTCTCCAACCTGGGCAGGACCAGCGGGGATCGGGGTATAGGTTTAGTAGATCCATTTATGTGCTGACCCAGAGAGGCAGCGGGGTTTTCAGAACATATTGTAGTTATACCTTCTCTTGTATTGTGTATCGTATGAAATAAATAGGATGCCGAGTTATTTTCATGTTCGCGTGTGCGTGTCCTTATCATGCCCCTGAATTGCATGTTTGCTACGGGTCTCGTCGGCGTTTAGTGCTTCTTACGGAATTATGGGCACAAATCCGAGGTCACAAATAGCGTCTCTAGTAGCGCGGGGTGGCTCGCGAGTCACGATCAATTTTTCTCGTGATCAAATGGACCATAGTTGCATACATATGCGTAAAATGTTTACCCAGCGAGTTGACAGAGCTGGCCGCGAACCACACTCCCTCGCTGTCGGATACTTTGTAATTGATTACTTACGCGTAAAATATTTACCCAGCGAGTTAATGGAGTTGGCCGCGAACCACACTCCCACACTGCCGTGTTTTCGTACTTGCTTTCTTACGTGTAAAATGTTTACCCAGCGAGTTAATGGAGTTGGCCGCGAACCACACTCCCTCGCTGCCGAGTTTTCGTACTTGCTTTCTTACGCGTAAAATGTTTACCCAGCGAGTTAATGGAGTTGGCCGCGAACCACACTCCCTCGCTGCCGAGTTTTCGTACTTGCTTTCTTACGCGTAAAATGTTTACCCAGCGAGTTAATGGAGTTGGCCGCGAACCACACTCCCTCGCTGCCGAGTTTTCGTACTTGCTTTCTTACGCGTAAAATGTTTACCCAGCGAGTTAATGGAGTTGGCCGCGAACCACACTCTCTTGCTGCCGAGTACTTTGTAATTGCTTTCTTGCGCGTAAAATATTTACCCAGCGAGTTAATGGAGTTGGCCGCGAACCACACTCCCTCGCTGCCGTGTATTTCGTACTTGCTTTCTTATGCGTAAAATGTTTACCCAGCGAGTTAATAGAGTTGGCCGCGAACCACACTCCCTCGCTACCGAGTACTTTGTAATTGCTTTCTTACGCGTAAAATATTTACCCAGCGAGTTAATGGAGTTGGCCGCGAACCACACTCCCTCGCTGCCGTGTTGTTGCTCTCCGTTTAGGGAATGCGTTGGTTGCATAAAAGACGAATATTTATTGAGCGGCGCCTAGTTTTCCGGCGTCCGGCAAAAGGAAAAAGTCTCTAAAGAGATCAAAACAATGCAGGAAAAAGACAAAACAGAAATGCCGTTGGCAGGGTTTCAAGTTGTTGTGGCTGGGGTGATATCCTCGCGCTTGGTAGCCTTTCGTAACGCGTTCATGTAGCATGCCCGTGCCTCCGTCTGATTACCGCGGATCTTCACTACCCCCCGGGGTCGGAAATTTCATCGCCAAGTGGTGTATGGACGTAACTGCCTGCAAGTCCTTCAGCGCGGGCCTACCAAGAACCCTGTGGTAGGCCGAGCGGGTGTCCACTATTAGGAATTCCATGTATTTCCGGAAGTGGCAAGGTGGTTCCCGAAATCTACCGCCAGGGTAATCCTTCCCCGTAGGACGAGACTGTTCCCGGTAAAACCAAACAACGGCTCGGCGATGGCCGTCGGCTTGTGATCCACATCCATCTGGTCGAATGTATTACCGAATAGGATGTTTACGACACTTCCATCGTCAACCAGCATCCGGCCTAGGCCGTTCCTAGCGACAATGGCACGTACCACCAGAGCATCGCAATGCGGGTAATGAATCCCGAATTCGTCATCCTCAGTAAATAAGATTGGTGGTATTCTAGGCCGATGTCCTTGTACCTGCCAACTCTCCAGGGGTTCCCCCCTGGCAGGCTTCGCATAGTTACGCCGTGAGTTCATCGTGCTTCCTCTGACGTACGGTCTTCCAAAGATGGTATTTATCTCTCGGACAAGCGGGGCTCCTTGGGGCCTCTCGGCCCTCGGTTGGTCCCTATTCCCCTCGTTCCTTCATCCTTCGCGACGAGGTCCCTCATTGTGGCGTTGAGGAGGGGGCCTTCGCCTTTGTGTGGGCGGTACTCGTCGTCCTCGCTCCGCTTGATCCCTCTCGCCTGGCCCGTGGTTCCCGCGGTTGATCAACTCTCTTACATCTGGGCAGTCTTCCGTGTTATGCACCCTGGTCCTGTGTATACGACAGAACTTGGGTGGGGCCTCCGTGGGTAAGGGGGCCGCTACTGGTGCCTGTGGGACTCGGGCTACCTCTGTTTGATTGAACCTCCGGTAATGGCTGTGGATGGGTTCTGGGGAACGCCTTCTCTGAAAGCGGGAAAACCGAGGTTCTGGGAGCGACGCCCCTCCCTCCTGTATCGATCTCCTCTCTCCCTTTCAGCTCTTTCTCTGTTCTCGATCGTTTCTTCTGATCGGATTTCACGTTGTATCATGTCCACCAGCTGGCTGTAGACTTTCGGCTGACTATTTTGGATGTCTCTCCAGAAGGGGGTTCGCATGTGGAGCCCTATTATCAACGCATCCAGGGCCTTCTCGTCGGTCACCGTTTCGATCTTGTTGATGATGTTGCTGAATCGTTTAAAGTAGTTTTTGACGGTTTCTCCCTCCTTTTGCCGGATATCATTAAGTTGGGCGATGTCGGTGATCATCGTCCGGTTGCCAATGAAGGCGTTGACGAACTCCCTCTTGAGTTGTGGCCAACTTCGGATGCTCCCGGGTCTTAGCTTGTTGTACCACCTCTTCGCATCACCCGTGAGCGTGGTATAGAAGTTCCGACACTTTACTGCGGGGGATTGGCCCTGGAGTTTTGTCTTGTAGGTGTTTATGTGGTCCGTGGGATCACCTCTCCCATTATACTTGTCCATGATAGGCATTCGGAAGTTGGCCGACACCTCCATTGCCTTCATGTAGTTGGTGAAGGGTAGATTCTCGTCGTCATCGTTCTCATAACACTCCAGCCTTTCCTTTTCGTCTTCGGTCTTTTCTTGATTCTTCGGGTCCTTCTTCTTCTCTGTACGGGCCTCTCTATGCTCGCTGTGCCTGCTGTGCGAGGGCTGGAGGGGCGCGATCAAAGACCCTACTCCCAACCTGTCAAACACGCTAGCTGCAGGAACAGGATGGCTCTCTCGTACAGGGAAGGGTCTCCCTTTGTGGCCGTCCTGCGGAGGCTTCGGAGCCGGATTCTGAAGGTTCCGGTCGTGAGAAACAGGGGGTTCCTCTCGGGAACCATAGCTGTCCAGCGAACCAGTGGATGAGGGACTCCTCCGGGCATGGCTGCGCTTGGGTCCATGTTGGAGGGATTGATTCTCCAACAGTTCAAGCGTGGCCTTCATCTGGGCGTTGTCTATCTTGAGGTCCTGATTCTCCTGCTCCATCGTCCGTTTCTTCTGATGTCTTCTCTTTCTGCGACGGGTAACGTTCTGTAAGTCCTGAACGCTCTCCTGTCACAGGTTGGTATGGTGGGACTCCACCTCTTCTTCTGTGGACCGTTCGGACGTCATGCTTCTTTGGGTAGAAGACACGCTTTACCAAAAGCACTTGGTCGTGTAAGGCTTCTCGTTTTCCACAGATGGCGCTAATCTGTTGACGTCTGAACCTGCACTAGTCCACGTGCCAACAGATCTCCAGTCACTCCTCTGCCAGCTCGTATGTTACTTGCACACTAGGACGACCGTTAGGCACCAAGATCTCCGGAGAAAAAGGGTCCGACGATCGTTAGCACTCCGACGATCAAGTCAACAGCCGGTATATGAAGGATGCAGAGTTTAGGGTGGGATTCGTAAGCGTAAAAAGTGCGTACCTTGGAACAATCGGAGGCGTTGTTTTTATAGTGCGAGAGATCTAATTGATTTAGGAGACAAATCAATTTGATACTCAATCGGATCCTCCTTCCTTATGTGATAAAGATATCCGAGATTATCTTCCTTCTTTGAGCTTATCACGTTGCATGATTTTGGGAGATTGCGATCCGGTTTCCTTATAAGAATCCTTGCGCCAAATCAACGCGATCTTCCTTTAATTATTCCTCTGGCTGCCCTGACATATCGAGTCGCTTGCTGGTTGTGAATGACGCGAGGCCTGACGAGGCCTTATGGTTCGCATGAGGGCGCCGAAGCCCTTTATGTAACTTGCGGATTCCTAGCCGCCGAAGGCCCAAGCGCGTTACGGGCCCCCAGCAGGGCCCAAATAGAGTTCTTGACAGAATGCGAACTGGGCCCTTACTGGGCTTAGATGGGGCTTTGGCTGACGTGGCGGCCATATCGTAATCATGCGGTAACACCAAGTTTAAGCCTTCGACCTTTGCTGTTAGATACTCAAGTTTTCAGTGAAATGGAGGCACAAATCAAGAAACCAGACAACGTCCTTTGGCTACCTTCAGAATCTCAAATTTTGATATCTAGGTTTCATCCCAGTCCGTTGGATCACATTTAAACACAAGGCCCGACTTTCGAGCTACATGAAACTCCTGTAATTGCTCAACTTCAGTATGTTCCTGGAGAACTTCAAGCAATAGAGTCTAAATTGCAGCCAGCTGGTATCTTTCACAACGAACTGAAAAGCTCAAATTTCAAGTTCCATCAAGATTTCTTTGTAGATCCATCTCACCCTACGGGTTTCCAAGAATCAATATGTTCGGACTCTAAGTATTTTTGGGGAAGATTGAGTTATTTTGTGTTTTTTAAATGTTATGGGACTTTATTTGTAATTTGTAATTTTTTTTTGTTTTTAGCTTTTTTTCTATTTTTATTTATTTAAATAGGAGGGCAAAATTGTCAAAATATGTTAATGATTATGTAATTTGTAACAAATTGAAAGATTGGAGATGTCTGGTACTAAAAAAATTAGTTGATGGTAGATTAGTAACAAATTTAAAAAGTTAGAGACAAAAAATGCAAATTACCCTTTTGAATTCGATCATTTACCCCGGGTTAAATTAATTCCCACGCTCACCCCATTGGTGAGTCCGACCCGTTGTTCAACGAACCAAATTATTTAGGTACAAAATAAGGAAAAAATCCGTTGCATTGTTGTCCAACAGAAGGATCTAGAAACCCTACTCAAACGTACTATATAAAGTATCCGATTTCCTCCACAGCTCTCCGCCTCTTGTTCTCATTTCCACTTTTCTTTATCTTTCTTCTTCGTAGATACTGAATTTTTAGAGAGAGAAAGTAGTATTCGGAGAGATTTGAGCAATGGCGGATACGGAGACGTTTGCTTTCCAGGCTGAGATCAACCAGCTTTTGAGTTTGATCATTAACACTTTCTACAGCAACAAGGAGATCTTTCTTCGTGAACTCATCAGTAACTCCTCTGATGTAAAACCTCTAATTCTGTTTTCTTTTACATGTTACCCTTTTCTATAATAGATGTGTTTTCAGTTGTTTTGCTTTCTTTTGTTTTTTGGTATTTTGTTACACAGTTTTCTGATCTGCCTTTTATATCTGTTTTAAGTATCATTTATAGTCTCTCTTCTTAAAATTAGGATGTATTCAATGTATTGGATTAGTTCAGTTATGATTTGTGGATAAATTTGTTATGAACTAGTACTTGCAGTGTAGATTTGTTTGCTTAATGGCTTTTGATTTCGTATTTATTTGTGTACATTTTGTACTCCACGCAATTTAATCTTATTGTAGCTGATGAAGATGGTTTTAAATTTTGAAGACTGTATTTTCTTTTGATTTGCGTAAAATCTTGTCTTCTACGCTCAATTTTTTATGATATTGGTTTGGAACTAATTGCTAAATATTCGTTCCTATGGAGGAATACGCTTTTTCATATTCAAACGTGTACAAGCGCAATTATTGTGAGAATTTGTGTAAGTAGTTGTCGTTTGTGCTTCCCCACTAATTGACAGACTCATAACTGCTATTTTGTTGACCTAGTTCCCTTGATTGAACACGATTAATTGTTAAATTGATCTATTGTATCATGATTCAAACTGATGCCAAAATTTCAGCATTTACTTAGAATTATTTGTTAAATTCACCCTTTGTCCAACCTTTCACAATTTGATTGATGAGTTGCTTGAAATGTACTTGTAATATTCCCCTTCAGTGATTTATTATCGGAAATATTGCTTTATCAAGTAGGAAGATGCTAATTATATTCGTATAATGTGGAATGATACATCCAGGCTCTAGACAAGATCCGTTTTGAAAGTTTGACAGACAAGAGCAAACTCGATGCTCAACCAGAGCTCTTCATCCACATTATCCCTGATAAGACCAATAATAGTCTGACTATCATTGACAGTGGGATTGGTATGACCAAGGCCGGTAAGTATCAGTTTCGTTGGCAGTATTTTCACCCATCTGGCTTCGTTAATATTCTTAGTATCTAATTGTTTGGTTTTGAATTTCAGATTTGGTGAATAATCTCGGTACCATTGCAAGGTCGGGAACCAAGGAATTCATGGAAGCCCTTGCTGCTGGTGCTGATGTCAGCATGATTGGGCAGTTTGGTGTTGGTTTCTACTCAGCTTACTTGGTTGCTGAGAAGGTTATTGTCACCACCAAGCACAATGACGATGAGCAATATGTCTGGGAGTCTCAGGCTGGTGGTTCATTCACTGTTACAAGAGACACATCTGGTGAAAACCTTGGCAGGGGTACAAAGATTACTCTCTACTTGAAGGAGGACCAACTTGAATATCTCGAGGAGCGCAGGCTCAAGGATTTGATTAAGAAGCACTCTGAGTTTATTAGCTACCCAATATCTCTTTGGGTTGAGAAGACTACGGAAAAGGAAATCTCAGATGACGAGGATGAGGAAGAAAAGAAAGATGAGGAAGACAAGAAAGACGAGGAAGGGAAGGTTGAGGAAGTTGATGAAGAGAATGAGAAAGCTGAGAAGAAGAAAAAGAAGATCAAGGAAGTTTCTCATGAGTGGAATTTGGTTAACAAGCAGAAGCCTATCTGGATGAGGAAGCCCGAGGAGATCACTAAGGAAGAGTATTCTGCTTTCTACAAGAGCCTTACTAATGACTGGGAGGAACACTTGGCTGTGAAGCACTTTTCAGTTGAAGGACAGCTTGAGTTCAAAGCCATTCTGTTTGTTCCCAAGAGAGCACCTTTTGATCTGTTTGACACCAGGAAGAAGCCTAACAACATTAAGCTTTATGTTCGCCGTGTCTTCATCATGGACAACTGTGAGGATTTGATCCCCGAATATTTGGGCTTTGTGAAGGGTATTGTGGACTCTGAGGACTTGCCACTCAACATCTCTCGTGAGATGTTGCAACAGAACAAGATCTTAAAGGTTATCCGCAAGAATTTGGTGAAGAAGTGCCTTGAGCTCTTCTTCGAGATTGCTGAGAACAAGGAAGACTATGACAAGTTCTACGAGGCTTTCTCAAAGAACCTCAAACTTGGTATCCACGAGGATTCCCAGAACAAGACTAAGATTGCTGAATTGCTCAGGTATCACTCTACCAAGAGTGGGGATGAGATGACCAGCTTGAAGGACTACGTGACCAGGATGAAGGAAGGACAGAACGATATCTACTACATCACTGGTGAGAGCAAGAAGTCCGTTGAGAACTCTCCCTTCTTAGAGAAGCTGAAGAAGAAGGGCTATGAAGTCCTTTATATGGTTGATGCTATTGACGAGTATGCTGTTGGCCAGTTGAAAGAATTCGAGGGTAAGAAACTTGTTTCTGCAACTAAGGAAGGTCTCAAGCTTGATGAGAGTGAGGACGAGAAAAATAAGAAGGAAGAGTTGAAGAAGCAATTTGAGGGTCTGTGCAAGGTGATCAAGGATGTCCTCGGGGACAAGGTTGAGAAGGTAATTGTATCCGATAGAGTGGTCGACTCTCCATGCTGTTTGGTTACAGGAGAGTATGGCTGGACTGCTAATATGGAGAGAATTATGAAGGCACAAGCTCTAAGGGACTCTAGCATGGCTGGATACATGTCCAGCAAGAAGACAATGGAAATCAACCCTGAGAACCCCATCATGGATGAGCTTAGGAAGAGAGCTGATGCTGACAAGAACGACAAGTCCGTAAAAGACTTGGTTATGTTGCTGTTCGAGACTGCTCTCCTCACCTCTGGGTTCAGCCTTGACGAGCCCAACACTTTTGGCAATAGGATTCACAGAATGCTGAAACTTGGTCTGAGCATCGACGACGATGCTGATGAAGCTGATGTGGCAATGCCACCATTGGAGGATGCTGATGCTGATGCAGAGGGTAGCAAGATGGAGGAAGTAGACTAAATCTGAAGCCGGGTTTCTGGTTGAGTGTCGTTACTTTCACATTTTCGGTTAGGTTTAAGACGTTACAGTATTAAATGTTTTTTTTTTTATTGATCTATGGGTACTTAATAGCTTGTGCTGTTATGTTAGTTCCGTTTATATACAACAGTTGTTCTTTTTCACTTTCTGTCCGGTGTCATGTTACTTTTTGATTTTTTGAGTCATTTTTTGGATTTAACTTTAATAGCTGATCCTTTGCTGGTACTGGTATTGTTTTCCAATTAAGAAGAGTTACAAAAGTTCGAATGGCGTGGCTTCAAAGACGACTTGGGAGGACAAGACAGTTATAACGTATCGTGTTAAAGCCCATGATTTAAATACTTCACAACGGTTATAACTTGTATCTCTTGTTGAAGATAACAATTAGGACTGTATAAAAAAAAATCGGCAAATTCCAAATCGATCAAATTCGTTGGTCAGAAATTGTTGGGCGGGTCTGGTCCACGCGAACTCATTAATGTTTTTGAGTTTTGAATCTAATTGAATTGTTTGAAAATAGTTTTGTTAAGATTTTAATATTTGAAAAATCGTTTAAATTGAATTGAATTGTTTTTAATTTTTTATAAATAAAAAATTTTTTAATTTTACTTACATATTTACAAGAGTGAGCAAAGTACAAATTTATTAGACTAACTTATTTAATTTTTATCAAACTATTGAGTCACTAACTTATTTAATTATTTAAATTGAATCGAATTGTTCATTATTTGGCCAAATTATTTACTAATTTCTGTTGACTTTTTATGCATTCAAATTTCTTTTTACGATAAATATTAATATAAGATAAATAAATATAAATATAATGTAATAATATTTATGTTAAAAAAATTCTGGTTTGAACTTGCACTGAAAATTTTAGATTAATTTACTTGTAAAACTTTTTTTAAATACATTACTAACTGTGTTTTAAAATTGAACCAAATCATAAAAAGTGGTTTGATTAAAAAAAATAATAATAATAAATTTGATTTAAAAATAGGTCAAAACTATCTGAACCTAATTGTATTCACTCCTAGATGCAATGTATTTAGATGTGTATCTAATTGATTATTCTTCGTCTCCCACATATTTAATAATTTCTACCTCCGACGTTCAAACTCCATTATTTCTGAATGTCAGTTTGTTCTTAAACTAAACTTGACAAATATCTTAGAACTTCACTCTGAAGGTTTGATCCCATCGTGTAGCTTTGGTTTTAGCTATCTTAACCTTCTTTGTATGTCTTGAAATCACAACATATTTTGCTGAATACAAGACTTGCCTGTTGCAAATTTTCATCTTGCTACCACAACACTAGACAAGAACAAAAGACTCATTTAGAATTATCAAAACATGTTGCGTTGAAGAAGTTTAAATCCCACACTAACAAGGTCCTTCAATTTTCCCAATGAAGTCGAAGAACACAACTACCCTAAGTTTTTGGCACGAAAAATATTGTCCCCATATTTTTGGAACAGAACTCTCAAAATCAATGCTCTCGGAGTCGGGAGCTACGATGTAAGTTTATACTGATTTAAATATAGTGTCTAATTAACTTATCAAGCACATCCGGCAGGGTTTCAAATCACAAAGTAGCAAAAGAGTAAAAGAGGTACACGCAACAAGCTGGTTAATAGATTTATATTATTCTCTCATCTCCTCCTTTCATCCCGGTAAGGTCCTTCATTCTCTTGATCCTTTAAGAATCCAAGGAAAGCAAGAAAGCCAAAAAAGAAGAACCCGCCTGACCAATGGCCACCCCCACCGCCTCCGCCACCCCCTCCATCACCATCATCACGCGGGGGAAATCCTGTCCCACCATCATCGAGTTCTGGAGATTTTTCCTTTCCTGAAATCCATATAAATAAGTAATGTACCAAAATTTGCAGAAAAGGCCGTTTTCTTGTACAAATGAGGTTCGAATTGAGAAGAACAATCATGCAAGATGATAAGATGATCAAGTTTTTCTCTCCATATATCTGGAGAAAGATCTTAGATGACACAAAACATAAATTTATAGTTGAATGACCGTGAGTGTAAACCATATACTGCATAAACAGCAGACAAACCCGAAGCTGATGGAAGAAGATAATTAATACCTTGAATAGGTGCAACAGTAATGGTTGATGATTGCCGTGTAACTGTTTGGGTTTGCTCTGCAGCACAAGTCGCGTTCTGTCATTGAAAATAAGCTAATCAGAACTTGGGCACTTTCAATCAGCCAAAATTCAGAAAAGTTCAAAAAAAAAAATCTCACATTTTCATTATCAGGTAATTTTATGGAACCTGACAATGATTCTGCATATCTTTTCGTGAAGTAACTATGCACTAATGTATGTAGCTAATATAACCAGGCAGTAAGATGAAAGTGTACAAATCATTACTGCTTGTCAGAAAGGGAGACAAAAACAATACTTTCTAAAACACCTAAATGACATAATTTAGTGCCAGAACTCGCTTAGCTTACCAAGATTGACAAATGTCAATGCGCTCAAAGAAGGAACTAAGCCCATATTTAGAGAATATTTGGTCGAGTCTAGAAGTAAGTAAAAGTTACTGCTTACTAAATTTTTGTTTGCAAATATGTTTGGGTAACTCTTTTATTCTTAAAATAACTCTTACTTTATTCTTTAAATAAGTAACTTAATTATTTCAACTTTGACCAATAAAAAAATTATTTATTCTAAAAATTGATTATTTACGTAAGTAAACTTTTAAGCTTCGCCAAACATGTTCTTCGTCTTAAAAAAGAATCAAATTCAATATTTTCTGCCAGTTGAAGGATTACTAAATAAGCAATGCCAATGGTCAGCTCCGAGGACAGACTATCCCTCTCAAACAGGATACCAATCAATTGCAAATGGCGAATTAAATTTTTAATATAGAGTATGAGAAATTACCAGAGCAGCAGAACATGTTATAGAAGCAAGCTGTGCTCGAAAAGCTTGTGTTGTAGTTCTTCTTCTTTCAAAGGGATGAAACTGCAAGCGAAGTGGCTTCAGCCCAACCGGGCAAGATCCTACACGTTTGATTTGCTTCAGCCATCGATCTTCCGATCTCACTGTGGCAACAAAATCCAATCTATTTTAAATTCTAGTACAACTGCTTACTAAAACGTGTCACGTGTCACCTCCCACAACAACAACAACAAGAATGATGCTAAGAGGAACATCAATGAGGATAAAACATCAAGCAATGTGCATTCTCAGGTTCCTAATTTCACAATCTCGATGTTCTTGTGAACTTAGATGCAGAAATAAAAAGCATTATAATGACAATCAAGGTAAATCATGAAAAATGAACTTTCAAATCTATAAAAAACCAGCATAAATGAAACCTATTTATTTCAATCAGAAAAATGTCTTGATGCACAATGCAGTCTCTTCAAAGACAGAAATTAAAGTCCCACATAATCCATGAAATGTGGTCCATGATCTCTGAAATGCTCTTCAAAAAATGCAGTTACATATCCAAAGAGATGAATTCTTTAGAGAATGCAGTTGCCCGTCTTGTTGCTTTACCAGCAAAGCAGGCTCCTTGCACTCTTCTTTGAAACAAAAGAATCACTTTAATCTTATATTGGGAAAGACTCCTACAAACAAATGTCACCATGTCTTCTTCTTCATGTGGAGGCTAACAAGAAAACATACTAACCAACTATAAACAAGATGATGTCATTTTTTTTTTGAGTCAATAGCATACCCCAAGGTCATCATGTTTTCAATACATTTTCACCCTTCTAAATGATCTTGTAAAGGCATAACCCCTCGCCAAGTAAGTTTGTCTATCCCACCATCATGAATAGCATTCAACTAATAACTTCAAGTGTTGCAGTTAAAATTGCCAAATAGTTGCACCAATATCTATATCCAAGAACCATAAACTGTATCTCTTGCACAGGCTTCCACATAGATACAAATCGAAACATCACATTTAGGCCAGGGCATTTTATCTGGAACCGAAGTTCCCGGACCAGAACAGGCAGTCCCGGTCAAGCAAAACACAAAAAATTCAGTTCCGGTTCTAAAGAACCAAGAACCGACGGCTCTGGACAAGTTCTCGATTCTTAGGAACCGGTTCTGGGTATCCAATTCAGAACCGGAATTTCTTCTTTTTTAATTTTTACTTTTTCATTATCTGATTTACCCATTAAGAAAAACATTTATTCCAAATTTACAACTTACACTAATAGATGTAAGAAAAAAATTTATTCCAAGTTTACAACTTATATTTCTAACGCAAATTTGCTTATATGTACATAAGGTTAATTTGAATTGACCACAAGCTACTGATTAAAAATAAAAATAAAAATAAAATTGGGTAGAACCAGAATGGTTCCAGTTCCGGTTGAAAGTGGGTGGTTCCCGTTTTTTTACTACCCGAACCAAACTACCCGACGCCCAAGAATTATATACTTTATGTACCAACAATTTAAATAAATTTTAGTACCATTTCAGTCAATAAAAATAGTGATAAACTGAATTGTGATCATCCTTGTCAACAAAACATGATTGATGATTCCAAAGCCCCAAAAAAAAATTATCTTTAATTAAACAAAATGCACATGTATATGTATCGAGTATACTCATCTCGAATACTAAGATAATGGAAAATTAGAATCCACATACCAATAGATAATGTTGTAGCTGGGCCAACAGTAGCACTGGCACTTAATGACATCTTGAGCAAATTACTTATACCACCTGAAAACAGAACATAATTTTGATGATGAGAAAGATGGAAAATACTTTTTTATATTTCATTTCCAATTACAAACAAAAGATAAGTAATGATGAAGCTCTAAGTTGGTAAACCAAGTGTAGATGTTGCATATTTACTAGAATTTCATGTCATCCAACAAATCAAGAAACAATTGTATTTTCTTTTAAATGAAACAGAGGGCATGTTTCTAATAATAAATAAAAAAGGACAGGGAGTGCATAATCAGCTTTTTTGAGGTGTACATGTGCACATAGATACACAACAGTATAGTAATTTATAGAAGCAAATTTTTTGCTCGTGAAGAGTCGGTTTATATCTGATGCAATTAAAAGCTACTTTAAACCAGTCCAACATGGAAAAAATCCATAAAATTAGTATTATGTCCTGTTTCAAAGTTTTCAATCCCACAAGCTGTCATTATTCCATTTTCTTCCAATAGTTCAACCTATCCGAAAAATTATTAGCCAATGAACATGGTTTAGGTGCTGTTTATCGTACTAGAATGAATAAAATAACAAACGTAAATACCTGTTAATGAGTGAACGCGAAATGGTGTGAGGATAAATTTAGAAAGTAACAACTTAGGTGGTCTATCATATCCTGCGTAAGTCTAAAGAAGACCCCATTTCTACTAGTTCGAAGAGTAGAGATTGGCCAAATAAACATAGTGTGTGACGATTGCACATAACTTGATTGCATTGGTCGCACGAGATTTTCATTGTCCTAATTCAAATTCTTCAAAATAATTATGAAAAAAAAAACACACAATTAAGTTTTACCAAAACCATCACATCATAAATTTCAAGAGCAGAAGCATCCCATTATCAACCAAATTGACCTATGTTTCAATTCATATAACCAATATAGGGGTAAATCGGCGCGGATAGTTAATTCTGTAGGCTAGAATAATTAACACAAAAATATATATAACATGAAAAAAAGGAAATCCTTAATAGAAAAACAATTGAATTCTTGATTGTACCTGGACTTGGACAGAATAGCAGAGTAGGGAACCGGACGGTGGGGATATACTGGGTGGAGGAGACGAGTTAGGAGGAGAGAAAGGAGCGAACAATGGGAAGAAGAAGATTAAAAATGCTTGCTTGGCACGTGATTTTCTTTTTCTTCTTTTTGTTTTTTTTGTTTAAACCGACATTTAAATTATTTTTTTCCGAAATTTAATTTACAAATTAAATAATATTTCATTTTTTTTTCTTTAGATTTTTATATTATGTAAATGTAATAAATTTATACATAATCAAATTAAATAATTTTCAATATCGATCTAAAGGACATAATAATATGTTTGGACATGTTTGAAAGTAAGTCAAACTTTTTTTTAAGTTACTTATTTTATTAAACATAATTTTCGAAGCCACTTTTAATTTTTATGTATTCAAAAAATAATTTTGAAGTACAACAAAACATGCTTTGATCAAATAACTCTATTCCCTATTGTTTAGTAGAATATATATATTTTTTTCAAATTTTAAAAAAAATTGGTGAGAATTTGATAAAAGTTGTGGTTCTATTAAATATGTTTATTAAAAATAAATTTGAAAAAAAAAAAGATTAAAAAAACTATTTCAAACATGCTCTTAAAGCGAAGAATATCACTGGTCAAAATTGTTCATGTCAAAATTGCTGATTTTCCTTTCGATTGTTGATTTTTACAAGAAATTTTTTGTCGATAAATTCCAATGTTTTTAAAATCGAAAGAAAAAGGGTCAAGGTCAAAGGGTAGAACCGGAGTTAATCCGATGATTTTAAAAAAACAAAAAAAAACAAATTTTTTGATGATTCTTCATTATTTTGATCCATTTCTTGTAGAGAGAGAGATGTATTTCAATTGTCAATTACTATTAATTGTGAAAATAAATGATTTTTAAAATTGGTGAAATCGTGAACAATTCAACGGGTTCTTTAAAACCGGACAAGTCGACAGGTTTTTAGGCAGATTTTTAGATAGATGATTTTTCTATGTAACTATCCTGATTTTCGGTCCGATTTCTAATTTTACCGGTTGAACCGGCCGGGCAGGGACGATTCTATTAACACTGATAAATTCTTATAAATTCCTAAGTGCTTATTTTATTTTTTATTTTTTTCCTTTTGTAGTTGTACAATTTATGTTAGATAATTGATGGTATTTTTTAGTTTTTCCTAGTTTATCAAAATCATTGTAAGGTGGTGTTTAAAGTGTTTATATATCTAAAAGATAAGTCTTTCACAAGAAATATAAAATACATTTATATTATTACATTCTACTCTTATTTAAGATTGACATCAAAGACTATCTATTTTTTAAGACTGGTTGACTTATCATATCTTTGGATTTGTTTAAATTATAATTTCAGTTAATCAAATTAGTCAAATATACTTTTTATTTATATATTTCATAAGACTCACAATTTACAAACTTTTTATCCATACATTAATCAACAACTCATAATTTCAACACTACCAAACATCAGCTTAACAGAAGCACTCTTTACTGAAAGTCCAATGGGGTCCTCTAAGATGGGTGTTTGGTCTGATACTAATTGTAACAACCACTTTGAATAAAACTCTTTTTTAAAAGTGGATATTACACACACTACTTACAAATATTAAAATAATTATAAATCTAACAATTTAGCTTATTTATTCCAAAAATACTACATAATTAATATTATATTAATTAATAAAATAATGAATTAAAATCAAAGAACTATTTCCACATGAATTCACTCAAATTTGTTTTTGAATCCTTGATTATTTACACAATAAGTCTTTCATCTTTATAAAATTTCCACTTTAGTCCCTATACTTCCTCTTTCATTTCAATTTCGTCTTTTTTTTATTTGCAACCCAAGTCTTTCAACTTTTAAATTTGTACAAGTTGGTCCCCATATTTATACTTTTATATCAATTTAGTCATTTGTATCACTATTTGATACAGATGTTACAAATAATATTTTGTATCACTGAATATTTTACATATTATATTATGTTGTTTTACACATCACATGTTACATGAATTGGTATTCTGTATCACTGATGTTACGTATGTTACAAACGATGAAATTAATAGTTTTATTTGTTAAATTTAACATTGTGTTACATATCTATATCATACTATAACGAACTTATTGAAATTTAGAGTTGATTTTGCAGTTGTAACAATTTCTGTTTAGTATCGCAATCTGTTACAAATGTTACAAATCATATTGTGTATCACTGTTTGATACAAATGTTACAAATAATAATTTGTATCACTGAATATGTTACAGATTATATTATGTTATTTTACACAATACATATTACATGAATTAATATTTTGTATCACCGATATTTTATATTTCAATTTGTAACACAGATTGTTACAAAATATCATTTGTAACATTTGTATCAAACATTGATACACACAATATCATTTGTAACATATGTATCAAATAGTGATACTATAAAGGACTAAATTGATATAAAAGTATAAATATGGGGATCAAGTTGCAAAAATTTAAAAGTTGAAAGACTTAGGTTGCAAATTAAAGATGACGAAATTAAAATGAAAGAGGAAGTATATGGGCTAAAGTGAAAATTTTATAAAGATGAAGGACTTATTGTGCAAATAATCAAAGATTCAAATGCAAATTTAAGTGAATTCACGTGGAAATATATATTTTGTGGTATATATTTGATTTTAATTTATTATTTTATTAATTAATATAATTTTAAGAATGTAGTATTTTTAGAATGAATTTGTTAAGTTGATAAAATTAGAATTATTTTTAAAATGTGGTTTATTTATGAAAAAATTCTTTTTTAAAATCGGCTTGTAAAAAAAGACTGGCTTACAGTAAAATTTACCTTGTAGGTGAGGTATATACAAAACCTAATTATCTAGACTCAAAGCGAGCATAAACCTATGACCCAGGACAAGAAAGAAGTTTGTGCCAAATTTTAAATTAGACATTTAATTTTTTTTTTTTTTTTACTCGTTCAATTACTAAAATTTATAATGATTTTACCATTAATTACTTAATTAAAAAATTAACGTATAATCTAATTTGACATCTGTTAAGTTTCAAGTTAGTTGCTCAGCCTGTGCTGTTTGAATTTCTTAAATAAAACATGACAAGATTCCTTCTCGCAAGACCGGAATTTCACCTTTTATTGCTATTTTACAGGCTAGGGTAAAGATTAGTTTAGATAATAAATAAATTTTAGAAATTTTTTTCAACAATTATTGTTTTACTCCAATTAATTAAGTTTAACCAATTGAATTAACATATGTTACTCCAGCTTGGCACTCGATAAAGGCACGCCAGATTATACGTTAATTTTTTCTAATCCAATTATCCAATGATTAATGGTGAATCCGTTATAAACTTTTCGGACAAAATGGGTCAGGAAGAAAACTTTAATAAACTCAAAATTTTGCACAAACTTCAGTGACAAATAGTAAAAATGAACTCTTTTGTTTGGTTTCTTTCTATGCTTGTATTTTTCATTAAATTAAATGCCTATCATATCTCTCAAAAAGTGAATGACTCAAGTGTCACGTGACATTTTAACATCAACATGGATGAAAATAGTGAATTGGAGATCAGCGCGCTAAAATCTTAAAAGCTAGAAAACGTTAACAAAGAAAGACTAATTTGAAAAAGTTGGAAAAATCTGTCGCAATTTTCCCTTCTAGGAAATGCATAGCTTGATTTGATACACATAATATGATACATTGATGATGCATATGGTCCAGCTGCTCAACTAGAAAAATTGAACATGTTCCTTATATCTCTCAAAAAGTGAATGATTCGAGAGTCACATGACATTTTAACATCAACATGGATGAAAATAGTGAATTGGAGATCATCGCGCTACAATCTTAAAAGCTAGAAAACATTAACAAAGAAAAGACTAATTTGAATAAGTTGGAAGAATCCGTCGCAGTTTTCCCTTCTAGGAAATGTATAGCTTGATTTGATACACATAATATGATACATTGATGATGCATATGGTCCAACTGCTCAATTAGAAAAATTGAACATGTTCCTTATAGCAAAAATCTGTTGGGCATGGCCATGGAATCATAGATCAGTACAGGCTTACAGCAATCTAGAAACTGTGCGCTCTTTTTGAGGGTCTTTAGACCCTTCAACAATCAAAGTGATTTCTTGGATTGGTCACTTCAACTCTAGCTCTTACTCTAACACGCTCCCTCTTTGACAGTCATTCGTCGTATTTACAGCTCATGCTCACATTCCACCAGCACGCGAGGGTTGATTCTGGTAGGTACATTTTAGATGTTCAAATGATTGTACGTATACCTTGAGGTGCAGGCCACCATATGTTTGGAGGTGCTGAAATTATAATTTAAGTGCTTATATTATAAGTTGTTGATAAATGTGTGGATAAAAAGTGGTTGTAAGTTGTGGGTCCCATAAAATGTGTGGATGAAAATTATGTTTGACCAGTTTGACCTGCTGAAATTATAATTTAAGCTTTGCCAAACATATGCCTAGTCGAAATACAGAAGCTTACTTAACAAGTAAAAAGTCCTAGGCAGTGGATGAACTAAATTGCAACAAAAAACATAAATAGTCGATTTGATACATACAGCATATCTTCTCCACAGGGAATATAAGGAGAGGCTTCTCTTCATCTAACCTGGTTTCTGTCAAGTTCTTATTTTCCTCTCTTATATATCTTTGCCAAGAACAATTTCAGCACTGCCTGCACTTCCTTGCTCGGATGAGCTTCAATTGATTTGGTTATCTTCTCATAGCTCTGGCTCTCGTACTCAAAATATATATCCTACGAAAAAAACCCCAAGATAATATCAATAAATATGAGATATGATGAAAACCAACTTCCAACTAGAACCCTAGAGATGTTTCCTCAAGTTTTTAACTCTTTGACTATGACAAATGATCATGCCTGAGAAAAGAAACCTGAAGTTTGAGAGTTTTATAAAGCTCTTTGATTTTCGCTACACAAGCAGGATCCTCTTTCCCGTAATTCTCCTGATAGTGAAAGCTCAATTATGAGTAAATCCACCACACAAAAAAACGCAAAAATTTTTGTTTATAACATACGTATAGAGTCTTCTTTTGTTCCTCATTACAGTGTTCCAGGGCTTTCACCACCAACCAAGAGCACTTGAAATCTTCAATATCTGTTCCAATCTGAAAATAAGCAAAACCGATGTTAAAATAATATTCTAGTTTAAGATCAAGGGCACTGACGACATTGCAATTATAGACATCCTCATTTTTACCTTACCAATCACCTCAGGATCTCCAAAACAATCCAGATAATCATCCTACAAAAACAGCACAGGACTCTTAATTTACATTTTATAGCCCACAGTGGAAATTTGAAGAAGAATACTAGATATTTTTAGCGCCAAGAGACTGAGATCATGTTTGGCTAAGCTTAAAAAAAGTAAAAGTTATGTTTAAGCAACTTTTTGCTTAGGATGTTACTTTTTCTTGCTTTAAAGTAAAAAAAAAATTTACTTATTTCAAAAGTAACTCTTACCGAACTGTAAAAATAAGCAACTTATTTTCAATTTGACCAATAAATTTATTTTATATATTTTAAAGCTTACTTTGTTACTAATAAATATATTTAATTGAGAACTTTTCAAGCTAATCCAAACTGTGCTCTGATTTGGAAATTCACGTTTGTTCATTTCGAGTTTCCAGACGACACCAACTATGCTAATATCACCCACCTGAACTTGAAAATAAGTACCCATTTCAATGAGTACATTCTTTACATCAACATGATTGTCCAGATTCTCACAAGACATAAGAAGTGCACAGGCCACCTGTAAATGTTTACTTAAACAAAATCAAATTTCAAGATAAACTCAAAAGTACACTCAACGTGTGAGGTAGGATTAGAAGATAAAGCAACTTGAAATACATCAAATTAGCTATGTCCCTATTCAAAGAGTTGGATTTTGCTTACAGGAAGATAAAATGAGTAATAGGCGGTTTTGTACTGAACAATCCGATGGTGCCTGCACAAAAACAGAAGAATGTGTGTGATAAAAGTTTTATAACAAAGAGTAAAGCAAAACACCAATGATATGTTTGGTAGCGAGTCAAACAAAAATATCAATGGAATTTGTAATAAGCTACTTCACTTTGAATGAGATATTTCTAATTTCAGTTATGCTGCCGAAAATGGGGTCCACAATCATAGCCAATTCAAATTTCACACTTACAGAGGTAATGAGTACTTAGATAAATCTTTCTCTCCAACAAATGTGGTGATCAAATCTATCATCTGTCCATGTGCTGTCTGAAATTCTACCTGTCCAACAGCGGTATAGACTCAGAAGCAAAAAAAGAACTGTTCTTCAGAAAAATAAAAGCAATTCAGTTGTTCGGTTGTCCAGATAGAACCATACCTCGTTAAATAAATCAACCAGATCCACATAATAAGGCTTCCCTTTGAAATGATATTTTAGAATTCTTGAGATATGGTTGCGAAGTATTATTCCGTCATTCAGAGCAATCATCCCAACCTGTGAGACAAGTATCAAAAGAAAGTCATTCTTAGTCATAAACTGTCTACAGACATTTTAAAAGTAATCTAGAAAAACCAGAATATTTTCGAAAACAAACCAAACCTTGGGTAATCTGAACCAACATGGTTGACCTCGGCGTGTATGAGAGTTATCCATAATATCATCAAGAACAAGAAAATATGCTTGAAGCTGCATCAATTTGCTTTTCATCAATTCCCGTGGGCCAAAATTAATAACACGAGAAAAAAAAAATTATGAAACAACTAAGAGCGTGTTTGGCTAAGCTTAAAAAGGTGAAGTTACTTTTTTAGGTAATTTTTTGTCACCAAACATATTTGGATATTTTCTTTTTACATATTTTTCTAGTAAAAAAGTTACTTTTTTTTTAAAGTAGTTGTTGCGTTAGTGTCAACATAAGTTACTTACTCATTTCCAACTTTTATCAAAATAAATTATTCATTTTTAAACTTACTTATTTACTTGTAACTTTTTAAGCTTACCAAACATGCTCTTTGTTGTTATCATGATACAAGATGTAAATATTGAACACAAAATGACATTTTCAGTCAGTATACCCATTCAATGCACCAGCCAAGAGAGCATGCAAGAAACACTTCGTCATTGGTCAGTTCTTTTCCTTGTTTCAGCAACTTATAGCTGTCGACGACAGAGAGACCTCGATTCAATTTTCCTGGAAAAAAAGAAGGAAAAACAATCACCACAGAAAAGAAAGAATATCAAACCTCTTCAATGAACTGCTAAATACCAGTTTAATACAGCAGAAAATATCTTAAAGATAGAATAATACAACTAACTGAATTCCCACCTCCAGGTACATTGTAGTCCAGCATCTGTAATCAAATGTAGTACATTTAGATGCATACGAATAAATACATGTTCAAATAAAGGAAACACGAATGACATAAAGTGTTCAACATAACTACAACAGAATTATAGTGTGTGTTCAGGCAGACACGTTAATATGATTTTTCAAGAATACGTACAGAAGTAACATCAAAATAGCACTTGGAGCTGCAATCCAGCAAAAATAAAAAATATACATAACTTGGAAGATTGAATTTTCAAACACAGCATATGTTGTGTTCAGACTGGTTGGATAGATTCATTACATTTTATTTAACCACGTGATATAATAAGGAAGTGAATGCATGTTTGCTATACAATACTAGAAAGTACCAGAGAAAATACTGAACAGGATTTGAACTTCTTTTTCTTCATTAATACTATCCAAGGTTGTCCGATCTTCTCTAACCCAGTCAATGTTAGTTGCAACGACAACAAAAAGATCCAATGCTCCTACAGTCCAGAAGTCACAAAGTTCGGAAATTTCCACTCAAACATGTCAGAAAAGTCTGAAACCTTGAGAATTTGAGGTTAATCGTGAAAACATACTATCTTCATTATGGATAAATGGATATGGAAGGGCATACCCCCACCCCAACCATCATCACCACACCAGAAGAAGCTTATCATACAAGAAGAGTGTTTTTTAACTTTTACTTTGGTTGAGTTATAAATCATGTTACCTTCTCAATGATTTCCCTCACAATCAGCAGTCAAACTGAATCCTAAACAATAATTATAGTTCAACTACAAAATGGGTCGAATTCAGCTTTGTATATTCACAGATCCGTTTAATCTAAATGAAATTCTTGCAAAACTAAAAACAGTCATTGTCTACACAGTCATTCATCTTACAACCAGTAAATATATGATATCAATAGTAGTCTAGGAAAATTTGCATACCCACAAAATATAATCCTGGATACCCACTCAACAAAAGCTAATGAACAATCCAATAGAATTAAAATTCAAGAATTGGAAAATCTTTGAGAACAAATTCCACCCACATTTCCATCTTGCTCAATCAGAAAAAAGACCCAGACAAAATGAAAATTGACTTACAAAACCAATACACACTCATGGGACATATATAACTGTATTTACATGCATAAACGAGGAACTAGTGAATTACCCGCTCGACCCATTGACGAGAATCATCAGTAAACTCGAAAGCAGGGTCATTGAGCAGTTCTGATTTCAGAACCGAGTAAACTTCCAAGAATTTCGATCTCAGATCGCTCATCGTTTCTAGAGATAGAGAGATTGTGCGTGTCAATTGAGAGAAATGGATTCAAATGGAGTGAATGGTGTAGTTTTTGGGGGCCTGAATTAAAATGTGATGGTGATATAAACTTCCAGAAGAGTCCCGTTCTCCTACCTGGAGCAGGAGCAAATTTACCCACCGATGATGACGTGGCAAGCTCCACGTTAGCGGCCATTTTGAAACACAAAATTCTGTGTGCGGGCAGCGGGCTGCGGAAAATAATATGGGCAACCGGTGACAGACAAGTAAGGGTGTGTTTGATTGAAAGAAATATTTTCTATATTTAGCTGTATGATCGAATATGAAAAATGAAAATGATTTTCAAGGTACAATTAGTTAAAGCATGGTTAAGAAGAAAAAGTTGGAAAATATTTTTTTGCCAAAATAGATGGTTATCTTTTTCTTACTTAAATGAAAAATCTTTTCTTTTTCATGGAATTCAATCAAACACACCCTAAGGGTCTCATGATGCTTGTGTGAGCATGTTTGGTTGTAGTTTAAGGTGCTTATTGGGATTAATTCTGGAGTCGAACATTCTCAAATAATTAGAAGTTGATTTAATCGTTTGGTAATTTTTTTTAAATTAATTGTAAAATAATCTGACTCACTGATATCAAATTTTAAGAAGCAGCAAAATAACATCTTTTCAAATTCTGCTTTTTAACTTTTTTATTTATATATTATTAAAATAGTAATTTCACCCCTAATTAATTAAACTAATTCCTTTAATATCCTAGATTCATTTTCTACACATTTCAGTGATTTCACGTTGATAATATAAATAATGACAGTTGCTATATGTTATTTAGCTATGGTAGCACGCCTGCCTCAACGATTTGCCCGCTTCACCGACTTGCCCACATTGTTGGTCTCATGAGCACGCTTCTGACAAATAGATTGCAATAATCCAACTGTCATCAGATTAGCAAGGCAGGCGACCCATGGAATGACAGTTACCACCAGTTATCGGGAAGACGAAACATCTCTCAACAATTAGAAAGATGAAACATCCCTCATTAACTCCTAATAATGATGGAGATGAAAAGACACCCGTTATCAAATGGAAGAGATGAAGGAACACCCATCATCAATAATTGCAGGTCATCCCTATAAATAGAGGCCAACCCCTCAGATAAAAATAGAAGACACACAACTCTTATACACTCCATATTGTTATTTTGCACATATGTTTTAATCATTTACTTATCACACCGGAGTGGCCACGGAGAAAAAAGCCTTGCCACCTTTTGCATGTCTTCACCACTGTCACCGCCGTGCTCGGAGAAGGAGAAAAATTATTTATTATCAATTGGCGCCGTCTGTGGGAACCACACAAGTAAGTTATGGCTCGAACCAGAAGAGCTAAGAATGTAACCACTCCACCAGCCCCGTTGGGATATAAGCACCGAGTTCAACGCCGTCACGAATCACCCACAACAAGAATTTGCCTCTGCCGCTCAACTTGCAGAACTGCAAGCTCAGCAAGATCGGAACGCTGCGGTTTCTCAGCTACCACAGGGTATAACCCTCTGCCGGTTGGATCTTCACTACCAGAGGCTTTGCCCCAGGGTCCTAGCCATCCACCGATAGGGCCCTCACCGCTAGGGGGCTCCTTCCCAGACTTCTAACTTTCCAACAATCGAAACACCGCCAATGGCAGCTCCAATGCAGGCTCCAGTTTATTTAGCTCCACCTTCCGTATCCTACTTCCATTCATTGACATCTGGCCCGAATCCATATCGGGAGCAACCGTCATGGGTGCCCATGCCTACGCTGGTTGAGACACTAGTGTTAAGCCTAGAGTAGCAATTAGAAGGCATGATGGGTCGCAAAATAGCTGCGGCTATGTCTAAGAAAAGTAGTAGGCCACAATCTATGGTGTTAGAAAAATATCTTTTTTTCTTATAAGTGATGGCAGTCCCCTTGCCACAAGACTTTAAACAGCCAAAGATGGAAAAGTACGACGGATCTTCTGATCCGATCGATCACCTCAGGGCTTTTGTTGACTTGATGAGGTCGCAAGCCACCCCAGATGCGATTATGTGCAAAGCTTTTCCGCCAACACTTAGGCTCAAGGCCAGGGACTGGGTAGCCACTCTTCTCCCAAAATCGATCAGTACATTTGACGATTTTTTCAAGAGTTTTGTTGTCCACTTTGCCAGCATCAAACGTGTTAAGAAAACTGCTATTAGTCTGATACAATTGACACAGGACAAGGATGAACTACTAAAAGATTTTATTGCCCGGTTCAATAGAGCAATGCTGGGAATCAAAGATCTGCAGATGTCTGCTGTAGTCACTGCCATGATGAGTAGAATTAGAAGTCGTCCTTTCAAGATGTTACTCTTCAAAAACCCATCGGATACGGTGCATGAGTTACTCAATAGAGGGGATAAGTATGTGAACGTTGAATAAGCATATCTCATTACTAAAAGTATAAAAGATCGAAATGAACTTGAGTCTAACAAAAGGAAGATTCAGGACGAGCCCAAAATAATAGAGGCAAGCTCACCCAAGACGAGTCAACCAGGCAAGCTCACCCAGAGAGCCGAGCTAAAAAAAAATTGAAGGCGATGTCACTTGAGGAGAGCGAGCTCACTCGAGGTGAGACGAGGCGAGCTTTCCTATAAAGAAAAAAAAAATTCAAGGTGAGGTCACTTGAGGCAGGCGAGCTCACCCAAAGAGCCAAAAAAAATTAAAAATGAGCAGGTGCGTTAGATTACTTTTACTTTTCATTAACGATAGTTTATGAAAAGTAGAGGGGCTTATAAGGCCAGAAATAAGACTAGTTGCTACTGTTTAAAAAATAAGGTCAGCTGCTACTATCGGAAAAACAATGCCAATGAGCCACTATCCAAAAAGCAAGACGATGAGCATATGTTTAAAAATCTAGTCGATAACTACTATTTAAAAATCAAGGTGATAGCCACCATTGAAAAATAAGGCAATGAGCCTATGTTTAAAAATCAAGGCGATAGCCACTATTTAAAAATCAAGGCGATAGCCATCATTGAAAAATAAGGCGATGAGCCTATGTTTAAAAATCGAAGCGATAGCCACTATTTAAAAATCAAGGCGATAGCTACCATTAAAAAATAAGTAGATGAGCATATGTTTAAAAATCAAGGCGATAGCCACTATTTAAAAATCAAGGTGATAACCACTATTGAAAAATAAGGCGATAAGCCTATGTTTAAAAATCAAGGCGATAGCCACTATTTAAAAATTAAGGTGATAGCCATCATTGAATATAAGGCGTATGGTTAAAAATCAAGGCGATGAGCCTCTGTCTAAAAAACAAAGCGATAAGCCTTTGTTTAAAAATTAATGCGATGAACATTTATCTGAAAAGCAAGGCCAATGAGCCTCTATCTGAAAATCAAAGCGATGAGCATCTGTCTGAAAAACAAAGCAATGAGCCTATGTTTAAAAACAAGGTGATGAGCATATGTTTAGAAATCAAGGCGATAAGCTTCTATTCAAAAAACAAGGCGATGAGTCTCTATCAGAAAAATAAGGCGATGAGCCTATGTTTGAAAATTAAGGCGATGAACTTATATTTAAAAATCAAGGTGATGAGCTTATGTCTGAAAAAGATAGAGAATAGCAAGTGCAGTAGATTATGCATATGTTTGGAGGTGCTGAAATTATAATTTAAGTGTTTATATTATAAGTTGTTGGTGAATGTGTGGATAAAAAGTGGTTGTAAGTTGTGGGTCCCATGAAATGTGTGGATTAAAATTATGTTTGACCAGCTGAAATTATAATTTAAGTGATCCCGTTGACAACAGTCTATGAAAAGTAGTCTATGGAAAATAGAGGGGCTTATGATGATATAAATAATGACAATTGATATATGTTATTTAGCTATGGTGGCACGCCCGCCTCACTGGCTTGCCCACCTTGTTGGTCTCATGAGTACGCTTCTGACAGATAGACTGCAATAACTTAACTGTCATCAGATTAGCCAGGCAGGCGACCCATGGAATGACAGTTACCACCAGTTATCGAGAAGACGAAACATCTCTCAACAATTGGAAAGATGAAACATCTCTCATTAACTCCTAATAATGAGGGAAATAAAAGGACACCCGTCATCAAATGATGGAGATGAATGGACACTCGTCATCAATAATTGCAGGCCATCCCTATAAATAGAGGCCAACCCCCAGGTAAAAACAGAAGACACACAACTCTTATACACTCTATATTGCTATTTTGCACATATGTTTTAATCATTTACTGATTATCACACCGGAGTGGCCACAGGAGAAAAATGTCTCGCCACCTTTTGCAGGTCTCCACCACTGTCACCGCCATGTTCGGAGGAGGAGAAAAATTATTTATCATCACACGTTATCTCCATATGCTTCATTCATCTTATTCTTGTTCTTCAACTTTTACGAATCACCATTACCGAATCAAATATTCGAAGAACGATTATTTGGTGGATAATTACTTGCGTGAATTTATAGCTTTTATATTTTGAAAATCTGATCAAAGATGAACATATTTTTTGGATTTCATACCTTTTGTAAAATATATACAGTAATTTCAAAATCAGAATTTTGCATTAAACCACTAAGTTTTTGTGGTTTGATATTAAATTTACATCTTATTCTTCTTATTCCGAGGTTTGAATTTGTGTTCTTAGTTTTTATTTTTTTGACTCTTTATGAGTTTAGTTGGTATGTTTGTAAAAGAATTTTTTTTTTACCACACGTGATAATAATGAAATTATAATCAATGTCATTTTAAGTAATTTAATACTATTACAACAATGAATCACTTTTGTTTACCAAACACTCAAATGCTGCTTTTGAAACATACAATAAATTTGAAACAAGAGTTTACCAAATACTTATATGATTATTCCCACAACTGATTCTTTCTGCAGCACATCAAAAGTTGATTCTCTTGAAAGTACAGTAATACCAAACCAAGCCTAAAACTGCTAGTATATCACTTTTTCGTGGTGAAATCTGATTATAGAATCTATGAAAATAGGTTACTGAGATTTGAATCTTTTTGTTCTTGATGGATGGAGTCTTGATTGTGAAGAAGACAATCTGTGTTGCAGTGGTTATTATTTTAGGATTTAGGTAGTGATTAGAGCAAGGAGAAAATTATTGAGAGAGTTTCGTTTGAGAAAAAGAGTGAAGACGTAGAAATACATGGACGTATATATTCTTTTTTTCTTCCAATAGCAGAGAAAATTCAATACGATTGTGACTATACTATTTATCGGTAGAATCCGATCGTAGAAAAATAAAAATTGGATGGGTAAGATATTAAGCTTGCTCGTGTTGATGATTAAAAAATTGAGATTGATAGAAGTTGGTAGGTGACTGGTGGTGAATAATGGGAAGAAACATGATTGAGAATGAGATATTTGAAAAACAATAACGAATAGTGTAGAGAAACAAAATTGATGAGAGATTTGAAGACATGAGAGATTTTTTTTTTTCCAAATATTGAAGACATATGTATATCAATTTTTTGTGTGAGTGGGGGTGAAAATCTTTCTTACGGTCGGTCATTAAATTAACTAGTATACTGCTTATGCGCGATGGGATTTGACCGTATGGTTATAATTCAAATTCAACAGATAAATTTTGTAAAAGAGAGAAGAAGATAGACTTGAAGAAAGAGATTTGAGAATACAGATTCTTAACACTTGATTTTGAAGAAAATAGAGATATATACTTTTTTTTATCCATATGAGTAAACAACTTATTACGATCTTTGATAATTTAAGTAACATTTTATTTTTAAATATTAAAATTACTATTAAAACTTAATTTTTAAGAGTGTGTTTGATTTTTATTAAAATTAATTTTTTTGTAAAAATTAATAAAAGTTAATAAAAAGTGTGTGGCTAAAAAATCATACATTTTATGGAGTGTGTAGTTTAAATTAATTGTTGATTTTGACTTTTTATTAAAATTAAAATTGAAATCAAACAAGCTCTAATTTACTTATAAGTAAGTTTTTTAGTTTATACAAACATTAAGTTGAAATTCATGGGTTGACCCATTTTGATCGAATTGACTTGTTGAGTTTCGGTTTAATTTGAAACAATCGAAATTGAAATTAAGTTATTTCAGAAGAATTCAAATCTTTTAGCTTTTAAGTAGTAGGAAATTTAATATAGCAATTTTGAAATAAAAATCTAAAATTTGCAATCTTAACCGAAATTGAGTTCAATGCTGTCAAAATACTAGTTGTAAGAATAAATAGTACTTTCTCCTTCAAAAAAAAAAAAAAAGACTTACTTTTAACTTTTATTTTTACACAAATTAAGAAAATATAATTATTATAGTTGTAACAATAAATTTTACTAACGTTTTTCTTAATATACCACTGTTATAATATTATCTTAATCTTCTTAATATATATAAAAGAACGATAATTATTAATAAAAGTCAAAATATTTTCCGTCCAAAACGTCTCCCACATATTACAGAATAAATATTTAATTTAATTAATAATTTCTCAATATCAAGTAATTAATAATCAGATTTAATGTGTAGTTCGGATGAGATTCTCAATGATTCATTTGTTAAATAATTGTCCAACTTTAGTTAATTAATTATCAATATTCTATTATAGTGTAAATTGTATCGCCGGTTCAGCTTTTCAATTTTTTGAATTTTCTATGATACTCCGTAAAAATAAATAAAATTATGAATTGACATTTTTAATTAAAAAATATACATCCTCCAAAACAAGATAAATTCTCTTTGATTATTAGTAATAACAAATTTGAATGCTACATTAATTAATCAATATAAGATTTAGAGTGTGTATATATTAATAATTGTCTACAAATATAAAAATAATAAATTTGCAGAATATCATTAATGCAGTCTGCATCTTTACAATTTAGAAAATCAATTTTAAAATTATAATATAAAAATTAGTGGGTTATTTAATGAGTTGCGCCAAAAATTAAGCCAGAATCACTTCTTAAAAATTAGAAAATGATAATCAAGCCTTCCTTAAATTCTGTTTGTTTTTTTTTCTACATTAACTAAGAAATAGTTAAAATTAGTTGCAATTTACAATATATATAAAAATACACAATATGATTGTTAAATAGAGATAGGAAAACACATTCATTTGATTTAAACAAATGATGAGATTTAACCTGTTATTGTAATTAGGGTTGGGTAAAACCCGACCCAAACCGATCGACCCGACCCGATTCGACCCGTTTGGGTTGATTTTTTAGATTTTGTGGGTTAGGTTCGAGTTAATATTTTCACAATTTAATCGAGTTTGGTCGAGTTTCGGGTTGGGTCATGGAACCCGACCCAACCCAACCCAATTATTATAAAAAAAAAAAAAAAAACCCCATATAATAACTAAACTCACACTAACTCACGCCTCTCACTCTCAGTTGCACGCACACACGCATAGCACCAATGAAAACCCTAACTCACGCCTCTCGCTCTCTTAGTCGCATGCTCACACACACACACACACACACACAGAGTACCGGTGAAGACACATAACTAAGTCACACGAACACCAACTCACGCCTTTTAGTCGATGCCGCCTCTCTACCACCGGTGAAGACACCCATAGTAAGCCCTTCTTCTACCCACCCATTCATGCAGCATGGCAGCAGCGGAAGCCCAATCTCCCTCGAAGTCCAGTCCACCAACTAAGCTGGTTTTTTACTGGCTTCAACTTTCAAAGGTTTCTTTTTTCTTATATGCCGAATCTTGATAAAAAAAATATGAATATGTGGTCTTATATGCCGAATCTTGCTGGTTCCATTTGCTGGTTTAGTTGTTGGTTTCGTTTATTTTAGCTTAATTATGAAAAAATATACTACAAGGTCTCCAAATTTCAAGTTTAGTTGCTGCCTTGCTGGTTCCGTTTGCTGAAATTATTTTCTTGAATTTCTTGATTTGAATTTTTGTGTGCTGAATTTTTTGCCAAACAAAAAAAAAAAAAATTGAATTGGGCCGAAGCCCAACCCCCCAACCCAACGTTTGTGCAGGTCGGGTTCAAAGCAGTGTATGGGTTGGGTTGGGTTGGTTCGGGTTGTGTCCAAAACCGACCCAACCCAACCCAACCCACGCTCAGTATGAATTGTAATTGAAAAATCAATCAATTTAATAATATTTATGTTGATTATTAAAAAAACTTATCTATGCATATTCGAAAGTTATTTTTCAAATTATAATAGAAAATTACTCAATAAGTTTTAATATTATATTATTTATATTATTCATTGCATAATATTAAAGTATTTATATTATATTTTATAATAGTGTTATTATTATTATTATTTATATTTATGCAAAATCAGCAAAAAAATATAATTAAATCAAATGACAGAATTTTAATATTTTATAATATTAATATTTAATTAATTAAATTAATTAATTACCCAACTTCATGTAATTAATAAAAAATATTTCAATATAAACATTGAGTATTCCAATACAACTTTAATCAGGATGAGCTTTCCAATGTTTTGATTTTTTATGATACTCGGTTAAAATGAATAATATTAAGAATTAACATTTTAAAAAAAAAATATGTACATCTTCCATAACAAGATAAATTCACTTGAAAACACAAAACATGTGAAGTTATGTGTTCCAATGTTTTAATTTATACCGGTTGAAAGATTTAAATAAGTTATGTTTTCAAAAAATGAAACATCAATGCACGAGAAGTCGATAACTATTGGCAATAATGCAATAGTTTTCTAAAAATTGATTTATTTTCCTCACAAATTTTTTATGCTTCCTATATAATTGTGTTATATTATCAAAATATCTGATTTATTGATTAAAAATAATTAATCAATTAAACTAATAAACTAGATATGATAATTTCAAAATTAAATTCATACAATTCAAAAGCCGTCTCAATTTGAACACAAACGTAGTTTTCAAAGAGGTGTTTCAAAATTTGGATTAGCTATGTTTTTTTTTTTCAATATCATTGAATAATCAAATGTTATTTATATGATACTTTTTTTATTTGAATGTAATAAATAAACAATATACTCTTAAAATATTTTAAAATCATTCAAAAAAAAAAAAAAAGTGTCGTGTATCGTACTGGTGATATACTAGTTACTCTATGAATGTTAGTTTAGTATGTTTGGAAGATATTTTAAAGTCTAAAATCACTTTTTAAAGAGTAAAAGTGTTTTTATTTATATTTATAATTGTTTGGCTAATTTCAATGAGTACTTTTTGATTAAAAATGTTGTTTTAGAGCTTCTCTAAAAACTCTAATTGAGTTTTTACATGAAGTTGTAATTAACATTTAATGAACTTACAAATTAACAAAATTATCATTAATACATCAAAAAGAGTATTAATTTATTTACCACATTAATTACTTATCAAATTTTCGCAACATATATTTATATAAAATAAAAAATATATATTGACGTGTTAAATAATATAATACAAATTACACATAATATATTTGATTTAAATAATTAATTACTGTTTAGTCAAATATATCAAAATAATCGTGTTATTATAATTAAATTAATATATTAATTTTAATAGTTATTATAGGATATAAAATATATGATTTTTTTTAAATAATATGAATGATATATACAATAATTAATTATTGTTTATTAAATATAATAAAATAATCGTGTTATTATAATTAAATTAATATATTAATTTTAATAGTTATTATATGATATAAAAAATTTATTTATTTTAAAACAAATAATATGAGATATATAATAATTAATTATTATTTTATCAAATAAATATAAAATTTATATAAAAGTACTTTTTATAATTATGTAACCAAACACTCAATCTAATTTTCACACCCATTTTTTGATTCATATCCAAATAGTTAACAGCTTTTTTAATAAAAAACCTATTGTCAAAAGTTTTACTACCAAAAATTATACTCAAAATAGCTATGTTAAAGGGACCCGAATCATACTTTGTTGATAACAAGATACATTAAATATGAACATATTAAGAAATTAAAAATCAATTATACTTTCAATAAATGAAAGGGACGTATAATTTCTATTTTTCTAAAAAACTCGTCTAGGCTCCGCTTAAACTTGAGGCGCGGCTTTCATGCCTAGCCACGTATCATTTTTGCTTTATTTTTGTCTCGTTCTCGCTTAGTCTTCGGTTATACTTGAAAAATTTAAAGCTCGACCTTAACTTTTAACCATGTTTTACATTTTTTGAAACATTGAGAATTTCTAACCACTTTAATTTTTCGAGATGGTGTTCAAATCTCATTGGAGTTATTAAAACTTATTCAAATAGTACATGTGTCATACTTAAATAATTCCAAGACACTAGTAATCAACTCAAACTCAAAGTCTCTTGCGTTCTTTTATTTTAATTATTTAATTTTGGTGCACTTCAAGTCTTCCCCCCCCTACATCTTGTCTATGGTGCATAGTATTTTTCATGGAATTTGTCATTTCAGTCATAAACGTAGTAGACAATTGATGATCACTTTTTGACTAACCACTTATACGTAATTTTATAATAGTATTGTGAAATATATTTTATTTAAATATTTAAATGAATACAAAATATATGACACTTAAAAGCACTATACAATTTATCATTCTCAACCTTTACATTGAGTACAACAACCCCATTATATTCGAAGAGGACCGATCTATTGCCCCTAGGTGGACAGTAGATCAGAATTCTATACCCGAATGCATGCTTGGTTACAATATAATGAATGGATAGGCAGGAGTGGACGTCGGATTCTGCTATAAAAAAAAATCAAATTTTAAAGTGTAAATTTTTTTTTTTTTTAAAGAAGTAGTATTTCCTTCAAAAAAATATTAATTCCGTTCCATGTGGATATGTGAATGGAGAGGTAGAGAATTTTAAAGATTATTTTAATTAAAGGACGGATTCGAAATTATAAATTGAATGATGATGGTATTGATGGCAGATTTCTGTGTAAAGTAACTCCAAAACAAGAACATTGAAAATGATAAAATGAGAGTCGAAGAAAGTGTTAAACATTTTGTCCTTAAGTTGAATTTGCCCCACAACGGTGCCTACGGTTATGGCAATCAACTCTCAAGATACAACGACTTCTTACTTGTGTTTGACGCACTTCAAAACACAAGCACAACGAACCAAAATTGGTTTTGTACTCCAAAATGATGAAATAAAAAGAAACCATAATTTTTTATGCAACTAATGCAATAAAATTTGGTTGAAGATATGATTATATTAGGTTAAAGTGTTTGCTTCTCTGTTATCTGTCAAAAAAGGACGTCCAGAGGCCATTTTTTAATGTTGAAGATCGGTTGAAAACGAAAAGGTATGGAACCAAATCGTACAACACTTCAAAAAGACATATCTGTTCGCGTAAACCTATGCGATCGCAAGGAAAAATTTTGAAGACAGGATTTAATTCAGGCTAACCATACGATCGCATGGTTTTATCTCCTACGATCGCATGGTAGGACCCAAAAACGTTCTGCTTAAAAATTCAGTCAGTTGCGATTAGAGCTGGCAAATGGGTCCCAACTCGCCAGAACAGGGCCACACATAAAACTGGACTGGGCTGGCCCAGCCCAGTTTTGTATGGGCCAGAAATATGCTAGCCCAGTCCAGCCCATTGGCCCAACTTATCTTAATTTTTTTTTTAAATAAATTTTTTATACAATCTAATACATTACATCAAATACAATCTTAGATAAATTTAGACTATATAGATATTTTTAAAAAGATTAATTTATAAAATTAGGGCTCTCATGTATTAGTTAATAGATAAAACGTCAATTTTCTTTCTAAATAATAATTTTTTTGTTAATTGTAAACTATTTGTACACTTTTTAAAAATATCATTTGTAACATTTGTATCAAACATTGATACACAATATCATTTGTAACATATGTATCAAATAGTGATACTATAAAGGACTAAATTGATATAAAAGTATAAATATGGGGATCAAGTTGTAAAAATTTAAAAGTTGAAGGACTTATGTTGCAAATAAAAGAGGACGAAATTGAAATGAAAGATGAAGTATATGGACTAAAGTGAAACTTTTATAAAGATGAAGGACTTATTGTGCAAATAATCAAGGACTCAAATGCAAATTTAAGTGAATTCACGTGAAAATATATATTTTGTGGTATAGATTTGATTTTAATTTATTATTTTATTAATTAATATAATTTTAAGAATGTAGTATTTTTAGAATAAATTTGTTAAGTTGATAAAATTAAAATTATTTTTAAAAAATGGTTTATTTATGAAAAAATCCCTTGATATTATTAGAATTATGTATTGGGCTATTCACAAAATGAGTTAATTAGTGTTAAGGAGCCCAAAAAATTAAAAAAAATAAAAAAAAAATTAAAATCAAAATCGGGCCGGCCCAGTTTTATTTGGGCTAGGGCCAACCCAACCCAAGAAGGCGGAGGCCGGCCAATTTTGCCACCTCTAGTTGCGATCGCAGGGTAAAGTACCCATGAGATCGCATTGTCAAAACTTGACCCAAATTTGTCATTTTCCGTAATTTCTCATTCATTCGATATTGGTTTTGAGATGTCAAATATACCATTTAATATATGTAGAGAAATTTGAATTCTCTTTCAGGAGCGTTGCCTCCGAGCCCCTTCGACCCCCGCGACCTGATCGGACAGGTTGATCTCCGTTTTGACGTTCCGAAGAGACGAAATGGCAAACTCCTTTGCCTAAACAGATTGGGTTGGGTCTTGTATATTTTGGCCAATGATACACTTAGTCAATTTCTCGACATTTTAAACTAATTCCCAACAAGTATCTGTCAAAAAAATTTCTCTACAGTTCACACTTTTATAAAATAGTATAAATTATGTTAACTTTAAAGAATGTAAGGACGTTCATTTTTATTCTCGTTAAAAATTAACATGGCTATTTTTGTTACTCATTGCATTTAATTAGAATGGAGATACGAGTTATTAAAAATGTATTTATCGGTAGAAATAAACACTTTTCTATCTATGAAATAAACATTTTAATCGTACATATTTATTTGCGTCTGATCATGTTAATCTAATATACTTTAGTTTATATTAAGCAAATAACTTGATTATCTCTCATAACCTATTAAGTTCTACATACAATCATGATGAATATTCACTCTTTTTCTCTTGGAAAATTTTACGAGAAATGGTTAAAATTAAGAAGATGTGAAACTTCTATTGCTATTATATTTAACGTGAAACTATAAAATCGAATAAAAACTATTGATTTGAATTCACGCGAACTCATCAATATTTTGATTTTAAACTAATCCAAATCGCTTCAAAACGATTTGATTTATGTTTCAATTGTAAAAATATCGCTTGAAACCACCCAAACCATTTACCAAATTTAAACAAAAATACGAACGCGGTGAGAGACCAAATGAGACACTAGAGCCCGAAAAGTAAAATTCAATTAAAAATAAACCTTACTCAATTAGCCGTGGAAATGTAGAACTTTGACTTGTATTGATACCAATATATTGTTTTGATTTATATTGATACATACATACAAAATAGAGTGGTGTTTTCTTGTCTCTAGAAGCCAGGAGGTAAAATCCCATTTGCTAACTTGAACTCCAAGTCAACAAATGGGATTTAAGCAGCCCATTTCTGGCTGCATTTCCATTGATAGGAAATTTATAGATAGTGAATAAATTTGTTGAGGAACTTAACCATGGTCTAACTACACCTAGTAAAGTACATTTGTTGATATATCACCGGAATGTGTCATCCACAAAGAAGGCACTGGCTCAACAATTTTCAGTTGCTAACATACCCACATGTCAACAACTGCAACTTATGAAAATAGATGTAGGTGGTCCAGAGTCGGTGGGGTGTGTGGAGAGAGATTTGAGGAACCATAAAAGAAATATTCGAGAAGAGCTTCGGGATCATGATGCTGAGACACTAATTGAATATTTCACGTTTGAAAGGGAGAAAACCCTCAATTTCTTTTTTGATTATGAGACTGACTTCGACAATAGATTGCTTCGTTGTTTCTGGGCAGATTCAGAGTCACGAATAGCGTATTTGTACTTCGGCGATGCTATGGTGTTCGATACAACATACAACACCAATAAGTACTCGATAATTTTTACACCATTTGTTGGCGTGAACCATCATGGACAAACAACTGTTTTTGCGTGTGGTTTATTGAGTGACGATTCAACTAAGTCATTTGTGTGGTTGTTGTTGAAGTTCATTGAATGTATGCCCAGACAAGCACCAAACTTGATTATTACCGACCAGGACGCAACGATTGCCAAAACTATATCAATGGTAATGCCATTGACATTTTATCGTTACTGTTTATGGCACCTACTGAACAAGTTTTCTGAGAAAATGAATGTGATGGTATACAACGAGCAGTATCATATGTTGGTAAATATCATCAAAAATTCAGAGTCAGCTACGGAGTTTGAAGAACGATGGTCTGCAATAATGGTATCCACCAGTTTGCACTGCAATGAATGGTTGACTAGAATGTACGAACTGCAGGATCGATGGGTTTCTGCCTACGTGAAACACATATTCAGTGTGGGAATGTCAAGTAGTCAAAGGTCAGAAACTACACATTATTTTTTTAAGAGGTATGTCAATAGAAAGAATTCACTAATGGATTTCATCACCCGTTTCAATAGGGCATTACTCATCAACGACATGAAGAGTTAGTTGTTAACTACATTGATCTGAACGAACAACCAAGACTAACATCAAGATTTTTGATGGATAATCAGATGGTACATATCTACACGATTAAGATTTTTTTGTTATTTCAAATTGAAGTTGACCAAAGTAATTACTATATTTGTTCCAAGAGATCAGGCAGCTTGGATCAGAAGGTGTATGTGGTTGAGGGATTTGAGCCAGGCAAGTCTTTTGATCGTTAGTGTCAGCTTACTCATTGTCCTCAAATTGATTTCATTTACTGCAGTTGTGGGCATTCGAATTTGAGGGTTATCCATGCCGCCACATGATTAGTTACTTCAGGAAAAAACAAGTGATGATTCTGCCAGAAAAAATACATCTTGCGGAGGTGGACGAAGTACGCAAAAATGGGAGAGGTGCATGATCCTATTAGTACTCTATCCAATGTTGGTGGTTGTAGTACCTCGTTGACGGCAAGACATGGGTTGTTGTCCCATAAGTCTTCGTTGTTGGTTGATGACGCTGCGCTGAAAGATACGTGTACCACCTTTCTCATGGGAGAGTTTGATTCGTTGCATATACGAATCAAAGAGATAGACGACGAGGGAAATGATTCGTTCAGCCGGAACATGAGCAAAAGCCACGCACAAAATGAACCAATTGGTGATCGTATTGCAGTTAGAGCTAAAGGTTGCGGGAAAATGTTTAAGTCATCAAAAGAGAAATTAGTTTCGAAGAACAATAGACAATGTCGTTGTTGTGGAAAAAATGGGCACGACAAAAGAACATGTCCTCATTTGGGTGATAGGTTCGTTATTCTCTATATTTGTTTGTGTAGCATTCAATTTGAATTCATAACATCTTATGTATTGACTTTTAATTATTTTTATTGTTTGTAGTTCCAATATGGAAATGTATCAGCCCAATCTAAATGATTTCCCAAGCACCCAGGATGGTGGAATAGACGATGCGACATTCTCTTCGAACGCTAGTAGTCATTTTGATGTACCAAATTGGTTTGCATGACGTGCCGCTTTTTATCAATGTATTAGGTTGTTTCATCCAAGTTTTTTGTTGTGTAATGTTCATGTTTGTAATAACAGTTAAACGTTGGTTATGGAATTTGAATGATAATGTTGTTATGTTATTTACATTGATATTTATTATAACTTGATACTATTGGTTATGTTATAAATTTACCTACAACATCAAATAAAAAAACAATTTGCCGATAAAATATCATTTCCATTCATACATTCCTTACATGTTATTACATCCCAACAAATATTCGTACTTAAGATACACATTGGAAAATTACAATAGTCGGTAAGATAATACAAGTAAGTGCGATAACATTCCACCAACTTCTTCACGTATTCCTAGCATGTTGAAGTGACCGTATATTATCTACTACCTTTTCTAGTCTCTCCGATAGTTTCATGACATGATCATTCAAGTCAGTCAAACCTCTCACGCGAGTTTTGGATACTTAAAAATGGCTGCCAACTTGGGGTTCAACCTCATCGGCACAAGTAAACCCTTCACATATGACACTTTCCTACAACAAATGAATATTAAACAAAGTTAGTCCATAAACAAACAAAATGTAAAAAAATTATCAAAACAATACACGTACCTTCACATTGTGGCATCTCCAATACTTACGAAGAGAATTTCGTTCACTATGTGATGTGTGTATCTTCATATACACACCACATCTACATCTAATGCACGGTTACACATTATTCACACTGGATGTGGACATTGATGGATACCTATGTATTTATCGAAATCTACACCAACAAACCCAAAATCATCTACCTTTTTTCACATTGTACGAACATCGACTCAGAGGCTCAGATCGAAATGCAACAGGTGAAGGAATTGACGTCACCGCCATGGCTGCATTTCACTGGTTGCATTTGGGATTAGAGTTTGCTACAACTCCTAATCTCATGCCATCCGGGTTGCCAAGCCAATATACGGTTTTCATAGTCTCCTACCTGAAAATCATTTGATCACTTTTGCAAGAATTTCAGATGATCATCACAGCCTCAACACAGCAAAAAATGCAGCCAGAACAAAAAATCAAAATTATATTGCTAGAAATGGCCTGGGCGGAATGTTGGTCGATGATGGAAGCACCGTGAACATTCTGTTCGGCAGTACGTTCGACCAAATGGACGTGGATCATGAACTGACGGCCATCTCAAAGCCTCTATTTGGTTTCACAGGAGATAGCCTTGTCCCACGAGGAAAGATCACTCTGGCGATGGACTTCGGAGAACCTCCTTGCCACTTCCGGAAGTTCATGGAATTTCTGATAGTGGACACCTGCTCCGCCTACCATGGGGTCATTGGGAGGCCCGCGCTGAAGGATTTACAGGCTGTTACATCCATACACCATCTGGCGATGAAATTTTCGACGCCCGAAGGAGTGGTCAAAATTCGCGGTAATCAGACGGAGGCAAGGGCATGCTATATGAACGCGTTACGAAAGGTTGCTAAACGTGAGGATATCACCCCAGCCTCAGCGATCGTACGCTCGAATGCAGTTCTCACTGTCCCATAACGTTTTAAACGAAAAATTCATGGTTTCATAAGCAACAATCCACAATAACATGCAGCCCAGATATTCATCAACGACCTGAAGGGTTGTTCATCGATTCACATACATATCATTGGGTACGAGGAAGGGGTAACAACTCTTCAAAAATTCCCAATCCTCATCTCCCTCATCAATGAAAGAAGTATATTATACATTCGATGATTTTTTTGACATCGAAGCCCACAACAAATATGGAGGAACATACCTACAGCGCAAAGTGGACTGTAACGTGTCGTGAATAGTGGTCAATGTTGTATTTCGCTACCAGAGTCACAGTTTTGCAAACCGTGGTCTATTCTCCACCGGTGGAGCTCTTTACACGTACTGGTCGAAGCCCCTTTCTAGGTATCTTCCTCATCAATGAAAGAAGTATATTATACATTCGATGATTTTTTTGACATCGAAGCCCACAACAAATATGGATGAACATACCTACAGCGCGAAGTGGACTGTAACAGGTCGAGAATAGTGGTTAGTGTTGTATTTCGCTACCGGAGTCACAGTTTTGTAAACCGTGGTCTATTCTCCAAGAGCGGAGCTCCTTACACGTACTGGTTGAAGCCCATTTCCAGGTACGAGAATGGGCCGATTTTGGGGCAAAAAATATTCAGAAAGCCGCAGTTAAGGGAAAATTTCGATGAGCAAAAAAAAATTTAGATATCAACAGTCGGGGAGGAGTAGAGGGCAGGAAATAAGAGAGCCTCACTGGTTTTGCTCCAAAAATGGCCGGAGAAAGTATCGTGCAGAAGAAGAAGTGCAGTGGTCTAGGGCGCGGAGCAGAGGAGACAGTAGATAGACAATGGAAATGCAGCCAGAAATGGGCTGCCCATTTTGGGACAGCCCATTAACTTTAAATCCCATTTGCGGACTTAAAATGGGATTTTACCTCCTGCCCTAGGGGCAGGAGAACACCACTTATACAGAATATATTGTAATATTTAGAGCATGTGTTGACATGGTTGTTTTCAAACTTTTTTTTTTTTTTTTCAAAACTCATTTTCAATTACAAATTTCGTGGGATCAACAATTTTTATTAACATTTCAACGGCATATTTCACCAATTTTTTTTAAAAATCTCATAAAAAAAATGCTTTTAAACTCTATCAAATATGCACTTATGTTCAAAAAGTTTCAATTTAAGTGTTTATGTCATTAGGTAAATTGCGATTTGAAATCAAAATGAATCGAAAAAAATGGTTGGTTTGTTTTACCATTTTAATTTGTTTCATTTGAAAATGGGCTATAAATTGATAAACTCAATTGTGTTTACCCTATTTATCACCGGGGCTGGACTTTAGGTTTTGCAGGCCTAAGTTGGAATTTAAAAATTGGACTCTTAAATTATAGTGTGTATTTATATTTTTTTTTCTCATAAGAATTTTTCGAAACTAAATTTATAAACTCAAATACAACAATAAAACAATAAACAAAATGTAACACTTAACAATAAAGAATGCTATAAATTATTATTTTTTATCATAACCAATCTTGCAATAATTTTATTTGTATATAGATATATTTGAAAAACAAAATTCGCCGATGCAAAATATGATGTCAATAAAAAATGACAAAATCAAGTTTATCTTAATCAATTAAATTGGTTCAATCATTACCACAAAATATAATAGGTTAATTCCTGGAATATATACATTATATAAAATAAAATAGAATGAAGGAAAGAAAAATATCGCTTACAACTCTAATAACTATGCTGATTTGACGTGGCTGGATTGGAGAGGGAGATTGGTAATCCGAATTTTTGAAAGGTTTCAACTTTCAAACTGGGGAGAAGATAGATTTTGGAGTTGACTTTTTAATTGTGTAAGTTTTTTTGGTTATATGTGGATTTGGGTTGTCCTAGATTGATACTTTGAAATAAACAAAAACAAATTTAACACATATTTTTAAGATCTATGGCCCTCAAATATTTTGGGCCCGATGCAACCACCTCTTATAAAGTCCAAGCCTGTTTATCACGATTGTCAATTATTAGTCGCGACTGTAAGAAGTTTCACATCCACTTACGATAAAAACAGAACATACGTTTGTCTTCAAAAACTTTCAAAACAAATTGGAGAATTACTCTCTCTCTCTCTCTCCCCATCAATTCTCATTTTTTTAAATCTATTTTATTCTTCATTTACGGTTGAATCTCACCGCCAACAAGCGGTGTACTAGTAATTTTAAAAAAGACGATTTCAAGGATATCAAATTGTGCATGCATAAAGGATCTGAAACTGGAAAATTTGACTTTTAAATTAGTATATGAGTCATGACTAATTGGGGTAAGAGATAATGAGCCCAAAAAAAAAAAAAAAAGAGTGCTACGTTTCATAATTTGTCCTGTTTTAGTGCTATTTGAATTATTTTCCAAACCTAGCATGCCAAAAGCATAATCAAATTATAATCCAGTCCACAATTTAAAACAGATGGTGTCCCTCGTGGTGGGAATAGTGGTGAATGGCCGGGTGATCCGACCAATTTTTCAAAATGGCCGTTGACCAATTTTGGTGTGTAAATTACCAAATATATCATTGTCTTCTTCCCCGCTTATAACCATTTGAAACGATTTCAAATTCATTTGAAATGGTTATAATCCAACCCATTTCAAATTCATTTGTCTGTGAAGAAGAGAAGATTTCAAGGTTAGAATCCAACCCATTTCAATGTTAAAATCCAACCCATTTCATTTATGTAAGAAGTTTCATCATTCTCCATCTTTTTCTTTTAATTCACGGTAAAAATTGTGGATTTTGTAGTATAAATCATGAAAAAATGTATAAACTTGAGTATAAATCATGATTTTTACTTTAAATTTTTGCAAATCTGAGTTGATTTGGATGTATTAATTGAAAAAATCAGAAATCTGCGTTACCTGTTAACAGACCATGGGTCTGTTAAGGCCAAAATTGGCCTTAACAGACCCAAGGTCTGTTAGCAGACTTCTGTTAACAGACATTGGGTCTGTTAAGGCCAGTTTTGGCCTTAACAACCTTGCTGCCCTTAACAGACCATATGTTAACCGACCTGTTAACAGACCAGACTTGAGATCTGTTAATGGTCGGTTAACAGACCATATGTTAACCGACCTGTTAACAGATGGCCTATTAACCGATGGTCTGTTAATTGACTTGTTAACAGATGATCTATTAATCGATGGTCTGTTAACTGATATTATAAAATAAGAGTATTTTAGTCTATTTTACTTAAAAAAGACCTTTAAAACTTATTTGATATAAGTTAAGCTCTTCAGCGACTCCAAGCCTTTGACACGGTCATTTCAAAAATGCACCTCGTGGTGGGAATAAACCGAACCGACAGTGTTAAATTGGTTAAACTAGGAAATTTTAGGCTTCCTTGCACCTCCTTTCTCTCTCTACAATAATAGCGAAGTCGAAGGTAGTGGAATCCCTAATCTCTATCTCTATTATTGAATTTCTTTTTGATTTTTTTACTCACAAGAAGCCTACGATTCTTCGGATATTGGGTATTCTAATTGATACTGTATTAGCTGCAGAGTAAGATTGAATTTTCAGCGATCTAGGGTTACAATATGACGACCGCAGCCAGACCCACATGGGCACCTGCCAAAGGTGGGAATGAACAAGGGGGAACTCGAATTTTCGGTCCATCACAAAAGTATTCTTCCAGGGACATTGCCTCGCACACTACCTTAAAACCTAGGTTCGTTTTTTTTATTTTCTTTTTTCCTCTTAATTTACGCCGGCTTGTTAATTAGTTTTCTTTTGTATTATATGTGCGTGGGCTTTGTGTATGTTTAATTCTGAAACATTTTTGTTGATTGTTGTGTGAATTAGTTTTTTGTGGTTAATGAGGCTGTTTCTTTTTTTGGCTATTTAACCATGTGATATGAATTTTGTGTCGTTTGATCGTGGCTCGACTAAATAAATAACACCTAAAGAAAAAAATTGTGAGAAACTGTACTGATGTTAGTTTTTGCTTTCATTGTTATGCTTTCCGCGTATTTCTTCTAGAATGCATAACTGTGTTTGCTGTATATCTTAATTGAAGAGAAGAGGAGGCAGGAAGCTACCGCTTCTAGAATGGAAGCTTATCCTTGACTTGAATCATTTTTATTTTGTATTGCTCCTGAAATAATCAAAAAAAGGTTTATGGATGAAGTAATCGGAATGACAAATTGTTACGGTTGCGGAAAGCGGGAAAAGTCGGGACCGTCGGTTACCTTCTGAATCAAAGTAGTGACGAGCCGAGTATTATGACTAAAGGGGAGAAGCTTTGCTTCGTAGACAACTTCGCTTCCTTGTCGCATCTTTCTGGCAACTAGCTTCTCAAGTGGGGGGCTTGGTAAGCAAGCTACCTTCAGCACCAGTAAAATCCCTATCAATAATAAGCCAGAATGGTAGGGAAGGTAGCTTGCTCTTCAATGGAAAGGGGGAATCTCCTTTTCACAGCCGTGCCTAATGTATGATTTTAGAACTGATTAAATGATTCTCTTGTAGCTTCCAACGTTGGGCATCTTTTTGATCTAGATGTACATCCTGCTGAGCTGGAGTCTGCCCCCTGGCGGACGGGTTATTCTTTGAAAATCTCTCTCTCTCTCTCTCTCTCTCTCTCTCCTATCTCACCTAGGGGAAATTTTGGAAGAACTTCTATGGACTGCACTCAATAGCTATTCATTAATTGGTGCTTTGCAGTGTAGAATATTTCATTTGATACTCTGTTGAGTGCACAAGAAGAAGAGGGTTATATAAAGAAAAATGTACCATGTTTCCTTTCTTTGTGGTTTCCTATTATATTTGAAAATACTGTGTTGTTTTGTGAATGTGCTTCTTGAAAAGGAAAAAAATGTATTGTGTCTGAATTTTTGACTTACAAAATGTGTATATAGCAACATGACACATGTTGCTGTGTATGTTACTTTTGCATCAAAAGTATAACTTTGATTTATGGTCACCTATGCTGGGGAATAAGGCCTTGGTTTTTTGTTGTGAAACATCATCTTTGAAAGTTTATGACATTTTCTTGTCTCACCCAGTCCATGATGATTACAATTTTAGTTCGTTATTCTTTTTTATGTTATTAGTTTCTATATATTATTCCTGCATATTATGCGGCAATGGCCGTTTGAAAGTATTTATATTTTTATTGCCTTTCATTGATACAGAAGGGAAGGACAAGACACACAAGATGAGGTGCAAAGGAGGAACCTTAGAGATGAATTGGGGGAGCGGGAGAGGAGACATTTTTCATCGAAGGGTAGGAATTGTTGTTTTGTTCTAGAGTTCATTCATTTGCTGATTTTGTATGACACTTATATTTTATGTTGCAGAGGACAGAGATCGTAGAAAGGGAGGTCATCTTCTTTTAGAAGGTAAATGGCACATGCTTGATTCACCTGTAGAAACAAACTACTTGGAATTAATTCTTTCTTGCACTGGTTGCTCAGCTAACAGCATCTTTTTTTACAGGTTCTAGGAGAGAAGTTGAAGATCGTATTATTCCACGTAGTATGGATGCCGACGATGCTGATGTGGATGTCAAAAGTGATGAAAGGTTTGCATTATTTCCCATTTTCGATGTATTTTGTCACTGCCAACTGTACTTTCCACATACACAGCTTGATATGGTGATGAATTGTATAGTCTATTATTTGTTTGGTCTCTGTTCATTAATTGTTGTGATATATGGATTTACTAAAAAAATTGTTTACCCTGTGGCTAGTGAGGAGGACGACGAGGATGATGACGAGGATGATGAAGATGCTCTTTTGGCTGAACTTGAACTTATAAGGAAGGAAAAAGCTGAGCAGAAACTACGGGAAGTAAGTTGTCCAATACTATAGTTTCTCATAGTTAGGAATGCAATGGGGCGGGGCGGGGAATTCCCCGTTTATTTATTTATTTATTTCTTTTTATTTATTCTTTTTGTTTTAAATATGATTTTAATACACCTACACAAACTTAAGAAATTATTTCTTTGTACAAGGAAGACTTACAATTAAGAATCACTGTAAGTAGAATAAAAGCACAATCTGGGAACAAGGTATGCAAGAAAACTGAAAATCAGTAACTGGGCATTAAGCATAAACTTAAGTAAACTAATAAAACAATTAAAACAATACCATATAAACACAGCAGACTGACCCGACTTTTTGTAACCAGATGGTTCTGAATTTCAGACAGAAAAAGAAAGAGTAAGTTCTGGGGGGAGCATGCTGGTCTAAGAAGATCTCCTTGTAAATAAACACGTGGAGATAAATCGGCGGCAATAGAGAGAGGAGAGTGGTGGGCCTGGTTGGTGGCTGCAAGAGAAAAGACCGAGAGAGAGGAGGGTGGTGGACCGGAGGTCATGGGAGCCGATTGTGTTTGTGAAGGTCTGAGAGAGAGATTACAGATTAGGTGCAATGTGAGAGTCTGCTTTAGGGTTTTGATTCTTTTGAAAATTGGCTTGCTCAATATGCTTTCTTAGTGACTTTTAGTCCTTTTCTTTTCGGTGTTTGGTAATTTTTTTTTTTCTTTTTTTAATAAAATAGAAGTTAAACAGGGCGGGTCTGTGGCTGGGACCACGATCCCCGTCCCGTCCCCGCTTACCCGGTTAAGTGGGGAATTCCTTCCCCGCTCCGCTCTGCTGCCATCCCTACTCATAGTGTGTATCTGTTTTTGGAGTTCTCCTTCACGTGTTGTTCAACAATGCTTGGTGAAGTTAATTCAAAATTTTTGTATTTATTAGAGGAATAGTTGCGATTCTTCTTTGATAAGGTTGCATGATGCTCAGTATCCATATCTTGACACCATCCAGTGGCTTTGCCATTAAAACAATAGTTGGGTTAAAATTTAAATTAAACAACACTGTCAATTTCTGATTAATTTATGTCTCTTCCCCTTTTCCTTGATGTGCTTCTGGCAGGAGCGACAGAAGCAAGAAGAAGAGCTGCAAGCCAAAGAGGCGGAATTGTTGCGTGGAAATCCTCTTTTAAATAATCCGACTTCCTTTAGTGTAAAGAGAAGGTAGTATGCCGTCAATCTTTTGTCCTTAGTCGCATGCTATTTTATTTATATTGTATTGAAGTGTTACCTAAAACTTATCTGTACAGGTGGGATGATGATGTGGTTTTCAAGAACCAGGCTCGTGGTGAGACCAAGATTGCAAAACGCTTTATCAATGATACCATCAGGAGTGATTTCCATCGGAAATTCCTCCAAAAGTACATGAAATAAAACAACTATTTGAGTAAGATACTCAGAGACGTGGCATAAGATGTAATGAATAGTCTGCTTGAATGTATCAGCAACTAAAGTAATACTATGAACGGGCTCGATTTGTTTCTGATTGTTGTTTCCTTGCAGAAATTGCACTGTAATTTTCATTTATGTGGATTGTTTCTGTGTTCTATATAATGAATTGTTGTTATATTCTATTGCACCGCCTATACCTTGATAGCTGAATATTGGATTCTATTGATATATATTCCCATTGGTTTCTGAATAGTGTTTTGTTTGGTAATTTTTTTTATAAAGATTTTAAGCAGTGAGTGTGGATAGAAGTTGGTGGTGTTACAAAATGTGTAAATAAAATAAAAACAATTTTAAACTTGCTTATAAGTACTCCCAAATATGTCGCTGTGGTGTGGAGTCGAGTTATGATTAATTTTTAATGTCAACAAAGTTGATTCCAGCATGTTTTGTTCTTGACCAATAAATATATTTTCTATTAAATACATAAATAATAAAACGAATGCATACAAATATATATAAATCGTCAAAACTGTGTAGACAACAAATTCTCATCATATTGTCAGCCATCACAAATAAAAACATTTTTCACTTCTAGTGGAAGTCTTGTAGTATCAAAACACATTGTACGAAAAGATTTGATCTATTACAACATATTTATTATCAAAATTCTACCCTTCAAATATTGTAGATGCTAATTTTTCTGCGAAGACAAATGTACGCCAAGAAACGATAAGCTAGAGCCATGGCTAATAGCACCCAAACTTCTTGTAATCCACCATTCAAACTCACAGTGTCAAATGAAGGTGAACTCTGCAAACTCCGGCAGCCGTCATGGCTTTCGCACTCGTATAAGTCGTCACCTGAATACTGCACCTTCAACAGAAGCCTAAAGCCATAGTAGGTGAAAGATACATACTTGAGCCACTGCATAAATTTTGGAATGTGCTGCAGTAATAACATATCATTGTTAAACCTTGGAACTCAATCTCGTACTGTATTCAACGGCCTAGTTTTGTGAAAATTTAAGTTGTTAACGAATGATTGTTGCTCATAAGAATGAAGCGATCTCAATACAACAGGTTAGAAGAGACAGGTGGAGACTAGAGACCAAAGCTAGTATAGCTTGTTCTGGTTGTTAAGGATCTAATTGTTTTGAATCTTCAAGTAGAACTAGCAATGAACAAAGTGGCGAAAAATGATTTATTGAGTTCATTCAAATTTATCAAGAACAAAACTTCATTTATTGTTTCTTTTGTGTATCTATGCTCTTTCAAGTTTAATACCTGAACATAGTATCCTCCAGTGAGAAGAAATAACATCAATATCAGAGAAGCAATCATCCCAGCCCTTTTGATGCTCATTACTGCAGCTCCAAAAAGTTCTCCTGCACCCTAAATGCAGAAAATGGATCAACAAAATTAAAAAAATAAACGCAGGTAGGCCGTTTTATAAGTTAACTTACTTGACTGGTAATGGTGATCAATAGTATTGCGGCTAATGTCATGAAGAAACATTCGACTGTCCTCTTGAAACCAGACATGAAATACAAAATGCACATGAAAAACATGGGATATAAAATATGAGCCACCATGTCACATAGAGTGCTGCTAACATAGTACACACTCAATCTGTACATGTCTGTCTTCCTTTCTTTCACCAAGTATATCTTCTCGAATGGAAACACATATACTGCTCCAAATATCGACGAAGAAGTCCAGAAAATGCAAATGTAGAACAATAAACCAATCTGCAATTTAGCGTAAACAACGTTGTTTTTAGATTACTTTGGAAAGTTAAAGAACACGTATCAAGGAAAGATGGGAAAGTGAGAATGTGTGCAGATTTACCTGATCCCTGAGTTGAGCCTCAGTTTTAGTATTCGATTTCCACCAGAGAAGGCCTAATAAGACAGCAACTCCTAGTGCTTGAACGAGTCGTAGTTGATCAAAGTAATCTCTCCATCTTTCTTTGAATGTTCTCTTGCACAATATCCTGAATTGTTCCCACCAAGTTAGAGTCCAGTCCTTTTTAACTTGAATGGCTAACTGAAGGCGCTCTGACGCCTTTGATATCTGATGATTCTCTTGCTTTTCTTTGGGTTCGAGTTCGACTTTGTATTTATGCTGTAGATACTAGTTGGGAAAGACACATTCAGTAGCGCGTCTTAGAAATCAATTTTGATAAGGATCGAGAAATGGATATTAAACCACCTCATTGTTAGAGAGGGGAACATTTATTTATTTAAACTTAGAGTGCGTTTGATAGAGATTATAAACAGTTTATAAACCAATATTGGTTTATTTAAATTGAAATTGTTGACTTTTCATGTTAAAAGTGGGTTGAAAAGTCAAAAATTACGGCTGAAAAAAACCAAAATGGGTTTTTAATCCCTACCAAACGCACGCTAGTCTTTAACAACACGTTGGAAGTATCAAGTAGGAAAGGAATGCTCACTCTTATTATAACTCTTTCACACTCAGCAGTTCCCTTAGACGCAAGTAATTCTTCAGGAACAGTTATGTCATTTACTTGTCCTGTTGCCAAATCCAGCAAGAATTCTGCAGGGTTCATGGCTATCTCTGGGACGAACCTTAAAGACGAAAAGTACTCCATCGACTCTCTGGCTTTTCCATAGTAGACAGGATACCCTTCCGATATTAACAGAACCCTGTCAAACATGTGAAACATCCTGCTTGAAGGCTGGTGGATTGTTGTAATAATTGTTCTTCCTGCCTATGAAGACATAAAATGTATCCTTTAGACGCTGTCCTTCAATGTACATCAAGTGCGTGTTTGGTAAGTGGTACTCGATTAGACTGGACAATATCCTTAAGAGTGTTCTGTACTACCGAATCCTCTTTACCAAACATGCCACAAATATCTTGATGGTGAGTTGTGTACCTTGGCAAGACCTTGAAGTATTTGAAGTAGTCTAGTTGCAGAAGTTGAATCAAGACCTGAAGTTGGTTCGTCAAGGAATAGTAATGAAGGATCGACGAGAATTTCATACCCTATGCTGGTTCTTTTCCTTTCTCCCCCGGATACGCCTTTAACAAATCCTCCACCAATTCGTGTATGACGACACCTATATGGTTGTCAAATCCAGACATACATGGTCATACAAATCGTGTCAATTGAAACTTATGTTTCTTGTATTTTTCCAGAAATACTTAGAAAAGATCATAAATAGTCTGAAGTCTGGACTAACCTTTCGAGGCCTAATTCCTTAACAATCATCTCGACTCGTTCATACTTTTGGCCTCGGCTCATTCTGCTTGGAAGTCTTAAAAAAGCTGCGAAAACTAAGGTTTCTTCCACCGTCAATTGCGGTAAAAGTATATCATCTTGCGTCACAAACCCGATCCTGTAAAACAATGGAACATGCTTGACATAGAACTTGATTAACATTGGTAGCTTGTCTGGTATGGTGGACTTTACAGTACTAGACAGTAGTGTAGAAGAAAAAGAAGTTAAAATCTTATTAATCATACTGTTGAATCCTGTCTCAGTCTGTTGAGTAGTGTGTACCTTCTCTTGAGAGCTGGATTGTATGGAATATCGTTGCAAGTAATAGTTCCAGTAACGTTTTCGTTCAATCTCCCACCTATTATCTTTAACAGAGTTGTTTTTCCACTACCAGAAGGCCCCATCAAGGCAAGAATCTCTCCAGGGCCAATGCTCCCAGTTATACCTTTCAATATCTTCTTGTAGTTATCTTGTTCAATGTTCAATTGTGAAGCTACCTTCGACACGACAGCCTTCACAGGATTACTCGAGGAACCTTGAGGAACTTTTACCTTGAATTCCACATCTGCAAACTGCATTGAAATGTAACGTAGATTAGACAGTACTAGACAATATATCTTCTATATAGAAATGAAAAGGATCCAATTTGCAAGTTTCCAATTCAAAAGCAAAACGTTTAGAAATTGATCGAACTTTTTCCTTCCAAAGTTTATCACGCGAGAATCAACTCTTTATTGATAAAAAGAAATCACAAAAAAGGGTATGTTGATAGAAACGAACTGTCTAATATGATCTGAATGAGCAAGTCTTGCCTTGAGAAATATCGGGAGGGGCCGGTCTTTACTAGCATTCGATATCTCGTCCTCGATATCAATCTCAGAACTCCTATTTCTCAAGTATGCTTGAGACATAACCTCTATGCTATGACCAAAACCATTGCTGCCTGCAATTTGCATGGATCCCATTGTTGGAGGAGAAAGTGACAAATCTTCAATTTCATCTTGCCTTTGTTCCATGCTCCTTAATTCTCACATCAATCTATGAAGCTTAATCTTCCTACCTATATACATATGTTATGTAGAGCATGTTTGGCGCAGTTCAAATATAAGTAAAAATTATTTTTAAGTAACAATTTTGTTGCCAAACACGTTTGGATGTTTAGTAACTTGCTAACAAAATAATTAACTCGGTCCCAATTTTAATCAATAAAAAAATTATTTATTGTAAAACTTAAGTAAACTTTTTAAGCTTAGCCAAACATGCAACAATAGCAAACCAAAGTTCTGCCTCATACAGTGAGAAATAATGTTAATTGTTGGGCAACAAGCTTTTTATGGCTAACTGTAGAAATTTAGATGGCTTGCTTTTAGTTATCACACACTTTTTGCACTACATTGACTTGTTTAGATAAGATTTTTGACAATCTTTTAGCTAATTTTCATTTTCTCGAAAAGAGTGTGAATAACTAGATTATTTTTTAAAGTTAAATGCTTTTGGGTGACCGATAATGAAGTTGTACCGAACCAAAAAGAAGCATGTAAACGACCTCATCACACATACAATCGAAAATTTCTAGACAGTAAGAAGAGCGAGAGCTTAGATTTCATACATGTTGAAGAATGAGTAAGTGACTTGTTTAACTTATTTCAAGGAATTCACAAGAGTCATAGCACAAGTGTACCGTCATAGATATTGGCGGATTTACGTTTTCCTCCACCTTAACACCAGATGCCTCAAGACCCTCAACCCACGGTTTGAACCATGCAATTGGATTAAAGATTCGACTGTTGAATAATAGCCTAACTGTGTATATTAGGGACAACGTATTTGACAATATTCATAATGATGTAATTATACGACGATTTGAAAGTATAAAAACGCGTGGACAACTTTTGTAGAAATGTATTTAATTATTTTTATTAATATTATGTTGCTTGAAAAAAAAAAATTGTGACTTAATTTTTGATTCCACAATAAAAAATGTATGACTCTTACTGGGATTTCTATTCTTTTTTTAGCACATGTTTGATAGAGCTCTTTTTTTGGCAGAGCTCTTTTTTTTCTTACACTCATTTTCAATCATATATTTTATTAGACCCACAACTTTTATTAATTTTTCAATCACGCGTCTCATCATTTTTTTATCAAAATCTCTTGAAAAACTAATTTTTAAACTCCAAGATGGTCTCCAAAATTTCATATCATACCTATTTTATGTAATAAACTATGCCTCTTTAATGCTTTCTTGAAATTTAAACATGAAATTTTAATAGAAGTCTCAAATGGATATATGAATTGTCGTGTTTGATGATTCTAGAAACAGAGGTGAATTATAGACATGATCTGCGTCTCATGTAAGACTTCCCAAAAGGGATGTGTATATGAATATAGTATGTTTATAAAGTTGAGTTAATTTCACTAATATGGTCACTGAAGTTCAAATAAATTTTAAAATGGCCATTACAGTATTTTTGTGACCCATTAAATAAATTTAAATGATATTATATAATTTGTTACCCTTTTAGTTTGACTAACACTATGTCCGACGTAGTAGGTGTTAAATCTTTATGTCGATTAATGATGGTTAAAGTGATTAATTACTTTTAACCAATTTTTAGTTTTAGCTCTGTTAAGACATTTCTAGATTTATGGTTAAAAAAGAACAATTTGTAATTTTTTTGGCTAAAGATGAAGTTTTTTCTCATAAGAATTGCGTTTTATTGTGAAGACATGTAATTTCACAACATGGACATAACGACCAATGGTTGACATCGAGATTTAACCGGCCAATGTCAGGTTAGGAGTAGATGCTAGTAAATGAGTGAGCAATTAGATAATACTCTCCTCGTTCTATAAAGATATATTTATTTATTTTTATTTATCTGTCCCAAATTATAGACCACGTTTTTTATTGATGATATTGTTAATTTTTTTAATTTTCTAATATATCTATATTTAATGTCTTTTGTTATCAACAAATATGATCTGCTACTATATTAAGTGTATATGTAAATTAACAAAAAATATAAACAAAATTTATTGTTCAAATTATAGTAAACATTTTTTTTATCTGTGTAAAAATATAAGTAAGTTTATCTTTAGGAAATATTATTTAATTTTATTGTCAAAGTAGGTTACAATAATATTTTAATGACCAATTTGATATTTTACTTGAACTTCAGTTACCATTTTTGAAATTAACTCTTACAGTTTGAGTTTAAACTATCTGTATCAACAAGACGACGCCGTTAAGCGCACAAATCTCCGTCGGAATATCAAAAACTAACAAAGCGAGTCCCATTCCCTGCGGCTGCAAAGAGAAATAAACTGTTCACAAGAGAATAATGGAAGATTCGGAAGAGATACTGCTGAACTCGGTGGCTAACTCGGGGGTTCCGATTCCACCCGGCGTGTCATCGGTCCTTGATCTTACTCCGCCCACCCTGTTCTCCATCTGCTCCCACGCGCTCCGCTTGATCGACTCCAACCATACGCCGTCGCTTCCTACGTCCATGCCCGAGGACTCAATGGCTGATCGAGTGAAGATCTGTACGGAGCTCGCCTCCGCCTTTAAGAACTTGGGCTTCATGGGCGATCTGAGCTTCCACAAGGTTAAAACGTTACACTGCTTACCATTTTCTGATTTTGTTTCTCTCTTAAATTAATGTTGTTATTTCTGAATTCTACCTCACTCGTGAAAGCCATTTATTGTGGGTTTAGAGCACACTGCCCTTACCAGCCGATGTGGGATTCAGTAGTAATCGACAATCGTTGTATAGTGTGGGTAATGCATGCTGGGATAATATGACGAAATAGGACAATTAGGGATATGAACGTTTTAAGAATCCTCTTGATTATATGAGGCAACTGTTGACGTCAAAATCCTCCTAGATGTGTCCGGTCAACAAGGAGTCAAGGACAACTTGAAATTATTTGTAAGTTCTGCAAGATTGATTGAGCTTCGTCACCTGAAGTTGAGGTTGCTGATTTGAATTTCAAGTTAGTTACTCTTGAATTTGACAGAGTTTTAAACGAAGAGATTGGGCTTGTTCGGTGTATTTTTTTTTCCAAAAATGGGTTTTTTTGTCCACTCTTTTGACTTTTCAAAATTTTTTGTAGTGAAAAGTTTGAAAAGTAAAAAATAGTTGGCAAAAAAATGTGTTTTTATGGAAAAAAAAAATGGAACCGAACAAGCCTGAAGCTAATTTTTTTTTCTTTCTTTTTTTTTTTTTGATCAAAGCCTGAAGCTAATTTTTCATAGTTGGAGTGAATGGTCTTGGGTAGTTATTGGTAAAAGCTCAGAGCTATGCTTTCTTCATAGAGCTTCTCATCAATGTAAAAAATACTATAAATCTTTAAACCAGGAGACTGAGGAGAGGAGAACCTAAAATGATTTTTCTTGCATTTGATCTATTTTGTGAAGAGTTGAAGGAATATCAAATCTCTTGAAATATTGGACAGGCCATATCATAACTTACGCGCATTAGTCACATCCCTCAAAGTATGGGCAAACCATGGCCTGCTAGAGTGTGGAACAAGCTGGTGTCATTCTAATCATCATTTGGGTTGGGATGAAATTTACCAAGCTTAGGCCGTGGCATCATACTAGCTTCTATACATAGTTGAATCTGAGCTCTCTTGTATGGCTACGGGTGCCTCATTGTACTACTTGATCTGAACTTAGGCTTTAAGATGGCCTTTTAGCTGGGCAACGACTGTTAGTTGACTTCTATATGACATAACCCCAATAACTTCTTTGTCAACCACCTAGCTTAATGTTCCTATCTTGAGATCTCCCAAGATTAGTTTTGGTCAAACATATAGTCTTGAGTAATAAGTTAATAACCTCACTCGCCACGTCAAGTTGGTAGGTCTCATCAAAGTGTCACATAAGCACGGACATAACATCAACTATCGGCCAAAGACCGATTTTCCGTCACCCTTTAGTTATCTCCCATCCCCTAACCCAGAGAGTGGGAGATGAAGGAAGAGGAAAGACTATTGTATATTTTTGGCCACCACATAGTTGGAAAAGAGAGATGAAGCAAAGAGGCAGAAAAAAGTTCTGGCACTCATGCACACTCACAATCATTTATGAGTCAGTTTAGCATAGTGTTATTGTGAAAATTGTATGGCAATGTGCACAGTTATATATTTCACTCTTGAGAGCAAGATATTTCAGAATGTTCTAAGTTGAAGTTAGAATTCAATGCTAAATTCCACGCTTCTATTCCAATTTTTTTCTTCCTCCCATTTTCTTTAAGAAAAGGCCTTTTAATCTATTCTTGATCTTATGGAAGTAGGATACATGCTAAATAGGTCAACAAAATTTTTCATGACATTGACTCTCCAAAGTTCTATAGGATTAGAAAGATAACGGTTTTTTTAGGCACTGATCTTTCTGCTCCCTTCCATATAAAATTGTTAATTTATTTTTCATGTGTTATTCATTGCATTAAATAGAGTGTACCTGTTGGTTAGGCAGTTCCTTTATCCAACTGAAGAGGACTTGTATAAGTTGGTGAGATTCTTGGTCGGAAGGCTGTCTGAATCTTCTGAAGCCCGGATAGCTGCATTGGGAGGAGAAGATAAAATAGGAGGCATCTCAAAGGACATTATCGGCAATAAAGGAGAACCTCTGGAAAAGGAAGAGGTTTTAAAAGGATTGAAAGATATAAAACTGAAGACTCAGCTACCTGAGTACTCTTCTATGAAGTCTGAAGACGACTTCACTCAAAGGTCTAATGAATCTGATTTAACTTTACAAAATGGAACAAGAGTTAGGGTTGAAGAATCTGGAGCAAAAGAACCAGATTCCAGTCAAGGGTCTGGTAAGGAGGAGTTGTCTGCAAAGTCAGCAGAATTAAATAATCTCGAAGAGGAGCTTGAGTTGTTGAAAGCAGCAGCAGAGATGATATTTGATGATCAACATCCTATTCAGTTCTACATTGAACAGCTCAATGACCAAACAGAAGCAAAAAGACAAAAGCTCATGGAACTCGAGTCTCAATGGTAAGGTATTGGTGATACGTTCAAGAGTTCTAATCTATGGTTGCAATTTCATGCTGGCAAAGCATGTCTGGATATTTCTTGATGAAACTGCATTATGCAATGTAAACAGGACTTACATTTTTCCTGACCAAACAAGTAAAATGAAGTGTCAAATTCTTTTTATGTGATTTCCCATTTGATATTTCTTAAACATTGAGACTTTGTAACTTGTAACCTGTAAAGAATGCATGTTTGGTATGCAATACTGGACTAGACCGTAATATATAATGAGCAAGATTTTAGCCTCTCCCTCTTCAGTAATGCTATTGAGTGCTGTCCAATCTTTGCTACCAAACATGCCATAATTTAAGCATTGTAGTGAACTTTCACCACAAACAGGATGCAAGTGATAATTGACTAGCTACATCTAATGCAGGGAATCCATTAGAAAACCTCTGGAAGAGAAAAAGGGAAATCTTGAGCAGTCCCTCCGTGCCCTAAATCCAGAGGCTCGTGAAAAGCTTACAAAAGTGAAAGAAATTGAAATTGAAACAGAAGGTGTCTTAGCTGAGACCAAAGAAAGGTACTCCATTGCTATGATTCCCATCGAGAAAGAAATGTATGAATGGGCTATTTGTCCCCCAATTCACTCCTATGGAGGCCTTACGAGGGCATAGCGTTCCACTCCCCCGGAAGTGACGGCAGAAGCTCTTACAGCGTGTCATTGGCCTTACATGGACAAATTTTGTTTGCAATTATACAAATAAATTCTGGCTTTACATTTCAATCCATGGAATCTTCTAATATCTGTACCTTGTTTTTAATGTTTCTTAGTATCAGTGTTTAACTGAAGAGCATCAAACCAAAAGTCTAGCAATGACCTTTATATGTTTCCTTTTTTCTGAAAGGCAGGCTTCATATCTGAATTATTTTGTGAAAAAAAGATGATGTAGGGAAGTGAAGATTAAGTAGGAACTAAGTGTATCAAAATGTGTTTGAAAACCAGCATGTCCTATTTCATATTGAAAACCGACATGGTCTGGTCTTAAACATTTTTGGATCACAAAATGGGTTCCAGTTTGCTATCCACCGCAGTTCCACAACACAGTGATTAGACCTGCTATGCATCACATTTGAGGATGTTAAATGGATGTCTGGTCATGCTACAAATAGGTAAGATAAGAAATGAGGATATATGATAACAATGGAGCTGGCGTTATTGAGGATAAATTAAGGGAAGGACGACTAAAGTGGTTGGAGACATGTTTTGCTTATACCTGTTGATATGAGTAATGCGATCCTTTGTAGAACAAGTCACGAGAGGGAGGGGGTAGACCAAAACTTACAGAGTCTGTTGTAGTTGTCAAGGATCATTCTTGTTTAAGCATAGCTTGGTTTAGCCAAAGCTTTTACCTCGTAAATCATGGAAATGTGCTGCTGCATCTTGAGCATTGGATGACTTTTTCAAGTTTCTCATCTCAATGGGATGTTAATTATGATTATCTATACTCATTTTCTGTCATTTTATAGGGAGGAGGAACTATCTAAGCTGTCCGCAGATCTTGAGAAGCAACCCAAGTTGGCATCCAGGAGATCCTACATTCAACGGATAGAAGAGATCACAAAAAATAGCAGGAAACAGGACATTGACATACAGCGGATCTTAAAAGATACAAGGGATCTTCAGTTGGAGAGTAATACCATCCAAGATCGCCTTAATCGAACTTATGCTGTGGTGGACGAAACCATTTTCAGGTATAATCTTCTGATGAGCCTTTTTTGTGCCTTTGTTTGAAGGCTGGTCTGTAATTTATAGTTAAAAAAAATAGATAAAAAATTTGCAGGGAGGCCAAGAAAGACCCAGTTGCTCGACAAGCTTACAAGATTCTCACTATCATCCACGAGAGTTTTGAAGAGATTGCTGAAAGCATTCTCGCCACTGACAGAACCCAAAGGAGTGTGGCTGATTATGAGGCCAAAATCGCAACAACCAATTCTAGACTCTTGAATGTGGACAAGGTACAAGCAGATCTCGATGCCATCAAAATAGAAAATGATCTCCTTGAGCAACGCCTTCATGATATATGAATCTTTAAATCTCAATCAAACTCCCTATTAATTAACTATGAACCAGATTGTTAACTTACTTTCTTGTTTGGGGGTTCATTTACGGGGCAGTGTAAATTAGTTAATTCTTGTGTGTGTGTGGGTGTGTTTTTTTTTTTTGGCCGTACTCTTCCATTGACATATATGCCTTCATGGTTGTAGATTCACACCTTCCATTTTTTCCGAAAAATATGTTGCATTCTCCTTGCCCCTGTCATTTCTTCTGTTCATCTTTCCCCCTTTTTTGTTAAATTTTCTTTCTACCAGAATGATTTCCATGTGATAAGATTTATCAAATAAAAAGATAGCTTCGCAGATGAAGCAATGAATGTTTGTCAACTTTATGTAATTTTGTTGAATCTTTCAAATAACAAAAGAAGATTTACGCAGTCGATCTTAAATTTGTTAGAAATAGGATGAGAAATATTTAATCTTTATAAAAACAAGTCGACTTTTATAACTGTTTAATCTTTATAATTTATAAATTCACTCTCTTTATACTTATTGTGTAAGTTTTATTAGTCAAAAAGACTCGTTTGAGTTAAGTGGTCTCTATGATGGTTGAATTGGATGAAGTTCAGAAATCTTTATAATCAACTTTTGATGATTTTGTAAGTATTAAGTTCTTAAAGTATTTACTTGAGAATTGAAGAAAAACAAAAATTTGTACTTGTTTACATCACTTGCAATTTTTTCTGTAAAGTTGTGTATTTTAGAAATTTGAAGTAAAGTTGTCACTAGATCTTTAGTAAAAAAATTATCATATTCATATTAGGTCGAATTATCATTGTGTACGTTTTTAACAAGCTTAGGGTCCTTTTGACAGAGATTATAAACTAGTTTATAAACTAAAAATAGTTTATAAACCATGTCAAACAAGCTCTTATTTAAGTCGGATAATTTAAAATAAATATTTTGTAAGAGAGGAATGACATGTTCAATACAAGTTTTAAATAGAGCTTTATAGTGAAATTTGGCAAAGAGAGTGACTTATGGGCGCAACAAGATTGCTGAATCTTGGAAAGATATCGCTATCAACTAGTTGCTCTTATTCGAGTCGGATAATAAAAAAAAAAAAATTACATATCAAAATAACAATAAGCAAGGATAAATTTAATAAACACTCACTAAACTTTCAAGTTGTAACTATTGATTCACTGAACTTTTCATTGTCACTAATAACTCACTAATCTTAGACTTATGTTCATCATCGACTACCTGTCCACCACGTAAGAATCTCATTAGCTAAACACTTTTTTATCCAACAAAAGGCAAATTGTGTGGTACAATTTCTCCAAATCAATCCCCCTTTTCTTCAAATCGTTGTTGCCCTAAATTTTATTAATTTTCATTAGGTAGTTATTGGTTAAGATGAAATTTGTAGTGTTATGGGTTTTGGTTGGTGGTGTTATGTATTTTTTGCAAAGTAGTTCAAGTTTATTTACAGACTGTTGGTCTTTGTAATTTTCATTAGTTGAAGGTCAGGTGGTCTATCTAAATGATAGTGTAATTTATTTTGATTTTCATAATCTGAGGCTATAGTGTCATGTGAAGTTCATTTAAGTGCACATTGTCATTCTGCCATTTAAGATTCAGATTCATGAAATGAAATTGAACTTGTCAAAATGAGGGAGAAATGTCATCATTTTGTTGGATGAAAAAGGTGTTTAGGTAATGCGATTCTTATGTGGTAGACGGTGGACATAAGTCAAAGATCAACGAGTTATCTGTGACAATGAAAAGTACGGTGAATAAATAGTTACAACTTGAAAGTTCAGTGAGTAAGTAATTACAACTTGAAAGTTCAGTGCGCGTTTATTAAATTTACTCAAAAATTGAAGTCTGTAATTGGTGCCACGCTACGAGCCATTAGCCACATTGGAGTTTTTCGTCTGCACATTCAAACGGAAAAGATAACGGGTGGTGGATGGTGGACATAAGCCAAAGATGGGTGAGTTATTGGTGACAATGAAAAGTTCAATGAGTAAGTAATTACATTTTGAAATTTCAGTGAGTGTTTATTAAATTTACCCCAATAAGCAAGATACTTGCATTGACAAGAAAATAAGAATTATTATTAATAACTAATGTTTTCTAATATGAAAATTGAAATGAGTAACTTTTTTTATAATTATTTTCAAATAATAAATAAATAACTTTTACTTATTCTGAAACTTAGCCAAACATGCACTAGACCGGGACCTCAAACACAAATGGATTAATTTAATAAATAGTCACTGAACTTTGAACAAGTAATTACTTATTCACTGAACTTTAAAATGTAACTTGTTATTCACTAAACTTTGTAAATCGTCACTACTTACTTACTAACTTTGAAATATAACCCGTTACTCACAAAACTTTGTAAATCGTCATCCATCCACAATCCGTCAACTCTCCCGTTTGTAAAATTAGACAGAAAATACCACGTGGTGTGGCAATTAAAATAGCAATTAAAGCAATCCACCTCAGTCAAATAAGCAGTCCCAAACACGCCTAAGCAACCAAAAAATTTATTTTTCATTCCCGCGTTTGGTCGGTCGTCCGATGTAGTACGTAAAAATACGTCGATAGGGAATGAAAAAGAATTTTTTTGGTTGCTTAAGCCTGTTTGGGTCTGCTTATTTGGATGAGGTGGATTGTTTTTAACGTGCCACGTCTGATTTCATTTGACACGTGGCATTTTTCGTCTAATTTTACAAACAGGGAGTTGACGAATGGTGGATGGATGACGATTTATAAAATTCAGTGAGTAATGTGTTACATTTCAAAGTTTAGTGAGTAAATGTTTATTTTTTCAAAGTTTAGTGAGTAACGAGTTACATTTCAAAGTTCAGTGAGTAATGTATTACATTTTAAAGTTCAGTGAGTAAGTAGTTATTTTTTCAAAATTCAGTGAGTAAGTAGTCACTTTTTCAAAGCTCAGTGAATAACGAGTTAGTTTCAAAATTGTAAGTAGTTATTTGTTGAAAATTCAGTGACCATTTATTAAATTAACCCAAGACAAACTATACCGCGACCGAAGTCCAAAGAGGCAAACAGCCGACCGCCTCTCCCTTTTTACCTGATCGCCGCTTTACTTCTATTCGATTTTTTACGCCGGCACTCATTCTTGGACTCAGTAAGTCATGGGCGGCGAGTCATTGTATGAGATCCACCAAAACGCCTATATAAAGCTGGTCCTCCACGCCCTAAAGCACGGGACCTCCGCCGTCAACGCCGCTCTCATCGGCCGATCCTCCCCCGCCGGCGAATCTGTCGAGATTGTTGACTCCGTTCCTCTATTCCACTCCCAGATCGGTCTCCTCCCTGCCCTCGAAATAGCCCTCATGATGGTTAGTCAACAGTAAACTTTTCACTCTTTATTTTTCTTTCCAATTTTATTATTTATATTTATATTTTTTATTTTTTTAATTGGAATATAATAGATAGAGGAGTATTATGGAGAAAAAGGTTTGAGTATCGTGGGTTATTTTCATGCTAACGAGAGAAGCGATGATTTTGAGCTGTCTAGTGTTGCTAAAAATATTGGCGATCACATAACACGGTATTTTCCTCAGGCTGCATTGCTTTTGGTGAGTCTTTTCAGTTAAATTTTGTGTAACCTTAATAATTTTTAGCACTTCAAAATTAGTATTGATAAGAAAAAGCTACAAGCTTGATGCATTCAATTTTGTGAATCTTTCAGTTAGAGAATAAAAAGCTCGAGGCTTTGCCCGAGGGGATGGACCGGAGTCCAGTTATGCAGGTGATTTATATTGCTATCTTGAGTTTGTGTTGAAAAAATTATTTTGTATATTAATGTTCAATAGTAACAATTTCTTAGGTAATGTAAATCTATTAATAGCTTTTGAGATTTGATCTTTTTGGTGGTAATTCGATGTGGTGGAATTTTCTGCAAGGGAATGGGCTAGGAGTGGATTCGACATTCCAAAATCTGAATTTGATCCCGTGCTTGATGTAATTGATTTCGAGGAACGGCCATCCTAGGGTCATCCTCATTCCCAATGACATGGGTTCTCTTATCCCTTACTCCAAGGGTTTGAGCCTTTTGGCCATTCCTGTCCTTTGGGAATGACACCCGTTTTTGTAGAACCAAATCTCCTTTTAATCAAATTCAGAAGTGACAAATCATTTTCTTGCCTTGTTCCTTCTACCAACCAATCAGCATCCCTGCCATCTGTTACCTTTCTCCGCCATCCCCTTGCCTGGGCCCACCTCTCGCCACCACCACCACCTCCACCTCTTCCCCTCCTACCCTAGCCTCTTGCCATTCCCAACTACTTACCTCTCTACCTCCAGTGCAAGCCCCTTCCTCATCATTCCCAACAGCTTTCTTCAAACGCCACTATCCAATTCCGCCAACCATCAACAGTAAACTGCTTTCCCCCAAGTCAACCAACAATGACCATATCCCACCAAAACCCATCTCCACCTGATCCCTCCAAAACCCAATTTCATCCACTTCTCCTTCACCATCAGGGTCGTTGTCACTGGTCACCACAACCACACATTTATATGAAAAAACACATGCAAGTCATAATTCTTGTACATAAGCAAAATCATACTCGTGTAGATCCCAAGTTAGTTAATCTTCAAATTTCAAAAATTAATTAATTTCTGCAATTAAAAAAATAAATATCCTAAAAAGAGAGAGAAAGTAGAGTTTGCTGCATCTCATGTTAGTTGGGGATTTAAACATGTTGAATTGTTTTTTTTTTTTTTTTTTTTTTTTAAATTAATTAAGGGTTTAACATACTAAACCCAATTTAAAATTACATACCCAATTTTTGACTTAAATGGCATGCTCGCCAATTTACCATTTCGGTTCCATTACCTTGTTTCACTACTGTTTACCACACAAGAATGAAATCAAGCTTGGGAATTTTCATTTCATTGCTATCTTCGTTTCTATATGTACCAAACACTGGATATCTGATGTTATCACTTCTATTCCATTCTCACATTCGTCGCAATCCTAAGTTCATTCCATTCCCAACTAACCCATGTCTGCATACCAAATGCCACTTAAGATAAGCATATGAATAAATTTTGAATCTCCATCTTTGTAATTTAGGTTAGTTGTTAGCTTCTTGTTTGCAAGTGATGCCTAAGATTTCAATTACTTAATCTGTTCATTTCGTGGTTGAGGAGAATGCATAAAGCTGTCAGTGCCTATATCTTGAGAATTTTTAAATGGACATCTTGGTCACTAATTTTTAGCAAAGTTTTAAGTTTGTCGCTCAACTTGCTTTTGTTTCAATTTTTGTTTCCAATTTGATCACTAAGTTGTATTTTTGTTCCAGTTAGAGCACCGCATCACCCTCCACAATAAAACTAACGGTATAGCCTATGTGTCAGACAAATTTTTCACGCACACAATTTTCCCATTAGAAGGCTGCAAGATGTACAAATAGCGTGTCTGACTTACAAAAAGCTTAGAAATTGTAGATTCTTCACATCTTTATGCATGGAGATGATAGCATTTGTTCAATTTTGGTTTTATTTGGCGTCGTCTAAAAGCTTGTATCTTACATACTGTGCTCCTTGGTTTGATGTGTTTACTTTCTGCATTGCCAAATTTTATTATTGCTGGCTATGTATATTGTGTTTCTTTAACTTTGATTTTATTTGGAGGGACCACTGTTCTTGTTCTCCGTAATTTGCTTCCATCCTTAAGATTTATCGATGAAATCTTCTTCTTTGCAAGTTGTGTTTTTTCTCGTTAACTCAGGGCTTCATAAACTGAATTTTCATCAACGAAGCTCTGTTTTTTGTATTCCACTCTGTTGCACAGCTTTACACAAAGGATGCATCTAGGAGTTGGAAGCTAGTAGGATCAGATGGAAGCAACAAACTAGCTATCAAGGAGCCATCAGCTAATATAGTCCTTTTGGATTACATTTCGTCTGAGAAATGGAAGGATATTATAGACTTCGACGACCACCTAGATGACATCAGCAAGTGAGGACCATAAACTAGTGGTTTTCTCCACCAATGATTTCAAATATAATTTTTAGTGGCTAATATTTTTGACGTTCCTTTTTTCCCTGTAGGAACTGGCTGAACTCAGAACTTTTCCAGTAAAATCCAACTGCCAAAACATCTTTATCATGGCGTAGCTAGTGGTGTCGGTTCTCATTCTTTTCTTGGTTGCTATTACTGAGATTTTGTAGTACTGATAGCCATAAGAACGTGAATAGGCCGAATATCAAGTTCTGCTTGTAGTGAAAATTTTGAGATATTCATATTTATTGCTCGTGCTTCTATTTCCATGGTATTCCCTGAAATAGCCTCAAAATTTCATATTATCCATCAATCTTTTCTCGTTGTCAGCGTTCAGCCTGAATTTTATATGTTCGTCTCTTATCCTTGTCAATATTCTAAATTTATTTTCCGTTTCATAAGCTCCATGGTTTTGTGAGTTCTTGTTTTCTTGGATTGGTGGGTTATCGTAAAATCAATATAGTGCAAGGATTGGTGAACCGTTAGACGTGAGAGTGATTGATCAGAACTAAGGAGGCCTATTGTGGTGGCTAATAATCTAGTTGCTTTGGATGAACGGGAGCTGTCAAAAGGATTTACATAGTCAATCATAAATTTATCGGGATGAGATTTGATTTGTTTTGTTGGCAGATGAAATTCGGTGATAATTTGGATTGTAGTTGGCCATTTTCCTTTGCTAATATAATAGTCTCAGAATAAAAAAATGTTGTTATTGATAAGTTTAAAGTCAGTTTCTAATCTTCTAGTGTCACTCCGTTTCATTTATTTCCAGAAAAATGACAAGATATAAAATAATTAGATCGTGAATAATTATCAAATGTTATGTTAGCTTTGATTTACTCTTCTCGAGTTGCTTTCCACTTAGCCGATGGCAAACATGAAGATATCTTGACTAGGAAACTATACTCTCAACATGGTTCAAGATATCTCGTTGAGAAATAAAAATTAAGAAAATAGAAATTATTTTCGACTAGGGAGGGAGGGCATTTCAAGTGGAGGAAGTAAAAAATTAAGAGCTTGTTCGATATGGGTTTTTTAGGTCAAAACGAATTTTTTCAGCCACAATTGTTGATTTTTCAAATCAAATGATAGCTAAAATAACTAAATTATCTTTAATCTTAACTATACAGATACTTTCAGTCTCATTTATGTGCGAACACGAAGATTAGACCGAGTTGATTTCGAGAACTATAGAAATATTCTGATATTCGCTGAGCTAACAAATTGTTGCTTAAATTTATCTGAGTACTTGTTTGGTGTATATTTTAATGAGTTTATAATTTTTCATTTTTTGACTTTTTGAGAAAAATTACAAAAATGACCATTTGTTTTTCGAAGAAGCCGCAATAGTTGACTAGAAAATTGGGTAATTTTACTTATTTTTCCTTCAAAAGTCAAAAAATGGAAAACTATAAACTCATTAAAATTTACACCAAACAAGCACTAAATTCACACAAAACTGCATATTTTTCTATCTAGAAAATAACATTTGGGTGCTTTTATGTTATTATTAATTTTTTAATTATACATTTCGTCAACTTTTTATTATAATTTAATATTTTATTAATTAACAAATTTTATTCTTACTAAGTCTAAAAAATCTATTAGTATATTTAAAATGAAGGACAAACATTTAATCAAAATTTTGTATTTATTTATTTTTTTGCTTATTTAAAAATATGAGAGGAAAATGAGTATTTTTGTTCTTTTTTAATGAAATTTTTAGACGAAAATTGTTAACAGAAACAATATGTACTAACTGATGAAAGATTGATGATAAGAATGCCACAAAAAAATATTAGAAATATAAATAAATATAATAATAAGTAAAAATTATGGACATATTATTCAATTTAAATATAGTGTTGTCATAGAAAAATAGTGTGACCATATTTAGAAAGGTTGTTTTTTGGAGAGAAAATGGATGAAGGGACGAAAATGCCCCTGAAAATTAGGTCACGTGCATCGCGGTGGGGAACTTAACGGCAGGATGGACGTAACCGTCCATCAAGGGCCCAATTGCACACATTGTCAATCATTTAAGGATTCAAGTGAAAAACAATGAAGAATGGGGACCCAAGTGCTACTATGGTCAATGTTTGGAGACTTCACTTGAATTTACACACACACACTCTCTCACTTTCGTCTATCCTCCCTCTCTCTCTCTCTCTCTCTCGCGCACACGCACACGCACACGCACACGCACAGTAATACAAATTTAGGGCTCCCTCTTTCAGCAATGGAAATGATAATCTATTATGTTGTCTGGTGAGATCACATTATTGATAATTTATGGATCTGCAACTTCAACGTAGACAATATAAATAAGCAACATAGGTAAGACAATTTGAAAACCCACTATCAGTGCTCCCAGTTGTATACCAAGTGTGCAATCGCCACTCATAATGGCCATACGCTGTCAATTTCCGTCGCAGTTGAAGTTTCACCAAATATCCACCACCAACTCCACCGAGCCGCAACATCCCACCGTATCTTTCTTCCCAAAATTCTACTACCAATCGTCCCTCAAATTCAAGATCTTCGCGTCAGCGGTTCATAAATCTGTGGCTGTCACAGCCGAACCCGAACCCGTTTTCACCTCCGTGAAGTCTTTCGCCCCGGCTACCGTTGCCAACCTCGGGCCGGGTTTCGATTTTCTGGGCTGCGCCGTTGACGGTATCGGCGATTTTGTTACCCTTCGGGTTGACCCGAGTGTCCACCCTGGTGAGGTATCCATTTCTGATATATCTGGTGCCGGTTCCAAGCTTAGCAAGAACCCACTTTGGAACTGTGCGGGTATTGCAGCCATTGCTGTTATGAAGATGCTCAATATTCGATCTGTTGGGCTCTCCCTTTCCCTTGAGAAAGGCCTTCCCCTTGGCAGTGGCCTCGGCTCCAGCGCTGCCAGTGCTGCCGCAGCTGCTGTCGCTGTAAATGAATTGTTTGGTGGGAAGTTATCGGTTTCTAAACTCGTCCTTGCCGGCCTTGAATCGGAGTCGAAGGTGTCCGGTTATCACGCGGACAATGTGGCTCCGGCGATCATGGGAGGATTTGTTTTAATTAGAAGCTATGATCCTCTAGAATTGATGCAGTTGAAGTTTCCACACGAAAAGGACTTGTTTTTTGTGCTGGTTAATCCGGAATTTGAAGCTCCCACAAAGAAAATGAGAGCTGCATTGCCACAGGAGGTTACAATGTCCCATCATGTGTGGAATTGCAGTCAGGCTGGTGCATTGGTTGCATCGGTGTTGCAAGGGGACCTCACGGGCTTAGGGAAGGCACTTTCATCGGACAAAATAGTGGAACCAAGGAGAGCGCCATTGATTCCAGGAATGGAGGCTGTGAAGAAGGCTGCAATTGAGGCTGGTGCATTCGGATGCACAATAAGCGGGGCAGGGCCCACTGCAGTGGCCGTGACAGATGATGAGGAGACTGGCCGAAAAATTGGGGAAAGGATGGTGGAGGCTTTTATGGAGGGAGGGAATCTGAAGGCCATGGCTATGGTCAAGCAGCTTGATAGAGTTGGTGCTAGGCTTGTTAGTAGTGTTCCCAGATAAAATTGCTGACAAATAACTGAGGGTACCATGTCTTTTGCTTTTTCCTTTTCCTTTTTCTTGTTTGGTTGTGGCGTTTATCCCTCAACCACAAAATAATCCTCAGTTGGCTTTGACCCATAATGGAAGTTGTTAGAATTTGTCAATGAATTGCCCGTGAAATTGTCTGCCTTCATTGTTTGAGTTTTTTTATCGATGCATTGATATGCTTATCCCCCCACCCATGCAACCAGGTAAGAAGTAACTAGTTTGTGCATTGCAACTGTGATGCGCCTGTTAGTTTTGTAGTGAACAGCCGCTTGGAATGGGAGTAGATTCAGTGTCAAGAAATACAACATTCAGATTTCGCAAATACTTTTTCTTGATTTACAAGTTCTTGTTGATTCACAGTTAAAATGATAGTGGTATTTGTATATCCCAATCCACCTGTCCCTATACAGTGTAAAGAGAAGAGAAGTTTCCTAACCAAATCTGAGAAACCTAAAGCGTCAAGTAGTTCACATCTGTTGGCACGACCAGTCAATCCATTGCTATTTGCAACCAGAGTTTCACAGGGACCAAAAAGCACGGGTATATAAGACATTTTTAGTTATCTGATTTCGAACCGCTTTATCTACCAGTTAAAGCACCGATGGGTAAGTGGATCTTGTCAAATACAAGACTGCTAGATGTTTCTTGCCCACTTCAAGCAGCAAAAGACATAATATTGCTGGTGACCTTGATTGCTGATTGCAGCTTCCCTGGCTGCTAAAGAGCTGTTTTCTAATCATACCGTCCGTTCATGATTCACTTCACAATTTTCGACCATCAATAATATTATTCTGCTGAAGTTTTTACATTTGCACATCACTTTCTGGATGTTTCTAGTGATTTCTCCAATATGCGTTTGTGTTACCTTCTTACCTCCAAAGTCCAATAGTAGTTTGGATGATTGTAGTTTGAAACATCTTAAAGTTAAGAATGAATTCAATGTCTGAAAACTTATCCACTGGAAAGAAAAGCAAGGATATTTCCTTTGTGACTATCTCTCGGGATTTTACACGACCATCAATAATATTATTCTGCTGAAGTTTTTACATTTGCACATCACTTTCTGGATGTTTCTAGTGATTTCTCCAATATGCGTTTGTGTTACCTTCTTACCTCCAAAGTCCAATAGTAGTTTGGATGATTGTAGTTTGAAACATCTTAAAGTTAAGAATGAATTCAATGTCTGAAAACTTATCCACTGGAAAGAAAAGCAAGGATATTTCCTTTGTGACTATCTCTCGGGATTTTACACGAGAGCTGTGTCTTTGTTCAAGATCTCTGTTCTTTTCATGGACCCTTATCCTTTTTCACTTGTTTATATCCTCTGTTTTGTGCTTGTCTTTTGCTATGTGGTGGTTATTGACTCTGTAGTCTTTGAGAAATTGCATTGTATTCGATAGAATACAATTGAGTCTCTTCTTGCAACTTGGCCGTGATTTAAAGCAACATTCCTCTTTTAATATTTGTGCTTCTTACGGTAAAATGGCTGCATTTTCAAGTGAACATAAGTGATATTTGCTTCCATCGTGATTTGGAATCTTGGCATATTTTCTGTTAATTTGATTGATCAGCATCTGCACCTAAATCATGGTTCACAGCTCTATCTTTTATGGGATTTACTTATGCCACAATAAAAAAAGATGATTTTTTGTGATTGAAATATTTTAGAACTTTTATGAACTAATTTCTGGTGTTTTGTTGGTTAATGTTCAATTGGTAGTTGGATGACTATGTTTCTTTTAACCCATTTGTCTTTTTTTTTTTTTTTGGTTAACGTTGTTTGAACAAAAAAATGTATAATCTACTCATTTGTCTATAATAATCACAGTTCCTTAATTTATCTGGCTTTATCTTGGTAGACACTTCCCAGCTTTAGACGGAACACATTAAATTTTGGATTGGCCGAGTATAATTAATTTAAAGAGTCCGCATTCGTTCAAATGGCCCAGAATCTGGTAACTAGGATTTCTTTGCAAAGCTTACCATAACTAATGGACAGCAAGGAAATCCTTCGAGGGCTTCACCTTGCCAATTCCCAAACCAAGTAAATTGAATTCTGCTACAAAATAATTACCTAGAATTAATTATCTGAAGGGCTCAATCAGTTCTTTAGCTGGTAAATTAAACTTGAGCTTACTTCTGGGTAATTCAAATCATCTACAGAGACTCGATAATACTGGTGAACTGGAAAAGAAAACATCAAATCATGGAACTCTCAAGGATATTAGCATCTGCTAAGCTAATGATGGAGCAAGCAGTCTTGCAAAAACTAATGGAAGTGCCAAGATTAGTGATCGAGTTGAATATTTAGAGAGTGGCAAGAGCTGTTTATGCAAGGGTAGCACAAGTAGTGTTACAAGTGATGAAAGTACTTGTACCTGCCCGAATTACAGGGTTACAAACCCATTAAGCAAATTGTTAGATAAAAATTTATCTACTAAGTTATTATATTATGTTAGAACACTTATTTGAAGAAACTAAAATGACAAATTGATATTGAAATATACAAATCGAGACAAGAGTTCAATTCTCTTTCCGTAAGACGTATTTGCTCCGCTTCGGTGCTAACGGTATTGTGGCAAACACCTCCCAAGATACAACGATCAAAACTTTTCGGTAGTAGCACTACAAACCAAAAAGACGGCGAACTTGAATTATTTAGTACTCTCTGAAAATGAGGACTCGAAAACTATGATTATGGAATGCAAAAATAATTCTGCATGTTATGGAATGAAATTCGCAAAACTATAGGAGTCAATTTATAACACATAAAAAGTTGTGTCTGAAAAGACAAACAGTTGAAAGGGCTCGAATGAACAATTGCCAAACCTGTAAGGACATGTTGAACAATTGTGTCTGTTTTAATCCAACTGACATTACATGTGACAAGTGTCAAATCAAATTCGGAATGATGAATTAATAAAAATAATATACTAGGCGAAACATGACCTGAACCCAGCCACGAGTCTAGCGGGTGGCGGCGGGCATGTGGGCTTTGAACCAAACCTATAGCATCTAAGCCTCATCTCCTCTAAAGGCTTGCGGTGCTCCTTGAAGCCCAAACCCAAATCCAAACTAGAGGTATATTAATTGGTTTAAAATCATGTCATCTTCCGATGTGAGATACGCTTCCCAACTTTGCTACAACATCCAATTTCTACTTTCAATGTGTCAACTTTTGATACTAATTTCTCATTCATTCGGGAATAGTTTTGTGAAACCAAATATACCACGAGCATCTATTTATGGAGTAGAATGCATTCGATTATAAATTTATAATAATCGGTTATCGGGACTCACCCGAATATTTGGTCAAAATTGGTCAAATCAAGTTATAAACAACTATTTTCAACAATCCCCAACATGAATAGAAATTACCATAAATATGCAAATGAAATGCAAATACTAATAGAGAGTACATGCAAAAAGCTATTGCATCAGGAGAAGTAACTTCTGGCTTTGAACTTGCCCTAGTGGAATACTATCAGATTTACTTGACTAGTCAGTGAACGTGATATCTTAAACTGTCCAGCTTTTGGTGTAAACTAAGACAACAGTGTCCACACAATAACCTTTCTAACAATTCTTTTGTTCTCATGGTTGTGTTCATTTTGGTCCTGAACAACTCTTAGGTTTCATAAGTGTTTTAGAGAATTTAAGCTTTAAAACATTCTCATAGAAGCAGCCTCACTTCACACTTACATAGGTAATCTCCTATTAAGAGTATTCTGCCATACTCCACTTGGTTAATTCAAGCTATAGAAATCTTTAAAAGTATTACTTATCCTAATATACTCTGCAGAAAATACTTTTTCTTACAATAGAAATGGGTAGGAGATAAGTCCTAAGTGTTTAACTGAATCTTCATAACTTAGTTGTCACATTGAACCAAGATCTTGGGATCTCCAGTAAACAAGGTTGGATTACCGTTATAAAAACCCATGCGTTGTAGGCTATTAATCTCATTCCCTTTGATAAGTAGTATACTTGATGTCTTGGTAATCCTTTTGTAAGAGGATCAGCAAGATTATCCTTTGATTTTACTTAATCAATAGAAATAATACCATTCGAGATCAACTGCTTAATAGTATTGTGTCGACGACGTACATGTCTAAACTTACCATTATACATACTATTTTGTGCCCTTCCAAAAGCTGACTGACTATCACAATGTATATTTATAGCAGGCACTGGTTTAGACCAACATGGAATATCTTTTAAGAAATTACGAAGTCATTTTGCTTCTTCTCCAACTTTATCTAAAGCTATAAATTTCGACTCCATCGTTTATCGAGCTATACATGTCTGTTTTGAGGATTTCTAAGATACAGCCGCACCACAAATGGTAAAGACATAACCACTTGTAGGTTTAGAATCCTTTTTATCAGATATCCAATTTGCATCACAGAATCCTTCTAATACTACTGGATATCTTGTATAATGTAATCCAAAATTTAAGGTGTATCTTAAATAATGAAGTATCATATTCAATGCCTTTCAATGATCATTGCTTGGATTACTTGTGAACCTACTTAGCTTATTACCTGCATAAGCAATATTCGAACGCGTGTAGATCATAATATACATCAAGCTTCCTATAATTTGAGAATACATTAGTTGACATATAGGTTCACCTCTATTCTTTGCCAAGTGTAGACTTCTACCTACAGGAGTTTTAACTAGACTTTCATCACAGACCTCAACTTTTTAAGTACAGAATCGATATAATGAGACTGTGACAAACTTAGTCCATTAGGTGTTCTAGATATTTTAATTTCCAAAATTACATCTGCTACACCCATATCCTTCATGTCAAAATGTTTTGTCAACATCTTCTTCGTAGTCATGATAATACCCATAATAAGCATGTCGTAGTCATGATAACATCTTCTTCGTAGTCATTATTACTACCCATAATAAGCATGTCATCGACGTACAAACATACTAGACATAAGTTTTTAGCTTGGTTTTGATATAGACACATTTATCATACTCGTTAATTTTAAAATAATTTGACAACATTGTTTTGTCAAATTTTTGGTGCCACTATTTTGGCGTTTGCTTTAATCCATATAACAATTTAACGAGTCTACACACTTTTTTGTCTTGTCCATGAGCAATAAACCCTTCAGGTTGTCCATGTATATATCTTCTTCTAACTCTCCATTTAAGAATGCCGTTTTTACATCCATTTGATGGATCTCGAGATTATGCAATGCTGCAATTGCAATTAGAACTCTGATTAAGGTGATCCTTGTCATCAGTGAGAATGTATCGAAGAAATCAAGGCCCTCCTTTTGTCTATATCATTTAGCTATTAACCGGGTCTTGTATTTATCACTAGGTCCATCATGTTTTAATTTATTTTTTTTTTTTGAAAATCTACTTACAACCTAAAGGCTTATTTCCCGGTGGAAGATCAACCAACTCCCAAGTGTGATTTTGCATAATAGATTCTATCTCACTATTGATAGCTTATTTCCAAAACGGAGCTCTGGCGTAGACATTGTCTCATTAAATGTCTTAGGATCATTTTCTACTATGTAGGTTAGAAAATCTGCACCAAACGAGGTAGATTTTTTTGTCCTTTTAGTACGTCTAGGTTCTTCATCACTTAGATGAGTATCATTTGCAGTATTATAAGTTCGTTTATTGGAACTTATTTCTTTCTTGTTTTTGCATGGAAATACATTTTCAAATAATGCAGCATTCCTAGATTCAATGATAGTACCTTCATGAACATCTGGAATGTCTGATTTGTGAACAAGAAATCGATATGCACTACTATTGTTAACATATCCGATAAATATACAATCAATTGTTTTAGATCCAATTTTAACTTGTTTAGGCTTTGGTATTTCAACCTTAGCCAAACACCCCTACATTTTTTAAGTGTTTATATATAGGTCTATGACCTTTCTATAATTCATATGGAGTTTTATCATTTTTCTTTTGTGGTGTTTTATTAAGAATCACATTTGCTGAAATGATAGCTTCCCCCCATAAGTTCTGAGGTAGGCTCGAACTTATCAATATGGCATTCATTATTTCTTTAAGAGTCCAGTTTTTGCGCTCTGCAATACCATTTGACTGAGGTGAATAAGGTGCCGCTGTTTAATGAATAATACCATATTTTGAACAAAATTCTTCAAACGGTGCTCCGTATTCTCCTCCTCTATCACTACGAATCATCTTTATTCGTTTGCTAAGTCGATTTTCAACTTCATTCTTATAATGTTTAAAAACATCTAATGTTTCATCTTTGCTTCTTAGCAAATAAACATAACAGTATCTTGTGCAATCGTTAATAAAAGTAATGAAATATTTTTTACCACGTCTAGTTTGCACAAATTTCAAGTCACAGATATCACTGAATTAATTCTAAAGGTACCGTGTTTCTTTCAACAGAATGAAACAGAGTTTTGGCTAACTTAGCCTTAACACAAATTTTACATTTATGATTATGATCAAATTGTAGAGAATACAATAAACTTTAAGTTCATTAATTTACACACAGATTTAAAGTTTACATGTCCTAATCGACTATGCCATAAAGAAGAAGACTCAATGATATAAGCAGAAGAAGATTTATTATTGTTTGATTTTGGTACAATAGTAAGGACATTCATGTTGAATAGTCCATCAGAAAGATAACCCTTTCCCACATACACATCATTTTTTTTTTTTTGTGAGTACAAACTTGTCAGATACAAAAACTAACTTAAAACCAATCTTGCTAAGTAAGGACCCAGACACAAGATGCTTGCGAATGTCAAGCATATGTAACACATTGTTGATAACGAGTTCTTTGTCGGATGTCATCTTCAAAGTCACTTTTACTTGTCCATCAACTTTTGAACTTGTGGAATTTTTCATAAACAGTTGTTTTCTCTTAACTATCTTGTAGTTAGAGAACATTACCTTGTCAGCATAAATGTGTCGAGTAGCACCAATGTCTATCCACCATTCTCTAGGATTCTCAATGTTGTTGCATTCAGAAACAACATCAGACAAGTTCAGTTCTTGAATATCATCAGATAGTGCATCACTTTCTGTCACATTTGCTTGGGCCTTTTGTTTTTTTGGCTTGCGACATTCACTTGTACGATGTCTCACCTTTCCACAGTTATAACAGTCACCTTTATATTTCTTAGCGTTCTTTTTGTTGTCTTTCTTCCGGGCATCACCAGAATGCTTTCTTTTCTTGTTAGTCTTTGAACTAGACTCCATAATGCTGGCTTTTGCTTGCCCAAACTGTCCTCCATATTTTCTGTCAAACTTTATATTGTCTTCTTCTATTCTTAGCCGAACAATCAATTCTTCCAAGTTCATCTCCTTGTGTTTGTGCTTAAGATAGTTCTTAAAATCTCTCCATAAAGGATGAAGTTTCTCGATAATTGCATCAACTTGGAATGAGTCACTTAAACTCATATTTTCAGCATGTATGTCATGAAGAAGAACATGCAATTCTTGAACTTGGCTAATAACTGTCTTGGTGTCTATCATCTTGAAGTCTAAGAATTTTCCGACAATTAATTTCTTCATGCCGGCATCCTCAATTTTGTATTTTTTCGTCCAAAGACTCTCAAAGTTCTTTTAATGTTTTCATGGTACTATACACTCCATATAGTATATTGTCCAATTCGATTATTTTCTCTTTCTTGCATAGCGGGAGGATCTTCTGTCAGAACTTCGCCAAATTAAGAGTGGTGAGATAAAACAGCATTTTTTTGTTGCTATCTCTTGAAATCCACCCCGCTGAATTTTTCAGATTTTTCTCCATGAGGCACTTGAGTCGATTGAATTGGAATAGCCATAGGTGAAACCCTCGTGGATATACCATTAGTTGTGGGAACACCATGTGTTCCGTTTGAATCTATTTTTGTTAAATAAACAGAAGATCAACAATAATTAATTCAAACAAATATTTAATAGAAATACAGAACAAAATTAAAGATTGTTGACTAGAATTGAACCAACAATTAGGGTGTGTTTGATTGGCAAAGATTTTCCATGAAAAATTCTTTACCGCCTATTTTCCAACTTATATGTTTGATTGCCCAAAATTTTCCATGGAATTTTCTTTGGTTTGTTTGATTGCAACCTTTTTTTTTTCCATGTAAAATTTTTTGTCATTTTCTCACTTTTGACCACATTTTTCTTGTTTTCAAGGAAAATATTTTCTTTGTGGAATAAGAGAATTTATTTTTCATGGAAAATTTGTTAACCTTTTTCAACCATAATTTCTTGACAATTCATTTCTATAGAATTTATTTTCTTTCCACCCAAATTTTCTACTTGCAATCAAACACAGGCTTAATGAAAATCCAATATAGAAAATGATACAAAAGGGATTCTGATTTAATATTGAAATTATGCAGAATAGAATAACTTAAATATTTACAACTTTAAATGGGCCTTAAACTTGAAATAGCATAAGAATTTGGTTAAAACTCACGATAATGAGGAAATAGACATTTGCATGCATTAAATACAAACATAAAACTTAACTTGCATGTATTCAAATGTTAACAGATTACATGCATTTAGAAACCTTAATTTGTATTACTTGTTAACAGAGTACTTAATTATCATGCAATTAAATGTAAACAACACAATTAATTATTATGCAACACGGTTAAACAGTATACGACAGAACATTAAGCAGTATAAAGAGCAACATAATATAATTATATAGAAAATACGTCTTAAGATTGTTAGATAAAAATTTATCTACTAAGTTATTATATTCTGTTAGAACACTTACTTGAAGAAACGAAAATGACAAATTGATATTGAAATACATAGATTGAGGCAAGAGTTTAACTCTCTTTCCTTGAGACGTATTTGCTTTGCTTCGATGCTTACGGTATTGTGGCAAACACCTCCCAAAATACAACGATCAAAACTTTTCGGTAGTAGCATTACAAACCAAAAGGACGGCGAACTTGAATTGTTTAGTACTCTCTGAAAATGAGGACTCGAATATTATGATTATGGAATGCAAAAATAATTCTGTATGTTATGGAATGAAATTCGCATAACTATAAGGGTCAATTTATAACATACCAAAAGTTAAAAGGGCTCGAATGAACAGTTGTCAAACCTGTCAAATCAAATTCGAAATGATGAATTAAAATAAATAAATTATTTTTCCATTTATGTCTGAAATTTAAACCTGCAGAACTGATAATGCTTGGTCCCTGCTTGTATGAGTTAAAAGGCACGAAATATTCTTCTTTAATTCTTGTTTCTCCCGTGCAGATTTTACATGGCAGAAGTCCTTCTTGCCTCAGAATCCCTCCACATGCTCAGCATTGTGTAACATGACCTCAAGCCAGAAAATGTCGCTATCTGACTTTTACATTTCAAGACCGAAAATCCAAAAGTGAAATTGGCAACCGATTTTGGCACCTGAAATCATCAAAAGTGAAGGCTGAAGGGCATTGGAGTGCCTTGTAGGCTTGTACGGTGGACATTCAGGATTCTTTTATACGAGTTATTGTTTGGTGAGACCCAGATTAAGGGCTCAAGAAATCTGACTAGGGTCCTTGTATCCCAAATTTGTTGTATTGAAAATGTTGAAATGCTGTTATGTGAACTCTTTGAACTCTATTAATGTGATGATTAACCATATTGGCACTTCTTAGCCCAAGAGGGAATATTTCACAGTAATGACACTATTTAGTTTCACCAATTGTTGTATGAAAAGATGAGCACTAATCTCTTGTCCACCTGCTGAAGTGTCAGCAGGTGAGCAGTTGATGATAAAACAATCAAATATCATCAATTGCCCACCTGCTGACACCTCAACAGGTGGGCAGAATGGGGCACGAGATCAATGCCTACGAAAAAGTTTAGAAAGATTTTGTTGGCAGAGAAACCATTGCAAATGAACATATTCATTGTTTTCCTGTAATATAGGTTCCTTGTTTGACTGTCACGATGCCTAGTTGCTTTTAAAATAAGTAATTTTTTTTTTAATTAAAAATAAGAAAAAAAAAAAAAAAAAAAAAAACTTGTCAAAATGGCCTTTATGTTAACAGAAGCTGCATATGGATCAGCATACATCAATCCAAACTAAAAGTCTCTTGATGCCAGATTGAGCGAAATAATTATCAGGTGCAAGAGATTCAACTAATCGAGATTCAAATCGTAACTTAGATGTTTATGTCGATTATGTCCCAATCAGTGCATTGTACTTTGTAAATTAAACATTTTTCAAAATTGTTCAAAATTGTTTATCTTGTCATACAAATCTACTCAAATTTTGATCAATCAGCTTAAAAGAAATAGAGCTAAAAAATTTCACTTCCACCATCAATAAACAGGTTTAGCTAGGGCATTTGATATGTTATAACACGACCCAAATAGGCATCGCTCATTTCAAAGCCAACAGGAATTGCCATTGCAGAGGATCTGCCGAGCAATTACATTATACATTCAACGGAAAAAAACAAGCAGTAATAACTACAACTATACAATAATTATCCCAAGTTTGCTACACCAGTTTTGCCCAACTCCGCTTAAAATATGGAGAAAAATGAAATATAACGAAGAATTCCCTGATCTCAGGATATACACAAACCAAGATATTAACAGGTTTCTGTCAATCTTTCAGATATTGCATAAAAATTTGCTAGCACACTTACCACACAGGCTTCTCACCAGGCAAGTAAGAAGGAGAAGCACCCTCCACTTGGTTCTTCTTCTTGAAAACTCCACTTAGAGTAGGCATAAGAACTTTCTTTGTCATGGAAGTCTTTGCTTTTTCTAGTTTCCGCGTGTCCCTTACTTTTTCTGGTGGATTCTGCTTTTGGATTTGGTAATTACGAGGAGATGATTCAAATGACTTCTCTGTTTCTGCAAGAATCCGAGCTGCTGCTTCTGCTGCCTTCTTTTGCTCCAGTTCACGCCGCCTTCTAAGCTCTCCCTCCACCGCCTTCTTGGCTGCCTCTGCCATCTCTGCTTTCTTCAGTGCCTCCTCGGTAGCAGCTTTTACATCCTCGATCTCCTTTTGGGTAGTGTCCAACTTCTTAAGGGCCTCGTTTTTACTCGCTTTCACGGCTTCTACCTGAGCCATAGCGGCTGCAATTCTCATTTCTGATAATTTTTCAGATTCCTCAACCTTTCGGCTTAATGATTCAAACTCGTCTCTTGATAGCGTGATCTGGGCACCTGGCTCTGAAGTCGAGGCACGTGCAGCATCAGTCTTCTCAGACAGAATCTTGATTTGACCGAGGGCTTTAGCCTCAGCTGCCTTCGCTTCTTCAGCTTCTTCCAAAGCAATTAGAAGTTCCTTTTCTGCGGCTTCTAAATCAATTCTGGTGGCTTCTGCTTCTCTCTTAAGTTGTTCTGCTTGCTGTTCCATTTCTTCAGCTTCACGTTTTGCATTTTCCGTCTCCAATAATACCTGGTCAATGGTAGCAACCATTTCATCAGAAGCTCCTCGTACTTTGGCTTCTTCAGCAAGGGCTGCTTCGAGCTCGGACTTGGATTTCCGGAGCTTCACGTGCAGATTACCTGCAACGGATTCCGTTTCTGCTTCCTTCTCCTTCAATTCTGAATGCTCTTTCTTAACGTTATCCAATTCTAACTTAAGGGCCTCCACCAGGCTTCTCAGAGAGTTCCCCTCATCTGCCATTTGCTGTAATGATTCTTTAGCACCATCCAACCCAGAAGTAACCGTCTTCACAGAATCAAGATCTGAAGCCCTTGCATTATCCATCTCTTTCCGTTGTGCTTCAATTTCTGACATGGTTTCAGCTAGTTCAGTCTCCAAATTCATGGTGAGTTCAGGATTAATATTTTCCTTCAAAGCAAGCAATTTGTTCGCAGATTCTTCGAGTCTGACTTTATATGACTGCTTGTAGACATCCTTGTCAGCATAGATCTTTGCTTCCTCTTCCCGAGCTTGTGTACTTGCCATCTTCACTTGCCGAATCGACTCCTGTACAGTTGCAATTTCTTTTGATAGCTCATCGGCTCTCTCCATGTTTGCTTTAATAGCATTCTTGGCTTCTGCCGCTTGCTTGGTGGCAGTATTTTTTGCTTCCACAGACGCATCATATTCCTGACGGATTTTCCGCAGCTCCTGCTTTGCCACATCAAGTTCAGCGATTACAGCCATGTACTGAACCCGTGCAGTTTCGTGATCCATTTTTGAAGATCCATCTCTTTCTTTTGAATTGCTGCTGCCGGATTCTTCAAATTGCTTTGCTAGATGCTTAGCTGCTTCTGTAGCCTTAACTGCTGAATCTTTCGATTCCTTGATAGTTTTAAGCTTCTGCGTAAGATCCTCAACAGCCCGTTTAGCTCTTTCAAGCTCTACAAGAGCCTGCGCTTTAGTGGTTTCAGCATTTTTCAATTGTTCCTTCAACTTATTCAACTCTTTCTCGGCCAAGTGAAGCTGAGTCTCTTTTGCCAGCACTCTCTGAAAGTGGGAAATATAAATATTTGGCAACAAAAGACAGACTTCCATATGTTTAATAAAAGTGGAATAAAAAATTGGGAAAATTAGGGCTGCGCTCCACAACATTTCACGTAGTGTCCCATACCTTTAATAGTGAGGTTCTAGGTCCCCCAACATATTTAAATATGTGATTATAGGCCCCCATGTAACTGAAACCGTCTATGTGGACGCTAAAATCACACGCAACTTTCACGTGACACAAAACTAGAAGGCAAAACCATGAAATCACTTAACATTTCTCTCCAATTCAACTGAAAGTCGGGTGAAATTTTATCGTCCATATTGACGGTTTCCAATCATGTGGACCTAGATTCACATATTTAAATATTTAAATAGGTTGAGGACCAGAACTTCACTTTTAAAGGTTGTAAATTTTGAGCACCCATAATCATACCATATGAAATGTTGGGGAACCCATCCCTAATATTCCCTAAATAATTTGATAATTTACTAGGGAATATAGAAAGGACGGATCACTACAATAGCAAGATTTTACCTTCTTTTTCTTAATACTCTCGAGTGTTGTCCTATCCACCTTACAAACATACTATTAATGAAAATGACAATCGTCTTAAGCAAAAATATTGAAAGAACCATAAACAGTAACGTCAATTGTTGTTTGAATATTCTACATAAAGCATAGGCTGCAGACCTGTTTTCTTTTCCTTCTAAATTACTATCCTAACAACATTTTGTAAATAGAAAAAAATGTTTCGCCTATGGTAATAATTGTTCAATGTAGTCCAATTGAGCGGATTTCTAGTGTAACTAATACTTTCAATGCATCAACAAGATTCCAAGAATTAGTCAAAATCTACATTTATTGGTGCCCAATCAACACTAAACCTTTATCATAGCTTAACTTCTAAATAAAACCTCGAGAACTTGGCAAAACCATCAGAAATTTAGTAAGTAAACTATAAGTCACAGAATGGTTATATTAATCAGAAACTTCTCCTCTCCCATGAGTCCTAAGTGGTTAATGCTCTATCCACCACTCTTGAAATTGCTCCGGGATACTAGTCATCCCTAAGTGCACTTTCGGCATACATATTACACAGTCATGAAAAAGAAGTTTCTTTTTCTTTCTTAATATGTTCACGCTATCTACTCCACTTTACCAAACATGCTATGAGAGGATAAAGATTAGAACGAATAAGAATCGTGGGTAAACTGATATAAATATTTAGCAGGAATCAGAAAAAAGATGTAGCATACTTCAGCAGAACGTGGTTTTGACTTTTTAATGGCAGTTTTTCCCCCTGAAAAGGCACCTTCACCAAATAAAGTGACAGCATCTTTGACAGATTGAAATGGTGCACTAGTGTCAATCTCTCCAACCTCGGCTTTAGTAGATCCTCCAGTTTTTTTATAGTCTTTTGCCACCATAATTCTTCAGGTGTTCTTACTCAACTCTCAACTGTCAAGAACAGACAAAGAAAAAAAGGGTAGAAAAATAATGATCATTAAAAGGATCGACACTTGAATAAACAAAGCACATCGTATCATACTAGGACTAGAGGATAAAGGGTTGCTTCTAAGGAAAGAAATTGACACAAGAAAAATATACTTCCACGTTGGCAAACTAGAAATTAATAGTAAATTAAAAAGTAAAGCCAAATTGTGCATGATTTCACGAAAAGCTTTCATCAAGCACAGGGATTATAACGTGGTTTTTTAGAATAACGATATATTGCTTTAGCAGTCCAATAAATGATAATACAAGACAGAAAATACAGTTCATTTTAAAAATTCAACTCATTAAAGAGCATGGGGCGTGTTGTCTCAGCCTAAAAGAAATTTAGCTCGTGTCAGTATGAACTTCATCATCATGTTGTCAAAGTTTTTCAGAGAGATGAAACATACAAATCCCAGATAGAGGCCTTTCCCAGTTTTTTTCTAGAACAAACAAGAATATGTGTATTAATATTTTAACAATCAACCTTAAATTTAATGCATATGCCACGACAATGTAGTTTCTCAAACAGATTCCTGAAAGTGCATTTGCCAAAACAAAGCAAAGACAGGAATGAAGTAATCTCTTTTCCTTAGAGGAGAAAGCTTATATCCTAATCCAATTTAGTGCTCCAGTATTATCCAGTTCTCGTGCCTATCATCCCAGATGGTTGTAATTCTGACATTTAGTAAACTCGTCTATTATTGCAAAATCCTTTTGCAAAAGTAAGTTAGATACTCCCTTTCAGATGAAAGACGTTTGCTTGCCCTCAAAATAACCTGGAAATAGATCTGATAGCCTTAATGCATAAGGCATAACCGCCCTTCTGGGTCAGATACAGTAGGCGTCACCTTAATTGTATATATGCTTCGAAATACAGACATACGTCCAATTAGTCATAAATGAAACATAGGGGGTATGTACAGAGAATTAAATGTTAAAATCCTACATTGCCTACTAACAAATATAAAAGATTTCAAAAGCTCCAAAGTGCATAACTGCTGACATATTATTCATTCATTCAGCCTTACAATGGAAATCATGAAGAATTTCGTCTCTTCAGAAACAAGACAATTTGATGGAGTAATTCAAAGACACTTCTCTTTCTTCAACATTTAAATACAGAAGATGATTCTCGAGAAATCAAACCACAAGAAGACAGGCAATGGTTAAACGACCAGACACACTAAACTTCCACAGAAAAATAGTAACTTTTCAGGAAAGTAATTTTTTGTCATCAACTAGAAAAGTTATTAAAATCATCAGGAGATTAAGCAGAACATTAATTCAATTGTTATATTAACTGTAACCAAATATAAAATGACTAGTCCACCACTTAATTGTATATTGAGCCTATGGACCAAACTTTACCTGAAAAATTATACTTCTGCAGACTTCTTAATCTTGAGTTTCTTAAGAAAAATTTATATGGAGAAACCTGAATTCACATGAAACAAAATAATTAGTAAGCCAGAAAACTTACTGACTTACTGTCCATCAAAAGGTGAAAGCAAAAAAGACAAGTAATAATAAAACAAGAAAAGAGCAGAAGGTAAAAACTAAAAAGTACAAAAACTCATGATTACTCACTCAAAATCCCTAATCATACAAGAGAGGGAACAAGGAGACAAAAGGTTACCATAAACTCTAGAAATCATCAAAACAAAAAGGGTTTTTTCCACAGCAGTTAAAAAATCTCATGAACAGTGAAAATCTTGATCAGCTCCCCCAATTTCCAACGGTCTTCCAAAAGTCAAACCTCTTATCAGAATCTCAGAAGCCCAAACAAACAACCACTAAGAAAAATCCAAGATTCTGCAAATCTAAAAGCCCAAGAAAATCACCACACAGTATATGCAGCCAAAAGAACACAAAAAAGGATCAAAGATAAATTTTTTACTTTTCAAATAACTCAGAAAATGACTTTTTTGGTTGAATAAAGGCAAGAAAAACAGAGGAGGGTTGTCAAGAAAAAGATTTGAGAGATAAAATAAACAGTGAAGATTGTTCTTTTTCTTGAATAATAATGTATAAAGACAAATTTTTTGCTTATTATAGGAGTAAATCAGAGAGGAGAGAGAAGCACTGCCAGGTCAGCAAACAGCACCGCCCAAAGGCTGACCAGGAGGTGAAGAAACTAAAGTTGATGGAGATTTTTCAAAAAGTAAACAAAAAAAAAAGGTTGAACCCAACCTTGAGGAACAAGGATGGGTTTCTGATTGTTTTTGGGAAAAAAAAAATGTAATTATTTTTCCATTTTCTTGTGGGTCATTTGAAATTTGAATTCTTAGTTTATCCTTTGAAACATTGCTATATTAACGATAGCTAATAATGTGCCATAAATAGATGAGAAAATCTTAATCTATCTCTAGATAACAATGTAAATTATTGTATATGTGACAAATAAAAAAAATATTTCTAATATTTAATTTGTAAATACTTTTTAGGATAAACAATCTTCGGAATCTCAAACTTTTGAACACTGTGAGTATATAGCCTTAAACATTCAAATTCTAGCACTCCGAATCTGTAACTTTTAAAAAAACCCGCAAACAAGATCTTTCTATTACAATAAAGGTAAATTTAACTGTTAAATAGTCAAATATTTTTTAAAAATGACCAATCTACTATTTTTCGAATTAAAATAAGACAAAAAAAAAAAATTAACAAAAATTTGTAACCAACCCCCCCCCCCCACCCCGGTAGCCCCATTTTTCTATATGTAAACCATTAGTACTCCTCTCTATCTCTCTCTCTCACTAGAATTTCGATAGGCCACGTGCAACAAATCAATGATATTTACAAATAAAATCGAAGCGGTTCAAAATCAAAACGTTGACGAATCCACGTTAACTCAAACCAACGGTTTTGAAAAAGCAATTTCAATTTGTTTTTGCAGTTTACTAGTTTTGTTGTTCCGCCATAGTGGCAGCAGGTGGGGAGGATTGTGGTATGACGGTCATTTTCATTTTTATTTTTTCTGTTTGAACATCGTGAATGGTGGTGGGTGGTGTTGGTTGTGGGTGCTAGTCGTTTTTCGGTGGGTGGTGATTGTCGGCAGCAATTTGGAGAAGAAGAAGTGATGGAATTAAGGATTAGTTACAATTTTTTTTTTGTTCAATAGACAAAAAGAAGTGGGGGGAAGGTTTCTTTTTCTAATTTAAAAAATGATAAATTTGTCATTTTAAAATGTTTTTGACCATTTAATAGTCAAGACTCAAATTAACGGTTTTCATAACAGAATGATCATGTTTGTTCGTTTTTAAAGTTTAAAAACCCGAGGTGCTAGGAATTGAAAATTCGGACCCCATCGTCACAAGGTTAAAAAGTTCGGAATCCCAATACTATTTACCCTAATTTTTATGACCTACCGTTTATCTTGTTCTTGACTTTTTTTTTTTTTTTTTGCAATATTACATAAACGACAGTAGTTCGAAAAAGAATTTCCAAACAACACAATTGCCTCCATATTAATTATGCTTGTTAGATGTAATCGAGTATTTGTTTAGTTTGGTTTATAAAGTTATTAAAAAGTTGAGTTTAAAGTAATTAATTAATTTTAATTAATAATTTTTATCAATTTTTTGACCATATATTTTATTAATTTTTATTAAAAATTGCTAAAATTTTGTCAGACATACCCTGAATATTTTCAATGGGTGCCATCAAGCATTAAGGTTGAATTGGGAAATGGATCACAAAAATCTTAAAAGATCTAAATTTTGGGGAAAAAAACATTAATTAAGATGTCTCTCCTCACCAACTGATCCACAACAAAAGACATTTATTACTAATTATAAAAAAAAAAAAAAAAAAAAAAAAAAAAAGTAGACATGTATAATGTAAATTAAAAATTGAAAGCCTTAATTACTTCAACACGTAAATGTATTTGCAAGGATTTTTGTAAAGTTCAAAAACACTTTTTAGAAGAACAGTGTGACTAAAATTTTGAAAGTTCTTCTTGACTTCGAAAAAAACTTTTGAAGTTGTTTTATATAAGCTCAAATTTTGAGATTTTCTAAAAAATTATATATTCAACTTATACAAGAAATTAAAAATGTGTCGATGAAACTTTAAATAAACAAAATTTTTAATTAATTTATAAAAATAAACATTAATATATCGTTAAAATATTAAACTAGGCCAAGCAAAATTACGACGGTACATATATAGCCAAAATAGAAAAGGTCAAAATTCAACCTTCATAGATTACGTTAAAAAGCTTCATGGTCATTGTAAGAAATTTACTCTTTTTTTGTCATCATCATTTTTGAGGCGGTTGTAGGCCAATGAATATCCATAGTTAGTGACTTAGTTGCATGACATCTGTCATCGAACAAGTTGATACATACATGAAAATTATATCCAGCCATTTCGTAACCTCGAGCAATTTCGGCCATGGTTACAAAGAAAGAATGCAAAGAGTGGAAGGGGAGTAGGTGGAGATAGAGCTTGATAACAATGATATTTCACGGTCGTGCCGTGAACACAGCAGCGGTGTTTCGGCCTCAGAGAGTGTCAGAGTATCAACCAGCAAGCTGATCATTTCAAGTGTGCTAATTAGTTAGCAATGTTTACTCATACTGAATGACCTGTTTGAAGGGAAAGCGTAAAGATATATAATACCATAAAATAAATAGCATCAGTACTTTTATTAGATGCCAAGTACTAGATAGATTAACTGACAAGACCCACATTACTGTATTACTTGGTATTATATTGTACTGGATGCCACTTCACCATTAGACATAATAATAAAGAATGAAAACAAGCTAGATTAAAAAACAAAAAGGAGGCATCTCCCCGCAAATCGACCCCAGAAGTCTTAAGAAATTTGTAAGCCGATGGCAATTCAACAACTTCGAGAAGAGGAACACTGGGTCTCTCCGGTTCATGTGTAGTGGCCAATGGGTAATGCTCGCGGTCATCTTTAACAATTGATCCCAATCCATAGCTTTTATCTGCAAAATAAATATAAATCACAACAAAGAACCAAAAAAAAAAAAAAATTGATTTATTGCATACTACAACCAGACTCTGTTAATGATTTTCCTATAAAGTAATGATTCTTGAACTCTTCATAGTATATCACCGTCAGTTCTCAATAGAAATAAACTTCCGGATAAAGTCAGGTCTTCCCATCAATGGAGAAAATTAAGACGTTTATTTTGACATGCCACAACTCAGGGTCAGAGTAATCAATAGCTAAATGCATGCAAGTAAATCCCAAAGAAATCGACATTCAAAAGAAAGTAATAAACTACTAACATGTACATGTAAAATGCTGAAATAAATTCCAGCAGAAATTAGGCAAAGCCGCATTATCTCAATCTTGATTCAACCGAAACCAAATCCTTCGCTAGCTTCATGGATTGCCAATAACAATCGTTCTTGAAGCTGTTCCTTTGAAGAATACTCTGGAAGGTCCAGTTGATTGAAGCTGAAAAAGTTGGAGACCAATGAATTGGGCCAAGATTTCAATACAAACAATTGTTTAAGTGAGAGAAGCAAAATAACAGTAAACTCATTATCCTGATAAATGTAGAAACTTACCAGGTATGAGCTGATGGTAGCCGTTCAGGAGCTCCATATGCCTTGTGAATCTGAAATCTTTGGGGACCCGAAATGCCTTGCAGTGCCTTGAAACCTTCTAAAGGAACCTGAGAAACCGAAACCCCTATTAATTGATGCTTAACGAATTTCCCAATCTACAGAGGCTTAATCCACATAATGACTCATTCTTGTTACTAAACCTCCCACCCCACCCCCATGGAAATATCAAGCACGCTGGCAGAATGGTGTTCATGCATACATAGAAACTATGAGCGGACAGATACCCAAGTATAGAGAGAATAATGCAACAGCGTATACCATAAAAGCCCCCCCAAAACAAACACAATAATTACACCTAAACCTATTCCCAACTTTTAACGTGTAAAGAAGTGAACTTGTTTTACATACTTCTAAATCCAAAACTACTTTTACTTCACTTTTAAGGTGCAAACTTCTTCTCTAGCAATCATTTTTGCACTTTCAAATGTCCAACATCTGGTGCTTCTAAACTCCATGGTAGACACCCATTTGCACAAAGATGGAACGCTATATCAAGAAACCAAAAAAAAAGGTCCTATTTTGGATACGGGTTTCCTGATGCTCTCACTATCACGTGTGAACACACACACTCTTGAAAAAGTTGCACTGAATGAGATCAGTTATTAGAGCATGGTCTTAGAAGATATACTCTATTTTAATATTGTTGCAAGAACATGTAATCCTGAATGAAGGTGGCAATGTCAACAAATTAAAAGTTAGCAACATAAATTGGTGTTTGACAAATCACCTTTGAGGTTCCAGTTACAAATTGCAGCAATCTTGCCATATCTTCCTTGTTAAATCCTTTGACAACCTCCCAAAACCACTGAACAACATTAGACGCAGCTGTGTAGCCAGTATACTCAGCATTGGCCTTCAGATCATCCACTACAACGACATCAATGTGATTAGGACACTTCAAGGAAACAAACAGTATCACCCATGTACAATAAACAAATGTACAGGTACGTCAACTTACAATCAATTTCTGGAAGTCCGCTAATTAACAGTTCAAGTTCTTTATCATTAAAGATAGAAATAAGTTCCCGCGGCACTAACTCGTCGAAACCCTCAAGAAAGGAATTAATTTGAGGCCTGATTGCATTAGTCAGAATATGATCAGCAACAAGGTCTACGTATTCATGCTTTGTTTCTTCTGTGACTCTTATGTTTCTTCCTCCCGGTTTGAGCTCGTAATCAGTGACCTTTTCCCAAGTACATCAAAAGATTAGACATGATATGCATTTTTAGAGGAGACTCAAACATTCACATGAACTTCAGAATAAGGGTACAAGGAAAGATCCCAAATAATGCATACCTCTGTTTTTTCATAAAGGATGTGTTTTTCTTCATCAGCATCCATGCTAAATGTCAGATCAGGTATATCACTCACATCATTCTGACACACAGGAAAAGATTATTATCAGGAACTACATGGTAGAAACCTAAAATATAAACAAAATTTGATTAGTGTCTTAATGCCACTCACCTCCAGCATCCATTTCAAATTTTTATAGTAATCAGGATCAACAGCCTCTATATCATGATAAGTCACCTTTACGCCAAGGATGTGCTTGTAAAAGGAGCGAGTGAAATACACATCCAGCAGTTGCCCATCAAACAGTGCCTTGGCAACCTACAGAAGGGATTGTATTTGTATCACCAGAGCTCATAACTTATAATGTAGCTTACACAACAATCGAAAGACATACAAAGAAAAAATTCAAGCTAAAAATAAAGTCCTTGGAGGATTACCACTCGGCCTACAAATCTGAAATAAGAGAGATGCTCAGTTTGATATACAGAATTAGGATTTGGTTGGAAAGTTGCATTGTTTCCAACGGTGGTAAAGAGCAAAGCTCCTTTGTCAAAAATAACCCTTGACAGTACTTGATACCATTCCCTTGTCAAACCACCAGCATCAATACCCTCCTCGCCTTGAAAATGCACATTCAGTCGCCCTTTTAGATCTTGACTTGGTCGCATGCGAAGTTGGTTATAAGAATCCTCCAAAACATATGCCCGCCTAACACTGATCCTCAGTGGACCTGAGACATGTTGGTCATGCTGCTGCCGAATTCTAGAACGGAAATAAGCTCTTTTGTTATCAAAATCTATCAATCGTGGAGCTTTTAGCATCATAGAGAGCGATTTTTCCAACAAGCCAGGATTTTGCCTCACAAAAGCATTAAGAAGGCGGCGGTGCTTCTCAGCAAACCTTGCAAACGTGACAGAACCATCAAACCTTCTATAAGAATCCACGCCACATTTGGTATACAGTGAAACTGAAGTCCCAGCAGACTCTTTCACCTCTCTTGCTGTCACACTGGAATGATCTTGCTGTACTGTTTGATTGTTTGCCTGTAGTTTCTCACAGAGAACAAAGAAACCCTCAATAAAAGGCAGGAGTCTCTGAGTTCCTGGAGGAAGAGGAGGAGAAGAAGATGAAGAACCCTGTATTTGCTCCCCAATGTTAATATTTGAAATAACTGAAGAGCGAGAGCTCTGAGTCAACTCTGTCTCCATGGTACTAATACATTCACTTAGTTCTTTCCACAATGGTTCCAAAGCAACATTCAACTTCCACATGGTGGCATGTTCTTCCTGTCCCTCATCATCCCCTCCATTCTTATTACTGTCAAGGCCAGTTGAAGCGAGTGAACTGAGTGTCTGCAAAACACGAAGAACTGCAGCCCCAGCCATGGATCCAGCACTCAAGCCTAACATGTGTGTATCCCTAAGCGTTACAAGTTCATCAACCGCTGAGCTGCTCAACCTTTGGGCTAAATCTGAAAGCTCCAAAATGAAAAATTTGCGGTGAGGGGCAGCAACAGTAGCCAACTTCCTTAGTACCTCGCCAGCTAGATTGTAAACTTTGTCGGAAAGCCTAATGAAAGAAAAATAACAGTTAGGTGAGTTTTCTCTCACTAATTCAGTAATTCTAAGTGAGGATAGAGAAAAAAAATAAAAAATAAACTGAATATGCAGAAATAAAGCAATATATAATTCGGTGACGGAACATAACTACAAACATATTAAGTCAATATTGACCGAGGACAAACAGAAAAGTTGACAGCGAAAAGAAATAAGAATTAGATTATAAGCCCAGTACCCCTCTTGGCCAAGAAGACTGCAAAGATTATGCAAATCAGATTGCGGCAACAGTAAGAAGATATCACCAGTCTTCAAGTTTCCGTGACCATCTGAAGTGGTTTTCGAAGTGCCAGAACTTTTGTCAAGTTGATTAACCTCTATCTCCAACAACTGAGGATCTTTCTGTACATCAGATGCAATTTCATTAGAGGAAGGGTTATCGGTTGGAGCCGCTGTTTCTTCAGAAGGAGGGTTATCGGTTGGAGCCGCTGTTTCTTCAGAAGGAGACTGCAGCTCTAACTTGGATGCTGCAGCATATACAACCACTTGAAGCAGACCCATGACCTGCACCGAGTTTTCTAAGAATGAGATAAAACAGTAAGCCAAGCAGAAATTATTTAAATAGCAGTTTCCATGTATCAGAACGTATACCTGCTCGAGATGTGCAATGCTGCGTAAGAAAAGTGGTTGACTCAAGAGTCTAAGAAACAGTATCACAGGCACATTTCCCTCTTGAGAGCTTGCAGAAGAGTTCAGACGATCTTCTTCTATGACTTTCTCCTTACCTTTATCGTTTTTGAATTCCAAACAGTTTATATTTGCAGATTCAGAAACAATGGAGCGGTCGAAGTAGAACAAAAGGCTAGCAACAGCAGAATGATTCGTAGCCAGATAGGCAAGAATCTCGAGTACCCGTCGCAATACCAGTGGAGGAAGACCTGATATAGAATAAAAGATCATCATTAGAAGACCAATACTCCAGTCAAAAAATAATATTATGCATTATCAGCAATGAAATAAAAACATACCACCACACAATTGAGATCGACTATAAACAACATCAGACTGACATCCATAAAGCCTCTGAAAATTAAATGCTGTCAGTCCGCCAACTATTCCCGCAGGCTCTGGCTTTATCATATCAAGAAGAAGATGAACCAGAATTGATCTTGTATCACCGTGTGCACACAGATTCAACAGAAGTCTCTGCAATAGACCTTTCCCAAGAGGCTAAAAACAGAAAATAGAAAGCACCTCAGTTCCAAATCACAATCTCCAATAGATCAAAATTAACTTAAAAAGATCTCTCTGAATGAGTCCCCATTTATATACATAACTATATGTATGTAAGAAAAAAATCAATACTATAAATTTTATAGAATTATCTTTTTGATTCAATACTCTTCAAAAATACATTTTTTTAAACAATTTATTTTTCTCAACGAATTCCAATTTCTTAAACTTTTTCTTTCAGCAGATAGAGCTTTGAAGAATTCCATTTCACTATTTTTGTGGTATTAATCTAGACTATCTTGCGATACGCCATTTAATACCCTCTTAACCAGTTTTTACATTGTTTCATTCTTATTCCTTGATTTAGAATCAATTATTCCTTGTCTTCCAAAAGAATCCTCTTTTCAAGCTTAGGAATAAAAAGAGATTCCTTCATGATACATTCCGGAATATTGTATAGGTAAAGGTACTCTTTTCGTACCCTCTCCGATGTCTGCCTAAGGACATCTGTGAATGTTTGGGAATGGGGCTGCTTGCCAATATGCAGTCAACAAACTCACACTAACGGTGGGACTTGTTGCAAGAAAATTCAGAACAGTGAAGAACATATCTTAATTTGTACTCACCCATCCATGATTTAATGCTCTTTCTCTCTGGGATATCCACAAATAGTCTCTTTCATACTGGAGTTATTTATCTTCCGACAGTACACTTAATTCAAGTACTAATGTGGATGATATTCTTTGGCATTTGTTACGAGAGTAACAATGAAAAGTTAAAGAAAAAGTACACCCACATTTGCAACTCTCACAGCAAACTCCGTGTCAATTTGAAAGGAAGGATTCAATTTTAAGTAGGAGTGCAAGTTTTTTTTCTTTTTTTCTTTTTAACTTGGGTTTCTAATCATTTGTAGAACGCATATGCTCGTGAAAAGCAAGATAATTAAGAATAACTATTTGAGGGATCTGTCAAGCAGAAATTGCCTTTGCCAAGCTTTGAAGTTATCGAGTAGGCTATTTATAGGATCATTTCACAAAATAAAAAATACCTGTGCTAATCGTAGAAGCCGGATTAATCCTTTCAAGCCATTAGCATCCAAAAATGGTTCTCCTTCAAGTTCCTTCAACTTCAAGTTCTCTGCAAGAGATGAGGCCCTCCTGCTGATGGTAACTCCAACGCCCCTGTCCATCACTGTCTGCCTATCAAATCCCAAACCATTTCTCCGACTAGTAAGCCTATGGCTACCTCCAAACAAGCTGTGAGCGTGATAGTGACTCATTGCTCTGTCCCTAAGCATCTGTGCTTCTGCCAGCAATGGGGATGGCAGTGCCGATAATACTGCCTCTGATGAAGTCAAGAGCACCTAACAGAAGGAAATAAAGTAAGTATATACTAGGGCCAAATTATAAAGTGCAGAGTTCAAGACTCAAAACCTCTTCACGTAGATCAGCAGGAAAAGTGGCAATAATTGAAGCATTATCCATGTCAACTGGCTGTCCTTCTGATTGCTGCGCAATCCTTTGCGCACGTTGTTGGGCAAGAACTTCAGCTTGGATATCAGGAGGAAGGGCTGCCAAAAACTCTGGATCAATATCTTCAACTGCAGGTGGTGCGTAAGTAGGAGCCGGAGCAGATTGAGCTTGCTGTGAAGCAAGAACCTCTGCACGAAGATCTTCTGGAAGCGCCTCTAAAAATGTGGGATCTATGGCATTTGCATTAGGAGCCTCGTTATTCAAACTACTTTCATCTGTCTGACCTGCATCTTGGACAACCAGGTTGTTATGCTGTGAAGAAGGGTCCTCTAGATTGATCTCAGACATAGGTAGTTGTTGGTCAGTCGGATCTCCTTCCACATCAGCACTATTCATATCCACGTCAGTACATTCTGGAACCGAAGAAGCATTATGAACACCAGGATCTGACATCTCTGATCCAGAAATCATCAATGCATCGCAACTAGACTGATTATCTGGTTCTGAGGATCTAGTATAACCATCATCTTGATATGGTACATTATGAGGATTCACAAGTACGTCAACACTCCTATCACAGAGCACATCAGGCTGAGCAACCACGCCTGGTGATGTCTCCAACTGCTCACTTGTATTAGCATTTCCATCCCCAATTCCCACGCTATCATGGCCATTCAGATTTGACATAGGTTCGATCCCTTGTACACATCCACCTGCTTGTTCAGAAACAAACTCCGGATTAATCTCTTCTGGAGAGAGTTGGCCTACATCTAATTGATTAACTTGATGACCATTCTCATAATGACTATCATTATTCTGTTGAGCACCAGTGTCATCACCCCCTAGTGCCGGCGGGTCTCCCTGCAGTCTCTCTGGTAATCCTGGGTTATGTGACTGCCCTTCGGCAGGATTTTCAGTGGGAGCATCATTGGTTAATTGAACGATGAATTGTTCTTCAACTGCCTGAGCAATAACAGCAGCTTGACCACCAGCTTGGGGTTGGCCATCATCACTCCACCGGCCATCACCTGGCCCCCTCCGACCAGAAACCCGCAGTGACTCTAAACCAACTGAAAAATCAGCCAGTGGCGGTGGTGCAGCACCACCCAGCCGATCGCCAAATAGACTAGATGCAGCATTATCATAAGGAAGAACAGGAGCATCGAACATGTAGAAATGGGCAACATCAAGGTTACCAGTAGATAGGGCCTCTGGATCTCTGGATGAATTCCCACCAGATGACCACATTGAACCTAAATCACCAGAATGTGATGGCCTCGAGAGAAGAGGATGTTGAAGACCATTCCCTTCTGTAACTGATCGCTCATAGGAAGTTCTATTAGTCTGGCGCCGACGCTCAAAGCCAAAAGACCTACGGATGCCAAAGAAGTCATCAACATTCACCCCTTCAAAGGGTTCAGCTGAAACATCAATTAGACCTCCACCAGTTCCAGGTTGTCCGAGTACCTGCAAATGATCTAAACCGTCAAGGGCCTCTCTCCACCTTACCTCAATGACACGATTTTCATGGAAATCATCATCCTCTTCATCAACCATGTCATCATTATATTCATCTCCCAAACCGGCATCATCATGGTCCTCCACATCGGTATCGGCCAGAGACATTAGAGCAGTGCCATCTTCAGCTATATCTTCATCTTCATCCTCCCCGTCATCATCATCCTCGTCATCCTCACCATCATCACCCATGTCATCATCTTCATCATTCATATCTTCATCTACTCTATTATCCACATGAAAATTCATCTCAATTTGTTCTCTGTTGGATAAAGCACCAGTATCTTCCATCTCTTCACGCATGTAATCCATCCCAAGATCCACAGGTGGATCAGTGATAGGAGCCTCCTCAATCCTCATTTCTTGTTCCATTGGATTTGCATGCTGATCACCTTCATTCTGAGAGTCTTCTAATGGATGTGCTTCTGAACCATTATTATCAGTGACCACCTGTTCACCGCTCCTGTCCTCACTACATTGTAATTCCTGAGAAACTGAAGTGTCAGCAGTGTGAGCATCAGACCTTCCACTTGGACCCGTTAATTTTTTCTTGTTCTGTGTATCAGATTTGAAAATTTGCTCACTAGCATTGGCTGCCCTTGTCAAGCTTTCCAAGGCTTTGAGTATGAGATTCACAATTTTTGGCGCATCAGGGTGGTCCAAATCAATTACCTGAAGAATACCTGATAGGCACTGCACCATTCCTCCATCTATCATGCTTTTTGCTATGTCAGGTGAACAACCTGAACCAGGTGAGTTGCCAGAAGAAAAATTCTTGGATAAAATGGAATATACCAAATCAACAAAAGCAAGGACTTTTTTATCTGGCAACAAAATGGCATTTGATGAATTACTTTCAGCACTTGAAAATAAAGATAAGGCTTTCACAAGTTCATTAACCACCCTTCTCCTTCCTTCACTCGAGCGCCCCGCCAAGACTACCAGAAACCAGGAAGCTTTTTCAGAAAGCTTGTCTCTCCATTCATCAGGGCCAGCAGATTTATCTACTGAAAGGGGAATAAGACAGTGTAAAACATGATGAACTATTCCCCCATGTCCCAGGCAGTCTAAATGACTAGATCCACGGAGTTGACACATTTCCAGATCTCGTCTTAGGATAACCCCGACGGCATGAACATACATTAGAAGAATATCACTCAATAACTTGAGAACAAAAGTCACCTTAGCTAGGGCTGCCGATTTTTCTGATATACTGTCTGACCCCATCTTTATTGTCTCGTCAACCTTTGATTTACCCTTCATTTTGATAGTTGGTTCATCTACCACCATGGCACTTGGGTAACCTGTACAACCTTCCTCTACTTTGTATGAAGGAAATGTTGATACAATTTCAAGAAGGTAATCAATCACCTGAGTGAGATTCATTGAAACCTTTTTGTGGCCTTTGGAATACTTAATGGACCCATCATGTGCCTTACTTTCAGAAATCCTGACACATTCATTGGTAGATACTGCAGCTTCAACACCAGATGCTTTTGGTTTTTCTTTCTCCTTCTCTTTATCTTTTGATAACACAACAATATGTCTTCCTCCTGATGACTCCAACTGACAAACAGAAGCTACTGCTTTCATGAAGATCTCTGGATCTCTAGATATAACAGGTGCCATTGATGTCAAAAATGTTCTCACAGAAATACGACCAGCATGACGGTTTCCACTCAGAGTTTGTCGTATCTCCAATTCCATGGCTGTTTGCAGTGTCTGGGGATCTTCAAGAAGATGTCGAACAATAGCCGATGCCAAAGTGTCATATCCAGGAAAGAAGCAACTTCTTGGAATACCAAAAAGGGCGGCCATGCCACCACTTTCAAGGAATTGCACAGCCAGAGTATGTGATTTTGTCAAGCGAGCACATATCTGAAGAACAGCCTGCATAGCCATAGGTGGTACATGCCTTTTTATCAAGTCACACACAATTAACATTACCTTACGACTCTCCTCCATCGTCAAATGACCAGTTGGTTTTCCAAGTATGTTCTCAAAAGCTGGGGAAGATTCTTTATCTACGGCAACTGGAGTTAAGTTTTTTTCTGTTACCGGTTCAGATGAAGTATGATTTTCTGATGAGCCATGTATAGATCCACCTATTGTTCCAACATTACTGTCACCAGATATTCTAGGCTTGGGCTGCACCAAATTATCCAAGATAAGAAGTAATGCACTGATGCATTTAGGGAAGAGGGTTCCGTTTGAAGTCTCAGTTTTACCCATAAAATTCATCAAGATATCGATTGCAATCGAGACAACCCCATTTTGTGCAGCAATTTCCTGAGTACTTCCATCTTCTGAAAGAAGCAATGCTAAAGTATGCGAGATCATACACAATACACTGGCATCCTTAGAAAACTCGAGGAGGCAAAGTTTTAGCTGCTGAACAAGAAAAGAAATTACTTTTGCACGATCCTCGCCTTTGTTCCGGCTGCAAAGAGTCACAAGTAGATCTGTCAGCGTGAAAGCCATTGAATCACTGCTCCGAAACAACTTCATTGCCACTCCAAGGATGTCATCAACAGGAGGAGCCTTAGTTTGTCCCTCTTGTGTTAAGACGTCAACAGATTTATAAGCACCATCAACTTTAGGTGTTTCCGATGAGCTTCCTAGGGACAAAGCAAGTGCACGAGCCAACTCATCATCATCCTGTACCGGATCTTCCGCATGACTAAATAACCATTCCATCGCCATCTCAACACTATTTGTTTCTACACGTCTCAGCGCCTCTTCCGCTCTTGCTCTTGAAAAACCCATCTCAACAATGGTGGAGATTGTAGCTTCATCCGGAGGAGGGGGCATAAAACGTTGGTTTGCACTCCCAGACAATGCATTGCGATTTCGTTTCAAGTCACTAACACCACTGTATACATGAGTAAAAAGTGTAATGATGGAAGTGATAAAACCTGGGTTACAATTGGGAAACATGGGGTGATTCCAAACTGGAAGTATCACGTCCAGAACTTGAGACTGCAACATGTGGATGAATGCTTCTGGGTCTCTTGGAACAGGAAACAACCCAATAGACAAACCAACAGCAACAGGCTGAACAAGAAGCTGTGCCTGCGATGCCGAGGTTGAGGACAGAAGTAACCCAGAATTAATAAAATACTCAAGTTCACGACAATGACTCTGTAACGTATCAAGCAGCCATGAACTGTGAGACAGCTTGGCACCGTCACCACTCTTTTCCTGATCAGTACCTGGTGAGGATAAGGAATAAGGAGGGGTCCACAACAACTGACTTGTAGCCTCAAATGTGGTAAGGAGCTCTTTAAAGGTTTCATGGACATAGAAATTGTTAATCATTGCATTGTAGCAGGTACGCCGTCTACTATCAAATGTAAGAGCCACCATATCATCCACAACCTTCCCGAGATATCGACACTTGACTGAAAATGATATCTCAAGTCCAGCAGAGTTAGGATACCCAGAAAAACGCAGAGCTTCAAGAAAAACCTTTGCCAATGCAGTTGCAATGCTCTTTGAAGCTGAACTTAAGGATCCAGTTTCAGTTCTTCGACGATTTGGTGAAGTAAAACCTTTGACAAGAGCAGTGAAGAAAGAACGCAGAGTAGAAGCAAGTTTATTAAGGATTTCTAAAACCAGTACATCAGGACTTTTCTTCTTCATATTCTGGGAAGAAGAAGTCTCTGCATTATTTGCTGCAGCTTCAGAATCAATTTGGAAAGCTTCCAAATGCCTGCCTGCCCTTCCACCCCGAAGACGTGCCAAACTATGTCGGTTGCGACGACTGAAACCATCACTTGAACGAACCACAGATAGAAACTCACGTTCTACTCCCCATTGCGAGAGAGAACTATTTCTGATTGAGACAGGATTCATGTATCTAACAGAGGGAATATTAACAGAATCATCACTCTCCCTCCCAGACACATTAGACACACCTGTATCCGCACTTTCAGGCTCTGCTTCAACATTCTGCTTCTCATCCACCTTAGAATCAAAGCACAAAGAAGTTTGCCACAAAATTTCCCTGTAAACCCTCCCCAGATCCTTCAATACATCAGCATCTGCAGAACCCAATTCAGAGACGACCGTAGTGGTCCCTTTCAACAAAGAATTGGAAAGACAGAGTATGCCTTCCAAACTAGAGAGGCACCTCAAGACCTTCATTCTCTTGGAAACTTCCACCTGAGCGAGCTGAGAGCCTCCAACTGAAGTCAAAAGTTCATTTGTAGACTTCAAATGTTCTCTCAGGAACGTACAAACTGCATGAGCAAGAGAAGCAGAATGCTGAGGAGAGAAGTTCTTAAATGCAACTGATATGCTTTGACCAAGTGCAACTGAAAGAGGCATAAGAGGCAACGTGAACAATTGGAGAACACATTCAATTCCCTTCTTCTCGACAAAAATTCGGCATGTATCGGAGTTCTGAAGAATTGTTTCAAGAAGACGAGCAACATTGCTTATACAATCAGGTAAAAAAGATTCCACATTCGACAGTAAGGCATCAGAAGATGATTCAAGTGACTGCTCAAAACTTTCAGCCCTGCATGAATCTCTGTCATCTGAAGAAACAATATCTCTATTCTCAGCTTCAGTTTCCATGGGTACGGGTTGAGAGCAGCTTGGATGATCTGTGGACGGAGAGGTAGATTCAAGTCCAGATCCAATTTTTGCAATACTGTTCAGTATTTCAATCAGCATATCAACTCCTGGTCCACGCAGTGAAGAAGCATGACGCATTAGTTCATCCAGGCCACTGGACAAGGAACCCGAAGTATCACCAGTAAGGGCTCGCAAGTATGTTTTGGAAGTGAAAACTTTCACAAAACACCTCAAAGCGTTGTGATCTTTCACGGCTTGAAGCCCATTGTTGTTCAAACACAAAGCATCAAGACACTGTGGTATGCAAGCAATAGCTTCAGCAGAACAAAGAACACCGTCCATTATAGCATCCATAAACGCAGAAGGAATACCAGCTGCTTCTAAGACAGAAAAGCAGGTAGGATCTTTGTGAATAAGATCACTCATAACAGTTGCTGCAAGAGAAAATACCCCGCCACCAAAATCTTTTGCTCTTTTAAAAATTATGCATAAGCAATGGGGCAACAAATTCTCTTCTGAACCATAAATACGAGCAGTTGTTCCAGGAGCATAGGTTCCCAAAGATATAGCACGCAGTAAGGCTTTCATCAATGATCGGCGATGATATGCAACCAGGGCTTCAGAATAAAGAGGCTGCAAACTATCTAGCTCAGGAGACGTATCTGTAACTACTTGAGAACCAGCACACTCCAAACTGTCTAGGTCAATAGAAGTACTCTGCTGATTTGAAGCATTGTCAACATGAGACACCTCTACCTTTAAGCGTGATATTGTATCATCTAAACCTCCCAAGTCTCTGAAAAGAGCAGCCGCTGGATTACTATAATCCATAAATGCTTCTAGAACATGTACAGCCGTGCTAACCAAATGCAAGTGCCGTGGATCAGTATCTTTGAGTAGAGGTAGAAGAGTTGGTATAAATCCTGCTTCACGCATAGCTGAGCAACCAGATGAAGATGACACCAACACGGTAACAAGAGATAATAGAGCCTCCGCAAATACAACAGACCACTTTGATGAATTACTAACAACTGAGTCAATAGCTTTTTGCATGAGGCTGGATAGAATACCACGGTGCCCACCAGATGTTACAGCATTCAACACAGTAGGCTGGCGTGACCTATCTTGACAAAGGGCAACCAAGGAATGAAGGCTCAAAATTCGAATTTTTTCAGGAACTGCATCTTCATAGCTCAACAAGGCAACCAATTCATTGATGAACTCTGGCTCAGTGTTGAAAAAAGAAACCAGGTCATCACTGTCACCACAAGCTTGAACGAGAACTATAAAGGCATACAGGCGGATGCATGTGTACTGTTGCCGTGCAGCAAGGGAGCTAAATCCCCTGGAAAATCGCAATCTTGTCAAAAGAGAAAATCTCAAACTTTGGGGAACTTTATATTCTACAACTAAATTATTCAAGAGTTCAAGATCAGACTCTTTTCTTGTGTTGACATCAGGCAAATGTATGATTTGTAAACCTTTGGTAGGATGTTCTGTAGAAACGAGTTCACTAGATGATTCATCCACTGCATAAAACTCAAAATGCAGGGTGCAAGCCAACTGGTAGGCAATTGGGTCAACTCCATTTGGTATCGCACAAGAAATTAATCCAAGACCTTCTTCTTTCCCACCCCAACCCTGTGGAAAAGCAAGTAATCTTGAATTTAAAAAGGCATCTCTTATAATGTACTTTCCAATGGTCTTCTTCAAAAAAGCAGCCAAAGTCTGCAGGCATGCCTCGACGACATCCGCATCAGTTGAAGCGAGCAGAGACGATAAGTGATGCTGCATTGATATTAAATGGTTGGATAAATAACATCAAGTACAAAATGAAACATAATGTGCAAGAAATGAGAAAGTGAATGGCATTAATGCGACCTCCAATGATGATAACTGTAAGAGTGGCAGCAAAAAGAAATAGTAACATTATAATGCACCCCTTAGCTAGTTCAAAGCAAGAGAAGCTCACACACATTTACAGCATGCACTGCACATCAATGCTCACCGCATCTCAAAATGAATTTCCTAATCCATTTTGGGTAAACAGAAAATGTCTGTCCAATATAAACTGCCAAAGTAATACTACAGCCAAAAGTTGCAATGAAAATAATATTTTCTTATGAAGTCCTTACTTCCTGTTCTCATTTTTCATGGTATCCACTGCCCTACCACCTACCTAACACCAGTCCCCAACTGCCAGCACCACAACCAGCATCGAAATACCCTACCCAAAACTACCAGCATTCCCCTATATACACAAACTAATGAAACACTAAAACCTCAACCCGAGTACTATTTGACGAGATGCAGTCAGGCCTGACCATCCAATTAGATCATACACTAGTCATAAAGAGAGGTTAATTTGGGGTTTACACTTGCTGTTGACAAGCGTTAATCCAATATCAGTCGTGTTCCTTATATTTCTAAAGTTTCTTATAATTTTAGCAAGACGAATGCTGGTTTGAAGGTTAGACGATCCCTGCATTGACCATATTTTTCCTCATTTCTAATAAAACAAGTTTTATAATGGTGACAGTGCCAATGTTGGTATGGAAATTAGATAGTTGTGGTTGCAGCAAGGGTTGCAGTATGCAATGCGCTAATTTCTTCTGGTCATCTTTACGTTGCTAGGTCATGCAGAAATCAGTTCTCTTCAAAAAAAATATGATACCTTAACCAAAAGCTGAGATTGAGATAAAGACAAGTACCTCATACGAGCTGTAGAAGTAGTGCTTATTGCTGCAGTTCTCTAATATTATTCTAATGACACGGAGAATCTGAAGAACAGCATCCCTTGGGAAGGGAGGATCAGATTCCAAAAAGTTATCCTCAAGTTGCAAATCTTTCCTTGATTTTATGTATTTCTCAAAAAAGGTATCGAAGTGATTAAATAAATCGACCCAGTGATGGAAATCTCCCTGCATCCATAAAAAATCAATATCAATCAAAGCATGTAATGTACGTGATAGTTAGGTGGAGTTTGTAAATGCACCTTGTCAAACTCCCAAACAAAAGTTTTCAGCGGTTCTTCTATATTTTCAAGTGGGGTAGCTGTAACACTGCTGATGAAGGATTTAATCTTTGGAGGCTGCAAAATGTACAGAAAAATATCTATTATCTCCAAGGTAGAGGATTTTGATTCTGATAGCATAACCTCAACACGAAAACAAGTAAAAGGGCACAAACAACAGCGAGGAAATTATATTAGAAAATTAGATTTAATCAACAATACCAGGACAAGATTTATGTAAGCTGGGGAAAGGTTCTACAATCTAAAAGCATTAAGTCTAAAAATACATTTGGTTTCTTTCTTTACAAAGCTCTATGCATCCAGTAAATTTTTATGGCTTATAAACACAGTTTCCACCAACTTTTAGCTATCCATAATAACACTCCAGCAGGGACCGAGTGTTAACTTGTCCAAAAACTCGTGTAAGCAATAAAGACAAAACCAGACCAAATGCATTCAAAAAATTCGCGTTCTCCTAGAATCAGTTCACAAACACTTTATAGATGACACTGTTTTGCTAAAACATCCAACCTCCAATATATTTTTACCCAACCGATGTAAGAAAGCCTTGGGGCTCTTCTATTATGCAGTGAGTTTGGATGGTCTGATGTTTAAAAACCAAGGAAATCAAGAAAGAGAAAAACAAGGGCTGTTTAACCCTTAAAGTGCTGAAGAACGGTTCCTGAAAAATGAAAATTATAGGAAACGAGAAGAAATGAAATCTAGGGATCAAACCTAAATCCCAAAGACATCACTCCAGGCTTCCTTCCCACAGTTCCAAAGCTCTTAAAATTTCCGCAAAAAACAAAATCTTCCCTGAATCAAACAATTACTAGAGTTTAGACGTCCTATATTTCCTAATTCTATTCGCCTTATGTTTCCTAACTGGTAACGAAACCAATTATAACCTACACGGAAATACCAAAATCGTGTCCTGATGCAACCTGAGTCTAATTCGCAAAGTTCTACTTATTAGATTACGGCTGAAGTTCAGAAAATACCCCTGGATTTATAATACTAATTAAACAAATTTCGAAGCTAAAAATAAAAGAGACTGAATTATGGCTTGATATTGTCTGTAAAATATCTTTGCAAGAGCTTATATTTTCCTTGAAAATACTCTATATTTTCTTTTTCTCATCTTTTTATTGCCTGCATCATAAGACAATACAAACTAGAGTAATGAACTCACAAAAAGATAATTCATGCTGATCAAACACTTGCCTCCTGACATGACAACAAGTACAACATAAAATACAAGGAAAGTGTGAAACTTGCTGCAGCAGATTAAGAAGAAGTCAACTGCCAATACATGATCAGAAGCCTAATACAATAGCGAATCCATGACAAAGAAGAAGCCTTTCACCGGCTCCCTCAGAAATAACAAAAATCCTCTTTATCATAAGTGGGTAGGGAAAACCCTAAAACTCTAGTCTCAAAACACCATAAAGTTGACACACGTAAAACAGCAAGGTGATCAAATTTACCCCTAAAATATACAAAACCTAAATTTACCCTCCGTATTAGAATTGAGGAGGGGGGGAATCTTAACAAAAACAAGTACAATTTCAACAAGAATATTTTCAAAAATCCAACTAATAGTAATTCACGATCATCGTTCCCTGGTCACTCAAAACCACGACAAACACTTCGATGCCACACTACTTCATCAAAAATAACAAATAAATTAACCCAATAAAATATCCCACTTCAAAGCAATTAAAAAGCCCATAAAAAAACGATCGGAACATAAAAATACTCCACTGACCACTTCAAGTGCCCTCCTACGCTTCAACTTCATTCCTGCAAATCAACCAAATGAAACCATTGGCCGTAGCAAATAAAAATAAAAAATCAATGTATAAATCGACCGATTCAAAAACCGATCGAAATTGATACCAAATGAAGTAGAAGAAGTCAAGGATTTCAAGAAGATAAATGAGATAGAATCGTAGGGTGGAGAATTGAGAAAATGGAAAAAGTGACAAAGGCTTTGAACGGGACAGAGAGATTGATTTACGTGTATGTATATATACAATATTATGAAAGATCTGAATTTCTAGGGTTTCCTCAGGAGGTTTTTGGTAGGCGATTGGTGATCGCGTAGAGAGAATAATAGAGATATGTAGAGAGATATAGAGAAAGGAAAATACTTCGAGGAGGGGATTTTGTTGTGTATATATATATGTGAGAACTTGGAAAAGGGGAAAAAGATAAATAGTGGCATACATAGAAATGAAAATTATTTATTAATTGAAAATTTAATTGTTTGGATTTTTTATCAAATTTTTATTTTTATGGCATTTAAATCTTTAATCTTTCATTTTAACTTTTTAGTCTAAATGATTTGTCTCTAGATGAAAATAGTTAATTTTTGGGAAATTGGCACAAAATGATCCTTAACATTTATAGAAAATTAGAAATTGTCCTTAATATTTATTTTTTGGCACAAAAATTCTTAATCTATGAGTTTTAGTGTGCAATTGATCTTTATTTGATAAAAAAATCAATGTTCTAAAAACTGATCCGAATCAACTCGAAAAAGTAAAAGGGTCAAGGATCAAGAGACAAAAGATCGAACCGGGTTGATCCGGTGATTTTTAAAAAATTAAAAAATGAAAAATAAGTTTTTGAAAATCACAAAAATTGATCAAGAGCAAATCTTTTGGTTTTCATTCTTTTAATCTGTTACCACACGATTACGACATGGCTGCCACGTCAGCACAGGCCCCATCCAAGCCCAGCAAGGGTCCAGTCCGTAGTCTGTCAAAAAATCTATCTGGGCCCTGCTAGGGCTTTGAAAGGGCCCGTCACACGCTTGGGCCTTCGGCAGACAGAAATCCGCGAGTCATGTGGAGGGCATCGGCGCCCGCATGCGAACCATAGGGCCTCGTCAGGCCTCGCATCATTCGTAACCAGCGAGCAACTCGATATGCCGGGACAACCAGAGAAGTAATTAAAGAAATATTGCGTTAGATTGGACGCACGAATCTCCACAAGGAAACCAAATCATGATCTCCTAAAATCATGTAACGTGATAAACTCAAGGAAGGAAAGCAATCTCGGGTATCTTTATCACATAAGGAAGGAGGATCCAATTGAAGACCGAATTGATTTGTCTTCCAAATCAATTAGAATTCTTGCGCTATAAATACAACGTCTCCGGTTGTTCCAAGGTACGCACTTTTTATGCCTAAGAATCCGACCCTAAACTCTGCTCAAATCTCTGCCTGCTTGTCTCTCCCACACCCCTTTTTGTTCTCGCCCCCGTGTATCTCTCATATACCGGCAGTTGACTTGATCGTCGGAGTGCCAACGATCGCCGGACTCTTTTTCTCCGGAGATCTTGGTGCCTCATGGTCGTCCTAGTGTGCAGGTAACATACGAGCTGGCAGAGGAGTGACTAGAGATCTGTTGGCACGTGGACTGGTGCAGGTTCAGACGTCAACATAATCCATTTCGTGCAAGGAGAGAGATGGATTTCAATGGTATTATGTTGTGGAAAACTGGAAATAGATAATTTTTAAAACTAATAAAACCAATAACGGTTCAACGAGTTTCTCAAAACCAAGCAATTTGACGGGTTTTTAAATAGAGAATTTTTTGCATATCTAACCCGATTTTATCGGTTGAACCGGCTGTGCCGGTGTTCTGACTTTTGATAACACCGAAAAAAACCAACATACCTTTAGTTTTAATAAAGGAAATATGCAATTGGGTTGCTTATCTTTGTAAAAAGTACAAATTGGTCTCCTACTTTTATTTTTTATAAAAAATTAAAGGAAATTAAAGATTTTTATTTTTTTAATTAACACTTTATTGATCATATTAATAATATAATAAATTATTTTGTATATTTTACGAACTATTATAAAATAACTAAATTTTAAGCTCATAATTATTAACAAACATGTGAGATAAAAATATTTTATTATTATTAATTAATTACATATTTAAAATTTAAAATTTTATTTTATATTTACAACATAAAAAAAAATAACTTTCTCACAAATTTGATACTCAAATACTTTTATTTAATTGAGTTATTCGTTTATTAACTACAAATATTATAGCTCCGATTGAATTCTTCATATTTTAATTTATCATTTTATTATCGTTTAAAAATAAAGAAAACATTCTATGTAAATTACTTTTTAATATTATTTTCATGTAAAAAAAATATAATAAGATTGGTTCAATATCATAAATTTATATCTGACATTTTGTTGTTTATTTAACTCAATTTTTATTCAAATTTTCCACATCACGTATCAATTACATATATTAAAGCACAACAATTTTATATATTTCTCTTATGAAAAATTAATCGATACGACTATAGTGATATATTAAATATATCTAATTGCAATTTTTTCTAATTAAAACAAGTGGTATATTTGTCTTTTTAATCAAATAAATATCAATTACGCAACAAAACACATAGATTAAGGAGTTATGTACCAAAAAAAAAAAAACTAACATTACGAATCATTTATGCACTGAGAACAAAGGTTAATGACAATTTGTGCCAATTTTCTTTAATTTTTTTTATAGATATATTTGTCAATAATACATGTTTTTTTACAATAATTTAAAATAAAAAGAAATATTACCTCATCTCCTTGCAACTAATCAAGTCTCTCTTTGTCGAATTAGCTCTCAAGGAAACTCAAATTAATAGCTTACATAAGATACTCTCTTCTCGACAAGTATTTTCTCGTCATTTGCTAAAATATTTAATGACTTCAATATGAGGAATGATAACAATATCTCAATTAAAGAAACTCAAGATTTGTCTCTTGTTAATTTCACCAAATAAATAGCATTGTTTTAGGAATTTCAAATACAAAATTATCTTGTTATTTATAAAAGTCAAATATTTACCTGTCGTTAAAAACAATCGTAAATACTTTTCTCTTTGCTCATCTCCAGTGTAAGTTCGCAAGTGTATTCACATTTCTCTAAATTTTAAAAGACGTGGAATGATAATTCATTTTATTTTCTGAAAATTCTTTTACTTAATCTTTTTAAGTTTTAACTCCCGTCACAACCCAACACCCTTGTCACACATTTCCCCCTTTGTTTGTCTTTTGGAAGAATGAAAATTTTTCTTTTTTGAAATTGTAGAAAAACATAAATGATTCCTTTTTCTTTGTTTTCAAAATTATCAAAAACACACTTTTGTGAAATAATTTCGATTTTCTTTTCTCTTTGATGGGAGAGTGGTCTTGTTTTAATTTGCAATTAAATGATAAATATTAATTGAGACCAGCTAAATGTAATTTTTGTGTTAATATAATTATAATTGCTAAAAAAGAATGTAATTAACATTATATATTGTATATCTATGTTACATAAAAGCAAGGTTCTAAAATGCGTAATGCGTGACGACGCGGCGAGGTGAAGCATCAAGAATTATAGGCCTAGGCGCGCCTATGCGAAGCCTAGGCGTCAAAATACGTTTTTGAATTTTAATTTTTTTTAATGCTCAAATTTTAAATTTTAATAACATAGCCTAGAACATACTGATTTAGATTACAAAATTACAGGCCTAGTTTTCAAAAAACACATAAAAAATACATGAGTTTTCAAAATTAGATACACGCTGTAACAATGAAGAAAAATTAGATTTATATTAAGACACATATCATGGTTGAACATATCACATTCAACGTGGTTCAAAATCAAAATTTGCAGGACTAATTTTAATATCACAGTCTACAATTAGACTACAAAATAAAAGCCTAACATAATAGTTTTCAAAAGTTAGTAAATTTTAAATACCACACACATAAACACAAATTACTCAATAATTTTCTACAATTTATTACATACCAACATAGCTTAAATTTTGTCTAACTCTTTATCGGATTCTAAGTTAAGCTCTTCTTCTTCATCTAACTCATCTTCCGTGTCATCCGATACAAAATCATTTTCGTCAGGTTCTCTTATTTTATCTTGAGAATTTCTAGTGTCTTTTGTAGATTTAAAAAATGTTTATTTTGGTCCAATCTAAAAAAAATATAAAAAGAAACTTGCTTGCTCTAATGCGTGTTATGCGTGATTATTCGCACTTATTCTCGCTTAATCATGTTTATTCTCACATATTCTCGTCTATTCGCGCCTAGGCGGTCAACAAAAAGAGTTGACCGCCTTTTAACGAGCATACCCCCAATGCGATGCGTTTTGCAAACGCATTGAGTTTAGGCGCGCCTAGGCGAGGCCTAGGCGGGCCTTTTAGAACACTGCATAAAAGAAAACTATTGTATGATATAATTTGTTTTAAAATCTAGTTTGGACCGGCGAGACCAAAAAATTGATGACTTCGCCGTCAGTCCGATCACGGTCTTACTAATAGATCGCTCTGCAAATGATTTAGAATTTTTTTTGAAAAAATGATTCAACTCCATTGACTTGACAATTCATTTTGTCTTGCAGAATTTTCTTGACAAAGTTTTAATGAGTCAGTATTTTTTTAATACTCCAAACAATTAACTGTACTCTTTTTTTCTTTCATTTAATATTTTCTCTGACTGGATTTTTGTCAAACAAAATTTTTAAAGAGCCAGTTATTGTACTAATGGTAATGAAATGGAGAGTGTTGTAAAATATGAAAAACAATATTAATAATCATATTTAGAGATTTCTTATATTGTCTATGTATATTTGAAACCTTATATATAAATATAGTCCATTACTATAATAAAATATACTGTTTCTTTTTATTCTCTTCTCCTTTTACCTCCATTTTATAATAAGTTAACAGAGTTAGCGAAAAAATAATTATTTTCTTGGGAAAAAAAAGACAAAAAGTTTAGTCAATTCAACTAGCAAAGTGGTTCTTTTTTCTATCCAAAAGAAAAGAAAAACAATTCTTTTATCAATTCGCAGGATACAAAAATAAAAAAACTAAGTGGCCGAAATTCTTTTGAACCCAATTTTCAAAGTGCAATTTAACATTCCAGCAACCCTTTTGGAATAATTCACAAGATACAAGGTACTCATTTTTATTATATGTAGGTATGGCAATGACTATAAAAGACGAGCTCGGCTCATCCATAGAGCTGAGTCTCGTCCCCAATTTTGTGGTTCGGTTTGGCCCACGAACTGGTGGGTTGAACGGGTCGAGCTGAGCTCGGCTCAGCCCTATTTTTTTAAAAAAAAAATTTGAAAATAAAAAAAAAAATACAATATCGAGAAATGAATCTTTTATCTTTATGTTAAAATTAAAGATTTAAAACCCTCTTTTTAAAAAAAAAAATGAAAATAAAAAAGAAATACAATTATCGAGAATCTTTTATGTTAAAAATTAAATATTTATTACCCTCCTCTTTTTTTAAAAAAAAAAATTGAAAATTAAAAAGAAATACCATATCAAGAATCTTTTATGTTAAAAATTAAAGATTTAATACCCTCCTCTCTTTTTAAAAAAAAATTTAAAAATAAAAAATAAATACCATATTGAGAATCATTTATGTTAAAAATTAAATATTTAAAACTCTCTTCTTTTTGTTGGGCTTGGGACCGGCTACTTTAAATGTAAGCGATGTTAAAATTGTTCACGAACAAGATGTACAATTTTTTATTAAAATAAGAAAAAAAATATCAAATACATAAATACTAATGCAAAATAATACTTATTACGAATATGATTAATCCATATTCAAATCTTCGAGTTATTCAGATATTATTCTATCCACTTTGTCTTGGATTCGAAGTTTAGCGTCATCACAATCATTTAGACACAGTAAGCTTTTTAAAATGTCAGCTTTTAGTATTGATCTGATATCAGATAAAACCCTGCCACTTGTACTAAATGTAGTCTCCGATGCTACAATTGAGACTGGGGGTGTTAGTAGATCACATGCTATTTTTGAAAGAATTGGATAACTACGTTAATGTTGTCTCCACCATCGTAGTATATCAAAATTTTTCTTTATTCGTCATCTAACATACTAAGCACATCATGCGCAAAATACCTAACTAACTCTACATATGTATCATTAGAACGGGAAATTATAGAACTAGAAGAAGAACTAACTAATTGTTGACATTGACCACTCCTATGTATACTGACGTAACTCCATAAGTCAGTGTCATTAGTTGATGACGAAGTATATGTTGGGTTAGGAGGTCGTACACCGTTTTTATCGGCCTTTTCAGCATAGACCACATACATAGAACATAAAGTCTATTCTAAATTAGCACACGTGACTGGATTTTTGTAAGTTAATTTATCTAAAATTGTCATTATTGTTACTTTTATACCCTCTAAGTTAAGTTGAAGATCCATGATACATGCTAATGGAAATAACATAGTTAATTGTTTCCAATAATTCCTAAATTTAGCTTTTATAACATGTATAATACTAGTAAAAAGAGAAAATTTCTTATACCTATTAAAATTGTAAGCAATATAATATAAATGATTTAAAACAAGTGGAGCAGTTGGGTAATACACACCAGAACATACAGTTGTTGTGTCGTAAAAAACTTTTAAAAATTTTCTAACATTACCATATATTTATTAATTATATAATTCTAAATCATATTTTGAGTCGTGAGAGTGTCGGCCATTATAAAAGACAGTAATGCAATTTTCATAACCTCTACACAATTCAAGCATAAGATATGTTGAATTACATCTATTAGCAACATCAGTTGCAAAATTTTTTTATTGCAACCCATTTTCTATACATATAATAGCAAAAACTTGTTTTCTTGATGGTGAAACTGAAATATATTAATAGTACATCTAACTTTTTCTAATTGAGGTTGTATAAATTTTAATCTATCTTGTACAATTAAATTAAACACATGACATACACAACAAATATGAAATAAAACACCATCAAAATCTGGACTACAATATTGCATTAATTTTTCAATTACTATATTATTTGGGCCTGCATTATCAAATGTAAAACTACGAGCTTTAGAATCACATTTAAATTCATGTAACACACCTAATAAAACTTGATAAATATTATTTCCATTATGAGGATAGTCTATTTGTTTAAATGCTATTAATTTTTTATGCGTTATCTAATTATTATCAATATAGTGTGCAGTTGCAACTATGTATCTTTTTTTGTTACAACATATCTATAAGTATGATGTAAAAGATACAACACCATTGTAATTATTAATATCATTAATAATAGTTTATTTCTTTATATTATTTCTAACAATAGTATCTTTACGAAGTGTATTACTATAAATATTAACGTATCTGAGTTGGAGATATTTTTGGACGAATTTCGTCTAATGATGATTACCTACTAAGCATAGTGAAAACTCGACATTTGTTATCAATTCTGGCAGTCCTTCGTGGCGTATGAGTTATTGTGAATATATCCAATTGTTGAGAGTGGGACTACTGGACCCGGTTCTCGGAGATTCAAACTGGAGTTGTGCCTGATTTGTATCCAAACCTCTATGTTTGTATTGACACTTTTTGAAGTGTCTGTTTAAATGGGTCGTGCCTATCCCCTTATACCAAGCAAACTTCTCCTGACAGTATTTACACTGTGCTTTGAACTCAGGAACTCTGTTCACTAGTTTACCAGTCGGCAGCAATTCAAAATGCTGCCAGCACTTAGTCTTTTGTTTAGTGGCTTTTCGTTTAGTGCTAGAGCCAATGGTAGTTTGTGTATTGGCGTCTTCATGAACGTCTTCCAAATCAATTGGATCAGTGCTACCACCAAATTGATCAATAATATCGTCTGAAATTGGAATGTCATTAAGACTACTGAAATCATCATCACTTCGGTTGTATGTCATTTGAAATAATAGAATAAAGAAAATATAAGAAGATGAAGATGTAGTAGAAACTAGAAACTAGAAAATAGAAATGTAGAGAATTAGTAAAAGTATAAAATTACAACTTAAAATTATAGAGTAATATCTAGATAATGAGATATTAGATACTAATTAAAACACTAATATTGAAAGAATGTAATTTGAGAATTGTTAATAGATTGAGTATATAATTGAATGAGAGATAAGAGATTGAAGTGTGAAAAAATAAGTTTAGAATATGAGTATTTATAGTAAAATAATAAAAATATAAAACAAAAAAAATAAAAAATAATAAAATGAATGTGACTGTTGACGAGCCACGAACTGAGCCTGCTCATGGCTCGTCAATTTGGCTCGTGGGGCAAGCCCAACGAGCTCTGCCTTTTTTTTTTTTAGTTCGGCCCTAGCTCGTGCTCGTCTCTCAATGAGCCCGAGTCCAAGCTGGGCTGAGCTTTTACGAGTCGAGTCGACGATTTTTTTGCCACCCCTAATTATATGTCTACCTAAGAGCATCTACAACATCTTAGCTATATTTAAAGAGCATCTTTAGTATTTTAAAGAGCATCTATAAATTTAAAGAACAATTTTTTTAAACATTACAACAACTTCTTTATCCATGCTCTTCATTTTATTTATTCCAATAAACATTTAATATCTTTTCACCCTTTCTATTTTTTCCACATCCTAATTTGTATATATTATTTAATTAAAATCAATATATCAAGTATTGAAAATTGAAATTGTTTCAATGCATTTAATAATAGAGAGTGATTCTCTAAATTAAAATGTTAAATTGAATAGTCAATTATAGCAGAAATTTAAGAGTTGACTCTTTAAATTAAAGAGCATAATATATTTAAAGAGCTTGTTGGAGATGCTTTAAGTAATATATTGCTTGCATGCCCCGTCTCGTTTCCCATGAATATATTTCTTGATTCTAATATTTCTTGAATATAATTGAACAAGATTTGTTTGGTTGATTTAATTGTGTTTTTCTTGAAAGAACACAATTTTACAAATTTTTATCAATATTGTAGAATAATATTGTATTTTATTTCACAACTTAACATATAAATATTCTAAAAAATATTTTGTTATTGCTTTGAAATAAGCATGACGTTATATTATATTAATATTCTAGTAGAATATTAATTGCTTCTGAAAAACCTAATTTTATAAGATCTAATATTTTATAACAATATTACTCGTGAAGATCAAACATTTACTTCAAAATAAAGTTTAATATTTTAAAATAATTTTTGTTGTTTTTGAAGAAGTATAATATTATATTAATATTATGATAGAATATTATTTACTCTCGAAAAGCGTAATTTATAAGATTTATTATTAAACTATTTTTTTCTGAAGAGTAAATTTTTATAAAGTTTAATATTTTAAAATAATTTGTTGTTGCTCGTGAAGAAGTACAACGTTACATTAATATTCTGACAGAATATTACTTGTTCTCGAAGAGCGTGATTTATTAGATTTACTATTAAACTATTTGTTTTTTTAAAATAAATTTTTTAATATTTTAAAACAATTTGTTGTCGCTTCTCAAGAAGCACAACGTTATATTCATATTTTGGCATAATATTACTTGCCCCTGAGTAACGTAATTATATTAGATTTAACATCTATTATGTTTTTGCTTTGATGCATAATTTATTTTTAAACAATAATATATTGTTGCTCTCGAAATAGCACACAATTATATTAATATTCTAGAAGAATATTATTTGATCTTGAAGAGCATGACATTATAATTTTAATATTTCATAAGAATATTGTGCAATAGTCTAAATAATATTTTAATTGTGCTCTTGAAGATGCGGGTGTCTTGAATAATATTATAGCACCTAAATGAAGAAGAAAATTTTTGATATATATATAAGGAAAGCGTACAACTAATGCCACGTTGACATTAATGATGTGACTCCTTGATCAATTGTCATATGATTATACAATATTTAATCATATCATTAATATTAAGCAGTAAAGTTTAATTTATTGCGCTACGCAGAACTGAGGGCGGATAGACCTAGAATTTCATTTGCTTAAGTAAAGATGTTTTCGAGATTTCTCATTTGTAATTAGGTTGCCCTATAATTTTATTATAATTAAAGAACTTTCATTAAGTTGCCTTTGAATTTTGTGGATATTATACCCACTACTTACAAATATTAAAATAATTCCAAATCTAACAACTTAGCTTATTTATTTAAAAAATACTACATAATTAATATTATATTAATTAATAAAATAATGAATTAAAATCAAATGACTATTTTCACGTGAATTCACTCAAATTTTTTTTTAGTCCTTGATTATTTGTACAATAAGTCATTAATCTTTATAAAAATTTTACTTTAGTCCATATACTTCCTCTTTTATTTCAATTTCGTCCTTTTTTATTTGCAACCCAAGTCCTTCATCTTTTAAATTTGTACAAGTTGGTCCCCATATTTATATTTTTATATCAATTTAGTCCTTTATATCACTATTTGATACAGATGTTACAAATAATATTTTGTATCACTGAACATGTTACATATTATATTATGTTATTTTACACATCACGTGTTAAATGAATTGGTATTCTGTATCACTGAAGTTACGTATGTTACAAATGATGAAATCGATAATTTTATTTGTTAAATTTAACATTGTGTTACATATCTATATCATACTATAACGAATTTATTGAAATTTAGAGTTGATTTTGCAATTGTAACAGTTGTAACAATTTCTGTTTAGTATCGCAATCTGTTACAAATGTTACAAATCATATTGTGTATCACTGTTTGATACAAATGTTACAAATAATATTTTGTATCACTGAATATGTTACAGATTATATTATCTTATTTTACACAATACATGTTACATGAATTAATATTTTGTATCACTAATATTTTATATTTCAATTTGTAACACAGATTGTTACAAAATATCATTTGTAACATTTGTATCAAATATTAATACACAATATTATTTGTAACATATGTATCAAATAGTAATACTATAAATGACTAAATTGATATAAAAGTATAAATATGGAGATCAAGTTGTAAAAATTTAAAAGTTGAAGGACGTAGGTTGCAAATAAAAGATGACGAAATTGAAATGAAAGAGAAAGTATATGGACTAAAGTGAAAATTTTATAAAGATGAAGGACTTATTGTACAAATAATCAAGGACTCAAATGCAAATTTAAGTGAATTCAAGTAGAAATGTATATTTTGTGGTATAGATTTGATTTTAATTTATTATTTTATTAATTAATATAATTTTAAGAATGTATTATTTTTAGAATAAATATGTTAAGTTGATAAAATTAGAATTATTTTTAAAAAAATGATTTATTTATGAAAAAATTCCTAGAATTTTATTATTATTAGGGAACCTTCATTAGATTCTCCTACAATTTCATTATAATTAAGGACATTCATTGGATTGTTATATATAGGATTGACCTATTGTAAACAAAGATCATCATTTGTTATAGTAAAAATATTGCAGCGGCTGAAGATATGATGTAACCTCACATTGAGGCGAACCTGTATAAATCCTTGTATTCTTTATTTTCTTGCCCTTTTATCTATTGCTCTAATCCTAACAATTATTTGATTGAAATTGTTTTATGTTTAATTCATTTTAGTTATAAACTCTTTTTTTTTTTAATATCAATCTAGTCATGTTTATAGATTGATGATGGATGCTACATCTTTTTAGCTGATAGTGCTTTAAGACAAAAGTATTTTTTGGACTTAAAATTAGCAGAAAATAATGTTAATACAATATCAGGTGCATCGAATATCATTGAAGGCTCCGAAAGAACTATTATTATCTTATCAAATAATACAAAATTATATAATGATGATGCACTTTATTCTAGCAAATCTAGAAAAAATTTGCTTAGTTTTAAAGATATTTGCTACAATTGATAGCACATTGAGACGATGAAAAAAATAAAAATGAGTATATTTCCATAACTTCTATTGTCTTTGGCCAAAAGTAGATAAAAGAAAAAATCATGGCACTCTCATCTGGTATGTATTATATATTTATAAAAACAATTGAATCAAACAATGTTACGAACTCGAAGTTCATTGAACCAAAAAGTTTAATGCTTTGACATGATTAACATAGACACCCAAGATTAATAATGATGCGCCGATTAATTAATAACTAACATGAACATCCTTTAAACAACCAGAAAATTCGTTTTCCTGATGATTATTCATGTATTGCTTGTTCACTAATTAGGTTTTGATGTGTGAGGAGAAATCACGAAATTGAGGAGAAGAGGAGTGGGAGAGGATTTTTTTTTTAATGTTTGAAAGTAGTTCACGCTGGGGTTTAAAACCCCAGCGTGAACCCGCTCGAGCGGACGTTCGGTCCGCTCGAGCGGACAGCGCCAGCCCCAAAGGGGCCTGCTGTCCGCTCGAGCGGACAGAAGCCCCAAATGGGGGTTCTAGCTGTCCGCTCGAGCGGACAAAAGCCCCATTTGGGGCTTCTTGCTTTCTGCTCGCGGACAGCAGGCCCAAATGTTTGTTCCTGCTTTCAGTATTCACAAAATTCATCCCTTTGATTGTACTTTTCAAACCAAATCCATATCAAACACATCCAACATAGTGCATTTATCTGTTTTCATAAAACCACAAGAATTACAACAAAATGAAAGCCCCCAGATTGATTACATTTTTCCCACATAAAATCTTGTGTAATTCTAACATATTAAAAAGAAACTTATCTAATTATTCATTTTATAGATTGTAACCCAATAAATACAACAAAGTCTCACAAATTAAAACTGAATCTCCAACACTCAAAAAGTACCAACAAGATGTATGTTCACATAATGTTCACATAGCTGACATCTGACAACAAAGTACCAAATCATATCGTTCACATAGCATACATCTTCCCTACATTCATCGTTGCTATACATACAACACAACTTCAGCAACATATATGACAAAAATTATACGTCGCTGTTACAAAACCTGCCCCAATCGCATTTACAAAAGACAAGTCTCCCACAAGTCGGAGGACACCTAAAACATACAAGTGATTACATATGTACGAGATACAAACATTGTAATCTAGGGCAATGGAGGGGGATCACGACCAAGCTGCTCATACACCAAAGCCCGCATGATTGTGGTATTTGTCAAGCTCATAAACACCTTCGCCAAATCACCATCCGATCGAAATGCTTTCATCACTTTCATGATGTCAACCAAGTCTAAGTCCATTGCTTCAAGCTTTTCGGTAATCATCTGCCAATTCACGTGATTCAATGTATCAAGGGTTGCTTGCATGTGTATAGCGTCGGCAATTTTTCTTGATGACTCCGCTATTATTGCTAAGGCCTGATGACTTTCATCATCATGGGGTTTTGTGCGTTTACGCCGACCTGTGCTTGTTCCTTCTTCGGAACCTCTCTTACGCGAGGGAGTTGGGCTTGGATCAGTGTCTTCAGTTGGAGTATCAAACTCGTTGACACTGTCATCAACTGAAATAGGAAAAATACAAAATCATGGTTGTCACCTAAAATACATTACGAATATAATATATATGTATTTGATACAAAATCAAACTACCTTGCATAGGCGAGAAATTGTCAAAGCCCGATACTGCCCGATCTCCAGTAGCTGTATCGTTTCCAAATATACACTCCATATCATCATATCGACGACACAATTTGCTCCTCCATTTTCCAAAATCAGGTTTTCCCTACCAAAATGAGAAGAAATGATCAGTGATGTTACCACGACAGTTTCGGAAGATAATCGGAGTAATTGATACAATACAATGAGGAGCAATAATACCTTCACAAGTTCCTCCCACGCAAGTGAATCGGCAGTGATTCGTCCTGTTTCGGGATCCCACCCAAAGCCGCTAATACTTAATAGCTGGCTTACTTCAGCATATTCTCTCTTTAGAGTCTTCAACCGCGACCTAACATTCTTCTCTGTCACTACCACCCCGCACCCTTGTTTCACACTTTTCATTGCTTTAGATATTTAAAACGATGTGAATCCATTGTCACTTCTTTTGTGACCTACCAACACTTGATTAACTAGGGCGATAATCAAGAACCCATCCATTTTGTCATTCCAACGTACCTGACGAATCCTTGTACTAGGATCAACCTGGGAAATGTTTGTATCATTGTCATCCATGGTTGTTGAGGTTGTTGGTCTTGGAACTTGTAGTGGGGATGCAGTGGTATGTCGCTGATGCGCCATCAAATCTAGCTACAGAAATAGCAATACCAGAAATGTATATCAAACATGGGATGACAAATTGTGTGGTTTTCAAAGTGCAAACGCAACAGAATGAGAAAATACACAATTCCACATATGTACAAGTGTCATTCAATTTTCCAAATGGCGTGAATGATTTGCGATCAGTTACACAATGTAATAATAGCATCAAATAATGTGACAATAGTTGCATAGTACATAGATGGAACGTATTCTTAATTGACGTCCTACCTACAGAATGTTTGTTCCATTACATAAGATGAAAGTGTAGAAAATGTAATACAACGGCTTAATCAAATTCAATTTCAGCATCGGCATTGGGAGTATGATGAACCCACATTGATTGAGCCATTGCATCCCTATTATTAGACCACGAAACGTCAGCAGAAAAAGATATATGAGCATTTATTGTCGCTTCTTCCGTCACTTCAGCATGAGTAGGGTTAACCTCATCATCGCTGCTATCTATGTCCTCCTCACACACATCCCCTACATCATCAATCCGTAGGAAGTTGTGAATAGCACAACAAGCGAGGACTATCTTCGCTTGTGTGCTAATGTCATGAAATGGTTGATGCCTCAAATATGCAAATCTTTTCTTAAGCAGACCTATTGTCCTCTCGACCGCATTGCGTAGAGATGAATGTCGGAAATTGAACAACTCCTTACTATTTGCAGGGTACTGACCCTCGATATCTCTACGATGATAACGAGTTCGACGATAAGGTGAAAGAAAACCCGGAACCAATGGGAATCCAGCGTCAGCAAGGTAGTACTTACCTATGAAACGTTTAAATTTAGCACTTGTGCTAAAAATGAAAGTACATAGATGAAAAAGCTATGAAACTACTAACCAACAGGAATTGTTAGCTTATGTCCTTGGCGTAGAATTGCACTTCTTAACAACCTACCATCATGAGCCGATCCCTCCCAACTGGCGAGCACATATGTAAATTTCATATCAAATGTGCAAGCCACTAAGATATTTTGAGAAATGACTTGTTTCCTATTGCGGTATCTAGCTTGATCCTTTACAGGGACATTTGCAGCTATGTGTGTACCATCTATAGCCCCTATAGCATCCTACAATAAAAAAAGGGAAAGTATGTGAAAGTTTTTACATTATGTGATTTGAAATTTATAAAATGAAGTAGCTATGAAGACCTCACCTGGAAAAACGAGTACCACTGCTTGACATTATCCTTGTCATATGGTGAGTTATTGATAGTGGCATTGGTCACAACTTCTCTATACAGCCCTAGACAAGCGTGCAAAACCCTATGGAAATAATAGCTCAATGTTTGTCCAGATCTATAGAAAGTAAAACTTCCAGCTCGAGTACGTTGGTCGTGCCCGACGGTGTTGAGGAAAATAGCAACTTGTTCTTCAACTCGAACTGATTTACTATCAACCAATCCGAAGGTACGTAGACGAGAACATAAGCTTTGGAACGGACCTATTTTCATCCTAAGAAGATCACGACATATTCTGTCACTCGTACCAAACATTCGTGTCAAGGTCATTTCTCTCTCAACTACCCAATTTCTATGAGGAGCCCTAGGAATATGTCGGGCACGACGTCTAATACCAGCATATATCACAATTGCTTGGATGACCATGGTCCAAAACAAGCCCACGCGTTGTATTTGGCGCCGACGTTGCATCCTTTGTGTATCCATGGGACGCTAATATAGTATCAGAAATCAATGAACTCAGTAGTTGTGGTATCTAACTCATACGATCAATACCGGCCCACATTGAGTTTTTTGAGATAATGAAGTAACATATATGTCGAATATGTAATATATTACAAATTATGTGTGGACATGCATAATGAAGGTGAGTTTTGTAATGAGACTTTGCCTCAACAAAATGGGAATTGATTTACAAAATGTAAAATGAATGAAAATACGGTCTCCAAACTTGCATTTTTCCACGTACATAGAAGGATTAAGGAACAGGCACAAAGGATGATTTTATTCTAGTTAATGCAAATGGGAAATGTACAAGAAAAGATGATTGCAGCCAAATTGAGCCCGTCTAGAAATAACCTGAAGAATATGCAGTGAAAGGGACTGCTAGGGTGCCCTTTACTCAATTAAGGTTTATACATATTATCACAAGAGATTGACACCCATAGGGAGTGTCGCAACTTCAACCCATATAGAATAGTAGTTCTACTCATGTCAATTGGTATGCAAAAAATAACTCAATTGGGTGATGAACCTGATATCTCGGCCATCCAATGAGGCATTTGAGTTGATTTTGGAGTAGAAAATTCTATTAGCAAAAAAATAATGCATTGAGTTCAAATGAACCTTGTCTCTTTTCTTGCATTTAGCCAAATAAATAATTTTTTTTTGGGCGGGGGCAGCAAAGGCATTGAATAAATGCAAGTTGGAGAGAGATGACACTAGGAAAAATCAAAGATGCAACAAATAGTGGGGTGGGAAGGGCAATTCATTTTTATTTTAGACAATATAAGGAAAATTGTTAATGACATTGACTACAAAATGCTGATTAATTTATTTGTCCTATTTTTTCTCCTTCGCCTCAAATAAGGGGAAAAAGAATGTTTCTTTCACAGAGATGGCAATTTCAATAAACGAGACCATAGATCAATCTTCAAGTTGATCAAGCTCAGCTTCACATCATAAACAATCCCGCTTAGTGATTATTCGAATCAATAGGTCTGAAATTGAGCTCAGCTTCGTCAAGTTTTTGAGAAGTCGAGCTCGATCAACTTGGTTCATTATACTATACCCAGTGCTTTTTATAGAAAATTCAGAATTCCAGGTGCATTCCTCCACTCCCTAATAGCTTAAACAATGCAGACAACTATCATGTTTCTTACAAAAAAAAAAAACTCCTTTGATTAAAGAACAAGGAAGAAAACTCAGGGAAAATGATACAATTACAATTTGGACAATGCATATGATGGCTGGAACTATTTCTTATGCCATTGTAACCTTTGTGCTCAAGTAATTGGAAATGGAAATATATCATCCAAAATCACGTTTTCTCTCATTTTGGCGTGAATAATTATGGTGATTGAAAATAGGACATTAGAGAAATGTTCCATACCTTTTGAAGAACAATGAAGACACGGGAATGATGAAAACCAAGGAAGACACGGGAATGAACAATTCACGAGCAGCTGAGAATGGCCAAGCTTAGGGCACGAACAGATCAATGGCAACTGCAATAATCGACCTCCTGCTGCGATTTCGAAATGGAAGCTGAGTTGATGTAAGGGAAGGAGGAAGAAACTCAATTTCTGTAGTCACGAGCTGAAAATTGAAGGAATGACGGCGATTTCCAATTTGGGAAGAGAAATGGGCGGGATTGTTTTTCACAGCCGAATGGAATTGATTTGCCCTGGAAAATTGATTCTCCTGATTAGGTAAGAAATTATTTTCACGATTTGGGTGGAAAATCGATCACGTGACTGGAAAATGGAAAAAGTTTGCCCTGGAAAATTTTGTGAATCAAACAACTCAAAAGGTGGAAAATGGGTGGAAAATTTGCATTTTCCATGACAAATTTGGTGTATCAAACACTGCCTAAGAAAATATCTTTTTCACCAAAGTCAAAGTGGGCCATAATAAAGCATTAACTTCTGAAAAACAAAATAATAATAATAATAATAAATGTTTTCAGAAAACCAAGTTTTATCTTTTAATTTCTTACAAAAATAAATTGGAAAATATGAGAACAATATTAAAATTTCTCTGTATCTACTTTGATCTTTGTGGAAGGAAAAGTCAAATGTTAATTTTTCATAGCTAAGCTGTAATTTTATTTTCGAGATTAGTGAATTTTTTGTCATATTAGGTTATATTTTTATTTGCATTTCAATTTTGAATTTTAAATTCATTTTCAATTTTCTGTTTTGAGAGTCTGAAAACGCGTTTGATTTGTCTTTCTAACAAAATTATTTTTGAAAACAGGAATTTGAAAAATACATTTTGTTTGGAATTTTGAAAAATTGTTTTATAATATTTTATTCAATAAATTTAATTATTTATTAAAATAGAACAATTTTATACTAATATATTATCACATGATATATATATTTTAAAGTTGGTGGATCTTAGAATTTTTTTCTGTTACAGAAATAAAATGCAAATAAATAATAAATTGATAAAATAGAAAACAAAAAATAAAAAAAATAAAAATTAATGATGTGAATTGAGAATTTTAATCCATTTTTATTTAAATAAAAAATTTAATTTTTTTTTATTTAAATAACCAATAAGGGCTTCAATTGTTTTTTAGTATTTTTATTTTTTAGAATTTTTATTTAGATTTCCGTCTTTTGAGTGTTTTGAGTATTTTCACTTAAAATATTCAAAACGTAAAAAATGTGTTTTGAATTTTATGTTACAAATTTAATTTTGTTTTCGAAAATGTATTTTCAAAAATATCAAACTAAACAAATTTTTAGTGTTTTAAAAAATGAAAATTGAAAATAACTTGAAAAACGCAAATAGAACGAATCCATTAATTGAGTCTTGTTTAACTTTAAAAGATGATATTACATTTGGAGAAACTATAGTCATGGAGAGTTTGTATTGACAATTTTTTTATTATTATTATTATTAATATACCAAATACCAATTGTAATAAATGTTGAATATTGTTGCGCGTAACTAGAGGTGGCAAAATTGATCCGACCTACGGGTCGATCCATGTAACCCGCCTTCTTGGGTTGGGTTGGCCCTAGCCCAAATAAAATTGGGCCAAGATGACCCGGCCCATCTAGCCCGCGGGCTAGTAGGGCCGGCCCAATTTTGATTTTGATTTTTTTTAAAAAAAAATTTGGGCTCCTTAACACTAATTAACTCATTTTGTGAATAGCCCCAATACATAATTCAAATAATATCAAGTGATTTTTTCATAAATAAACAACTTTTTAAAAATAATTCTAATTTTATCAACTTAACAAATTTATTCTAAAAATACTACATTCTTAAAATTATATTAATTAATAAAATAATAAATTAAAATCAAATCTATACCACAAAATATATATTTTCACGTGAATTCACTTAAATTTGTATTTGAGTTCTTGATTATTTGCACAATAAGTCCTTCATCTTTATAAAAGTTTCACTTTAGTCCATATACTTCCTCTTTCATTTCAATTTCGTCATCTTTTATTTGCAATCTAAGTCCTTCAACTTTTAAATTTTTATAACTTGATCTCCATATTTATACTTTTATATCAATTTAGTCATTTATAGTATCACTATTTGATACATATGTTACAAATGATATTGTGTATAAAAAATTTATTTAAAAAAAAAAGAAAAAAAAAGAAAATTAAGATAAGTTGGGCCAATGGGCTGGACTGGGCTAGCATATTTCTGGCCCATACAAAACTGGGCTGGGCCAACCCAGTCCAGTTTCATGTGTGGCTCTATTCTGGCGGGTTGGGCTGGCCCAACCCAGCCCATTTGCCAGCTCTACGCGTAACCATCACTTTGATTGTATTATCAAGTAATATTATGATTACACGTGGGGAGAAATCATTCGGCAACGTAGGTTCGATTTTCGTGTGGGACAAAATTTCACTGAAATATTGTGGAGGTCTGTCATAGGGGTTGGCATGTTGGCTATCTCCCTCAGATCCCTGCCACTCGTGCACATCTCTCAATTCAACCCGCCTGGTCAAGAGGCATCTGACACAAGTGAGAAGATGTTTCGCCTTCGGGATTTTCCCCTTAATAGAAGGAATATTATGATTACATAAATAAAAATAACGTTTCAAATATATATCATTTATTTTTAGAAAGGCCCTTTCTAGGTTCAAAATTAAAAATGTTTGTGGTTAGCTTCTACTTATTCCAAAGGCCTCTTACTTAAGTTTCACGTAATTGCTCAATTTGTAAAATAAAACAAACTACATAAATTAAACGCGACTTATTGACTTGATACTAATTCTTATGATTTGATAAGGATTGAGTATCGAGTGATTAAGGTCATTTGACCTCTTACTTCCTCTTCCCCCCTTTAGGGATTAGTTGCATATTTCAAAATTTTGGAGTAAAAAAAGTTACTTGATTCCAATAGTTATAATTGATTTCGCTTTTTCAATAAACAAGTCAATTCAATTTAGAGCATTCAGACTCGACTAGAGTTGAATTGTCTTATTCAACAAAAATTATAAATGGATGAACTCAATCAATCTCAAATACTTTTATTCAATTGGGTCAAGTAAATTTGTTAACCATGTTTCTAAAATAATCAAAGCTCATGTTTTTTAAATTGTGATGTTCAGTATATATTAAAAATAATCAAGTATAGTCGACTCTCAACATCTCTACTTTTGCACTGTATAACGATTCAATCCTTATTACATCAACATGACGAGTTATTGATTGTTGCTTTCTCAAGAGTGGAACAAAGTACTTATCTAAACTATAGAAAAATAATCTTTTTAAGTATTTATATAATAAACTAAGCCTTATATTTCATGACCCAAAAAGATGAAGGCCAAAAAGAGGCCAAATCTTTTACACTTATTAATTAGAATGATCCATAAATAAAGATGGGACCCACATTATACTAATCCCTCAAAAAATAAAAAATCAAAAGGCAATGCCAATAAAGGGCCCCCATGAGGCATTATTTTATTTCATATTGATATTGATATAGATTGTCGTGTATAATCTACTACATTAAACACTGTAATTATATTCCATCACAAATCGAACTCTTCTAGAAATTAGAATTCAAAAGTATGTCGCACGGTATATACAATTATATGCATGCTACTTTGAGGTCATCAAATAACTCGTACAACAGTTAACTGCTGCGCCTCAACACATGTCGGAGAGAACTAGCTAGCTCTTGAAATGTTCGATTGAACGGACCAAATTAAAAGAAGGAAAAAAATTAAATTTTTTAAAGAGTCGTCACATATTAGACACGACTTTGTAAACTTAACCGGTCGAGATTCTCATCAGATGAAATTCCTGGACTAAAGTAATCATGGCTTACCCAACCCATCTGCTACTATTTTTTTTTTTTTTTTTGGATCGAAACCCATCTTCTACTTTATTATTACTTTTGGAAATTCATTACTCAAAAAGCCACTTTTTTGGATCTGAAAAGTTAAAGAGTAAGGGGGAATAAGAGGAAGAAATTTATTTCTTTCCTTCTGCAAGGGTGCAATAATAAACTTATAAACTAGATGAAAAATGCAGATTATTCTTTTCTTAAGGCGCAAGCTGTGCTCAGAAACATAGAACAAGAAAAAAGAAAAATTGACAAAAAGCATGATTGGTTTAGCTAAAAAGGTTTCTTATAAGTAAATTTACTTGAGAGCAAAGAAACTTAAGAGGAAAGAAGTAAGTTTTAAAATAATATTTTTTGTTTTGTAAAATTTGAAAATAAGTTACTTATTTGATTGTAATATAAAAACATGTTTGTTACTGCTTATAAGTATTTATAAGCTAATCAAACATTATTTTCATCCACACAGTTTATAGGATCTATAATTTTTATCCACACATTTCGTAGAACTCATTGTTTATAATCTACAAATTTTTTTACTAAACATACATTAAGATATCTAAATAAGTTTGAAAATTAAAATTTCTTAAAATAACTTTTACTTATTTTTAAAAGCTTAGCAAAAAATTTGGCTAAGCTTAAGAATTTATTCATGAGTAAATAAATAAATTTTAACATAAGTAGTTTATTTATGGGTTTGGTGAAAATAATTATTTGAGTGATTAGACTATTTTGAAAAAACGATCTAGATCTATTATACGAACTGAAGGCCACCCATTATAGAAGTGAAGAGCAGGCTCTGGGAGGCAATTGTTGATATCCAATTCGATCTGTTACATCAGCTAAGTAATTCTTTATCGGCACTACAAGAGCAGGTTGGATGTCATTCCCATTTAGGTCTTACTCTAGATCGGACATCATTTCCATGCGGGTCTTACTTCAGATCGGACCTCATCCCAAAGAGGGTCTTACTCCAGGTCGGACCTCATTCCCAAGTGGGTCTTATTCCAGGTAGGACCTCATTCCTAGGCGGGTCTTACTCCAGGTCGGTAGACCTCTCATCCAGGTCTTGCAGTTAAGATCACGTCATCAGTATGGCATATCCTGTTAAGTGTCAGATGTCAGACTAGTTGTCACAATTAATGCAAATGTCACTTCACATTAAATATCCAAAAAGGGGATGTCTTGTAGGCATTTAATGCTGAGCTTGACATTAAATGTATGTAATTATCACATATCCTCCTATAAATAAGAGACATAAATGTCTAACAGTTGGGACATTTAATAGCTGATAATAAACAACATACTCGAAAAGAGTTTACAAACATGTCTTTTGTTACAATTCTTGCATCTAGTTTAGTTCGGTCATGTCCAACTTAAATTCTTAACATTAAGTTGGCTTGGGAAGTGCATTATTATTTTCCAACGTCAACAAATCTTAAGCCCTTAAAGTTTGAAATTTTCAAATTTAATCCCTAAAATATCTTCAGATCCTTGAATTAATTGTCTTATATTTTAAAATAAATAAATTGCAATGATATGTTGTCAAAGTAACATCTATTGCGTAGATTTATTTATTTTGTAATATTAATATGTGTGTATGTTGCTTATACGAACAATGACCGGTCCAAAAGAAGGTTATTGTTTGGCCAAATGACAGATATGAATGTAGTAGTAAATATGTGACAATTATAAAGTTTTCATATGGATAATAAGTCGGTCCAAAGAAATATTTATTGTTTGAAAGAATAATTATAAATATTTGATTACTACACATATAGTACCACTTACAAATTGATGTATTTGTCCAAAACTAAATATCAATGTTGTGTTAGGTATTTTGTGATGGGGTCCATCATTATATAATTTTTATGGGGTCCATCATTATATAATTTTTTATACATATACTTATTGGATTATTATGCATTTGTTATGACATGATAATTAATTGTGAGCTTGTTATATTTTCTCGTTTTTAGTTTATGGTTATGCTTTTTTTAATATTTGCCGACATTAATTTCATCAATGTAAGCAATTCATGTGCTTAATGGCACAAATTCAAGAATTAGAAAGAGAAAGTTATGATTTTTCTCAATTGCATGGATCTTGACCTTGCGCTTCAGACACAACGACCTCCTACTCTCACAAATAAAAGTTCCACTGAGGATAAAAGGGACTTGAAAAAATAGGATCGTTCTAACTACATATGTCTTATGATCATAAAACATTCCATTTCGAAAACATACTAGGTATCTTGTGATGGGCCCACCGTTATATAACTTTTCATACATATACTTATTGGATTATTATGCATATATTATGATATGATTATTAATTGTGAGCTTGTTATATTATCTCATTTTCAATTTATGGTTATGCTTCTACAATATCTGTCAACATTAATTTTATCACTGTAAGTAATCCATGTGCTTAATGGTACAAATTTCAAGAATTGAAAAAGAGAATATTATGATTGTTCTCGATTGCATGGATCTTAACATTGCACTTCGGACATAAAGACCTCTTACTCTCACTAATAAAAGTTCTACTGAAGATAAAAGGAACTTGGAAAAATGGGATCGTTCTAACCTCATGTGTCTTATGATCATGAAACATTCCATTTCGAAAACATGTTAAAAACTGGCACGAGAATTAGGCGAAAAACAAAAAAAAAATCTTTAATTCAATAAATCAGGATGTTTGCTAGGCGTTTACTCATTAAACTATTTCTGCAATAAGGACTAATCGCATACCGATGAAATAGTCAACACTACAACCTTTCGGTACAAGGTGTTAACCCTCATACATTAGTTGTAAACAATTTTATTCAAGATTAAAAAATAGGTTGTGTCACACTATACTTTTCAATGCAAACACTCAACTTATATTATCAAAAGTGATCATTGGCACTTTATTTACATGTTCAATATTTAAATAAATATAATAATAATGAATGAATACAAACCAAAATTTTATTCAATATAAATTACTATTTCATCACAACAAAATTATACTATTTGGGAATACAACCCAACAGATTCTACGCCACATAGCTATCAGTCATAGTCATAGCAATCTCTTTCATTTGATTTTTGTGATCGTTACACATGTACTCTCTTTGTAACTAACTTTGCACATGGAAACCCCCCACGTGCTCCAGAAGATGTTTTGTTGCTTATGGTTAAGAGGCTAAGTATTCGTCATTTTCCACCTTCAACTTTTGAAGCTTTGCCAAGAACCTTTGGTTATTCTTGTTGCACTACAGGATTCGATCGCGGCCTTATGGAGCTACAATAGTGACAAATACTTAGCGAAATGCATATCAGCATATGACAAAGTCTGTCATGTTTCTTTTATTGACTGGTGATTTGGTTAGGTGTCTTCGCTCAAGGAGAAGTGTTACATCGAGACTTAAACTAAACTTGCTTTTAACCTCATCACCTCTAGGCTTTGAGTGGCATGTGTTCCCTATCTTTTTCATTCATCTTGCCTTTCTTTAAACCCCCCTTTTCCACGTGTGTTTTGAGGCATAACATATGTAATGAAAATTGAATATAGTCTACATTTCAATGCTATTTAACTAGCAAATTACAAATATATGTATATATATATATATATAACAGTGTGATAGTGTAAGTATAGGGTTAATTTCGATGTAAAATGTACAGGGTTAATTTCACTTGCGATAACTCAAGTTTCAATAAAATTACAAAATGATCACTGAAGTTATAAAATTTCAGTGTTGGTTATTGAAGTATACTAATGCGTTCACCGACGATCATGAATTGATGACGTGTCACTATTAAGTGTCTACGTAGCATACAATCAGTCGACATTTGATAAAAATTGATGCTACGTAGACTTAATATATTAATAACAATAAATTCAGACCATAAATGATGTACCTAAAATATAATGACCTAACTGTAATTTCAAGACAATATCTAAATTAAATCCCCAAAATTTTTTTAAACTTCGTCTGGATATGCCTCTACTTTATATCTATCTATATCTATATTTCTATCTATGTGAAAAATAGTCAAAACACACAACTGTGAGTAAGTTGTTGGCTTTTCTGTTGAATTTGTGTAGCAACTCCAATGAGAAAAAGACGAGATTAAAATTAACTATAAACACATTTTTCCAACTCTCTGGAATCTCTTTTTCACTCACAACCACCTTCTTACTTTAATCTTGTTTTAGTTGTAAATTGTGCTTTTATAGGTGTTTTCGTGGGGTCAAAGGAAAATTATTTAATGTGCACAACTGAGCTTTTATATCGTCATTTTATTGATGTTGTACTTACTTTAGTATATTATTCTTTATATTTCAGTTTTGGACCCGTTTATAAGCAAATAGAGTAGAATGGACATGAAAGAGCAACAATTTGGTGAAATTGACGAGTAAATTGAGTTGTTGAAGTGAATATTAAGAGCTAAATATTGGATGATGAGGAAGAAGATAAAATCAATAATTATAAGGTGCTTTATAGTGACAATGAAGAGTTGAATCAATAGATCAAACACCAGAAAGCTAAAGAATCGAATTGAGAAACTACCTACCGAAGCATATGGGGAAATTTGAGCACAACTTTTGATATTAAAATCTCCAAAAGAAAAAATGATATACCATTGAAAATATAATTGAATTACGAGTCCAACACTTTTTACAGATTTCAATTTAGAATTTTCTATAAGAAGTTATGGCCGTTTGAAAAACATCCACAGAGCTCGAAAAAAATAAGCTGGGCGATCGCCCAAGCTTATAGCAGGGCGATTGCCCAGCACATATTTTCATCAGCGTAATGTGTTTTGGTTGGTCTGGGCGATCGCCCAGTGTACTTTTGGCAGAGGTGAATTTTTATTTTCTTTTTGAGTTCGAATTCAATTAGAAAACCTTTTGGGTACGATTTTAATGATTTTTTGGGATCTTTTGGGCACAAATTAGGTAACTATAAATATGAGTTATTAACTCATAACAGGAGAGCCAACTTGGAGCCGATTTATTGTCGTTTTTGGTGGAGTTTTGGAAAGAATAACTGGAGACAAATCAAGAACGAAGATCAAGATTCATCATTTCAAGATTAAAACGAAAATCAAGTTCTAGATTTTATCTCTCAATTATTTTCTTCATATCCAGGTGATGGCTTCTATGTTTTCTTCTTCTTTTTAGCATGTTAGGTTAAATTTTTTTAGTGCTATGATTATGATGAAACTTGTATCATGATCCTTTAATTGTTTGAACCTAATTTTTGATATTTAAGCATGATTTTAATTTTGAATAATTGATATTGATTTCTCTTCATCTACAATTATGTGCACAATAGTTGTATGATTATTGTGGCTTGTTTTATTTTCGAGAGATGAAAAATAGGTTATACATAGTATCAATTATCACAAAGTCCGATAGGGGATAGAGATATACCGATATGATTTACGTGATCTTTAAGTATTCACAAATTCTAATACATTCTTATATATTCGCATCCGTCATAGTGATATAGTCGGGTCACATATAGGGATATGTTTAATTATACTCAAGAGAGATTATTAAACAGATTAGGAATATTGATCTTCATAATTAAATCATGTTATCAAATTTAACGGTTCGGGTTAAAGAAAATTGGTATAAGTGGATTCGGGATCCTAGTACGCTTTTCTTTTCTTTTCCAATTTTAAAGTAATTCTTCTCTAATATAATCTTTTAATTATTTGAATTATATTATTTACCTGTTCTTAATTTATTTTTTAATTAGTTTTTAATCACCAAATATTCAAAAGTTTATTCGATTCGGTTAAGGTTAATTTAATTGAAATTGAACTATCTAAATCTATGTGGGTACGATACTTGGACTCATAATTCACTTTATTGAATATTATGTGTTTAATAATTCCGCAAGTGTACGAATCACACGAGTAATAAAGTAGATTATAAGTTCAAGTATCGAACCCACAGAGATTTAGATAGTTCAATTTCAATTATACTAACCTTAATCGAATCTAATAAACTTTTGAAGGTTTTGTGATTGAAAACTAATTAAACTATAAACTAAGAACAATTAACTAATTAATTATCAAACAATTTAGAGATGAAATTGATGAAAGATTAATTTAACTTTAGAAAAGAAAAGCGTACTAGGATCTCGAATCTACGTATATCAATTACCTTTAACCCGAACCATTAAATTTGATAACATGGTTTATTTATGAATATCAATATTCCTAATTTAATTTAACAATCTCTCTTGAGTAGAATTAAACATATTCATATATGCGACTTGACTATATTTCTATGACGAATGCGAGTATACAAGAATGCATTAGAATTTGTGAATACTTAGAGATCACGTAAAGCATAGCGGTATATTTCTATCCCCTATCGGACTCTACGACAATTGATACTATATATAACCTATTTTCCATCTCTCAAAGGTAAAACAAGCCACAAGAATCATACAACTATTGTTCATATAATTGTAGATAAAAAGAAAATCAATATCAATTATTCAAAAATTAAAACATGCTTAAATATCAAAAACTAGGTTCGAAGAATTAAAGATTCATGATACAAGCTTCATCACGATCCTAGCACTAGCCTAGCATACTAATAATACGAAAATAAAGAAAAGAAGAAAATATGGAATTCATAACCCGGGTAGAAAGAGAAGAAATCTTGATTTTAATAAGTTGGGCGATCGCCTAGCTTTGTCCAACAACAGCAGAAAGCAAATTAGCATACCTGGGTGATCACCCGGGAATGGCCGGGGCGATCGTCTAGGCTAACTTTTTGCTGCAGAAATTTTGTTTCTTTTTCAAATTCTAATTCGATTAGGAAACTTTTTTGGGCGCGATTTTCATAATATTTGGAGATCTTTTTGGGTACAATTAGGTAATTATAAATATGAGTTATTAACTCATAACAAAGGAGCCGTTTTTTGTGTAGTTTTTAGGGAGTTTTTGGATGAAATTTTGGGGAGAAAAAGAAGAGACGAATCACCAAACGAAAGATCAAGACTCATCTCTTCAAGAATTAAATTAAGATCAAGATTTCTTCTCTTTCTACCCAGGTTATGAATTCTATATTTTCTTCTTTTCTTTATTTTTGTATGGGTAAATAGCACAAAACGTCCCTACCTATTGAGGGTATTGTGGAAAACGTCCTTACCTTCAAAATTTTGGCATTTTCACCCTTACCTACTGGATTTCCTGCGCAAAACGTCCTTACCTTCAAAATTTTGACATTTTCACCCTTACCTACTCGATTTCCTGCACAAAACGTCATTCAGTCCAAAAATCAGCCATTAACTTAGGGGTAAATTAGTCCAACCACTTTTTTCACATATATATTACTTCTTTTAAAATTGGGAGGCTTCCCATGCAATTTTCAAAATTGCATGGCAGCCCCCGTCCCCAAATCTCCACCGGTAGCGCCTTTCTCAATCCCCCCGACCCACCACCTGAATTTTCCCCACCTCCATAACTCGTCCCACCATTCGTGGTTGTACTCCTAAAAAACCCATCTCTCTTTACCCCACTGCCACCACCATTGTTCGCATTACTACCATAAACACCATTACTACTTTCCCCAAAAATTTCTGCAAAAATATCATCAGGAGTCCTGGGATTAAACCGAAAATTCGGGTCAGGACGCTGTTGATTACTCCCATAACCTCGGGCGCTTCGTTTGGGCGGTGGAGCTTGGCCGGACTTGAGGCCCTCCTCGCCATATAGATCGTAGATCTGGCGCTTTTCTGGGTCGCTCAAAACGTCGTAGGCTTCGAAAATTTGCTTGAACTTGGCTTCGGCTTCTAGCTTGTTGGCATTTTTGTCCGGGTGCCAAATCATGGCCAGGCGGCGGTAGGCCTTCTTTAAGTCATCATCACTCGCATTGCGGTTAACTTTGAGAATATTGTAATAATCCACACCCATGTTTTCTGGGTTTTTTAAAACTGTGCGATTAGCCGATTATGTATGTATGTATAGGTCGAATGGTGGACAAGGGAAAAGCTTCTAGCTTGTTTTCTTGATGGTCATGGGTACGATTTCAAGAAACGTTTCTCGAAATTCTTTCTGCCAGGCCTATTTCTCGAATCAGATTTGGGGACGGGGGCTGCCATGCAATTTTGGAAATTGCATGGGAAGCCCCCCAATCTTAAAAGAAGTAATATATATGTGAAAAAAGTGGTTGGACTAATTTACCCTAAGTTAATGGCTGATTTTTGGACTGAAGGACGTTTTGCGCAGGAAATCCAGTAGGTAAGGGTAAAAATGCTAAAATTTTGAAGGTAAGGACGTTTTGCGCAGGAAATCCAGTAGGTAAGGGTGAAAATGCCAAAATTTTGAAAGTATAGATGTTTTCCACAATACCCTCAATAGGTAGGGACGTTTTGTGCTATTTACCCTTTTTGTATTATTAGTATGCTAGGTTATAATTAAATAGTGCTAGGATCATGATGAAACTTGTATCATGATCCTTTAATTATTTGAACCTAATTTTTGATATTTAAACATGATTTTAATTTTGAATAATTGATATTGATTTCTCTTCATCTACAATTATGTGCGCAATAGTTGTATGCTTATTGTGGCTTATTTAACCTTCGAGAGATAGAAAATATGTTATACATAGTATCAATTATCGTAGAGTCCGATAAGGGATAGAGATATACCGCTATGCTTTATGTGATCTTTAAGTATTCACAAATTCTAATGCATTCTTGTATTTTTGCATCCGTTATAGAGATATAGTCGGGTCACATATATGGATATGTTTAATTCTACTCGAGAGAAATGATAGCCCAAGAATAACTAACCAAGAGGGGGGTGAATTGGTTTTCTCAAATTTTTTCGAAAAATATTCTCAAAAATGATATTTAAGAAATAAAAGATGATTCAAAGACAATTTTCTGGCTCTAGCATTCAAAGACAATTTTCTTTTATCCTCTTCATCATATTCTTCTCTAGGCTTAGAAATAGTTTGGTCCGGTCTATCATCAATTTTGATAATTTTTGTAGGCACATATGGACCAAACTCGATGACTTCCCAAATGTTATAATCAATTGATTGAATATAGATCATCATTCTAGTTTTCCAATAATTGTAGTGGGAGCCATTAAAGAAGGGAGGACGATTTGTAGAATGACCCTCAAGGTTTTGAAAATTTTGGTTAGCCATTACTCAAGATTGTGTAATCAAAAAAATGAGCACCTTGCTCTGATACCAGTTGATAGCCCAATAATAACTAACCAAGATGGGGGTGAATTGGTTTTCTCAAATTTTTTCGAAAAATATTCTCAAAAATGATATTTAAGAAATAAAAGATGATTCACAAAAATATAAGCACAATATAAGTAAATAAAAGAGAAGAGAGAGTGCAAACGATTTTTATGGAGGTTCGATCCAACCAATGATCTACGTCCCCCGTTACCAAGCTCTCCAACACGAGCACGGCCTTTCCACTATTTTGATTGACTTATGGTGCAATCCAAACCCTTACAATGTATCCGATGACTTACAAACAAGGAGCACCGATCCTTATACAATATTGAACTTTTCAAGGGACCTCAATATGACCCAAATATACAAAGAGATTGATTTGAGTATTTTTCTCTAGATGAATGATAGATACAAGTTTAGTTCTAAGAGAGACTAACACTTTAATGAATAGCAATGAATGAGGAAAGCTCAAGTGTTAGAAGAAAACTTTGTTGAGAAAGATGAATCAAATGTTTGATTTAATCAAACAAAGTTTTTCAATAAGAGATATTGAAGATATAAATGCAATGAAGATTTGAATGAAGTATTTCAATATGATTCTATCTATAAATGCTCTTGTAAGTGTTGTAGAATGATAATAAATGAAGTGGTATTTATAGAGATGAATTTTCGTCACTTTCTGACCAAACGGTCGACCGGTCAGATTGGTCAGAACTAGCCGTTGAACTGCAAAAAATTAGAACGGATACTTTTTGGACAGTGGAAGTCAAACGGTCGACCGGTTCATTTCAAACGGATGACCGGTTCTAACGGATGACCGTTTCCACAGTTTTGAAAAAATGATTTTTGGCTTTGATACAAATATTTTATGCAAGTAATAATGACATGTGTTTTGTGCATAAAAATATTTTGAGCTTTCATTCATTTAATTGCTAAGGATTAAAAAGTTAATACCTTTACAATTTTATCTAAAAATCTATTCTTGAATCTTGATCTTCGAATCTTGAAATTCGGCGGATCTTGAGATGCTTGAACTCTTGTATTGATTTTGACTTTGAACTTGATATTTGCATGAGAGTTCGATTTGTAGCGCTTTGAATTTTGCTTGAAAATAAACTGTTAGAACTCATAACCAATTTGTTTGTAATAATCAAAACATTAAGCTTTAAGGTTAACCATAGGTCAACAATTTCCCCCCTTTTTGATTATGACAAACAATGTGAGAATATAGGATAATAAGATACAATAAAGCATATATATTCCCCCTTTCTTTTTCAAGAAAACATGATTTGATGAATTTGTATCACATTATATCATTTTCATTTGATTTGCCAATTTCATCTCATTACATGATATCAATTCCATTTGATCACATATTTCATGCCAAGTTCATCACATCACATATATTTCATTACATATTTTCCAAATTCATCTCACATTACATATTTTCCCCCTTTTGACATAAACAAAAAGGCAAAGGCAAAACATTAAGGTTTAAAATATATTCCCCCTAAATGAAACAACATATGGCATTCATTGATAAACTTAAAAAAAACAAGCATAGTTTTATAAATGAAAGCTAGAACATAGACTTCGTTTCCAAAACATAGCAACAAAAACAAAAGTAAAAAAATAGACTAAGGCTCCGGTGGCGGAGGCGGAGGAAATCCGGTGTCGAGACGGGAGTGAAGAGCATGAAGCAAGGATGTGATGCCGTCTACCGAAGTTTGCAGTCCACCAACCGTAGTTTGAATGCTAGCCGCCGTTTGTTTTAGGTCACTTACGGCATGTTGTAGGCCATCGACGGTAGATGCAAGTGAATCGATCCGGCCATTAAGAAGATTAAACTGGTCCTCGTTGAGGCCGGAGGTGGAGGACGACGGCCTTTGAGATGATCGGGGTCGTCGCGGAGGCGGAGCATCTTCGGCATTGCCACCTTCGTCCATTTCTTCCTCATCCTCAAATGGCAAAGTCGAGGGGCCGGACTCATCGTCAAATCCCTTGGATTTAGCCACCCATTGCCCATTTTCCTTGACGATTTTCATACGGCGAAGGGTAAGAATATTGATGGTGTCGGTGGGTTTGGGAAGAGTGGCAACCGAGTTACGAAAGGAAACTTCAAAATGTTGAAAAATCTTAGTGAGAAACATTCCGTAGGGAAGCCCCTTAGCCCTAGTGCCGTTAAGGACGGATGACATGTGTTGGATCATTATGTAAGAAAAATCAAGTTTACGCCCACGGAGGATAGAGTCGAGAAGAAATACATCATAGTGATTAACCTCATCCAAGTGGCCTTTACGAGGAACAATTATATGTGCGATGATGTTATGAAGGACACGACACGGAAGAGTAAGTTGGTTCGTGCGAAGACGTACGACAGCCTCAAATTGCTTGCCGGTGACATGACAACAAGCCTCGATTGGGTCGTATTCTTCAGTATGAGGAATTGTTTTTGTGGTGTACATGCGAATACCGCTTTCCTCAAGATGAAGAAGTGATCGAATAAGATCTTGAGTGATCTTAATTCGTTTGTCCCGAACTAGACAAGAAATTTCTGACCTTGGAGAGGAAGACATATTTTTATAGAAGTCTTTGACAAGGGAAGGGTAAACTTTGTCATTCAACGTGAGAATACTAACCCAACCCATACCTACAAAAATATCCTCTATATGAAAGGAAGGGGCTTCAAAAGTAAATGAGGCGAGGTCTACGTTCTTACCAATGAGGACGGGACATTTGGCAATCCGAATTTTCGAAGGAGAATCCTCTTCTTTAGATGATGGAGTAGGTTGCCTATCCCTCCTTGGACGTTTGGCTGCCATTTTCATTCGAGGCATGGTGTGGAAAACGGAAGAGATGGATTTAGGGCTTAGAGATCGACCGTTTGGGTGGAATGGGTAGAATTTATGGACAAAAATTGGGGATCTTTCGGATTTTGGTGTAAAAAGATATGGGTTTTGTGATTTTGAGTGTAAAATGGAAAGATTTTAGGAGGATTGGTGAAATGGAAGAGATTGGGAGTGAAAACCGTAAGTTCGCGTGAAGTTGGAATGAAGAAATTTGAAAAATTTCCAACTTAAAACCCTGATTTCTGCTGATACGGACGACCGGAACAGTAAAACGGTCGACCGTTTTAACTGAATTTTTGAAGTTCAAATTCTCTGTTCAGACGGATGATCAGACGGATGACGTACGGTCGTCCGTTTTAAATTATACGGACGTTCGTTAAAATTAAACGGTTGACCGTGTAAACTTTTTAATTTTTGCAAAAATCTCTGGTTAGACGGATTTGAACAATTGTTCATCCGTTTGACATGAAACGGACGTCCGTTTTAATAAACGGTCGTCCGGTTGGACTGGTTTGTCAAAATTTTTGTAAAATTCAGTGATTTGATCCGTGGACAAATGATTTTACAACATTTTTGTCATATAAAATGCAATCAATCATAGGAAACATAAAGATTTAGTCACATATTTCACATTCATCAATTATACCTAAACTTCGTCGAATGTAAGAAAATCTTTCGAGTGCTAAAGGTTTTGTGAGAATATCGACCAATTGTTTTTCGGTGTTTACAAACTCCAAAGATATATCTCCCTTTTGTGCATGGTCTCGTAAAAAGTGATGTCTAATTTCAATGTGTTTGGTCCGAGAATGCAAAACGGGATTTTTAGATAAGTTGATTGCACTTGTATTATCACACATAATGGGAACTTTTTCAAATGAAATGTGATAATCATTTAGAGTTTGCTTCATCCATAGGATTTGAGCACAACAACTAGCGGCGGAGATATATTCGGCTTCGGCGGTTGACAAGGCAACGGAATTTTGTTTCTTACTAAACCATGAAACTAAAGCAAAGCCTAGAAAATGGCACGTTCCACTAGTACTTTTACGATCAATTGTGCAACCGGCCCAATCGACATCCGAAAAGCTAAGTAAATCAAAATGAGTTTCTTTGGGATACCAAAGACCTAAAGATCTAGTTCCACTAAGATAACGGAAAATGCGTTTTACGGCACTAAGATGGGAATTCTTAGGATTAGATTGATATCTAGCACATAAGCATACACTAAACATAATATCGGGTCTACTAGCGGTTAAATAAAGAAGGGATCCGATCATACCTCGATATTTTGTTACATCAACGGAAGTACCTTGCTCGTCTTTATCTAGTTTGATTGATGAGCTCATTGGAGTGTTCATTGGCTTCAACTCTTCCATTTCAAACTTTTTGAGCATATCCAAGATATACTTAGTTTGACTAATGAATATTCCATCATTGGTTTGTTTGATTTGGAGACCAAGAAAGAACTTGAGTTCACCCATCATACTCATCTCAAATTCCCTACTCATGCACTTAGAAAATTCTTCACATAGAGAAATGTTAGTAGCACCAAAAATAATATCATCAACATAAATTTGAACAACTATCATATCATTTTTTTTAGTTTTTATAAATAATGTTGTATCCGCTTTACCCATTAAAAAATCATTTGATAAGAGAAATTTACTTAATCTCTCATACCATGCTCTATGAGCTTGTTTTAAACCATAAAGGGCTTTTCTAAGTTTGAAAACTTTGTCCGGATACTTATGATTTTTAAAACCGGGTGGTTGCTCGACAAAGACTTCTTCTTGAATGACTCTATTCAAAAACGCACTTTTGACACCCATTTGAAAGAGAGTAAAATTCTTATGACATGCAAAAGCAAGAAGCATACGAATTGACTCTAATCTAGCAACCGGGGCAAAAGTTTCTTCGAAATCGATACCTTCTTCTTGATTGTAACCTTGAGCCACTAATCTAGTTTTGTTACGCACAATTATACCATTTTCATCTCGTTTATTTCGAAAAACCCATTTTGTGCCAATTACGGTTTGTGAATTTGGTCTAGCAACTAAATCCCAAACATGATTTCTTTCAAATTGATTTAGTTCTTCTTGCATAGCTAGAATCCAAAATTCATCAAACTCGGATTCTTTAAAATTCTTTGGCTCAATTTGTGAAAGAAATGCACAATTGTTATGAAAATTTCTAAAAGTATTTCTTGTACTTACCCCTTTTGATAGATCACCAATGATGAGATCTTTTGGATGAGAGGGGACAAACCTTCATTCTTTTGGTAATGATGAAGTGTTGGGATCTTCATGAGGTTCTTCTTCATTTTGTTGCATAATTGTTTTCTCCTCATGTTGAATTTCAATGTTGTTTGGATTCCCTTTGTCTTGATTTTGAACGCTTAGTTGCTCAAATGGGATTTCCAAATCTTTATCATCAATGACTTTTTCTTGCCCACTTGAGTTAGTTTCATCAAAAACAACATGCATGGATTCTTCAACTACTAAAGTCCTTTTGTTGAAAACTCTAAAAGCTTTGCTAGTAGATGAATATCCAAGAAAAATTCCAACATCGGATTTTGGGTCAAATTTTCCCAAGTTTTCTTTTGTGTTTAAAATAAAGCACTTGCAACCAAAAACTTTAAAATATCCAATATTGAGAATTCTATTTTTCCAAAGCTCATATGGAGTTTTGGTTTTCTTTCGACTTACCAAAACTCAATTTAAGATATAATATGAAGTGTTTACGGCTTCGGCCCAAAAGTATTTTGGTAAATTGTTTTCATTCAACATGGTCCGAGCCATTTCTTGCAATGTTCGATTCTTCCTTTCTACTACACCATTTTGTTGAGGAGTTCTAGGAGCCGAGAAATTATGTTCATATCCATTGGATTTGCAAAAATCATCAAAGGCTATATTTTCAAATTCTCCACCATGATCACTCCTAATTGTGGTAATGGTGTATCCTTTTTCATTTTGGACTCTTTTGCAAAAATGTTTAAATGCATTTAAGGCTTCATCTTTTAAATTCAAGAAAATGACCCAAGTATATCTTGAAAAATCATCAACAATGACAAATGCATAATGTTTTCCACTTAAACTAGCGGTTCTAGAGGGTCCAAACAAGTCCATGTGGAGAAGTTGTAAAGGTCTTGAAGTAGAAGAGTGTTGTTTAAGTTTGAAAGAACTCTTTACTTGTTTTCCAAATTGACAAGCATCACAAATTTTATCTTTTTCAAACTTTATATTTGGCAACCCTTTTACAAAGTTGTTTTTGGAGATTTTTGAAAGTAAGTCCATGCTAACATGACCTAATCTCCTATGCCATAACCAATAATCATCCTTTATACTTGAAAGACATTTTATTTCCTTTTCAAGTTCAAATTCAATAGATATGATGTAAACGTCTTTACTTCGGCTCCCCATGAACAATACCTCTTTAGATATAGCATCCTCAATGAGGCAATTGGAAGAATCAAATTTAATGAGATAACCTTTATCACATAATTGACTTATGCTAAGCAAGTTATGTTTGAGGTTATCAACAAATAAAATATTTTCAATAGATGGAGAAGAACGATTACCAATATTTCCAATGCCTATGATTTTTCCTTTGGCATTGTCTCCAAACGTCACATGACCTCCATCTTTTCTTTTGAAATTTGATAGCAAAGATCGATCTCCCGTCATGTGTTTTGAACAACCACTATCCAAGAACCAATTACTCTTGATCTTTTGTGGTACCTACAAAAATAATTTTAATTTTTGATTTTTGGTACCCACATAAGTTTGGGTCCTTGATAGTTAGAGCTTGTGGATTCTTTTATCCACTTGTGTTTCCTTTCAAAGTATAATTTTTTTTTAGTTAAACAATTATAAGCAACATGACCATCTTTCTTGCAAAAACTACATGTGATGTTTTGTTGAGATAAATTGGATGATTTTACAAAAATGGTTTCAAGGGATTTTTGTTTCAAGAGAGGTTTATATCCAATTCTCCCTTTGTTGAACACACATTTTTGTTCACCAAGCATTAATTCAAAATTCTTCTTTCCTTGGGTAAATTTATGAACAATGCTTGTTAAATCAACCACTTTTTCTTTCAATAAAACATTTTCTTTAATTAAGGACTTATGATCATCTTTCTCTTTTTCAAAGTCCTTTTGAGCAATAAAAAGCTTCTTGACTACATTTTTCAACAAAGAGTGTTTATTGTTAAGAATAGAGTATTTTGACATAAGTTTCTCAAATTCTTCAAGAATTTTATCATAAGAAGAAGATAAGTCAATGTAAGAGTCATTGTTATTTATACTTACCTCATCCTCAATAGCCATGAAGCACATATTAGCGATTTCTTCTTGAATTTCATCTTCTTCTTGATCATCTTCATCACTATCATCCCATGTAGCTTGAAGTGCTTTCTTTTTTATGAACTTCTTTTTGTTTGGATATTCGGTCCTCTTGTGACCGGGTTTGTCACAATCATAGCATATGATCTTCTTGTTCTTTTCTTCACTTTTGTCTTCTTTCTTTTGAAATCGCCTATTGTTTCGAAATCCTCTCCATTTCTTGACAAGAAGAACTAGGTCATCAAGTTCTTCATCACTCATGTTTGGATTGGAGAATCCTTCATCATTTGTTGATTTCAAAGCAATTTGCTTCTTGGGAAGCTCCTTCATTTCTTCTTTGCTTCTCCTCGTTTTCTCCTTTGTTTCGGCATTATTGAGCTCATACGTCATCAATGTTCCATATAGCTCCTCTAATGGATAAGTGTTGATATCTTTTGTATTTTCTATCAACATCCTCAAGGAGCTCCAATCTTCCGATAAAGACCTAAGCATTTTGCTCACAAGTTCACCGTTAGTAAATTTTCGATCAAAGCCCTTAAGGCCATTAATAATGTCGGTGAAACGAGTAATCATATCAACAATATGTTCATCTTATTTCATAAAGAAATTTTCGAAATCTTTTGTCAAAAGATTTATTTTGGTTTCTTTAACCTTGTTGGTACCTAAGTGAGTTATTTCTAATGCATGCCAAATATCATATGCGGAATCACATGTGCTAATACGATTAAACTCATTTTTGTCTAAAGCACAATAAAGTAAATTTTTGGCTCTAGCATTCAAAGACAATTTTCTTTTATCCTCTTCATCATATTCTTCTCTAGGCTTAGAAATAGTTTGGTCCGGTCTATCATCAATTTTGATAATTTTTGTAGGCACATATGGACCAAACTCGATGACTTCCCAAATGTTATAATCAATTGATTGAATATAGATCATCATTCTAGTTTTCCAATAATTGTAGTGGGAGCCATTAAAGAAGGGAGGACGATTTGTAGAATGACCCTCAAGGTTTTGAAAATTTTGGTTAGCCATTACTCAAGATTGTGTAATCAAAAAAATGAGCACCTTGCTCTGATACCAGTTGATAGCCCAATAATAACTAACCAAGATGGGGGTGAATTGGTTTTCTCAAATTTTTTCGAAAAATATTCTCAAAAATGATATTTAAGAAATAAAAGATGATTCACAAAAATATAAGCACAATATAAGTAAATAAAAGAGAAGAGAGAGTGCAAACGATTTTTATGGAGGTTCGATCCAACCAATGATCTACGTCCCCCGTTACCAAGCTCTCCAACACGAGCACGGCCTTTCCACTATTTTGATTGACTTATGGTGCAATCCAAACCCTTACAATATATCCGATGACTTACAAACAAGGAGCACCGATCCTTATACAATATTGAACTTTTCAAGGGACCTCAATATGACCCAAATATACAAAGAGATTGATTTGAGTATTTTTCTCTAGATGAATGATAGATACAAGTTTAGTTCTAAGAGAGACTAACACTTTAATGAATAGCAATGAATGAGGAAAGCTCAAGTGTTAGAAGAAAACTTTGTTGAGAAAGATGAATCAAATGTTTGATTTAATCAAACAAAGTTTTTCAATAAGAGATATTGAAGATATAAATGCAATGAAGATTTGAATGAAGTATTTCAATATGATTCTATCTATAAATGCTCTTGTAAGTGTTGTAGAATGATAATAAATGAAGTGGTATTTATAGAGATGAATTTTCGTCACTTTCTGACCAAACGGATGACCAAACGGTCGACCGGTCAGATTGGTCAGAACTAGCCGTTGAACTGCAAAAAATCAGAACAGACACTTTTTGGACAGTGGAAGTCAAACGGTCGACCGGTTCATTTCAAACGGATGACCGGTTCTAACGGATGACCGTTTCCACAGTTTTGAAAAAATGATTTTTGGCTTTGATACAAATATTTTATGCAAGTAATAATGATATGTGTTTTGTGCATAAAAATATTTTGAGCTTTCATTCATTTAATTGCTAAGGATTAAAAAGTTAATACCTTTACAATTTTATCTAAAAATCTATTCTTGAATCTTGATCTTCGAATCTTGAAATTCGACGGATCTTGAGATGCTTGAACTCTTGTATTGATTTTGACTTTGAACTTGATATTTGCATGAGAGTTCGATTTGTAGCGCTTTGAATTTTGCTTGAAAATAAACTGTTAGAACTCATAACCAATTTGTTTGTAATAATCAAAACATTAAGGTTTAAGGTTAACCATAGGTCAACAAGAAATTCTTAAACAAATTAGGAATATTGATCTTCATAATTAAATCATGTTATCAAATTCAATAGTTCGGGTTAAAGAAAATTGGTATAAGTAAATTAGGGATTCTAGTACGCTTTACTTTTCATTTCCAATTTTAAAGTAATTCTTCTCTAATCTAATCTTTTAATTATTTGAATTATAATTATTTACCTGTTCTTAATTTATTTTTTAGTTTTTAATTACCAAACATTCAAAAGTTTATTCGATTCGGTTAAGGTTAATTTAATTGAAATTGAACTATCTAAATCTATGTGGGTACGATATTTGGACTCATAATCCACTTTATTACTTGTGCGATCCTTACACTTGCGAAATATTATTAAATACATAAAATCGCTAACATGCACTCGAGGTCTCCAACTTTGCATAAGTGGACACTTGAGTTCCAACCAATTTTTCTTTACATTTATATCTTTATTCTTTCAATTTCATAGCACTTGAATCTCTGTCGCCGGATTTCGTCCAATATGTCCATTATATAGTCTTGTAATTGACACATGAAATATTGTTTATAGACTAAAATAGAGTAAACAAAAGTAATTATGAAATGGTTCATCTTCTCTCCCACCTACCCCATCCCTAGTCGGAGCCCCCCCTTCCCAACCACCACCACAACCACCACCACCACCACCACCATTCTCCTTGTCGACCCGCTTTCCATGTTCTCAATTTCCCGTCCCGTCAAAAATCTAATATACAAATAAAAAGTTTCAAATATTAGAAGATTTTCCTCACTTTAAAGAGTTAAGTTTTTAAAAGTTGTCCACTTGACAAGTAATAAGTGTATTTAATAAACTTATATAATATCTATTTATTAAACAATTTCCAATACTTTGCTCAAGTATCTAATCATTTTTATCATATTCTTATATTTTAGGAACAACTCCGAGCGTAAGAAACATATTGGCGAAGGATAGAGTAAAAACGAGAGTTAACAAAAGAAAGAGTGATAATCAAATTTGGAGTTCAACGCAATTTACGGAACGCAAATATAGTTGTATACCAAAAATTATGTGCATTTGAAGTTGCATCGCCACAACAACAAAATGGATGCATGCGCCAATGGTCGTTGAAATTCGACTTTGACTCGAATTCTAATTTTTTAGGACTATTTTTGATGAGCTTCGGAAACAAAATTGAGGGCTCTTAGGTACCTTGTATATACTTGGTGTACAAGTCATTGGAGATGATGCAATCTTATAAGAACTCAACACTTTATACTAGTGTTCTAAAAGGTGTGTCTAGTCGGTGCCTAAGCTCGATGCGTTTGCAAAACGAGTCGCATTGATGGTATGTCCATAAAAATGCGGTCAACTTTTTTTGTTGACTGTCTATGAGAAAATATACGAGAATAAATGTGATTAGGCTAGAATATACGAGAATAAACGCAATTAGGCGAGAATATACGAGAATAAATGCAATTAGGCGAGTAATGCATAATCTTGGATTGTTGAGGGTAATAGTGATGATGATAATAATGAGGTGGAGAATGATATCTTACAACATACAAGAGGTACTTGAAATGGTTAAGATGAAATAAGGGAGCCCGGCGAAAATAATTTTGTATCGAATGGCACGGAAGATGAGTTAGATGAAGAAGAAGAGCTTAACTTAGAATCCGATAAAGAGTTAGACAAAAGCTATGCTATGTTGGTATGTAGTTTAATTGTAGGAAATTATTAAGTAATTTGTGTTTATGTTTGTGGTAGTTGTAATTTACTAACTTTTGGAAACTGTAATGCTGGAACTGTTATTTTGTAATCGAATTGTAGGCTATGTTATTAAAATTAGGCCAGCAATTTTAATTTTGAACCATGTTGAATGTGATATTTTGAACCATGATATATGTCTTCACGTTAATCTAATTTTTCTTCATTGTTAGCGTGCATCTAATTTTAAAAATTCAGGTATTTTAATTTTAATTTTTTTTTGAAAACTAGGCACGTGATTTTGTAAACTAAATCAGCAATTTGTAGGTTATGTAATTAAAATTTAAAATTTGAGTATTAAAAAATAAATTCGAAAATGCATTTTGACATCTAGGATTCGCATAAGTTCGCTTAGGCCTATAATTCTTAATGCTTCACATTGCCACCTCATCACTCATTACGTATTTTAAAACCTAGTTTTATACATAAAATTCTAGGATTTCACGATGGGAATGAATTTAATTCTAGGTTGAAGTGGAAGATTTTAGGGTGAAGATCGGGATTTTACTTCAAGTTTCAATGCAAAATTTTCATCAAAGTCAATTTTTTCTTCATTAATTTTCGATAATGTTCTTATTTTCATATAATTTCATGAATTTATGTACTATGATGATAAGTGGCTAAACATAAAATTCTACGGTTTCGGGATGAGAACTAATTGATTCAAGGTTGAAGTGGAGATAAAGGTGAAGATTTTGTTCATGCTTCAAGATTCAATACGAGATTTTCATCAAGTCAATTTTTTCTTCATTAATTTTCGATAATGTTTTTATTTTCATACAATTTCATGAATTTATGTAATAGGATGATGAGTGGCTAAATTTCTTTAGTCGAGACGAATGATATAATCTTGTTTAATTGTTTAATTTCAAATTTCGAGTTGTAACTCTAATTATGATTTTGTGTTGAATTTTTATTGTGAATTTAATTGTTTTTCATAGTTTATGATTTCTTTGTTAGTTTGTGTCAAAACCAAGAGGTAAAACACTAATTTAGGACTAATAAAAAAAAAAAAATCATGAATTTACTTAATAGATAGAAATTTACTTCTATAATCTATGCGATATTTTATTAAACTTTTTGCGATTGAATGCACTTAAATAAGTTTAAATTCACAAAGAAATATAACTGATACACTTGTTTAAATAAGTATGATTCTGCTCAAGAGATATTGTAAAATATTTTAGATAAATTCGATTATCTACACAAATAAAATAAATTATCATAAAAGTTAAATACAATAACTAAAGTAAATTCATGAGTTGTGATAAACTTTAAAATCATCAAGTTTCATCCTTAGGCCCAAAAGAATTGAGCACTAGCAATGTCAATGAATATAACATTAACTATTAAGCTTAAAATTATGGATGGCAATTTAACCTGCCACTTCGGACCAGCCCTAAGATACCCTCATCCTGATTATTTGGGTAATAGGGGTGGATCCGAAACAAAAATGCCCCGCAGATGGTCCAGGGCAGTGCCCAAACCCATCCCTTCAAATATTTTTATGTTATTTTTTCAAAAATCATATAATACAATTGAAAATCACAAGTTTTGCTAAGAATAGGCTAAATGAAATTCGAACCCAGATCATAAGTGTTAATTTATAAAACTTAATCACTACACTATAACCTCAATCTTGCGTTTTTATTGTATTATTTGCTACAAATATAATAACAAATTTCTACTTCCTTAACCTTAATATTCTACATTCATAATAATTCCTATTCCAATTCTTCCACCCGAATCTGTTTAATTGTTTATTTTCAGTTTACAATAAATAAATAAATAACTGGTGCAATTGGCGAGTCTCAGGGCGGGACGAGACTGACCCCGCCCCATTACCATCTCTACTTAAGGTGATTTGTCTAAAAGCTTGAGCTCCATAGTTAGTGTCGAAATACAAGTGTCAGCCAAATCAAAGTCTGTATAAAGATTCGTCATTCTAACCATGGTGGTCTCTAGATTGTAGGGATCCCACACATTCATTAGATTGATATCATCTAGATACTGCAAGGTTCATCCACAGAGAGTGAGTCAAAGACCCCCTAATGGCCTTACTGACCATGACCACCCAGATCCCACACATTCATTAGATAAAGAAAATCACCAAGATTTTGTCCATCCTGGAGAGTGAGTCAAGACCCTAGATAGAAGAAGTTCAATAAAAGAAAGCCTTTAAACCTTCAGTATGTTCAAAATCAATATTAGTTTCTTATGCAAGTCTATGTTAATGTCTTGGTTATCATGGCAAAACACAAATAAATGTCATGAACAAACTATGAAAACTAATATCTTCTCATTGTTGCTGATTTTTCAGGTTCCTATAATCCGGCAGACTCCCTACACTTTAACTTCTTCTCCTACAAATTGGGAAAAGAAAGAAGAACGAAAAACTTTCTATATATTTACGAGACTACCAGAATTGAATCACTTTCGATGTGTTTTATCGTGCTTTTGCACCTTTGATTGCTTACCAGATGTCCTTTTCCCACTATTACCTTCATTTTGCCGTTTCAACGAGTCATTACTACGAGAAGTGACTTCAAAAGCTCCCAACGATTTTTCGAATTCAACAATATTGGTAACAATTGCATGGACCACCACATTACTTTTGGGTACTAACACAGCTTTCCTCTCGACAATTGCTGTCTGCCCACAACGTGGATCCTCGATGGCTTTATCTCTTAGTTTCTGAAATACGGTAACTTTATCTTCCTTAAAACATTCTGTTGAAACCTGCCATGCATGCTATCACGATATCAGTTGAAAATAACAGATGCTGCAACCAAATCAAACAAATGCAACTCTACTTATGATTCAGGACTAATATTCATTTACTTCTTAACTGGCACTTATTATAACTTGTAAGGCACTAAGCCATAAGTATGGCTGCAAGTTCAAGAGACGATGAATCCTGCCTCCCCCCTTCTCGTCTTGTATGTACCACCCCCACCGAGGGGAAAAATATATAAAAATTAGATAAAGAACAAACAACGAAAAAGAGAAGGTCAACTTCAAAGTCCGAGCACCTTAGCTAACTGAAAGAGTGTAGAACGATAGAAAAATAAATATTATTTACACATGAAGATAGACAAAGAAGGGTGAATTCTCACCCCAAAATCAACTGGAATCTTGAGTTCAGTGAATGAACACTTGCAACCGGCACTGAAGTTCAGTTTCAACAGAATATCAAAAGGTGTTACAGTCCTCATTGTCCTCCTGATAAGTAATAGAATTAGAAATATAAATGTAGTAAAACAAAAATAAGTAAGTCGCCTGCTCTACCTACTTTGTGCTACTTCCACAAGACATATTAGACTACATGAATCAGTAATCTCCTACGGGGTAGCACGGTTGGAATTCAGATTTATATCCAGTGAAAAATTCATCAAATGTAATACTATATCATCTTAATGTTTATCACAACTTCTTAGCAGTGAACAAACAGACGGTAAAAAATTGCATTCCATAACATAGAAGTCCTATAGAAACTCTATGTTGAACCACCAAGCTTAAGCTGTTAGAGAGATTAATTTTGTCTTTAACCCCCCCCCCCCCCCCCCCCCCAACCCCAACAAACACGTATAGGACGAATTATTTTTACATCAAAGGCCCGACACGAAGAATACTCATAAATGGGTGGTTGCAAGACTAGAACCCACGTCTTTGTTGGCCAATATTATGTTGGTCTAGCTCATTTAAACGCTTAAGTAGTGAGGTACAAGAACCTATTTTTTTAAAATTTTAGCTTTGAACACTCTACAACAATTTGACACTATTTTGAAACAACTACGAAGTCCACAAATTCAAACAATAATTGCAATTTACACTGACAGGAAACAAAGATTTCTGCTAGCTAAGTTCATTCTACATCACATAAAAGAGCGGTGTACCTTTTCAGATCAAAAGGTTGCTTATATAGAACTGCTGCCTTCATGTTTAGACTTTCAGAGAAGGAGACCTAAATACAGAATGCCACAAAAAGTTAACTGACGATCCCAAAATTAACAAGGACATACTAACATATAAAATTCATGACAATAGTTAAAAAATCTAATAATTGTTCCAAAGAAAGAATCTAAAATTCTAAACTCCGAGTGAGTGGCCTCAAATAACCATAGAACTATTTAAAACACCAGTAGATAGACTCATAGACACGATAATGGTTAATTTGAATTTCGTTATTGATACATATTTTGCACGCTGTAAAAAGCAAAAAAGATCGGACTCAACAAATCAGTATAATTCCTTTATCTTTAACGAAGCCCTATTTTTGTTCTCGTGTGACCATTAACAAAGAACGGTTTACTTGGCCTAGGAGTGCTCTGGGTACTACCCCGAGAGACATCGAGTACACAAGTGAGTATGAAGAGTTCTTTGGGAAGATGACACGGGTTTGGGGCATTGTATTGGAATTGAAGATCAAATAGATTTGGTATTTGTGCATATAATCAATCATGGTGAAAGAAAGGAAACTTATTTGTGGATGCAATTTAAATTGGCCAAATATGTAAATCATGTACGTGCAATCATCTTTGTTTTGGTGTAAATTGTTGGTTTGTGGTGTGCAATTGAATATTGGTTTCTCTCATTTGTTTCCACACAGTATCCAATTAAGAAATGGGAATAACATATATGCACAGGAAGTCGTGAACTCACCTCGGCAGATCCAACAAAAGGCAATGGAGCTTTCTTCCCATGCACACTCTCTACCCTGAGGGTCCAGTTCACATATTTTTTATCTGCAAAAGAAGTAAGAGAGAAGCATCATTAGTACATGTAACGAGTATAATATTAAGAACTCGAATGCAGTATGATCATATTGGATAAAGAAATATGAGGAAAGAAGAAAGAATGATCAAAAGGAGTAATCAAGGGAAGTTACCTAAACTTAAACCCTGAGTTATAATAATCTGAAAAAGATCAATTCTAACAAAAGGAGGGATACGTAAATTGAGCATATTCATGACTCCTGCAATCACCTGTTTGAGGTCATGTTAATGAGCAATTCCATATAGACGCAGAGAAACCATAAGAACTTACATAAAAGTCAAGAATCTATAAGGTTAAAAAATTTAAACGCTAGGTCAGAAATTGCAAAGAAAGGGCTTTTTGTCACAATAAGGGAATTTTCTCAGTAACTTGCGCAGGGTGTTTCGCTGTTTCTCTTATGTATGTTTGGTGGGGAGGACTAGATAATACATTAGACAGTGTTATGGAAGAAAACTAAACTCAAATCTTGTTTATTATAATGTCAGTCATAACCCAGTACTCTGTACCAAACAAGCACTTATCGCTTCAACAGCAGAAATCCAATTTTACATGTATTAAGTCCTTCATGGATTTCTGGGTAAGTTGGCTAGGGTCAGTTAGCTGCTATATTTTCTTTCATGTACACCTTCTCTGCATTTTTTAGTACTTAATACTAAATGATGTTTTATCTGTCCAAAAAAGAAAAGGAAAAAACACTTTCTTGGATTAAAAACTCAGTAAGGAAAACAAATTGTAGCAGCATATCACTTAAAAACAATACCTTGTCTACAGGTCCATGGATCACCAAACTCGCTTTCTTGTCCTTTGGGGTTTTCTGTAAAATTAGAATATATACCTTAACTCGTGTATTTATTCATTTATGTCCTGGTGCCACACATTAAGAGGCGACCCATATATGCTAGGAGAAATAAACAATATACCTGAAGATTCACAATTACAATCTCACCCCCGCCCAGTAGACACTTTAGAGGCAAATTACATGCAGGAGTAATCTGCAAACTGCACAAAGTAATGGCACTTATACTGTTGAATCAAATATGAAGCAGAGAGATTTTAAATATTCGAGTCCATCTCCGAGAAACACAAGACAGAAGATTGATTTTGAGGTCCACTAGAAGAAGATTGCAGCAATCAATGAAAATAATATAATATAGACGTTACAAGTTACAGAAACAGCAGAAAACTCATTTAACTTTTAACATTCCACTGAACCTCAGATCCATGTCAATTTCGAATTTATAGGGAACTAGCCATACATTACAAAATTTGAAACAGCATTGGGTGATTGTGAAAACCCTCAATTAGAACTAATTACTAATTATAAGTTGCAACTCCCAAAATGATCATAATTTCAGAAGGAGAAGAGTTTTTATGATATATTATTTGACACTTGTGTCTACATATGTATTGACTTTGGCCCTCATTACGCTAACGCCTAGCCCCACCTCCGCCTAATATCAAGTAGCTAGAAGTCTAGAAGGTAGAAACTAATTGTGGGGTTATGGTACAATATAATAATCCAAGGATCCTTCAGCCATGACAAGGTTTGATTGCCAAGGAAAAAATCATGCCAAAAAGTTAGAACACAACATTGTAATCACAACTTTGTCTCAAAGCCACATAACAATTGAGATTTAGAGCATGATTGGCTTTGCTTATAGGTTACTCTTTTAGGGCACAAGTTATTTCTAGAAAGGTAAGTTTTGTTAGTGGAAAAAAGAAACTTTGAAAGTCGTGTTTGGCAAAATAAGTAACTTAAAAGTGAGTTTGATTTACCTTTAAGCACCGCCAAACATGCTATTAGTATGAATTCTTTGCTCGAGGGAAAATAATCTAGCGAGTGAATCTCCTAAGGGAAAAGGACTGCAGTCCCAAAAAAAAAAGGGAGATGCTAAGGACAAGTATATCAGATGATTACCTTGTTCCTAAACATAGTACAACATCAGCCATTTTGCAGTGCCTCTCTGCTGGACCCATCTCCTTTGGGGGCAAAGCATCCTGAGAGAGAGAAAGAGAATCGACTATGACACAATAAGGTAATGGACCTTGGTCTGTTGGCCAATAGCCAATGGTAAACAACCAGCTCAAGTACTCAAAATTTTTTGCGCCGGTCTAACTTGTAACATCTAATTGGTCGTCTACTTTTTGGATCACAATTTGTGCTTCTTATGCATTATAAGTCTCACTGAAGAGTATATAGAACTTCAGTCACATGCTATATTTACCAAATTCACCATTCATGGACTTGTGATCCAGAGATTTTACAACGAGATTGTCAAGAGTGAAGAAATCTTATTAAAATCTTATTGGTTCTAAAAGTAGGCGAACTATATACGATTATGGCTTTAAGGAACAATAAACATGTCAAAATGAAGACTGCCCACCACATAAAAGGCCTACCACAGGAACACCCCAAAACAAAATGGAATGGGTCAAGCAGGGCCCCACTGTAGGGGCACGTGGCCCTGTACAGGCCGTCCCAAAACCGGTTTGTGTCCCAGGAAAGCCTGGTTGACACCTCCACTCATTATTTCAAAGAGCACATTAACTTGCTAAAGAATTGAAATGTCTTGTGCATCCAAATTATCCAAGGTGTTACTCAGATACTTCCAAGCATCAAAATTTTTACTGGAGCTTAAAAGTTCTTTGTCTAAAAACATTTTTTTGCTCAATACAAAAACTTTTCTAGTTGCCTCTTTTGGAAGAACCATCAAGCAAAGTTGTCAATCAGAGTGGAATCAGGAATTATTTGTTTGCGCTTTATGATTAACTAAAATTAAATCCAATGAAAAATTGGTACCTCCCAATCAAGAACTGTGTCCCTCAGTTTTGAGCTACATCCTGCCTTGGAACAATTCCGTGAAGTCTCCTTCAGTCCAATAGTCTCAACTTCAAAATCCCTCAAATACCTTCACAGGAAAGTATAGCATTTACATATATATATTGAGAGAGTCACTTCCAAATTAGAGAAATGGATATAAAGACTGAATACAATGAAAGGGCATAGTACATAACCCTTACTCAGTTCCACAGGATGGACATAGTTCCATGAAGGAGTTTCCATGCAATTCAGAAAGTTTTTCCCTTGATATTCCGGAACGTAGATGGAGGGCGTCAATGTTCTAGCATTTTCAGACCAGTAAATACAAACTAGCATAGTCAAAACGTACAGAATAAAAATGAAAAATCACTCTAGAACTTTAAATGCTAACCACCCAGAAAGCTAAAATTGATTTTACGCAATAATTGATTTAAGGGCGCAAAATAATTGTTATTAACAACAATAGCATGTTTGGCTCAGATTACAAGTAGCTTTTTGAGGGCTTTCTAGGTCTTATTCCAGCAGTAAGCCCCAAATAAGTACTTATAATCTTAGCCAAACATGCTTAATTTCTGCACATGATATTGATAAAGTGAAGTTCGTGCAGAGCACATTAAAATTAGTGAACCTTAAAAAAAGGTGGTGCATGAAGAGGAAATAAAGTTTACTCAATTAATTTGAAGGTAGTAGTTTTCAATAATACATTTCAAAGAAAGCCAATTAAACAGTAATTTGTTACCTGGCTTATAAGAAACTTAAGGATTCCAGCCTGCTCTAATCCAACCAATGCCATATGAGTTACGCTTGGCATTGCACGATGGAAAGGTAGAGATGCTTCTGGCAAGGCTTTGCCTTGGCGCTGCAAGTGTGTGAAAATTTGGTTCTGAATGAACTGTGCTCTTTTTATTAATAAACAGCAATAGAGAATGGAACCATGAAATATCTTGAGAACGTTTATATGTACAAATTCACTCCCATAAAATGCAACAGAAACTCAGCTGAAATACTATTAATCTGGTCCTGCTCTTAGTAACAAAATACGTGTCCCATCTTCTCTTTATTTATGTTCATCATTGAATCACCCTGTAGCTTACCTTCTCAAGAGAGAACCTTCTTATGGTTTGTCACGTGAATGACCCTGTACAAGTTCACTCTTTCCATTGATATAACCTTTTCGCAAATATAGACCTTATAATAATGGAAGTTCACAAAACCAATAGCTAGAGCTCCCTGATCATAGGTAGGATGGTTGAGATCATGATTTCAGGAAAGGTGAACTTTGAAATATAATTCTAAGGAAACAAGTTATTTTCCCGTGTGCATGATTAGTAATTCTTCACTCTCTTACACACACATCTTATCACATTTAAGTAAAACAAGTTACTTATTTTGAAAGTACTCTTATCCTGTCAAAATAAGCAACTTACCTCCAATTTTTTATCAATAAAAACGTCATTTATTTTAAAGCTTACCTATTTTCTTATAAGAAAACTTACAAGTGAACTTTTTAAGCTTAGCCAAACATGCTCTATTAGTAGTAAAAACCACCATGGCACGATGCTCAGTATTTTCTAGAATGCACAGTATGGATTAAAGCCTGTCAAAAATTGGTTCTTAACAAGTACAGAGAGCTCTCTGTTCTTGAGAAATTTTAAAATCATTACCTGAAGAGTCCAAATGCCCTTGGGCCCGCGAAAGTCGGGTATGCCACAAGAAGTGGATATTCCTGCTCCTGTAAATACCACTAAGTGCTTACTCTGCATGAAGGAACGGGGACCTAGGATTTAATTGGCAGAAAATTTAAAAGAAGAGTATAAAACAAGTATTGGGTCAGACCTTCTTGATCATCGTGCTGAGCTGTTCAATCTGCAATTACAAAAGTCAATGCTATAACCACTCAAAATGGGGTATCAAACAATATTTCTGATATGAAAGGACTTATTTGTCAAAACATAAACATGATACATCAGAAGTTGTTGAGAGATAAGGGACATAAGGTCTGAATCAACTTGAGGTTAGTAGCTATAGCAATATCAATAATCAAATATAAATTTCTTAGAACTGGAAAAAAAAAAGCATTGGTAAACTGGCTCATAGAGAAAAGAAAAAAAATAGTCTCTAAAATGTTAGCAAGGATCATAATGCTGACAACCCTAGAAAATTATACAGCTTTTAAGGTCAGCAGTCATGTACTTTGTGGCAATCACTTCACCCTCCAATGTAATTTCCACACATCTCCTTACATTATATAGGTAAAACTACAATAAGAATACGGTGCATCGGGTTTGAAACGCACATTTTGAAGAACCAAATCACATGCATTCAATAGAAAACATGATTATAAAGTCAATAATACCATTCACCTAGGTATCATAAAATGCCTGGCCCCTTTCCCAATCCACAAATTGCAAATTGCTCTAAGAAAAGCATAACCATTCAGGCTTTCATTTTACATCATCAGTTCCTGTCATGATCAGCAAAATCCTTTCATAACCATGAATTATTTTTCCAATCAAATTTATAACATTCGACTTCCAATAACCAGGTACCTGATCAATTAATGATAAATGGGATTCAAACGCATTTGATTTTTCATGCACCAGAAATGCTGTAAGACATCAAACCAGGCACAAAATATGACTTAGACCCGAACAATAGCACAGAATGTAAAATCCAATATTTTCCACAGCCAAATGCAAATACCCACTAATTAAACCTCATTAATGAACTACACAGAACAGTTTAAAAGCCCCAAACAGGGATTCCGAGTACGAAATGGCATAAACATCAAGCAGAAATACCAAATAACTACTTTTCACTATTGCAGAGAAGGAAAAAAATCACCATTAAAGCAGAAACTATAACAATAACACGTATCAACAAGAACCCAGTAAAGCATTATCAAAAGTTGTAAAGGGAAAAATGGGCGGAAAATGGAAGGAAAAATCTCACTTTCTCTTGCAAAACATGAGGTGAGTCAAAAAACTCTATCATTCCAACGTTGCCCACATCTTCTATATAAGAAAGCTTCTCTGCATACCCCAGAGACATGGTTTTTTCTGCTCTCTAGAAATGGCAATACTTTTTCCTTGAAAAAAATTGATCAAGAAATGGAAGAAAACGGAGCGGTCACTGTTAGCTATGAAGTAGTACTACGTAAGGACTTGTTTGGTTTTTCTTAAGTAGACCCCAAAAGCCCCCAAAAGCCAAAATAGGCTTTCTTTTGTGCCACCTTGTATAAGAAGAAAGAAGAAAGAATAAATCAAGGCCCCCGGGGCACAGCCAAGTTGGCAAAGGACGGGCATTGCGGGGCTTGCAACCTCAGGGTGGGGAGTTCGATTCCTGGATGGAGCAGCTAGGTGATGTAATATTCATTTATGGGTGGAGCAGCTTGGTGATGTAATATTCATTTATGGGTGGAGCAGCTTGGTGATGTAATATCCATGGAGGAAGGCTCTCTTGGGGGCAGGAGTATAAAGGGTGCACGAACCCTGGTCAACTTGGGCATATCCCGCGATTTACCTCCACCCATCACTGAGGGGCCGGGGATGGGTGGTCCAGGATATAGTCTGGTCTAACTGGGATACCTGGGTATCAAAAAAAAAAAAGGATTAATTTACACATTTGTAATTTGATCGTGTGTGTTTTGTACCAGAGTTTTGTATTTTTGTGTGCTTATAAGTATTTAAAAATTGGTCAAACGTCATTTCTATTCACATATTTCACAAGATTTATAATTTTTTTTTTTTTATCTACACATTACATAAGACCTACTATTTATAATTTACAAAAAATTATACCAATCAAGCAATTTATAAATTAGTCCATTTAAGAATAATTGGTTTTTTAACAAAATTTCATTTCATATACCAAACGTGCTCACATAGTACTTCTTTTTCCGCATTTTTATAGTTTGCTGTGTCGTCTCTTTGATAAGAAGAATCTTCTGACAAGAGGAAAGTTCGAAAGCAAAATCTCCCACCTGTGTCAGAGTTTCTTTGACCAAGCGGGTTGTAAATCAAGGAATGTGCACGAGTGGTAGAGGTTGATAAGAAGAATCTTAATATCATATACACTCGTATATGTAGAAATAATTTATAGATTAAGTACTTTTTTGATAATTTTTTAAAAAATTATAAGGGTTCATAGGAAATGTGTTGATAAAAAAAAATTATGAATACTACGAAATATGTAGATAAAAATAATATTTAATCAATTTATAAATTAAATAAAATATTCTCAAACATATTATAACTAAGCATCCCTAAAATACACTATATGTCAAGTTGTTACTTAGTACTAATTTGTTATTCATGAATTTTATAAGATTCATAATTTAAATATTTAAAAAATAATTTCAATATTGTCAATCGCTCAATAAATTATAGATTACGATTCGCTTGTTGATGGTAGCGTATGACCTTTATTCTACTCCTTTATAAAATTCAGAAACAGCATACTGTAAAAAATAAAAAAAATAAAAAAAAAAGATTCTATATCGTATCCAATGGTAGATCAGAGGAGGGGGGGGGGGGGGGGGGGGGGGGGGCGGCTTTGTTAAATTTCTTGATAGAGCAACGGTCCCATAAATTATATAATTGATTCTAAAATTTATTCTTTATTAGGGGTATTTTAGTAATGCTAAAATAAAATATGACACACACGAAAGGGGTGGTCAAGTTTGTGGGCCCCAGTAATAACACGTAAGCTTGCATTACGTGTAAAGACAAATAAAAAAATTTCCCATGATGCAATCAACTGCCGTTAGAAACTTTCAAAGTTTCAATTGAAATTTGGAAGGCAAGTTACACCGTACCAGCAGTGTTTTGGCATATGTTTGGCATAACTTAAATTATAATTTCAGTTGGTCAAATTAGTCAAATATAAATTTCATCCACACATTTCATGAGACCCACTACTTACAACCACTTTTTATCTACACATTTACCAACTGCTTATAATATAAGCACTTAAATTATAATTTCAGCACCTCCAAACATATGATTGCTTGCCCGGTATAAATAATAATTTAGGGAAATTGGGGCAAATGATCTCTATAATATGATATGTAAGAAAATAATCCTTAACTTTTAATTTTTGATGAAATAGTCCTTAATCTATCTATTTAGGTATACAATTAGTTTTTTTTGACGAATTCCGTTAAAAATCTATCATTTAGATGCACAAATGATCCCTCTCATTTTTTTGTCTTTATTAGTAAAGGTAAAATTATTAAGTTACATTTTTTTTCTTTCTTTCAATTGGCGTAAATAGTCTCTAACCTTAGTTTTAATTAAAAAAAATTGTAATTGAATTCTTAACCTTTGCAAAAAGTGAAAATAGGTTCGATACTTAATTTTTTTTATTAAAAATTAAAAGAAATTAACATATTTAAAATATACTAAATTATTTTGTATATTTTATGAACTATTATAAAATAACTAAAATTTAAACTCATAATTATTAACAAATGTGCTAATTAAAATTATTTTATTATTAAGTAATCAAATTATTTAAAATTCAAACTTTAATTTTATCATTGCAAGATAAAAAGAAAAATAAATTTGTCACAAATAAAATTTTTAATTATGCTCAACCCAGGCCGATTTTATACGATCTCATATTTACTGGGCCAACTCAGCCCGCTTTTAAGCCACAGGACAGCCCAATTTTAAAGTTTAATTTATTTTTTATTTTAAAAAAAAAAGTATTCACCATCTTCACCTCCATGCCACCCCCACCGTCACCGTAAGTCAACCAGATAAGGGTGTCGGCGACCTAGGGAAGGAGAAATCCCCCCTGACTGGTCGAAACTAGAGAGATTCTTCTCCCTGATTTCGATTGCAAAAACATGGGGAATTGCTGGAAACAATGAGAAATATTCTCCCCATTTTTAGCGTGGGGTGGGGGGTAGATAAATGAGTTGAATGATTTGGGTCCAAAAAAATATTTACCAGTCGAAAAAAAATTTAGTTTTTTTTAAAATTAAAGTATCGGACCCATTTTCACTTTTTACAAATGTTAGAAATCCAACTGCAAATTTCTTTAATTGAAACTAAGGTTAGGGATCATTTGCGCCAATTGAAAGAAAAAAAAATGTAACTTGACAATTTTACCCCACTAATAAGACAAAAAAATGAGAGTGACCATTTGCGCACCTAAATGAGGTTTTTAACGGATTTTTAATGGGATCCGTCAAAAAGATCAATTGCGCACCTAAATGGATAGGTTATGGACCATTTTGCCAAAAATGAAATGTTAGGAACCATTTGCATATTAATGTCATACGTGAGGGACCATTTGCGCCAATTTCCTTAATAATTTAAGATATCAAACTAATCAAATATATTTTTTATCTACATATTTTATATGGTTCAATATTTATTATTTATTTATTGTCTACATATTTTATAGAATTTACAAATTATAAGCACTTTACAAATAATTTCACCACTGTCAAACATGTGCGTACTCGACGCAATATATTAATTACGTCTTTGACGGTGCTAAAATTATTTTTTAAGATTATAAATTATATGTTGTATAAAATATGTAAATAATAAGTAGGTAATAAATAATAAGTGGGTAGTAAGTTGTGAGTTCTACGAAATGTGTAGATAAAAAGTATGTTTCATGAATTTGACCAACTAAAATTATAATTTAAACTTACCCACATGGACTAATTCAAATTCTTCGGCCATCAATTAATAATTCGGGTAAATCACACTCAGGATCTCTAACTTTTAAAATTTGTCTCAATTTCATCCCCTTATTTGCACTTATCAACCCAACCCGCGCAGATGATCCTTTATGACAATTTTGTCCTTCAACTTAAAAAAATTAAAACAGCAAAAATGACAAATAAAAGGAAAATTTGCAGTAGAGATCTCAAATATTTCAAAAATGTAACAAATTTCATAAGTCTAACAATAAGTCCTAAGAAAAGAAAAATAATTAAAAAAGGGAAATAAATATCTCCTTTCCCAAATTGCCCCCGTTGCACACTTTACCAACCATGGAGATTTATCTCCCCTAGTTTTCGAGTTTGGATCGAAAACTAAATGGGAGAAATCTTCCCCGGTTGGTGAAGTGCAATGTTGCCGCCGATGGGGTTGGGGTGGAGGCGAGAGAGGGGAAATTGGGGAAAAAGAATTTTTTTTTTCTTTTTTTGAGACTTATGTACTAGGATTAGAAAATTTAAGAATTTAAAATATTTTTGAAAGGTTTTGAGACCTCTGATGCAAACTTCCTTTTTATTTTTCTTTTGTGATATTTTAATTTATTTAAGTTGGAGGGCACAATTGTTATAAAAGACTAGCTGCGCGAATTACTGAAAAGTTGGATATGAAAATGCAAATAAAATTAAACTGTGACAAAATTAAAACAACTTTTAAAAGTTAGGACTCTGAGTTTAATTTATCCTAATAATTATAATAGGTGATATATATTCAACACAATAGTACATGCTACTAAATTTTTTTAAATATTTTTCAGTTGTCACTATTAGACTTTAAAAGTATTTCGAGTTACCACTAAACATTCAAAGTTATTCAGTTGTTATTAAACTTTAAAAATTTTTCGAGTTGTCGTTGTACTTATCAAACACATCTGTCACTCCTTGTTTTAAAGTTAATGGAGTTGATGGTATAACAAATAAAATTTTCTCATGTGGCATGCTTTCGACGTTAATATATGTCAAGTCATCAAAGTTGCCAATGACGTGCATTTTTAAAAGAGGAGTCACAGAATGACATATTGGTAAGTCTAATGGAAACTAATTTTTTTTTTTTTTTTAAAATTTTAATGACAACTTAAAAACATTTAGAAAAGTTCAATGGCAACTTAAAAAAATTTTAAAGTTCATTAACAAAAGAAAACATTTGAGGAAGTTCGATGCCAATTGTTTAACTCTCATATTTGTTGTCTCCAACTTCATGTCCCTTAATTAAAAAATGACACATCACCAAATGCGAATATAAAGAACTTAATTGTTGTTCATTTTTTCTAACTTGAGCAATGATCAACCCAAATGCACACTCAGCTTGTAACCATCACTTACCCAACTTGCAACATGTGCCGACCTACTCCACCCAATTCAATAATTTTATGGGACATCGTTAAAGATGAGATTTCAAATTCTAATATCTAATCTACCTATTTTTTCCTATTTATTTTCTCATCAAATTTTAGGAAATTTGGCTACAAAAATACATCGATTATTTCAAAAACTCAAAGATTGGACACTCCTATAAACATACCAATAATAATAATAATAAAAAAAGCAACGGCATATCATTCAAACAAAAAATAGAATGATTTATATTTTCAATTTAACACGAAAATTGAGAATTTGGCTAAAAAGTTTGAGAATATGGCTAAAATAATAAGGTGGTGATCTCTTTGCGTTTGAGTTTTGTGTTTTGAATTTTGAATTCATTTTGTATTTTGTGTTTTGAGTGTTTGTTTTGAGATTTTTGAAAATGCGTTCTTTTTGGAATTTTCGAAAATTATTTCTGAAAACAGAAAATTTGAAAATGTGTTTACTTGAATTTTTTTAGAAAATTGGACTTACTTGGAATTAAAAATAATTAAAAATAATTAAAAATAATTAAAAACAATTTAAACTTGGACTTAAAAACATTTAAACACAATTAAAAAAATAAAAAATATTTAATTATAGAATTAAAAATATTTAAAAAATATTAAACATATTTAAAAAAATTAAACTTCGAATTAAAAATATTTAAAAAAAATAAAAAACATTTAAACACAATTTAAAACAATTTAAACTTGGAATTAAAAATATTTAAAAACAATTAAAAATATTTAATTATGGAATTAAAAACATTTAAAAAACATTAAAAAAAATTAAAAAAAATTTAAACTTGGAATTAAAAATATTTAAACACAATTAAAAAAATTAAAAATATTTCAACACAATTAAAAATATTTAATTATAGAATTAAAAATATTTAAAAACTATTAAAAAACTTGGAAAGGAGGGGAGAATTGAACAACTAACCTAATATGTTGAAAACGCGCTTCTGGCCACTTTGGAAAGAAACCACGTTTTGTAAAAAAAAAAAACGCAAAAATTGGTTAAATCATCATTATTTTGTCCAACGTAAAATGAAAAAAAAAAAAAAAAAAGGAAGCCGCATTCAAGAATCGAAACCTTAACCTCCCAATTGCAAAACGCGTATTATGTCGTTTTGAAAAATGCCATTCTTTTGTAAAGAAAACGCACAAGCCGTTTTCCATTTCCTTTGTATTTTCTTTGCGCGTTTTGAAAAATTGTTTTTCAAAATTGGTTAAGTAAACGCGTTTTCACTATTTTCAAAAATAGAAAACGGAAAATGGGTTGAAAACAATAAAGAGAACATGCGCTAACTGATCTCGAAATTTGAGAGATTTAAGCAAAAATAGATACCTTTATCTCGCATATTATCTTGATAATTATAATAATCAATTGCTTGAAATTATTTGCGAGACAAGAGAAATGAACAAGAACAAATAAGTTTTAGCTAATGTAATAAAGATGCCGATTATTGTTCCTTGATCATTTCGTCTAAGAAGAGGATTTCCTCTAATTCTATGAACTTTTCTAGAATAAACGATTCGAGCCAAGAATACCTTCATTCCTATATAAATATAAAATAGCGGATGTAAAAATCCACAACGGATCTGTCGTTCAAGTTGCACGTTGCTTTCTACCACATCGTTTCCAACGAAGTTTTACCATAACACATCATTTGATGATGCCATGTGAATCGCTAGAAACATGTGAAGTGTATGGCTAACCCAATAACGAAAGTTTCGTAAGAGGACTGGAGCAGGCTACCACGAGACAAAAGATATTCTTTCTAAAGAGATTCGATTCATGTATGGATCATACATGGACAATAGTTGGAGTCGGCGGCTCTCCCAGGGGTCCCTCATCTGAGATCCCTGGGAAAGAGGATCAAGTTGGCCCTTGCGAACAGCTTGATGCACTATCTCCCCGAAATGAAATGGCTGGGGAGAGGAAATGTTCTTTTTTTTTTAGGGTACTCCCTGTAATAACTTCTAAAGTATGCAAACTAAAATTGAAGTAGAACTGGTGCGTGATAGAAAAAGGGGCAGACAATCGGACAGAAAGAAGAAACGAAGTAGAATTGTAAATGAACTTGAACCTTTAATTTTTCATTTTTAAATCGAGAGAGGACATTGATCCCACCTAGTCCCTAAACAAATCCGCCCTTGCTCATGAGCATCCTTGGGATGATATTCGAGCATGAAAATCATAAATGTGTAATTTTTCTTAAATCGTAATTGAGTCTTTGAATTTTTATTGAGAATCGATTTCTTAGCAACTGGCGTCCATTCTTTTCATCCATTTTAGTAAATAAGTAATTTGCAAGAAATTTATGCAAGTTGGTAGCTTTCAAAATAACTTTCCTCAAGTGAGGAAAACGATTGACAGTGTTTTTCATTTTTTAATCAGAAAATTTATCTTATTTTTCAATTAATAATTTCTCGACAATTCAATTTTATGGAATTCATTTTCTTTTCACCTAAATTTATTGCTTGCAATCAAAACACACCTTTACTGAAATTGTTAGTTGGGACTAAAGTTGCAATAAAACTGAAATTAATGGCCAACTTATTTCTTTATAAAATTTAGAAATCAAGATTTTACATGTGCCGTAAATTAGAAATCAAGGTCTTGAAACTTTTTCTTTATTTTTTTGAAGGGTAACGAAAATGAAATTCCACGAGAGTCACGATCATTCACAAGACACAATACAAAAGTGCTACGCGATGCACCTAAGCCGGTATCATTGAAAGTGGCGCACCATACGGTGTTTCTAGATTAGGGTTTCTCTTCTCTCGCTCAATACGCCTAAAACAAATAGGGCAAATTTTATGGTAAGATCTGTAAAACCGATCTAGAAATTCTCTTGCTTTCCTCGATTTTTATGAAGATATTGAGATTGTTCCGTGAACGCACTTCGAAATAGAAATAAAACTGCCAAATAGGAAAAACCCTAATTTTAATCCTAGGTTTTGAGTGAAGAAATGGACGAAAATGAAGCTGGCGAGCAGTTTCATAGGAACGAAGCAATCTCCGCTGTAGCTGACGATGGTTTTCTTGGCGAAGAGGAAGATGACTACGAAGATCTTTATAATGATGTTAATGTTGGTGAAAACTTTCTCCAGTCGATTAGGAAGAACGAGGATAATCTAGGTCAGAGAAATGAGCCAGTGCCGGAGAACAAGGCCGTGCCGACTCCTCCTCCGCGTCAAGCACCGCAGCCGGTAGTGGAGAGTCAGGGTGGGGCTCCACAAGACGAGGGAGAGTCGGCGAGGGTTCCTGTTAGAGTAGAGGCGCATCAGAATATGGGGTTTAGGGGAATTAATAGCACTAACGAGATTGGGGCTGGTAGAGGTTTGGGAGTGACAGGTGGAAGTGGGTCGGGGATGCCAGGTGCTGGGGGGTTTAGGGTTGAGCTAAAGCAGTCATCCAATAAACCAGCTGATTTGGAAGAGCAGACTGTGAATAACAGTGCTCCAAATAATCAACAAATGGTTCAGCATCAGCAGCCACGTTCTGCTAATATTGGAGCCACCGTAAGCCCTGCAAATGTTGGAATCGTGGGGAATGTGACTGGGACTGGAGGATACATGCCTGGAAGTGGCGTCGGTGGCGGGACTGGTGCTGGCACTGGCGGTGGTGTTGGAGTTGGAGGAGGAGGAGGAGGAGGAGGAGGAGGAACAATTCTTTTTGTTGGTGATTTGCATTGGTGGACAACTGATGCTGAGCTGGAGGAGGAGCTAAGCAAGTATGGGCCAGTAAAGGAGGTGAAGTTTTTTGATGAGAAAGCTAGTGGGAAGTCGAAAGGTTACTGTCAGGTGGAATTTTATGATCCCGATAGTGCCACTGCCTGTAAGGAAGGAATGAATGGGTATTTGTTTAATGGACGGCCATGTGTAGTTGCATTTGCCTCACCCTATAGTGTTAAGAGAATGGGTGAAGCTCAGTTGAATAGAAACCAAAATGCGGCCCAGCCAGCGGTTAATCAACCACGAAGAGGCCCTGGAGGACCTGGAGATGTGCCAGGTAAACCTGGTGGTGGTGGCAACATGGCTATGAGTGGGAACTATCAAGGCAGTGGTGATGGTCACAGAGGTTTTGGGAGAGGGAATTGGGGTAGAGGTAATGGTCAAGGAGGTATGGGAAATAGGGGGCCTATGGGTCCAATGAGGAACAGGGGTGGTGGAATGGGTGCTCGTGGTTTAATGGGTAACGGTAATGGATTTGCGCAGGGCATTGGTGCCACTCCTCCATTATTGCATCCTCAAACAATGATGGGTCAGGGATTCGACCCTGCTTTTGGAGGCCCCATGGGACGAATGGGTAGTTATGGAGGATTTCCTGGTGCTCCTACCCCACCCTTTTCGGGAATTTTATCTTCGTTTGGACCTGTTGGAAATGTTGGTTTGCCTGGTGTTGCTCCCCATGTGAATCCGGCATTTTTTGGGAGAGGGATGCCCATGAATGGTATGGGTATGATGCCTGCTCCTGGATTTGAGGGGCCTAATATGGGCACGTGGTCGGATCCTAACATGGGTGGATGGACAGGCGATGAGCACGTAGGGAGAGCAGGAGAGTCTAGTTATGGAGAAGAAGCTGCATCTGACCATCAGTATGGAGAAGGGAGTCATGATAGAGGGCCTTGGCCTAATGCTACGAAAGAGAAGGACAGAGGTTCAGAAAGGGATTGGTCTGGCTCTTCAGATAGAAGGTATCGAGATGATAAAGAACCAGGCTATGACAGAGATGTGCCTCGAGAAAAAGATACAGGGCATGATCATGAGTGGTCAGAAAGGAGGCACCGCGATGGTAGTGTTGGTGGACGAGACAGGGAGAGGGAGAGGGACCGAGACCGGGATAGGTCTCGGGATCCTGGTAACTCTCGAGACCGCGAGCGTGATCGTGGGAGGGATCGGGACAGGGAACGTGACCGTGATCGCGATAATCGCCATCGGGATGACAGAGATGGATATGCTGATCATCATAGGTACAGGGACCGTGAGCCGGAATATGATGATGAATGGGACAGGGTAAGATCATCCAGGACTCACAGCAAATCGAGACTATCACACGAGGAAGAGCAGAGGTCAAGATCAAGGGATGCTGAATATGGGAAGAGGCGGCGCCTAACCTCCGAGTAATCAAGTATCCACTGCATCTCTCAGTATTGTAGTTCAGAAAGAAACTGATTAGGCACTAGGTAAACTATGGGTTAACTATGATCGTTCAGACTCTTTTACTAGCTGCTTTCTTGGATGCCTGCTTCAGTGGACAGTGAACAGTCATGCTCTTCAATTACTTCCATGGCTTCTGTGTTGTGAAATCTATGGTTGCTCCTTCTGAAGGATTATGGTTTTTCTCAGCACATGAATCAAGTGAGTTGTTTCTCTTACACGCATCTCTTTCACGTTTTGCATATGAAATTTGAACTCTTTGGCAGTTAGCTTTTGTTTTGCATGTCTGCCTCGATTATAGAGTAAGCTATTTAATTTTGGTTACTCTGACAAAGCCATAGCTTTGCACAAGACTTGTACCTTAAAACAACAGATATGATGGAATTGTTTCTGCCCATGTTTTTTATTGTAATTTTGATCGACCCTGGTAGTGCCCACCATCTGCCACTCTACCCTTTCTGAAAAAAAGGAATGAAAAACAAATCCCACCTCGTGGCCAAAACCAAAATGTGACCTATCCATATGAACATTAGGTACAAAGTTTAATATCTTGCAAATGTGACCTTTTGCTCAAGACCAGTAGCAGATCTATATATCATTTCTGTTCTCTCTTTGGTCATATCTGTAAGTCAGTGAATGCAAATCGTTAACATTTACGTAATTAGTTGCTTATAATTGTGAGTTCTCTATTGAGTCTTGACAATTCACCTCTTATCCAATTAAAGGCATGTGTAGCAGTTTGGAAATTTGTACATTGCACTAATTAAATTTTGTTTTAAAACTTCTGACCTTGTTAAGTAGATTATCACATGTTCTTTCTACTTATGGTGTTGCATGATAAATTGCTAGGAGCCTAGGACTGGTAGAGGAGGAAAGGTTAGATGGGGAAAGGCAAAAGCTTCAAGGTGCCTGATTGAATTGATCAGGTCATGTAAGAATAAGGTTCAAAGTCTACTAGTCTGTTAGGATGCCTAAGTGTTTCTTTCATCACAAATTGTGGGTTAAACGGGGAGGGAATTAAGTTTTAGCCTAAGCATAGTACAAATGCAACCAATCCTTATGGAAATTACTCAAAATTGGGAGGTGTCCTTTTGCCTAAAGTTAGCTGCCCAAGATTATTTATTCTATCGTTGGTGTTGATAGGTCACGTTTACTTCCCCTGAGATAGGTGTAGTGGTTTGATTTGCACTCCTGAATTTCATAATAAACATTCAATACATAAATCAGTCTGTAGGTGCCCCCTTCCCCAGTGCAAAGGCCTTGGAAGAGAAGCGTGTTTGGTTGGAGTAGTAGTAGGAGGGGAAGTGGAAATGAAGGGTACACATAGATCGTCTGTTAAGTAACAGAAGAGGGGGGTGACATAAAAGTGGAGCTTCTGAATTGAAGTGGTTGGATCAAATAATACAAAATTAACCTCAATTAGTATTATAGTTGGAAAACCAGTGAAAAAAAAATGTTAACCTCGTCTTTTTCTCCTCTTCTTCCCTTCCCCTTCACCAATGCATTTCTTTCACCAAACAAGGTAGTGGAAATATACAGTACAATTGTGCGGAGTGATGTAGCAGGAACAAGGGTATGAAAAAACAAATGACAAGTTACAGGGAAATTACTTCTTTTTACATAGATATATACATTTTTAAGCATGTGTTTACACTCACACTTTTCACTTGGGGGAGTATACATCTCCCTCCTTTCCCCTCTCCAATCCTATCCTCTTTCAGTAAACGGAAGATACCCCAAGGGAAAGGATAAGATCTGGCTTCAGTGTAAACTAGGACGAAACAACATGATTTCAAAATTGATAATTTGATGGTGTAATTGAAGCACAATTTCTTCTAGCAATGCAATAGTTTGATGGATGTGGATTTTCATTTGGGATCTTTTGTTTATTCTTCCCAACTCCCCACCACCACCCTGAAAACAGGAAAAAGACAAAGCTATTGAGAAGATTTAGATTATATGAAGTACACTACTTGTAAACCACTTTATTTCAAGTCAGAAGTGATAATTTGTTTCTGTTTTACCTTCAATTGAGTCTATTGGAGAATTTCTTTGTTATTGACATTTACTGACTTGATGGCTTTGTTACATGAAGATTGACTATTTGAAGTACACTACTTGTAAACAACTATATTTCAAGGCAGAAGTGATAATTTGTTTCTATTTTACATTCAATTGAGTCTATTGGAGAATTTATTTGTTACTGACATTTACTGACTTGATGGCTGTGTTACATGAATGTAGTAGTGTTATGTGATGGTGGATGTCAGTTGCATTTGTTATCTCATATCCAATTTTCTTTTAATTGTTAGATGGAAGGATATGATTCTGAAGCTGTTCTACTGGAAGTCTGGATGAATGGGCAAGCTTTAGTCTGGAAGATGACATGACATGGCGACACCTCTTAGCCAGGATTGCATTGCTAGTTGAACCTTTTATTTTATTATTCGAACCTTTCATTTATCTTTTAGTTAAATGTTGCTTGAACATACTAATGTTGTGGATGATGATTACAGCTTGAATCGCTGAAGTGTTGAGATCTGGTGGATGATTTAGAATGTTGTTATTTGAATGTGATGTATTAGGATTGAAGACACGGGATGTTGAGAATGTGCCCCCTTTTCTGTTTTTATTTTTTGTAATTTTACCCCCCTTTTTTCGTTAGGTGTACCCTGTTAAACATGCCATTTATGTGAAGATTATGTAGAGTGCTAACCATACAATCATGGGGATTATTTAACCCAAGAATTGTATGTCTAAATCACCTGTATATATTACGAAGAAATCAAATTTTTGCACCATGTGCTCTGTACTTGTACGTTGTTGTTTGTTGTGTTCTCCCACATTGTTGTTCCTTTATGTAACTCGTATAATCCCATGTATTGTGGTACCTAAGCCGGCCGGCTGGTGTAGTCCCATCCAGCCCTGGTCCTGTTCGATCCGGCTTTGCAATTTCTGGTTTCAATATTTCCAATAGAACCTTAGGAAACCACAAAATAAAATGAAATCTGGGCGGTGGGCACGGTCCAAGCCTTTCTCCATCTTTTATTTGGGCTGTATCTGGGTTGGCTTTCCCATTTGACAATTCTAGCAGCAAAATTGCAGTATGTGCCAAATTTGAGAATTTTATTTTAACAAGCTATTTGTACTTTGTATTTTGTACAGCTATGGGAGACGATCATTTTAACATTTTTAGAGTAAACGGAAAGTAAGAACAAGAAAAGTTTTTTTTTTTAATCCGAATTATGATTATGTCTCCATTATTTATTTCCTCAGTTTTATGAAGAAAATGCTGGTACTGTTATGCATCATTTGGAAACAAAAAGGGTTTTTATGTGTGGACGCAACTCTATATCGTTAAATTAAAACTTTGTTTGTGAACTTTAATTATATCGGACACTCTTCCTTTATAGATCGATTTTAAAAGTCAACGTTATTTGTGGTGATTATAAGTTGTAAGAATGAGATCAGAACATGCATCATTTAGAGACTGGAATGGTTTGTTACTTACGAAGTGATTTGAAAATATTTATTTTTAAAAAAGAAAAATTCAGTTAAAAACAATTGTCGAGACATGTGTGTGTTGTAATCATTCTATTGGGTCTTAAATGTCTTTTTTTCTTTTTATCAAATCGAGCTTAAGGTTGATTTTATTACAATAGTTGACTTGAAAGTAAATTCAAGATACTACATTCAATCATAAATTTCAAGAAAAGATAAGCAAGGAATATTTAAAATTTGGCACAAGATTTTATTCTTTAACTCAAAATATCATCAACACTCATGACTTTTTAGTTTCTTATAGACTAAGAAAGTTACAAGATCACTTTTAAGTAAGAACTTTACAACAATAAAATCACTTTCTCTCTCATTTTAAAAGAAAAAAAGAAAGTTTCTATGAAAAAGATAAACAATAAGGGTTGGCACATGTTTTTATTTTATTTTGAGAAAATAGTATATTTGGTCCACAATTGTTTTAAAATAAAAGTGATATACCCTTAATTTTTAAAAATATTAATGGATCCAAAAATAAATAAATAAATAAGCAAATATACTCTCCAAAAATAAAAAAGATGTCATTTTCTTCTATCCAACACCCAATCTTTTCTTCTTCTTAAGTATCAATCATCTCTAAATGCACTGTCTACTAATAAAAGAAATATGTCATTAAATCTCTTAAGCTCTCTCTAATCACCTAATGTTTTCATGGCAATACATCCAAAAGGATGTCTTGTTATCACAACCGACATTTGAATTGGACATTCTCATATTTCTCCTCAAGCTCTCTCTAAAACTCTCAACACTTCCCGGCCAGATCATCAAGATATCCCTCACAGTTTCAAAAGAGGACCTGTTGTTTGTGTGGATAATTAGGTGCTTATAGATATTGAAGGAGGAAAGATGGAGGATTGGGTGGTTCGATAATTTTTTTAATCTTCAACGCATAGATATTTTTGGTAATTTCGCATATTAGACGATTCTCCTGTCGAAAAATCGTTTGCTTTGATCGGGAAATCATTTGCTATTTGATTTATTATTATTATAAGATATTTATTTTTGTCCTTTTCTTTTTTTGTTTCTTCTGTTGAATCTATCAGATTTTTCTTGAATTTTTGGGTATTTTTTTGTCATCTTTGGATGATTTGGGCTTTTATAATCTCTCTGTTTTCCGTTCTGGATATGAGTGGTTCTAGAAGAATTGCTTGGTTTTTCTATTTTTTATGTATGGAGTAGGGCTATTGTTTGAATTTTTCTGTTAGTGAGTTGAGGGTCCATTTGGCGTGTTTTTTTCTTGAACGTGGAGGCCTTGAACAACCTTTGTTGATATTGGTTCTGGACATTGAAAAGATTGTAGAAGTTTGGTATTGTTAATATAGTCAGTAGATTTTTGTATTGATTAGATTTCACATTATATATACATTGTACATAGAGAAAAAGAAAACTCAGTGACTTGTATAGAATAGTTCTAATTTTTTTTATTTGAGAAGGATTTTCTCGAAGGAATTTATAGGCGGATCGTGAATTTTTGATTAGCCGAGTAGAGGGAAATGTAGGGGTTTTCTCGAAGATTTAATGACATATTTTTTTTTTCTGCATTTAAAAATGATGGATACTGCAGAATAAGAAAATGTGGAGGTTGGGTAGAAGAAGATGACCTCTTTATTACTTTTTATTTTTTGAGAATATATTTAATTATTTTTCTATTTTTCTTTTTTCTTTTTCTTCTTCTTCTTCTTTTTTTTTTTTTACTTAAATGAGAGGACAATTTCGTCATAAAATAATCTACCATGTCTATTTCTTCAAGCATTGATTATGTTCAATGTTATTTTTAAAGGTTAAAAATATATCACTTACATTTTAAAAAATTGGGAACCAAATATTTTATTTTCTCTTTGATTTTTTAAACAGTAAGTATTTATCATACCGACCATCTTATTTTATTATGTCTATAACAACAACGCGTCCCGTTCTAATGTCTCCGGTGTGCATTGTTATAATATCCACCGGGACAAGTGTCATGCATTTATTGCATGAGTGTAAAAGTCCACTTTACACTCATGTAATAAATACATGACAAATGTCCCGGTGGACATTATAACAATGTCCACCGAGGACATTAGATCACTTTTCAACAACATTGTTAGAAGATGTTGGGCTTGCCTATGACTTTATATATATTTCACGAGTTTAGTAATGTTAGAAAATTACTTTTTTACTTGATTTTTCATTTTATTCTATTTATTTTTAAATACCAAAGTCTTTTTTTTTTTTGGTACCATTCTATTATTCAAAGTTTGCTGCATAATATAATGGAACGTGAGATTTTAGCAGTGCGGCAAAACAAGGAAACCCCAACTGAAACATACATCAAGATTTGCGTCATAAGATTGATAAAATTTTGCAATAGTTGTCAACCTATAGCAATCCTCTTCCATAAATTGTAGTGGGACCTACTATTTAAAAAAAAAAAACAAAAAACATACTGGTGGACTTCAAAAAAAATAATTATATTCACACAACACCTTTTATTGTTTGCACTATATTTTAATTACATTTATCATCCTTAATCTTTGAATATTATGGCACTCATGTCCTCAATTTTTTTATTATATTTTTATTTTTAACTTTTCATTAATTAGCACATCTTGTGTTTGATAACGATTTTTGTATAAAATATTTATTGAAAATTCGTAAAAAGACTTATTTGTCTGTCATATTTAAATAAAAAATAATAGATACAAAATACGATAAAATATTTTTTTCTTATTTTAAAGCATGTAAATAAAATATCTCGACAGAAACCATCATCAACGATGAAATGTACTAATTAATGAAAGTTGAAGATAAAAATTCGATGACAAAAAGTTACGAATATAATTGCAACAATAAATAAAAGTTGAGAATTTTAAATACAATTAAAATATGGTGCGTTTATAACTAATTGTAGTGTAAATATAACTACCCTTTAAAAAAACAAATATTATTAGAAAAAACTAATTAAATTTAATTTATTTTTGGTACAAATATAAAATATATTAAATTGATTAATTTAAGCTGATCGCGATTTCTTAAATAATAAGTAAAGAACAATTAATGATTAAAGAACAAAATGAAAATTAGGGTTGATGACGAAAGAAATGAGCCATGATGACAATTCTGATTGGGTAAATAAAAATCCATTCACAGCCACACACGTACCAGATGCGAAATTGACGGTCAAGATTACTCCACTCACGATCGATCGGGAGATGGAAAACTCGCCCCATTGTTATCGACAAACGAGCGGTCAAAATTCGTCCATGTGTACTCTAAGATCGCATTATTGCAGCATTTGATCCAACGGACCTCGCATTCTCTCCACGCCGAAATTCACTTCACTTTCTCTCACTTAAAAAATTCTCCCTGGAATTACGATTTATCCGAATACGCCGGAGAATTTGGCTTCTGAATTTTCATCTTTCGTAGTTTACTGCATGATTTTTCAAGTATTTTTAATTTTTAAAGTGAGTTCTTGTTTCAAATAATTTGATTTTTAAAGTTGTGAAGTTTTCTTTTTCAATTTTTTCGCCCGATTTTTTTTTTCCTGTTAGCCTACTGTTGGATTTTCATGTGTTTTTTTTTTTGCGTTTTCTTTATTATTTTAGATTCTTGATTACCTAATTTTTGTATTCCAGAGCGATTATAGTAGATTCTTGTTTTTATAGTAGTGAATTTTGGTGTTTTTATATTTTTTTTTTCTGTTTGGAATGATAAGAGTTCATAATTCTTTATATAATCCAAACCTTTCGAGCTTCATCCATTTTGTTCGAATTTTTTCCAATTTCTGTGGAATTAAACATCCTTTCTGGTATCAAACACTGTGAATGATCAATAAAAATCTTAGGATTTTGATTTCAAATCAGTTTTGGTATTTCATTCTGAAAATCGTATACAATATTTTGGATTCTCCTTTAAATATCGAGTTGCTGTTTTCCAAGAGCAGAAACTCTTCAGCACCTCAATTTTCACTATTGTGTGAATTATTGGAAGAAAGTAATGGCGGATTCTGATAATGAATCGGGAGGACACAGAGACCACAACTCGCAAAACAACGAGACCTCCCCAAGAGAGCAGGACAGGCTTCTCCCAATCGCTAACGTGAGCAGAATCATGAAGAAAGCACTACCGGCGAACGCAAAGATATCAAAAGATGCCAAGGAAACAGTGCAAGAGTGCGTATCGGAGTTCATCAGTTTCATAACCGGAGAGGCGTCCGATAAGTGCCAGAGGGAGAAAAGGAAGACAATAAACGGCGACGATTTACTTTGGGCGATGACTACTTTAGGATTCGAGGATTATGTCGAGCCGTTGAAGATTTACTTGCAGAGGTTTCGGGATATGGAGGGGGAGAAGAGTGCAATGGCCGGAAGAGGGGAGAAGGACGGCGGAGGCGGCGGTTCCGGTGGGGGGAATGGCAGTGTGGTAAATATGGGAAATTCTGGGGGTGGTTATGAAGGGATGTATGGAATGATGGGGCATCAGATTCAGGGTCAAGTGTATGGGTACAATCAGATGGGTAGCAGTGGTTCAGGAAAAGTTGGGTCGGGTTATCATCTCGGATCCGGGTCGTCTGCTGCCAGTGGGAGACCCAGGTAGCTTCTATATTTCTTTCTGTATTGATGGCTTATGATAAAGATGTGACATTAGTATATGTTGAAATATGTAATCCTCCTACGTATATATACATATACATGTGTATGTATATGAGTTTGGTTTTGTAATTCATAGTAGATGTTCTTGACTGTTCTTGTTTGATTTGTCTAATGGATTTTGGCCTTGTGGGTTGTGGCTTTTAAGCTGATCTTTATGTAATTAGGTTAGCGACAATTACTTGGGATAATAGTTTCAAATTTAGGGCACAGAGGAATTACGAAAATTCACCGGTAAGAGTTTCAAAGTTTCTAATAGTCAACTCCAAACTCGTACAAGTACAACAAATTTAGAACAATCTAGTGAGAAGTAACTACTAGAACAATTGAGTGAGAACGAGAACTAACTACTACAATGTAGTGCGTGGATTTTTGAGGTTTTGAGTGAAATCGATGCGACTTTGTCGACATCTTTTTGTTTATTTGAACTTGAGTTTTAAGTTATTAGAGCTTAGCACCAAATAAAATTCATGTTTCATAGTGTTGGAGAATCATTTTATTTTTTAATTTCTCTATTTGTTTTGATTTCTTTTACTGAATAGCGTTTCTTAAAACATGATTTTTATTTATGACAGCATGATTGTGAAATGTGGCATTGTAATGTATATCTATATCTATACTGCTTCTAAAATGAGAAATAATTTTGAACTATTTTACTTTATCATATTATATCTTTGGACTATTATTATTATGGTGGTTATGTTCACACCACATTTTACTATAAATGCATTACATTTTAATTGCATAAAAAGTCTTTAATTTTTATTTATTGTTACATTTATATCCTTAACTTTTTCTTATATTAACATTTTTATTAATTAACACATCCTGTTCGTATTACTGATTTTCGCCTAAAAATTCTATTAGTGTACTTTAAAATGAGGGAAAAATATTCAATCAAAATTTTGTATTTATTTATTTATTTGCTTATTTAAAAATACGAGGAGCAAAAGACTTTTTTTGTTCCTTCTTAATAGAATTTTTGGACGGAAATTATTATCAGAGATAATATGTGTTAATTAAATGAAGGTTGGTGATAAGAATACGATGAAAAAATATTAGAGATATAAATGTAATAATAAGTAAAAGTTATGGACTTTATATGCAATTTAAATATCGTGCACTTATAGAAAAATGTGGTACGAATATATTTAGCATTATTATTATTACTACTACTACTTGTAAAAGGTCTTAAAAGAAGAAACAATTTTGGATTATTTTATCATTCTATATTATATCTTTTGACTATTTTATACTCCTATATTAAATTAAAAAAATTTAAAAACATTTCTCTTCCATCATTATTGAACAAAATTAGGGGTTGTCTGGGACTTTTAGGTAATTTATTTTCAGTTTTTTTTAACTATGGAATACAAAGAGTCATATGATGATTATGTAATTCCTAAATATGTATTTAGGATCATAAAAATGGGATTTATGAATTAGATAGTTAAAAGACATTTCATTTGTCAATATTGATATCAAAATTTATCATTTTTTTTTCTAGAAAAGTCTTGTGATGGTTGACTCCTTTATCTTTTTTACTTTAACATCATTTCAAAATTTATATGTAAATTTTACAAGTTAGAATTAAAAAATTTCTCTCAAAATTCTCTCATTGTCTTTTTCTTTTCACAACATATTACACATACAAAACTCATTTTTCTCAAAGTTTTTACAGAAGAAAAGAAAAAAGAAAGAAGTGATAATTCAAAGTTGTTGAAAAAAAAAACAAAGAGTTTCAGATTTTTCAATCAGTTTTATAATCAAGAAATCTAAGGGAAGATCTACGTCAAGTAGTTATTTTAACTTGATATAATATTTTTCATAATCTTACACGATTTACTAATAGACCCTTCTGTTTGATATAGTTCTAGACTTTTACACATTGGAAAACTTGATAAGATTGAAAATTCTATTTTTTTCACTTCTTTAAAAAGAGCGGACTTGATCTCTTGCCCCTTGGAGGCAAGAGTTTCTTGCCCACATGTCAGCATGTGGGCTGTTGATGTAAAAAGCCAGTCAGTATGTGGGCAAGAATTCCTGTCCACAAGTGGGCAGGAGGTCAGGACTCTTAAAAAGAGTCAACCAAAAAGACATTAGTCAAGTTGCTTCTTCTTCTTCTTCTTTGTTGCGGCATGCTATTGTTAAACCAAGTGTTTCAGTTGAAGCTGGATCATTTAAAAACAATAATGGAGAATTACTTGAAGCCTTAGTTGAAAAACTAAAAATTTTTGAAGTGTCTAATGACAAGAAAAAGATATAAGAGTCGTGCATTTAAATACTCTCAATAAAAGAGATTCATCTCCTGAAGAAGAATCGGAAGAAGAAAATGATGTTTCAAAAGAAATTTTAAAAAATTATGAAATTATTGAAAATATGTTTTCTGATATGAAAATTATTGATTTAAATACTACTACTTTTAGAGGATATTCTTCAAATAGAAAAGTTCAATTTGAACCAACCTACAATTATTACCATCGTCATTCTCAACAAGGTCTTCTTTATGAAGAGTGGAAGATAGATTTCGTGGTGGCTTGAATGATGGTACCATTTATCAATGGATTATTGATGCTTTACCAGAATATGATATTATTAATCTTATGCATAAAATGCTTACGTATGCTCAATTCCTTGACAACAATGTGGCTAATTCTCCTAGAAAACAAGTCAATTATATAGTTGCAAGATTTACTGGTTAATTATAGAATTGGAAGGATAATTATCTCACTATTGAGCAAAGGAATTAGATTCTCTATGCTCAAAAGGAAGTCCTTGTTAAAAAGAAGGAAAATAGTTTGATTAAAATTGAAAAACTTAATCACTTAATCAAGAAGATGTTGTTAATGTTTTGATAATAGCAATTGTCCATCATTTCGTAGGAAAACCTATGAATTATAGTGAAACAAATACGAGTCTACTTTTCAATTTAAGATGTGGAACTTTATCTCATTTTAGATGATATAAAGATATTTCTATCTAGAGTTATGAATGTTTCCAGTTGTAATAATGACTTCTGGAAAAAAAATTTATTGATGGTCTTCCTAGAATTTTTGCATAAAAGATCTCCAATAGGAGATGAAGGAAGAGTCATAGGAGAAATTACCTATAGTGAAATCAGTCAAACTTGTATTAGTGAATGTTTAAAACTTTGCAATGATATTAATCTGAAAGTTCAAATTGAAAAGCAATGACAAAAACGTGAACTTGGAGATTTTTGTGAACAATTTGCTTACAGAAACACCAATGTTGACTTCTCACCAAAAAAAAAAAAAAAAAAGAGAATAAAAAGAAAAGCTTTTCTTAAAAAAATGTATCCTATTTCCTTTAGAAAGAAGAAAAATAAAGGCTTTGCTAAAAAACGAAAAGAAAGTTTTCAAAAGAAAACAAATAACAATCTAAAAAAAAAGATTATTTCTTATAAATGTGGTAGAGTAGGACAATATTCTAATCGTTGTAAAACAAAACAAAAAATCAATCAATTAGTCATTGATGATGGATTAAAGAAGCAACTTTTTAACATCTTCATTAATAGTCATCAAGAAAGTTCCGATCCAAAATTGAATCAAATCTATGAATCTTGTTCTAGTTCTGATTATTCTTCTTCTTCTGAAGAATAAATTAAAAATATTTGTTCTTGTAAAGTTAAGAAAATCATTATGAAGACTTGTTAAAAACTATTGGTTTAAATTGTAATGTTTTAACTTCATCTGATAGTTTTTTATTAGAGATTATTGATCAAATTTTAAATCTTGATGTGAAAGAACTGATTCTTGAAAGGTTTATTGATAACCTTCAACAAGAAGATGTTATTCTTGTTAAAAATATTTTTCTTAAACTGGATCACAAGATTTCAAATAATCAAACTTCTTATAATCTAAAAGAAATTTTAGATACATTTAATCAATTTCAAAATCCATCTTAAATGAATGAAAGGAAAAGATAAATAATCTAAAAAAGAGATTGTTATCATAAAAAATGATGTTTATAATCTTCAAAGTATTTCTCGTTCTGAAGAAATAAAAGAGAAAGTTGATAACTTTGTTTTTTCTAATAACGATAAAGTCAATGAAAATTATCTTTTTGATTTTAATACTCTTTTAAAAAATGGTATGTTTTGATTTCTCTCATTATTAATACAAAATATACTATTGAAATTGTTGCAGTGATTGATGATGGAGCAGATATTAATTCCATCCAAAAAGAATTGGTTCCTATTAAGTATTTTGAAAAAAACAAAAACTACTCTTAATGTTGCTCATGGGTCTAAAATGAATGATCAATTTGTATAATAACATAAAAATTAACAAATTCTTAAGTTGCTACATGAAGAATGCAAATACCCGTAAATAATATAAATTTTACTTAATTTGCTACATGAGGAATGTAGATTATTTCTACTTTATACAAAAACTACTCATTTTAGATCTCACTTTGAGCAGCATTAAGAGTAGTTTGAAAAATAATATAAATTTTACTTAATTTGCTACATGAAGAATGCAATTATTTCTACTTTATACAAAAACTACTCATTTTAGATCTCACATTGAGTAGCATTAAGAGTAGTTTGAAATCAATGATCATTTTAGATCTTTGAACAACATTAAGAGTAGTTTTCGTGTTTTCAAAATATTTGGTAGGAACCAGTCCTTTTTGGATGCAATTAATATCTACTATCAATAAGTGCAAACTACTCTTAACGCTGCTCAAATAATATCCATTATCAATAAGTGCAACAGTTTCAATAGTATATTCTGTATTAATAATGAGACTAATCAAAACATACCAGTTTCAATAGTATCAATAGTATATTATGTATTAATAATGAGAGTAATCAGAATATACCATTTTTGAAAAGTAATAGTATTAAAGTCAAAAAGATAATCTTCGTTGACTTTAACGTTATTAGGGAAAGCAATGTTATCAACATTTTCTTTTATTTCTCCAGAAGGAGAAATACTTTGAAGATTATAAATATCATTTTTATGATAACAATCTCTTTTTTTGAGATTATTTATTTCTACCTTCAATTCATTTAAGGTGAGTTTTGAAACTCTGTTCTCATAAGTTTGATTAACTATATCTAAAATTTCTTTTAGATTATAAGAAGATCTTTTGATCTAGTTTAAAAAAAATTATTTTTAACAATAATAACATCTTCTTGTTGAATGTTATCAATAAACCTTTCAAGAATATGTTTTCTCACATCGGGATTTTCAATCTGATCAATAATCTCTAATAAACCTTTCAAGAATATGTTTTCTCACATCAGAATTTTCAATATGATCAATAATCTCTAATAAAAAACTATCAGATAAAGTTAAAACCTTACAATTTAAACCATTAGTTTTTAACAAGGCTTCATAAGGATTTTTCTTAACTTTACAAAAACAAAGATTTTTTTTTTTTCTTCTTCTTCTTCAGAAGAATAATCAAAACTAAAACTAGATTCGTAGATTTGATTAAATTCTTGATTGGAACTTTCTTCATCACTATTAATGAAGATGTTTAAAAGTTGTTTTTCGATCTTTCATCAATGACTAATTTATTGATTTTTTTTGTTTTGTTTTACAACGATTAGAGTAATGTCATACTCTACCACATTTATAACAAACAATCTTCTTTTCAGATTAAAAGAAATTTTTTTTTTTTGGGTTTTAAGAAAAATCTTTCTTGTTCTTCTTTTTAAAGGAAATATGATACATTTTTTTAAGAAACGTGTACAACACATTGTGTCTAATGTGTTTATTTAAAGATCTTAGAATATATAAAGATCTTAGAAAGGCGCTGATTACAACTTTGTCCTTTCTTAGGGTGAGAAGTCAACATTGGTGTTTCTGTAAGCAAATTGCTCACAAAAATCTCGAAGTCCACGTTTTTGTCATGGCTTTTCAATCTGAACTTTCAGATTGATATCATTGCAAAGTTCTAAACATTCACTAATACAATTTTAACTGATTTCAACATAGGTCATTTATCATATAACTATTCCTTTCTTCATCTCTTATTTGAGACTTAAACATTTTTTGCAAAACATTTGGGAAGATCATCAATAAATTTTTCTTTCCAGAAGTCATTATTAGTTTATTACAATGTAACTTCAGATAGAAAAACATATTTATACCATCTAAAGTGAGATAAAATTCTACATCTTAAATATAATAGTACACTCATTTTTGTTTCACTATAATTCATTGGCTTTCCTATGAAATGATGGACAATTGCTATTATCAAATCATTAACAGCATATTGATTAAGTTTTTCAATTTTAATCAAATTAGTTTTCTTCTTTTCAATAAGGACTCCCTTTCGAGCATAGAGAATCTGATTCCTTCACTCAATAGTGAAATAATTATCCCTTCAATTCTTTAATTGGCCAGTAAATCCTGCAACTATACAATTGACTTGTTTTATGGGAGAATTAGCCAAATTGATGACAAAGAGTTGGACATACATAAGCATTTTATGCATAAGATTGATAATACCATATTCTAGTAAAACACCAATATTCCATTCATAAATGGCACTCTCATTCTAGCCACAAGGAAATCTATTTTCCACTTCTTCATAAAGAAGATCTTGTGGAGAAGAACGATGGTAGTAATTATAGGTAGGTTCAAATTTAATCTTTCTATTTGAAAAGATCCTCTAAAAGTAGTGGTATTTAAATCACTAATTTTCATACCAGAAAACATATTTTCAATAGTAGAAATTTCAGAATCTTTCAAAATTTCTTTTGAAACATCATTTTCTTCTTTTGAAGATGAATCTCTTTCATTGAGAGTATTTAAATGCAAGACTCCTTTATATTTTTTCTTGAAATTAGACACTTCTAATTTTTTTTTTTTTTTTTAGTTTTTCAACTAAAGTTTCAAGTAATTCTTCATTTTTGTTTTTAAATGTTCCAGGTTCAACTGAAACACTTGGTCTAACAATAGCATGCTACAACGAAGAAAAAGAAGCAACTTGACCAATGTCTTTTTGGTTGATTCTTTTTAAAGGAGTAGAAAAAATAGAAATTTCAATCCTATCAAGTTGTTTACCAATTTGTAAAAGATTGGCATTTGTATAATTATTTTGTAGAATAGTTTTTTCTACACTACTTTCCCCCTTTACAAAAGGATGATCTTTAACTATAATATTATTACTATCCTTATTTTAAAGAATAATAGGTCATGCTGGAGGATGGAAAGATTTGTAATAATTTTCATCAATAGTTTTCCAATTTTGAGAATTTTCCTCTAATACTAAAACTTCATCGGTTTTAGAATTAAAAGCTCGAATATTTTCAATTCTTTGGTGCCAATTTTTGAAATATATGATTCCATTTTTTCTAACAAAATTATAATATTTTCTTTTATAAGCATCCAAATCTTCTTTGGAAAATTTTTTAAAATACCATTCACGAAAATTTTTATTTTTAGGTGATTGAAATTCATTACTACAAATTCTTTTTATCTATGTAGTAATTTCAATTATGTTTTCAAAAGTGAGAGTTAAAATATCAAAATTGAATTTTGACTCACTTTTGGAATCGTCAGAAATTGATTCAACATCTCTATTTGTATAAATAGAATGAGGAACTTGGTTTCTGGGACTTGAAATTCCTTCAAACCTTACAGAAGTGTCAGGATTTGAAGAAGTAGAACTTCTTGCTTTTAAAGAAGTACTTTTTGAAAAATATAATTTTGTTTCTCTTCCTGAAGAAAAACGTATTTCTTCATCTCTATCACGAGTTTCAACAATCTGATGAAGATTCTTTTTAGAAACTTGAATTGGGTTAACATTTTCAAGAGTCCAACATTCTAGAAATTTAACATCTAGGCTAATAACATTATTTCGAGTACTATTAGATTCAATGAGGAGAGTTTTTCTTCCCATATATTGAATCCTGGCACCTGGACTTAAGGTATTAATGAATTTGTAATGAATACGATGAGTTATGGTTAAAACTTCACACCCAGGTAACATATTAAAACCGGATGATTGAATATCTAAGGTAAACATTTCAATAAATGTTTATCAGTTAAATACAGAGAATAATTAGAAAATTTGTTAAAATAAACAGGACTATTACACATAGGTGCTTCAATTATTCCTATTAAAGACTCATGATATTTAACATTTCTAGCATCACGTAAAACAGCTAGAACACTGTCATTTAAACTATCTTTGGGCATGTTCGGTGTAGTTTTTTTGAGAAGAAATTGGTTTTTTTTAGGTGCTTTATTGATTTTTCAAAATTATTTGTAGTGTAAAAAGTTTGAAAAGTCAAAAATTGTAGGCAAAAAAATAGGTTTTTTTGAAAAAAAAAAAAAAAGGTTACCGAACATGCCCTTTATTTAAAAGTTGAACAACTGCTTGAACCATTCCTATATGAAGATAATTACATCTTTCTAATTTTTGTAAATCTTTAAGCTTCAATAATTGAAGTGTTTTATGAATTCCTTGTATAGGAATTGTTTATTCAACAATTTTAACATGAAATCTGGATTTTACATCAAAAGATCCTAAATGATAAATCTTCTCTGGTTTAACCTTAGGAGGATTCCAATTACACAAATTTTCTTCTTCAACTTTATCAGGTTGAATATCAAATTGAAAACTCTCACTATTTTTAGTGTATTTCATGGGACTTTTGCCCTTATCTTTTCTTCTAAATAAAACCATATTATGAATAATTTTATAAAGATAAATCTATTACTAGCATATTTAACACAAATTTTAAACCAACAATATAAATAAAACTAGATATTGTCATCTAAGTCTCCATATAACTATACTCGTCTGCCAATACTGGGGAGAAACCCTAATTGACTATGATACCATTAATTTTAGTATTAAAAGAAAATTCTCAAAATTGAAAAACTATTGATGAAAATTATTGCAAATCTTATCATCCTCCAGCAAGATCTAATAAGGATAATTTGAAGCTTATCATTTTTTAAAGGGAGAGAGTAGTGTATAACAAGGGTTTGATTCTCAAGTTGGCTATTAAGGATATGTATTTAAGTTACGAATTCATTTTTCGAGACGTGAAGTAGATAAAAAGTGAGTCATCATTTTTCTGGTAGTTCCTACAAAAATTTGTAAGTATCCTTCATATAAATAGTAAGTGATCTTCATACATTTTCGTTTTCTATAATTATAGTATGTGTATATATCAAAATGGACTGTGTTCATAGAGAAATGAAAATGTGAATTGATTGGAGTTTTATCAATTGAAGTATTGAATATTTGATATTTACCAAGTGTTTTATGTGCTCAAGTTCTTGGAATAATACATTAATGTTAATAACGAATACAACTGAAGAAAAATATGCAACATAATATTTAACTAGGCATGATAATGTAATTTATTTTCTCTTTCTAATTTTCTTAGTTGCCTCTCTTTTTATTAAAATAATTAGTTTTACTATTGCCAAGACTTTATTCAACTTCTATTGCAACAAAGATTGAATTGAAAATCTAAAAATTTGACCATTATTTTAAAAAATTTCAAATTCTTATTCTTCTTAACATCAATTGCATAAGATTTTATATCAATAGTTTGTCAATCATCAAAACTCAAATTATTAAAATATATTTAATAAATTCAAATTATTGTTAGTATTACTATAATATAAAATCTATATCTAATTGCATTTATATTTCTAAGAATTTAAATAAATATCAACATTATTTATTGTCATTATTACTTTAACATTTTAACTTTTTAATAATTAAAAAATAAAAATATTAAAAATTTAGCACGTGATTTCTAACTAGTAGTTATAATAAGTGCGGTAGTCCAATCTAGGCTCCACCGAAGCTTAGTAGGTTGAAACACCTACAAACTACAAAAGTTGGTTTGTCTTTTTCTCAAGATTAAATTAATTTAGTAATGAGTGCGCCACTTAAGCTTTCTACAATTGATCCACTCATGGAAGTTCCACTCGCTTACAGGTTATTATATGCTCAACGTCCCGTCCCATTAAATCATCTTCAATGTTTTACTTAAAATTGCTATTTAAAGGTTGAACTCCAACATTAAAGCCTCCATTATTCCTGTTTTAAGATTTTGATGGAAGATATAAATCACAAGACGTGCCTCAATACAGTAGGATTGAGAACTTGCTTTTTAATTGCGTTTGCAAAAAATCTCTTCCATACCAAAAAAGGAAATCAAACTAACCCCCACCCAACAACTGCCAACAAAATTGAGATTATCTCACTCTCATCTTTCAATCAACTGAAAGACACTTAAAATTGCTATTTAAGTATTACTTGAAGATATATAGTGAATAGATAATTAAATTTAAAATTGATTTAAAATTAATTTTATTCATAATTCAATGATATTTTATTTTAAAAAATAAAATCAAAACCATATCTGTGTAAGAAATATAAATTTATAAATTTTGTTAAGTACATATATTTAATTGAACTACTTATAACTAAACATCACTCTAAACAATATCCATCTCTTTCTTAACTAAGTTAGCTTGGCATAGTTGCCCCCAAGATATAGTTCAATTAGTTGAAAAGTGATAGTGAAGTAATCTCAATTTTGTTGACAGCTGCAGAGTGGAAATTCAATTCCTACATTTGGTATGGAAAAAATTTCTTGCAAGTACAGTTAAAAACCAAGCCCTCAACCCTACTCCACTAAGACACATTTTGCGATTTATATCTTCCACTAAGATTCCAAAGCAGAAGTGGTGGAAACTCTCAAAGTTGAAATTCAACCTTTAAGTTAGCTTGACATAATTTGCACAAGGAAATAAATTTTTTAAACATTGTTCATTTTGCAAGATACTCACAAAATCCACAATTAATTGTTACCTCTTTTGAAGTTTGAAAGAAGTCAATAAAAATATAAAGATATGCACTAATTTATATTAAATTTTCTAATTTTTTATTCTTACTTATTCTGCTAAATATTTCAAATATTCAAATCAAGAAGTCACAATTGGTCAAATCATGTGAAAAAAAAAGATTAATTACCACATCACATCCAAAACAAATTGTTCTAGTAATTTGTAATCAAATTTTATATTAAAAATTGCTTCTTTTATTTAATTATGGACTAGCTCATGTCAAGCGTACTAACTTCGTTTTATCTTCATTAGGAACCCTAACAAGTTACAAGTAATATAGTAACACGTGAAAATTGACCTCATTATTGTAATTAAACCCTAAATTTGAGACCATATATTATCCAATAAAAGCTCGAAATTCCCATGATAAACCAAAATCCCCAGCATGGTTAATTCCAAATGCTTTATGACGAGAGATTGTGTGAACCAGTTGCAAACGGATCTGCCAATTCATCAATCATTCATGGTTCTAGAACCGCTAAGCCTCCGTTGCAGGCAATACTACCTATGAGTTACTACTGGAAAAATATGTAATAAGAGAACATTGGGCCATCAAAATCCTATAAATTAGTGGAGAGAGAGAGAGAGAGCTAAATAGATGTTCAGGGCAAAACCGGTTTCAAATAGCAAAAGTACATAATATGTGGAGACAATTCCTACAATAAGTGTTGATACCTACGATAAGTCTGGACTCTATCACCTATTCAAGGGTCATTACACTGATAAAAGAGAATGAAAAATCTACAACTTTATGCATTGTACATAACAAGCTACAATCTGCAGCATTTAGTTCTACAAGTTCCCATCTTCCTGTAGATAACCCTAATAACAAATTACAGCTGGCCGACTAGGAGATACGGGTATAAAATTACAGATTAACTGGACCAACATAAATTAAGACGAAGAGGATGGACATACAGCGAATGACAGGTTGGAATGTACCTTACGCTTCAGGTTTTGCATCTTTCTTGTCGGGTTGTCAGGCCTCTACACCTTGGCTAGAAGGTTTTCGACATTCTTCTCAGCATCAGCTTCATCCTCTTCATCTTCTTGTTCTTCAGCTAGTTTTGTTAGCTCGTCCTGAATCATGAGCTTTATTGATGATTTTCTTGGTGTCAGATCCACATTGAATCGCTTGGCTGAAACAATAGAGTTTTTTCGTCATGCAAAAGTAAGGAGTCACCGATGTGAAATACTAAGAAAAAAATAGAAATTTTCAGATTCTATTGCCACAGCAACTGAAAAAATCTTTTAGTTCCTCAACTATAAAATACATAACAGCACAAATATTTTAAATTGGTACCATAATCATTAAAAAAGCACATTCTAAGTAATGCTAAAGAATCTAATATCCCACAATTTCTGTCCACGCAAACCCCCACCCCATACAAAAGAAAATGAAGGGGGTAGGAGTGTGCAGGGGGATACTTAGCTATTGTATGGCTTAAAAGGTCGTAAAAATATATAATGAAAGCTTACCGAGTTTCTTAAGAATATCAGTGAAGGTGGCCTGCAAAAACAAACATGAACACATAAGATATGCAAGAAGCAGAACAAGAAGAATTGGTAACCGAAGAATTCACTTGACTAACACAAATTAATGTCATGCAAACAAGTTGATCCCGTTTTTCACTAAACTGGAAAGAAAACCACATGGTCAACCACAAACAATATAAGATTGAAGATTTTCTTTTTGATTTCATGGGAAATGCAGCCCTGCTTGTAAGTTCTCTAAAAGACAGCCAATACCAAGCAATATTTAAGGATGCAAAATAACAGCATTGTTCCCCAAAGTGAAGGTTGTAGGTAGAGGCGCGGGCCGGCCCATGTAGCCCGCCTTTTTGGGTTGGATTGGCCCTGGCCCAAATAACCATCTAGCCCGTGGGCTAGTTGGGCCGACCCGATTTTGATTTTTTGATTTATTTATTTTTTGCTCCTTAACACTAATAACTCATTTTGTGAATAGCCCCAATACATTCAAATAATATCAATATAAAATGATCTAAGCCAAAGCCACCAATAAACATTAGTCCAAAAATTTCAGGATCCAACATAAAATTGTTTAGATTTAATTAAAATATAGTTTAATTTAAGTTTCAATCCAAAATCTATTTAGTGTGACAAGTAAATTATTTATTTTAAATTTACTTATAAGTAAACCTTTTAATTTAAGTCAAACATGCTTATATCTCAAAACAATAAAACTAGCATGCTTTTAATATTTGTATTTTTTTTTAAAAGTGTCTACAAATAGTTTATAATTAACAAAAAAAATTATTATTTTAAAATAAAATTGACGTTAATACATGAGAACCTCAATTTTATAAATTAATATCTTTAAAAATCTCAAAATATATAGTCTAAATTTATCTAAGATTGTATTTGATGTAATGTATTAGATTGTATAAAAAATTTATTTAAAAAAAAAAAAAAAAAAAAAAAAAAATTAAAACAAGTTGGGCCAAAGGGCTGGACTGGGCTAGCATGTTTCTGGCCCATACAAAATTGGACTGGGCCAGCCTAATCCAGTTTCTTGTGTGGCCCTGCTTTGGCGGGGCGGGTTGCCCAGCCCATTTGCCAGCTCTAGTTGTAGGTTTAGAATTCAGTGGGACAGCTCGTTTAACCAACTATATGAAGTTCAACAAACAAGAGTCCCAAATCTAAAGTATAAGAAGTTCAAAAGACAATCATATCTTCCTCTCCCTCCTCTCCAACTTAAAAGCAGAAGAGGGGAAGGATATATTGAAATCGAAACCATTTGACAATTGAACTGAGAACTTCAGATCCTCACCGTATTGAAGTCCACCTCTTTGAGAATCCTGCATATTGAATTTCTAAGTTCATCATCACTTGGCTTTACTTTGTCGTCCTTGGACTTGCCTTTCCCTTTCACAACCTTCTTCCCTTCATTTAGACAGAAACAAGAAAGCTTTAGAAAATGGATTCTCATGATAAGGTCCTCACAGAAGGTCCGAAACCATATACTTGTTCAGGAAGTTCAGATTTTGAGATGGTAAATGATTAAACTATCAAGATTCTCTTGCAACCAAAGAGTCCAATCAAAGGAAAATAAACTACAATTCTCACCAGTTGTCTCCTTTGAAGCAGATTTCTTCAGAGTTGATGACTTCTCCTTAACTGCTTCATTTTTCTTCTTACCAGGAGACTTCTTTGCACTTGCATCGTTGTCGGATTTTGAACGACTGGATGGTGATTTTGCAGGTGCTTTTTTAGGCAAAGGAGTAGCCTTCTTAGAGATTGTAACTTTCTTAGTTTTGGCTTTTTCACCAGATCCCTTCTTTGATGGAGACTTTGTTGAACCTCGCTTTTGCTTTCCTTTTTCCTCATCGGACTCGTCTTCGGATGCGCTTTCCTTCTCACTTTCACCTTGCTCAGATGTCTCATTTTCTGATCTTTCAGGAACACCATTAACAGTTTCCTCTACATGTGCTTCATCTTTCTCTTCCTCTGTTTCATCTTCAGATTCAGGCATGCTCTTTTTCTCCCAGCCTTCTTTAGATGCACTCTGGGTTCTCTTTTGGCTCTGAAAACACACCAGAATAATGATTAAACACTAAAAAATAGATTAAATTCTTATCTACAATTCCATATATCTTCCAAAATGTTAGTAATTGTGATTTCTTTGATTGATTACTGAGCTTCCATTGATGAAGAATATATCGTCAATGATAAGCATGCATGTTTTTCATTTATTTATTTATTTCAGAGGTGAGAAGAAGAGGGGGAAGAGAGACAATTCTAATGAGAAAGTGCATATCTAAAGCGAGAAAAATTATGCACAAATGGCCAAGTTGTAATTAAGCAAAATCCAAAATATCCACTGAGAGCTTTGGAAATCAAATGAAACCCCAGATTTAAGCAGCCTCCGTGATGCATACTAGCTTCTACCCATATAAAAAGGAGGATTCACTTGGCATCATTTCCCCATTTCAAATTTTAGTTTAATCTATTACTAAGTAGGGGGCAGGCTCTGAATCCCAATTACGCTGGGCTTTGGAATATAACTCACTCTTATTTTCCGCCAAGCAGTACTGGAGACTAATTACGAGACAGAAAGGTCTTTGCAAGAAAATTTGACTCCGAAAATAGGGCACTTCGATGAATCAGAAAGACATTGCAAATGGAACTGGTCTCCGATTTGCAAAAAGAAAGCCAAAAATCAAAATAGATTACCAGGGCAGGGACGATTTCGGGCCGGATTCACTTACCGAATTTGATTTATTCTCCCTGTAAGCATATGTAAAAGGAAACATCCACATGCTGTATTCCAAACCATTTCAACAAGCAATGAAGAGAATTTATTAGACGTATAGTTTGCTAGAACCACCTTTCATCTTAAATTGAATATCTCGTCTAACTTTTGTGGTTGGCTAGATATTTTTTTGTTGCATAATTTGTTATCAATTTATTTACTCATAGACCACGTCCTACTGTCATTGCATGTTCTACCTCACTCATGTTCCAGTTCAACAATGTAGTGTACATGCTTTAAGTTTGCAACTCACCCCATGCAACAGGATAAACTACATTCAATCTCTACATATAGACAATAAAGTGCCGAAATAGGAGTCAACTGGGTGAAATAGCCAACTTATTTTCTTATATGATTGAACTGACAACACCTGCAGTACAAACCTACAGAGTGATGTACATCCTAATCCAAGATATTAACTCTAACCTTATTGTTCTAAAATTTGTCTGCTCTACAATTAACCAGAAAGGGATTACCTTGGCAGAGCCTTTTGAAGATGCGTTCCCAGATGTTGATGCATTGCTTTTGCTGACCCTCTTCCGCTTTTTGTCCTTGCCCGACTGGTCAGCATACATGAGATATGTAAACATACAAAAGCCAAGTGCAAAGAAAAAACAAGAAAGATTGGAGGTTGTGTAGAACCTGTTCTTTTTCAGCAAGCAACTCGGTGGTTGTCGCATGAGGATCCATCAAAAAATCTATCAACTTCGCAATTATGTCTTCCTGGATACATGATGAATGATAAATTGAATTTTAATCTTGGAGAAGAAGTGCAGGAGCAATGTGGTACATCTCGTGACTATTATAAATTGGCAGGGCTAGTCAAGGTACTGTTAACAATTTATCTAGAACACATGCACAAGTGTATCCCAGAATAAGAACGCATAGATCAAGAGATGCGCAATAAGTGGAGAGGTAAAAAAATGTAGGATTTCCAGGTTAATGTGAAGCAGAGAGGATCTCGACATACCTTCCTTGTAGTAGCCTTGGAAATTGATATGTCGAGAACATCACAGAATTCCACCAATTTCTCTTTGACGCACTTGTCGAGTTTTTCTTTTAGTTTCCTCAATTGCTTTTCCTAAGACACGCACATTGAACATGCTGAGCTACGTTTCAAAGAAGATCTAAATAGATTGTGTACAATCATTAGATAACTTAATATAAGCCTCTTCTTTACCTCGTCATCATGCCACACAAATCCAGAAAATCTTGATATGTTGTTCTTGACTTCTGCTGCCTGCAGAAGTCAATAGAAGTATAAGTACGAGTGAACTATCTAAGTTATCAACAAAAGCAAAAAACTGGACCCAACTCCAGCATATCAACATTTTAGAGCTGACAGAAAAGCACATTAGGAGCACCAAATTTACTTTAGATAATTGGCAGGAATCAGCAAAAGATGGGTGAAAAATGTTGCTAACACCATTTGGTTAAGCACACTCAGTATCATATAACTCAACTTGGATATCAACATCACACAAAAAAAATAAAAATAATAGTTAAAAACGAAAAATTATTCACAAAATTAAGTACTTAGGGTGCCTAATATTTGCGGGTGAAACTAAGTGCACCTAATTTACAATTTTTTTTTTTGAAGGCAACTTATTTACTTTGGTAATAGTATCGTAGTATTCAAAATGCATTCTAGCATCCTGAAGAAATAAATATGCTTAATAACTTCGAACTACAAAATGTTTCAGATGCATTACACACGGGAGATATTTTCTAAATCTCATGGAAATAAAAGTGCCTGCCATTTTCAACACTATCCGAGTATCAATCTGACATAAACACTGCATTGAACAAAGGAAAATGATGCTAGAACACCAGAATACTAAGTATAAACTCAAAGCATTACTTTTCCCCTCCTTCCAAAAAGAATTGTATGCAGCAATTTGAAAGTGTCATCGCTCTTCCTTCTTGACAACTTGTATGCCACTGAAACAAAAATGTGGTTCAGAAAACAACAGAAAGTTTGTTTGTACAGCTGTGGAACTGAAATCATTGAAAAATTGAGAAGAAGTAAAATGAATGAAGATTTTCTCAGAATTTTGTTAAACTGCATTTCAAGCAGCTTAAATGAATTTTCAGCAGGTATAATGTGCTACAAAAAACTTATAAGGAAATTGAGACATATTTATTACATGGAGGAAGGCATGAATTTAGCACAAATGGAACAGAAGAAACATAATTCTCAAAATTGTAACAAATCGAGCACAGGATTGACGGGAAGAAACAACTCAACTACCACCTTTTACTTTGATTACAGAAGAGGGTGGGTTGGGTGAAGATCTTCTCATTATGTTCAGGAGAGTCATATCCCAACAAGGGCACAATTTTAAGTGAGCATATTTATCAACGAATATCCCCATCATAAACTTTATTGTTACATAGGTGGCACTCATTTTCCATTAGATTTATAGCCAGTCACCAGAAAGCCCCACGATATCATTTTACTGAATGAGGGAAAGCTTGGAGAAGTAGCAAAGCCTGGGTGTGTTGGCCCTGAAGGACTGAATTTAAAGAAAGAACGAACTTGTTTCCCCGAGTATGCAAGGGCCCAACCCGTGACAATAAAAGTGGAACACCATTTGTTGCCCAAGTTTTTAGAGTATTATGTAGTATGTTAAACCGACGAATAGAACCACATAATGATAATGCATATATGTCATGCTATAGTGGGATTTTTTTGTTGTTGAGTTGGTATATTAACCACCCCCACCTCAACCCACAATTCCTGCCAAACCTCAAAGAAGAAGAGGAAGAGAAGTTTGAAAGAGGATTATATAGACCTTGTCCTTCTAATACTCTTCACTCATACCTCTTCCTCTGTTCAGTGTATACTCATCTTTGCTGGCTCTTAACGAAAACAAGCAACAAATAACCAACAACACTCATTGGACCTGCCCATTTTCTGGCGAGTTTGGATAATTTATCCAGGACCCCATCAACCAAATATGAGGCAATCCATTAAGAGGAAATGTCTAGAACAAATGCAATAGATTCTGAGGGAAGAGTTCCCACATGTTTTAAAGTAGATTTACAGATTATCTTCGACGATTTACAGAATTCATCTGTCCATACAGTAGCTCATTGATTTGATGAGCTAGAGATCCATAAGAAATAGGTTGCTAAAAGATTCATCCCAAGTATCAGTGTTTCATTTGATAAAGAAAAGCTACTCTACAAAACCATGAAACCGACACAACACAGGATGGAGAAACATAATTCAACACGAGCAAGTCCACGACATGGTGACTCCCACCAGAATTCAAGGAAAAAATGAAAGATGCCATAATTGTGTATAAAGCATTAACACTGAACTTTAACAAAATAAATCTTTACAGTCTGTCAACTTCTATTTTCCCCCATAAACAATATTGGATGATGCCCTAAAACTTAGCTTCACTCATTATACAGGTTTACTAAAAAGTGTAATTAAGAAAGTGCTGATGCCATAACAAAATCATATGAATGCAACTCTTGACGAAGTGCAACATGAAGACTTTAATGTTGGTGCATATGCATGCATGAAGTAGAAGCATCAAAATAATTAAGAAGTACCATTAGGAATATCTTTCAGTGCAGTTCCACGACCCTGCAAACAAACACTGGTATGTCACAAAGTAAATCTTCAAAGAAAAAGTCATTGAACTTCGTGAATGCATTGCTGACGCTATATTTATTCCATCGAGTTCATGGAAACGAGAAAAGTAAACAGTCAGAAGACACCTTTTCAATTCGAAATTCCTTAGCAGTATCTTTCTCAACAGTGGCGACCAACCTTTCTACAGATTTCCGTTCACGTACAGGACGTTGAATTGCAGAAGCTGTAGGGCTTATCGGCTCTTTTCTCTCTGTAGGGGTTTGAGGTTCTTTTGGTTTTTTCTCTGTTGGGGTTTTCAGATCCTTTTCTTTCTTCTCTTCAGCTTCGATCATCTTACTTTTCTCTTTTTTCGCAGCATTACGTTTTGTTCTCGGACGCTTCTTCGAGCCTTTTTCCTCTTTATACTGTTCCAGTTTTTCTTCCTCTTTTGCTCCATCTACCCCTTCTTCAACCTTATCCTCAGTCTCCTCCTTGGGGGTCTCCCCAGAGTCATCTTCCATTGCCTTGTTCTTGGTTGCTTCATTTCGCATATCTCGTGTGGTTTCATGCTTTTCCTCTCCTGTATCTTCATTTCCTTCTTCTTTGCTTCCACCTGCTAAATTTTCATCCTTCACTTCTTTTTCTTCAGTTCCCTTGCTTTCTTTGCTCTCATCTTTGTCTGTATCCATTTTATTGGCCTCAACTTTCCCATCATTCTTTTTGTCTTCAACTATTTCTGTCACTCCATCATTTTGCTGCTCGTTCTTCTCCATCACAGGCTCAATCTTTTCCACCCCCTTGGCAGTCACATCTGCTGCTGCCTCAGGCTTCTCAGACACATCTCCTTCACCCATAAACCTCAAAGTATAGAACTTTTCCAAAACCTTTCCCTTGTGACAAAACTAAACTGCATTAAACAATTAAGAAACAAAACAGTCTATTATTGGAAAATTAAATTGGCAAACCAAAACTACAAATCAATAATCGAGTTTATTAGAAGCATTAAGAAACCAAAAAGCACCCAAATACAGACTGCATGTCCAAATAATCTATGAATAAAAGGGGATAAAAGAAGTAGTGACCTAAATTGGATTTTAAAAAACATGAGAACTTGAACACGAAGCCTAAAAGGGAAACTACCGAGTTATACCTATGCATAAACGTGTGTGCTTGGGCAATTACGTGTAAAATGAATTACATGTATGTACGTACGTACGTACGTACGTACGTAATGTATGTATGTATGTATGTACGTACGTACGTACGTACGTATGAACTCTAGGACTGGAGTCATGGAGAGAACTACAAGCCCAAACAAGATCCAACAATATCTCACCGCAGACATTAGCTCAATAGAACTTCCAAAAAAACTAAAGATTTTGCACAAGCATCGGGAAAATAAGTAAAAACATAAAAATTTCCGAAAATTCGCAGAACCCTAACCTCCAAAGACACGAATTTTCACCCTCAAAATACAAAAACAAACAATAAACACGCAATTAAGCATCAGAAATTCAGAATTCAAACGAAACAAAAAAACTCACAAATTTAGGCTAGGTTACCAATTCCAGATACCGGAGCTCCAATCACAGCTCACTCTCTCGGTGGATTTTCACACAATATTTCTGTGTCAACGTTTTCACACTGCGAACCCGAATATCGCTTTCTCGGGTGGAGTTTTATAGTGCGGACTTCAAATCCGGATTCCAATTCGAGTTTATTCCAATTACAGTTTAATGGCGTGTCTTGCGGGCGTAGAGGGTGGCGGAGACACGTGGCGTAATTCTGAAACGGGAACTGAATTGACGGCTGAAGTGCAGTTTGGGATAGGTGCCTTGAATCTACGGTTGAGATTTCATATTCTTTTTGAACGTGCAAAATTTTATATTGTTTGCGTTGACTTATGATGGTAGTTTATTTAATGGGTAAATAGCACTGATTCACGAATACTTGAACTTTATGAGAACACTTGAACTTTATGATGATAGAGTTTCAAATTTTCAAGTTCTAGCACTCCAAATATAACCTTTAAGAACGTGAAAGTAAAGTTATTTTGTTAAAAAAAAATTTAGAGTGTGTTTGAATGGCACATTTTTCATAAAAAATGTCACATTCATGAAAAATGTTGTCACATAAATGAATTTTCTTTTCCACCTTTGATTGTTTGATTGCATATGAAAAAGAAATTGATTTTCAATGTACAATCACTTAAAACATATTTTTTTCTACTTTCTTGGAAAACATTTTCTCACCTATTTAGTATATTTTATTTTCCACCTTAAATGAAAAATATTTTCATTTTCCACCATTTTCTATGTACACTAATCAAACACACCTTTAGTTTAACCGTTAAATAATCAAAATTTTCTTAAAATGACGAAATTACTTTTTTTTTTCAAACTCTCACACACACACACACACACACACACACACAAGCTTATATATCTTTACCAACCACTTTTTGTTCCACATGTAATCGAACGATGACATCAATTAGAAAAGCAATTTGGCCGACAATGTTGAGAAGAAAAAGATGTCATGCACGCCTCTAAAGAATGCGAACTCCAATGGAGTGAAGAATGAAGAGTACATTTCCTATAACAGGATGAATTGCATCCATACTGAATACGACTTGCATTATTTACTTATTTTTATAAATCAATTTTCCACTTTCAAATTTCAATTCCAATCTTTTTGTTTGTTTTTTTATTATTGCCCAAATGTTTTCAAGAAATTATGAAGAAGTTGGGAAAAAGTTTACTTATCTGTTGGATCATGTTTGGCTGTAATTAAAAGCAACGAAATTAAGTTACTTATTTTATTTACTTATGTTTTTATTTTCAATTAAAATAATACTAATTTTTTAGTTTTGATATGAATTTTGTAGGGAATGGGTCTTGTATTGTGGGTAACTGGAAAAAAAAAATTGAATTGGTGGGTCAACTTATCCCATCAAGACTTTTAAACTCAACTCTTTGCAGTCAAACGCGGGTGCATTTTTAAATTTTGTAAATCATATAAAAATATTATGATCGCTATTTCTGTATTTTATATATAATATACAATTTTATTTTCCAATTTTACTTATTTTTATTTTGAATTTCTTAAATATGTAAACAAGTAGTCCAAGTTGAATCTCTTAGTAAAGAATACAAAATTTGGAAAATATTGAACTTGTCAAAAGTGATGGGACTTTGTAATATTATCTATGTGGTATTTTTTCTCACGAAATTATCAACATAAAAAATCTATTAAATTTTTTTACCAACAATTATATCAGATGTCATCTTGTCATAATTAAAGTAAAGTTGATTTTTACTTCCAAGTTTGAAAAATTGTCTATATACGTGCAACAACTATAAATTTCATAACGGTTACATTCATCAACGGTCACTAAAATTTAATTTTCTTGTAACTCAAGTTTCTAAAAGTTACACTAATTAATTATTATTCGACTAAAAACATTAATATAAAATTCTACACGTTCCTATTAAATTACAACGTGGACACAAACAACATTAACTAATACACTACATCAAACAAAATCGCCTTGATTGCAGCCTGCAGCCAAATGCATAATTATTAAATACGTTTTCCTCGTATTTGTTTAATTTTAATAAGCAATCATAGATGATGCATACAACAACAAATTAATAATTATTCCCAATCAATTAGGAGATGTTGCCATTAGTTATTGCTATATTTAGTAATACATTCAATACAATTAGATTGTAAACGTTCAAGATACAGCGCCGTTCTCCTGCCCACAGTAGGCAAATGTTATCACGCCCACTGTGGACGTGACTTGGTGAGTATGAAAAAAAAAGTCCACGTCCACATCTCCACGTCACTATTCATACACAGACAAAATTTGAAACCCTTGTCCATTCCCCCAAAATTTTGCCCTCTCTCTCTCACTTTCTCAGCGGCGATTTCCACGCGGCGATTTCTTCCTCTAGCGAATAGCACCGTTCACCGGCGATTTCCACTGGGCAAAATGAAGATGGGTGACACAAATTTTTGTTTCCCAATCTCTCTGTACCCTCAGTGTTAATGGAAACAAATATATCACAGCGGCCAACCAACATGAGATTTCTAGCAAAAAAAAATTTCAATTTACCGTAAAGGGGGCCATTTTCAGTACAACTAAAGCCCATACCGTTAGAGGGAATGTTCTCTGTGAAATGGACGAAATAGACGTGCGAGAAATCCCAGTGACACGGGCAGACTGCAATTAGAGCACGAAACAGTAACGTGCAAGAAATCCCAGCGAAAACACGCAACGGTTGTCGGCGTTTGGCTGTTACTATCAGCGGCGGGGTTTAAATGGCAGCCGGTCTTGGTCGTGAAAGGCGCTGTTCGCTGGAGGAAGAGGAGCTGTGTGGAAATCGCCGCTGAGAGAGTGAGAGAAAGAGAGAGGGCGAAATTTTGGACGAATAGACGAGGGTTTCAAATTTTGTCTGTGTATGAACAGTGACGTGGAACTGTGGGCGTGGACTTTTTTTTTCATACTCACCAAGCTACGTCCACAGTGGGCGTGATAACATTCGCCCACTGTGGACAGGAGAACGGCGCTGGTTCAAGATATATTATTTTGATTTTGATCTACCTTATTCTATTTTTATAGGTCTTTATGACCCAGAAGCCTTAAAGAAATGACACCTCATTCATTGCATCTCAATCTCAGTAATGAAAATCCTAGAAAAGCTTCTCAAGTTCAAATCCACATTTTGTTGCCCTTCACTTTTCCTTCCCTTTCCTTTTTTCTTTCTCATGTATCTTGCACCTACTAGAATTTTCTTATAAGGAACCAAGTTGGAGAGAGGAAATAAAATGTAGTCACGCTAAATTTTTGTAAAATGATCTCTTTTTAGTTATTCCGAAACATCTTTCTTGACTTCATAATGTCAAGTTCTTAGCAGGCCCCTCTCTAAGCTAACGGTTGCTCAGAAAAAAAAAGTGGGGGGGGGGGGGGGGGGGGTACAGTGAAATGGGAAAGGGGAGACACAAGAAATAAAACGGGCTAACAAAAAGGAATGGAGGGTGGATGGGAACAGCAAGGTAGAAGTGAGTAAGCAAATGACATAAAAAGGTGAATACAATTTTAAAATAAAATTGAATATCACTATTTGTTTTACTTAAAACTCACAAATATATGAATTGACAAGTGATTTATTATATATCCAACTAATAAGAACTAAACACATTGCAAGAAATGTCATATATCTGGCTCACATGTGAATTGAAAAACTTAGCAAAGTGCAATAATACCTAGATCAATGTCCCATAAGCCCAGGCCCTAGCTATTGGGTATAAATATGAACCACTGAGGTAATATTTTTCAGGTTTGCTTTTTGATTACCCCCCACTTGCTGAAATTATTGAATTTCATCTTTAAAGTCCAAATATGAAGCCAAATTAGGTTGTATGTTGTTACTACAGGTGAAAATAATGTGCAGTTTTAGGCATAATTTGGGAAGTTTATTGCTTTACAGCCTTCTCAAGTGCATAAGGTGGTTTTAGAAAAAAACAGAATTCATCTATTGTTCCTAACAACATACCACTAGAAAAAGCATTCTCAATTCATAGCACATGTTTTTATATGAAATATCTACTTATAACTGAAGTAGCTTGCAAGGGAAATTGGGAAATGGCTCCAATGAAAGGTGTTTTGCACTTATTTTCGAGCAAAAACGTTCATAATTTTTCTGACTCCTCGGTAAAAGGATCACCCTTCGTAAATAAAAAATAATGCAAGACAGAGACGGGAACATAACAGTTCTGTCAACAACTTGTTCATCTACTTGAGTAGTCTCAAAAAATTTTAACTTCAATTCCAGTATAAAAAGTCGATGAGTTTCGAAGGAGATACTGTTTTGACAAACTACTTGAAGCCACAAAGCACGGTTGCAATTTATATATTAATTACAGAAAAGTGTACAAACTCAGCAGATTTACCTCTATGTCTGAGCTGATTGGGCAAGCATTAAATCAGAGGCTGACAAAGTTCCAGATTGATCAACATCAAGGATTTCAAACTCTTCCATTACAAGCAAAATATCTTCTTGATTAATTTTCCCCATCTCTTTTAGCTTATATAACACAAATTCAGCAGCCCTGTTAGCACAGCAAAATAAGAAAAACAATTCTTAGCTAAAAAAATTCAACTGAAAACATAAAAGCCATAGTCTAAAGTAAATAAGAGAACCAAAGAAACAGGAGTTCTAAATCACTGACCCTACAACCCCATCTTCATCCAGATCAGCTGCCTCCAAATCCACATTTGTCATTCTCCTGGTAAGAACCCAATCAACCAAAGCCTTCTGCCTGCTTTCTGTGTTAAGTTCGGCAATGTAACAAAAGAACTGAGCCACGCAGATAGTACTCGTCAAAATCCAAAATATAGCGAAAACACGTCCTGCCTTGGTCGAAAAGCTTTTATCCCCATACCCCAAGGTTGTGATGGTAGAGCAGACGCAATAAAAGGAATCAACGATATCCAATTTCTCAACTGTAGCAAGGAAGATTGTCCCAACGAGAATGAGCACTACAAGAAGAGCCATCATTGTAAAACATTTGTACCGTGCTTTGTTAGATTCAACCTCCTTAAGAATTTCAGCTGGACAAAGTTTCTGACGCATATGCAATGCCTTGATAAGAAGTGTTTCCTGCTTCTCTACTAAGTAGTCTGCGCCTTTGCTAAGAATTAGACCGATTAGTGCCAACCCTGAGAACACAAAAACGCAGGCTAGCAGTTTTGAAGCGACACTGTTGGGCACAAGGTCTCCATATCCAACACTAGTCATTGTGACAATGCAAAAGTAAACAGCATCAAGGACTACATTTGTTTTCTGTCCCTTGATCTGGTCCATAACATAGGAAAAGCAAATAGTACCAATAACTAAGTACAACGTTAAGAAAATGGCGACTCTTTTGAAACTGGGATGTAGTTTGTCCAAAAGGGATTCAGAACGAGGAAGCGTCATAGCCTCATTTTTGCCATTCAGTTCACCAGGAACAAATTCAGCCAAAGGAGCACTTCTACATCGGCGAATTCTTTTTCTCTTTGGATCAGCCTTTTGATTTCTTTGAGATGTAGGACTCAGCAGTCCTGTCAATAAGGAATTTTCACTAAGATTTGCCATTCCAGCAGGTGGCAAATTGCGAGGGAAATCTCTGTTTAACAAGAGAAGCTCGTATGAGTTTAATTCCTAATATAGATCAAGCTCTTAACATCAAATATGATTGTCTCTATGGAGTTCCATTTGCTATTCTCATATAGTGCATCTCGATTTATAAACATGAATCAATATGAGACTGCCTGCGCTGGAAGTCTTAAAAATTCAGAATATGAAAATATAACATTCAGTTTTAACGAATTAAATGGAGTATAATATCAATGCAGGAGAATCATCCACTTCTAAAATTCACAGAGAATAAATAGCATCGATCCAAATTTCAATAGTTTTGCTCCATTGAGTCCCTTGCAATATTATGTAAATGTCAACCTTAAGACTTTCAAAATTTACTGAATTCTAGCCTTATTTCATGTCATGAGATAGAAGGAATTTGTCCATAAACATCACTAGAGAGAGAGAGAGAGAGAGAGAGAGAGAGAGAGAGATTGACTGTCCAAAAATTGCTGAAGAAAATACACTGATCTATGACAATTCTTCTTATTTTCAGCAAATTAACCTTAACAAGATTCGCAACTTACATGCTGAATTATTATAACATATGAACAGGAAAGATCAACATTATAAGTGCTGCACAATTGAACAAATCAAAATTCAGAAGTTCACTAATAAATCAGACACAACTGGTGAACCAAATTTCAAACAAAAGACAAAAATCTAGAGTGAGTGAGCTCCTCTTAATTACCTCCGGTACAGCACAATAACACTACTGTCAAAGATGACAACAAGATCTATCACGAGTAAGAAACTAAAAAATACCCGTAAATTACCTGAAATTTGACTTGCAGGGCAGGCGAGAGCAAACTTTGATGGATTGAGTCCACTTCAGGAGTGCATCTCTTTTGAAAAGCTCATTACAGAATGAGCAGAAGGTGTTTGATATTTGTCTACTACAACATAGCCCATCCCGTGCACTGCGAAGCCGCAATTTATTGCTCTAATTTTTCCACAATAAGAAAAGCAATTTTTTTTTGTCCTTTTCACATTCAAATTAATAAAAGTCAATTCTAGAATAATGCAAATTATTGGAGAAATACGAGAGTCGTTGATTAGAAGTGAGGAGGAGCAATTTTCAACTGTTTGGAAAAACACACTTTGTACGCGCTTTAGAAAATGTTTACTACATCCAAAAACGGAACGTATTCCATCTGCGTGTTGATTTTTCTTATTTGTTCGTTTTAAATTATAATCTACTTATTTTATTTTGCTGAGTATGTATTTGATTTTTTATTTTTTGTTATACTTATTGAATAATTGAATGTACCTTTTTACAAGCACAAATAAATTTGTACTCTTTCAAATGTAACGAGAACCGATACTACTTAAATGAAGATAAATTTAGAATATTATTTGCAAAATTTATTTTTTCAATAATATTAATTAAAATTTCTTAATCCATGTAAAAAACAAAATCAACCTATATAAGTAAGAAGGAAGAAGTAATAAATACTAACATTAAAATTCGGCTAATTTACTTATTGTTTTAGTTATTATAAATCACTTAAAATATCTTGTTTTGGCATCTTTCGGAGCAATATAATGACTTGAAGAAGAATTTCGAGATTGATTATCCCATGTCCCACATTGAGGTCGAGGTTTAGGGTGAAATTTTTTTACTAGGTTGAAGCAAGTTGTCTTGAAATTGGGGTTGGATTGGAGAAGACTACGTATTTTCATTTTTTTTTTTCTTTTCTTATTTTTTTGTTTTGTTTTATTTTATTTTTTAATTGTTTTACGTAATTAAATGTAAAAAAATAATTTTAATTTTATTAAAATTGGTCAAACATTTGACTTTTGGTCACATAACGGTCATTTAAACAAATATTGATTAAAAGTTCGTAAGACGCATATGTGGAGTTTTCTCCAACAAACTCAAAAATCATTATATACGTCTTTGTTCATATTTCTCAATTTATTAATTTTCACATCTTCAAATTATCTCCACAAATCAATTTCATTCTTCCTTCTTCATCCTCAAATCCATCTCATTCTTCATTCTTCCTTCTTTATCTCCAACATTAAAATCACATTTCTTACCAAAATGGACAAAACACAAAAGCCCCAAATCAAGAACCTAAATCAATAAACATCCAATGAACTATAATTCCGCAAATTTATCTCCAAATTATAAATGTTATACTATTATTAGTCAATATTGTAGATGAATTTGCGGAATTAGGGTTCATTGGATGTTTATTGATTTGGGTTCTTGATTTGGAACTTTTGTGTTTTGTCCATTTTGGTAAGAAACGTTATTTTAATGTTACAGTTTTTTTTCTACGTGATATTTTTTAACTGAGTTTTGTACCACATAATATGCCATCTGCCATGTGAAATAAGTCAGGTGATGGATAGATAGTGGTTTTAGATAGTTAGGTGTGTAATAAATAATACTTAAAAATTAGGTGAACAAGTGGTAATATTAGGCTAAGTTTACTTATTATTTATCAAAATCGACCAGTACCCCCCCCCCCCCCTCCTCCCACACCTAAAAAAGGGCATATACGTCTGTTTTCACTCTCATTTTATTTTTTCATCTTTCAATTTTCTCATTTTTCTCCTTTCCATTTCTCTTCTTCCCCACCCCACCCCACCCCACCGTTCTTCGCCACCATTCTTCTCCAAATCTTCACTATTCTTCTCAAATTTATTATTCCTGTTATTTTTTATTTACTTTATAATGGTCGATTTCCACCGAGTCTACTAGTTAAATTTACTCCTGTAAAAATTGACAAATGAATTACTTTACCTAAACAAAAACATTACTCGAGATGGAGGGAAAGCATTCAAATCCCCATTGCTTCAATTTGCTGAAGAAAATCAAAGGTAAATATGCAATTTCACCTTTCAATTACGTTATCGGCTTTTGCTAAAATCAGTTTATATAAATTTACTCTACCAATTCGAACGTACATAAAAAATAAATACATATTGTTTGCAGAATTAACTCGATCCATCCTCGAAGATCTGTGTATTGGTTGTTCGCCGACCTTATACATTGATCAATTCAGTACATACTGCTCGGACACTTCTGGAAACTGGTTAGATTTGTAGCAATATTTTTATTTTTATTTTGCTCATTTTGTATAAATTTGGAACTCGCAGTTTTAATTACCAAGTTTTTAATGAACTATTAGGTTTCTAAATTTCCCAAAGAAAACAAGGTTGAGTTTCTCATGGTCTGGTGCGTGATCAGACGCTAATTAGATTATTTATGCGTTTAGAGATGGATTCAATGGTGTAAAATATTATCTAGCAAATCTGTAGGAGAGTTGTTGGATACTTATATTTTTATCGTTACTTCTTAAAAATTAACTAGTATCGGATCCTATTTTCTCTTTTTCTCTATTTTGCGTATGTACAGCTGTTGCAGCTCTGACTTGCCCAAAGGAAAAGAAATTCTTACCCTGCAAAGAGAATGTCATGCACGTAGGTTGGGTGAGTAATGCTTATGATAACAAGTTTGGGTAGGCTGATGATATTGCATTTCTCTTTATTTTTAACCAAAATTTATCAAGATACTGGTTAAACGGCACACTTTGCTAAGGTTCTTTTCGATTTACAGATGTATTGCTAAGAGTGCTAATGGTAGTTCAACAACTTCTGCAAGAAAACAGACATGCTTCCAAAAGGGATATATATTACATGAATCCTTTAATTTTTAAAGGTAATTCGTCCTCCGGGATTTTTATACTGAGGAAAGCAAAATGCGTTGAACTGGAACTGAGTTGTAAATTTCATTTCATAATTATGCATAAATGCTTTAGGATGAAACTACTAATGAATTATCATCTGAAATATATAAGATATGATGCACAATTTAATGATGTATCGTGGTCTTGTTTAGCAAGAATTTCAGACTAATTTAGCTCAGCCCTTATAATTCTCACTCCATAACTACAAGAGATTATAAATATTGAGCTAATGTCAGACGATCTTTGTTAGATTATTGATTTTTTTTTTGTGTGCATCTTTTCTCTCTTTTTTGGCAAAGCAGAGCAGGTTGTTGACCGGGCCATAAATGACATTTGCATCCTTCTGCATTGCAGTCGCTACAACCTAAATGTGGTATATTGTCATAATTATTTGTTCCTTCTATATCTTTTCCAATTTAGAACTGAACAATTGGGATGTGACTTGCCTCGATGTTGGCATATACTGTGTATGTGCATGTGCTTGCATTTACAGTAAAAATTAATTGTACAGTGCATCATTGCAGGAAAAAATGTTGAAACAATTTCATGTTTACCCAGTCAAGACATGGATGACATCGATGAAACTTGCTGATTTTATAATTCAGAAATGGGGGAAATTTTTTATATCCAGTGTTAGTAGAAACTACAAGCAACTTATTTCACTAGCTGTTGCTTTTGGAATGTTAGCAACAAAGCTTTTAGGTCGCCCAAAAAGTCCTCTTTGATGTATTTTACTCTATAGATTAAGGGAACTCCTGCTATAGGATGTTGCTTGGCAAAAATTTATATTTCAATTTTTATTATTTTAATTGTTAATGTAACTTTTGATTACTATTTTGATTATTTTGTATATCCAACAACATGAATATGCTGTGACTGATTAGATGTATCATGTATGTTTAGCTACCACATCCTATTGGAAGCAGTATCTTGTGATGTTTCTAACCTATAAGTTTCCTCTCTTAGATCGATTGATAGATATAAGAGGCATATCTATGCATGATGAGTTTGAATGAAGTTTTCTGATTATTCGGATTATGTCTATGAACTACATTTGGGAAACCTCACATTATAATGTTTTCTCTGCATCACGTTTCCTTTTTGCAGGTGTCAGTTGGAAAAGGGTGGGTGCTTACTTACGATCACAGTTGATCCATGATAACAGAGATCAAAATATGTCACTAAAGTTTTTTTGCATTTCGATTGCAAATACAACACTCTATAACTGTAAAACTTTTTTTTCCCCTCTGGCAAAGATTCTTCTTCTAGCAACCAAGATTTTATATGGATTTTGCTTACATGCTCGTTTGAGATTCTCTTTTAACTTCTAATAATAATATTTTTATGGGAACTGCACCTACTTATGAGTTACCTGGTTGCCTTAACAAAAAGCCTGGCTTAAGAATACCAAAATGTAATCTGATTTTTGATTTTCAATAGTGAATATCTTTATTTGTCGATAGAAGAATTCTCTTAAGTCATCTCCGAGGAAGAATCACTAAAGAACTCCAGAAAAAGGCATTTGTCATTATACATGGAACTCTATACGAGTATCAAGTTAGCATCTAAGATTCTACATAGTCGTGTGATCCATTATAATATATTACTACTTTGTTTTTGTTTCACTCGACTACTATCTACGGAAGTTAGTTTTATTAATTTGCATTGGGCCATTGTATATTTGTATGTGTCTAGCCAGTCATATTGTTTGTTGCTCCACATCTTATTTCAGATTGGTAATGGGCTGGCTTAGATTTTCAGAAGCTGGGAGGAAATTTGATTGCATCAACAGTCCTAACACAGTGAGGATAAGAATGGAACTGAAGATGATACTATTGGCCCCTTCAACATCATGATCTGAGCTAATTGTAAATTCCTGGTTCCCTTGCAGGCACACCCCATTCCTGTCCATGTAGAATATGTAGAAGGTATCCAATTGACAAATATGCATAATATATTCATACAATTTTATTGGCAGTTCATACTAAAGTTCTCTTTAACCAATAAGTTTGGCTATATTTTTACAGTTAGAATGATATTGTACTTTACTGGATTATTGGGTTTATGATGAACTTGGTGTAGCGGTTTAGTGAGTCCCTCAATGTATAGTTTGCTTAGAGAGATACATAATATCCCTTAGCACTTGCTCCAGATATTATTAGTGTTGCTCAGTACATCTTAGTTGTGGAGAAAGAATCAGGTATGACACTTTCATTTAGCTGGCTCTTCTCGGCTTCAGTCATTTTTATCAATCACATTGATCGAAGTTTACATGTATTGTGATTTATGTCGTGCAGTTTTTCAGAGACTGGCAAATGATCAGTTTTGTAGACAAAACCGCTGCATTGTAATCACTGTACGATTATCAAGCTTTTATTTTTGTATTTCCTAAAAAGAAATTATGTAACAACTATTTACAGGGAAGAGGCTATCCTGATGTTCCAACAAGAAGGTAAAAACTATTTTTATGGTTACAGCTTAATAAATCAGTATTTCGTTTTAGCATTTTGTTAATTGTAACCATGCCTTATTTTCCATCCAGATTTTTGCGTCTCCTTATTGAAACACTACGCCTGACTGCCTATTGCTTGGTTGATTGTGATCCATATGGCATTGATATCTTGACTACATATCGATTTGGTTCTATGGTAAGATCTCTTCATTGATATGTTCTTGGCATTACTTCACTAGTTGTTACACTGTATCTATCAACTGATGCCACTGGTTCAGGAACAATAAGAATCCTGGTAGCATGTTACTAATTATGATATTTGTTATAATTATCCCTTGTTTTTTAAAGCAAATGGCATATGATGCCAAATTTCTACGTATCCCGGAGATTCACTGGCTTGGAGCTTTTCCATCAGATTGCGAGAAGTATCATCTTCCACAACAGTGTCTCCTACCTTTGACAACTGAAGGTGAGATGTAACCATCAAAAACATTTTCTTTTCACTGCATTATGAGCCTTATATTTCCTCTAAAATCATTAGGTGTCTTGCCAGATAAGCAGAAAGTTGAAAGCATGTTACTTAGGTGTTACTTGGAACATGAAGTTCCAATTTGGAGGTTAGATTTCGTGACTTGTGCTTTATTTTATTACTATACATTGCAAACAGACTACTGAACTATTCTACGATGTCAAGGGCGGAACTCCAGTTGCTGCTGGATAGAGGATTCAAGTTTGAGATTGAAGCGTTGTCGGTGCACTCACTTTCATTCTTGTCAGACGAATATCTACCCTCCAAGATCCAAAATGGAGTGTACATCTAATCTCTCTTTTTCTTTCAAGACGTAGAACACGGTCAAGTAAGTTAGCATGTAAATTTCAACACAAATCCTTAAGAAGATTAGAAACTTGTAGTAGAAAACAAATCTTGAAATGATCATAAAATCTGTCTGGACTTCCAAATTTGGCATAGAGGTGCTCAAACTAGACTCTTCCAGGCATGTTTTCTATTGATCAATTCATACTGGTATGATAGTTCTGACAATTGAATCCTTAATATAAAAATGATTTATGCTCCTCTCAGGTGAATAGAATTTTGTTAGAAAATATATTGGTGGCAAATAGAATTTTCATTAATGAATGTGACATTGAATCTCACATTGGTTGAGAATTGGAATTGGGAGATGAGCCTTAAAAGGGATTGCAATCCCACATTGGTTAGAAATAGAAAAGTGGAAATTTATGGGGACTATAAATACTAGTTTCATCCCATATTGAAAAATGGATAAAATATGGAAATGTGTGGAAAACTTAAATAAATTGTCCCACATAGGATAAAAATAAGATTGATTGTAAGAAAACTTGTTAAATAGTTAACGAAACAAATTACAGTGAATAACTTACAGGAAGGTTAAGTAGTAAATTAAACAGTGCTGGACTGAAAATGAAATCAACGTCTTGGAGCCGGAGCCGGAGCCGGAGCCGGAGCTTGTGTTCAACACAGTGTCCTTAAAGCGATATTTGCTCCCTCATCGAAATAACTCGAGCGCTTGCTTCTCAGGATACAGTGGCGTGAACTGCAACTGCGCAGTCGAATTGAAAATGTGCCAGAACGGAATCACCAAGCGACTGAAAGAAGACAGGAATGCGAATGCCGAGAGATTTTGTGGAGTAGCTTTGTTGTTGTTGTTTAGACTGAAGAATTGTTGTATATATAGGCAAGCAGTATTTGAATTCACTGTTTTTACTCCAGACATTTTGGAGTTACAAATTAAATAGAAATTAGTTTTGGAGTTATGTTTTAAATGAAAAAATCGTAAAACAAAATTCCAAAACGTGGCTTGTACTTTGTGGCCAATTTTTAGTTCATTCGGTCCGACATTTGTGTGTGCAGGTTGCTCTCGAACACAAGTTCAAGACTCGAAGGCCAAGTCGGTCCAAGATTTACACTCCCCCTATGGGCGCGTAGGCTATGGAAGAATCTCTATGCAACAAATGGTTACATCTTACAAATTGTTAAACATATATAAATTGGTCCACAAACTCATTTTTATCCTATGTGGGACAATTATTTAAGTTTTTCACACATTTTTATATTTTATTTATTTTCTAATGTGGGATGGAACTAGTATTTATAGTCCCCATAAATTCTCGCTTTTCCATTTCTAACCAATGTGGGATTGCAATCCTTTTAAGGCTCCTCTCCCAATCCCAATTCTCAACCAATGTGGGATTTTACATTCATTAGTGAAAATTCTATTTGCCACCAATATATTATCCAACAATCCCCCACATAAATAGAATTGACAGAGACACGGAATACTTGGTGATAAAGTTCCATAGTTGAAACCTGCATAGGATAGGTAGGAGTTACCTTTGAACATTCTCTTGTTAAAGTACATTTACTTTACTAGCTGATTAGTAGAAACGATGTCTTTGAACTATTCTACTTTTTGTGTAAACAATGATGTACCTCACACATAATTCTTCCTAACACATTTCAATTCTCATTGGTATGTTCGTTTGTGGCCATGAACATATGCCTGGTTCAGTGAGAGTTATTAAGAATTGAACTTTACAATTCCCTTCAAAGTGGCCCCACTTATCTTTCACATAGGTGATTTCTTAATCAAGAGTAACCCGCATTACTCCGCTTGGATTTTCGACGCATAAGAATCATTAAAAGCCTATTGCTTATCCTTTTTCCACGGGCATCACTGTTATTACAGGAATGGACAGGAGATAACCCTTCACAGTGATCCTATTAAGTATTTGTAATTAGGTTTTCTCATTGAACCTAGATCTTGGGATCTCTAGTCAGCTAGGTTAAGTTTCCATTACAATAACTTATTCTTTCAGAGGCTCAAGTCACATTTCTTTAGATGACTTTGCAACTAACTCTCTATTTAATCCTTTGGTTAGCGGATCCGCAATGTTATCTTTAGACTTTACATAGTCAATAGAGATAACTTCAGTTGAGAGTAACTGTCTTATGGTATTATGTCTACGACGTATGTGTCTGGACTTACCATTGTACATGTTGCTTTGTGCCCTTCTAATCGCAGATTGACTATCACAATATATGCAAATTGCTGGCACAGATTTTGACCATCTTGGAATATCCTCTAAAAAATTGCGTAGTTATTCAGCCTCTTCACCACATTTATCCAGAGCTATAAACTCGGATTCCATGGTAGATCTCGCAATAACTGATTGTTTAGAGGATACCCATGATATCACTGCATCTCTCAAAGTGAATACAAATCCACTGGTAGATTTTGAGTCCTTAATATCAAATATCCAATTAGCGATAGTCAATATGCGATTGGAAGGGCACAAAGCAACATGTACAATGGTAAGTCTAGACACATATGTCGTAGACATAATACCATAAGACAGTTACTCTCAACTGGAGTTATCTCTATTGACTATGTAAAGTCTAAAGATAACATTGCGGATCTGTTAACCAAAGGATTAAATAGAGAGTTAGTTGCAAAGTCATCTAGAGGAATGGGACTTGAGCCTCTGAAAGAATAAGTTATTGTAATGGAAACTCAACCTAGCTGACTGGAGATCTCAAGATCTAGGTTCAATGAGAAAACCTAATTACAAATACTTAATAGGATCACTGTGGGGGGTTATCTCATGTCCATTCCTGTAATAACAGTGATGCCCATGGAAAGAAGATAAGCTATGGGCTTTTAATAATTCTTATGCGTAAGAAATCCGAGCGGAGTAAAGCGGGTTACTTTTGATTAAGAAATCACCTATGTGAGAGATAAGTGAGGCCGCTTCGAAAGGAATTGTGAGGCTCAATTCTTAATAACTCTTACTCAACCAGGCATATGTTCATGGCCACAAACGAACATACCAATGAGAACTAAAATGTGTTAGGAAGAATCCTGTGTGAGGTACATCATCATTACACAAAAGGCAGAATAGTTCAAAGACATCGTTTCTACTAATCAACTAGTAAAGTAAATGTACTTTAACAAGGGAATGTTCAAAGTTAACTCCTACCTATCTTATGCAGGTTTCAACTATGGAACTTTATCACCAAATATTTTGTATCTCTGTCAATTTCTCAATTTCTATTCATGTGGGGTGGCAAATATAATTTTCACTAATGAATGTGAAATCCCACATTGGTTGAGGATTGAGATAGGAGCCTTAAAAGAATTGCAATCCCACATTAGTTAGAAATGGAAAAGTGGGAATTTATGGGGATTATAAATACTAGTTCCATCCTACATTGGAAAATGGATAAAATGTGAGGAAAACTTAAATAGTTGTCCCACATACGATAAAAATGAGTTTGTTGACCAATTTATATATGGTTAATAATTTGTAAGGTGTAACCATTTGTTGCATAGAGACTCTTCCATAGCCTACGCACCCGCAGGAGGGGTGCAAATCTTGGACCGACTTGGCCTTCGAGCCTTGAATTTGTGTGCGAGCGCGACCTGCGCACACGAATATCAGACCGAATGAACTAAAAATTGGCCACAAAGTGCAAGCCACGTTTTGGAATTTTGTTTTACGATTTTTTTATTTAAAACATAACTCCAAAATTGATTTTCATTTAATTTGTAACTCCAAAACGTCTGGAGTAAAGGCAGTGAATTCAAATACTGCACTAAATGCAAAAGGCTCCTCCTTGCCTATATATACAGCAACAATTCTTCAGTCCAAACAACAACAACAAAGCTACTCCACGAAATCTCTCTACATTCGCATTCCTGTCTTCTTCCAGTCGCTTGGTGATTCTGTTTCGTCACATTTTCAGTTTGACTGCGCAGTTGCAATTCACGACGTCGCTGTATCTTGGGAAGCAAGCGCTCGAGTTACTTCGGTGAGGGGGCAAATATTGCTTTAAGGACACTGTGTTGAACATAGGCCCCGGCTCCAAGACGTTGATTTCATTTTCAATCCAGCACTGTTTAATTTACTGCTTAAGCTTCGTGTAAATTATTCATTGCAATTTGTTTCGTTAACTGTTTAACAAATTTTCTTACAATCAAATTTTTCTTTGTTGTTGTTGGATTTTAACTTCGCCACTTGAGCTTATTTATTGAAAACTTGGGAACCTCAGTTTAGATATGAAGGTTATGATTCTGAACCAAAAATTTTCATGTGAATTATCCTTTTAGAATTTGCTTTCATTTTCACTATCAAGTTTGTTATTATGACGGTAATTTTCTAATGAATCTTGGTTGTACATTAGGCTCGAAACATTATAAGGCATGTCCTATTAGGATCGCTCATTAAGGGAAGCAAAGATATGATTGATTGATATATAATATTTAGGGCTTGTGAAGACGATTATATGATTGATAAAAGAGTTTGTGGTCATAAAGAAACCCGCTGTCCAGAGGGCATGTGCATGTCCAATTCAAAGAAACTGTTAGCAATATGCATCATAAATCTGATAATCATTTTGCGTTTGTGGTTTGAAGTTTAATTTCATTCACACTTTAAATTATGTCAAAATCATTTTAGTTAGGAAATTTGGACGTCTAGTTCGTATTGCTCCTCTTCTCTTTGTGATTTCGGTATCATATTAATGCTTCTTTGCTTTTCCTTGGACTTTACATGAATTTTAATCTTACCTGTAAAAGTTCAAGGTCACGTAGAACAATTTGTAGGATGATTCTTTGTTTTTTCTTCATATCTGCCACTTTATTTGGTTTCCTAAAGGATTCTCTGTAGGATGCATTTACCTATATTTGAGATTTTGATCCATAATTGATTAGAAAATGATGTTTGTGTTGTGATATTTGTTCAAAACTTATCAAAATCAAAAGATGCACTAATTGTTGAAAATGAAAAGATGTGATATTATATTATATTTGGTGATTAAAATTGAACAAGTCTTCAAATCTTGGACACTTTGTCAGTCGAAATTTGAAAGAAATTTAAGTCATAAATTAATTATAAATTGACGTGTTTTTCTTTGATTTGAGGGTTTATTGAAAGAAAAATTATAATCTTAATATCATAGTTGTTTTTCTTGTTCTTATTGTGGGTTGTACAAATAGTAAAGATTGGTGGGTGTAGTAAAATTTAGAATATTATTTTTCTTAAGATACTTGGGAGAATTTAAGTGAGTGAAATCTATATGATTGTAACGATTTTTCATATAATGAAAAATATTTCAATCTATAAATATTTATTTATCTTTTATATTTTTTGTCTCGTTATTTTTCTCTGAACAGTGGTTTTAGAGTGTTAGGTCTTTCGGAGTGTTGGCGTACAAAAAAAATATGTCTATTAAATATGACGTAAAGAAATATTAATTTTGGCTTGTGGCAAGTACAAGTTAATGATGTTTGATTCAGTTTGGATTGCACAAAATTTAGAAAGAAAATCAACCCTTATTTCTGACAAAGATATTAAAAAATTCAGTATGAGCGATGAAGATTGGGAATATTTGGATTTGAAAGCTGCAAGTATGATTCATCTTTGTCTAGCAAAAAATGTTCTTGTAAATATTCATGGAATATCTGCTGTAAATGAACTTTGGAAAAAGCTTGAACAGTTGTATCAAACAAATAGTATTTCCAATTGGTTGTACTTGAAAGAACAGTTTCATTCTTTGCGAATGAATACAAGTATGGAATTTTTAGACCGCCTGAGTGTTATCAATGAGATGGTTTTTGAAATGGAGACTATAGGAGTTAAAATTGATGATGAAGATAAAGTTTTAAGACTCATCTGGTTTCTTCCATCCTCCTATAAATACATCAAACCAATTTTAATGTATGAAAAAGAAACTGTGAGTTTTAAAGAAGTTGCAAGTAAATTAATTTATGAAGAAATAAAGTTCAGTGGTGGAAGTAATATTTCATCTCAAAACTCGTTACTTGTTGATGAAAATGGAAGAAGAATAACTCTATGAAAAGGAAGGTATCTTATTGGAACTGTGAAGAACTTGGTCACGTGAGAAAAAACTATCCAAAGGGTAGAGCAGGCTCAGTTAGCTGTTCGAAATCAAATACAGATAGTATTTCTTTATGAGAGACTATGATGTCGCTTGAGTAAATATTTACATCTTCATAGCATGCGCTAGTTGCCATGATAGATGATATATTACTATTATCGGGTCTATGTGTTTTGCACATAGGTATTGGCTTAACATTAATGCAAAGTATGTAGTGAAATTGATGTCGATGGCTGATAAATTTCTAGGTATGTCAAGTAAGAGAGTTGCACCATAATTTTTCAGCAAATTTATTAAAGCCGATAAAATTATTAGAATTCGTTTTTTTAAGTAATTATACTTATATGATGGAGTATGTTGATTCTCTATTTTAAAAATTGGGATTGTCAAAGTTTTATGAAATTTTTCTAGAGTATCGAGATGAAGAGTTATAGAAGAGATGATTGAGTTTTGACTCGTATTTTATCAAAATGAAGATTGTTGAGAAATTTTATCAAAACTTACCAAAATAAAAAAAATGCATCAATTGTTGAAAAGGAAAAGATGTGACATGATATTATATTATAGTTTGTAACTAAAATTGAATAAGTTTTTAAATTTTAGACATTTTAAGAGTCGAAATTTAGAAAAAATTTAGATTATATGTTAATTATAAATTGACTTATTTTCAACCTGTGTTACATATATTAACCTATTTTTTAATGTTACAACTATCATCTTAGGACTGTGTGAGCCCTTGCAATAATTTGCTCATTTATTAGCTTCCAATCTCTGTTATATATTTGTCTTCATTTAGATTTTTTCTCACCTGCTTTACTCGAGTTCGTGGAAGGGACAAATGAAACCTTCGTATTAAATCATCAACTCGGAAAATTCAACGATGAGGTTGTGGTCGGATACGTCATAAGTGCATGTAGAGGTGGCAAATGGGCCAGATGGGCCAGCCCAGCCCGAAATTTGATGGGCCAACAAAAAATTGGGTTGGGCTAGCCCTGGCCCAATTTTACACGGGCTCATATTTGTTGGGCCAACCCAGCCCGATTTTGTGTATGGGCTACCGGGCCAGCCCAACAAATTATTTAATTTATTTAAAAAAAAAAAAAAAAAAAAAAAAAACTTAAAAACTTAAAAACTTCACCATCTTCGCAACCCCCACCCCACCCCACCCCACCCCACCCCCCCCCCCAAAAGACACCCACCCCCACCCCACCAAATCGGGGATGGGGGATCGCTCCCCCATTGTCGCCAGGATTTCCCGGCGACACGGTCGCGAAACCAGGGTTTCGCGACCCCTGGTTTTTCGCGAAACCAGGGATCGCGAACCCTGGTTTCGCGAGGGGATTTCTCCCCCCCCTTTGTCGCCGGGAAATCCCGGCGACAAGGGGGGGAGAAATCCCCCCCACCGAGTCGCGAAACCAGGGGTTTCGCGACCCCTGGTTTTTCGCGAAACCAGGGATCACGAACCCTGGTTTCGCGAGGTGACAAGGGGGGAGAAACCCCCCCCCCCCCGGGGTCGCGAAACCAGGGTTCGCGATCCCTGGTTTTTCGCGAAACCAGGGATCGCGACCCAGGTATTTCGCGAAAACGGGGGGGGAGGGGGTTTCCCCCCTCGTTTCCGGCCCCGGCCGGTGCCGGAAACAAGGGGGGGAAATCCCCCCCCCCCCCCCAGTTGCCGTTTCAGAGAGGGAGAAGGGTAGGGGAGGGGAGGGGTGGGGTGGGGTGGGGTGTTGGGGTGGGTGATTCACTGATTTGGGATCAAAAATTTTTTTACCGGGCCAGCCCGGTTTCAGCCCAAATGGCCCGGTGGATTAGTTGTACCGGGCTGAATTGGCCCAATTTGCCACCTCTAAGTGCATGTAACAAATTGTTAACCTTGATATTGATGTATTATAGGAAAAATTGTCTTATGTGGTTTTGTAAGTTAATTATATTTTAACAATTTGCCCAATTCATAGAGGTCCTTTCTAGATATTTCCAAAATCTTCATTTGAAGGAGTTAGGTGTTGGTAGGGTATTTCCATTGATTATGAGTTTGACTAAACTTGATGTAAGAGGTCCCATTCTTGAATCTTGATAGAGCCTATTTCATGATATATAAAAATCCACATATCAAGGGGCCATAGGAGATATTTGAAAATGAAAGTTAGGGGATTATAGCCCACATTTTGTAAAGACTTAAAAGATATTCTAAAATAAAATTCCTAGGCCACTAATATGGTATCATGTTAGAATATGACAAAATCAGTCTATTTCAAAAGAATTCCTAGGCCACTAATATGGTACAATGTCTAGCCATTACTAATTATTCTCAAGCCTCATATATGATGTGAGAAATTAATTTGTAAATGACATCGATAACATTTACAATTATTTGTAATTTGTGACTTAAACTAGGGACGGCAAAATATTATGTTTTTGTCCAGTATTGCCTTGCTCTATAAGGTGATTGGACGGTTTTTCGTCCCGAATTCTCCAAACTCATTTCGAATTTTTTATTTTATTTTTATTAAAGTTAAATAGTATTTAAATAAAATATAATAATTAAAAACAATCAATAATTAAACAAGGTGATAAATGAAAATATTTGTAATCCTTGTCTCGTCCCGTTCTAACACTATCCATACCTCCTCTCGAAAATCTATGATGATACGGAACGGAGAGAGTCGCATGTTGGCATTCCTACTTAATACTTTGGGATGAGTCAATCTATCTAGATACAATTATTTTTCAAGGCCTTTGTGACACCACTTGCTTAGTTAATCACCTCATGATGATCTTTCTTTATGCTCTATATCTCACTCATAATCTTTAAGTGGGGTGAACTTCTTGTCAACATAGAAAAAGTAACAAAAATAAATATATGAAAGAGTAAGAGAGAAGAAAGACTGAAATATAAATTTAATTTCAACATAAATTCGATTAACAAGCAATAAGTAACTTACCTCAATACTCAAAAGCAATTTCATATGCATAAAAATTTGCTGCAAAATATTCCCAATGCAAAACTTTTGGATGGATGTAGGATCCACCACTAAAGACTCATTGCACATATTTCAAGCAGTTTTAATTTAAAATGAAAAGGAGGGAGGGAGGGGGGGGGGGGGGATCTTTATTTGACAATATATAATATATTTGGTATTGTTGAAATTATTTTTTTAAGTATTTATAAGTTGTGAGATACAAAATGTGTAGATAAAAAGTATGTCTGATCAATTTGACCGACTTAAATTATAATTTAAGTTTAACCAGACATGGACATATTTATATCCGTTTAAAAGTACTTACAATTGTGTATCGAATAATTAATTAATTCAAAAATTAAAATCCTAACTCATTGTAGAGAAGTTAAAAAGAACGAAAAATTAATTCGATTATTGAACTTGTGACCACTTGTTGATGTCGATTGAATGATTGATTATTATTTTTGTATGTTAAATGAAAAGGTGACATGGTAGTTTGCCTGAACAATTATTTTGTCCACGTTTTTGTTGATTATGCCACATAGATTGATTGGCATGTCATTTTCTTTTTCCATTTAACAAAGGGAAATTGGCACAAATGGTCCCTAACTTTTGTCATCAATATAGAAATGATCTCTAATCTTTTATTTTTTGACATATAAATTCTTAACATATGTGTTTTAGTGCATAATTAGTCATTATTTGAAGAAAAAAAACAAATATGCTCTTATTTTTAATTAGAAAAATTTTCAATTGAATTTCTAATATTTGTAAAAAGTACAAATAGATCTAATACTTTTATTTTTTATAAAAAATATTAAAAGAAATTAATAAATTGATAATATACTAAATTATTTTGTATATTTTACAAACTATTATAAAATAACTATTATAAAAATATTTAATTATTATTAAGTAATCATATTATTTAAAATTTAAAATTTAATTTTATCGTTACAACATGAAAAAATAAATAAATTTGTCACAGACTGATGCTCAAATATTTTTATTTAATTGAGTTATTTGTTTATTAACTACAAATATTAGAGATCAAATTGTATTCTTCACATTTTAATTTATCTTTCAAAAATAAAGAAAACATAATGTGTAAATTATTATTTTTTTAATATTTTTATGTTTGTTAAAAAAACATAATAAGGTTGTTTCAATGTTATAAAATTATATACGCCAATTTGTTATTTATTTAACTTAATTTTTATTCAAAATTTTCACATCACATAGCAATTACGTATACCTAAAGCGCAATAATTTTATATTTTTTTATGAAAAAATTTAATTGACACGACTATAGTGATATATTCAATATGCTAAATTAAATATTATTTAATAAATATATCGGACATATTTGCATATTTTACAAATGTTAAAAATCCAATTGTAATTTTCTTTAATTAAAACTAAGAGTGTGTTTGATTGGCATAGATTTTCCATGGAAAATGTCTTTTTTATGCATATTTTCCAACTTGTACGTTTGATTGTCCAAAATTTTCTATGGAAAATGCATTTTCCATGAAATTTTCTTTGTTTTGTTTGATTGCAATATTTTTTTTCATGTAAAATTTTTTCTCATTTTCCCACTTTTGGCCACATTTTCCTTGTTTTCAAGGAAAATATTTTCTTTATGGGATAGGAGAATTTATTTTCCATGGAAAATTTGTTAACCTTTTACAACCCATAATTTATTGACAATTCATTTCTATAGAATTTATTTTATTTTCACCCAAATTTTCCACTTGCAATTAAACACAGCCTAAGTGTATTTTTATCTTTTTCATCAAATAAATACCAATTGCGCATCAAAACACATAGATTAAGAACTATTGTGCCAAAAAATAAAAGTTAGAAACCATTTCTATATATATATATATATATGTGTGTTCATTTCGATTCGAAATGAATAGTGGAGTCGAGCTTCTCGATGTCATTGTACCTTGAAAAATAGAAAGAGCTACAATAGGATTGGAATTGTTGGATCATCATTGGTTAAGTTCACGAGGAGAATATAATTGTTGGAGGAAAAAAAATAAAAATAAAAATCCCCCAATATATATATAAGAAAAGCATAGCTCATTACAAGGAATAATTTATTTCTGATATATTCAGAAGACATGCTACATCATATACAACAAAGTGACAATCTAATTGGAACAAAAGAAGTAAAAGAAAAACTTGCATGAACCTATATATATAAATTTATATTAAAATTTGATGTAAAAATGATTTACTTAGCCATGATCGGTTGTTGAGCTTCAATCCTAATTTCTTCCTTCATCCTTTTTATGAAATCTTCAAATTTCTTGTTTAATTCTTCTGTACTTATTAATTCTATATGATCTTCTTCTTCAACTTCTTGTTCATCCTCTAAAAACAAGCCATTTTCAGACTCAATTTCATTTTCAACATCTTCAAAATGCCAGTTTCCTCTTCCTCCTCCTCCTCCTCCTCCTCCTCCTCCTCGGCCGCTGCCATCCACATTCAATAATTCACCTTCTTCTTCTTCTTCCACACCATATACATCATTTTGCGCCAAAATTTCTTCCTCTAACAAGCCATTTTCAGACTCAGTTTCCTTTACCACATCTTCAAAGTAGCAGTTCCCTCCACCACTGCCATCTACATTCAGTAATTCACTTTCTGGCTCTTCTTCTGCATCTTCAAAATGGTAGTTTCCTCTTCCTCTTCCTCCACCACCACCCACTCCTCTACCTCCTCCGCCACCATCTACATTCAGTAACTCACTTTCTGCCTCCTTTTCCCCTCCTTCAACTACACCATTTGGCACCAAAACTTCCTTATCTAACAAGGCTTCTTTTATTTCAAGCAGTATTTGCAATTCACTAAGATCAAACCCCAAGGAAGAAGGAACCGAACCAGAGGTTTTTGCTAGGAAAACCAAAAGTCCATTGAATATCAAAAATATGCCATTTTTGTTCAAGGCATGCAGGCTTGGGAACTTCAAAGGGACCAAGGAAAAGTAGGAAAAAATGAAGGAAAATACAGAAACTGAGAATAATAATTGAATGATGATCTTCTTCCTTGGATTTTGGGCCTCCATATCATGTAATGTGCGAAGGAGGGTCTTGAGGTGGGTGCAGAATGGTACAATGAGGAAGAAACTATGAGAATCTAGTGTCAATCCACAGTTTGTTTCCTTTTATAGGTGTATGTGTCAAGTCGGAGGGTATTATTGTACGTTTAATAAGCAACACTAGACAGCAATTTTGTTTATTTACTTATAGTCCAGCCCCCCCGGCCCCGGCAGGGGATTTCTGTGGATGGATTGAGATTGCCACTTGAAGGGGTCCACCCAAACCCCATGTAAGTAATAGTGATCTTCATGTGTACCAATTTGAGGTTGACCGCTTTTTGGCTGCATAATTGAAGAAATCTAATTTGGACCAAGAAATCAGATAAATAGACAGGAATTTAATGTAAAGGAGAATAAAAGGGTGAGTTAATAAAGTTACTTCTACACGTTTTCGAGCTTACAAGGCATCACTCACCCCATGGAAAGTTAAACCAAAGAAGTCCAAGCTCGCGTTAAGGCAATACAACAAAGCATTCAAGATTGGTCAAAAGAACTCGAACCAACTACATATGGAAGTCAACCGAACACCAAGTTGTTAAGCTCAACACGTATATACCGGTGCAAGCGGAACAACTCAACATTAAGCTCAACACCCACATAGACTAACACGATATGGCGTCCAACTCGACAGTGCTCTGCACTTAAGCACTACATATCTCCTAACTAAATATAGGGACAAGACAAAAGTGTCTCAGGCGTACAAGATGGTATGAAATCTAACAACCTACTCTATAGAAGCCTCCTTCCCTCTACATAAACACCCTATCCAATTCATTATAGGTATGACCGTATGAGATTTATTTAGAATGCCGAATTTCTGTTGAATTGTAAAAATCATAACTGATATGACCGTTGGAGTGAAACTGATAGCCCCCATCTCTAATGGAAGAGCTCACAAACCGACAACTGTTCAATAACCGATCCCTTCTGCCTCGAATATTATTCATACTTGAGGAACAATACCAAAATCAAAGAATGAACCGCCTAAATATCTTCCCTATGTAAATATCCTTTATAAACACACAGTACGTCAACCAATTTTACCTTCATTCACAAGTCCATTTGATGGTTGGAGGACTTCCCTCACCAAAACATAAGGAAAAAGGTAAAAAATTAAAGGCTAAAGGGTTTTGATTAATTGATTGCTTTTTAATTAATTGAAGCAATCAATTTTTTAATGTCTGTGCCAATATTCCATGGAGAAATGCGGAATAACTATAGGTCTAAATGAAGTTTCTCACAGCAAAATGCAACCACAACAGGTCCTGCCAAATCCCCCAATGCACAGCCTGCAGAAAATGCACATAAGGAAGTTCAATTACTTGTTCATCACATTTTAGAAGAAATCTCGACATAAATTTGGAGTAGAAATCATTTCAAAGATACCAATTATATAAATGTTAATGCGCGTCAAGTCCCTTACCAATCCATTGACCTGCTGAAGGACGAAACAGTGTAGCTCCGATCCCGGCCCCAACCGATGCAAATATAAGTGACGAACCACATCTTATAGTGATATTGTAAACCTTCTTTCCAAGAATTCGAACTTGTTCTGCTTTGTCAACCTCGCTGGTCTCTTCTTTGGATTTAGACACGGAAGAAAAGAACCGATAAATATCAATGCCGACTTGGACGAGCCATGATGCTAAAATTCCAAGGAAGTGTCCTGTTAAATCAGCAAATGCACGATCAGGAGATGAGGTTTAAGACTATAGAACGAATAAACATAGAAATCATCAGTCAGTGATATGACCTCTGAAAGTTGATCTGCTAACGCTGAAAATATATGCTGGAGTTGACATTCCCCTCTGAGCCTTGCGTGTGGCTGATTTTGGAACATCTGGACAGATTTATTAGTAGTATTAGGCTGGTTATTGGTTAACAACATAAATCCATAGGACTCGGATGCTTAACATTACCAAAAGCAAAATACCTTTGAGGAGTTTCCAAGCCATACGCTGTGAGATATAATGAACTGCAAGTCTTTCGAGAATGCGTCTTGTGGTTACAACGGTGGTCTGGACCATAATACACACAACAAGGAGTTACTTTTGTCTTTGCTTATCGGATGAAAATAAATAACTGCAGAATTTCTGTGCAATAATGAAGAAATAAAAAACCCAGCAGAGGGTGAATGTGGAACACAAAAAGGAAAATATCTATTTTGGGGTCTGGTTTAGAATAAATATTTAACGAAAAGGCCTATGGACGGAGAGTATAAAATAGTTAACACAAGAAAGCACTAGGATTAAATCAACTGGGGGAGAACCTATTTCTCTCAAAAAATGTGAGATGAGAAAAGCCCGCAGTTTTAAGCTCTTACAACAAGCTTACAAAAGTAGAGATGGATGGTAGCTAGCTTATATCTAAGGGAAATATCACATGTTATTATTTGAATACTAATCTTTTGAGTATGAGATGGTTGTGAAAATTGGATTACATGGTCAATGAAGCATGGGTTTCCAACAATCCATGAAACATCAAAATTGCATATATTCACTGCTATATGTTTGTCAACATACTTTTACCTAGCATAACAGCAAACAGATATTCCTATTGTCATCAAATACGGCCTGTAGTCCAAGAACTCTTGCAATAGAGATACCATGGCACACCAAGAGGGGAAAATGATAATCAAGGCAAGCCAGAAGAAGATTCTAAGACATGTTTAAGTAATGCAACCTAATGAAGCTATATTTTCATAGTTTCTAAGCAAGTTAATCACCATCTTAAAAATATAGCATGCCACGATCATAAGCATTGCGTCAGATACATAGAGGACAATAGCCAGCAGCTGATTTAATAACTTTGTCAAGAATCCATGGGTACAAGCACAATACAAAGATAAAATTACAGCTAAGAGTAGTTCAGAAGATACATGCATTAGATGTTAGATGCAGGGCTGCTTGCCTGTCAGTGACTAAAAGGTTTCATTGTAATGTCAACAGTACAAGAGTCACGTCGTAGGCCACATAATCACCCTCAATACTCCAAAAATACCTGCTTCCCCTGGTAACCCAACCCCAAGACATGTACAGACTACCCCTGACACTATACTAATCGATCATGTCCTTGTTCCTTATTGATGTGTCTGATCAACAAGAACCCTGATATTTTGTGTCTAATCTATGGAAACCCAATATGCACGGGGACGATAAAAAATCACAGCTAAACATGCGAATTTGGATGACAAATCGACAATAGGAATTTTCATTTCTCATTGAGAAAGAAGAGGTCTATGATTGCTTTCAGAATTCTCAAATAAAAAATGGCCACCATACATTAAAAGCCCAAAAGAGACAAGTCTTCCTCACTTGGCATACAAGCAAGGTTACATGTAGTTCTGCAAAGAAAATCAACACCATAATGACACAAAAGGGAAATCAATTATGCCTCCTGTTTTTTCCCCACTATCATAATATCAAACAAATATAACACCCTTATAAGAATAACACATTTCATAAAGCACAGCCTGATACTGGAAAATTAGATCCATGCGTACATTTGTTGCAATCAGAACAGTGGACTCAAGTGTATACTGTATATTAATACAAGCAAAGCCTATTGGCCAGGGAACAATGGCCTGAATATTCCTATGTCATCCATCAGAATCTAATTAAACATCAACATAACTATAGATCCCAACAAAAAACATATAAACCATGTTCTTGTGACACAAAAATGGGCTATAGCAACTGCTAGTAACTTGCTATTTTATAAAATCCTCCTGTCGATAAATCGTGACTCTGAAAATTTAAAACTTTCCACTTTATAACAAAATTTTAACGAGTGAGTTACCTTGACAACTTCATCTTTTCTTTTCAACATGGCATACCCAATAAGTTTTAGTCAATCTCATGACATTATGAAAGTGTTTGTTGGTAAAGATTTTTGTAGATTATAAGTAGTGGGTCCTACGGAATATGTGGATAAAAAGTAAATAAAGTTGTGAGTCCTACGAAATATGTGGATAAAAATGATAGTTTGACCTAAGCACTGACAAACATACATGAAGTAACAATTCTTTACATAAGATAAAGGTACTGAAGAACAAAAGCAACTATGAAGACAAATACAAGTTCTTCAGCAATAACAGGTTTAAATGGCAAGGAATAAATCTACAGTTAATTATTGCACCATTCTTCTCCTATGAACCCACCAACTATAATGCTGGCAATTTATCCAAAGCAGTTGAATCAATAAAAACTCAAAAACTAATGAAAGGAAATGAAAAAGAAGAGAGTTTGGTCGATTCACCTCACGAACGATTTGCTTCACCGATTTCTTGAAGGGCACAATCAAATCTACACGGTGCTCTTCTGGAGTTTCCTGTAAAAAGTCTTCGTCGTCATCTTCCATATTCGTACGGGGCTCCACAAGAGGCAGATAGAATAACAGGAAGGACCTCAGGGATGTCAACGCGAGAGTTCTCCAGTGAAATGCCGAGAATAAAGGTTTCAACTCAATATTGTACTCCTTGGTATTATACTTCAAAGAATCATTCTGAAAGATAATTCCAGATGATGTCTGTATACGAGACATGTAATCTTCATTTAGTGCTGCACCAGCATCACAGTGAGCAACTCGTGACACACTGTCACTGTACCATGACCATCATACGAAAAATGGTTAAAAACAACGGCTTAATCCACACCCCAGTCCCATTAGTATCAATCATATCCTGATGCCACTAAGTAACTACATCCCCAAACAAATTGGAAAAAGAAAAGAAGTGCCACTCTGTAGTTAAATCAACTTTAAATTACAATATCCATGCACCACTCCTCCTAGATCAACGTGCAACATATACTGACCATATCGAGTAATTCTGCATGAAATAGCACAAAATACAACATGACAAGTGCTATGTAGATTAAACCAACACTTTGTCCACAAACAGGGAACCACATAAACTCCAAAACTCTGTTTTAGCTCCCATATTAGCCTTCCAAATCTTACAAATCCTGTGATATGCCACATTTATACCTTTTCTTTGAACTTGCTTAGATAAGATGGACAAGCTATGACCATTCACAAAAACACTGGGCTTGTACTTTCACACATGCAACCATGACAAGAATGATAAAACAAATCTATGGAATTATATTACTTGGATTGCCTGGCACGTATAATCACTCCAACCCAGAAGAAGTTCTCAAATGTAAAAGTAAACCACATTGGCACATTCAGGTAGACACAAGGAGCAGACTTTGACACATGCTCGCATGAAAACAGGCACACAATAATAAAAGAAATCCATCAATTAACATTACTTGGATTAGGCCATAAGATCACCACAACCCAAAAGAATCTATTAAAATTTCAAAACCTCCTTTAGCCAGCTACATGAATCCCATCGAAATATTGTGATTTGTTTGACAATTGCTTAACATATTGGAAAAAATACATCTTAGTTTTGCCATAAACCAAAGGAAGTGCTAAAGAAAATGAGTAAAAGAAAGAAAGAAAATACAAGGAACAAATCAATTGTGCATTCCATGTTTTTACATGTTTTGAAAATTTTCAATTTGGCACCATTCCATTAACTTAGGGTCTTTTGAAAAATGAGGCAGGAGCATAAATTTGTTAAAAGGATATATAAATGTGAGTGGTGATATAGACTAAACATTGGGCACTAATTATGGTGTCCACGGTCCACGTGGCATCACCACATTGGTCACTTTTTTATAAAGTTGTTGATAACTCTTTTAAACTTTTTAAAAAATGACCAATATGGTGATGCCACGTGAACTGTGGGCACCATAATTAGTTCCCACTGTGGGTGCTATATACCAGTACTCATATAGATGTTTCAATATGATTTGATTTGAAGTTACTCCACTTTTGTCATTTATCTCACAATTATGAAAATGCATATACATCAAAATAAGACATGAAGAAAAGCACATGCGGTTGTGTTTACCCAAATAAAGACATACAAACAAAACAAGTGACACCAGCAACAGAAGTTGTGTTACTAGTAGCAGCAACTGTTGTTGATAAGAGACCACGAATTAAAAGTTCGCCTATCTTGTGTCATCATCCCCAAAACTATTTCACCCATATGTATGCTTCCATCCATGCAACTAATTAGATACTTTACTCTAGTCAGTAAAAGAATTCATAGTAAATCCAGGCACCATAAGTTATAACCATAAGAACAAACGATTGATACTGTAACTTAGGATCTGAGGGAATTTCTAAAATCCAGCAGAAATAAATACATTTATCCGCGAGCTTTTATAGTCATAAATTACTCTATTTTGGTCCATATAAAATGTCATAGCAATAAGGTAATATACAAATATAAACCGCCAGCCCATTTGTTCAAGAAACGCAGAAGCACGAAATAATTACCCAAAGAAAGCCCTGGCAGCAAAAGGGGTGCCGGCGGCGACAGACGCGGCGGCAGCGGAAGCAGCGACCGTAGATGAAAATAGACCGGATGAGTGAAGTGTTTGGCCATTCAAACCTGGATTCTTCCTCAATAGATCTAGTACAATTGCTATTCCCGCCATCTTAGTCGATCAATTGATGGAGATAATAACAACTATTTAGAGCATAAGCAAAAATTCGATTATTTTTTAAGTATTTTCAGAATCTCGAGATTGAAATGAATGAAATGGAGAGTTTGTACTGTGTTGCGTGTCCGTTGGGACAAATTACAGTGAGCTATGTGGATCTTGCTTGGTGAGAACTGGTAAGGGGAAAGAGTTGTCTGAAAAGTAATGGGCCAGTGGTTTTTGGGAATTATCAGAGGGCATTGGAGTGCAAAATTAGGGCATGTTTTAAATGGTTTATAAACCAATTTTAGTTTATTTTGGATGTTATTTTTGACTTTTTAATTTATTTTTAACATGAAAAATTAACAATTTCAACTCAAATAAACCAATATTGATTTATAAACTAGTTTATAATATCTATCAAACGGATCCTTAGTAGCATCTGTTTGGGACCGAACTGGCCAAATCCTTCTGACAAGGAGAAGTTCTAAATGTGAAGTCCCCACCTGTGTTATAGGCTATTGATCAGGTGAATTAGATTGTAAATCGAGGGATATGCATGAATGGCAGAGACATGAGGGAGATAGTCAATAGGCTAACCCCTAGGACAGACCTCTACAATATTTCAATGGAAATCTACCCCACACAGAATCAAACTTGTATTGTCGGAGAATTTCTCCCCACATTACCTCAGGCCTTACCAACTCGCTTATACCTTGGAGACAGTCTGGCTCAATCCTTCTTCAGCCATGAAGGGGAATTGGCCAATAGGATGGGTATAATTACCGTCAATCTGACTAAATTGAATCGAATCAAATCAGGTTAGTTCGATTTTTTAAACTTGGATAATTTGGTTCAGATTATAAATTAGGGAAAAAAATTGGGTTATTTGGGTTGAGTCGATTTATTTTTCCCAACTCGAATACAAATCGAACCGAATTAAAATTATAACAAAAATAGTGAATCAAAACTATCTTAATGAGTATGCATTACGATAGTTGATTGAGATTTACATTTGATATAAATGTATGTCCAAATTTGTTATTTGAATTCAACCATACATGTCCAATATTTCTTCCAAATAGGATTTAAATTTTTGTGTTGAATACAAATCGAAGTATAACTTGGTGATATTCCTTATATATAATAAAATGGGCTTTAGAAAAGCCTTAGGCCATTGACAATTACAATTTAAATTTTCTAGTACTTTTTAGATTTTTTGGTTAGATTTTTGGTAGTGTAATTTGTCATTTGGGCTTAAGCCCAAACCGTCTAACCTAAACTAAACCAACCTAATATTGATCGGTTCGATTTGGGTCGATTTACTCACACAAATCGGATTGGTTTAATTTAGGACATGGTCAGTTCGGTTTCAAGTTGGGCCAAAAATCGAACTGGCTCAATCAATACCCAGGCCAAAGTATTTGAAGATAATAATAAGCTTACTTTTTTCAAATAAGTAAATTTTTTACTTATATTATTACGGCACATTGCCACATTCTTTAGTTGACAACACTTCTACATATGGTCTTAGAAAGTGTGACTTTTGTTAGTCTTGACAATGCTTCAACATTAAACACAATGACATGCACAAACATTTAAGTTGTCTTTGTATAATTTCATTTATCACTATTGTTATGCTTCTAACACGGAAGTTATAGTCATTTCTACATTGGAAACAAGGTTGCCACTAAAAGCAAATATCTTCGTCAAGACAAACCTAAGTTCTAAAGTCTAACATAAATGTTAGACTCGGCCTTAGGGTACTATTTTGTGCCTACACTTCGCATGTCAATTCTAGTCACCTCAACACTGAGGCTCTACATGTTGATGAACTGAGGCGCCCGAAGCCCAAAATGTAGCTTAGGCCAAAGCCCATAACGTAGGACTTCCACACTTAAGAGTTAGGGCTAATCGAACAAGCCAAATTCGACGTGCCTAAAACCTAGGAACTAGATTGAGTTGACCCAAACAAGTCCCATGAGAATGAAGTATTTGAAACCCCAATGCAGTCTAGGTCCACAAGTCGAAGATGATTACCTAAGTGCCTATGTCAAGGCTGGATGCCCAAGCACTAGGATAGTCCTACCTGGCATGAGGAAGAAACGTATCAGTTGACTAACATTAGACAGTGAGCTAACTATATTATGCTATAAATATATTGTGGTAGATGTCGCATATTAAGAGAGTCTCCTAATAGAGCTGATGTTAGGCCATCTTGTCGAACATTACACGTCATATCACCCCAATGAGAAATAATGGATGACGAGATGGGACGGCAAGGAAAAATGTGTCACCTCCTACCAATTACTATTTATGAGCATGTATGCAAGAGGCGCAATCGAAAATGATGCCCTACCAACAACCCACTTTGGATAAGTGATAGTAATGGGTCAGCCATCTGTCCACTGACAACACACAAGTGGGAAATAGCTCACTCAAGAGGTTGAAATGCCTCATTGTACTTTACACTCTATAAATAATCCTATAAATCACAAAGCTAGGTATGTGAAATGTAAAATCCAGCCAAAAATCGGTCACCTTATCTTCCCACACCCAATTTCTATCATTTGATTATATCGTTGGAGTGCATAGAATCGTTGCACCACCTCCAAGAGCAACGGACTTGCATTCTAGTGTTGTCGTAGTGTGCATATGCTATACATGTAGATGGTGAGGATATGTTAGCCATAGGGTTGGAGATATTTTGGAATAAAAAAATCAGCGTCATTTGTTGAAAACCACACATAACCACAAGTAACACGTGAGTAAAACATTTACCTAAGGAAAACAGAATAAAAGTTTGAAATCATGAGCGAAAATGAACGAAGCTAAAATAATAAATATGATTGATCAATTTGAATTATAATTTAAACTTTTTCAAACATGCTTTTTGTTACCCTGCATATTTAGAAAGTATAAGCCACTAATGTGTGGGAGGTGATAGATGGATTAGGGGATAGGGGTGGGAAGAAATATGGGATAGGAGGGGAAAGAAAGAGCTTGTTTGACAAAAAAATAATTAGCATATTTTGATAAAAAAAAATAATAATGAGATGAGTGATTGAAGAGTTAATAAAAATTGTAAGTCCCACAAAAGTGCAGTGAAAATTAATTGTTGACACTCCAATTTCAAGTAAGTCATGGATCTTATTTTGCTATGTTCTAGTCATTGAATATATAACTTAGAACTTGTTTGGTCTGACTTAAAAATCTACTAAAAATTTGAAATCAAAATCAACAATTAATTTTAACTACACATTCATGAAATCCATAATTTTTATCAATTTTTCAATCACATATTTTATTAATTTTTTAAAATCAAAATCAGTTAAAAAACTTTATCAAACACGCGTTTAGTTTCAATCAAATGACTTTTTCAAAGTTCATTGACCTGAACACATAGAATTATAGAAGCACTAAATAATTTAGATTAAATAGATATTTACATAGCGTGTCAATATTTATATCATTTTTCGTGTGAAAAATCAATAGAGTTAAATAAATTATTCTCTTGAATAAAAATATAAATTATGCATATAATTTAATAGCATCAAATTTAGTATATGTTTGGTTTTGTTAAAAATTAGTTTTTTAGTATATTTTAATAAAAATTGATGTGTAGTTGAAAACTTGATAAAAATTATGGATCTCATAAAATGTGTAGTTACAATTAGAAAAATTTGCATTTTTCATCCCCCAAAGTTGTTATATCTACCCTTAACCTATTTTTTTAACACCATACATCCCAAATCTTTAATTTAATTACAAATCACGTTCTTATTGACAGATAATGACGGATTTGCATTCCTCTTTAAATAAAACAATAAAAGAACACAAAAAGCAACAAAAAATTGCAAATAAAATTCCATAAATTTTCAAAAAATATAAAGTATCTCATTTCCCACCCCATCTCACTGTTGCTGTCGCCGTTGCCGTCGCCCCTGCCAGCGCCGCCACATTCAAATGACAAAAAAAATGGTGTCATTAATGATAGTCTCTTAATCTATCATTAATTGCATATTTAAGATGGAGAGAATTTTGTCCCTTTAAATCTGCCATTAAATGACAGATTAAAGAGGGGGAGAAGTCCCCACTCCCCAAAAAACACTTATCGCTTGCAACATGAAAAAACCATCAAACTCAAAATAACAATTACCATCTCAGTAAATCTAGTATCGCTGCAAACTTAAATACATTAATCCAATCATAAGGCCACAGTTAAGCAAACAAAATTTGACAACAATTTTTGCTGCAAATTTTTATGATCATCTCATAATACAAGAATTCCAAATTATTATAGTCACCTCTAAATACATTAAATTGTTAGGAAGGATAATTAATATAGCAGCTACAACTATGATAGTCAGAGCATCTCTCACTATTTTGAGGCAAGGCATGCTTTTCTTAATGTTGTGTCCTCTGTCAATAGCTGAAACAATCAAAATAATACATAATAGGACTAAAAAAAAAAAAATACACACACACACATGTAGAGTGTGTGTGTTACTTTCTACTTTGGTGGGGTGGGGTGGGGTGGGGTGGGGTGGGCTGGGATATTTTTTAATTTTTGAAAAGTTATAGTATTTTTTTTACAATTTCTTTTTATTTTTTAGTTTATTTTTTATTTTTGTTTATTTAAGAATGATGGCAAATCTGTCATATAATAGCAAAAATGAAAGAAGTGACGAGCTTTGCTAGATAATCGAAAGGTTAAAGATGAATCATACCTATTATAAAAGTGTGAATATTAAGTTCACTATTCATAATGGTCAACCAAAAGGAAAATTAGTGCAAATGGTCCCTCACCTTTGTCCTCAGTACAAAAATCATTTCTAACGTTTGTTTTTTTATATAGAAGATTTCTAATATATGTGTTTTAGTGCGCAATTGGTCTTTATTTAATGAAAAAGACAAATATGCCTTTTGTTTTAATTAGAGAAAATGGTAATTAGATTTTCAATCTTTGCAAAATGTACAAATGAGTCTAGTAATTTTATTTTTTATAAAAAAAAGAAAAAAAAAATTAACAAGTTCCTTTTTTTTAATTGACACTTTATTTACTAAATTGATATTGTACTAAATTGTTTTGTATATTTTACGAACTATTATATAATAGCTAAAATTTAAGCTCATAATTATTAATAAATATGTTAAATAAAATTATTTTATTATTATTAATTTATTATTAAGTAATTTTATTATTTAAATTTAATTTTTTTATTTTATTGTTACAACATAAAAATAATAATTTTGTCACAAACTTTATATTCAAATACTTATATTAATTGAGTTATTTGTTTATTAATTACAAATATTAGTCTATTAGAGCTCCAATTGTATTCTTCACCTTTTAACTTAATTTTTAGAAAAATTGGAGCAAATTGTCTCTAAATAAATAACAAAATGACGTATATAATTTTATTGTCATTTTTCTTTTGAATATTAATGCAACTCTAGAGTATTATTTTTGAAAATGACTTGTTTGTACATTAGCAATGTAAACTCTATTTAGTGCTTTAAAATTTTGTATTTAAGATGATATTTTTTACACACGTGTAATTATGGAACAATTTTAATTGTAATTAATATGTTTATTGACTTATTTATATATTTGTGGCCCACAATCTCTAATTTGCATCAAATATATACAACTTCCACTAGCATGCTTAATTAACAACTGCAACATGATTTATTTACTTTTAGAAATTATTTTAGAAATTATATTGTTTTAAGAGTTTAAATTCAAATATGAAACGATTTAATCAATTAACTTATTGATTATCTCCAGAACTTCATCTAAAGTAACAAATAAGATTTTTATGAACTTTTTATTCTGCCGTTAAACACCGTGATGATTGAATTGGCACACTTACCGAAGAAGCCTAATTTGTCGTTCTTGAAAATCAAAATATTTGATGATGTAACCTCAATTCAACCATCTCTTTATCTTTTATTTAAATTATTTGAAATTAATGTACAGATGTTGTTGTAGATACTTATGCACAAAGTCTTATTATGGAGCAAATGCGAAATTTCTTAATGCAAAAGCATTTGACTTTCTTTACGTGATTAAAATATTATAAAGGAATGAACTTAGTCTTCCAAGAGGAATGCAAATTCTGGAGAAATGGTACTTAAGAATAATGGTCTTTATGCAGTAAATTGAATTCAATTTTATCATATGTTTGAGTCATCTATTGTAATGAATTTTAATAAACTATGTTTTAAGTTATAATCATGCTTATATTTAGGTTTCAATCTCCTGATTTTTTAATATTTAATTTTTTTTCCACTTAAATTACAATATCATGTCAATTCGTAAAATAAAGATTATTACACTATTACGTCCTTAATAACGAGACATTTCGCACGTGTTCACACTAGTTATGCTACAAAAAAGTTGAAGATAGATTACTATTAAATTGTAAAGGTTGAGAATGGACAGTGTAAATTTTCCTTAAAATTAATTGTTAACTTTAAATTAAATTTTTATCAACATTTTATGTAAAATCAAACTAAAGCAAAATAACCACTTGTTCAATGCAATTGGGGTCCAATTTTTTCAAAAATGGTTTTTTGGTTTAATACAAGCAATTTACGATAATGAGGGGTAAGATTCGAACAAATGCAAATTTAAGAGGCTAAAACTCAAATTCTGAAAAAGAAAAGAAAAAGAAATTCAAACAAAGCGAGTGCTAGGGTTTTCAATGAACCATAAGCCGCCATCACCTATCTTATTTTTAGTCTCGTTAGGGTTTCGTGAAATTGTGTATATATATGTGTCTACCCAAAGCACACATTTGTGTGTTCAACAGAGAGAAACAATTGATAAGAGGTCTGTGAAGAATCAGAGATGGCGAAACTGGGAGATTTACGTATATTTACGTATCTTCCACGAGGTAAAGTATACTATTTTCTGAATCGTAATTTGTGTAAAAAAAAAAAAAATGGAATTGTGAAGGCCGAAATTTGAGAGTTTTGGGAAATGATGATAATCTATATCGATATATATCAGAGGCTCAGCGCGTCTGTGCTATGCTGAACATTTAATTTGCACGTCAGTCTGATCCCAAACTCTCATTATCGTAGTGTAAATTTTTGATAAATCTGGATTAGATTCAATTGCGCCATGAAAATTGGATTTCAAATATTGGGGGCAGGACTTGAATATGGATTTTTCATGCCGAATCAGTCTTCAAATCGCACTAATACCAACATTCAAACATGCTTCTCTTATTCCTAAAACCCAAAATCCCTAATTCAAATCAGATTGCCTCCAACAACAGTCAACAACTCAACATTACAACAAACACATTGGTACACTATACAACATAGTCTAGTTTAAGAAGGGAAGAAATGGAGTTTGTGATCACATAAGAATGACTACCTTGCATTGAAATCCATTAATTGAGATGCGAATTGGGACAACGGAAATTCGATTTGGGAAATGAGATGAGAATCATATGGAGCCGAAGCCGAACTGCCGAAGGGAGTAGTGGAAAATATTGCCGTTTACTTTATGAAAATGCTTTTTGTTCAATTAAAAAAAAAATTGAAAAAAGAGAAAAAAAAAAAAAAAGTGTTGCCAAATCCAGTGGGGACAAGTGCCCTCGCTGATCCCCCACTCCACTGGGTCCACCCATGAAGGGCTGGGGCTGTGTGTCAGCCCGTTAATCGAGCAGATGGTTCATGGGCCACTATTGTCAAACTACAGTGTAGACAGTGTAGACGGTTCATAGTTTTACAGGCCAGTAGTATAAATTTTTTTAAAGGTGAACAGCTCTCTACCACTCGATGAATGGTGCAAGACCGTAGGCATGTAGCTAATCAATTAATTAAAAATAAAAAATTTGTGTGCAAGTGTATTGTTCTATCAGCACAATTTGAATTTCATCATTTTTCATAACATCTATTTTTTAATCTACAAAATTTTTAACGTCTTCCAATATCACCTCTCTCTCTCTCTCTCTCAACAAATAATTTTTAAATTTGAAGTATAAGCTCTTATACTTTTTGCTACAACTACAAATGATTTTTATTATCTTCAAATTTTCAACTGTTCCATTTTCACTACTTGATAGATTATTTCTATTTTCTAAAATTTCTATTACTGTGTTATGGATTTTTACGATTTATCTTCTAAAAATCCTAATTTACATGATAGTTGTTTTTCAATAAATTAAGAAGATGATAATGTTATAGAATTCAATAATATGTGCATAATCCAATAAAATGTACAAATTTTTAAATTTATTTTTTAATTTTTTAGCTATTGTATGAAATAATTTCAAACAATCAAAACAAGCAGTATTTCTGCTTATACTCATATAAGAGGGTTGAACATACTTTGCTTGAATTCTTTAAAATACAGATCTTCTGCTAAAGTGATGGGTATCTCGCTTGCAGACAATAATTCTAACATTCCAATTCTCATTCATTATTATGAATAAGTAAAGTTAGTAAAAGTAACTATTCCACTAGCATTAGTATGTGCATTAATTTGAGCTTGTCTAGGATCTAAATGTCTTCTTTCATTTAGTTGTTTGTCTTTGTGTCTTCGTAGTGTGCTAATGCTACGACCACTTTTCTACACATAAGCCTTTCTGCAAATATTCCATACTGCTATTTACTGTAAAAATTTGTCACACATCTGATGTATTATTTTCCCTTGGAGTTTTATATGATCCAATTTTTACAATATTATCTTCTAAATTTATTGAAGAAGAACTATCATATAAATTATGATTTTCAGAAGAAAAATCGTGAGAATCCATAACATATTAGTAGAAATAATCTATTAAGTAGTTGAAAATTTGAAGATGATAAAAATAATATATAGTTGCAGTAGAATGTGAAAGTCTAATAGCTTTGAAATTTGAGAGTTATTTGTTAAGTGTGAGAAAGAAAAAGATGATATTGGAGCAAGTTAAATATTATGCAGATTACTTCAATTTTAATATTTTATAAAGGATAAAAAATAGACGTTACAATAAATAATAAAATTCAAATTATGTGTAAGTGTGATGGAACAATAGACACTGTTTTATTAAGGTAAATAGTAATGGGGGTCCCAAACATTTGAACATTGTGACGATAGAGTCCCAAACATTTAATTTCTAGTATTCAGGTCCCTAACCTATGAAACGTTAGCGCCTGATGTATTTTTTTGACAGAAACCATCAGTTTGACAGTTAAATAGTTAAAATTTTGTTAAATAGAACATTTTGTCCAATGTGACCATCATTTTGTACACTGGTTTGTAAACTGCGGCAGCGACGACAAATTTCTCTATATCTCTGTGCATGTATATGTAGTTTTGTACACTGTGGCAGCGACGGCAAATTTTTCGGTTGGTGGTGATGGGCGGTAACAAATTTGGAGAAGAAAAAGTGGTTGGGTTGGGGGTTAGTTGCAATTTTATTTTATTTTTTTTGTCATTCAATTTAAGAGTAAAATAGTTTATTTAACAAAATTTTGATCATTTAACAGTTGGTTTTTGTCAAAAAGGATTTCAGGCGCTAACGTTTCATAGGTTATGGACATGGGTGCTAGAAATTAAAGGTTTGAAAATCCATCGTCACAAGGTTCAAAGGTTTAAGATCCCCGGTGCTATTTACCCATATTTTTATTTTTATTTTTAGCCTTGTCCCATCCATCGAGTGGTAAAAAACTGTGTTACCTTTAAATTTTTTTTTCATATAAAACTTTTGTTGGCCCGTAAACTATGAACCACCTAAACCCGCGGTTCACCAAAAGTGGCCTGTGAACTATCAGCTTGGTTCACGGGCTTGCCCGTGGTCCCGGTTCTGGGCAAGTCGACAGTTCACGGACCGGTCCACGGTCTCGGGTCTGGGCAAGTCGATGGTTTACGGGTCGGCCCACAGTTCCGGGTCTAAGCGGGACTGGTCGGCCCACCCATATTGACTTGTCTATTCTTACAACATATGGGTTGAAAGAAAACTTTTCAATAATTATCATGCATGCAAAAGCAATACATCAAAGTAAAAGACATGACGATGGCTGTAATAAAGATTATTCGAGACAGATATGGTGCATCTTGTGGGTACATTATAGTACCTATTTTCTAAGCTAGCATACCCGCATCTAGAGATGACAATGGGGCAGAATGGGGTTTTGACCGGCCAACCGCATTGATTTTTTTTTTTTTTTTTGTTAAACTGAAAAAATAATAATAATAGAAAAAGAAATACAAATTTTTTAAATATTTGTACCAAACAAAACAAAACAAAAAAATTGTAGGATTCGGGTTGTGATGTAGTGGTTAACGTTGGTAGGATTCGATTTTTCTTTAGTCTATTTTTAATGAAAATTATAAATTTTACTATATTTTATAATTTTTTTTTAAAAAATTGAGGCGGCGGGGCTGCCCCGGACCTGCCCCGAAGCAGAAAATTCTGTCCCAAACCCGTTCCTATTACTCGGCAGAGTAGGGCGGGGCGGGTTTTTTTGCAATCCCTACCCACATGGGCAACAGTGGAACCAATGTGAAAATCAAACTTAGCACATGTTTGAAGTTGTTTAAATTATAATTTTAATTAGTCAAATATACTTTTTATTCACACATTTCGTAGACCTTCCAACTTACAACCCACTTTTTATCGTCACATTCACTAACAACACTTAAAAAATAATTTCATCACTACCAAATATGCGCTTAAATACACTGTTCAACACCAATTTTTCTTCCAATTTGACAACCACCACCCCGCTCTGCTTCTATTACTTCTCTCACCAACCTATATGCTACAGTAAATTGTACTTCCTCCGTCCCAAATATATAGGTTACCTTTTATTTTTCTCTTGTCTCAAATATATAAGCTTGTTTCTATTTTGAGATATTTTTTTTGTTCTTTTACTAAAATACCCTTATTTAATTTTCTTATTTATAATCATTTTTCACATCTTAATCTTGAAATTGTACATTCATAATTTACCCATATTTATTATTCAATACTTGGAAACTTGGAAATTTTGTGGAGATAACTTCAAATATTTAATGGTTTCTCACACATTACAAACTTTGGTTCCTGGTTTCCATACATAAGGAATATTTCCAACAACATTTTAATAATTATTATTTTTAAATAATACTTATTAAATAAGGTTAAATTAGGAAAACAATTGGTAAAATTTACTTTTTCAATAACATTCTTAATCCGTGTGAAAAATTCAATCAGTCATAGGCGGATCTAGGAGGGCGACCCTGGGCTGTAGTCCAGAGCTATCCTCCAAGGCCAATACAAATTATATATATATATATATATGTGTGTGTGTGTGTGTGTGTGTGTGTGTGTGTGTGTGTTAGCTTAGTGCTTGTTTTGTGTCTATTTTAATGGGTTTTCACCAAAATCCATTTTTTCTTGCACCATGTAGAGCCCAATATTGTATAAAAAATTCTGCAATATGCACTTTTGTCCCCAATGACAGTGGCATAAATGCCCTCTGTTGGGAGAAAATAATTGATGAAATTTTTAATGGCTAAGGATAAATTGAAAATTGAGACAAATGTCATGTCACATTACTGTTGGTATTAATGTGTCTAGTGGCCTCAATTTGTTTATTTTGATTATAAAAATCCAACTGTCAAATTTTGGATCAAAAATTGATAAAAATTCCAGAATATTTGGTTATAATATTATCCTATTGCATATGACTTACTTATATGTCGTTTCATTAAATATAGAATTATAACATAATTATATATAACACTATTAAACAGTTTAAATATTTTGTGCATCGATTACATAGCTTAGTTTTAAATAAAATAGATATAGATTATATTATAAAACAATTTTTGTGCATCGACTACATAACAATTTTTGTTGAGATGACATTGTTAATAAAATAAATATAGATTTTATTATAGAAGAATTTACAACTGTAAAAAATCATCGTACACAACTTTCTTTATCCAATTTTTGATCTTGAATATTTTTGCGTAATGACTTCTTGAATAAAAATGAGCTAAGTAATTGTCATTTGAGAAGAAAAAAAACAGACACGTGAATTTGGACTCTAAAAAAATCCACCACCACTATAGGGATAACTGCTAGCAATACTCGTATAAGTTCCATCGTCTCCTTCATGACCTTGTGCGTCTGGCACATTTTCACTGTATAGAGAAAATTGGTTATAAGAGAAATAAAATAAAGCAACGTAGTAAGAGATGAATCGAAAGTGGTGAATAACGATTCAATTAGTAAATTAGAATGCAAATATACCAAATACTAAAAAATAAAAAATAAAAATACCGTACTAAATAAATTCTAATATATTTAACAAACATATTTACACGTTTAGCAGCTCAATCAACCAATTTTTAATATATAAAAAAAATTCTAATATATACAAATGCAACAGGTGATGATGAATATTTAACAAAAAGTATATATGCATGGTAAATTATTTACAAAAAATAAGATTGACATATACAAAGAAATATTTACAAAACAAAAAATATATCCATATATGGTTTGCACAAAAAAAGTATATGGGTTTTGCTACTTGTACATCCACAATTACACTTTCACCTACACTTACTTATATGATAGTAGGATTTAATGCTGAAATATTTGACCAAAATATTATTTTCAAATTTCTTTTCATTATTTTATTTTGTAACATAAACAAGTGTAAGTGAAAGTATAATTGAAAATGTACAAATAGCAAAATCGAAAGTATATTATAACCTACAACAAAAATTTACAAAAAGTTTTAATTAATCTCCAAAAATAACATGACGAGAAATAACGGTGAATAACGTCTACATACCTGCAGCACATACCACACACGAAAATGGTAATAAAATGAAAATACCCAAATGAGAAAGTCAATTGAGGAAGACAAATGAGGACCAAGGCCTTGTTTCATATCCATTAAAAATCTATTTTAGTTTTTTTCAACCATTATTTTTAACTTTTCAATCTACTTTTAATATGAAAAGTCAATAATTTCAACTCAAATAAATCAATATTGGTCAAATAAACTAAAAATTGGTTTATAAACTAGTTTATAATATATGTCAAACGGGCCCTAAAAAGGCCAAACAATTACAATTTACTGCTGCACATGGATTGGTGTGAGAATTAATAAAAGTTGGGTGGTTGGGTGGATGAAAATTGCAAGAAAAATTGGTGTTGAACCATGTTTTTAATTTTGATTTCACATGGGCCCCACTGTTGCCGAGCCTGCCAGCTTGGAAAATGGATACAATAAGAGTATTTTCAATGCACTCCGTCTATTGTAATCTATGTGGTAGGTAAAATAGATGGACTTCCAGTCTATATGGCACTATGTCTATTGCATAGACGGTCAAATTATAAATTTGTCTCCAATGAATTCCGTCTAAAATTAATATTACTGTTTATGTGGCATTATATTTGGCACTAAGGTTCTCACAAGATGCACCATATCCATTCTAAAAGATTATTACCATAAGATCATTTGTTGTGTCATCCGTGGAATGTGTATATTCAAAGAGTTTATAAGCCTATGGTAGTTCATAGTTTTTGTTTAAACCCCTTAATCTATGATGTGCCTTCGTATGCATGGGCGGATTTAGAGGGGGGCACCAGACTGCAGTCAAGTCTAGTCCAAAAAAAATCGTTTTTTATAATGTAAATTTTTTTTAGTAATAGCCTGATCTTAGAGTGTGAATTTTTTTTTCAGTAGTAGCTCGATCTAAAAAATATTCTAATTCCACCCCTATTCATACTTACTTCTTTATTATATCCCATGGTGCCGTCGTTATTTTGGTGAGTTATTGTCTTTTATTTTTCATCTATTTTAGTGCTTTGGTATGCATAACAATTTATTCAAGTGTTTACACAAGCATATCCTCTATGGAGGTACATTTCTTTGTTAAGTTTTACGAGTAAAACTTATTTTTAAGTAATTTTTTCTTTGAAATGCATTTCCAGTACTGGAAATCATTATCTTATATGTTATAAAATTATATATAATGATGAATGACTATTTAGTTTTATCTAGATATTTATATAGTTATCTATTTACTCCAGAAGTGTGTATTCTAGTCAGGTTGTAACTCCCATTAGAACCATATAAATAATGGTCATTATTATAATAAAATCACACACTTAAGTTTTGACTCTCTCTATTTTTCTCTATTTATTTTCATAACACGTTATCAGCACGCCGCTTTAATATATTTTTAAAATTGGAGTACGGATCAATCAACAATCTCGTACTACGTATTCATTCTAAAGAATAAAACGGTGAAACAGTGATGCAACGATACTTCAAACTATATTCAAGAGAAAGGTAAAGGATTAGCACCACTATGTACATTTAAGCACCACTATGTACATTTAATCAGACCAACCGCTACTAACTCAGGTAATATTTGGTTTTGGTCTCTGCCTATAGATTTCTCTCTCAAAACTAATGTGCATGTCATTATTTTATTCAGATTATAATTATGCCCTTAGATGGAATGTGATTAATGAATTCAACAAATTAAAGGAATTCAATTACTAAACTTGACCTGATGTCTCTAAGCTTTCAATTATTCAATGTTTAGTAACAAATTATCAATTCTTGAATAATATTTGTTTTTAATTGTGATTTTCTTGACGAAATTCAATTTCATAATTATATCAATATTTCTAGAAGAATATTGTATTGTATTTCATAACCTAACATATAAATATTCTATATGAATATTTTGTTGTTGCTTCAGAATAAGCAAATATTTATATTTTATTAATATTCTAGTAGAATATTAATTACTCCCGATGAACCTAATTTTATAAGATATAATATTATATAAGAATAGTATAATATTGTTTCTGAATATCAAATATTTACTTTAAAATAATGATTTATTGTAGCTTCTGAAAACGCACAACGTTATAATATTCTGACAAAATATTAATTGCTCTTGAAGAGCACGACATTACAATTTAAATATTTTAGAAGAATATTGAATTATTGCTACTGAAGTAGCAGTATTTTTTACTGTTCAATCAACTATTATGTTATTTTTTTTTATCTATTATTTCATACGTAGTTATGAAAACAAGTTAACATGAAATTATTGTGAGAAACCTTCAAATATTGAATAAGATTTGTTTATTTGTTTTAATTGTGCTTTTCTTGAAGAAACACAATTTTTCAATTCCATCAATATTCAAGAAGAATATTGTATTATATGTCACAACCTAGCATATAAATATTCTAAAAGAATATTTTATTGTTGCTTCACAATAAACAAAACTTTATATTATATTAATATTTCAGTAGAATATTAATTGCTCAATAAGAGTGTAATTTTATAAGATATAATATTTTATAAGAATATTATAATAATACTCATGAAGAATAAATCTTTATTTCAGAATAAAGTTAACATTTTAAAATAATTTGTTGTTGCTCTTGAAATAGCACAATATTATATTAATATTTCAGTCGAATATTACTTGTTGTCAAATATCGTAATTTTATAAAATCATTATTTTATAAAATATTGTATTAATACTCCTGAAAAAGTATAACGTTATGAATATCAATATTTTAAAAGAAAATGATATTATTGTTTTGAAGAAACACAAAGTATAGAAAATATTCTAAAAGAATATTGTGTTGTTACTTCTGAATAATCATAACTTAATTAAACGAATATTATATGACTACTTTTGAAGAAGCATAAATTTGTACATATTAATATTCTAGAAAAAATATCGTGTTGTTACTCTTGAAGAAGCACAACTTTATAATTTCATAATATTAATGTTGTGTAATATTAGAGTGTTGATACTTTTAAAGAAGTACTATATTGAACCAGAAGTTCAATGTCCTAAAAAATTTATTGATTGGCATTACCGGTTAGACCATCCCGGATCAATATGATGTGAAATATTAAAGAGAATATCTATTGAAAACCAGAAGATTTTACAATATAATGAATTCTCATGTGATGCTTGTTCTCATGGTATATAAATCAATAGATCTTCACTAGCTAAAATTGGGACCGAATTCCCTACATTTCTGAAAATTATTTAGGGTGATTTATAGGACCCCATCACCCTCTATGTTGACCATCTATATATTATTTGTATCTAATAGATACATTTACTAGATGATTGTATGATATTATTTTTTGCAACTTGAAATTTGCGAGATTACTTGCTCAAATTTTAAATTATGAACATAATTTTCAGATTATACAACTAAGACGGTGGTATGTTTTATCAATACTAGTGAGTCTAAATATCAAACTCTTAATAAATGTTAATTGAGATGATGTTAAATGGTTTAACAATATTGTTTGTTAACGCCTCCAATTAAATTCTAAATCATTACTATTGAGAACAAAGTGCTTCCCATTTTTATATAAGAAATGCTATTTTATATGCAGAAACACTTATACGCATCATGCCAACATCAAAGTTATCCCCGCTATAGTTGGCTTATGGTCAGAGCCTAATATTACCCATCTAATAATTTTTGATAGTGCAATATATGTATAATCGGTCTACCATAGTGCACTGAGATGGGCATTAAAAAATATTGAGAATACACGTTTAGTTTGGAACATTATAAAATATCTCAATACCTAACTGGTGATATTTTATAACACAGTTTTTGAATGTCATTTTAATATGACAGTTTGCTCAACATTAGGGGAGAGAAATTAAGTGGCTGGAAAGAATATGTGAAAATACAGTATATTATGTTTTCTAGATCCTTGCACAAGACAATATGAACTAGAAGTTCGACAAATAACTCATTTGTAAGTTATACAATTGACAGATGCATTTACTGACCAAAGATATTAAATCAAATCTCATATACCAGCTCTAAATACTTCAATTTATATTAACGTCCTTGAAGGACAATTCATTAACATTATATCTAGTAAATTAATAACATGCCTTAAGCGTGGTAACATTTGATTCCAAAAAATTCTCAAACTAAAAATGGAGCCAATTATAAAGATGGTCCTACTGGGAAGTGTATACTCTTGGAGAGTATATAGACATAACTAATTATAAAACCCCAAAAGAGGTTCAGCTAGCTGAAATAATAAAACGAAAAGATCTCGTTATGAGAAAGAAATTGATTTAAAAATAAATGTTGTTGACAACACTTTTGTATATAAAGAAGCGCTTCATATTATGAAAGGTAGCGAAGATATTGAAAGAAATATGTCAAAGAATAAATTGGCCAAATAAAAGGATGTAATTCAAGTAAATTGAACTGACCAGAGAAATCTAAAGTTTCTGGACATATAGTCCGAGCACCTAAATGTGTATATTTATGTGAAAAAGAAATGAGAAAATGAAGTCGTAATATGTAATGCACGACTTTTAACATTATGAATTTCATAAAGACTTATGTAAAGTAATCAAAAGTTGATATCTTATTAGCCTGTCAATGCATGACATATATGCATACAATGAATATTGTTATAACCAACTCATCTCACATGACTAATAAAACTATGTATATAAATCTTTGGAGGATTTAATGTGCCTGAAGCATATAGTTCAACTTTTCAAGAACTTAATTGATCGAAGTACAGTTCTGAAGTAATATTATAATGAGGGGGAGTAAATACGCGTTGTACTATTTTCCTTGACCAATGTTCTGTGTCATTGGGTTTTCCTTGCAAAGTTATTAATGAGACAACTTTAATGACGTATTAAAAGAATTATGTACTCTTTTTCTTTCACTAGGATTTTTGCCCACCGATTTTTTTTTTTCTAGTAAGGTTTTAACGAGCCATATTATTTCTGTAAATGACATACAATTGGAAGTGGTATAAATATTATAGTTATGGATGTCCATAACCTACAAAATATTTTATCCTCATCATTACTCTATGGTTATACATCCGTGTATTATAAAATGTATATGCGACCCCTGAAGAGAACAACAAGAAGATCTGTTTTTAATATAATTGTATCTAACTATCATGCTGACTACAGTCATCCAGAGATAGTGTATGAAGATGATATTGATTGAAGGTTATAACATGGAGTACATTCACCAGAATTGTTTTATACAAATTTTAAGAAGATGGCGACATTGAAGACATTGACGCACAAGATATAGATAGTTCGATACAAGTTTTTTTGTCATTGATTAAAATCAATAGGAGTAGCTGTACTCTTTTTCCTTCGCTCAGATTTTGCCCTGCTGAGTTTTTCTGACAAGATTTTAATGAGGCAGCATTTGATTACTTCTAATTTTTGATAAGTTTTTTCATTCTATTGGTATTTTTGTCCCATTGAGTTTTTGCCAAACAACGAAGTAGTTATTGTGTAATAAGTAATTCAAGGGAGAATGTTATAAAATTATATATAGTGATGAATGACTATTTAGTTTTATCTAGATATCTATGTAGTTATCTATTTACTCCAAAAGATTGTATTCTAGTCAGATTGTAACTCCTATTGGAACCTCATAAATAAGGATCATTGTTATAATAAAATCACATACTTGAATTTTGATTCTATCTATTCTCCTCTATTTTTCTAGTTTCATAACATTATATTTGATTTTGAATTTTATTGATTTTTCAGGCTGCAACAGAAAATTGTTGTAAAGGTCAAAGGTGCAACTTAATTGCAGAACCAATGGAATAAGTATTGATATCATGATATCTTGAAAGCTCTGCTCTTGAATACTGGATATAAATTGTCAATTATTAGATTTTAAGTTTTTCAACATTAAGGGCTTGTTTGATTTAAGTTAAAGTCAAAAATTAATTTTAACTACACGTTTTATAAGATTCATAATTTTTATTAACTTTTTAATTACACATTTAATAAACTTTTATAAAAAATTATAAAAAAATCTGATTTTTGACAAAATCAAACGGGCACTAATGCTTTTATGATAATGTTGGATTTCAATTTGATGCAAAATTATAAATTATTTATTTTGGCCTTTTCTTTTCCCCCTTTTTTTTCTTGGGCATTTTCATATGAGAAAATGTTAAAAAGTTTTTTTTGATGCCACAAACGCATGTGCTGGCTTATACTATCCTATTAGTCTATTAGTTTTAAATTATTTTTATTTTATTGCAAATAATTTTAATAGGTATAAGATATTTGCAATTTTTTCTGATATTGTAGTATCAATGGAAATTAAGTTTAAAAAATATTGGAAAAAACTGCCTATGTTATTCCCGTTAGTGTCAATGATGGACCCCAAAGTAAATTTACAAGGTACAAAACATACTATTTTGAAAATTTCTAATAACTAAGTTACGATAATCCAATAACTTATGGTAATTTAGAAAATATATTATGTAAAATGTACGATTTTTATTGGGAAAAAATCGGTATGAACGTTAGAAAACCTTATACACAAATCCCTTCTTCGTCATCTGATAACCCTAATGATTATTGGAGTTTTCTTCTTTTTAGGGAACTCAACAATCTAGTTCTTCTTCTTCTTCACTTTCCTGTACCACAAATATAAAAACAAATATTAGAAACGTACTTTTAGAGTTAGCTAGATATTTTGGTCAAGACATGCTTAATTTGTTAGGTGAAGTTGAGAAGAATAATTTTGATATACTTAGGTGGTGGAGGCAAAAACGAACGTCCATACTCAATTGTTTCTATTATAGCACGTAATCTACTAACATATCTGGTATTAATTGTAGCATCGGAAGCTGCTTTTAGTACATGTAATAGGATTCTGAATGATATGAGGTCAAAACTAAAACTAGACAGAGTTTAATGTGTTTAAAAGATTGGATGATGCAGAACTTCGAATCCAAGATAAAGTAAGCCTGGTATTGGCCGAAGAGCTGCAAAAACTGGGTACATAAAATGTAAGTATATTTTGTATAAATTAATTTCATTTTTATTCATTTTAATACAAAAAATTGTACACGTAATAACTTGTTCATTTACAATTTTAACTCTGCATATGCTAATAGTAGCCGGCCCCAAGCCTAGAAAAAAGAATAGAGTTTGAAATTTCAATTTATCATAATTTTTTTAAAACTTTTTTTTAAAAATAATTCACGTGTAACCTGCAGACCGATCCGAGCCCAACTTTTGTAGACGGCCGAGCTCGGCCCATTGCCATGGCTAGCAACACATCTTCCAGTCCCCAGGACATATACTACATGTTAATGAGCAGTGGAATTGCTTCAGAATTGGCAAGGCATACTCGATATTGCAATTCGCAACTAGGCAATAGCTCCCGCAACTTCTTCCTATCATCACTTTTCTCATCCTTCAAATTTGACCAAAATGCGAAGTGCAAGTTTGGTATAAAATATTGCAAGGATGATAATCTCCTAGGGATGGCAACAGGGTGGGTCAGGGCCGATGCGACTCTCTCTGCCCCATTCCCCGCTTAAAACGGGACGAGTCTTTTTTGTAACCGTGATTTTTATTGAGGGCAATATATGAAATTATGAATTATAAATTGAAAAATTAAAGTTAATTCTAAATGGTATGGTTAGAATTTAAAAAACAAGTTGTATATAATATGTTACTAAACAAAATGAAAAACATACAAATCAATAGGTTTTGGTTTAGTGGTTAGGAATTGTGAATCAATGTTCACACTCCGGGTTTGATGTGTTTGACCCTTTTTACACCCATTTCATCAAAATATTTTTTAAAATTTTAAAAATTATAAACAAAAAAAATTCGAGGAGGGTCCAGGGTGGAGCTAGACTCAGGGCAATTATCTCCGCCCCGAATACCCGATTATCCAGAGCGAGGGGTGAGCGGGTCAAATTGCCATCCCTATGATCTCCTACCCATAGTGGATATGAATTATAATGTTCACTGCTGAAGTGGCAACACATGATTAGAAAAAATAATGAGTGTGGGGTTATGAATTTTCAATCATGTGTTGCCACTTCAGTAGTAAGCATTATAACTCATACCCACAATGGGTAGAAAATCATTCCCCAATATTGGAAATGGCTAAAGAATAGGGGAAATGTGGTGCAAATTGATCCTAACTTTTGTTTGAAATGGTCTTTGGTGTTCGTTATTTTGGTGCGAATGTCTCTAACTTATGTGTTTTGGTGCGCAATAGGTCTTTATTTAACGAAAAAGGCTAATATGCTTTTAATTTATTTTAATAAGGAAAAAAAATTATAGTTGAATTCTTAACATTTGCAAAAAGTGCAAATAAATCTGATATTTATATTTTTATATAAAATTCAAGTAAGCTAACAAGTTTTTTTTTTCCTACATTGAATTTAGACTTTATTGACCAAATTAATAATTTTTTTATATATATTCTTATGAACTATTATGAAATAAATTAATTTAAGCTTATAATTATTAACAAATTTGTTAAATAAAATTATTAATTTTATTAATTAAAATATAAAATTTTATGCTCAAATAATTTTAATTTATAGTACTATTCGTTTATTAACTACAAATATTAGAGTTTCAATTATATTGCTCATATTTTAATATCGTTTTACGATCATTTCAAAATAAAATTCACATAATTCATATATTAATTTTTATTAATATTTTTATGTTAAATAAAAATACAATAAAATTGATTAAATATTATAAAATTATATACGTTATTTTATTATTTAATTATCTTAATTTATATTCAAAATTTTCACATTATATACCAACTACATATACTTAAAGTTAAAGCACAATAATTTAACATTTTTTATCTTATGAAAAACTTAATTAACACAACTATAACAATATATTTAATACGCTAAATTAAATTTTATTAAATAAAAATATCGTAACCATTTGCATCTTTTGCAATGGTTAAAACTCCAACTCTAATTTTTCCTAATCAAAATGAAAGACACGTTGGTCTTTTTAATCAAATAAGAACTAATTGCACAACAAATAGACTAGGGGACATTCGAGCCAAAACATAAACATTAGGGACTATTTTCAGTGTGAAGCAAAAGTTAGGACCCTTTGCACCAAATTCCCGAACAACACAATAAAAACCCTTTTTATCCTATGTTATAACACTTCCCTGCGACAAAGAGTTCCTCAATAGAGGTAGTAAGTGCTTGTGACAATCCAAGAGATGGCCCAAAATATCACCTGCTACGGATTTTGCTTCATGATTATCTCCTATAAGAATTCTAACCAAGTATATCAAAATTGCAAATGCATTAACTTCAACGGTAGCTAATGTGTACAATACATCCACAGCTATCTCCCTACCAATGGGATCCGAACCCTCAAGTAGCTCCGCATACAAAGGAACGACTCCTGATTCAGCAACGGGCCAAATGTTATCATCATCGGTTAAGATCACACCAAGTGCATTAGCAGCCACCAATTTCATTGACATATCCCCGTCATTAATTAATTCCATAAGCACGGGGATTGCACCAGCATTGCCAAGTGTGCGTCTCGCTCTTTTAATTAATCCAAGTAAGCCAATTGCCTGGGCAGCTCGTCTTCTAGAAATCAAGCTGCCACACCTAGCAGATTCAACAAGAAGCCGGACACCACCTGAACTGAAAATGAGCTTTCTAACCTCTCTTATAAGAGCCAATTCACTCAAGATTTCTAACAAAATCAACATTGAATCATCTGAGCAGGAATTCAACATATTAAGAACAATCTCGGTACCACCATTACTAGCTACAATCATGCGATTTGGATCCCCAAATGTAACAACATTTCGGAGGCATTTTAATAAACACTTCCGAAAACTCCCATCAGAATTTGGTAATAATCTCAGAAGGATAGGAATGGCACCTGATTGCCCAATAAGAATGGCTAGTTGGCCTTCTCCTTTACAAGCAATGCATTTCAAGCAGTAAGCAGAGGCTTCCTGAACCAGTGGGCTCGGATTGCGCGATGGGCTTTCAAGAAGCTCCATTAGGATTGGCACAGTGCGTGACAGAATATTTTCAGGGGCACGCTTGGACATCCTTGCTAGCTTGATTGTGGCCTTAACCCTCAAAGCATCATTCTCACCTGCAATCACATTGGCATAGAGATGAAATGCTTCATCCCAGTTCCCAATATTTTCTGCTTGCCTTTTCTCTGTATTTTCCATCAAATAGTATAGAATCTGGCTATATGATTCTCATTCTACACTGCAGAAATGCAACCTGCCAAAGAATCAGACCCACTTTGCGAAAATTTGATGTCGTGAAATACACAGCTCGGACAGAGTTCTTCAATACTCAACCAAGCGTCCTGCTTGAAATAATAATAGTCAAATTCAAATCAAGAAAAGGGCTGTAACTCGTTTTCATTAAGCACCACTAAAGCTTGAAAAGATTGTCAAGCCTTTTAGCCACTTCTCAGAGTCCTATGACATTAATTTGGTTAATGTGAAGCACTGTATCAATGTTACAGACTATGCATGCTACTAAATTGGTAGTAGCACAGGCTGGAAAAAGAAGGTTTTAAAATCAAACCTCAGAACCACAATTTGGTTTTGATAATTTCATCCATATTCCACATGCTTCCAAGATATACAGAAAGTCATCAATCATTTTTTTTTTAATTTTTTTTTTATCCCACTAATGTATTTTAGTTAATGGTGGAACACCTAGCACTGCCTTATGTTATAATAAAAATATAGCAGCATAATGACAGAAAATAATAAACGGGGAAGAAATTTTATGAGATTCAATGGATAAAGAGCCTTGAACACTTAAGTTTCTCGGGTAAAATAAAAATGGATAAAAGACATAAGGGCGAGTCCTTATAGGCTGTTTAAGCACCAAAACCGTAGTGTTGACCCAAAGAATAAATAGATTTGTTGACTACTAAAATTGTAGACAACAAATCCTCGACCACCTCCTTGCAGTAATAATCAACTTAATCATCCTATAGAACGCCGTCCGAAGATTAGAGTTAAAAGAGCAAGAATTTGGCAAATGTTTTCAAATTGTTCTGCTCTTCTTTTATTTAATTCAAGCTATTTATAGATATTGCAAAGCTTAAGGTTCTTTTGTCTTTTCTCCTTTTTCTACTACTCTAATTAGGAGGCGTTTAATTCTAGAGAATTCTACAACACGTGGCAGAAGGTCATTGGCTCGGCTATCATTTTCTCTATATTTGGTTGTTATTCCCACATGCTTTGGTTGTAACCGATTTTGCCAGGTGGAGATTCATCCAGTGGTCCTAAGAATATTCCATTCGTTTAGAATTGATAAGTAGCTCAAGGGTTTGGGTTCGTTCCATTCGCCTATCTTTATCCTTCGCTACTTTGAGCAAGGTTATATTATAATTGCTTAAAATAAAGCTTCGCCTATCTTTATCCTTCGATACTTCGTCTAATTCAAACGGAGGTACAACAAGATCAAAGACCCTTTACTCAAATTACTCTCTTGCCTCTCTCACAACTGACAAAACTAAAAGAATTTCTAACTTGATTTAGAAACTCATTTAAATTATGAATATTTTTACATGCGAGTATTTAAACTAGCACAACATCAAATTTGAGTAGGGGGTCCGACCGGATCCGCTCTGGAAAATTCAACTTTTGAATTGCAAAAAAAAAAAAAAAAAAAATTCAGTAGCAGCCCCGGCCCCTGGGATAATGCTACTTGTACACTCAAGATTACCACTACACTTACACCATCCTATGTGACCCAATAAATAGAAAAAAAAAGGACAATACTTCAATTATTTTATTTCTATTTATTGTGCCACATAGACAAAGTGTAAGTGTGGTGGTAACCTTGAGTATACAAGTAACATTGTCCCCCTGCACAATACCAATATACATGGGCTTAAAACTCTTCTTTTCACCCTGTGTATTGCAATGAATGAAGTCGCGACTGATAAACAGAAACCTTAACCTTCAAACTTTGAAGCGCAAAAGGTTTCAAACTTTGAAGTGTTGTTCCTTTTTTCTTTTCTTTTATTTTTCTGTGTGCCTTTGTGAGGGGGTGTCGTGTAACAAATATAAGCTAGCATCGCACCCCTAATTCTATTTATAAAGGAAAATCCAATAATCATCATTGAACTCTTTAAAAGACAACACACAGAACAAGTTGTTAGCTAATTTTCTGTCATTTACGGAATTGTTCTTCATTTGCATATGCACTAATTGAAGTGTTGGGATAAAATCTACCGGGTACAAACTCCATCTCCCAACGTATATAAAGGAAAAATTCCATAACCATTTATATCACAACATAAATCCGAGTCCATATAGAACTCGATCGCACGTTCCAAATTGGATTCAGCTCTTAAATTTCTCGGTGCAATTATTGAAAATTCACTTTGAATTTCAAACTTTTCTGAAATGTTATAGTTATTAGTGGAATTTTCACGAAAAACTTTTTTTAAAAAAAATTTAAAAATAGCCCGAGCATAAGTATGATGCTTCAAAAGAAAAAGTAAAAAAATATACAATTTCCGTAAATCAAATGACTATATAACTATCAACCAAATGAAATAAAATAATTATTTTCCAATAGATCCAGAGAAGAAAGAGAGAGTGAGAGAGACTTGCCTTTGATTGCAGAGATTTGCATCACTTTTTGCACCGCCAAGGTAGAATAGGAGGAAATCAAGTCAGGACAGAAGTTAAATGTTTGAATAATCATTGAACTTTTAGTCTTGTCTTCATTTACTCACTGAACTTTAAAATGGTGCTGAATGCTCACTAAACTTTACAACGTTACTCGCCGTTACTCACTCTTAACGGTTCATTTGACGGAACAACACACGTGGCAGACGGAGAGCTCACGTGGCATACGTTCTGCCAACCAATGCTGAGTTGTCCACCATGTCAGCAATTTGTATTTTTTGAATAATCACTGAACTTTTAGTCGTGTCTTCGTTCACTCACTGAACTTTTAGTCATGCCTTTATTTACTCACTGAACTTTAAAATGTTGCTGGATGCTCACTCAACTTTTCAAAGTTACACTTCGTTACTTACTCGTGACGATTCAATAACAGCTTATTGACGGAATGCCCACGTGGCTGAAGGAATGACCATGCATCATCTATTTAGTGCCATTAAATCTACTAACCAGAATAGTCGTGCGTCATATCATCAAATGCATTTTCAAAGTGCATTTTTTAAGATGCAAAAAAGGGTGAAACTTCTCCCAATTAAACAAATGATTTCATTTAAATTGATCTCAAATTGATTTTTCCTAAATATTCTATCAAAAATCCCAGCCCTAAGCCATCTTCTCTGGTGAACCAATCTGGAATGGAAAACTCTAATTCTTTATTGATTATGAATAGAAAATAGTGTTATTGTGGGAATGTTCCAGTGTTGAAGATATTATGGACGAAAAGTTATCCTTGGTCGTCGATTTTAGGGTTGCAGATTCTATGGATGAAGGTAGATGCGTGTGATTTTTTTGATGTCGCAGATCTGCACCCTATGCTAGATACAAGCCAGTAATCAATTTGTGAAATGTTTAGGAGAAATCAATTTGAGATCAATCGAAATGAAATTGCTTGCTTAATTGGGGCAAGTTTAACGGTTTTTAGCATCTTAAAAAATGCATTTTGAAAATGCGTTCGATGACATGCGCATGACTATTCTGATTGGTAGATCTAATGGTACAAAATAGATAATGCATGGTCATTCTGTCAACTACGTGGGCATTCCGTCAATAGGATGTTGTTGAATCGTCATGAGTGAGTAATGAAGTGTAACTTTAAAAAGTCGAGTGAGCATCCAGCAACATTTTAAAGTTCAGTGAGTAAATTAAGACACGATTAAAAGTTCAGTGAGTGAACGAAGACACGATTAAAAGTTCAGTGATTATTCAAAAAATACAAATTGCTGACATGGCGGACAACTCAGCATTGGTTGGCATAACGTATGCCATGTGGGCTCTCCGTTTGCCACGTGTGCTATTACGTCAAATGGACAGTTAAGAGTGAGTAACGGCGAGTAACGTTGTAAAGTTCAGTGAGCATTCAGCACCATTTTAAAGTTCAGTGAGTAAATGAAGACAAGATAAAAGTTCAATGATTATTCAAATATTTAACTCACAGAATCCAACCCGAAAGTTGGTAATTTATTACTTACCTAAGGTCTGGACCCGATTAACTTGATCGAACCTGACCCGCCCAAAACGTTAAATGGATTCAGTTTGTGGGCGGGTGTATCCTACGGTTGATCGGCCTCATAGCTCTAATGCAGAGACTTTGATGGAGATAGGATTTTGAGAGACGTCAAGAACCGATAATGAATAATGGATGAGAGGGAGATTGTAAGAGAAAATTTGGATAAATGAGAAAATGTTATTTAAATATATTGGTGAAAAATTAATATATGTTGATTTTTGTCGTGAGCATGACCAGTTTTAGCCAAAGCGGGTGAGGCAATCATCTCGAGTTCAAAATCGAAGAGGATTCATTTTTATTTATTAAAAAATTATGATATTGAAGTTGGTGCAAAAAAAAATTCTATAAAGATTGTCCAAAATCGAAGACGGTCCATCTTTATTACTCTGATCAATGTTGTTTGTTGTTGTTTTGTTTGTTTTTTTTTTTTTTTTTAGTTTTAAGTTAACAATTAAATCGTAAAAGATTTGATTTTTAATGCATACTATAATTTGGAAGGCTCGTCGGGAGCCTAATTCGTGGAATTCACTTCAGGCACTGAAAATCACAAGATCAGCCCTAGTCGTGAGTAGGAGTGAAAAACTCTCTAGAATCGATAATTATAATTAGGAGCATATTTTACTATACTTAAAAAATTGTAGTGTGAAAACGAATGAATAGGCCGGCTCGATTATGTCAAGTGACCTAATTAAAAATGAGTGATCCAATTGAAATTTTATAAAAATTTTGTGACAAAGAAAATAGTTGAGTGCTTTAAAACTTTGTGGGTAGAGTTGTATCAAATAAAGACTCAACTTAATTAGCTAGTCGAGAAGGTAACTTGTCTAATACCCCTTATCATTTAGGATTCTTGTCATTTTAATTTTGGCATTTTTAGCCATTTTTTTTTTATGTAAATCCGTTTATTTAATTGTTAAAATTTCAATATATTATCTAAAAAGACTATAATATTCTTAATTTTAATTAAAATAAAAACAACAAAAAACAAAAAACAAAACTAACAAAGAAAACTATAAAAAGTCTTCATCCTCTCGAACAACACACCCGCTCCTCAAACCCAAAAACCATGAGATTCTTCCACCACAAAGTAGTATCGGCAACCCAGCTGTTGCGGTGACCTCAGCCAGCCACCACCGATTCCTTTTTTTTTTTCCCTTCATCTTATATTTGTTTTTTGCTTTTGTTTTTTTATTTTAACTAAAGTTGAGGGCATTGTTGTTTCTTTTGTCAAAATTTGACTTTTTAACCGTCAAATATATGGATTTGGAAGAAAATGGTGTTTGTCACAATTGAATGATGCAATAAGATTAAGATTGAATGATGCAATAAGATTAAGAATGTCAGGATTAAAACGATATGTACCAATAATGCATGGACCCTAAATGATAGAAGGGTGTTGTGCAAATTAGTGTCAGTTTGGCGTGAATTATAAACTGATTTATTTGATTAAACTAGTTTATTTAACTAATAATGGTAAAAAATATCATGCTACAAAGATAAAATTTTGGTCAAATAAACTAGTTTATATCTATACCAAACAAGCTCTTAGCAATAAATAATATAATATTTTATTTGAAATATGGCTGATATCAAGAATAATACCAAATGGCAAACAGTACAAAAGAAAAAAAGTAAGTATAGAGTATTCCTGTGATAATATGCACTACATTTGATGTGCATTTGAATTTGTGCGGGCCAACTTCGATTTGGATAGTTAAAATTTGAATGGAGTTAAAATTATTTTTTAAGTGTTTATATTATAAGTTGTGAGTAAATATGTAGATAAAAAATAGATTGAAAGTTGGTAGCGTTGAAATTATTTTTTAAGTACTTATATTATAAGTTGTGGGTAAATGTGTGAATAAAAAGTGAGTTGTAAGTTGTAGGTTTTATAAAATATGTAGATAAAAAGTATATTTGATCAGTTTGACCAATTAAAATAATGAGTTCAGTACTACCAAACATGAACTTAATATAGTTCATTTTCTATATTACTAAACTCAAGAAACTCGTCTATTGTTATGATTTGGTACATATTGAATAAGTATTGGAAAAAGAAGAAGATAAACATCTTGATACGAGCATTACGCATTGATTAAAAAGTTGATTTAAAGTATGTTTAATAAATATTTTTGTAAATTATAAGTAGTGGATAATACGAAATGTGTGTATAAAAATAATGTTTGACCAACTTATAAACACTAACAAACATACTCTTAGACTATCATACTATGTTTCGTACACTACTAGATCTTAATGGATTAATTTGAGTATCGAATTTGACTCTCTCGAGTTAAGATGTGTGTACATTGCCTTGCTGAATTTGTGCTCTCTCAAGTTCATTTTGGTTGACAGCATATTAAGAGATTATTTTGAGATTTATCTTGACTTCTTAATATTTATATTATTTTTATATCGATATGCACTACACGAACTACACGTGAAATCAAGTAGAACAATCACCCGTACTCTTGTTACATGTGATGTTTAATTACATAATACATTTTATTTGTTTTTTCTTTTGAAAGAAATTATCAACAGTCAATCTCAAGTACTTACATGGTAAACCTAAAATTCCGGGACAAGGATGAACCAAGTACGAAATTTCAGGGGTCAAAACGAAATAAAAAGATTCTACGCGGAAGTAGAGAGATTCTGATAACTAATGGCTCGCTTCAAAAGCGGATCCGAACCGCCATTTGAATGTGATATCAAAACTGGACCGTTTTACCACTATTTCAAATTCCATTCCCTCCTTTTATTTTAAATTTAAAAATATTAAAATTAAAAATCTGAAAAAAAATTAAAATTAAAATTAAAAGAAACTGCTTTCCCTCTCATTTCGGTGACGTGTTATACATCCAACTTTTATGCCGGTTGAAACGGTCCTCTTATGGCACCTTCGATTTTCCCAAAATACCCATACTTTATTATTTATTTATTCTATGTTTCTTAATTTATTTTCATTTAATAATTTCACATTTTATAATAACTCTTGGGCCCTTTTGTTTTTGATATAAAGGTGTGTTTGATTCCAAACATTGAATTTTGTTAGAAGGAAAATGTTTTTCAAATAATTGAATTGCTAAGAACTTGTTTCAAAGAAAATAATAACAAATTTTTTCTAGAAAATAAAACATCATCCCCCCTAAGAAAATATTTTTATTGTTTTTAAGGAAAATTTTGTTTTTTTAAGGTAAATGAGAAAACGTTTTACCTGAAAAAAATACAAATAAATCAAACGAGTAGTTGGAAAATATGTGGAAAAATACTTTTTACATGAAAAAATGTAGCCATCAAACGCAATTAATTGGAAATAGGTAGAAAAATGACTTTTTCCATGAAAAATGTATTGCAATCAAACATACCCATTTGAGATATTTGATTAGATAATACTCTTTAGAATTAAAGAATCAAAAGAAATAAAATTATCCTTCACTACGTCTATTGTTGAATATTATTAATATCTTGCACAATAATTTTGTTCGATTTGTACCATCAAGAGGTTACATTTAGGTGTTAAAAAGCTACAAATTTTACACGTTAAAGAGTGTAAGAATTTGAAAATTATTGTCTTGCACATTATAATGACGGCTTGGTTTGGTATTGCTGTACTTTTAAGAGAATCAATTTTTACTGTGCTGTTGTAAGAATCAGATAAGTGCCAAACACTCTTGTTTCAAAATTGTTGTATGTTTCAAAATCAGTATTTAAGTGTTTGGTAAATAAAATTTATTTCTTGTTGTGACTATATAAAATTACTAAAATGGACACTGATTAAAATAATGTTTATTGTATTATTATTATCATCACTAGTATTGTAAATTTTATTTTTATTTTTATAACAATATTTAATATTATCAAATATTTTTCCAATGCAATATATTCCCCACAATTATTTTAAAATAAAAATATAAACTCTATTAAATCTCAAAATTTATAAAAATTACAAAATAAAAACATAGTTATATTGTACAAAAATTAATTAAATTTAAATTTAAATTATTCGTAGAGATACATTATAATTAGAATATTAATAAATATAGGACTTAAAAGAAATTACTTTAATTAATTAGAGTCAAAATTAGTATTTTGATATTAGATAGGTGGAAAAGCCAAAAAACAGAATCTGAAAAACTACAATTTTGTAATCACTTTTTTTAATTTTACCAAACGCCTAAAACAACTTCTTATTATTTGACAATCAGAAGTTGAGTTTCAAAATCAATAACAAACAGACTCTTGCACATTTCACACTTTATGCTATAAAAAAATGATAGAATTAAAAAGAAAAATAAGATTTAAATTTCATAAATATATATTCAATCTCATGAATCCCATCTAATAAAAAATAGTCAATCACAACCTAAATATATATAATGACAATTAATGTTTATCATTTCTAATCTTCTCCTCAAATATTTGATTAGCCAAAAAAAAAAAATTTAAAAAAAATTAAATTGCGACACGTGCGGTTTTAACTTATCTAATTTTCTCATATTGGAATTTGCAAAATTGAATTTTTTTTTATTCAACTTGCATTTTAATATTAGGTGGGATTTTAAAAGGGCAATTTTGTAAGACAAATTGCAAGCTTTCATCAACCAAATCGTAATCTAGGAAATTTTCTTTTGTTTATTAAGAAATTCATAGATGCCAGCTGGAAATTCGAAAATTTCCTTTTTTCACAATGTATTTATAAAGTGATAAGTATGACTTTATTTTGTATAAAAATAAAAAAGGAGTTTAAAGTAAATAAATTATTTACCAAAATTTGAGGACTCTTTAAAGCATCGGTTCTTGTCATTTTGCTTTGTGGGCTTAAATGGGTTATGTTTTTTATGCTCAGAAGTTTCGGTAGAGAGTTGAAAGTTAGTGAAAAAAAGAAAACAGTGAAGTGAAGAAGTGAATATAGAGTGACATGGAATTTGAGTAGCCTTCTTTTTTCGGTTTGTTTCTGGTATTTTCATTTTCTTCCTCGTACTTTAAGATTACGAGGGTACGTTGAATCTGTTGTTTTTCATACATTTTTGTGGGTTTTTGATTAATTTTCAAGAATGGATAATTTTGAAAACAGTGTATTACTCGTGGGTTTATGCTAATTATTGTTTTTTCACCTTATTTATTTATTCATATGCCCTTTGTAGTTTGTTATATGGTTTCTCTCCCTGCGTTATCTGGTTTAGAATACTCTTTTTTGGGTACATATTATTTGTTTATGAGATGTTGATGCTTATTTCTTTTTATTGTTTGATGCAATTTATAACGGATAAGAAACATTATGGTATGCAGAGGGACTGTTTAGTAAGCAGTTCTGTACAATTGACAAGATTTTATCATGTTTAATATTGTCGAGTATTGTCGAGTGAGGGTTTGGTTTCTTTAGTAGAATACCACTCTAAATTGGAACCAAACTTACTTTTTCTTGTGTAGTTTGATTTCTTTTTGGATATATCTGCACATCATTTTCAATCATTTTAAATCATTTTGTTCTATGATTTACGTGTGCAGTGGCAAGTTGTGAAAATGGATTCTTTTGAGGCTGTTAAGGTTGTTCATGACAGAATCTTAAGATTGGAACCGGAACATATTGCGAGAAAGATTATTGGATATATTTACTTGCAAGACCTTCCTGACCAGGAAATGATACGGTTAGCTTTAGGGCCGGATAGCTTAATCCACACCTTGATACAGAAAGCAAAAATCACACTTCGGTTAGCACCAGCTGTTTCACCTCCGATTTCTCCTTCCATGAACCCGACCCCTATATCGGATCCGTCCCTACACATTACCCTCCCACCACCAGCTTCACCACGCCCTTTTCCATTTCTGTCTGCACTTCGGAGGGTAGATCCTTATTGGCATCCTCAGATAGTTGCTGAGCAGCAGCCGATGCATACTTCACCTTTCAAATTATTATCATACTCCGATTCAATTCCTGAAGAATATGGTTTCCAAAACCAATTCCAGGGTTTGGAGGATCAGTTAGAGCTAGCCAACTCTGGGGCATCAGGTTTTCCAATTGACTGTTATTGTCCAGAAGCCACATTCAATAATCCGAGTAATAGAGGTTTGAGGAATTCTCCAGTCCTAGTGGATTACCCGGTTAAGGCTTGTCACTATTTCAACAAGGGCTTTTGTAAGCATGGCAGTAACTGTAGGTATTTTCACGGAGAATATTTTCCGGAGAGCTATCAAGATATGTTTTGTCTTAATTCATATCAATTTACTAATGAAGATCAAGAGTTCCCACCGGGGTCTCTTGAGAAATTAGAACTGGAAATCACAGAGCTAATGAAATCTCGAAGAGGTCATCCTGTTTCCATTGCATCTCTGCCGATGATATACTATGAGAAATTTGGGAGAACCCTACAAGCCGAAGGATATTTGACTGAAAGCCAAAGACACGGAAAAGCTGGTTATAGTTTGACTAAACTTCTTGCTAGGTTGAAGAACAGTATTCGGCTCATTGACAGGTGTAATTTAGATATTTCCTGGCATTTGCTGTCTGTGTATTAGTATATCCAATATTGATTACTCTTTCTAATTTTTGTGATGCAGGCCTCATGGACAGCATGCAATAATACTGGCTGAAGATGCTCCAAAGTACTCGGACATCCAGGGTGAAAGAAATGATCCTGGTCCGATTATTAGCGGCTCTCGACAAATTTACCTAACTTTTCCAGCCGAGAGCACTTTTACTGAGGAAGATGTTTCCAATTACTTCAAGTAATTCAATCTCAATCTGCCTTCTTGCTTATTTTATTGCTGTCAACTTTCATCATTATGATGTTCTCTACTTGTTCTGTGTTCTCTCATAGTACCTTTGGTCCAGTTCAAGACGTGAGAATTCCCTGCCAGCAGAAACGGATGTTTGGTTTTGTAACTTTTGTGGATGCAGATACTGTGAAGTTAATTTTGTCAAAGGGAAATCCACATTATGTCTGTGGGGCTCGTGTTCTTGTGAAACCTTATAGAGAAAAGTCGAAGCTTGTTGATAGGTATATTTTCTACTTCAAAATATTTTCTTGATCAATAGACTACACAGTCTCTATTCGCTTACGGCTCTACTGGTTATACTGTGATGGTTGCCTAAACTTTCGAAATATGACTTTATGCTTGCTGAATTTGTTGGTAGGGACTTTGTATTATAGACATGGTTCAAATTAAGATAATTATGTTGCTTTTATTTACTGCTTGACAATTTCTTTTTTTGATAAAATGCAGGAAATTCCAAGTAAAACTTGAGCATCCATTATATTATCACTCGCACCCAATAGATACCGAGTCTGAGCTTCTGGAGAGTGAGACATTTGCTTTTACGGTTTTATCTAGCTGCAAACCTAATTTACTTCTCCATTACTAGATTTGAAACTGCAATAGTTTGTGATATGTGAAGTTATATTATTTCTTTGTATGTTCATGTACAAGTGATGGGAAAAATAAAGCCGTGTGAATTGAACTTCAGAAGCATCTGCTCAAAAAGCAGTTCCTAACCTCATTGTCTTTATACTTTAACTACATTATGCAGTATAAGATTGTAGTGGACAGTATATTTGACAAAATTATAGCTTCTTTTTCATTTGGAATACTGTCTTATGATATCTAATCTACCTTACCAAACATGCCATAATGTAGTTGCATGAGGATCCTCCTGTGTTAATCAATGTTGTCAAAACTGGACCGAACCTTTGGTCCTACCGGAATAACCAGGAACAGGCCCGAAACCAAATCTGGTTTTAGGTAAAAAAAAATGGAGAGTTAGAAACCGTGAAAACAAGCCCAGAACCGACCGGTTCATGTCAGCTTATTTTATATATATATATATATATTTCTTTTCCACTGGTTCAACCTCGGTTTGACCGGAAAAGGTCGATTGCATATAATATGTTGATTCCCATTCATTCTGCTCTTTTCTTCCCCCTGTGCTTTGCTTTCTTTATATGTTTTCCTGCCACGGGCAGAAGCTATTTATCAACTCATATGTTTTTGTTCTATTGGTGACAGGATGGGAATCCTCTGGGCTACTTAGGAGGCAACTAATGGAAGAGCGTGAATGGATCCTTGAATGTGAGACGTTACGTCTCTCACAGCTCCAGGTAGCACAAAAACATCTGCTCAGTCAGTCCTGCTCGGGTTATTCAGTGGGTGCACCAAAAATGCCTGAAGGTCTCTAGTTATTTAATTTACGAGCATAAGCATCTATCAAAGTCGATTAGCTTTCTGTCAGCAATATTCATTCTATGTTGTTTATTAACGATTGGAAATCATGTGCAGATAATTCCAAATTTTCTTCTGAGCGATTCAACTATCTGTTTGATGTTCTAAACAGTGGCTCTACAAGTGATGATAACCCTAAACACTCAGTCGCAAATTGCAGTGATCAGGAGAGGTACGGAAGCCTATTTATTGAATAACTAAGTTTTAATATAAATAGTATTTTTTATTGATAAAAAAGTTGGAAATAAGCAAATTACTTATTTTGACAATAAGGTAAAAAGTTACTTCCAAAATAAGTAGCCCTTTTTATCAAAAGTAAGAAAAAAACATCATATCCAAACTAGTTTGGAAATGAAAAGTCAGTTACTAGTAGAACTTTGACCTTTTCTTAAGCTTAGCCAAACCTGCTCACTGTTTTGTGATTCATGATCAGGGGCGTATACAGACGGGGGACTCCCCTTTGGCCCTTTTTTTTTTAAGATTGGGGAAAAAAATTATATGGAATTTTTTTTTCATATATTAGCTCAGTTTAAATTTTTTGTTCTCCCCCGTCTAGATTAGTCCCTGTTTATGATTGTTAGCTTCCTTTTTCTCGATTGGTTCCGGCCTGTTAAAAGTCTTGCTTCATTCTGAGAGTGACTTAACAGTTAACAATTTTGTGCAAGATGTAGAAATCACGAGTTTTTTATTTTTGCACATTTTCAATTTGCTTACTCTCGGTTTTTTTAATTATTACAGCAATTACGGACTGCATCTCCCAGACAGCCCTTTTGCATCTGCCGTAGCTAGCAGCATTTCTTCAGTCATATAGGTTCAGAATAACTCACACAAGAACTACACAGTTTATAGAGTTTGGGTTTTAGAAGACAACATCTTTAGTTTGACAGATTACGCCTCTTTTTCTGCTTTTCCGTTCTGCTAAATTTTCCGAGGAATCAAAGTTATGCTGCAAGTACATATCGGTAAAGAAAGAAACATCAGAAGAATATGACAGAGAAGTACAAGTAAGGAATCTCTGATTTTTGCCTTTTCTTTTCGAACTCTCACTCACAGAAAGAAGATAGATATCTTAATCTTTAGAGAAAAGAATGTAATATAGGAGTTTGTTGATAATAGACTAAATAACTTCATGAAAGTGATCAGTTGACATAACAAAATGAGTTAATTATATTGAAATATTTCTTTATACAATGTAAATTTTCGTTGCTAATGATCTCTTATTCGTTTTTTAATAACAATCTAGAGGGCTGCAATTTTACTTTTTCTTAAAGCATTGTATTGCAAGATTGTTGTACACTTGATTACTTAGCGCTTGTTTGGTGATGCTTTTTAGATGATTTTGATAAAAAGAATTAATGAGATGTGTAGTTGAAAAGTTAATAAAAGTTGTGGGTCCCATTAAATGTGTTGTTAAAATTAATTGTTTTTCATGTAGTTTAGCAATGGTTTTTTATACGAAGAAATTCTATGAATGTTTGTTTTTTCCTTTTTCAATTCATGTTTTTTTATGGTGTTGCATTTGTTGAATATTACTTCATGATGGGGTTTTTATTGATTTGCATAATTGTTAATCTGATGAAGTAGCACTTTTTTTGTGGATTTTACTTGAACTATGCGTGCAACCCCTGTTGAAATAGGGGCTATGAGGAATCGCGCCACGGCCCACGGTGTCTTTATTTATCTCAGAACAAAAATTTAAATAAATACATTTGACCCATTTTCAAAAGCTTAATCTTTTTTTTAGTTCTACAACAATAGATACAAGGGTTAATTTCATCAACGGTCACTGAAGTTACCTTTAAATTATAAAATGGTCACTAATGTTCAAAAGTTTCAGTGGTGGTCACTGAAGTTAGAAATTCTTTCACTAATGGTTACTTTATTAAATTTCTAATTTAAAATGGCGATGTGGCATGATGATGTAGTATTTATTTATTGCATGGTAGTTCATATATTTTATATATTATTTATTTTAGTCACTATATTTCAATTAAGTCTTTCAAAAATTGTATCTTAGATCTTTAATCTTTTATGTTTTTATACTTTGGTCTTCAAATTTTTAATTATTTTTCAGTTAAGTCGTTCAAAAATTGCATCTTAGGTCTTTCAATTTTTTACGTCTTTACATTTTGGCCCCCAAATTTTTAATTATATTTTAGTTAAGTCTTCTGAAAAATTGTATTTTAGGTCCTTTAACTTTATACATCTTCAAACTTTGGTTTCCCAATTCTTTGATTTTAGTGGCTAAAATAAATGTAATTTTAGTGGTCAAAATAAGTGTACTTTCAATTAAATTTTTGATTTTACACTCGAATTTTCACATATATGAACATAATAATATTATAGGGTCTAACCACTAAAATGTCTATTTTTAGTGGTCAATTCTAAGTAATAAGTGCGAATTTTACACTTATTTTGACCATTAAATAGTTTATTATTAATTATATTATTTTGTTCGTTTAGGTAAAAATTTGAGTGTAAAGTCAAGGATTTAATTGAAAGTACACTTATTTTGACTACTAAAATTGCATTTAATTTGGCCACTAAAATCAAGGATTTGGAGAACCAAAGTTTGGAGATGTAAAAGGACCTAAGATGCAATTTTTAGAGTACTTAACTGAAAGATTATTAAAAATTTGGAGATTAAAATGTAAAGATGTAAAAAGTTGAGGGACCAAAGATGTAATTTTTAGAAGACTTAATTGAAAAATAATTAAAAATTCAAGGACCAAAGTGTAAAGATGTGAAAGGTTAATGACTTAAAATACAATTTTTGAATAACTTAATTGAAATATAGAAACTAAAGTGAATATTATATAAAGAACATAGATTACTATACAATAAATAAATACTACATCATCGTGCTATATCATGATTTTAAATTAGAAATTTAATGGAGTAGCCATTAGTGAAATAATTTCAGTGAAATGATTTCTAATTTCAGTGACTACCACTGAAATTTTTGAACTTTAGTGACTATTTTATAATTTGAAGGTAAATTCAGTGACCGTTAGTAAAATTAACCCTAGATGCAAAGGTCTTGAATTCAAATCTTGACATCGCCAATAAAACATGTGTGTCAGTGTCATCTATCGATGAAGAATAATAAATTAGTCTACATGTGAGTGTAGATTGATGACAAAATGAACTAGAAGACATTAATATTCTATATTACAAGTGATATTATATTTGAAATGACATCATTTCATTTGTTAGACGTAACGTGTTGATATGTGCAAAATTATTGGAATACAGCTAAACGAGGACTTGAGATCTTGAGAGAGTTGAGGTGGTTTAGTGGTGTCAAGATGGGTCAGCCGGTCGAACCCGCATCGGCCCACCTGTTTCGACCTGGAACTGCGGGCCGACCCGTGAATCGGATGAGTCATTCGCGGGCTGAAGAAGTCGAACAGCGGACTGACCTGTGAACTTGACGGGCTGTTCACTACTCAGGCGATTCGACTTTTAACTGCTAGTCTATTTTGATATTTTTTTTAATAAACGGTAGAGAGCCGTTTAAAGCGAAAGATGTGACAGATACGTGATATTTTAGTATTTAAATATATGGGGAAAAAAATTTTGAATTAAAAAATTAACAAATGTGAATTTATCATTGTTATTTATTAATTTAACATATTTGTTGCTATATATGTAAATACATTTTTTTTATAATTACAATATGTAACTAATTTTTTTTTAATAATTTCAAAAAAAATTAATTTTTATTCATACGGGTCGAACAGGGTTGAACTGTGGGCCACATGGGCTCGACCCAGATAGATCGATGAGTAGACTGGGCTCGTGTTTAATTTTTGTGGGCTGGGTTGACCCGGCCCGCAACCCACCATGGTACGGATTTTTTTTAATGCGGACTGTTACAGAACTTTATTGGAGGCAGGCCGAGTGATCCGAATTGACACTTCTAAGATGGTTTGTATCGTGCACACACACCAATGGTGTAACTTTTTGGCCCTTCTGTTTTCTTGTTACAATATTCCACGTTACTCCATTACATTATTTCAAGTTTTAGATAATTATGCCAATTTACTAGTGGAGGGAGGGGGCACTTAAGAAATATATTTGAGAGGTCATCGAGTATTTGTGCCATGAGTAGTATTTTGCTATTCCCTTTTTCTCTCTTGCACTTCTGCTATAACTTTACAAAAGATTGCTAAAGATGTTTCTGACATCAAAATACAAACTCTGGCCACTCGAGTCGGTGATCGGGGCCGGATTTGAGATTTTCAGACTTATGATCTAAAATTATATTGTGTATTTAAAATTTTTTCTTCATAATAATTTTCTGGAACTAAATCTATAAATTCAATTAATAATAAAACGACGAACAAAATGAATATATAAAATATTTATATTTATAATTAAATAATAAGACGGAAGATATTTCAAATAATCACTTAATTACTATTAATATTATAGTTTTAGAAGTAAAAATATTAATTAAATTTGCATAATCAAAATGTTTTACCATTATTTTCTCAATTGATAACATAGTCAATTTATTGATTTTTTTTATTATTTATTATTTTTTGTGACATAGTTGATTGGAGATAAATCTTTATCAACTTCAATTTGAAAAAACTTGTTTTTACAGATGCAACTGTAACTGGTATAGTCAGCAAGATTCTGTAAGTAACTTGTGCATTTGAGAAACAACCACCTATTTTCTTTAAATATTTCAGCACATCGACTTCTCTTTTTATTTCTCGTGGTAAAGGGCATTTCAAGATTGTCAAATTTAAAAATAAATCATATCCATTAATATAGAACAATCAATGTGGATAATACTTGTTGTACACCCACATTTACCTCCACACTTACTCTCACACATATCAAATAATGATTTGTTGAAATCATTAATTAATTGGCCAAATAAATAAAGTAAGTAAATCATCATTTGACATATATGAAGATATAAGAGTGGAGATAAGTGTGGGTGTACAATAGACTAAAATAAACAGCATCAATAAACCAAACAGAGTTTAAAAAATCTGACCAAGAACAGGAAACTCAAGTGAGATTCAGAAACCATAAGTCAAATTAACCAAATTTAAACTCTGAGAACAAGCTGCCTGCACCCCGTTACCAATCAAACCAAAATTAATTAAGTCAAAAGTACAAAATACGAGTTTACTAGAACATGAACGCAAAATAAGGAACTCTAAAATATATATTATTACAATTGAATTTTATTCTTAGTACTCTCAAAATATGGAGTACTCGGTATTCTCTATCACTATTTAATTGACAAATGTATTGAATAACTGGAACCTACGACCCAAAAACATTTAATTACAATTTGATAAGATGAGTATTACTTAACAAGTGTCCTCCACCAGAAAATTGAAGATTCTATCTATTTAAAAAAATAGTTTTAATTTTTTTGGTAACTGAAAAGTCAATCAATTTAATTTTTTTTTTGGTAACCACTAATGAGAGAAGAAGATAGTGGCTAACAATTAGCTATCATTAATTTTTTTTTTTTTTTGATAACTGAAAATGCAATCAATTATTAACATGGATGAAGCAGTGAAAATAAAATATATACAACCAAAGAGAGAGAAGAAAATATTGAATCTAATTAGCAGTTTTATATTGTTTGGAAACTCAATAATCAACTTTAAATTAGGACAATTTTGTTATTTGCCTTACTTTAAAAGTTAAAAAATGCATACTTTTTTAACTTTTTAAAAATACTTCATTTTCATTAAAAAAATATATACTCCCTCCGTCCTAAATATATAGGTCACATTTCTTTTTTCTCTAGTCCCAAATATATATGCTTGTTTCTATTTTTGAGGTATTTTTTTTGTTCCTTTACTAAAATACTCTTATTTAATTTGCTTATTTATAACCATTTTTTCCAACTTAATTTTGAAATTGTACATTAAATAATACTCATTAAATAAGGGTAAATTAGAAAAACTATTGGTAAAATTTACTTTTTCAATAACATTCTTAATCCGTGTGAAAAATTCAATCAGCCTATATATTTGGGACGGATGGAGTATATACAATTTACCTACTTTTATGATTTTTCAAAAAATATCTCATTTTCATTTAAAATCATTTTTTTTTCAATTTTTTTTTTTGTTGAAAACTACATTGTTTACACGTGGTAACATAATGTGTTATTTTTTATTAAAAAATCAATATTTTGCACGGATAACATGTGGTGTTATTTGAGACCCGATTAGCTCTCAAATCTGGAATCATATCAAGGCATGGCTTGGCATTTCGAGAGCAATGACAACTATTTCTAGTGCCTTAAAGTAGATTAAAAAAGAAGTGAGAGGAACTTCATGGCAGGGTAAAGTCAAGAAAATCGCACTTGCATGTTCCATCTATCAGATTTGGACTGCCAGGAACCGGAATTTTTTTGATGACTTGACCCCCAGTCCAGATAGTATCATTAGATAGGTCAAAACACATGTATACAAGATCATATTTTCATCGTATCCTAATGTTTTGATTTGTTTTGTCCAATTTCTTGGGGATGCTCAGTATAGTTATTTACTTTAAACTAGACTCTAGTCTTTGAGTTCTTTGCCTGGGAATACCCAGTGTATTAGTACAATTAACTTTTGATCTATATAATTTACATTTACTGATATAAAAAAAAAAAAGTTGTGTTATGATATATTACTTTTTATTAAAAGATCAACATTTTACATAGGTAAGATATTATCTTATGGTACTTTTTATTTTTTTTAAAAAAAATATCAACGCTATACATGAATACCACATTGTGCTACCATATGTTATTTTTTTATCTAAAAAATCAAAGTCATACAGGGCAACATGTTGTGTTACTATATGTTACCTACGTTACTTGGCCATTGCAAAAATTCACCACCCCACCGAAAAATCAACCACCACAATCATCATTGCCATCTTCCATATCTCACCAACAATGGCAATCGCAGCTAGAATCAAAGATGCACAACTACCACTATCACAAGGATTGACTTTAAGGCACCTTCACTAAAACATCAATCATCTTCCGCCACCATCATCTTCTCCACTTCTGCTCGTCTTCGCCTCCAATATGTACCATCTTCGATTTTATCATTATCACCACCACACTCCTCAATATTTTTTGTTGATTTCACTCCATCGAGTCGCAACCTACCACAGTTTCTTATCCACGTCCCTCATTCAATTTGCACGACCCATCACCTTCTTGGTGATTTGCCACCATTATCGAAAGCCTCTCATTTTTAAAGTTTCAGCAATTTCATCCCAAAAATCTGCATCATATTCTCCACAAAATCTACATTCAATCACTTACAATAAAACTAGAAAGAAAATTTTGAATGTTGCTAATTACACTCTTTCTTACAAATCCACCAAGCATTAAATTGCCGAAAACATTAAATCGTCGAAAATTGTGACTTGTATAATTGGAAACATTAAACTGCAGTCTGAATTTGTCCCACCTATTACCTCTATGACGAGGTGCAAAAGGGTTTCATATCTATTATAAAATCTGAAACCATATAAAAAAGATGAGTGCAATCAGTAGTAGAGCCATGATCTTTGGAGTAGAGAGTACTACATAAAAAAAAAATATTTGCACTTCAAGATCGGACTACTACCGAAAAAAATTGTACTTCAATAAATTGAATTTTTTTGGAGTAGGACCGGATTCTCCCTACATCCATCCCTTCAGGCAATGCAATGGTTAGTGGTCGTGGTGTTGGTTGGTAGCAGCGTAGAGCGGTGGTGTCATCAGAAAGTGAATTTATTCAAATTTGAAACCAAATTTGAAAATGTAGTGGAGAAGGTGGTGGTAGTGAGTCTAGTTTTCGTATCTAAAACCTAATATTAAAATGTGGTAGAAGTCTGTGGATAAGGTTGTGACGAAGAAAGGTGGCGATAATTGGTGGTGGAGACGTCGACAATGTGGAATGCGATGACTAAGTCGTCGAAGATGATGGGAGGTGGAGGCATGTGGATGCTGGGTTTGTCAAGTATTTATACAATGTAAAAGACAATATTTTTCATTATGTATTTTTTGGGTTAATTTCACCGGAAGTCACTGAAGTTTCAGTGATATTACAAAACAATTACTCAAGTTACAATGTTTAAGTGTCGGTCACTGAAATATATTAATGCGTTCACCAACGGTCACTCTGTTAGATTCTATCATAAATTGATGATGTGTTACCGTTAAGTGTCCAAGTGGCACACAATCGATTGACATTCGGCAAAAATTGACACAACTTGTACTTAATGTACTGATAACAATAAATTTAGACCACAAATATGAGGACCTGCCTGTAATTTTTGGGCCATATCTAAATCAGATCTCCAAATTAATTTGGCGGGGTTGGGAGATACGCTTCAAATTACACTACACCTACTCCAAAAAACCAATTAGCACCAACTTTTTCAATTTTTCATAAATAGTACAACTCAAAATCGGTAAAAAAAAAAAAAAAAAAAAAAAAAAAAAAAAAAAAAAAAAAAAAAAGAACTCTCAAGTAGGCCATTTGGGTTTGCTTTTAGTTTTTGGATACCGGTTATGGGAGTTTTTTTAAAATATTGGGTATAGATGTTTATGAGGAGTCCAATTTTGGGTGATTTTTAAAAACAGTCAAACATATGCCTAGGAGTGTATTATCCAACAGTTCTGAATTTTTTTTTAAAAGAATAAAATTACATATATACCTCATATATTAAAAAAGTAAGTATGTGTAAACAATATGGAGTAAATGTGTATGTCACTTATTATTATTCAATATCTCGAAAAGAAAATATATACAAAAAATTTCGAAAATAATTCAATAGCACATAAAAAAATTATTTGAGTAGAACAAAAAATTAATTTGTCCCCAAAGAGTTGTCTTTTGAATTTGGCTGCTGCAGAAGAGGAGAACGCAGTGACTTCAAATTGTGTGTTTGGAAAGAATAGGAAGAAGGAAGTATGTATTTTGGGTTTACGGTAGATTTGAAAATAACTGTTTTAGATATGGTAAAATTTGAAGAAAATTTGAAAAAAACCAAAAACTACCGATTTTGAAGATTATACATCCTAAATTACTCTACACTAGTTTTTGATGGTTTTCCAGTGATATAAAAAACTAATAAAACTAATAAGCACCGATTTTTTAACTTTTCATAGATAGTGCCACTCAAAATTGGTTAAAATCAATGAGGGAAAAAAAAACCTCCCAAGGCTCTTAGTGATGAGGAAGAGAGAAACGAAGAAAAAAAAATTAGAAAAGAAAATGAACAAAGTTGAATTTGGAGAATTGAAACACAAATAATAATGCTAAATGATATCGTTTTGTAATTTAAGAAGAAGGAAAAAAAAATTTTAACTTTTTTTAAAAAAATGAGGTATTTGATATAATTAACTCTTTTTATAAGTTCAAAAATTCGAGCCACGTACATATTGGAATATTTGCATGCTTCACTTGAGAAATAATATTGAGGCGGATACATCTGAAAAGTATTATGATGGATTAATGTGAATAATATTCTTTTATTTTTTAGTCAAAAAAATACCATTTGCACCACCTGTATAACTATATGGGGGTAGAAATGGGTTTAATCCGAAAAAACTAGTATAAATTTTATTTTTTACTAAAATATCAAAACAATATTTTGGTGATGATGTGCTTTGTGCCAAGCTTGTGGGCTTCAGCTTGGGCCTAATTCATCCGCTATATGAACAAGGTCAGAAGAAACAAGCCCAGCCCACAACCACAGCTCACTACATTTCCCGGTTCAGAAATGGCGGATTCAGCTTCCATTTTCTAAAACCTAAATCCCATCCGATCGAGAAGACGAAGAAGAAGATGAACACAGACATTACGGCATCGGCGAAGCCGGAATATCCCGTTATAGATCGGAATCCTCCCTTTACGAAGACGGTGGCCAATTTCAACACCCTGGATTATCTCCGTCTCACCACCATCACCGGCGTCTCTGTCGTCGTCGGCTACCTCTCCGGTACTCCTACTATTCATTCCTCATTTCTGGTTCATAATTAATTGGGAGGTCTCTCAACTTTGAGCGAATTTTACAAAACCTTAATGAGTCTAAGTGGCAGAACTCTTTTTCTAGGAATGTTTTATCAATTTATTTCCATTTGGATCGGTTGCAAATTCGATTTTAGTTATTCAACTTCTTTTACCGAACTCATCTGTTAAGTTTCGATTTTGTTTGACGTTTTCCCTACATGACAGGTTTTTCTTATGTCAACTCTTCTTGACTGTAGTTTGCTGCATTGGCTAGATGACTATGCAAACTTGTGCTTTTAACACGAATAGAATGCTATTAAAATGCAAGTTTTCATATAGGCTCCTGTTATATAAGCAGGAATTTTACAAGTTCAAATGCCTGATTATATCATAAGTGGATAAGACAACTAACAAGCTCCATTAACTTCAATACTGTTCATGTAAGAAAATATGTTTGCCACATAGAAAAGGACGTGTTATTGATGGCCACACTGAAGCGAAATAGAAACTTCAGTGATAGTTTGAAATAAATTAAATAAAACAGAAAGAAAGAAAAAGAAAGTTGAGTGTCTAAAATGAAATTTCGCACAAAGTTGGGTGACCTCGGGAGTTTTTACCCAATTAATTGATTATTCAAAAAGATCTGTTGTTGATTGTCTTTTTTCTTTCGAAAATTGATAATAGGAATTAAGCCGGGTATAAGGGGTCCATCAATGGTGACAGGTGGTTTGATTGGGGTGATGGGAGGATTCATGTATGCGTACCAGAATTCAGCCGGAAGACTCATGGGATTTTTCCCCAATGAAGGCGAGGTTGCCAAGTACAAGAAACATTCATTCTAGGGATTATATGATGCTTTCTCTTTACATAATTTCAAGGAGAAGCTTAGAAAATTTGGGCAGGGTTCTTTATTTTACGCTCTTTTGTATGAGGATTTGCAAGTTTTCTTGCTACTCTCAATAATCAAATCGTGACGTGAATTGCTCATTTTGAAAACGCTTGTTATTTCAATGTGTAATTGCTGAACTGCTTGGCCTCGTGAAACCATTTACTTTTCCTGATTAAATTGCTCTTTGTTAGAACTCCAATGGTTATTTTCTGTGAATATATTGCCTAAGTTTTGATTACTGATCCTTGCAATGTTGGTGATGGTAATAGAGTTCTGTATCAATGCTGAAAAGTTCGTAATTAGTAATTTTGCAGCCACGCCTTTTCCTGATTCTGTGACATAATTACTGCTCTTTGATGCCTGCCATCTTTTATAGTCGTTTGGTTGTAATAGGGGACAAAGATGGCAATATTGTCTTGATGAGGCATTCTCACTGGCCGAGTTCGTGATGCTGATATTTGTGGATAAAACAAACGACTCAATTGATTGTCCACATAGTGAGTAACTGCTGAAGAATATTTGAGCTAGGTTAATATAATCTTGTTTGAGGCCGTCATTAGTGGTAAGAATACCTCTTCTAGTGGATAAGCTGCTTGAAAAGTTAAAGATTATGCTATAGAAAAATGCTTAATGGTTTACAGTTGCTTAAAAAATCTCAAACGTGAGAAGAACGCAGCTCTCTAAGGCTTAAAGCAGAATACTGTTACGATTATTATTTTATTGTATGTTTTATTTATTCTTTTTGAATTAGTCTATGGTCTAATAGGGGTTTTTATTAGTTGTTTAATGTTAGCTAGTTAGCAGGTAGTGGAGCTAAACTATGCTCCCCAATTTTAGGATAGTATTTTTTTGTATGAAAGTCTCAATCATGAAGGAATAAAGGGTCGATGAATAATTTCTACATATGTAGCGTTTGTCTTGGGAGGTTATTGGTTCCTCGAAAACAAGTACTGTGGGAGGTTTGGGTTTCCTTGAATTAACAAAATCGTTGATTTTTGATTTTCTTGTTACGAACTGTTTGTGTTCGTAACAAATACAAAGCCCTTAAGTGCACATTTGATATATTTTTTGATAGAATATGATCTTATCATTTAACATTCTTGACTTTGTTGGAGGAAATAGTTTTTGGATAGAATATGATCTTCTCTTTAACTTTCTCGACTTATTTATTGAAAATGGTTTTACTGGATATTGGAGATCGTCCATTGAGGCAGATTGAATCAAAAGTTTATTTCTAATTCCACATTATTTTGATCCTCTACCCTCATCTCTAGATTCTTCAATTACCAATTCATTGGTAATATGTTTCTGCCTCTGTTGGCTAGTCCAGGTAACGCTATTGTGAAGCAAAACCAAGGCGTGAAGGGCAAGATGTAAAAATTGGATACATATCATTATGCTTATTTTTATGTCCCAGTAATATAATTAGGGAGGAAAATAAGGTAGCTCACAAGGATTCCACATTGACTTCTATTCTTGGTTAATCCTTAGTGACACAATAAGTTTTTAAGTTCTTACAATTGATTTGAAGGTAGTTTCTTTGAGGCATGGAAGCGATGGAACAGTTCAACGAGATTTCTTGCTTTTTACTTTTTCCAAAATAAACTTCGAGTTGCATGTTTGACTTTTATGGTGATCAATGAGGACGAGTGGACTCAAATTGTATTGGAGGAACAAATGTTTACGTGGTTGCATTAGAGAGCACTACATTATTATTGGCTCGAAACATATTGATGCAGAATGTTTATTCTCGGTGATCATATCCTCCTATGTTTTACGAATGGGACTTTCTTCTTTGTTCTGTCTAAGGCTTGTTCGGGCAAAACGAACACCAATTGATTTAGTTGGAATTTGTATACAAATCGGACCAGGAGTAGCGTGAAGGTTTATAACGTATTGGTTATTTGTATCCTCTTGATTTATCTTGACAGGTCTCTTAATTCACCAGCCACCAAGCTTGTTGGAATGGGGGTGAACATGGAATTTATTGGAGTTTTTGCCAACAAAATTTGTGCTGGAACTGCCACAAGTATTCCACTCCGCTATCTTCCTTTTGCTGAGATTGCCTCACTTTTATGAACACGGTTCTTTTTACATTTGTGGAAAAGATGTTCCAACCAAGTAAGTATTATCATTATTTTATGGGCATTTGTCCCCTTCCGAGTTAAACTCCCCAACTACTGTAAAGCGTAAAGGTTAACAAGTCTTTTTTTTTTATAGAACTACAGTAATTTTTTTTATAAAATAATATTTTTTGAGACTAGAAAAATTTATTTTTTTAGCGGAGTTATTAATTTAAATAGTGTTTTATATTTTTACGGGACATTTTTTATTTGTTTTAACCAAAATACATGTACTATAAATAAATAAAAAATAATGAATATGGTCAAAAGTTTGTATATGCCTACATAGAAACTTAAAAGTTAACATCTAAATTCACAAAAACATTAATGTTGAACATTTCTCTTGCCTCTGAATTAGAGATGGCAATGGGGCGGGTTCCGGGTGGGTCGGCCCCGCCCCGTCCCACCCCGCGCCCTGCGAATTTGCGGGGCGCGGTGGGCCGTTGCGTTGGACTCGCCAACAGTTCTGCGAATTTTTTTTTTTTTTTATTGAAAAATAATTAAAAAAATATATATATATATATACAATTTTTTTAAATATTTGTATTAAACAAAACAAAAAAATTATAAAATTTGAGTTGTGGTGTAGTGGTTAAGGTTAGTAGTTTATAAGTTTTAACTTGGGTTTGATTCTTCTTTAGTCCATTTTTAGTGAAAATCATAATTTTTACTACATTTTATGATTTTTTTAAATAAAAAAAAAAAAAAAACTTTAGAGGCGGGGCGGGGTTGCCCCGGACCCAGCCCGAGGCAGAAAAATCTGTTCCAAACCCGCCCCTATTGCTTCGTGGCGTGGCGTGGCGTGGCGTGGGGCGGGGCGGGACTAGGCGGGGCGGGGTGGGGCGTGGCGTGGGGCAGGTTCGGGTTGGTAGGTTTTTTTGCCATCCCTCCTCTGAATATAGATATCAAATATTCAACTGTGGTGCTGGGATTATTGGAAAGCTATTTTTCTAGCCTCCCAATAGATATCAAATATTCAACGTAGTTTTTATATTAACATCTCGGAAAGCTAGAAGGTAGGATCGGAGTAATAAATTCCCAAAAAAATTAAATTATTAAATGCTATCAATTTTATTAATACTGTTTGAAACATTGATGTGACAATGACATTGCAAATTATGTGAAGTTATTTCTAATCTACACTATTAGAATGTGATGAATATCGAGTATTTTTGAATTATCTTATAGAAAATGTTGCGGTGATAGAATCATCTAGTGATGAATCTATTATTAAAGGGGTGCTAATTTTTTGATGATGATCATGATCCATATGATAGCTATGTTTTATCGATTCTTTATTCAAAGTGGGCATTTCAAGCTGTCGTAATTTTAAATAGTTACTTTTTACAAAATGAAAAAAAAAATATAACAAATGTGGTGATTGCTCTGCAAAACCTTAAGAAGGGGGTTCCGTTCATTTTGAGTAGATAGAAGAAAAAATAAATGAATTTAGATGCATATTTTAAAATAGAGCTTGATTGAAAAAATATAAATTTTCAAATAAAAAGTTTCTTAATATGTATTATCAACTTTTATATATCTAATCAATTATTCTTTAAATGTTCATTGGGCCTTAAAATTTTTTAAATAAAATTAGAATTTTATACATTTAGCGTACTGACTCAAATTAAGACTGAAAAATCATATTATTTAAACAAAGTTATTAACTTGTTGAGGTTTTACCAATGTTAATAAAATTGACTCGGCTTTGCCGGTTCGACTGGTGAAACTGGGAACAGGGCTCCAAGTTGGGCTGGTTAGGCAAAAAAATTCTCTATTTAAAAATATATTGATCTTCCCTCTATTGAGGAACCTATAAATTGTTCTCGATTTCACCCAATGTTAACTTGTGAAATCAGTAACTGGGCTCAAAGCTGGATTGGTTATGCAGAAAAATCCTCTATATAAAAACTTGCCCAGTTTTGAGAAATTTGTTAAACCGTTCATTGGTTTTAAAAATTATTTCTTTCCACAATTAATTGTAACTTACCATTGAAATTCTTCTATCTCCCTCTACGAAATGGATAAAAAAATTCAAAAATCAAAAAATTTGCTTTTGAACAGTTTTTGATTTTCAACAACTTTTTTTTTTTTTTTTTTTCATTTTTTTGATTTTTTTTGTAAATTTTTTTATTCTTTTATTTTCTAAAAAATCACTGGGCAACTCCAGTTTGACCCTTAATCTTTTCTCTTTTTCGAGTTGGTTTTTAAAATATTGGTTTCACCGGTTTTGAAGGGAAAATTTTAAAAACAAAATACCCTTCTTTTCATATTTAATTTATGTCAACTCGTCTGGTTTTGAGGAACCGTTATTAAGTTAATTATATTTTGTAATTAGATTGAGTATCACTTTGTTTTGTTGATTGTATTTAATTAGTTTTGCTAATTGTATGTTTTGAGTGGCTAATGCAATTTTTGTGATTTTAAAAAAACTTACTTTTCATTTTAAAATTTTTTTTTGTAAATTTTCTTTCTATTTTTAATTTTTTAAAAATCATCGATCGACCCAGGATTATTTGGCTCTTGACCCATTCATTTTTCGGGATGCCCGTGTCATCTTTTAAAACATTGAATTTTACTATGGGAAATTTTCACAAATAAGCCATCTTATGTTATTATTTATAAAAAAACTGTAACATGTTTTTTATTCCAAAAATAATGGGTTTCATCTAATTTTTAATTAATTTTTTAATTGACTAAATATTGTAACAGAATCCTTAATTATCTCATTTACTATTTTGATTAAGATTTTATATATTACTAATTAAGACATTCTCTCTCATCAATCTAATCTCTCTCCTATTTCTCTCTCTTTCATTATTTACAATCATAATAATTTCAACATCTACAATAAATTGCAACTCGTCTCGGCCAACTGCAAAGAGTCTTCTTTATGCAAATCGTGTCCAATGATAATATCCCCATATTTATAATGGAAACAGATTTTTATAACATCGTTTGCAACAGATTAATAACAAAGACAACAAAACAGATTTTTGTAACATTGTTTGCAACAGATTAATAACAGAGACAACGAAACAGATTTTTGTAACATCATCTGCAACAGATTAGTAACAAAGTCAATGCAAACTGATTTTGTAACAACGTTTGCAATACATTAATAACAGAGACAACGGAACAGATTTTTGTAACTTCTTCTGCAACAGATTAGTAAGACAATGCAAACTGATTTTGTAACAATGTAGGAATAGGGACAATGCAAATTGATTTTGTAACAATGTTTGCAACAGATTAGGAACATAGACAATGCAAATTACTTTTGTAACAACTTCTGCCACATATTAATAAGCACATATTCGCCGGCGACTTCCTTCAATATGTGCATCCACATACAGTTACTTTGTCCGGCGACTGAAATTTCTACAAATCGAGGGGTGATTGTTACATCTGTTGGGTATCTTTGTCTAGCGACTAAAATATCTACAAATTGGAGGTTAGGCTTTCACATAGTGATGAAACCCTAGAGATTAGAGAAATAAGATTATACTGTTGGCGGCAATGTCAGCGATATGGATGTGATGAAGAGGGATAGAGAAGATAAATATGGTATTTTATCTCTTCCACGATTTTCTCTCTCTCTCTCTCTCTCCGCGAAATTAATGGGGATAAATATTGTGTTTCCTTTTGTAAATATTATATTATATAAATATATAAATAATATATAAACAATACCCAATATTTTTAAAATAAAAACATAAGAAAAGTAAATTTAACAATATATTGTATATACATAGTAAAAGATGTAATTTTCTCTTTTTTTACTATAGCCATTTAACTGTCTAAAGATATAGTTTTGTTATGGTGAACAATGGTGCCCTGTTTTGCTAAAGCCCATTAAATATTGGGCCAAATAACAGAGGCAAAGACAGCCTACTTGCCTTCAAGCAGAATTGGGTTTTTGGCGCGATACAAATCGACGTGGACGAATACAAACGTCCCAACTCTATGGCAGTAAATTAATTACTCATCGAATCGGTCGAAGCCGAATCTTAACGCTACTAATTTCTGATTCTCCGGCGAATCGGAGGCGAAAATGTCCAGTAATCTGACTTTCCCGATGGAGACTATTTCTGTCAATTCACCCATACAGGCTTACCCTAGTTCAAGAAGAGGCTTCACCACTAATTATCCCCAGAATTATGGGTTAAATTCCAGTCCCGCCGCTGCCGGCAATCCTGCAGCCGCAAATCTTCGATCAATTTCAAGAAGCCTCCGCGCCGTCAGCGACGTTTCCGCCGTCACTGCAGACCCGGTTCAGGCGGAGATTACTTGGCAAATTGTGGTTGGCGCTTTGGGTAATTTTAATTAAATAAAATACAAGCATTATGTATTATTCGACGTTATTTCTATTTTCCATTAATAATTAAAATAAAAATAAAAAGTATGTTTAAATTTTTTCAGCTGGTGTTACGCCTTTTGTGGTGGCTGGAATTGAGTTCAGTAAGAGAATTGTAAGTAACTTTGGTTCATCGCATTATTTTGATCTTAATTTTTTGCATACATTGTCGATTCGTGTGTTCATTGACACAATTTTTGAAGTTATATAAAATTATACTTTTATATATCATGTCTTTATTTTGATTTTGATTTTTAAACATAATTAATGCTTCTTCTTCTTTTTTTTTTTTTTTTTTTTGTGGTTTTAATTTTGAAATTACGAGATTAATTTTTTTTTTTTAAATTGAAGGAGTGATGTAGTTTGAAAAAACATTTCCAAAATACAAAATGGGATTTGCTACCTTGTTGACATGTGTCTAAACGGAGAGCACCTCTACATGCGTCATCGTTTGTAGCATGTTTGTAAGTGGTTTTTCAGTTTAAAAGTTACTCAAACGTTATTTTTATTTATACATTCTAGACGCACAATTTTTATTAATTTTTTATCTATACATGTCGTAACACACACTGCTGCTTATAATCTAAAGAAAATGTTTGGTATGTTGAATTTGACAAGATTAAAGGTTAGATGTGTGTAAATGTTTGGTTCGTCGAATTATTTTTATTAATTTTTTTTTTAAAGAAAAAATTTACCAAAGATATCAAAATTGAATATTAGTAATTAATATACCATACCATGGCAGGTGGCACAGAAGAAATGTAAGGTCTGTGGAGGCTCGGGGCTTGTTTTGAGGGATAAGAAGTACTACTTCCGATGCCCTGGCTGTGGTATGTTTTGTATTACCTATTAAGTGGAAATATCAAATATTTTTGCTTACTTGTGGGTGTCATTTAAAAAGATCGTTCTATTGGGTGATGTTATGCTATGTGTTATTCATAGTGCTACTGTAGAGAATACTTTATTCGAAGATGATGATGGTGCAAATACATTATGTGCTTTTAATCTAACTCATACTGAAGAAACTTATTTAATACTCACCTTACAATAAACAAACATTTATGCAAATCTAGTCTTTAATCTTGTCAAATTCGACGTATCAAACATTTACACACATCTAATCTTTAATTTTGTCAAATTCGACGAACCAAACATTTACACACATCTAACCTTTAATCTTGTCAAATTCAACATGCCAAACATTTACACATCTAATTTTTAATCTTATCAAATTTGACGTACCATATATGTCAACGAGGTAATGCTCATTTTCAATATGCCTAAAAAAGAGGTCATGAAATGGTGTTTATGTTTAGTCCATTCTTTTAGAACTTTGGCTATTCCACTTGTGGACTTAAAATTTTCATTTCATTTTTATTTTTCCCAGGTGGTTTTCTACCATGGCAATCATGGAGGAGGTTCTTTACTGGTTAAAACCCACTCCTTTATATACAAAGAGAACAACTTGAAACAATGAATGTAACGTGCCCACTGCCCATCTTCAATCCAATGTAGCCATAAAATAAGCTTATTCTTTTTATTTTATGATATGATAGATTTGAAGAATCCAAACATTATATTTACTGTCAGTTAATGTATTTAAACACAGATTTTACTGTTTTGCACCTCCCATACCTGAATGGAAACGACTGTTGTTACGATTTTGATGGCAAACTAATTGCCATCAATGCCAGGAGATCTAATACTACATACAAAACATGCACTTAAATTGTACGCAAGATATTGAAGCATTAGTAATTTACATTGAGATGCAGCGCTTCCAATTTTGCTAAACAAACAACTGAAAAATAAAAGTTTAATTTCTATATAATATATATTTTCTGAAAAGTCGGTTTACAATTTTATGGGCCCGTAACTACTCTTCCAAGGTTTTGAGGACATTGGTTATAAGGGTGTATAGGCTGAGTCTGAAAGTTGTGATTTTCAAGACCATTCTCTCTCTTTCCATACAGATTCAAGCCACCATTTACAATACCATAGCATGCTGAGATTTGTTCGTTAGTTCTATTCTCCACTACACGGTTAATACCAACCCCGAGATCAAGGCTAATCGAGTTATTATCTTCTGGCCTGGTTCTTGAGGTTCCACTCACCTGTGCGTTTCCCAAAAATTCGTGGCTGCTGTTCTTGGCAGTCGGAACATCATGGTTGTGTTTACCCTCGTATGTAGTTATAACTGCTTTCGGGTCATGGGAAGCCCTCTCGACGTGTTTCCTGACAGGGCAACCAGCACTTGTGCACTTGTAATAACTCCTGAATTGCAGATTCAAGTACAAGAAATAAACTTTTGAAGGGCAGGAAAATGTTGCAATCAAATGTTGCTTGATCGCAAGTACGAATATGAAGAAAAAATATAAGCAAAGTTTTTCCTTTTCAGACATTGGGTTGACATGCAAATTAATTGTGGTTATCAGCAACAGCTAGATACAATGAAAAAGGTCAATCAAAATTGTAGTCTTAATTCCTATAAACTCAACTTTATTCTTAAAATTTTATCCAAAAAATAATAAGTTACTCTTAGTGTCTACATGTTCTGTGCTTGAGCTTGAATATGTACATATATTTTTAAAGATAATTGTTATATAAAAATTTATTCATATATAAAGTACATCAGGATAACAAGTAGTTCCCTTCCCTTTCTTTTGCCACGTTTCGCTCAAAGAGGAGAAGAAAATAATTTCCAAACACAGAAATGTAGTTGATGGTAAATAGAAGTCAGGTTAGTATTTGTGGATCATAAAGAGAATTAAAGCATAATTTAGCTAGCAGCAACAAACCATCTTAAGGTGTTCCCAACTTCCCAATGAGTACGGATGACAATTGAGCAGTCTCCTTCAGTGACTCAAGATTTGTAACAGTGACTGCAAAGAGTTTTGGGATTTGGGAGTGGTGATGCTTTACCAATCGACCTTAGTTTTTAATCCAAATCAGTTCATAGCTTGTAAAGAAGAGTGTGTAGATTTCTAACTTTCTACGGTGGGATACACTAAATTGCACAGGCACTTTACTTTCTTTTCTTCCAGGTGTGACATTGCTGGGGATGGAGTTGTTGCAAAAGTTACAGCAGTGAATGGAGTGTGGGATATTGCCATGCCGATGGTGTCCCTCTCAATGATAATATGTGCAAAGCAAAGGCTCCAAGATCTGATATCCTAATAATCCCATTACACAGTTCAGAGTAAAGTGGAAAGAGCTCGGATCATTACACTACTTCCTCGGATTGAAGCTCACAAGGATGCTACTGATTTATGCTCGTCTCAATTCAAATACATATCAGATTTGCTAAATAGGACTAAAGATGGAAGGGCCAAGATATGTTCAAATGGTAAACTCTCTCATGCTTTGAAGGAGATGAAGTGGAAGATTCAAAGATCTATCATAGTACATAGGATCCCTGCAGTACTAATAGTGACTAGACCAGATATTTCATATGCAGTTAAGCAAGTTGACTCAATTCTAGGCTTGTAAGAGAGTGCTGAGATAACTAAATGGATTTGCATATGGAGATTAAGCGAGCTATCCTGATGGGAGATCAATTCACTTATAAGCATTACACTGCTGTACAGACTAGGAGCTTCCTATGTGTTTCTTGTCAATTGTTTGGTGTAGTGGTGTTCTAAGCAGCAAATCGTTGTGGCACCCATCGAGCACAGAATCTGAGTACAGGGCCCTAGCAGACGTTGCTGCAGAAATAGTTGGGAGTCTCAGACGGCCATGCCAAGGAGGCCCTATTTAGGAAGTGCCAGCCCTGCCTGGCATGTGGCAGACAATTCTCTGTCCCGGACATTTTTCAATTTTTTCTTTAAATGTTAAAATGAAAAGGTTAAAGTATTAAACAACCCTCCTAGATTAAAGGGTGTTAAAAAAAGGGTCAGCCCTGTGGACCACAGGGCCTCATAAGCCCTGCACAGCCACGCCACTAGGCAAGCTGGCCCTAGGGCCGAGTTTATAGGACCGGGCCACCGGTACAGTCCCATTTGACACCCTTAGAAAAAGTATGGCTGAAGTCTTTGCTAACAGAACTCGGAATTCAGCTGCCTTACTCTCCTATAATCTGGAACTTGGGAGCAACTTTGAGATGCACTTCGTGTGTGATATGTTCTCAATAAACAGGTAAAAATCAAATTTGTGCAAACTTGTGATCAACCTAAAGATGTATTAACTAAAAGCCTATTAGTTGGCTGTTTTCTCAAAGATGGAAGGCAAACCCAGGGTGGTAAACTCCCCCATCCATTTGAAGGGGCGAGTTAAGGAGTTATTTGATGAATCAAGCCATTCCCGCTCGGCACCAAAAGACCCGAGTGTATGTTTGGTAGTGCTGAAATTAATTTTATAAGGGTGTGTTTGATTGCAAGCAAGAAATTTGGGTGGAAAGAAAATGAATTCCATGGAATTGAATTGCCAAGAAATTATTGATTGGAAAATAAGATAAATTTTCCATGGAAAATAAAACCTCATCGGCCCCTAAGAAAATATTTTCCTTGAAAACAAGGAAAATGAGGCCAAAACAAGGAAAATGAGAAAAGATTTTATATGGAAAAAAAATGTTGCAATCAAACAAAAGAAGGAAAATAGAGAGGAAAATGTTTTTTCCATGGAAAATCTTGTGCAATCAAACACATTAGTTGGAAAATAAGTGGAAAAAGGACATTTTCCATATAAAATTTTGTGTAATCAAACACAACCTAAGTGGATAAAAAATGGGTTGTAAGTTGTGGGTCCTATAAAATGTGTGGATAAAAAATATGTTTAACTAGTTTGACCAGCAGAAATTATAATTCAAGCACCACCAAACATGTGCTTATCTTCTTGTCCAGCTAAGCAAGTTTGAAAGTTTAACTCACGTGTTTAATGGATTGTTAGAACTGATTTCAGTTACTTATGTATTATAATAACTCAGATCACCTAGTCTGAGAGATTCCGAAATCTGGCAGCTTAGATCTTCTGTCTCTCAAATCTTCTTCTTTGTATTTTTAACCAAAGCACTTGTTCTTTGGCTTTCTACTACATTGATGATTTCTCTCTGTTCTTGCTGTTAGAGTCTTTATATTAATTTTACTCCGCCTAAGATCGAACCATCCTATTTTCTGTATCAAATGTCCACCAATAATGCTCCTTTTCATAATCTGCTATTTATTTTTCAAAATTACCCTTAGGTAAGGTAAATGATGGATTGAAAAGGATTTTTCACAACTATTTTTAGGAAAAAACTGAGAAAGCTCCATAAATTACCCACTTTTTCAAAGTTTACCTAAAACTGTGTCAACTTGGGCGCATTCAATTGTGTATGGAGTACGATTTAATGTGACACACAGGTCATTGATACCAATGATACTATATTAATTTTTCTAGGGGATGGAAACACAAGGAAAATAAACAAACTGAAGAAAGAAAAATGAATAAAAAATAGTATTTAATTTTGCCATACTTATTCTTTAATTTTCATTTTTTCATATTTTTACTTATCTTGTTTTTCTTCATTTATTTTTGCTTTTAATTTCATTCACTTGCATATAGAATTGACTTTGTTTTACCATTTTCTTTCTTTAATACATAGACATAATTTTCATTTGTTTTACTGGTCATACTCCCCATGTCTTTTCTTTGTTGCATTTTTCTGTATTGTTTAGGATTTTGAAGCACCTTTCTTCTTGGAAAGTAACACTATAACAGTAAAGCCCTAATGGAGTGCAACCCGTTACATATGAAGGCTAATTTTGTTTTAAACTTTATTTCTGTAATTTATGACATGAAAACATATCCTTTCCCCTCTCTACAACTTTCCCATGATATTGATTTTTTAATTTAAGAAGATGAGGGTATCTCCAAAAATTCACGCGATAACATGGTACAGTTGAAATTATGGTAGATAAGAGTGTACATCTTGAAATTGTGACTAGTTGACAAGGTCTGCAATTAAAACTGTTAACTGACCGAAATAGAAGCGGTGAGCTACCTATTTGCCAAACCAAGCAAGTATGAGCATTTTATCTCAAAACTGAAAGGGGATGGGATTTCAACTGAATAGTCAATCTTTAACCATATGATTAAACATCAAAACTATCACACACCTGGGATTTGGATTGCCTCGGACTACTTTCTGTCCATACTTCCGCCACCGATACCCATCATCCAGTATATCAACCTCACTCACAGTTTGAACAACAACTCGTGGTTCACGGATGGGCTTAACAACTGTAGTAATATCAAGACCATCCTCTATCTTCCTGCTCAGATTTTTAAGTAATACAAATTATCATTAGGATAACGATAAAAGATCTAAGGCATTTGTAAAATATGTATTTATCATTAGGATAACGATAAAAGATCTAAGGCATTTGTAAAATATGTATTTATCATTAGGATAACGATAAAAGATCTAAGGCATTTGTAAAACCATATTACCTCCGCTTTGAAAAGGGATCGTCGTCGTCAATGTCATCATTAATACCTTGAAATTGTGAACCTGCACCCTTTAGACCATCCTCGTTTACTTGCTGAGGAGACGGCACAGGGGAGATATTCGGGTCCATGTTACCTGTCAGACTATTGGTGCTCAACTTGTCTTCAACAAAGTTCAAGAAAAGAATAATGAGAAAAATATTATGCAAGTGGACATGAATAAAGCACAATAGGACTACCAAAAATTGCACAACAACAACCGAGGAAAAATTATCATAAGAGCTAGTTTAGTTACCCTCTTGACCAGTCCCTGATACATCCTTATCCATTTTATCCTCTTGAATGGACATAAGGGCACCAGGATTATGTCTACGCGCTGGTTGAGGTTTTGGATGATCATGTGAACCCTTATAGACAATTTCTGTTATCTGTCCACTTGGAGAACTTTCAAAAATCTTTTTCACCTCACAGCTTGGATATGTACACTTGTAATAGCTTCGAGGAAATTCACTTCCTTTAACAAGTTTCTGCCCATATTTTCTCCAGTTGTACCCATCATCTGATGTTCTCTCAGCTGTTATTGAGGAGACACCATCTTTATGATCAGAAGGCGACACTTGGATTCCTGTATTGGAGTAACCTCCATGACTTAATTCATCGACAGTACCACAAGCTGATGAACCATGCATGCTTGTAAGTGCAGATAGTCCCAATTCTTTTGAACTTGGCAGCTCACATGTAACCAAAGATGAAGGAGTTGGAGACTGCGAAAAGCAATGATCTGGAACTTGACTGCAGGGTCCATTATGCGGCCGGTTCAAACTTGCAGGAATCTGTGTCACAATTGAATGAATTGGCATATTATTACCCAAAATTAGCCCAAAATTTGTAAAAACAGGGTTCAAAATTTGCATTTCTGCTATGATCGTCGTGAATTACAATTGGGAGGCGAAGAAAATAGCACGCGGTTAAAAGGGCTCAGAGTTGATTTTCCTGAATATCTATCCAAAAATGTGAAAAGGATCATCTTGATTCCAAATCTAGGGTGTGAATTATTGGTGCCAGCCATGTAACTATTATAATCCTTCTTAAACTACCATAGAAGACAATAATAACAGTGAACACGAGCCACTAACTCTTTTGACTAACTGAGAAACTGCAAAATAGTGGACAACAAAAGCCAGTGCTGAAATCTATGAAACATCCACCTCTTGTTTAGCTAAAGGCTCTTTTCTCACCATGACCACTAGTCGGCTGGAAATAATGAACTAGAAAGGGAAAAAAAAAAATCAGCAGATCATCTGCTTAACATGTTTTGTTATAATTATTTAGTTCCCCAAAGTTCGGATTTGATTTCATCTTAAAAAAACATGAACAAAAAATAGAAGTTCTATCTAGCCCTCTTCTAACTCTGTTCTAGCGAGATCACATCATTCTTATTCTAGGGATCTTCTTTAGGTCCACACTAACATAACTCAACCACCTAACTGATAGTTCCCTTGATTAATTCTTAATGGTGCTACCTCCACTTGTTGGGGTATACTATTACTTCTTATCTTATCCATTCCGTTAATGACAATACAACTATCTTAAAATCTTCATTTACGCTACATTCATCTCATAAATATGTTGTCCTTCCTCGGCCCAACATTCAGTACTATAAATCCTTGTAGCATTTGTCCATTTCATTCAAGCCTATTTTGCTTCTCATTTTCTTGTATATTTTTTTTCCCTCAAGAAGATTTTTTGGAAAAGGAAAAATATTTCAAATGAAAAGGACATTCTATCAACCAAATAGCAAGTCTTAGGGCATTACCATTAGTCCTTTGGATGATAACCCCGATGCACAACTAGATCCAGTGCGAAAATTAAACTCAAAACTGCTGGGCATTATTTCATCATTACTATTGCCACCAGAACAACTTTTTTCCAAAGGCAGTGCCCAAGTTTCACCATATCCTTGCATCAAATGAGGCCTGAATAAGGAACCTGTGGTGGGAGAAGGTTCTGCCTGCAAAATTAATAAGGAAGGCCAAAATAAATTAATGATGGAGGAAATATATCACCCAACTACAAGTAAAAAGAAAAGAAACAATTGGAGTGTCAACTTTCTACTCTACTTCAAAGGTAATGTATTCAGAAGCTAGGCAAATCAAATTTTATACCATAAATTCTCAAAGGTATTAATTTTTCAAATTCCAATGACAATGTGAAACCTTTGAACGACATGCTCAAATGCGACAGATGTCAGGCATGATCCTGACAATCAGAACAGCATAAATTCTTCTGGTGCGGCAATCACAGAGATCAATTATTTGAGTGCAACATCTTTTTCACCAGGGAACCAAACAAAGGAAAAATGACAAGCACCAACAAAAGACGGAAGATTCATTATGTGAAGAAACATCAGTGGAACTTACTAATCTTTTCTAAAGTGTAAATTACAAGAAAAGGTTTAAAGGTGGTGAAGCTATTTCCATAAAGAAAACAATATAATACATCCTAATGCAAGCATCAGAATCCAATGGTCCCAAATACATGATATTAAATATTCTCCAAGTGAGCACCTGGATGGAAAAGAAACAGCCAACAAACTGCATTATGATGAAAAAGAACCTAACATCAAATCAACATGAAATCCACTTATTAAGTCAATTCCCCACTGCAAGTACTCTAATGTCATCAAAATGTGACCTGTTTGGCCCCTCAAACCACAAATATTATACATCTGCATTTCACTGAAGTGAGAACAAGTGAACAACACACTAGATATTTTTATTCCAGAATAGTTAACCTATCAGTAATTAGATTCAATTAAAAAAAATAGTATAATGACTGTAATTGCATCCCACGTTGTCAAGTTAAAGCTTAGCTTGTGAGACCTAGATACCCTCCAAGCAAGCTGGTTTTAAAAATGCTTTGTACTCAAAGTAGTCATAACAATTTCCATTTTCCAATAGAGCAGAGAAGCGTATTGGTTTCGTAAAGTCACCCAGCTGGTAATATAAGCTGTAGTGAACGTCAATTCTAAAATAAGGGTGAATTGTACAACTCTAGTGGCATTTTATGTTGGTATGTTCAGATTTTAGCTCGTAAGTTTATAACGACTCTCAGGATGCGTTACATGCTGGTTACAAGGGTGAATTCTGTCGAGCATGGTCGCAACTAAAAAAGTAATATTTTCCTAATCTTTTTACTACTTTTAACAGTTCTATTCATTAACATTTTAACGCAACAGTGCCTTGATACACAAGCTGGATATCGGATCCGAATCTGAATCTTCCAAGCTACAACTGTGCAATTTCTCAATAAAAATCAGTACCAAAAAAAGTGTAAAAAGTATTTTCGATTACTAAAAAGACAACAGTGACCTTGATGTTCGAGAGAAGAACGGGCGATTCGAGGAACGACGTCGGACTGAGGCCAGGAGGAATAGTAATACAAGTGGACCTGGAGATCGGGAGCTTCGCCGGGGACATAAGTTTGTACTTCGCTCCGTTGCTCGATCCGCCGGAAAAAACAGCCACAGGTCCGCCGCCGCTATCTGGCACGTGCTCGTAAGCGGAGGTCACGCGACTGCTAGCATTATTGGAGGGAGAGTGAGAGTGAGAGTGAGAGTGAGTAAGTGACTGAGTGTCTTCATCCATTAAAGAGAGAGAGAGAGAGAGTGTGTGTGTGTGTGTTAATGGATGGTTGCTTTCCAGTTTTTGTGAGGTGAAGCGGAGTGGTAGTTTGGGTATTACAGATGGGAGGCAAGTTTGTCAAAGATGGACTGATCACTGATGGGGAGAGGGTGACACTAGAGGTCACCCAAATTCGAGCTAAGTTTTATTTCAGTCACTTAATTATTTTTGGGTAAATTGTGGTTGTCGTCCCTATTCTTTACTTCTTTTACACTTCTATTCTCAATCTTTATTTTTTAACATATTTATCATCAACCTTTCATAAATTGGAGGAAATGACATTTTACGCCTCAATTCAAAAAAAAAATAAATAAATAAAAAGACAATAAACTTTAAAAAATAAAAATTCTTCATGTTTGTTTATCTTTAAATAATAATTTAAACTGATCAAATTAATCAAATATAATTTTTATCCATATATTTCGTATAGTCTACAATTTTCTGCTCATTTATTATTTATACATTTTATTAAACTCACAACTTAGAATTATTTAAAAAATAATTTCAACCCTGCAAACATAGGCTTCATCTTTTTCGGCATTCCCACAAGCCCACCTCCAAACCCAAGCACTACTGCCACTCGTCGTCGCTAATGCCATCGACTAAGACCACTATGTCACCGCCGCCTCAATCCTAAGTTCAGACTCGACATTGTCCGAGGAAGATTGACTTCAATCCACAAAAATCATACAACAAACTCTTAAATCCACTCATCGTCTATGTAACATCAATATCCCAATCTAAACAATTGAAAATGTACTATTAGCCTCCAAATTATGCCTTGAATATGGGTTGAGAGTTGAGAAAAGTTATTAAAATACAAAAAGTAATAAGAAATTCAATTGGGATCATTGAAACCGAAATTGGCTCCGATCTATGGCATCATTTTTTAATTCTTGATGGTTCCACCAAGTCCCAACCACCTCTATAGTCTAATTCTTCTTGAGAAAACAATACAAATCTCCATATGTTTCGAATTAGGGTTAGCAAAGGGATTGCAGATAATAGATGCTAAAGCTTAGCCGACGTAGCTTCCGATGCTTGGGTTGGGAGTGGCAACGAGGACTGATTTAAATTTTTTTTTAAACTACTATACCGCTTAATCAGTAAGATTCGACCGTATGATCTATTCTCAAATAAAAAGATTGACAATAAAAATAATATCAATAAAAAACAAACAAAAAAATTACTGTCATAACCAAAATAAAAACAAGAAAAAAGAAAACTTAATTTATAGTTTTAGAATGATGGATTGAGGCGGTGAGAAGAATTTGGAGATAACCGTTTGAGAGAGAAGATTGAATTAAAGTTTCGTTTTAAGGGAGAAATTGAAGACGTAGTGTGACACACGAACACAGTCATTTTTTTTTTCATAGTGAAAAAAACTCCTCTACTATTGGTGATGACAATGGTAACTTTAATTTGCTTGTGTTGGGTTTGGGGAATCTAACTTTTTTTAAGTTTTATTTATTGTTTTTTCTTTTTTCAATTGTAGGGTAAATTGTCTTTTTACCTTGGTTTAATTGCAATTTAGATGAAAACTGATATCGAGATGATAGCTGCTAATTTATGAAAGATTGGAAGATAAATAATAAATACTTTATGAAATGTTAGGAACAAAAATGTCAATAAATAAAGGTTGAGAACGATAGCTATAATTTCCAATTATTTTTCCAAATTCATCATTTGAGTTTGAATTTTGTTTTAGTTTAATCATCAATTACGATTATGTCATAAAATTTAGGGAAATTGGCACAAATGGTTCTTAATGTATCACATTAGTGCGCAAATGGTCCCTAACCTTTTATTTTTGATGCAATGGTCCCTAACCTTCTAATGTTGGTTGCACAATTGGTCATTTTTTACGGATTCCGTTAAAAATTCGTTAAAAACCTTTCATTTAGGTACGCAAATGGTCCCTAAATTGTTTTCTGTCTTTATTAGTATGGGTAAAATAGTCAAATTACATTTTTTTTTTCAACCTTTCAATTAACACAAATGGTGACTAACCTTATTTTTAATATAAAAATTTGTAATTGGATTCCTCATCTTTACAAAAAGTGAAAATAGGTCCAATACTTTAATTTTTTTTTATTAAATTATTTTTTATTATTAAGTAATCATATTATTTAAAATTAAAATTTTAATTTTATCATTACAACATAAAAAGAAAAATAAATTTGTCACAAATAGAAATTTTAACTATGCTCAACCCAGCCCGATTTTATACGGTCTCATATTTACTAGGTCAACTCAGTCTGCTTTTGAACTACATGGTTATTGGGCGAGCTATGGTTTCAGTCGCAAAAATAGGGGTAATTTCTCCCCTTTTCTAGCACTGGAAACAAGGGAAATTCCCCCATGTTTTTGTCGACCAGAAAATGGAGGAGATTTCTCTCTCCCCCTGGGTCTCCGACGCGGCATCGGCGACCGGGGGGGAGAAATCTCCCCCCTTTTTCTGGTTGACTTGGGGATAGGGTGAGGAAGAAGGTGAAATATTTGCTCTTTTTTTTTAGAAAAATAAATTAAAATTTAAAATTGGCATCTTCATTGTTTGCTTTTTTTTTTTTTTTTTTGCTTTTTTTAAATAAAAAAATAAATGAAAATTTAAAATTGGGCTGCCCAGTAACCTTGTGGCTTAAAAGTGGGCTGAGTTGACCAAGCAAATATGAGACCGTATAAAATCGGGTTGGGTTGAGCATAGTTAAAATTTCTATTTGTGACAAATTTATTTTTATTTTTATGTTGTAATGATAAAATTAAAATTTTAATTTTAAATAATATGAGTACTTAATAACAAAAAATAATTTAATAAAAAATATGAAGTATAGGACTTATTTTCACTTTTGTAAAGATGAGGATTCCAATTGCAAATTTCTATAGTAAAAATAAGGTTAGGAACCATTTGTACCAATTGAAATGTTGAAAAAAATATAACTTGACCATTTTACCCTTACTAAAAAAGATAAAAAACAATTTAGGGACCATTTGCGCACCTAAATGAAAGGTTTTTAACAATTTTTTAACAGAATCCGTCAAAAAGAACCAATTGTGCAACCAACAGTAGAAGGTTATGGACCATTGCACCAAAAATAAAAAGTTAGGAACCATTTGCGCACTAACGTGATATGTTAGGGACTATTTGTGCCAATCTCCATAAAATTTAACATTGTTTCTCCCCACGATGGACGGATTTTCTAATTGTGTAATAATTATGTGTTTTGACTTGTAAGATTTGGGTTTTCTTTACATTAAAGTTGGGCTTTTTTGCATAAATGGTCTCTGACTTTTGTATTTACTGTAGATTGAGGATTTATCGTTTTATATTTGGCAGTTTGACCCCTATTTCAAATATTTTTGGTAGCAATGGTCCTTTTCATCAATTTCTGTCCAAAAGTCTGTGAAAGTTGACGGTGGAAAATTTTTTATTTAAAAAGTAAAGGAAAATTTGCAGCAAAAGTCCCTAATCTTTCAGAAAGTATTGAAAAGTCCCATAATCTTCTAATTCTAACACATATGACCCCAAACCTTTTTGACAATTTAACCCCCAACTTAAATAAATTAAAAATAACTCATAAATCTTTTCAAAAATACAAGTAAGTCCTAAATCTTTTTATTTTTTACAAATTTACACTTAAACTAATAAAAGTGTGATATCAAGTCACAAAACTTTTAATTTTGTTCACCAAAATGATATTTAAATCGTATTTGATTAAAATCAAATTTTTTAATAAAAGTTGTTGAAATGTGTGGTTGAAAAGTTGTGGGATCATAAAATATGTGGTTAAAATTAATTGTTGACTTTGATATTAGCTTTTTATCAAAATCAAAATTGAAAACAAACGGACTCTTAGAGTCTCTACAGATTTTGTCCAGTGGTCCATTAATTAATAAAAAAATTATACACATGATCAAAATTTGACAAATTTAAAATTTTAATTTATTTGTCATACCAATTAAAAAAAAAGTGGTGGTGGGCTAGAGATTGTGAAGAAATTTTTTTTAAAATTATTATTTAGTAATTGGTAGAGCTGGCAAATAGGCCAGATGGACTGGCCCAACCTAAAATTGGACGGGCTATATAAAAAATTGGACTGGACTAGCCCTGACCCAATTTTATATAGACTGATATTTGCTGGGCCAACCCATCATGATTTGGACCAGCCCAACTTACATTTTTAACTTATTTTTTCAAAATAATTACTTATAATTTAAAAAAAAAACAAAAACAAAATTCACCATCTTCCTCCACTAGGCCCCCCCCCCCCCCCCCCACTTTAGAATCTGACGAGAGGGGAAGGGATTTCTCCTCCACGCTGGTCGCGATTTCTCCCTAGTTTCGCCGCGAATAGGGGTGGATTTCTCCCATCTAGTTTCCTGCCGTCCGGCCGAAAACAAGGAGGGAGAAATCCCCCATTATTTGTTGCGACGGGGAGGGGTTTCCACCGGTAAACCCAATTTATGGCACCCTTTTCGCAAGATCATGCTGTTGAATCCTTCTTCTCCGAATTCGGATTGAACTCCCATTTTCTGGCAGACAACATCCAAGTCTTCTTGATATAACTTGCTCTCAAATAGTTTTATACTATAGTTTTCACTCCATTCCTTCATAATATGTGCTAGAGTCCATAATGAGGCCGACCAGTTTATGGTGGAATCACTTAGCCACTGCCTACGGTGGAGCCTGCAAGCATAAGAATATCCATATTTTCTGTTGCTAAAATCCCATGACCAAGGTACATTTGATCCATTGCTTGTCCTTCAAGAAGTGTAAAGTCTTTTCTTGAAAAATAGCTTCCTTTTTCCAGGACAAGTTCTTTATAACCGGCTTTCGCAAGAACTCCGGCAACAACTCCACCACCAGAGCCAGAACCAACAACTACTGTGTCACATTTGATAACAAAAGATGGATTGAATGATTTCATTTTTGGGTTTTTGGAATGTGGTATAGAAACAGGAAATCCTAATTTCTCTAGTTTATCAAAGATTATTTTCTTTGGTTGGTTTAGCTTGATTATGCCACTGTAAATAGGTTCAAACAGACCATCTTTACTTGAATCTTCATGCTCTTGGTTTTCTGATGAACTTTTATTTTCTATTTTTTTCTACTCTTTTGGGATTTGGTTTTGTTTCTTGAAATTTGGATTGGTCCGCATTAGCCTATAGCTTTCCATGAAATAAAAAGATTTAGGACTTATTTGTATTTTTCAAAAGGTTTATGAGTTATTTTTAATTTATTTAAGTTGTGAGTAAAATTGTCAAAAAAGTTTGGGGTCATATGTGTTAGGATTAGAAGGTTATGGGAGTTTTCAACACTTTTTGAAAGATTAGAGACTTTTACTGCAAATTTTTCTTTACTTTTTAAATAAAAAATTTTCCACCGACGAATTTTACAGACATTTGGACAGAAATTGATAAAAATGAGCATTGCTGCTAAAAATATTTGAAATAGGAGCCAAACTGTCAAAAATAAAACGATAGGTGCTCAACCCACATTAAGTGCAAAAGGTTTTTAACAGTTTTTTAATGGAATCCGTAAAAAATGATCAATTGTGCAACCAACAGAAGAAGGTTATGGATCATTGCACAAAAAATAAAAAGGTTAGGGACCATTTTTGCACTAATGTGATTAGTTAGGGACTATTTGTGCCAATTTCCCTTAAATTTAACTTTGTTTCTCCCCACGATGGACGGATTTTCTAATTGTGTAATAATTATGTGTTTTGACTTGTGAGATTTGTGTTTTCTTTACATTAAAGTTGTGTTTGATGGACCACACAAGAAATTTCATATAAAATAGAATAGATATTAGGGTAAATAGAATTGCACGTACTAAATCTTTAAATTTTATGACGACAATGATTCTAAACTTTTGATGTCTAACAATTGAGATCTAAAATTTTTTAAATGTTTGTACCTAAAGTCTTTTTGTGATAAAAAATATCATTTTGATCTTTAAATTATCATGTTTTATTAAAATAACAGTTGTATCCTTATTTTAATTTAGGATAAATAGTATTGGAAGTTCTTAACCTTTAAATTTTGCGATATCGAGTTCTCGAATTTTTTTTTAGCACCCAAAATTTCAAATCTTTCAAACATATGCGCTTGAAGTCTTTTTTTTGATAAAAAATGTCAGTTTGACCGTTAAAATATTAAAATTTAAATAAAATGATTAGTAGACCCATATTTAATTTTGAATTAAGTATATGTTTGGTATAGTTTTTAAAAAAATTCTTTTTTTTTTTCAAATTTATTTTTAACTAAATGTTTTATCGGACTCACAGTTTTTATCAATTTTTTAATTACATGTTTGATAAAATTTTATTAAAATCTCTTGAAAAAACTATTAAAAGTTGACTAATTATAGACAAGGTTGTGGCTAGAATGACTCTAAGGTTACATCATTCTACAAGAAGAGACACACTACCTGGACTACAAAATTTGTTGGGCTAATTTGTAGAGACTCGCTGTTCGAGTTATACGTAGATTGAGCTTGCACAGTCAAAATTAAGGACCAGTGAGAGAATGTGGTACCTGGTCGAGGAATGAGGAATGATATATTTAATTGCAAAAAAGTGAAAACACTCAGTTTGTCGATTTAGAGCTTGTTTGACATGGATTATAAACTATTTTTAGTTTATTTCAGACGTCATTTTTTATTTTTTCACCCACTTTTAATATGAAGAGTCAACAATTTCAACTCAAATAAACCAATATTAGTTTATAAACTAGTTTATAACCTCTGTCAAACAGACCCTTAGCTATTAGTCTATTACAGTATTACATGGATGTTATTTAAGCTAGTTTATAAAGAGTCACTTTTAATATGAAGAGTCAACAATTTCAACTCAAATAAACCAATATTAGTTTATAAACTAATTTATAACCTCTGTCAAACAGACCCTTAGCTATTAGTCTATTACAGTATTACATGGATGTTATTTAAGCTAGTTATACAAAATAGGGTAAATTCAAGGCCGGTCACTGTTTTAGTACTTATAGACTCTAAAGTCGTATGCTCAAAACTTAATTCAATTAAAATCACATTTTAGAGCTAAAAGACCAACATACCCTTAATTGTAAAAAAACGCTAATTGTGATACTGTTTTTTTGTGATACCGTTAAACCTATGATTTTGTAATATTAATGGAACATTTTAAGAACAATATTATTCTCAACTGATTAATTCCTCTACTATTAAACACCTTATATATTTATACTTATCTATACAATGGGAATCTATGTCCTAATTGTCAAACATGTTCATAGCCTCGACAGATCTCTTTAACAAGTTGAGATTTCAACAATATCTAATTCATGGCTTACCTTAAGATTCACGAATCAGCTTAAAATACATTTACGATATGACTATGTTTTCTGCATAAAATACATTCAAACACCAATTTTGTGGTGACTATTTAGAAGATTTTGGTGTTATGAGTAGTTAAGTACAAGTTTATAATGCTTGTAGTGACCCTTGTTTAGGATCTAATGAATCAAGAACTGGGAGTGTTAATGAAAAATGATCAAGTTCAAAGGATGTTCAACAAGAGAAAGATGAAAGGTGGCATCAATAAAGATACATTTATCCGTGATACTGTTTTAGATTATTTGTGATACTGTTTTGACAAAAAAATTAAAGATTGCCATTTTAAGCTAAAGAGATGACTTCAAACGGATAAAATCCATCATACGCAGTGGCAAAGTCACTTGTCTTAACCGTCTCGTCGAGACCATTCTAAAAATATATTATAATAAAAATTCTGAGCACGTGTGCGAATTCTATATTCATTTCTATTGTGATACTGTTTTCTGTGATACTGTTTTACATAATACAGTATCAAACAACACAACATGACTAAACATTAGATGGTGGAACATTCAAGCTCCTATTTACATCAATTAGATGGTGGAGCATTCAAGTTCCTATTTACATAAGATGGTGGAGTATTCAAACTCATATTTACAGCATTCTATGCCCATTTCTGTTGTGATACTGTTTTGTATAATACAGTATCAAACAACTTTCATGACTAATTAACAACACAAAAAAATAATCTAATGGCTAACTTAATACAATATCAAGTTGCTATTCTATAATACAGTATCGAGCTGTTTTCTATTATACAATATCAAACGGCAAATCATGGTCACAACTAATATAATGATACTATATTCTATGATAATGTTTTCTATAATACAATATCATCCATATAGAAATTCATCAAACAAATCATCCTTATAAATACTCTAGCACGGAGACAACTCCAGTTCAACATTTGATCTATAGATTATTGCACTTAACTGTGGAACAATATGGCTCATCACCCAATCTTCTTGTCCTAAGAAGCAAATGCACAACAATCCCACAACAAGTGCTGCACTTCAGCCAACAAGTGAAACATCGTGCAAATAAGCATAACTCTTTCTTAGAATTCATGTCCCTTGAACACATAGCCAACTTAATCCCAGCAAACAACAAAAGAACCCCTAAAATCCCAACTGAAAATTGATCCAAAATCTTCACCAAGAACTACCTAAAACCAATCCAAAAACCAGTTTAGCTACACCAAAATCTTTCACCAATCCCAAAACCAGTTTAGCTACACCAAAATCTTTCACAAATCCTTCATTCCTTCCATGAATGCTTAGATATATTTACAATTTCAATAGCAGATTACCCAGATTTTACTATAGAGAATTAAAAAATGACATTGCGCCGTAGAAGCACTCGTCGGAGGTCGTCGGAGGTCACCAGAGGTCACCGGAGGTGGAAGAGGTTGTCGCCCGAGGTCGCCAGAGGTGGAAGAGGTTTGTAGAGTTCGAAGATTGTGCCAATAGAAAATATGGTTAAAAAGGTTGATTTTGGAATTAATATAAAATATTGATGTAAAGTATGACTTAATCACAATTTTAAAAAAAAATTTGACCTAATTTGAAACAAGTCATGTGGAGATGACTTATTGGCAATTTTTCCATTAAAGGGTTCATTTTGTAATATAGACCTTGAAAAATGTCTAATTTTGAAAAGTTGTGACTAAATAGTCAAATTTTAAAAAATTTATTGTAAAATTATGAGAAATTGTTAATGATCATATTTAGATGTCTTGCTTGTCTTCATTGGCGGATGTAGAGGGGCTGGGCCTGACCTAAGCCCAGATTCAGAATTACAAGACAAATTTTTTATAGCCCATGCCTAATTTACAAATCAGCCCGTGTCACACAAAAGCAAGCCCATGGTTGTTAATAGTTAATAGTTAATTAATTCATTCATTTTGGCCCAAGTAGGCAAGTACCCAAGCGGCAAGTCCAACTAAAAAAAAAAAAAATTAGCAACCCAATTACCCAATATTATATTTATACATTTCAGCCAAACGTACGAGTGGTCAAATTCCCAATCGGCAATCACAGAAATTATCTTTAACCTAAAATCGGAAGCTCCATGAGACAAGACCTTTTTTTTTTTTTTTTCTTTTTATCAAATTGAAGTTTCAATCGCTGAAAATAAGATGAAGTTTCAATAATTGAAGTTCCAATCGCTGTCAAAATTGAAGTTCCAACTTCCAATCGCTAGTCCAATTCTCGAATCCCAATCACAATAGCCAACATGTATTTTTTTTTATGATATTGTTGTAATATTTATATTATATTGCATTTTTTATTTCTGAAAATACATATATTTTGTAACATTGAGGAATGAGGATGAATTGGTTTTTGGTTGGTCAATGGTCATTGTATGAATATTGAGTAAATTGATTGTTCATTCTAAGAATATTGAGTAATGAATATGAGAAGAGTCAAAGACCTTAAACGGTTAAACCCTAAAAATAAAAAAAACACAAATGACATAATGAAGAACTAGTATGTGAGTGTTTCATTAGAAAACTTAATCAGTGTATATATGGACTCCAATGGCAATAAGGAAAATAGTGATTAGAAGACAAGTGAAGATATTGTATTTTTCGAACAAATAATAGTGATTGAATAAGATTTTTTTCTTTAATTTATAGCGATTGAATAATAGATTTTATTGTATAAGAACAAATCAACGACCAACGTGATGAAAAGTAAAGAAAAATACATTTACAGCCTTACAGGTATTTTGCTAATTCTCTTGGCCCTTGCAATCGTATCATTAATTTTTTGTTGCCTTGCTGGCTTATTTTTAATGCTTTGTCTTTTTATTATTGAATTGGTGTGCCTTGACGACCTTTTTGGTTGCCTTGTAGGCATATTATTGAATTGTTGTGTCTTTTTAGATTAAATTAAATTGTTGTGCCTTGCCGGCTTATTTGTGGATTGTTGATGGATTGTCAATTTTTTTTTTAGAATTTATAAATGGAAGGTCAAACTTATGCTAAAAGTAAAAAGAAATTGTGTTCATTTTTTTAAAAGACATGTCAATCTAGTAAAAGTACACCACACCTTCTGATAGACAGGCCAAAAAATGCTCAATACATTGCTCCAAGTATCTAAAAAGAAATTTTGCATATTATGGCCAATAGGGTACGACAGATGATTCGTGAGGAAATTAGGAACGAATGCTTTTGTATTCTTGTCGATGAAGCACAAGATGCATCTAAGCGAGAGCAAATGCAAGATATTCGTATAAATCATTTAACAGTCTTGATATTTGCTCACTGGCAGAGAAGTTTTATCCTACAGATTTTTCAATGCAAGATATTCGTAGTTTGGAATATAAGTTGCGACATTATGAGATAGATATGAAGCGAAATCCTCAATTTTAAGTATCTACACTTGTTTAGTAACTTTGTTTAGTAACTGAGAGTGAAAGATCAATTAGCTACATTATGGTGACTAGATTAATTGTTTCTACCGCGACAACTGAGTGGTTATTTTCTGCAATGAAATATGTGAAGACTGATCTTCGGAACAAAATGGAGAATGACTTTCTAGCTGATTGAATGACACTATTTATTGAACGAAAACTTGTTGAAAAAATTGATGTAGATTATATCTTAGATGAATTTTATGTTTCAAAACATTGTCGAGAACAACTTCATTAAATAATATCATTTTAATGACTTTTTATGTTATATGTAAATTTTATTATATTGATTTTAATATATTTCAGCACCCGCAGACTAAATTCTTGGATCAGCCACTGCTTGTCTTACAAGTCTTTAAAAGATATATTCTCTCTATTATATTCTATTCTATTATTCTCTCTAATTTATAACACGTTATCAGTACGAAATAGCTCACCCAAAAATTGAGAAAAAATCCAAGAGCAACAATTTAGTAAATTCGCAGAATTGGACAGTTTGTACAGTTGTGATCAAACATTGTTATCTCAAGGCTTCATGGGCTAATTGTTGTGGAATTTGGACATCAAATTCAAAACACATTTTTCTTCAAATATAATGGTTAAGATCAAGATCAATCGATTCATTTGTGATAAATAAATACGTTAACAACAACGATTTTTGAATTGATTAGTATTCTATTTGCTATGGTATTTGATTAGATGTGGCAAAATTGGCCCAACCCGCGTACCGCCCATATAACCCCTTTTTTTGGGTTGGACTGGCCTTGACCTAAATAAAATCGGACCAATATGGCCCAACCCATCTAGCCCACGGGCTAGTTGGGCCGGCCCGATTTTTTTATTTTTTTTACTCCTTAACACTAATCACTTATTTTGTGAATAGCTCCAATACATAATCCAAATAATATCAATCTAAAATGATCAAAGCCTAAGTCACCAATAAGCATTAGTCCAAAAATCTCAACATAAAATTGTTTAGATTTAATTAAAATTTATTTTAATTTAAGTTTCAATCCAAAATATATTTGGTGTGACAAATAAATTATTTATTTTAAATTTACTTATAAATAAATTTTTTAATTTAAGCCAAACATGCTTATATCTCAATGCAATAAGACTAGCATGCTTTTAATATTTGTATTTTTTTTTTTAAAATGTCTACAAATAGTTTATAATTAAAAAAATATATTATTTTGAAATAAAATTGACGTTTATCAATTGACTAATACATGAGAGTCCCAATTTTATAAATTAATCTCTTTAAAAATCTCAAAATATATAGTCTAAATTTATCTAAGATTGAATTTGATGTAATGTATTAGATTGTATAAAAATTTATTTAAAAAAAGAAAAAAAAGAAAATTAAGACCAAGTTGAACCAATAGGCTAGATTGGACTAGCATATTACTGGCCCATACAAAATTGGACTGGGCCAGCCTAGTCCAGTTTCATGTGTGGCTTTGCTCTGGCAGGTTAGACTGACCCAACCCAGCCCATTTGTCATATCTATATTTGATTATATATTTTTCTATATTGATAAATATTAGACAACTATTGCTTGAATATTATTAATTATTACATAAAAATAATTTCAAAATAATATTTTGTTATTATTCCTGAAATCAATATTTCTAGAAGAATATTTAGTTGGTATTCCTAAAAATGCACATATTATACATATCAATATTCTAAAAAAATATTGTGTTAATGCTCTAGAAAAAGCACTATGTTCATATCTATATTCTAAAACTTTTTTTTATTGCTCTTGTAGTAACACAATACTTTATAAGGATATTATGTTGTTGCTCTGAATAAAGCACAGTTTCATATTTATCAATATTTTAGAGGAGTATTATGATATTCTTGAAAAATTATAACTTTGTATTTATTACAATTGATAATAACATTTTGTCTATGTTCTTAAAAAAGCAAATATTTATAAAGTTTAATATTTTAAAATAATTTATTTTTGCTTCTGAATAAGCACAACTATATTAATATTTTGGCAGAATATTATTTGCTCCTGAAAAGTGTAATTTATGAGATTTAGTATTAAACTACTGTCCATGTAGAACAAATACGTATAAAATTTAATATTTTAAAATAATTTGTTGTTGCTCCTAAAAAAACACAATGTTATATTAATATTTTGACATAATATTACTTGTTCCCGAATAGTGTAATTTATAAGATTTAATATTAAGCTATTGTTGCTGAAGAGTAAATATTTATAAAGTTTAATATTTTAAAATAATTTTGTATTACTCTTGAAGAAGGACAACGTTATATTAATATTTTGGCATAATATTACTTGCTCCCGAAGAGTATAATTGTATAAGTGCTTGTTTGCCTCTATTTAAATTATAATATAAGTTCGCCAAATTAGTCAAACATATTTTTTATCCATATATTTCACATGATACACAACTTATAAGCACTTAAAAATCATTTGAACACCGCCAAACATGCATTCAGATGTAACATCTATTATGTTTTTGCTTCTTATTAATAAATCCTTCTATAATTTTTAATATTTCTAAATAACAATATGTTATTACTCTCGAAGTATCACAATATTATATTAATATTTTAGAATAATATTATTTGCTCATGAAGGGCATGACATTATATTTTTAATATTTCAGAAAAATATTGAGCAGTAATCTAAATAATATTTTATTATGCTATCGAAGAAACACGTGTCTTGAAGAATACAATATCACGTAATTAAATGAAGAAGAAAAAAATGTAATATATATATGTAATTTATGAACTAATGCTTATCCCTGAATGATTGTATACAAATCATATCTTGTTGACTAGGGGTGGGCAAAACCTGACCGGACTCGACCGGACCCGTTTACTATTAAAAAAGAAAGCCCATATAACAACTAAACTCACACATTAAACCCTAATTCATGCCTCTCAATTCATACAGTACAATCAGTCACACACACACACATGTCGAAAAATGCCCATCGTTGTCGCCTCTTTACTGCTAGTGAAGACATCCACAGCAGGCCCCTCTTCTACTCACGGAGTCACGCTTGCTCGCAGACCCGAGCCCAATCACGCACGCAGCAACAAAAGTCCAATCTCTCTCCAGTCCACGCCCACCGTCATCTCTCCACCGCCGATCAAGATACCCATAGCCAACCAATCAGTCACTCACGCTCACTCCGACTCGTTAATTTCTCTCTTATTTAAGGTAAATTTTTCAATATTTCTTCTTTTATTTTTTCCTTTTTTACGTTTGATGTGAGATCGAATTTTTATTTCTTTATTTAAATTTTCAATCCATTTGATTATTGTATAAAGGCAGTGTAATGTATTATTTGCAAAATGTATTGCGAATTACAAAAATTCTATGGAAAAATTTATTCTACATATTGGTTGATGTGCAATTTTCAATCTTCACCAATTATTTGGGTCCAGGATTATTTGGGCCTATGCTTGGGTTGGTTTGCAACCCATTGCGGGTTGACTTGGGTTTTATTTTAACAAACCGCCAATGTTGGGTTGGGCCCAAAACCGACCAACCCAACATAATCTACGCCCACCCCTATTATTGACATTGATTTTCGTGACTAATTGTTTAGTTGTTATGTGACTATACAATATTTAATTATATTTTTCAAAAATTAATTATGTTTTCTTTTGATCCATAAATTTAGCTAGACATAAGTTTTTATTTTCCTTAAATTTTAAGACTTTTATTTGAGTTAAATGTTTGAATAATCACTAAATTATTAGTCTCGTCTTTATTTACTCACAAAACTTTAAAATAGTGATGAATGCTCATTGAACTTTAAAATGTTACTCGCCGTTACTCACTTTTGACGACTCATTGACAGCTAGTGGACGGAATAACATACGTGGCAAACGGAATGTCCACATGGCATACGTTTTTGCCAACCAGTGTTGAGCTGTACGCCGTGTCAACAATCTGTATTTTGAATAATCACTAAATTTTTAGTCATGTTTTCCTTCACTCACTGAACTTTAAAATATTATTGATGCTCACTCAACTTTTCAAAATTACACTCATTTACTCACTAATGATGATTCAATATATAACAACAGTCCATTGATGGAATGCTCACATGGCTGACGGAATGACCATGCGTCATCCATTTTGTGTCATTAAATCTACCCACCAGAATAGTCACACGTCATCTCATCAAAGATATTTTTAAAATACGTTTTTTAAAATGCAAAAATAGTGAAATTTGTCCCATTAAACAAACGATTTTATTCCAATTGAATTCAAATTGATTTTTCATAAACGTTCTACCAAAAATCCTAGCCCCAACCCATCTTATTTGGCATGTATCACACATTTATAAAAATATTTGAATCAAACAATTACGAACCCGAAGTTCGTTGAATAAAAAAAATTATGCTTTGGCATTATAAACTTGGATGCCCAAAAGCAATAATGATGCGTCGAATAATTAATAACTCACGTGGACATCCTTTAAAGAACCAGGAGATATTTTTACCTAATAATTATCCATGTGCTGCTTATTCACAATGCAGGTTAGCCAATACCTTCAAGTATAAAAGTTAATGTTTAATCTTCAACCTTCTTAGAAATGATCCATGGACATATATATGGATTGATACACCCACCATGTGGACCATTTTGTTATTTTATGATTTGAATTGATTCTTTTAATAGATGGTCACATGTCTGTTTATTTTATACTAGAAATACAGTTTTTGCTAGATTACTTGCTCAAACCATAAAATTACGAACTCAATTTTTCGATTAATCAATCAATACAATCCGTTTTGATAATGTTAGTGAAATTTAGATTGCAAGTATTCGATGGTTATTGTATGTCAATCAAAATTGTCAATGAACATTCGGTTGCTCATACCCACACACAAAATAATTTAGTAAAGTCTGTAGACACTAAAAAATAAAATAAAATAAATAAATGGGCTTGGCCTATTAAAAACAAATAGCCCATTTAAATTGATTAAAGTCCAAGTCTATTTATGACCCGTTCGTGTTAAAATTAACCCACGTAGAAAATTCGTCCCACTTTTATATTTAATACATATCGAATGGTTATAAATGAAAAGTGGGTAATTTGAGATTTCTCTATAAATAAGACATTAAGTCCAAGAGAAAGGAGAAGTTAAATTCCGGTAGAAGAAAAGCCAGAAGTCCAGAAGCAAGTCCAGGAGAAAATCCACAACCCGGCAGAAAATCCCAAACCCGGGAAATTTTAAGAAGATCAAAATCTTCTTCAAATTAAAGCAAGTCCAAGAAGATCAAAGCTTCTTCACAAATCAAATTCAAGCCAAGTCCAAACATTGAAGGTTCAAGCAAATTAAATTTCTAACAAGTCTCGAAGTCCAGGATTCAAGCCACGTGGCCCCTCATCTTCAACACTCGGATCGTTAATCAGAGGATTCTGCAGTTACGCAGTTACAAGGAGATTATCCACTTTGTAATTTATCAAATTTTCAATTTGTAACAGTTTCTGTATTTTAATACACGAAATTCGTTGTACAAATTTTTTGGCACACCTAGTGGGACCTTTTTGCCCTCTCATCTTCCGATTCTGTAAAATCTTCAAGTCAATCACTACATCAACTATGGCAGGTGAAAAATCAAAAGAAATCATGACTCCGTTCGAGAAAACACTTGCTGAACTTTTCCATACAACCAGAGCCCAGACGAAAACCGGGAAAATTCAGTTGGTTTCACCACTGAGAAAGTTTTCTAACAAGGGCAAAATCAAAATTTTCAAGTCTAGGAAGTCCGGTTCCTGTTCTGCAGAAAAATCCAAGAACTTAGCAAAAAGTTCTCATTCCGGCTTTGATTCCAGTAATGGATCCGTGTCTGGATCCACACATGTCACTTGTCCGCAAAAATGGGGTGATTATACCACCTCTGAAGAATCTCTCGAGCCAGTGATGGTTGCAGAAATGACACCTGACTCTGATGACCGAATTTAGCAAATGGCCTTGGCCTTCGAAAAGCTAACAAAAACGCTGGAAGACAAAGAGGCACAAATTTCCACCCTCATGCACCGACTCGAACTGCCAAATCCATTGACAGAAGACAGTCCAAAAAATGCAAGCTCTTCCATAACTAAGGATCCAAAAATCTAAGAGCACCAACAGAAGCAAGATATGCATGACCGAACAGTAGTGTAAAATGTATTGCGTGATACAACTCAACTCTCTGTTGGCTCTTTGTCAGTCCAACAACTCCAGCATATGATTGCTGACACAATCCGTGCCCAGTATGGTGGTTCGCCACAATCTTCAATGGTTTATGCTAAACCCTACAGCCGTCGGATTGAAGAAATAAGGATGCCGCTTGGTTACCAACCTCCGAAGTTCCAATGTTTCGATGCAAAAGAAAACCCAAACCAACATGTTGCTCATTTCATTGAAACATGTAACAACGCTGGCACCTACAATGACACCATGGCGAAGCAATTTGTACGCTCCTTCAGAGGCGCAGCATTTGAATGGTATACAGACTTACCGGCTGGATCAATTGATAGTTAGGATCAACTTGAGCGGGAGTTCCTAACACGCTTCTATAGTACCAGACGGACAGTTAGCCTTCCAGAACTTGCCCGAACAAAACAGAGTAAGGAGGAGCTGGTCGAAGAGTATATTGAAAGATGGAGAAACCTTGTCCTTAACTGTAAAGAACGCATCAGTGAAACATCCTCTATTGACATGTGTGTCCAAGGTATGCATTGGGGACTACTTTATAATCTCCAAGCAAATATGCCTCATTCTTTTGAAGAGTTGGCTACGCGTGCCCATGATCTAGAAATCCAGATTGCAAGACACGGAAGTTACTTACCGAGTGATCTACGTGACAAGAAAGATCCCAAAAAGGAAATCAAAAGGGATGGTAAGCCAGGTAAGCCCAAAGAGGCCATGACAATTTCCACTGTTCCTGTAAAAATCACTTTTAAAAAATCAAGTTCAAATCCAGACCCAAAGCCAAAACTGGAGTTCAGACCCAACAAAGTACAAGTCCAAAGGAAAGGCATTCTTACTCTAAAGGAACTTGAAGAAAAAGAGTATCCATTCTCAGACTCTGAAGTTTCCGGGATTTTAGATCAACTTTTTGAACAAAAGATAATTGAACTTCTAGCACCAAAAAGGCCGGAAGAGGCTGGTCAAGTTGATCATCCTAAATATTGCAGATTTCATCAAATCATTAGTCACCCAGTAGAGATGTGTTTTGTGCTAAAGAATCTTATTGTCCGTTTAGACAAAGAAAATAAAATCAAACTTGAAACTGGTGAAAACCCAACTGCCAGTTGTTCGATGGTTTCGTTTGGATCATTTGACCCAATTCCCATTTCAAATAAAGAGCAAACATTCCCTACTCCATATGATGCTGGAAAGTCATTGTCCGAGGTGGCTGAATTTGGACCTCAACTTCTGAAAGGAGCTATTCCGGTACAACTCAAAGTAGACGAAGAAGTCACCATCACGTATGTCTATCCAGAGATGGTCAAACCAGATAGCAGTAATCGTCCAACCTTCTATGAAATCATGACTGGTGATCTAGACGTTTGGGATTCTGACTCTGAATCTGAAGATGAAATTGGAGATGGATGGTCTACTTTCATAAGAAAGAAGGAAAAATATCAGAGATCAAACGAAACAGGTAAAAATTCATCTTCTGTACCTCTTGCAAGACTGACATTGGAGGCATGGAATACTGAAGTTCAATCTATTGATGAAGTATCATCTGAAGAAAGTCAGGGGGCATGGACTTTCGTGAAAAGACGCCACCAGAAAGCTCCACAGCTTTCAAGTCCTGACACCCATGACGAGAAACCAGAATCAAGAAGAAAGTCAAGAAATAATCAAAAGAAGAAAACCAAAGTTAAAGCAAGAGCAAACAAAAAATCAACAGAAACAGAGGCTACATCGCGTTCTTTTTCTAGACCAGTAACCCTAGGAGAATATTTTCCTAAGAATTTCTTTAATGAACAATGTTTCACCTCCAATGTCATCAATGTAGATGGAGGAAGTGAGTCAAAAAATGTACCAGGAGAGAGTTCAAAGACGAGGGAGGTCATATCACAATTCAGTAACATTCCTTCCAGCACGAGCCTGGCATATGCCCTTAATGGCTTAATCTCTCTTTTGATGATCGTATGGCTCTAATCGCGGCATTGATTGATCTGGAAGCTTACCAAGGAAAACTACTGGAACCAATTAAATCTACAACTTACCAAGACTGTATGGCCACCATCACGTTCAACAATGATGATTTACAACTTGGATCTCGCTTGCATAATAGACCACTATACGTCAGTGGTTGTATCCGAGAATGTAAATTGTATCGAATAATGATTGATTGTGGCTCTGCAGTAAACATTATGCCAATCAAAACAATGAAGAAAATTAGAATAAATGTTGATGATCTATCAAAGAGCAACATCATGATTCAAGGATTCAATCAAAAGGGCCAGCGAGCCATTGGCATGATTCGCCTGAAGTTGTAAATAGGGGAGTTAAATTCCTCAGCTCTCTTTCATGTCATTGATGCCAAAACATCATATGAGTTGCTCCTTGGACGTGTTTGGCTGCATGAAACTGGGGTGGTGCCTTCAACTTGGTATCAATGTTTCAAGTATAGTCGAGATGGAGAAGTTAAATCTGTGGTAGCTGAGTCAAAATCATTCCTCAAAGAAGAATCTTATTTTGCAGATGCCAAGTTCTACTCGGAAGGTGAAGAGTTTCATTCAGCAGGATTGTCCACAGCTGGATTTGAAATTAAAGAAGATACAAACAATGATCATCGACTTATTGTAGTGCCGCCTCATCAACTTATGACAGGTAGACCGAAACTTACTTGTGAAGATTTCTCCAAAGGCAAACAACCTCAAACGACGTCAGCATATGTTAAGGTATTAAGAAAAGAATTAACTTTTCCGATACCCAAAATTCCTAAATTGGCTCTGCCCTATCAACTTGTTACAGTTCCAGAGACTAGCAAAGTTTCAACATATATTCCGAATATAGAAAAGCTCTGTATCTCTAATTCATCCAAATAAAACATGTCACATGTTAAAGAAGTTGAAGACCCGAAACAAACTTTTAAGGGACATTACAATCCGCAAGTTAAGAAGTTGTTCGAGAATGCCGAATTTGGAAAAGGAGAGCCTCGTAAACTAGGTGATCTTGATGCTGTTCTTTTAGGTGGACGCGTTCCTTCAGATTCTGGTGGATCATTTATTGCACAACCAAAGTATGGATTGGGATATAATCCAGGTCCACCAAGAAAAATTAAAGTCAAGAAGGTGTCCTCAAATCCAATCATGATTCAAATCTTTAAGACTTCTGAAGAAAAGCCAAAAGAGTCAAGACCTTTAGTATTTGATCGAATTCAAAGTGAGAATGTCAGAATTTCAGTATTCGAAAGGCTGGAAAGAGAGACTTCCATAATAGTTGATCCAAGAGATAGAACCTCCGTCTTTCAAAGGTTAAGTGGTGATCCTTCTACTTCTGTTCAAGTTGACAAAAATGCGCAGGCTTATCCAGAATCTTCTCAAAGACAGTCTACATTTTCTCGACTTGGAATTAAGACTTCTAATTCAAGTTTGAAGCTTCAACAGTCAAGAAGAAGGAATATGAATCGAAAAATTGTCTCATCTCAAAAGAATGGCGAGGATAAAGAAGATATATCAATTAATCACATTACTTTTGAAGAAGCCTCTGACTCAGATTCTGAATTTGAAAATTCAACCACGGCAAATGAACCTGAACCAGCTCCGCCAATATTCGAAGAAGGGGGACAAGCTACCATGGATGATTTGAAGCAATTAAACTTGGGAACAGAAGAAGATATGAGACCGGTATTTGTAAGTGCTCTTCTCAGTGAAAAGGAAGAATCCTAGTACTTCAACCTGCTCCAGGAATACAAAGACGTATTTGCATGGTCTTACAAAGAAATACCAGGGTTGGATCCTAAAGTTGCAGTGCATCATCTTGTCGTAAAGCATGGAGTTCGCCCGATCAAACAACCCCAAAGAAGATTCCGACCAGAATTGATTCCACAAATTGAAGTAGAGGTTAATAAACTTATTGAAGCTGGGTTCATACGTAAAGTTAAGTACCCAACTTGGATTGCTAATATTGTTCCAGTCATGAAAAAGAATGGACAATTAAGAGTCTGTGTTGACTTTCGAGATCTAAATCAAGCTTGTCCAAAAGATGATTTTCCACTTTCGATAACAGAGTTGATGGTGGACGTTACTACATGATACAAAGTTCTATCTTTCATGGATGGGTCTTCAGGGTACAATCAAATTCGAATGAATCTAAAAGACGAGGAGCTCACGGTATTCCGTACTCCTAAGGGCATATATTGTTACAAAGTCATGCCGTTTGGATTGAAAAATACTGGAGTAACTTATCAACGGGCGATGCAAAAGATCTTCGATGATATGATGCATAAGCAAGTAGAATGCTATGTGGATGACCTTGTTGTCAAAACAAAGAAACGAGATGATCATCTACAAGACTTGTGAGATGTTTTTAAAAGACTCCGGCGTTACTAGTTGAAAATGAATCCATTAAAGTGTGCATTTGGTGTTACTTCTGGAAAATTTCTTGGCTTCATTGTTCGACATCGAGGTATTGAAATAGATTAATCAAAAATTGATGCTATAATAAACATGCTAGAGCCAAGTAATTTGCATGAATTGAAAAGTCTTCAAAGAAGATTGGCATACATTCGAAGATTTATCTCCAATCTTGCTGGTCGTTGTCATCCATTCAACAGGCTAGTGAAGAAAGACGTGCCATTTGAATGGGATGATACTTGTCGAAATGCTTTCCAAAGTATTAAACAATATTTATCTCATCCACCAGTGCTCACAGCTCCAATCTCGAGAAAGCCATTGACTCTCTATGTCGCAGCACAAGAATCTTCTTTAGGTGCACTTCTTGTCCAAATCAATGACGAAGGAAAAGAAAATGCACTATATTACTTAAGCCGAACATTGGTAGGTGCTGAAATGAAGTATTCGCTTATTGAGAAAATCTGTCTTGCATTGATTTTTGCAGCTAAAAAGTTGAGGCATTACATGTTAGCACACACGATCAATCTTGTTTCAAAGATTGACCCGTTAAAATATATAATATCCAGACCGATTCTTTTCGGGAGGATAGAAAAATGGGCACTTCTATTGTCCGAGTTCGACATCAAATTCATTCCACAAAAGGCTGTTAAGGGACAAGCCTTGGCAGATTTTCTTGTTGATCATCCTATTCCGGTAGAATGGGAACTTCTTGAAGACTTTCCAGACGAAGAAGTTTTTTGTACTGAAGTTATACCTTTATGGAGGTTATTCTTTGATGGTGCAGCTCGACAATATGGTGCTGGAGCAGGAGTTGTATTTGTTACTCCCCATGATCAAGTCATGCCCTATTCATTTACTTTGACAGAAAAGTGTTCCAACAATATGGCAGAGTATCAAGCTCTTATTATTGGTTTGGAAACAGTACTGGATATGAAAGTTAATCAACTAGAAGTCTTTGGAGATTCTTTGTTGATAATCAACCAACTTCTTTCCGAGTATGTAGTCCAAAATTTAAACCTGAAGCCATATCATGAATATGCGTTAACACTCCTAAAACGATTTGAATCAGTAAAAATCAAGTTTATTCACAGGAATGAAAACAGAGAAGCAGATGCCTTGGCTAATTTGGCTGCTGTTCTGGCTAGGTCAGATGAGGATTTTTCTCACCCAGTATCAATTGTTCAAAGATGGGTAATCCCACCTCTACTGCCTGAAAATCTTGAGGAGAACAATAATGTTGAAATTATTGGCAAAGAAGTGGATGATTGGAGGCAACCGTTAATTGACTTCAATATTATAAGTTACCTGATAACCCTCTTCGTAAAACAGAAGTTCGGAGACGTGCTTCTCGCTTTATCTTCTATAATGACATACTCTATTGGTGCTCGTTTGATGGAGTATTCCTTCGATGCTTAAGTAGTGAAGAAGCAACACATGCCCTGGAGGAAGCTCATTCTGTAATATGTGGTGCTCATCAGTCAGGACCTAAACTCCATTTTCGAATAAAAAGAATGGAATACTATTGGCCGACTATGGTTCAAGATTCTATGAATTTTGCCAAAAAATGTGAAGCTTGCCTAGTCCATGCAAATTTCATTCATCAACCTCTAGAACTATTACATCCGACAATAGCCTCCTGGCCATTTGATGCATGGGGTCTTGATGTGATTAGACCCATAACACCAAAGTCTTCAGCTGGGCATTCCTACATCATTGCTGGGACTGACTACTTCTCTAAGTGGGTCGAAGCTATACCATTGAGGGAAGTAAAGAAAGAAAATGTTGCAGATTTCATTCGCGATCAAATAATTTATCGGTATAGAGTTCCTCGATACATCATCACTGATAACGGAAAACCATTCTACAATAGTCAGACAATACAACTCGTCCATGTATAATGCAGCAGCTAATGGATTGGCAGAGGCATTCAACAAGACATTGTACAATTTGTTGAAAAAGGTTGTTTCCAAATCCAAAAGAGACTGGCATGAAAGGATTGGAGAAGCTTTGTGGGCTTATCGCACTACTTACCAGACTCCAACACAAGCTACTCCATATGCCCTGGTATATGGTGTAGAAGCTGTACTTCCCCTAGAATGTCAGATTCGATCATTGCGAATTGCTATCCAAGAAGGCTTGACGGTAGAGGAAAATACACGTCTTCGAGTTGAAGAGTTGGAAGCTTTGGATGAGAAGAGGTTAGAAACTCAAATACACCTGCAATGTTATCAAGCTCGGATGGCAAAGTCTTTCAATAAAAAAGTACGTCCAAGATCATTTCAAGTTGGAGATTTAGTACTTTCAGTACGTAGGCCTATCATAATTACAACAAAGACAGGGGGCAAGTTTCAACCTAAATGGGATGGTCCGTTTGTCGTTACTCATGTGTTCACCAATGGAGCATACAAGATCGTGGACAAAGATGGATTGCATATTGGACCTATTAACGAAAAAATTTTGAAGCGTTTTTACGCTTAAACTTTGTCTTATTTTCCTTTGTAAAAAAAAAAAATTGTGTAATGCTCCTGGCCCGCAAGAGGATAAACTGTGAACGGCTATACAAAAAAAAAATCTCTTAACTTGGATAAAAAATAAAAAAAAATCATATATGAATCCAAGTTCAGTCAAAATCGATAATTGTATTTATACCTCTTTATTTGTCTTTACATAAAAAAGATGACACAAAAGAGAATTAAAAAAAGAAGAAAAAATGTAGAGTGTCAGCTTAAAAGATCAATCACTTTCAGCTAGCTACAAAAATATGTCTTCAAGAGTCTTCCTCTACTGATCGATGGATTCCACGTTGGCAATATTTCTAATTTGTGCTTGTTTCAGAGTGATCTTGGTCTCTTCCATTTGATCTAGATTTTCCTTATGAGTCTGAAGTTCATCACGGAGTTTGTCCAGCTGGGAAGCCAATTGGTTAGTCTTATTTTTCAAAGAAGAAAATATGGCCATCTCTATATCTATTCGACTGTTCAAAGACTCCAATTGCTGGTCTCTTTCTTCTAAAGTCGGACACTCTAAAATTTGCTTTCTTTTGGAAAGGTAAGCATCAACTCTTTTAAAAAACACTTCCATACGCTTCGTCAAAGGTGTTGGATCCGCTTGAAATGATTCGGTGATCAAGTTTTGAAGTCTCTGATTGCTTTTAGCCCACCAAGTCCTAAGATTTGAAAAACCGTGTTTTATTACATCCGTAAATGACTTCTTAAGATACTTAGTCATGGCTTCTCGAAAAACATCTTTTAGAAAAGAAGAGTCTTTAGTAATTCCAAGCGGAAGTTCAGACATTGCGATCCCACGATTGTTTAAATTTGAAGTAGGAACAACAATCAAAGACAACGAAGATTGGGTATCAGGTGCTTCTTGTCCGTTCTCCGGAATCTTGACTACTGAAGTTCCAGAATTTACTTCTCCCTCATCATTGATATCTGCCAGCTTAGATGTCAAAATACCACCACTGATATGACTAGGATAATCGCAGGGAAGATCTTTCGAACCATTAAGGCCATCAATCCCATCAAGTGCATCAATCATGTCAAGATTCTCGCTGGTCTGATCCAGTAAAGGACTTGGACTTGTGTAAAAATTCAGCTCTTCGGGAATTTTTGGAAATCCTAAAAAAAAAAAAATGATGAAGAAAAGTTGCACACCGATCTATCAAACAGTCAGGTAAAATAATAAGGAACGGATATACACCTGCATTTCTTGTTTGAGACGACATGTCTAAATTTTTGTCATGTAAAGATATATCTGGGATTCTCAAGTCCATTTTTGAAGTTTCAACACAGGCTCCGTAGTTGCTTTGAATAGATTGAGGCTTTTTCAGTCGTATCGACCGCTTTCGACGATGTACCAAAGAAAGGGTAGTCTGAAATCAAAAGTTGATACATTAAGAAAAAAAAAAGAAAAGCAAAGAAAAGAAAAGAAATTGAAATCATACCTGATCTTCAGAACTACTATCTTCTGGAACAAGAGTTGCTTCAAGTCCCCGAGATGCTTGATCTCCGGAATTACTGTCTTCTGAAACCAAAATTGTTCCAGGTATCTTCTCTACACGCTCTGAATAGGAAACGATTTCCGTTGAAGGGAATGTAAATTTAAGCCTCTTAGGAACTCCTTCATCTGGAACTTCTAAGGCTCTTTTCTGAAAAGTTCTTTGGGAAGCTACACGGGAAGGGTTGATCTCTTTGGCTTTTTCATTTCCCGTATTCTTTAGTATCGGTACGAGTTGCTCGAGTCTAAAGTCTGTATTCTCACTGGATAATAAATCCTTCACTTGAACCTTGTTCAATTTTGGAAGTACTTCATTATTCCACCAATCTTCATATGCAGAATCAACTTGATTTTGTATATTATTGGTTCTCCCTGGAATATGGAATGAATAGCCACTCCCTACTTGTGTCAAAGATAACCAAGCACAATAAAGAGTCATTGGATTTATTACTAAGTTCATATCTTTTGGTGAGCCTGGAAGTTTTTGTTTAAAGCCTTGTTGCCTTCCAAATCGATGAGGGTTATATGCTTCAAGAATGTATGAACCAGATCCTCAGCGATAAGAAACAAATCCAGGTCGAATGCTAATCATGAACTCTAAAATCTCTGTAAATCTATCGTCCTTATCCGTGCATATACCACAATGAAGAGGCAAATGAATAGGGTTCCAACAAAAATCATTGTGATCCATCATTCCACGAACAAGTTCTCGACAATCGAACATGTCAACTTCCCAAGGCTGGAGATCATTTAAAGTTTCGGCATATCTTCTGATAATAGGGCGACCAATGCTTTTGTCAATGTTGCTGTAAATTGCTCGGAGAAAATAGGTTGCAGCCCAAGCATACAGAAAATGTCCAGGAAATGCATATTTGATCAATCCAATGTCATGACCTGCTATGCAATTTGATGTTTCTGTAAGTCCTCGATAAATACTAGTCAAAATAGGAGGAACTAAACTGTAAGTCGACTTGGCAGCCATTCTGGAAGCTGTTTTGAAAGTCCCGGCTCTAAGATAGTCGTCTCTGGAAGGAAAAATGAAACGACAAAGCCAAAGCGAAAGATAGGCCTCTATTTTTAACTCTTCTTCCTCGTCAACAGATAAAGAAGAGTTCCAATGACTCCTGTCCCTGCGCAAAATATCTTTTGGCTTGTCTGTGACGACGGGTCTCCGTATCCCGTCTTTTGCTATTCGTTGACCTTCTTTATGTAGCCTCGATTCCATAGCTTTCTTAAAAGGCTTACTCTTCTGAGGATTTGGAACATAATCATCTTCTTGGAACCAAAACTCAATCCAATCGACATGGCGAATTCGATCAGTTTTCTTCTTATCGACTATCAGTAAGTATGCTTTAAACAAATATGAGCAAGATTAGGGAAGCAAATTCGACAGTTCGGAAAGGCTTGGAACTACCTCCTCATAATAATCACCTTTAATAGAGAGTCCAGTGATTTCTCGAATATCCCAAAGAGAAATACCAATTTCTCCATTTGTGGTTATAAAGGTATTGGTATCCGGACACCAAACTTCACAAAGAGCTCTGTACATAGAATTAGGACGAGGATATTCCTTTGTAGCAGAATAAACTGCAGAAGCTAACTCAGGAAGATTTCTTTTGACTAAGAGTTTATGGATCCAAACCAACCACTCCCCAAACTTTGGAAGATAAGAAGCTTCTCCACGGCTGCTAAGTACACTTTCCCATTTTATTTCTCTTTGATTAATCCTCTCGAAAATGATCGCTCTCGAAATAATCATCATAGCCTGAGAATGATGTGGAGGTGGACCCAAAGAAGGATGTTGGATGGCATCCGAATTCCTCTGGCGATTACTGAGAATATGCATGTGCAGCTCTTTTAAAGGGACACATAAAGCCGAAGGACATGGCATCGGCCTGTGGATAGTAAGCTTGAGCTCTCCTGTGGCGTTGGTCTGGCTCTGATACTTCACAATTGTCTTAGGAAAGCAAAGAACTTTGTCCTTCCGTGCCGTATCATTAAGCTCAATAATTTCAGGTAATTTCAAATTCTCTTTACTTTTAGAATTTGATTGTGCCATTCCTGCAAAATAAACAAACAAACAAAGAAATAAAATAAATAAATAAACAAATAAAAGCAAACAAGAAAACAAAATGATAGTAAAATAGTCAAAGAAACAATTTAAAAAAAAATGGTCCATAATTTAAAGTAATTATGAACATTAAATTTTTTAAATTCTTTAAAATCTTCCATCCTGGAAGGGGGAGTCTTCGGGGAATATCTAAAAAGATACGTTTCGAGCCTCTATTTCCAGGTCTTCTAAAAACTCCATCCTGGAAAAGTGAGTCTTCGGAGAATATCTAAAAAGATACATTCCGAGCCTCTATTTCCAGGTGTTCTGAAACTCCATCCTGGAAGGGTGAGTCTTTGGGGAATATCTAAATAGATACGTTCTGAACCTCTATTTCCAGGTCTTCTAAATCCTCCATCCTGGAATGGTGAGTCTTCGGAGAATATCTAAAAAGATACGTTCCGAGCCTCTATTTCCAGGTCTTCTGAAACTCCATCCTGGAAGGGTGAGTCTTCGGAGAATATCTAAAAAGATACGTTCCGAGCCTCTATTTCCAGGTCTTCTAAATCCTCCATCCTGGAAGGGTGAGTCTTCGGAGAATATCTAAAAAGATACGTTCCGAGCCTCGATTTCCAGGTCTTCCAACAAAAAAAATTCTCATTCAAAAAAAAAAACCAAAAAAATAATAATAAAAATAAAAACTAATTGAAATAGTTCTTTGCACTAAATCTTTCAAGTATTTTAAGATTTAATGTCCAGAACGACAAGTTTTCCAAATACATAAAATGTCTTGGATTAAAAGTTTCGGTCCTTGGTCTTTAACACAAAATTTTCTGGACTTCTGAAACACCTCTATCATGGAGATATTTATTTCCCACAACTAAAATCATTCGAACCTCAAAATTTCTGGTCTGCTCCAAAGATTCTGTCAACAAAATAACAAAAAAAATTAGTGAATGTTTAAAAAGAATAAATAGTTCAAATTTACATAAGTTTGAAGTAAAAAAAAAAAAAAGCACAGAATTCAAAACACAATCACATGCACACACTAAAACACACAAATAATCATTACACACACATATACAAGGTATATACACACGTGAATATACCATATATATATATATATATATAAACATTCTTTAAAAAAAAAAAAAAGGTGTAAAACTGAAACCAAGATTACACTACATGCACGTATACCGAAAAATGTGTAAGTTTATGATTTGTGTTTTAAAAAAAAAAGGGAGAATTGAAACATTATCTTCAAAAAAAAAAACGCACCCACAGAAGAAGAAGGGAAAAAAAAATTTCATCATTACTCTACTGCTTGTGGATTGTGCCTTCTTTTCTAATATATATATATATATATATATATATATATATATATATATATATATATATAATACAAACACACGCACACACATCCTGGGAGAGAAAAAGCCAAAAAGTTCCAACAAAGTCAAGATTTTATATATATATATATACTAGTTTTGGCAACGTGCGTTGCACGTTTGTGAAAAATGTAGTGAAAAATTTTAGGTTGAAACGATACGAACCTTTTATACAATTATTTCTAAAATAAAATAAAAATTAAAAATAGGTCAATGTTCAATGTTCATTGTTAAAAAAAAATTAAAGAAAAAAAATTGTCAAAAAAAAAAAATTAAAGAATTTTTTTTTTAGGTTGTGGGCATATCCGAACGATTTTAAAACAATAAGGACCTTTCATGCAATTATTCCTTAAAAAAAAAGGAACAGTAAAATACTGTTCATGAAATTCATTGCCAAGATGTCTCGGCAATGAATTTCATTGCCGAGACATCTCGACAGTGAACAGTATTATACTGTTCACAATTGTGCTTTCTTTTTTTTTTTTTTTAAAGAAAATGAGTTTTAAAAAAAAAATTTGTTGAACAGTAAAATAAATTTCATTGCCGAGAATTTTACTGTTCAAGGTTTTTTTTTTCTTTTTTAATGTGGCAACATTATAAAAAATAAAAACATTCAATTTTCTTAAGATAAAATAAAAAAAATTAATAAAAAAATTGAATGAAAATGTGTAAAAAAAATAAAAACATTCAATTTGCCACCAAGATTTCACAGTGCGTGGATTTTAAAATTCTTGAATGACATTTTTTAGCATTTATTTAAAATAATTTGTAAAAGGTAAAATAAAAAAACAAGATTAGTAAAAAATTGAATGAAAATTAAGTGTGAAAGAAAAAAAAAATAAGAAAAATAAATTAAAGATTTTTTTTTAGGTTGTGGGCATATCCCAATGATTTTAAAACAATATGGACCTTTTGTGCAATTATTCCTTATAAATTTAAAAAAAAAAAAAAACAATTGGATTTAATGGCAATCAATTGATTGCCAATTGATTGACAATTAATTGCTTGCCGAGCAATCTCAGCAATCAATTTTGATTGTCGAGATTGCTCGGCAATCATAGCACTAATTTTTTTTTTGTTTTTGTATTTTTTTTTGTCAAATAAACATTTTAATTTCAAATTTTTTTTATACATGTTACATTAATTATTTTTATTTTTATTTTATTTTATAAATGATTATATAAATAATTCTAAAACTTTTCACTGCATTTTACATTTTTTACATACTTGCATTTGTACGTAGCAATACCTACTTCCTTCTAATATAAAAGCGAATATGATTAATTAAGATAAAAATAACTTTCTTCAAGGTAATAAAACTTTTGAAAATCAACATTTCCAGTTGTTGTTTTTAACAATACAAAATAAAAAAAAAAAAATTACAAAAGAATACAATTACCAATAATATAAACTAAGAATCTCGGCAACGATTTACGGTTGCTGAGAATCTCGGCAACCATACTTCTTTGTATTTTTTTTCTATTGTTAAAAACAACAATAATATAAACATACGTTTTGTGTGAAATTGAATGAAATAAGTGTAAAAGAAAAAAAAAAATTAAAGATTTTTTTTTTAGGTTGTGGGCATATTCCAACGATTTTAAAACTTTTGTGCAATTATTCGTTAAAAAAAAAAGAGAGAAAACAGTGAAATACTGTTCATGAACAGTAAATTACTGTTCATCACATTGATTGCCGAGATTGCTCGGCAATCAATTTGATTGCTGAGATTGCTCGGCAATCAATTTGATTGCTGAACACTGTTCATTTTTTTTAAAATTTTATTGTGTCAAAGAAAATGGGCTTAAAAAAAATTGGTGAACAGTACAATAAAGTTCATTGCCTAGTTGCTCGACAATGAACAATTCATTGCCGAGAATTTTACTATTCACATTTTTTTTTCTTTTTTTAAATGTGGCAACATTATAAAAAATAAAAACATTCAATTTGCTTAAGATAAAAAAAATTAATAAAAAAATTGAATGAAAATGTGTAAAAAAAATAAAAACATTCAATTTGTCACCAAGATTTCACAGTGCGGATTTTGAAATTCTTGAATGGCATTTTTTAGCATTTATTTAGAATAATTTGTAAAAGGTAAAATAAAAAAACAAGATTAGTAAAAAATTGAATGAAAATTAAGTGTAAAAGAAAAATAAATTAAAGAATTTTTTTTTAGGTTGTGGGTATATCCCAACGATTTTAAAACAATAGAGACCTTTTGTGCAATTATTCCTTATTTTAAAAAAAAAAAAATATTGGATTTACACATGGCAATCAATTGATTGCCATGGTTGGGCAATTGATTGCCATGGCTGGCAATCAATTGGCAAATTGATTGCCGAGCTGTCTCGGCAATCAATTTGATTGTCGAGATGGCTCGGCAACTGTAAAAATTTTTTTTTTTTCCAAATGTATCAAAGAAAATGGGCTTAAAAAAAATTGGTGAACAGTAAAATAAAGTAAAATCAAGAAGATTAATAAAAAAATTGAATGAAAATGTGTAAAAAAAATAAAAACACTCAATTTGCCATACATTACCTGAAATTCTTCAATGGCATTTTTTAACAATAAACATCCCAACTTTCTTTAAATTTTTTGGGCTATTTTTTATATACTATTTGCATTACCAAATCCCAACTATTTACAACCATGTTAACAACCAATGATGGTTGCCAAATTGATCGGCAACCAAGACCAAGCTGGTTGAAATTGTATATTTTTGTCACCTGCAATAAGAACTCTGATTGAACGTTGCGGGGGACAATTTAAGAGAACAAGCCTAAAGTGAGATTTATGGCATATTTGGCCTGTCATTTCATGAAACCATTAGTATCTTATGATAAATTTTGAAAGTCAGGTACATTTACAAAGATTAAGCTGGCTGAAAGAAAAAAGGTTCGAAAAAAGACAATTTTCACAACATGCTGTTTTGGACAAACAAAGGGTACTCAACCAAGTAAATAAGAGAAGGTATATGCTCAAAATTCATTGCTGTTATTTCCCTAGTAAACAACAGTAATTAATGTAATGAAGGAATGAAAGAATCCAGTTAGTACCACTCAAAATAGTAAGTCTGATTGCAAATATTCAAAATTCAAAATGTTATAGAAACAAATTTTTTTCTTCACCCTTTGAAAAATTGCATGAGAATAGATGAGGATCACTTTCAGTATCTCTTGCAATTTTCTGGCTTGGGTATTCAGATTTTCCCCCTAACAATATATATATATATATATATATATATATATATATATATATATATATATATATATATATACATATTACGTATATATGTAGATATATTACCCGGCAACCAAGTTGGTTGCCGAGAATTGGTAAATTTTTTTTTTTTTCGTTTTTTCTCTTATTAAAAGCAATAGAATTGGTTGCCAAGATGGCTCGGCAATCAAGTGCTGATTGCCGAGCCATCTCGGCAATCATTTTAAAATTTTTTTTTTTTTTGATTGCCTGGCTGCAATCACTTTTTAATATATATATATATATATATATATTTTAAATTTTATTGTGTCAAAGAAAATAAGCTTAAAAAAAAATTGGTCAACAATAAAATAAAGATCATGGCCCAGTTGCTCGGCAATGAACAATTCATTGCCAAGAATTGTACTGGTCAAGTTTTTTTTTTTTTTTTTTTTTTTTTTTTTTAATGTGGCAACATTATAAATTGCATTGCTAAAATAATATTGTTTAGTTTTTATGGCAGTGTCATTCATTATACTTCTCATATCTTCTTTGTTCTGTGACTTCACCCACACCAGACAATGATAGGAGGATAAGGCTGGTGACAAGTCTGCAACATACTTATGACTTGCTTTACTCTTCAGTACAAAACCCAAAACGAACCATTTTGATGGATCTCATTTGTTAAAAAATGCGGGGTTTTTCGTTTTAAGATGTTTTGCCATAATGATTATTTTTTTAAAATTTGCAAGAAAAATAAAAAATAAAGGCCAAGTTTTGCAGGATCAGTGAAGCTCAGTCTATTGGGAGTTGATGCCTTAACCCACACTTAAAACCTATTTTAAACCCTTCAACCTCTGCATTTGATGAAACTTGAAAGTGACATATGATTCAAAATTGATGATAAACTTTCATCATCACATATGATTCAACCTATTTTAAGCTGTAAAACCTACTTTAAACCCTTCAACCTCTGCATTTAATGAAACTTGAAAGTGACATATGATTCAAAATTGATGATAAACTTTCATCATCAGATATGCTGTAAGAGATGAAATTAATTGCTGGAAAATGAGTGTAACTGGATAAATATATATTTTGGTATTCTTTTCATCTCATAAGAATTGTATTGGGAGCTCAAATTATAGGAAAGGTGGGACAGAAAAGATTGCCGAGCCACCTCGGCAATCAAGTGATTGCCGAGATGGCTCGGCAATCAGCAATTGATTGCCGAGCCATCTCGGCAATCACTTTTAAATTTTATTTTTTTTATTTACCTGGCTGCAATCACTTTTTAATATTTTTTTTAAAAATTTTATTGTGTCAAAGAAAATAGGCTTAAAAAAAAAATTGGTGAACAATAAAAAAAATATTTGCCACCAAGATTTCACAGTGCGGATTTTGAAATTCTTGAATGGTATTTTTTAGCTTTTATTTAAAATAATTTGTAAAAGGTAAAATAAAAAAACAAGATTAGTAAAAAATTGAATGAAAATTAAGTGTAAAAGAAAAAAAAAATAAATTAAAGATTTTTTTTTAAGTTGTGGGCATATCCCAACGATTTTAAAACAATAGGGACCTTTTGTGCAATTATTCCTTAAAAAAAAAAAAAAAATTTAATGTGAACGGTGATTGCCAAGATTGCTCGGCAATCAATTTTGGTTGCCAAGCAACCTCGGCAACTATACCCCTTTTGTGAACTCTAAATGAATGAATCCCCATGAGAGCTTCATAACCTCTGTGGTCCCTGCAACCCAGAAATGTTTGTCTCTCTCATCTGATCCTACTCCTTTCTGAAATACAAGTGTACATACCTAGAATCTATATGAATCTTGTCTTAAGCAAATAATTTCACACTATCTTGTCAATATTTTTAGGAAAAGAACATGTCTGATTATGATAGGAAAAGTGAAATCCAAGAATTTGATGATACAAAAACTGGCGTAAAGGGTCTCCTGGAAAAAGGGGTGTCGAAAATTCCTTGTATATTTTTCCATGATCAGTATATAATTGAGAAGAAATCAGTCTCTGGCATTCCCGAGTATACTATACCAGTCATTGATTTTGAAGGCTTAAATAAAGATGCAGCCAAGCGTAAAGCAATCGTTGATAAAGTTAAAGATGCTTGTGAAAGTTGGGGCTTTTTCCAGATTATCAATCATGGGATTCAGGTAAGCATCATGGAGAAAGTAATTGAAGGAATAAGAGAATTTCTCTCGGCAACCAGTTTTGGTTGCCGAGCAACCTCGGCATCACGCATACACTTCTCTACTGGTTCCATACACTTCCTGAACAAGTCCATGTTGAGTTCCTCAAATCTGGCACGAGTGATGGTGGAATAGAAATCAATACCCTCATAGAGTGAGTCTATCTCAATGGTGGTCTGGGCGGTGGATGAGAGAGTTCTCTTTGCTCTCTCACAAGCAGTCCTCAACCTCCTAAGAGCTCTGGGGTTGCCAGTGATGTCTTTCTTGTTTTTTCTCTTGAATTCCTGAACAAAGTGATTCACCATCCTGTCGTCAAAATCTTCTCCTCCAAGGTGAGTGTCACCAGCAGTGGCCTTCACCTCAAAGATACCCTCCTCAATGGTTAGAAGAGAGACATCAAAGGTACCACCACCAAGATAAAAAATCAACACATTCTTCTCACCAACGCTGGTTGCCTTCTTGTCAAGACCATAAGCAATAGCAGCAGCTGTTGGCTCATTGATGATGTGCATCACATTGAGACCTGCAATTACACCAGCATCCTTGGTTGCTTGACGCTGGGAGTCGTTGAAGTATGCTGGGACAGTGACAACAGCATTCTTAACAGTTGAACCAAGGTATGCCTCAGCAATTTCTCTCATCTTAATTAGAACCATGGAAGAGATCTCCTCAGCTGCAAATTGCTTCTCTTCACCCTTGTAGTTGACAACAATCATGGGTTTGTCACCAGGTCCAGGGATTAGTTTGAAGGGCCACAACTTGATGTCACTCTGTACAGAGGCATCACTGAATCTCCTACCTATCAACCTCTTAGCATCTGACAAAATCAAAAAAGGAATGAATCGTCAATAAAAACAGCAAAGAGGCAAATCTCAAAACCAATGTGCATAGCAACAATCACAATGAATATTTAGATAGTTACAGGATCAAAATTACAATAATAGTTGGTTCACTGTTGATGGAAGAAACATAGCATCTGCATACAAATATGCATTTATGAGCTATCGCACTGTCCAAAGAATCATTGCATGGGTCAGCATGAAAAAAAACACACTGACATTAATTGTAACTCGAGAACCAAAAAGCATCACTCAATTTTAGCATAAATAACATGAGACTCTGGCAATGCAGAACTGAAACATCTGTATAAAACCTTGAGGGATAACAACACAATAGAGGCACATCTTTCTACTATCAATTCCCTACATTCAATTTAATAATTTCAAACTCATGTAAAAATATTCTCAAAGAATTGTGCATGTGTGATAATTTGAATGAATAACCATTGTGTGATAATATGATTAATAAAAATGTATTCCAATTTCATTGAATATATATAATATGGCATTGCTCATACTGCACCACTCTAATTGAATAATGTTTCTCTAATTAAGCGTAATTTGGTGAACATACATTTAGGATAATATATAGAAATCGTTAAACATATAAACAAAATAAGTAACATGCATGTTTATTATCAAATTATTTATATTAAAATCTACTTATTTATTTTAATGTAAGTAGCTTGCTCAAAAGTAAAATTTAAAAATGAAACACTTGCATGCTTGATGGCATATTCCAACTATTTTAAAACAATAGAGACCTTTTGTGCAATTATTCTTTTAAAAACAAAAAAAAAAAAAAATATTCATTTGGCAATCAATTGATTGCCGAGCCTGGCACTTTTTTTTTTTTTTTTTTTAATTGTGTCAAATAAAATGGACTTAAAAAAATTTTTGGTGAACAATAAATAAATCAGTAGCTCCGACAACTACAGAATTAAAGAAGTACCAATGGATTTTTCAGCTCAGTAAAAGCTCGTTTTGCTTGTTCCACAGTTGCAAAACGCAAAAAAGCAAATCCCTTGTTCTTCTTAGTTTGAGGATTCATCATAAGTCTAACATCAGTAACGTTACCAACTTCACTGAAGACTTTTCTAAGATCATCCTCAGTAGCATCCTTGTCCAGTCCCCCAACAAAAATTTCAAACTCCTTTCGCTTGCGCTTTTCTTTGACATCTTCATGATGTTCTTCCTTCTTTGCAGCATCAACTATCTCAGCATGCCCCTCCCTAACATGCCCACTGTCTTCCTGAGGCTCAGGTTCTTCATGCATACCTTCCATTTCCTCCTCAATCAAATCTCCCTCTGCCTCTCCAACAACTGGTTGCCGAGGTTGCTCGGCAACCAAAGAATGGTTGCCGAGGAACCTCGGCAACCAAAGATGGTTGCCGAGCAATCTCGGCAACCAGTTGTAGTTTAATTTTTTTTTTTTTCCTTAGAGCAATCTCGACAACCATGTAGTAAAATGAATAAACACTCATTTTGTATACTGGTGGCTAAGGAATATATATTTGGCTCAGCAACCATTTATGGTTGCCGAGATTCTCGGCAACCAAAAACTGGTTGCCGAGAAAAGAAAAATCAACAACCCCATCCCCCACTTAATTCACTCCATTAATGAACATAGATATTGATGTTAAAATTTCCTCTTCCATAAGTCTTAATAATGTATTAATTATAGTTATGAAGTGCAAATCCAAGTTTGGTGAAAACTAAAGACAATGGGTCCAGCAGTAATCTTCAGTTACCCTTTTTAATCAGAGGAACAAAACAAAAAAAAAATTGCATATGCAAGTAATGTTAATTCCGTGTGTTATATATAGAGAGAGAGTAATTGTAGTTCTGACTTTCAGGTGAACAACAGATTAGACGAAAAAAAAAAATTCAGATGAACATTGCATCGCCGAGCAACTCGGCGATGAACAGTGCATCGCCGAGTTGCACACCACCATCTTGTCCACATATTCCCTTGGGAGTTGCACACCACCATCTTGTCCACATGCACAATATCCACTCAATCGCAAGTTCCCCTTTACAGGTTCAACAGCTAAGGCTCTTCTGAACCAGTCTGCTGTCTGCCCGAGAGCCTGCATTAAGTGGCCTCAATATGTGAGTGAATTTTCAAGAGACGCCCTTGAGTGGAACAGAATTCCATCATTGGCATCAAACAAACCATCGCCGAAGAGTCAAATATACAAGCATTCAAATGAAATCACGGCATAGGGAAAAAAAACATTTTCCCAGGTATCAATAATCTGCAAGTTTAGCACCAAATTCTTTGGGGAAGTGTTGGTATAACATCTCTTTAACTGCTTTTGTGTGCATTTCTCATCCTACTCTTTCTATTAAGGTGATTATTTCCAGTGCCATACAACTAAATGAAAATTAAGTGCGAGTGTAACCTTACGGAGGCGATGCTTTTTGTCCTCCTCGGCTATATCATCCAACGTACAATTATACCAGCAATCGCCATAAACTGGAGGATCCCCGTGTGGATTACAAGAAGGGTGACCAGAAAAAGAAGCACTCAATTGTTGATTTTCGAGCCATCCGAGCCATCTCGGCAATCAATTGTTGATTGCCGAGATGGCTCGGCAATCAACAATTGATCTCGGCAATCAACAATTGATTGCCGAGATGGTTGTCGAGGAGTCTGGTTTCCGTGCTGGGCTGGTATATTTGAAAAGGGTTGGCTGCCACGTGCTTGGTTGGTGATTAATTTCCCATGCAAATCTAGTGGGCAACATTAATTTCTGCAAATTTTGTCTTGTTCATGCCTCTACCCTCCATTCAACGGTTCAACCTATCTATCGTATTTTCTCGTTGATTGCCGAGGAGTCTGGTTTCCGTGCTGGGCTGGTATATTTGAAAACGGTTGGCTGCCACATGCTTGGTTGGTGATTAATTTCCCATGCAAATCCAGTAGGCAACATTAATTTCTGCAAATTTTGTCTTGTTCATGCCTCTACTCTCCATTCAACGGTTCAACCCATCTACCGTATTTTCTCGTTTATAAAATATGCTATGAATAATGGGACAAAGTTGAAAGTTTGATACAACCTACATATATAAATTCCCTATATAATAAGTTCAGCCAAAGATTAGGCAAGGACAAGACACCATAAATAAATCCTTAATTGTTGTGAAAATAAGTTTGAAACAAATGGCTAAGGTGGTGAATCTGAGAGTTGAAATCCTTGCCAGTAATGGAATTCAATCAATCCCCAAAGAGTACGTGAGGCCACAAGAAGAGCTAGAAAGCATAAGAGACATTTTCTAGGAAGAAATGAGTCTCTACTGACCACAAAAGATGTTAGGAGTCCTTCCTAACTCAGATCAGTAGAAAGTGGCAATGGTTTATCCCATGGAGATCCTGAGGAAGACAAGACGGAGTAAAGTAAAACATTCAACTTATTTCATAGGCAGAGGTGCCATGGCCTTATGATCATTTGAGTTTCGATCAATGTCTTTTAGAAATGACCATGGTGGAAGTCAGGAAGACCATTTACTAAAATACAACTGGAGTCACACTCTTGTTAATAATACTTACAATGGACATTAAAGCTTCAAAATGTTGTAATAATACTTACAATGTCTGAAAATCTGAATTTTAGGATCCAATCTCTCAAAACTCAGTTTCACTCTGAATTTTAGAATTTTAGTTATAATGGTGAATAAAATCTGCTGTTCAAAAGTAATAGAAACAAATTAAAATTAAAGTTGTAAAAGGACGGAGCTTAATTTAAATTCTGGTCAATAAAAGTCTGCTCAGCTTGAAAAGTAAGCTTCAAAAATATTAGAAAATAAAACAAATTATAATTATAAAAAGAAGTTCAAAAACGACGGCGTGTAGGACGAAAAAGTGAACAGTAAAAAGTTTAAGGCTCTTATATTATTGTAAGGATATATATAATACAAACACACGCATATACACATAAACAGGGTGAGAAAGAAATTTACCTTTTTTGAAAGATGAAGATAAATGGTCTGCAAACAAGTTCAAGCACAAAGTCCAAACAAATCTGTTATTTCTTTTCTTAGTTCCTCCTTTAAAGGTATGGGCTGGATAAATTGTACTCTAAATTTCTGACTCTAACTATTTCTCTTAAATTCAAGTTCGATTTTATAATTCTGAATTGGTATATTTATAAGTTCGAATTCTTTAAAAACTCAACTTGTATACTTCATTTACAACTCTTTTTTTTTAATGGAAATAAAAAGAAGAGTCCAAGTTTGGATAAAATCCTAAATCATAAAAGAGGCCTGAAAATCGAAAAAAAAAAATGGAAAGTGGATGACACTAAAGTAAATTCAAATTTTTAGTTCTTTTTCATCTCATTTCCTTCAACTTGTATAATTCAAATTTTAATTTAAATTCAAAATTTATTCATTTATTTATTTTGTATAATAAATAAATAAATCTTGAGGGGGCATTTGTAGACACTAAAAAATAAAATAAAATAAATAAATGGGCTTGGCCTATTAAAAACAAATAGCCCATTTAAATTGATTAAAGCCCAAGTCTATTTATGATTCGTTCATGTTAAAATTAACCCACGTAGAAAATTCGTCCTACTTTTATATTTAATACGTATTGAATGGTTATAAATGAAAAGTGGGTCATTTGAGATTTCTCTATAAATAAGACATAAATAAGACATTAAGTCCAAGAGAAAGGAGAAGTTAAATTCCGGCAGAAGAAAAGCCAGAAGTCCAGGAGAAAATCCACAACCAGGCAGAAAATTCAAAACCCAGGAAATTTTAAGAAGATCAAAATCTTCTTCAAATTAAAGCAAGTCCAAGAAGATCAAAGCTTCTTCACAAATCAAATTCAAGCCAAGTCCAGACATTGAAGGTTCAAGCAAATTAAATTTCCAACAAGTCTCGAAGTCCAGGATTCAAGCCACGTGGCCCCTCGTCTTCAACACTCGGATCGTTAATAAGAGGATTCTGCAGTTACGCAGTTACAAGGAGATTATCCACTTTGTAATTTATCAAATTTTCAATTTGTAACAGTTTCTGTATTTTAATACACGAAATTCGTTGTACAGAGTCGTTTATCAAATGTCTTCAATTGATTGTTAGGCCATTACTTGTGAAAATAAAACTCACATTTTCAATTTGGGGTCATGTTATATTATATATTGCATCATTGATTCGTATAAAACCAAATACTTATTATTAATACTCACATTTATTTGGTCGCAAACCTAATATCTCACGTTCGAGTTTTCAATTGTGTTGAAGTCTCAATTTCACCCCTACAGTATAACAAAAAGGGTCCCCCAACTAAGACTTGAAATTTATGTTAGTTTTAATTCACCATTCATTATTAGGTACCTGAAACCTTTAAATGATGATTTATTTACTATACGTTTTCTAGATTGTCATTTTGATGAACTAACTTTTCCAACTTTAAGAGAAGAAAAACTACATCCTGAAAATCAGCATACGATTTCTTAGAATGAAACGAATTTTTTTCACTTTAATCCCCAATGTAATCAATGTGAACAAGAGGTTGAAAAAACCATTCATTTGTAAAGAGCTACAAATCAATTGCCTAATGTGTTTATTGATACAAAGAAAGTGACAAAGTCACACCTACCATAAGTAAATGAATCTCAAATACGCCAAAAGCGTGGTCGATCAGTTGGTGCCAAATACTCTGTACCTCGAAAGAAAAAAAGTACAAGAAAAAATCTAACAAAAAACTATTAATGAAACAATGGTATAAAATATTGATAAATCAAATACTGATAATGTGATTATTGAAGAACCACAAATGTCCAAAAATAATGATATTTCAATAAATTATTATTATTTCATAAATAATAGGAACAAATTAATATTGTCATGGACAATATCTCTACCTTTAATGTGGCAATTGATATCATGCAAAATGAGGATCCTGAACCATAATCTATAAAAGATTATCAAAATATAAATGATTGGCCAAAATAGAAATAAGTCATGCAAGAGGAGTTGAATTTCTTAGAAAAACGTAAATTGTTTGGAACTGTAGTTTGAATCCCTAAAAATGTAATCCATGTAGAATACAAATGGGATTTTTGTAAGAAAGGTCGATGAAAACAATGAAATTATATGATACAAAGTCTGGCTAATAACCCAATACTTCTCACAAATATACGTGATTGATTATGAAGAAAAATATTTTCGGAGAACGGACACCATCACATTTATATTTTTAATAAATTTGATTGTGTCACGGGAAATTGATATGCGCCTTATGAATGTAGTAACTGCCTATTTGTATGGCTCACTTGATAGTGACATATATATGAAACTCCATGAGGGTTTTAAATTGCTAGAAGCAAATGATTCATTCTCCAGAATTATGTTATCAATTAAATTACAAAGATCATTATATGGATTAAAACAATTTAGATGAATGTGATATAATCGTAGGGATGGCAATGGGACGGGTCCGGGGCGGGTCGGCCCCACCTCGCAAAATTTTTTACCCGCCCCTCCCCACGACCCGCGAATTCGCGGGGCAGCGCGGGTCAAGTCAATCTTTTGACCCGCCAACCGCCCCACGAATTTTTTTTTTTATAAAACTGAAAAAAAAAATAATTTTTTTTTTAAAAATATTTGTAGCAAACAAAACAAAAAAAATTCAAGAATGGGATTATGGTGTAATGATTGAGATTTATAATTTATAATTTCAACCCGGTTCAATTCTTCTTTAGTACATTTCCAACAAAATTTTAATTTATATTCTATTTTATGATTTTACAAAAAAAAAAAAAAAATTCTTGGTGGGGCGGGTTACGGGGCAGCCCCGCAAACTCCGCGGGGCAGAAAAACCCGCCCCGGACCCTCCCCTATTATCGGAATAAGCGGGGCGCGGGGCGGGTTCGGGTCGGCGGATTTTTTTGCCATCCCTATATAATCGCGTTAGGAAATATTTGTTGAAAGAAGTTATAAAAACGATGATGTATGCCTTTTGTGTTATCATTAGTGTTCTGAAAAGCGTAAAGCATAGTTGGGTGTGGATGACAAGTTTCAAACTTTTTAAGTCTATGCGAGGCTTAGGCTTAGGCGAAGCTTGAAAAATCGTTTTCTTATTTTTTATATTAAAAAAAAAAAGATGAAAAAAATATTCAAATAAAAAGCATGCACTTATGAGAGACTAAGTACGCTCTTTTTAGTTAAAAAATACACTTGACCGTTTAATTGCGAGCCTAGGGTCTAAACGAGACGTGGAGGCCACGCACTGATCGTGCATATGCGCATTTTTTAGAACACTGGTTTTTATAAAGAAAACATATATTAGATTTACAATTGTAGCAGTTTATGTTGGTAATTTATATTTTATAGGAACTCCTGAAAAGCTTAACAAAACTGCAGATTATTTAAAAAATGAATTTAAGATTAAAGATTTGGAAAAAATCAAATTCTATCTTGAATTTTAAATTGAATATTTTCAAGAATGATTACTAGTTCATCAATCTTCATATATTGAAAAAGTATTAAAGAATTTTTATATGGATAAAGCACATCCATTGACATTGTCTATAGTCGTTCGATCACTTGATGTGAACAAAGATCCATTTTCGCCTACTTGAAGATGAATAAAAAAACTAATGGACTTGAAATACCATACTTAAGTGCAATTGGTGCATTAACATATCTTACAAATTTTACTCGACTGGATATAGATTTTTCTTTAAATATCTTTGCAAAATATAGCCCTGCACCCATTCAAAGACATTGAAAATGGTGTTAAATACATTATTCGTTATGTAAAAAGTACTAATAACATAAGATTATTTTATTTAGAAAAATTATGATCTTCTTTAATAGGATATGCATATGCATGTCATTTCTATAATCCGCATAAAGTTAAATCACAAACAGGATACGTGTTTATACATGGATGGACAACTATATCATGGAGATCTGCGAAGCAACCATTGACCATTGAGAACAATATCTTCAAATCTTTTTGAAATTATTATAATCCATGAAGCAAGTCGTGAATGTGCATGGCTGAAGAACATGACTCATCATATCCAAGCATCATGCGGATTAACTTTAACAAAGAATAGTCCAACAATATTGTATTAAAACAATGCAGCTTGTATTGTACAACTTAAAATAGGCTATATCAAAGGCTACATAAGAAGAATAGTGACATCGATGTTCAACAAATTTGCTTAATGCCGATTTACTCATAATGTTTTTGTTAAAAAATATTTTGGAGAATTATATTCTTATAACGTTTTAGGTGCACTATATAATATCGAATCATAACAGAAAAAACATACATTTATTACTTGCTTGTTAATGTCTATAGACATATGTAATGTTTTCGCACTGTAGATCAAATATTCAGGTAGACAAAATTAATTAAAGGGAAAAATTGGTAACTACAAATAATTAAAGCAATACTTTGAGAAATAACAAAATATCGTAAAATTTGCATAATTGGGTCATAAAAAAAGATAATTTTTAAGACGATTTTGTTATGTAGCCGATTTAGTATGTGGCCTAATTTAATGAGTTTATAAGGTAACAATATGATATATTTATAATTATATTTTCTCTCACCACAATTTATCTTATCAATATCGCTCATTAGTTTTTCTCTCTCACCAAAATCATCTATGTGATCGACAATCTAAATTGTGAAAGTACTTATGAGCAGGAAGTTTAGCGAACATATTTATGTTACAAAACAACTCATTGAGCATTACATATGCCATAAATTATTTACAATAAGTTCACATCATTAATGAATAGAGATTACCTGATTAGAATTCGTGATCAAATGTTGAAAATTTATTGAAATATTAAAATTAAATAAATATAAAAAAATTACTCGTCATATTAACAACCACACAACAGAGGTTACAAGTAGATATGACAAAAAAATTCGTCTCCGACCTGTCCCTCCTTGCTCAGCTCCCCGTCCCGATTACTAAATGGGGTGGGAACTAGAATCATGGTCCCCGCCCCGAATTCTTCGAACCCGCTCTGAAAGTTTTTATTTTATTTTATTTTTATATTTTATATTTTAAATTGTATGTAAAAAAGTAAAAAAAAAAATTAAAAATTAATTAATTAATTAAACGATGCGATAAATGAGTATTTTTCTATACCCGCCTCACCCCGACTCCCAAAAATCTCTTACGGGACATGGATGGTAATGGCCCCGGTCCACCCCATTGTCATTCCTAATCACAAGATATTAATATAAGTCGCATGTAATTGAAATTGAGACATTCACAGTCACACAACAGAAGTCACATGATTAATACTGGCTACACAATTTTTTTGACCAAAAAAAGGAAAGAGAAGAGTCGCACGCGACACAATAAATATCACAATAGTATTAGAGAAAAGACATTAGGAATAGATTTATTTGAATTAATTAATTTTTGAAATATCTTATTTTTCAAAATATTTATTAATGACTATATTTTTATAGGTCTAATAATCAATATATTAATGACTATTTTTCAAAAAAAAAAAACAAAGGGTTAGGTCTAATTATTTTTGGGTTATTAACATATATACCCATATATATTCATCCATTTTCATTTTTAATGGATTTGAAAAAAAAAAATAATACTAATTGAAAAATTATAATAACTAAAATTCTGGTATTAATATCAGCAACCCAAAACAAATTCCGCAATTTTGGTGCCTTCCGTTACTTCCGTTATTTATGAAAGATTATCATCCCTGAAATCTCTCCTATTTTTGAAATTCAAAAACCAATTTGTATGTCTTCTTCCACACTGCATAATTACAGTATCAGGTATCTTCTTAATACGATTCCAATTCAACAATCTATTCGTAGTTTCTATTCCTCCACTACGAATTTTCTGAAATTTTGGCAAATCCCAAGTATGTAAAAGTCCTGCTGTTGAAATGGTAACTTTCGAACTAGATGTTGGATTGAGCACTGTTAATTAATATTAACACTAATTTTAATTCATATCTCCCATTTTTCATATTCAGGTTGGAGAAGAAACAATCACAGTCGACGTTTGTGTGTTGGATTTCTTGATAGGACGTTGAACAGAAGTGATAATACAAAACCCAATTAATTTGATTAAATGTTGGATGTTTTTGCATATTTTTCATTTGTGTTCATATATATTATGGGTTGTGTTTACTGATATTTTGGTTCAATTAGTAAGTAAATGGGATAATAATATAATCAATTTGTTAAAATTGAGGGTGATAATGATACTACATTCAAAACTAGAAAGTGAAATTGAACATTGTAAATCAATTCTTTGAACAATGTGTTTTAACACCATTACTGTGCAATTTATGGTAACAGTGTTACTTTATATCTAGTTACACAACAAGGCTTCATAAAGATGTTAACGAATAATGTACAAGTTTAGATTGAGCAAGGTGTTTCTGAGCTATTACTGAATATTATGTATATTCTAACTGTTACTGAGATATATGATAACGATTGATGCATCGATTCTCTTTCCAACTTATTTAGTACAACAAACTTTTTCCGAACGGTTGGAATTGCATTCAAATTAATAATTGCTTAAACTTCACCGGCATTAAATTCATTTTATTTGTTTCAAAAACAATTAATTGCGATACATAAATAACAATTGGGCTACGATGTCGAATATTGGTAACAATCAATTGTAATCTATGTTACTAATATATTGAATGTTGGTTGCGATATTTAGATTGTTCTAAACTATGTCTCATAAGTTTATCTGATACATTAATGATTTTCTTTTTATATAGATACACATTTGATGTAATAAGGATGGCAAGAATTTTAAAGGTGTGGGTGCCTGTCAATATGTTGAGGAGCATCGACATGCTTATTTTGATAAGATGCGGGTCTGGGATTATACTGGTCTTGGGTGTGTAGTGGAAAAAAAGTACTTGGGTGTGTAGTGAAAAATAAAGTGCTTCATAGATTGCTATTATCCTACATACAAAATTTAGCTCTCCAGAAGACAATACATCCTGTGAGGTTAAGCTCCATGATCTTACATCCTAATTCATCATCACATCATCATGGAGATTTAGCCAAACTAGAACTCAGTGATGGCAGTAGCTTGTATGCAAAATTAGTGGTTGGAGCTGATGGGTCCAAATCACGCATTAGGGAATTAGCAGGAATCGATGCAACTGGATGGAAGTATCCCCAGAGCGCTGTCATGAGCATATGGAGCAAAATCAATGTGCTTGGCAACGATTTCTCCCAAATGGTCCAATTGCACTTCTGCCTATTGGCCACAAGTTCAGCAACATTGTTTGGACTATGAACCCTGAAGAGTCCACATATCTCAAATCAATGGCTGAGGTTGATTTTGTGAAAGAAGTAACACGTGCTTTGGACAGAGGATACGGTCCTCGTCCTCAATCACGACTATTTGGAGGTGGAGATGCCTTTTCTTGGCTCACAACAAATATGACGTCATCAGCTTATGATTGCTTCGAAGTTCTACCCAAAGTTGTCAAACTAGCCTATGAAAGAATGGTGTTTCCACTGTCTCTAATGCACGCTAATCGTTATGCATCAAAGCGTGTTGTTCTTATTGGTGATGCAGCACATATTGTCCATCCCTTGGCTTGTTAAGGAGTTAATATGGGATTTGGAGATGCATTATCTCTCTCAAAAGTCATTGCTGAAAGTGCTGCCGTAGGATCTGACATTGGAGAGGTGTCCTTGCCAAGAAGATAAGAATCAGAAAAGAAACCTGCTAATTTGACAATGATGACTATCCTGGATGGTTTTCAGAAGGCATATTCTGTTGATTTTGGACCTTTAAATGTATTACGTGTTGCTGTCTTCTATGGAGTCCAGTATATTTCGCCACTGGAACGAAATATTATTGAGTATGCTTCGGGTGAACATAGATTTCCTCTTTTCTCATGATGTAGTATTTAACTTTTTGAGACTACTATGATATGTGAACGACTAGTTTTGTGTCTCCGATTTCCCTAAAATCAATAAAATGTATTGAATAAAGTGTTTTACAACGTGGCGAAACAAGTAGCAGTGTGGACAAATCAGTCTCTCTTGTGTTAACAGTTGTGTTCCATTATTCACCAATTGATTTCTTGCAGAAAATCCAATAAATGGATTTCTATTAGTAAAAATGTCATACAAATCATCTCCATTATATAAGTAACCAAACATAGCAGTTTATGTGTTCAAATAAGGCAAAAAAAAAAAAAAAAAAAACAAATTAGTAGGTCTATGGAACATGTATAGGTAACATATGTATTTATCGCTTGAAAAGAGAATAGTTATCGTTATATCTTAACTGCAAATACATAGAAGGCGTAGCGTTGTAATTATTTCGTAATATAGAATGTTAACTACGCTAAAAAAATATGTTAACGATTGATAATAAATATGATTGGATGTTTTCAGCCAATTTCAGTATATTAACAATTATTAGTATCAAAAGCATGTATCCAAATAGAGGCCACAATTAAGATTGACTTATCAAAAGCATGTATACCGATGCAAAATGATAATGTTGTGGACAAAATTGATGATAGTTAAAATTTGAGGGTATTTTGGAAAAAAAAGCTTTAATTACTCATTTAATTGAATGTGATATAGATCAAAGCCAAAAAATTAGCAAATCGTTATTAATGGTATTTGAATTTAAACTAATTACATTTTTTTTTAAATCCTGTAAAATTAAAGCCAAAAAGGTAAGTTTGAAATAAATTATTTTATTTGAGGATATTTTGGGAAAAAAAAGCTTTAACTACTCATTTAATTGAAGGGTGATTATATTGCTACCACAGTTTTTCTTTGTTGCACCACATTTTAATTAAATTTAAGGTCTTCAATCTTTGCATATTGTAATGCTTATGTTCCTAACCTTTTTTTCCATAAAATTTTTATCTTTAACCTTCTAATTAATTAGCACATCTCGTCATTGATAATGATTTTTGTTAAAATATTTTATTTTGCGTGCTTTGAAATGAGATAAAAATATGTTGTTACACTTTTATATTTATTCTTTTTTTTTCAAAAAATATATATGATGGGCAAATAAGTAGTTTTATTACTTACAAACGGACTTTTTGGACGTGAACTTTTATTAAAGACGAGATGTGCTAATTAATAGAAGATTGAGGATAAAAAAACAACGAAAAAAAGTTGATGACATAAGTGCTACAATGAATAAAGATTGAGGACCTTAAATACAATTAAAATGTGGTGCAACAAATAAATTTTATAGTGTGAATATAATTATCCTTAATTGAATATGATATGGAACAAAGCCGGAAAATTAGGAAATAGATTATTAATAGTATTTGAATTTAAACTAATTAAATTATTTATAAATCCAGTAAAATTAAGCCAAAAAGGTAAATTTGAAATAAATTATTTTATCTAGTAAATGGCAAAAATTTGAAAAAATATAGGTATGGTTCCTAATTATCATATTATTTTTTTATTAAAGCCCGTTACAAGCCCAAATTAAAACCCAATTGATATAGCAATAGAACTATAGAAGGGACAAGCCGCAAAGGGTTTATTCCTTGGTATTTACAGTCAAAATTGGGAACAATTTACTGTGAAGGAGAGGGAAAAAAGGGTGACGTGATCATATCCCTCTTGCAGTGTTTTCTACAGGAGAAGTCATCTTCTTCATCACCAAACTTGGAAGGTAATATCAGATTTATTTGTGTAAAAACATGCTTTAAATTTATTGATTTCGCACTCAATTTGATTGTTGTGATTGATTTCAACACAACCCGCATCTATGATTCTGTCCAGCCTTATCGCTATTCTCTCTTCTTCACCTTAGAATTTATTTTTTCCAAAATTGTTGTTTCTTGATGGTAATCTTCCTCGCGCAACAGCAATTTTATTGACAATATCTCTCTTGGAATTTTGATTTGGTTGTTTATTGTTTTCTCCTTGCCTTTGAAACTGCCGCCCCTCAAGTGTAATAGATGAAATACCCAGGACCAAAATCCAGTGGGGGCAGGTGGCTCCACCACTGAGTGAGGGCATGTGGGAAATAGTAGAATTTCATTATCTGAGTTTGTAATGTACTTCTCCTTTAGATTTTCTATTTTCCTATGATTTAGTTGAAATGGAATTTTTAATGTTCTTTACTAGACATGCTTAGTGGACCCCAAATTTATTGATATTAAGGCTTAGTTTGTTGTTCTTTTTACAGTAGATGCCTAGTATGGGTTCTGAGCTGGTGAATCGAGATGGCGAGGCATTTGTAGAAGTTGACCCTACTGGCCGGTATGGCCGGTATGGTGAGCTGCTCGGATCAGGGGCTGTGAAGAAAGTGTACAGAGCCTTTGACCAAGAAGAAGGGATTGAGGTGGCATGGAACCTAGTCAAATTGAGAAGCTTCCTTGGAGACGACGCGATGATCAATCGGTTATACTCTGAGGTTCGGTTGCTGAGGACATTGAAAAACAAGAATATTATCACGCTGTACTCGGTGTGGCGGGATGAGGAGAAAAACACACTGAATTTCATTACGGAGGTGTGTACTTCTGGGAATTTGAGGGAGTACAGGAAGAAGCATAGGCATGTATCGATGAAGGCATTGAAGAAATGGTCTAGGCAAATTCTCAAGGGATTGGACTATTTGCATACTCACGAGCCTTGTGTCATTCATAGAGATCTAAATTGTAGCAATGTCTTCATCAATGGCAATGTTGGTCAGGTATAACTAATAATCAATGCCCGTTATCTTTTCTTTATCTCCATTTTTCACAACACTATTTTCTTGAAAATTGTGTTCCGTTTGCTGAAAGAGAAATAGTATAACGAGATTTGAAGAACTCAAAAAAAGTGTGATCATATTAAGCATGGGAACCATGACCAAGTTTATATCTATTTTTATAATTTTAAATAGCAATGAACATAACGAATGGTGAAGAAAATTCATATAGCTTATCCCAAATTTATTGGGAATAAGGTTTAGTTTGTTGTTGTTGGAAAGAATTTTTATTTTATTTTTTTATTTGCATATTCTTTTGAGCCCGGGTAGGTTAATTTTTTCAACATTTTTGACGAAATCCCGACTGTATAATCTTGCTTGTTGCAATTAGGTGAAAATTGGTGATTTGGGTTTGGCAGCAACGGTTGGGAAGAACCACTCGGCGCATTCATTGCTTGGGACACCAGAATTCATGGCACCAGAGTTATATGATGAGAACTATACTGAGCTGATAGATATCTATTCATTTGGAATGTGTTTGCTTGAGATGGTGACTCTTGAATTACCCTATAGTGAGTGCGACAATGTTGCCAAGATATACAAAAAGGTGACATCTGGGGTGAGGCCGCAAGCCATGAACAAGGTTAAGGATCCTGAGGTCAAGGCATTCATTGAGAAGTGTCTTGCTCAGCCTAGGGCTCGACCGTCGGCTGCTGATCTCCTCAAGGACCCGTTTTTTGATGGAATTGATGATGACGAAAATAATGCCGATGGTCATAGTATTACCTGACATCCGATTGTTGAAAAGTAATTGGTTTTGTTTCGTTTTTGTTTTTGCTGATTATCGTTGAAGGGCTTGTTTTGTGGTGGGGGTTTGGGACCTATATATTTTCTTACTTAAATTTCCTGGTATTGATATTTGATTAATTTGGAAGGTATTGTGGGGGTGATTGAGGTGTTTGTGAATAGCGTTTGATTTTGCCAAAATACAATTTAATTATTGTAAGATTGACTCGTGGATAAGCCAGGCAGCTCTTTGTTCGAGTTACTTTTTAGTTTTATTTTGCATGATTACGGTAATTCTTTAAAGAATAATTGATTAAAATTATATTTGGTAAATATTTATGTAGATTTTAAGTAGTAGATTTTACGAAATGTGTGAATAAAAAGTGAATAAAAGTTATGAGTTCTATGAAATGTGTAGATAAAAATAAAGTTTGACCGACTTATAAGTGCATGTAAGTACTAACAAACATACTCTAAGACGATCCATACTAGGATATATGATAGAATGTAACAAGTAGGTGGACAAAAGTGCCTAATCGGACCGAACTAGATTGGATCGAACTGAAATGAACATTTCAATTCGGTTCAGTTTTTTTAAAGTTAAAATCGAGTAATGAGTATTAAAATTGAGAATCAATCGTTTATGGTTTGATTATTGGTTATTGGTTCTAGACTCAAGCCGTGTGCAAACTACGACAAACTCTGGAGCCACTAGTAGGGGTACTTTGATCATTTTCATGTACACGAGTTTGAGGGACGTTAAACACTATACAAATATATGATTTAGTTGATTTGTGATGCATTTTAAAATTAAAGAAAAAGGCGAAGTAGAAAAATGTTCGAAAATGACTTGTATTGAGATTGAGTGGGTAGCAAAACAACCTTTTCACTTTACGAAGAAGCTAACGAATGGTCGGTCGGTCGATGTCTTACGTGTGCTGGAAACGGCTGACAAACAAAAAATATTCTCTGCTAAGTTGTGTCCTTCAAATGTTTGTTGGGAAAGAAAAGAAGAATAATTCTCCTTGTCATTTTAAAAACAGTTGAAAGCCAGTTGGTGGAATTGAACAGGCTGTTCCAGTTTTGATACAAGCAATTTCTTTATTTCACATTCTTTTTTATTATATTCGACTCCATTTGCATGAATCCCTATTCCTATATATTAAAAGAGAAAGTTCACAGTGGTACTATTCATAGGAATACGTGCCTAATTGCTATTCAAGTTTTTTTTTTTTTTTTTTAAACTTTTTCATGTTTCCAAATCCTTTCTTTAATTTTCATTTTGTTTTGTCAATTGTAGATATTTTTCAGCCCTAATTTTTTTCCAATGTTTCGCCATTTTTCTTATTTTCCTTTGGTTGTCTTATTCATTTTTCTTTTGATTTTAATCACATTTTTCGAAAAATCGTCCAAATTTTTTTACAGATATATTAATTATTTTAGATACTCAATCAAATAATTTTTTTGTTTTTCTCCAAATAAAAACTATTCAAATACCTAATAACTTAAACAATTGAAACAAGATTCAACTACACACACATGCATAAATATGGTACTGTTCATAAGAATGCGTGCCTAATTACCATTCAATTTTTTTTTTTTTAACGTTTTCATGTTTTCATATCCTTTCTTTCATTTTTATTTTGTTTTTTCAATTGTAGATATTTTTCAGCCCCAATTTTTTCCAATGTTTCGCCATTTTTCTTGTCTTCCTTTGCTTGTCTTATTCGTTTTCCTTCTAACTTTAGTCGTGTTTCGAAAAAACATCCACATTTTTTGCAGATATATTGATTATTTTAGATACTCAATCAAATAAATTTTTTTTAATTTTTCTCCAAATACAAGCTATCCAAATGCTTAATAATTTAAACGATTGAAACAAGATTCAGCTATACACACACACACATATATATGGTACTGTTCATAAGAATGCAAGCCTAATTACTATTCAATTTTTTTTCCCTAATTACTATTCAATTTTTTTTTTTAACTTTTTCATGTTTTCATATCATTTCTTTCACTTTCATTTTGTTTTTTCAATTGTAGATATTTTTTAGCCCTAATTTTTTTTCAATGTTTCGCCAATTTTTTTTTTCTTCCTTTGGTTGTCTTATCCGTTTTCTTCTGATTTTATTCATGACTTTCGAAAAATTGTCCAAAATTTTTGCAGATATATTGATTATTTTAGATACTTAATCAAATAATTTTTTTTTGTTTTTTTTTCCAAATAGAAGCTATCCAAATGTCTAATAACTTAAACGATTGAAACAAGATTAAGCCACACACACACACACACACACACACACACACACACACATATATATATATATATATATATATGGTACTGTTCATAAGAATGCGTGCCTAATTCTTATTCAATTTTTTTTTGAACTTTTTCATGTTTCCATATCCTTTCTTTCATTTTAATTTTGTTTTTTCAAGTGTAGATATTTTTCAGCCCCAATTTTTTCCAATGTTTCACCATTTTTCTTGTCTTCCATTGGTTGTCTTATTCGTTTTCCTTTTAACTTTAGTTATGTTTTTCGAAAAAACGTCCACATTTTTCGCAGATATATTGATTATTCTAAATACTCAAATCAAATAATTTTTTTGTTTTTCTTCAAATATAAGCTATCCAAATGCCTAATAACTTAAACGATTGAAACAAGATTCAGCTACACACACACATATGTATGATACTGTTCATAAGAATGCGTGCCTAATTACTATTCAATTTTTTTTTAAAAACTTTTTCATGTTTTCATATCATTTCTTTCATTTTGTTTTTTCAATTGTAGATATTTTTTAGCCCTAAATTTTTCTAATGTTTCGCCATTTTTCTTGTCTTCCTTTGGTTGTCTTATTTGTTTTCCTTCTGACTTTAGTCATGTCTTTCGAAAAATCGTTCAAAATTTTTGCAGATATATTGATTATTTTAGATACTCAATCAAATAATTTTTTTTTCTTCCAAATAGAAGCTATCCAAATACCTAATAACTTAAACGATTGAAACAAGATTGAGCTATACACACATACACATATATATGGTACTATTCATAAGAATGCGTGCCTAATTACTATTTAATTTTTTTTAAACTTTTTCATGTTTCCATATCCTTTCTTTCATTTTCATTTTGTTTTTTCAATTGTAGATATTTTTCAACTCCAATTTTTTTCAATATTTCACCATTTTTCTTGTCTTCATTTGGTTGTCTTATTTAGCCATGGCAATGGGCCGAGCCGAGCCGGCTCGGCCCATAAATCACGAGCTCGGCTCGTCTGGAGACGGTTCGGCCCACGGTTCGTGGGCTGAACGAGCCGGGCTGAGCCGGCTCGGCTCGGCCCTGTTTTTTTTTTTAAATTTGAAAATAAATCATTATATTCTAATTTCTATTTATTTTATTAAATAACAAAATGTAAATATTTAAAATGAATCATTTATTTATCTTTATCTTTATGTTAAAGATTAAATATTTATCTTTATGTTAAAAATTTTATTGAATCATCTTGATTATGTTTTTTAAAATCCTCATATTTGATTAAGTTTTTGTTTTGAATTTGAAAATAAAAAAAAAATTGAAAATAAAAAAGAAAGTAGAAATAAAAAATCATTTATGTTAAAAATTAAAGATTTAAAATCCACATCTATTTTTTTGTGTTTTACATTTTTTTAAATTTGAAAATAAAAAAGAATACATAATCGAAAATCGTTTATGTTAAAAATGTAAAATTAAAAACCCTCCTCCTTTTTCCGATCTTGGGACCGGCTACTTTAAAAGTAGGCGGAGTTAAAATTGTACACGAACAAGATGTTACGTGTACAATTTTTTATTAAAATAAGAAAAATTCTTCAAATACAGAAATATTAATGCAAAATAATACTTACTACAATTCTATGAATATGATTAATCCATATTCAAATTTTCAAGTTCTTCAGACATTATTCTATCCACTTTGTCTTGAATTCGAAGTTCGGCATCATCCCAATCCTTTAGACACAGTAAACTTTCTAAAATGTCGACTTTGAGTCTTGACCTGATATCAGATAAAACCCTAACTCTTATACTAAATACAGCCTCCGATGCTACAGTTGACACCGGATGTGTTAGTAGATCACGTGCCATTTTGGAAAGAATTGGGTAACTACGTTGATGTTGTCTCCACCATTTAAGTATATCAAAATTTTTTCTCTCCTCTTCATCTAACATACTAAGCACATCATGTGCAAAATACCTACCTAACTCTACAGGTGTATCATTAGAATAGGGAAGGGAAGAACTAGAAGAAGAACCAATTAATTGTTGACCTTGAGTGATCCTATGTGTACTGACGTAACTCCATAAGTCAATGTCATCAGTTGATAACGAAGTATATGTTGGATTAGGGGGTCGTACAACATTTGTACCGGCCTTTTCAGCATAAATTTCATACATAGAACATAAAGTTTGTTCTAAATTAAAACACGTTACTTGATTTTTAAAAGTTAATTTATCTGAAATTGCTATTATTGTTACTTTTGTACCCTCTAAGTTAAGTCGAGGATCCATGATACATTCTAATGGAAATAACATAGGTAATTGTTCCCAATAATTTCTAAATCTAGCTTCCATGACATGTATAATACTAGTAAAAAGAGTAAAATTCTTATACTTATAAAAATTGTTAACAATATAGTAGAAATGATTTAAAACAAGTGGAGTAGTTGGGTAATAAACACCAGAACATGCATTTGTTGCGTCGTAAAAAATTTTAAAAATTTTCTAACATGACCACATATTTTTCAATCATGTAATTCTAAATCATATTCTGAGCTGTGTGAGTGTCGGCCATTATAATATACAATAATGCAATCTTCATAACCTTCACACGATTCAAGCATAAGATATGTTGAATTCCACCTATTGCCAACATCAGTTGCAAAACATTTTGATTGCAGCCCATTTTCTATACATAAAGCAGCAAAAATTTGTTTTCTTGATGGTGAAACCGAAATATAATTAATAGCAAATCTAATTTTTTCCAATTGTGGGCGTATAAATTGTAATCCATCTTGTACAATTAAATTAAACACATGACACACACAACGAATATGAAATAAAATACCATCAAATTGTGGATTACAGTGTTGCACTAATTTTTCAATTACTATATTATTTGGGCCTGCATTATCAAATGTAAAACTACGAGCTTTAGAATCACATTTAAATTCATGTAACACACTTAATAAAACTTGATAAATATTATTTCCATTATGAGGATAGTCTATTTGTTTAAATGCTATTACTTTTTTATGCATTAACCAATTTTTATCAATGTAGTGTGCAGTTGCTACCATGTATCCTTTTTGGTTACAACATGTCCATAAGTCTGATGTAAAAGATACAACACCATTGTAATTATTAATATCATTAATAATAGCTTCTTTTTTAGTATTATATCTAACAATAGTATCTCTACGAAGTGTATTTCTAGAAATACTAACGTATCTTGGTTGTAGATATTTTTGGATGAATGTAGTCCAATGAGGATTGTCCACCAAGCATAGTGGAAATTCGACATTTGCTATCAATTCCGGTAGTCCTTCGTGTCGCATAAGTTCTTGTGAGTATATCTAGTTGTTGAGAGTAGGACCACTAGACTCAGCCCCCGGAGATCCAAACTGGAGATGTGCCTGATTTGTATCCACACCTCCATGTTTGTATTGACACTTTTTGAAGTGTCTGTTTAGATGGGTCGTGCCAATCTCCTTGTGCCTAGCAAACTTCTCCTAACAGTGTTTACACTGTGCTTTGAACTCAGGGACTCCGTTCACTAGTTTACCAGTCAGCACCAACTGAAAATGCTGCCAGCATATAGCCTTTTGTTTGGTGGCTTTTCGTTTAGTGCTAGAGCCAATGGTAGTTTCATGTGTATTGGCGTCGTCATGAATGTCTTCCAAATTAATTGGATCAGTGCTACCACCAAACTGATCAATAATGTCTTCTGGAATTGGAATGTCATTAAGACCACTAAAATCATCATCACTTCGATTGTATGCCATTTGGAATAATAGAGAAAGAAAATAGGAGAAGATGAAGATTTAGTAGAACGTAGAAATTAGAAAATAGAAATGTAGAAAATTATAGCGTAATGTCTAGATAATAAGATACTAGATACTAATTACTTAGAACACTAATATTGAGATTTGAGAATTTATAATAGATTGAGTATGTAATTGAATGAGAGATAAAAGATTGAAGTGTGAAAAAATGAGTTTAGAAATATGGTATTTATAGAAAAATCATGAAAGGAAAAAACAAAAAAAATAAAAAATAAAAAAATAATGAAAATGACCTTTGCCAACGGTCACGATTTCGTGATCATTGTGGACGAGCCACGAGCTGAGCTGGCTCGTGGCTCGTCCTGGCTCGTGGGCGAGCCGGCTCATTTTTTTGATGAGTCGAGCGAGCTCGGCTCATTTTTTTTTTTTCTCCAGTTTGATCCTAGCTAGTGTTCGTGGTTCGACGAGCCCGAGTTCGAGCTGGACCGAGCTTTTACGAGCCGAGCCGACGAGCCGTTTTGTCACCCCTAGTCTTATTCGTTTTCCTTCTGACTTTAATCATGTCTTTCGAAAAATCATCCAAATTTTTTGCAGATATATTGATTATTTTAAATACTCAATCAAATATATTTTTTTTGTTTTTCTCCAAATAGAAGCTATCCAAATGCTTAATAACTTAAACGATTGAAACAACATTCAGTTACACACACACACATATTAGGCTCTAGATTTGACCTCTTAGGCCGAGCCACAATAACATATATCAAGCAACCTACTTTGAATTTCAAAATCATTTGCAATCCAAACAACTTTATTTCAATTAATTACTTATATTAAGGTAATAACACAATTATCAATATTACAAGAAATACATAGTTTTAAGTCATTTTTTTCTAGCAATTACTGAATTAAATTATAATTAAGTCCAATAAGCTTTATCAACATGCTCAAAATCTTTCACTATGCAAGAAAAAAGAGAAAGAGAGTACTACTCTCAAGGTAGAAAGTTACACTAGTAGAGAAGAAAAATATATTCATGAGTATAATCATGTCCAATATACAAAGAAAATAAAATCATTAATTAACAACTTATGATAATCTATAATAAGCATTTTTACTACGTATTACCGCGGTTCACAAGAAATCTTATGTAAATCTCACTACACTCGTGTGATTTAAATTCTTTTGAATGTTTGATACATTAGAATGAACAAATTTTATTGAAAAATTGAAATAATTTACAAAGTCGGGTCATAATGAAGAGAAATATAGAATAAATTTAAACTTTAAAGTAGTAGAATAATCTTGTTAGATGATATTTGAAATATTCGGTTGTAGAATTTGTAATAATCAATTCTGTTAGTGAACTACATACCATTCATTACATCATATCAAATGAAGAACTTTTTTGTTAAAGATCAATTGAAGCTATATCATTCACCTTTAAATAATACGTACTTTTCTCAATAAATTTTAATACACATTTCACTTAGTCTTTCATAAGTGAAAAAATAATTAAAAAACTCATTAACAATAACCACACTATTAAATACTTATTTAAACTGTAAGACGTGCCTTGCACGTGAATTTCACTAGTACGAATAAAAGGAGAGATGTGTGATATATTAGTGTTGTTTTGTCAAGTAAATCGTATCACAACGTGCCCTTGAAATTTAGTTTGTGATGTGATGCAAAAATTATCAAGAATATCCAATTCGAGGAAGGTGTTTGTACTCTTTTGATGCCTCCAATTGTTATCGATGCTTGCAAAAATTTTAGTATGTGATATGACACGAAAATTATCAGGAATATATAATTCGAAGTTGGTGTTTGTACTCTTTTGGTGCCTCCAGTTGTTATCGATGCCTGCAAAAAGTGATGGAAACCCTGGAGCCGGTCCTATGATTAAGTCAGCCAAAGTATGTGTACAAACTACAGATTACAATGTGCACAACCAAATGAAACAATGATTTTTTTATTTTTTTTTGGTTGCATATTGGGCATTATTATATAAGGGAGTTTTAGTGTTTTTGATACATATAGGTCACTAACACCATGCTAATCTTTGACACAATTCAACGGAGTTTTGACGGTGGGGCACTATGCTCGGCCCTAGTCAAGCAAAGCCCTACAAGTGTGGCCGAACCCTCAAGGTTCGGTCTTCATGCTAATCTTTGTGACAATTCACTGGAGTTGTAATGCTGGGGCACTATGCTTGGCCTTGGTTGAGCAAAGCCTTACAAGTGTGGGCGAACCCTCAAGACTCGTTCTTGGTCAAGCAAAGCCCGACCAAGTGTGGCCGAACTTTCAAGACTTAGGTTATCCGCGCAAGAAGGGCATCATTTGCTTACATGTCATAACAATTACAATATCAGGAGACACCACTTCGTATATTCCTTCTATATACTTTGGAATGGATAAAGATACACGTCCCTTTGCACATAACAGCTCTCGTATAATGTCATCAAGGTAAAGGCCTACATATAGTAATATAGAAGGTGGGGAGTCTCTAGTATCTTCTAACACCTCTTTTTCATATTTCTAGTTTTTACTTCTTATACATCCTCTCTCCGATATTTTTGATTTGACTGTCAGAGTGTATGATGGTGTTACAAATGTTTTAAGTAGTCTAGCATTGTCGTTAGTGGATGTTGAAAAATTAGACTAACTTTATGTACTATAGAGCAATATTAACAATGTCCTTGATTTAAGAGACTTTTGGCTCGAGGGGCTATGAGTTGAAGTTATTCGTTTGCGAGTAGTCCATGCTTGACTCAAGGGTTCAAGAATGGGTTTGTAGCATTGCTCGTCCTTTTTTATTTCATCGGGATTGGTATATTTTTAGTACATTGAGTTTGGTAATTAACAATGAGCATCTTAAAATTAATGAGAATATTTTCTGTATTAAAAGTTTTCTGCCCCATTCAGAATAAGATTGAGGTGGAGTATTTTGCCATTACCCTACACGTAGGATGAAATATCACAATGACAAATGAAAAGAATCAGTAACTTGTATATAGAGGTGTTAAGACGGGCGGGCCGGTCGAACTCGCATCGACCAACCCGCCTTGACCCAGAACTGTGGGCCAGCCTGTAAATCGGGCGGGCTGTTCACAGGCCGAAGAGACCGGCCCGTGAACCGGGTGGGCTGTGGGCAGTTCGGCCTTTAACTGCTGGCCTGCTTTGATTTTTTTTGTTTTTTTAAAAAAGGGTAGAAAATTCAAACTTTCATATATGAAATAATATTTAAAAAAAATAAAAAACAAATGGCAGAGAGTCGTTTAAAGTGAAAAATGTGATAGATGATTGATGTTTTAGTTTTTAAATATATTTTTAAAAAAATAGAAATTGGATTAAAAAATTAACATATGTGAATTTATCATTGTTATTTATTTTTTATTTAGTAATTTAACATATTTTTTGCTATATATATAAATATTTTTTTAATTACAATAAATAATTAATTTTTTTTAGTAATTTAAAAAAATTAATTTTTTATTCATACGGGCCAAACCAAGTCGAACCGCGGCCCACATAGACTCAACCCGGATGGGCCGGGCTCATATTCAATTTTTATGGACTGGGTTAACCCGGCCCGCAACCCACCTTTTTCTAATGTAGGCGGTCTTCATTGGAAGCGGGCCAGACCCGGATTGATTGTCTATGACAACTGGTAAGTTCCAATAGACATACACAAAAATCTCCCAAATTTCTTGATTGATTCGCCTTGTTTTTAATGTTGTCTACCTGGTGATCTTATCTCGTGTTTATAGTTCCATCCCAGTCATTACATGGGTTTCTTAAGAATGAGAAGCCAAAATACTGTAAAGCACATGAGGGGCTTGGTTGATCCTTTGACAATTTTAGCTTTTAGATGAGACGACTCCTTACTTGATATTACCTACATACAAGTTGCAGCATTGTATACATGATTTGTCTTATAGCACTCGGCCCACTCGTTGCATCTTTGGAATCTATGAAATTATTTGTTCTTATCTGCATATATACAAAACAGAAGTAAGAAATGTGAGAAACTAATATTTGAAAATTTTGATCAAATAAGACAGCAGGAGCAGGGGATTATGTTTAAGCACAGGAGAAGAGATTCGGTGCAGTTTCTGAAGGTGCTGTTCAATTTTTCATATATTTCTCTACTTTTCATGTTTTGCAATGGGGGTGAGTTCTCAGAATCTATGTCTTTATCGAAATTCATTCGTACTGTTGATCCTGAAAATCGACTGAGGATTGACAGGAATGTGCTGGTGTCGCATCCCTGTTCGTATAAACGGAAGGGTATTATATGCGATCTACGCGCCAGGACTGTAGTAGAAATCAGGCTTGAAGATTTGAGCCTCTCTGGAATCTTGGATGCAGATTATATGTGCAAACTCCCAAATTTGAGATTGCTTAGTTTGGCTAGAAATGGCATTACTGGCACTATTCCTAACTCGATATCGAAGTGCACAAGTCTAAGACATTTAGATTTAAGTGGAAATTCTTTAAGTGGGAATGTACCAAAAGCTCTTACCAAGCTGAAGAATCTCAGAAGATTAGACATATCGGAAAATCATTTCACGAGTGTTTATGGGAAACCAGTTCGTTCGCGTAGGTTTAAGGATAATTTTCCTCGAAAAGAATCAGAAACAGGAAAAGTGATGACTTCAATTCCACGAATGCCACGAGGTTCTAGGCAAGACGAAGGGAATCAAAAAATGTATAAAAGATGGGGTATAGGGACACTTGTGTTTCTTGTAATTACAATCCTCTTGATGCTGGTTGTATTTTTCTTGAACATGAGGGCAGTTAGACGAGCAAAGGAAACGGAGACTTTAAAGGCAGTTGCTCAGTCGCATTCAAAATCTCCATCGATCAAAGTAATGGACGAGGTAAAGCCAGAAGAAAGACATTCAGAGCTCGTGTTCTTTGTCGAAAAGGAAGAATGGTTCCAATTGGAAGATCTTCTGGAAGCTGCAGCTGATTTGCATACACAAGGCCTTTGGAGCAGCCTTTACATGGTGCAACTCAAGAACAATGCCATGTTTGCTGTCAAGAGATTGAAGAAACTCGTGGTGTCTTTCGAGGAGTTTGGCTTGACAATGGGAAAAGTCGGAAACTTGAAGCATCAAAACATTCTTCCTCTCATTGGCTACAATTCCACTGATGAGGAAAAACTTCTGATTTATAGATATCAGAGGAATGGGAGCCTCCTAACCCTGTTTGAGAGTAAGTTTAATAGAGAGATTTAGTTATATATAATCACTTGCAAAGTGGTTTTTCTCAGGTTTTTGGAGTAATCCTGAATCATGAAATAAGCCCAGATTCCCAACAGTTTGGGAGTTTTTTATAGCTTCGTGTGTACTAACTCCTAGTATGCATTCGTTTTCAGAAATTTTGCGACTTTGGTGACTAACAGTTTTTTCGTTCCTTGCAGACTACATTGAGGGCAAAAGGAATTTTCCGTGGAAACTTCGGCTATCCATAGCAGCCGGGATAGCAAGAGGCCTGGAATTCATATACCGAAGATTTGATGATCACGACGAGATCATCCCTCATGGGAACATAAAGCCTTCGAATATCCTATTGAGTGACAGTGAAGAACCATTGATAAGTGATTATGGATACTCAAAGTTTCTCGACCGGAGTATAGCTAGTATCTTCAAATCGAATGGATATACAGCACCGGAGAAAACTTTAAGCGAAAAGGCTGATGTTTTTAGCTTTGGAATAATTCTTTTGGAGTTGTTAACTGGCAAAATTGTAGAGATGAGTGGATTAGACCTTCCAAGGTGGGTGAAGTCCATGGTGAGAGAGGAATGGACAGGAGAGGTGTTTGATCGAGAGGTTTCCATGGTCGAAATGTACGCTTTCCCTCTGCTGAATGTCTCTATGAATTGTGTAGCAAATCATCCCGATGATAGGCCTTCCATTGCTGAGGTTCTGGAGAGGATAGAAGAGGTTGTCAATGCTCAATAAGATTGTTTTTGGATTTCTCAGTAACACCAGATACATTTCCTAGTAAAGGACTAAATTCAAATGTCTAAAGGTGTCGTATCTATAACAGTTTTTTTATATTATTAAATAATACATTGTATCTTGTTTAACCATATGAACTCTTTTAAGTTTTAAGGTTAACAAATGTTTTCTTGTCCAAATCAATGGTGTACATGGAGCATGCCATCTCCTAATGTGTAAATTTCCTTTGCCCATAATTCTAGAAGACCCTTTTGAGTTTTGACTAAATCAATTCATGTTTGGTACACAATACTCTATAGAATTAAAAAGTACAATAAATACTATTTTAATTATTTTTTTCTTTCTTAATGATGTCACTTTTATTAATTACTAACAAGTTCGTGTGCATTTTTTTTTCTTTGGGCTTGAAATCAAATTGAAACTACCAATATAAACAAATTCCATAATGACAAAACACTTGTTTTTCTAAGGCCATATTTGGTAGCAATTTTTTCCCAAAAAAAAACTTATTCTTTTGCCTACAATTTTTGAATTTTCAACTTTTTTACACTACAAAAAAGTTTGAAAAGTCATTAAAGTACCAAAAAAAAATCCATTTTTTCCCCAAAAAAAACTACACCGAACATGCCATAAGTTTAAATTATAATTTATATTGATCAAATTGATTAAATATATTTTTTATTCATATATTTCATACGATCTATAACTTAGTACTTACTTATTATCTACAAATTCTATCTAACTCACAACTTAAAAATACTTAAAAATTAATTTCAGTACTGCCAAATATGTAATGATGGCTTGTTCGGTATAGATTTTTTTCCCCCCCAAAAAATGGGTTTTTTTGTCAACATTTTTTATTTTTTAAACTTTTTTATTATGTAAAAAGTTTAAAAAGTTTAAAAAATAGGCAAAAAATAGATTTTTTAAAAAAAAAATTAAAACCGAACATTCTCTTAAACTAGCTCTAAAGTTGTTTACGCTCCTTTTATTTACACGAGTATGGCTAGTTGCTTTGAAAGCCCAACAAATTTCCACTACCGAGTGACAGCGAAATTTGAATTGAAAATTTTTATCGTGGGGAACTAAAATAATTACAAGTTAGTTAGGGCCTGTTTGGTAACCATTTGTTCTTAAAAAAACTCATTTTTTTGTCTATAATTTTTTACTTTTCAAATTTTTTACACTACAAAAAAATTTGAAAAGTCAATAAAGTACAAAAAATAAAAAATAAAAACTCATTTTTTCTCAAAAAAACTACATTGAACATGCTCTTAAATTATTAAAAAAAAGACAAATTAATTAATTTAAATTGCATTTTCAACACGTCTTTTCACATGCAAGCCAAATGTATGTTTATTCTTTTATCAAAATTCTAGTACGTGTACAATTTTTATAAAAGAATCGTTGTTCGCCCTAACACTACTTAAAATTTATTTGAATTATGTCTTTAATTTATGAATTTGTAAAATCACCTAGTTCAGTCTAACTGTGCATTAATGAGATTCTCACCACTAACTAGAATTTGGTAGGAGGACACAATCATGGAACTCCTGGCTGTCACCGAAGTGCTTCATATTTACACATGTCTGTCTCAGCCTGGGTTTAAGTCAAGTATAATCATCCACTCTGTGTTTGGATAAATTGGGTAGAAAAAGGAGATATTTCATCATGTATGAGATCTTGAAATATAAGTTTTCGATATGAGTCAGGACTCGAAATTAGTGGAGACAGAATTTAACCCAGAAACATAATAACACAAAAAAAAAAGTCTTATAAAAAAAATTCTCAAATTTCAACGAGTGCCAATAACACCATGGCTCCCACCTCCTCTGCCACTAGAGATTACCTCAATTTATTGGTCATCGCATACTTCATATTTGGCTAAGCCTAAAAAAACTTAAAAATTACTTTTAAACAACATATTTGAATAATTTACTTTTACTTTTTTTTAAAAGTAATATAAAGTTATACTTACACTATTTGGAGCACTTCATTGGACTAACCGTCGTCTCTTTGAAAGTGTTGAAATTATTTTTTTAGTATTTATAAATTGTGAATTTTATGAGAAATGTGAATAATAAGTGAATTGTAAATTATAAGTCATACAAAATGTGTAAATAAAAAATATGTTTGATTAATTGAAATTATACGTCAAGAATGACCAAACATGTTCTTAAAGTAATTAGTAACCTATGTATTTTTAGTTTTAGTCAATAAAGATTATTTTAGTTTAAAATTACTTATTTATTTATAAGTGACTTCTCAAGATTAGCCAAACATGCTCTTTACAGTTAATGCTGAAATTGAGAATATTTATAAAAGGTAGGTTTGCCCTAGAAGGATTTGAGAATCATCATTGGACAAAGGGAGTCAAATATTAGGGCTTACAGCAATAAGCCTATTGCAACCACTGTACTAGAAAACAATTAACAACTGTTCTTATTAGTGTGGTTTAGCTGTCAATTTGCATCATGCTAGGCTATAAAACTTCTTTCCATAAAATAGAAGGTACAACGTTGAATTATACTTTGTCCATATTTAATTAAATTTAAATTGATCGAATTATTATTTATTTATTATATATATATTTTATAAACTTGCGACTTATAAATATTAAAAAAATAATTTCAACAATATCGAACATACATTTAATAAAATAAAACGTTAACCCGAATAATTTTAGGATTGGGTCACGTCACTAATTTTTTAACATGATCGATTAGTTCGATCCAATCCAGAACACTGCATCGAACTCCTAGCCCTTACAATTTATATTTGAACGCGTATTTTAGTAAATAATTTAAGAACAACAAAAATTCGATCGTGTCTTTTTAATTTTTTCAATTTTTTTTTTTTTTTTTTTTTTTTTTTTTTTTGAAGATAACATACAAGTTGCTAATTCCACTTTAAGATTTGCTCCATCTTAGTATATTTGAGTGGATGTGGGAAAGTCAAGCAGATTCGACAGATCCTTTTAAAATACAAAATATTAAATCAAAAGATTAATTATTCTCCAACAGTTACTGTACATATAATATCTTAATTATGAAATGAGATCCCATCATTTTCCCACAAAAAAAACCAGACATATTATATATCAACGTGTTTAGCAGTGTTGAAATTATTTTATAAGTACTTATAAATTATGGGTCCTGTAGAATATATAGGTGGTAAGTGAATAGTAATTTGTGAATAAAAAATATGTTCGACTAATTTGACTAACTTAAATTATAATTTAAATTAAAACAAGCAAATAAGTCTCGTCTAGATCAATATGCAAGAGTGGACACGATAACATATAAATTTAATTATTTTCAGTACAACCTAGTCTAATCTAATAAAACACGTTTTTTGACAAGAGAGAAATTTATAATAAAAAGGCACTATCAAGGTCCCAGAAGAAAATAACATACATATTCCTCTAATATATCTGTATTCTCTGGTCCCATTTTTATCTTCAACTTATCAGTATGGTGCAACTCTTGTATACAGGCTATAGTCCAAATTGTCTTTAATAATGATTTAACTGGTACATAATAGGCAAAGACAAGTCCCAGAAAAGAAAGGTAAAAACAAAAAAGAAAAGAAAAAAGGAATGCTGGTAATTTTCTTGTGAATTTTAACTGAAGTCAATTAAAAGATTTTCACCGCACTCCGTTCGATCAATTACTCATCGAAATTTAAAATATTTAGATTCTTGATAAGTACAATGTATTGTGTTAAATTCAGTTATTATTTCTTATAAATGAATGTAATTTTAATCTATTTTTCACATATCTCTCGATTTTTTATATGGCGACTCTATTTATATGTGTCAATTACTTAGAAATTAATTGTTAGTTCATGAATATTTGCAAAGTTTAGGCACTAAATCAATATGGGTTCTCCTTAAAAGGAAATGGAAATCAGAATTATTATTAAAATCATCAATTGATGAAATGTATTGTGCAAACTTCTTCTTCACTTGATATAATTTAAAAAGGCCAAAAATAAAATAAAATGAATTTGAATTGCTGGTAAATGTTCATTGTTTCATTCAAAAGTTTAATGGTGTGTTTGATTTGCACATTTTCTATGGAAAATGTCAAATCCATGAAAAATGTTGTCAAATCCAAAAATTTTCTTTTTCACCTTTCTTGTTTGATTGTACATGAAAAATAATTTTGATTTTCAAGGTACAAGCATTTAAAGCACAATTTTTTCAACTTTCTTGGAAAACAATTTTTTACCTATTTGGTGGATTGTATTTTCCACCTTAGACGGAAAATTTTTTTATTTTCCACTATTTTCTATGTTAACCAATCAAACACACCCTAAATTTAGAGAGAAGTCATAATGATTTTAGTAGGGATGTTGTCCTACCCCATAATAGGCATGTCTATGGGCTGGAGTTATTCTATTTATTGTTGAAGTGACATTTATTAATTAACTATTTATTGTCACATATTCATTTATTTTCTCCATGAATAAACATATCAAATATTTATGCACAAATTTTATAAATAGATAATGTGTTAAAGAGTGATTAGACGTACTCTTCTATACAATAATATTTAATAAATACAAAGTGTGTATTTCAAATTTGTGTAATTGATCAATCATCCATATTCCTATTGGTTAAAAAATGTTGTTTTCACAATTGAAGGCAAAATTTTAAAGATTGATAGCCCTCAAAAAGATTTTTTTTTTTTTTTTTAAAAAAATTGTGTGTAAATTTTCATTGTAAATTACATGGTATATTTTAAAGCTGATCATTTCCTGTCATCTACCTCAAACTCTCCAAATGTTATTACACCAGAGGATTGCCCAACACTCTCCCTTCCCCCTCCACTCACCCCACTCATTTCTCTCTCTTGCCCATATTTTTTTATATAAATATAAATAATATTTTCCCTTCATCCTAGCTAAGGAATTCCATTTCTTTTGATTTTATCTAAAAGGAGTGGAATAACCAAGAAAAAGAAAGGAAGAGAAGGACCTTTGGGGAGAGCTAGAGAGAGAAAAGAAAATGAGAGGATGAGCTCATCCTCTGTTTTCATATATGTATAATTTCTCTCCTTAGATCTTAGTTTTTCATCAGATTTTCCCATCTGGGCTCCCCCCTTCCAATGGTCAGTTTTTAAATTGAATTTGGTGTTTTATTTTTCTCAATAAAAATTGCAATCTTTTTTCTTTTTCATCGATCAGTTTATGTATCTGAATTATGGGTTTTCAGGATTGCAAGATTGAATCTTGATTGATGAATGTAGGATCCGATGTTTTTCAATTAAATCCAGCATTTTCACTTGCTAATTGATCAGTATCGGTACTGCTTCCTACCTGATTTTCTGGATAAGGTGTGATATTTCTTGTTCATTGGCTTGTAGATCTATTAGATTTAATTTTTATGATTTGTCTTTTGAATTTCCTGGATAATTGATATCAATATTTGCATCAGTTCATCTCATTTTTTTTTTGAATTCATCCACACATTTCATAGAATCGGTGAATTATTTGCTGCTCAATCCATATTCAATTGTGATAAAACAGCCTATTCGGCTTCAAAGGATTATTTTTCGTATATAATTTACTTCTTTCATTTCCTCTCTAAATTGTTTAGGATTAGGATGGTTATTGAAATTTGTGGCAATTGAAAATGGAATTGCAGGAAAGATGGAATCAGATCAAGGTAAGCTATTTATTGGTGGGATTTCTTGGGACACAGATGAGGATCGCCTTAAAGAATATTTTGGAGCATATGGAGAAGTGATGGAGGCAGTGATCATGAGAGATCGCACCACGGGTCGTGCTCGTGGCTTTGGTTTTGTGGTCTTCACTGATCCCGCAGTTGCTGAAAGAGTCGTTAAGGAGAAGCACATGATTGATGGACGAACTGTGAGTAGTTTATTCGTGTATATCATGTAGAGATTACAATGTATTGAAAATGCAGCAGTATGCACTGCCTAGTATTCGTTTTTTCGTAGCTGAAAATGCCTTAATGTGTTCTACGAACTGTGAGTAGTTTATTCATGTATATCATGTAGAGATTACAATGTATTGAAAATGCAGCAGTATGCACTGCCTAGTATTTGTTTTTTCGTAGCTGAAAATGCCTTAATGTGTTCTGTGTAGATTCAATTGACATCCAATTTCTAGTTTTAATAGGAAGCAAACCTGCAGCTTTCTAGCTGAAAATGAATAACAATAAACTTTTCTCCTCGGACTTGCTAGGTTTAAGATTTTCTTCTTTTTTCGTGTCCATGAAATGGACAATTTATTTATTTTATTTCAAATTTCAGGTGGAAGCAAAGAAAGCTGTTCCGAGAGATGATCAGCACCTGATGTATAGAAATATTAGTAACAGTCAAGGATCACCAGGTCCCGGACGCACAAAAAAATTTTTTGTAGGAGGACTAGCATCAACTGTCACAGAGAGTGACTTTAAAAATTATTTTGATCAGTTCGGCACCATTACTGATGTGGTTGTGATGTATGACCACAATACTCAAAGACCTAGAGGTTTTGGGTTTATAACATACGACTCAGAGGATGCAGTTGATAGGGTGTTGCACAAAACATTTCACGAACTCAATGGTAAGATGGTTGAGGTAAAGCGGGCAGTTCCAAAAGAATTGTCTCCAGGACCCAGCCGAAGCCCTCTTGTTGGATACAACTATGGTTTCGGTAGAGCCAACAACTTTCTAAATAGCTATGCACAAGGATATAATCTGGGGTCACTGGGGGGCTATGGAGTCAGGACAGAAGGTAGATATAATCCATTAGCTGGTGCTCGAGCTGGGCTCTCGCATTTCGGTTCTCCGGCGTATGGAATGGGTGTGAATATGGATCAAGGGTTGAATTCTGGCTTTGGAGGGGGTTCGAACTTTAGTACCAATCTTGGCTACGGGCGCATTATGAACCCCTATTTTGGTGGTAATCAGAGCAGGTATAATACTCCTATTGGTTACAATACAAGTAGTAGCCGAGGAGATTCCCTTTTCAACTCTTCATCCCGAAACGTGTGGGGGAATAGTGGCCTGAACACTTCTCCAAGTAATGCAAGCTCGGGTTCATACTTTGGTTCTGGAAGTGGCAGCTTTGGAGTGTTTGGAAATAATGGTGCAAATTGGGGCACTTCTCATATCGCTGCTTCCCTCGAGGGTAGTTCTTCTGGCTTTGGAGGAGGAAATGTTGGCTACAGAGGTGGAGAAAACAGTTTTTCACTGGGAGCCGGAGGATTTGGACGAAATGGTGGAACAGCTGTATCCACAACATCTTCACTTACTGCATCAACCAGTGGTTATGAGGGATCTTATGGGGACTTCTACCGAAGTGGCTCGGTGTACGGGGATCCAACTTGGCAAACCACATCTTCTGAGCTAAATAATTCTGGTTCATTTGGTTATGGACTTGGAAATCCAGAAGATGTTTCTGCTAAAGAATCTGAAGATTATGTAGTGGGTTATGACATTACAAATAGACAATCCAATAGAGGTAATACTGTTCGTACCATTTTTCCATGTCTTGTGCAAAAGTTTCGAGTATTGATATTTCTGAAAATATGTGCTCGTGCTATAGAAAATACACTTGAATGACTGAGATGAATGTTTTAGTAATATAATTATATTTCTAGATATGTTAGAAATCGGATAATATAACTGATAATGATAACATTTTTTACCTCGTGTCATGTAACTTAAAAGAAGCATCATGTGGAACTTACTTTTGTTTGACAGTATAAAAGTTCAAATCTATTTGCTTTCTTGATTTGCTTATCATAAAAGTCTTGATTATAATTCTTATTCAGTCTGAGACACCATGAATATAAACATCGGAGTAATGCTATTCATAATCGTTGACTACCATAGTCGGTTTACGTGACATTACTCAATTGGAATAATTAATTATTTATTCCAATTTAGTAATAATATTCATAGTCAGCAAATATGCATAATTACTTCAATTGAGAAATGCCACGTATACTGTCTACGGTAGTCAGCGACTATGAATAATATTACTCTAAACATCGAGGTTGTAATCTTCTTTCCCTTTTTAGCTCGTGTGCAGAAATATCGTAGAAGTCGGTAGTTTAATTTAAAACTATCCTTGTCACCATTTTTGTTATCATACTACAGAAAAACTAAAATAGATCCGACTACTAAGAGGAGCATGAAAGAATTGATGATACTTATTTATCTTTTGAGTTGTTCTTGTGTTATGATTCTTCAGTCTTTGGTCTCTCAGCGAACCTGATGAAAAAAAAATGGTCACAATTGCTCAAGAAGGGAAAATTTAGAATATAGACTGGAAATTGTCGGGTACAACTATTATAATTATGGGCAATACTCAAATATGTATCTAGATGTAAGTAAGATGTACTTTAAACTAATTGCATGTTATAAGCATTTATATACATGCATGTATTCCAAGTCTGATTTCTTTGTTTTCGTTCCTGTGATAATTGAAATAATTCCGCTATCTATATTCATATTTAATAATCTAAAATATTTGAGCCTCACGAGTGAAATCAGAGCATTTTGATATGAAAATGTCATTTGTACTCAAATTTACTTGTGTTTCCACCACGTGAGGTTTATACACACTATTATTTTGATAGATTAATTATTTTAATGGTCTTCAGGAATTGCTGCGTAGGAAATTTCAGTATTTGGATAACTGAAGACAATTGTAGGAGAAGAAACTTCCAAAAAAACACGTGGATTGTGAATTTCGTACGTATCCCTTATAGAGATACATATACCATGTCAGTTAATGGAGCTAATGGGGAGCTTAATTCAAAGTATACGTGTTCAGTCCAAGCCGTTTCAAGGGATTTTATGCAGTTTTGAGGTTTGATTTCTAAATATAACTTAGTTTCCTTTCTCTGTATTTGCTTGAGATGTACATCAGACTGCGAGATATACTCTGGAGGATCCATTCTAGTTAATTTGTTCAAGAGTCTCTTCAACAAGAAAGTACCACTCGTATAACATCAAAAGGTAGAGAATTATTTTTTTGTATTATTTTTGTTTTGAACTTTTTGTCGACTGGCAGAGTTTTTCCTACTTCTGGGATATGTATTTCTCTCAGATTGTATGAGGTTCTGTTTGGTTTTCTAGCGTGAAATATAAGAGGGATACCGGCTAAGGTTCCCCTTTAATAAAATACTCAATGTTATGATTCATTTTACTCGATTTTTAACTTGTTTGAAACTTCATTTGACTGATGTAATAGATGTTGTTTAAGAAACAGACTTCATGTTTGATTTTTTCAGTTGCCTAGGTTTATAATTTTTGTCTGTTTCATTCTGTCTTCTGCTGCTTCTTACTGAAGTTACACAGGTTAATTTGACTGATGCACATTAGTTGCACAATAGTGTTCTTTATCCCGGGATTAAGCACAAAAGTGATTAGTGCATATTTGGTAAACCTTTTTATAGATTATAAGCAATGAGTCCTACGGAATCTGTAGATAAAAATAGATAAGAGTTGTGGGTTTTACGGAATGTGTGTATAAAAATAATGTATTACCAACTTATAAGTACTTATAAGCACTCTCAAATATGCTCAAGTCATTTTAGTCGACTGGTTGAGCATTCTAATTTGATCGAGGTTGTATAGGGATTCATTCTGGGATAATGCATGATAGTTTTGCATGCATATGTTTAACGTTGACACCCCCAGTTAGCGAGAATTTCTATCCGCTCGTCTCATGAACATGTCACGCCACACACGTATAGTTTGTGCACTATTTGTGTGAAAGCGTGTCCAAGTATTGTCATAAATGATCTTGAGACTGGCCAATAATATTCTTCCGTTTTATACCTTGCCCCGAAAAGAAAAATTAAGTTATAGACGAGATGTTATTTTATCAATAACTTGGGTAAATTTTTGTGATAATAAGGGTATGGTTTGTATAATGCTGGGGTGATCCCCTAACTCCAGTGGGACAAGTGTTATTTTACCCATATCTAATGTGGCACTTGCCTATTGGATTAATGGGCAAGTGCTACATTGGATGTGAGCAAGATAACATTTGCCCACTGGGAGTATAAGATCACTCCTAATTGTTGACAATTAGGCAATTGATTTCATAATTGTATTTCAGTGAAGTTACTCGGTCATTTCTAAATTGTTTGGTGATGTTTATTTGGTTTTTTTTAGATTGTAGTAGTGAGTCTCGTATGTGTTGATAAAAATTATGTTTGACTTATTTACAAGTGTTTATAAGCACTTCCAAATATGCTTATAGCATTGCACGGCCAGCTAATGATTATGAATAGAATGACTCGATTGAAATGAAAGTATAAGTTAAGTAATTTAATTGTGTTGAAACAAAGCTTAATTTTTTACTTAAAATTGGAGTAGAAGTTTATAGTCTCCAACATATGGCCTCTTTAGCAAGTTGGTCTTAAAAAAGAACTTTCATCTTACTCCTAAAAGAAGTAATTTATTTTAACCACTGTTCTAAAAAATCGGCATAAATTTCACCTAGGCTCCGTCAAGGCTTGAAGCTTGGCCTCCACGCTTCACGTATCGTCTTTGTTTTGCCCTTTTATTGCTCTTGCCTAAGTCTTGTTTAAGTCCAAAAAATTTGAAGCTCGGCCTCGACGTCTAGCCACGTTTTACGCTTGTTAGAATTTTGATTTTAACTTTTATCATAAAAAATTATTTATTTAAAATTTACTTTTTCATTTGTAATTTAAGGAATTTACTCAAATGTAAACTTCATAAATTTTTATTGTTGACATCTATGCACGCTATTACTAATAATCCTCTTATCTTATTGAAAGATGGTGGTTTACTTTTAAGTTAAAAATTCGAATAGGAGCGTGCACTAAGGTTAAAAATAAGTAAAAATTTACTTATAATTGTTTAAGATGAAATCACGTTACTTCAAACTCTCTTTTGCGAGTAAATGAAAATGGCATGTCCGCATAATTTTTAATAATTACAAAATAGTTTTTTAATTGACTCGTATCATTGTAAAAAATTTGAAAGCAAGAATGTGTATTCTCAATTTCTAAGATTGCCATGTAAAAAAATGTTTTATAAGTACCTAGTTTGATTTTTTATTATTGACTCGCTCTCTGTTTAAAAACAAAAATTAAAAATAATTTCAAAATAATTTCACAACTCGATTTGAATATTACGATCTAATAATCTTAATTATAAAAACTAAAGCTTAATACAATCAAGAAATTGCATGTGGAAGAAATTCGCCTTCGGGACTTTCCCCTTATCAGAAGAAATTGCATGTGGAAGATTGCAAAGGAAAATATTTAATTATCTTTCCGTTATGGAAAGTAAATAAGTGGAAATTAATAGGGCCCAGAATAATTAATAAAAATGGAGGGGATTTTTTTCTTATTATTAATTGAGTTCATATTTTTGGGGGAAATTTCCAAATTTTTCAACACCAATTTTAAACCTAAGATTTGATTTCCATTTATAAATTAAAACTTTTTGACTTTAATTAAAAACCCATATTAACAGTCTCTCGTTATTGTTCGTTAATCTAAGAGAGTTATTGTCAATGAATCCCATTAATGAACTCGAGCAAGTGAAGAAATATTATCCATTCATGGTTAATTAATTTTTTTTTTTTTAATTCACATGGCTCTTTTTTTTTTTTTTTTTGTTTATAATTTTAAAGAATTTCTGCAAATTTGCTTCACAATATTTAATTTCTTGGATTATGATCTTGCAGACTCTTATTGTGAAGGTGAATACCAAATCTCGATGGCCAAGGACGGTTACAAAAGTTTTGAGCAAGATTCAAGGTTTGTTTTTGTGTAATATATGCGTAAACATATGAGTCGCTCTTTATTAATCATATTCGATTCAACGTACTAAAAAGAATATGAATGTATTAATTGATTATAAAATTAAAGAAGAAAAATAAGTAAAAATTTTGTTTGTTACGACGTAAAATACCCTTCAATATCGTTCATCAAATGTGCCATCTGTGAATTTCTTGAATTTTTGAGGAAGTTACATAATTTTCCTTGAATTTGGTGTCATATATCATACCCAATGGATTTTGATTTTTGTCTAAGAAAATACCGATATGGCTTGTTTGGTAATTAGATTGCATAGAACTCGAAATTTTAAAAACCTAAAGAAAAGTTTAAGTCTCGTGTATTATATTCTTCCATAAGCACACGGATGAGGATGCGGGTGCGGGTGCGGGTGCGGGTGCGGGTGGGACCGGATTGTAATCCTGTCCTACTCCGTAAAAAATCAATTTTCTTAGTGTAATTTTTTTTCTCAATACTAGTTCAGTTTTAAATTGCAATTTTTTTTTTTTTTAGTAGTCTCTTTTTCAAAAAATTTTGACTCTGTCCCAACATACGTTCTGAACGTTAAACGACCACTGCTGTAACATGCACTAATCTCTTTATGATCATGATTTTATACAGGAATTCAGAATTTCAGAATGCGTCAAGATGGATTTATTGAAATTTCTGGTACAGTGGATCCAGATCAACTCTTGAAAATGCTTGGAAAATCAGGGAGAAGAGCACAATTATGCTGGTTTCAGTTTGGAGAGTGTTCCACCAATTTATTTATGCCAAATCGCACAACCAATGTAGCACCTGGCAGCTATGGACGGTATGGTTGAATCAGCCTCGATATTCATTTTTTCAACCACAGACCTACACATTATTATTCATTTAAATTTTGTTCTCAACAGATATATCGAATTCGAGAATCCTCCTCGACCCAAGCTGCCATCAAACGATGGTCACAATAAAAAACAAGTCAATCCCAACACTTGTGATCATACGCAGAATTTCGAGCAGGCTCATAAGCACTTGCATGATCACAAGCCGCTGCCTGCTCCGAAATCGAATGCATACACTTGGGGACCTGGCCGGCTTCCGCCTCGTGCACCACCCAACACACATGATCATATGCTGAATTTTGAGCAGACTCATAAGCACTTTCATGATCACAAGCCGCCGCCTGTTCCGAGAACTAATGCTCGTTCAGGACTTGGCCGGCTTCCGCCTCGTGCGCCACCCCTTAGCGGTGAAGGCATCAGCTGCTGCAGCTTGATGTGAGGTTCAACATCATGTTGCATCACCACAAATCTAGAGTTATGGCATATTTGGCATGGAGAAGAAAAAATATAAATAGTGTTCATTTCACTGTTCAGTACTTAAAGTGCATAAATCTAAAGTTAGTATCTCTTGAAATCTAGCATGTCTAAAGTTACTTAACCTTTGTTGTGTTTTTTGAGTTGGACATTTTTTATTATATAACTACATTTTGCCACGGGTTACAATTTTCTTCAAGCTTTTTGAGCATCTCCGAGATATGATTGTCTATTATCGATGGTTCTTGAAGCAACAAAGTGTTAGACAGTAGTTTAAGCTACAAAACTAGTATGATATAATATTCGATTTTAACTATGTAGGCATTAACGTTATATCTTAATACTCAACTATCTGAAGTAAAAAAGAGAAACTGTGTCTAAAAACGTTATTATGAATTTTAAAATCTAACTCAATATAATACAACAAAAATGACTGCTAAATTAAATTCATAACCTCCACAACACACCTAACACGCAACAAGACACGTACGCAAGGGATTCAACATGTATTGTTGAATATGGTTCTTGTTTCCTTTCAATTGAAAATCATAAAATCTACTCTCCAATGGTTTTCAAGGAGAAGTGTAGAAAATATATATATATTTTTTTTGGGTTAAAAAAAGGGGGATAAAGAGAACAAAAGCACCGAGGAAGACGTCGTCAACTCAAATTTTAGAAGATTTGTTAATATTTATGAATTTGAATGGATTTCATAGAATTTATAAGATTTCGATAGATTTCTATATTGTAAATTTCAATATATTCTTATAGATTTCTATGAATTTTTATTGATTTGTGGTCTTTTATTAAAAATATTGATTCTATATTCTTTTTATTAAAAATAGTAATTCCACATTATTTTTATTCTAAATAGTTCAAGTGACTGTCCACATAAACAAATATTTTGAATAGAATTTTGGAAAGAGAAAAATTCTTGAAATATAAAGAAGTAAAAACTTTTTTCTGTCAAAGAGGTGGATGATTTATTGGATTAGGAGATATACAAATCCAACAGTTGTGTCAGCTAAGCTCCTAGGGAATAAACTAATAAATAGGTCATTCGTCGTCTTCAAGCTTGAAATGTAATTGGATCTATTGTTTGGAGAGATTTACATTACTATTATCAATTTCATCAGTTTTGAATTTAAAGAATTTTTTATTAAAGAGCGAGGCTTTTTGAAAAAAAAAAATTGAAATAAAATTTAATTTTCACATTTTTTCTACTTGTCTTTTTTTTTTTTTAATAATATTTCATCTTTCATAACTGATACTAGATGATGGATATTTAGAATTCATTATCTTCCAAAATCAGTTATTTAACCATCTTATATAAAAAATTATTTTATGGTTCAAAAAGATAATTTACATATGTCGCAGTTGACGAGTAAATCTTTGCAGATAAAAAAAAAGAAATTTTAGTACTATATTGATTTTCAGTCCTGATCTAACCCCCACAACTTATGTGGCGGCTGACTAGGATGCCATTGGACTTTAGTTTTTTTGTCCCACCAAATCCCTCCTCTCCACCCATAACCTATCAGAGAACTCTCCCTCTCTCTCCACGATTCTCCCCCAATTTGTTGGCCCTAGCTCTCCGCGTCCGGCGCCGTTGACCACCATCGTCGTGCGACTCCCGCCGGAGTCTCTTCTCTCTGGGTCTCTCCACCGCGAGAGTCTCTTCTCTCTGCCACGGTGACCTCCCTTGCCGTGTTTCCTCTCTCTGCGCGGTGACCACCCACCGTGAACCATGGACTTCCACCACTGTACCACCATTTTCAGAACGCGTGGTCACCACTGTTTAAGGTATTACTTCATTTTATTTTTTATTAGCAAGAATTGTTGTGTTGACATATTTATGCTTTGGCCAGGTGCAAAGCGAAGTACGTTCTTCTTGAGATGGATCGAATCCTCCGGCCAAATGGGTATGCGATCATCCAGGAATCGAGCTATTTTTTGGATTATGTTGCTACCATAGCTAAGGGGATGAGATGGGGATGTCGTAAAGAAGACACCGAATACGGTTCTGAAAAGGAGAAGATTTTAATTTGTCAGAAGAAACTATGGTATTACTCTAAGCAAAGTTGAAGGGCATAAACCAAGATATACAAGCTCTGCATATGAGGCACATTTATTATACATGCAATTTAGGAGAGATGGAAACTTGTATACCACTCAGAGGACATGTTTTTCCTACAAAATGTTGTTAAGATCAAGTATTGAAATTGTAGAATTAGCCAAGATAATAACAAGATTTTATCTGATTTTTAGTCTTTTTTTTCTTAACACAAAATATTCTTTGTAAGGCTCTTTGCTGATTTCTTGTTGTATTGTTTGGATTTTATGATAATTAATGAAATTGTTGACGTCGGAACCTGCACCAGTCCACGTGTTAACAGATCTCCAGTCACTCATCTGCCAACTCGTATGTTACCTGTACACTAGGACAATCGTTAGGCACCAAGATCTCCAGAGGAAAATGGTCCGGCGATCGTTGGCACTCCGACGATCAAGTCAACTGCCGGTATATGAGAGATACACGGGGGCGGAAACAATGGGGTGTGAGAGAGACAAGCATGTAGAGATTTGAGCAGAGTTTAGGGTGGAACTCTTGAGCATAAAAAGTGCGTACTTTGGAACAACCCGAGACGTTGTATTTATAGTGCAAGAGTTCCAATTGATTTAGGAGACAAATCAATTTGATACTCAATCGGATCCTCCTTCCTTATGTGATAAAGATATCCGAGATTGTCTTCCTTTCTTGAGCTTATCACGTTGCATGATTTTAGTAAATCACGATTCTGTTTCCTTGTGAGGATTCGTGCGTCCAATCCAACGCAATCTTTCTTTAATTACTTCTCTAGTCATTCCAGCATATCGAGCTGCTTGCTGGTTACGAATAATACGAAGCCTGACGAGGCCTTGTGGGTCGCGCGCGAGTGCCGAGGCCCTCCACAAGCCTCGCGAATTTCTGGCTGCTGAAGGCCCAAGCGTGCGATGGGCCTTCCAAGGCCCTAGCAGGGTCAAGATAGAGTTCTTGATGGATCTTGAACTGGGCCCTTAATGGGCTTGGATGGAGCCCCTGCTGACGTGGCAGCCATATCGTAATCATGTGGTAACAATAGTCCCCAAAGTCCAAGCCTATTATTTATAATAAGCGTGGGACTTTTGAGAATAGTCAGAGTGTTGATGTGCCTCGTAGAAACGGAATGCTGATGCGCTTCGCGAAAACCATGGTTTCAATGTGGTTTGGCAGGAAGTGATTCAACCTACCCAGTATAGTCCCCCAAGTTCGAAGCCGAACATTCATGACGGGTGAGGGCTTCAAGGGGCCAGGCCAATGCCGACGTGTCCCCTGATGGCGTGATTCTGTCTATCAAGACTGTCCCTCCCTGGTCAGGCAATCATGAGTGAAAGGGTGTACGCATTAAATGCGGCTGCGTGTGGCGGGAAACAGGGGCGCGTACCTCCTTGGTTTACTAAATGTTTAGGTTTTGCTTTCCCGCCTGCTATGCCATTGAAGACACGTGTCGACCGTCCGTATGTCCAGATGGGACGCTTGGGATTTGGACGGTGGATATGAGAGTGCACCCCTATAAAACCAAGCATCATCCCAAATGTTATGCCTTTTTCTTACCTTCGTGCTCACTGTGGTTATTTTGCCGATAAGCGAGAAGTTCGTAGCGAGTGTGTTGTTTGAGTCGTACATTCAAGGTAAGCGCTCAGAAAGTGGTTGAAATTTGTTTTCATTGTTTATTTCCATAGTCACTGTATTTCTTAACTTGGGGATAGCAAAATATCATCTGGAAACAACGATTCACAAAACCCGTCTGACGTTCCCACAAACCCTAGTATTATTGGGAGCATTTCCTCGTCGGCCGCCACATCATCTTTCTCTTCCGGAGTTACGGGAGGGGTAAATCCGGAGCCTCCTGTTGTGAACCCGTCGGCTCTGTCGACGAGTGGAAGGGAGGTTAGTTCGTCTGTGCCGGCGAAAGAAGAGGCGGCGGTGAAGGGGAGGCCCGACGCTGGGGTGCCTGAAATAAGGGGATCTCTTGACAAGAGGGATGTTCCGACTGCGAGGGCTCTTGACGAGGAGCTAAAGCGGTCGGCAACCGAAGCGTCCATGGCTTAGTCGAGGATCACTGAGGTGGAGTTGGAGGACATACAGTTGTCCTATGACATTTCTTCGACCGTGACGCTCAGAGCCCCAAGCCCAGAAGAACGTATCGACCATCCCCCCGAAGGGTACATGGCGATCTACGAACCTGCGATGCAGCAAGGCCTTCGCCTACCAGTGCATCCCTTCTTTCACCAGGTGTTAAGGGACTGGAACCTGGCTCCCTGTCAGATAACGCCAAATGGCTGGGGACAGATGGTGGCCTCCTATATTTTGTGGAGTGTTGCCGAGGCGGGAGGAGACCTGTCTCCCAGGGAGTTTGAGTCCATATATCGGCCTTGCCGATCCGGTGGTTGGTATAACATATCTCCTCGGTCGGGTCAGAAGTGGGGGACGGCCACCGATAGCCCCAACAAGGTGCACAACTGAAAGGAGAGGTTCATCTTTGTTGGTGGGGACTGGGAACTTATGCCAGAGGATCTTCTTCCTCACGTGTCAATCCCTCGGCGTTTCGGGGATCTTGGTACAAATCACTACATTCGCGTGGAGTTTTGTTTACAGTTCCTGACTTAATGTATTTATCTCTTTTTTGTAGATTGCGGGAAACCACCAATCCCGAAGAGAAGCCAAGGGAGCTGAGGTCGAAGTGGGAGAAGGTTCGGTTCTCAGCAGCAACTTTCGAAGCCTTGGGAACCTGTTGAAAGATGATAACCTGTTGGCCAGTTGTGGACTGATGTGTAAGATTCGCTCGCCTTGATATTCTAGTGCTGTAGTGGAGAATTATCCCTGCGTATTGTTTGCTTATGTTTGCGTTTAACGGTTTTCAGGTTCAAAAAAGTGCCCACACTCCGCCTAACCCGTCCCGCCAGGGAAGAGAGTTTTTTCTCTCAGGTACCGGTGAAGGAGGCGGACATAAAGGAGAAATACGAGATTGAATTGAAGAGCTCAAGGGAATATCTGAAGGACGCTCGAGAACAGAAGCGGGCTGTCGAGGCATCTCAGAAACGAGCCGAGGAACTTCAGAAGAGTGTCGAGGAGGCTCAGAAGTGCACCGAAGAGGCCCAAAAGCTGGCCGAGGACTGGGTACTTTCCACCGAGGAAGCCCTTGCCGATGCGACCAGTAGGTTGGAGACCATCGTCGCAGAGGAGGGGAAGTTGTTAGCGGATGCGAGGCTGGAACTGGAGAGGGTCCGAGCTGAATGTGTGGTTGCTGAGGCCAAGGCGGTGGAGGCTTACCAGGATACGTTCGTAGAAATGCCTGGGTATCAGGACCTCGCCCACCGTCTGATGACCATTGGAGGCGAGTAGTTGGTGGAGTGCATCATGGAGGTCCATCCGGAGTGGGACATTTCTTTCCTTCGGTAGGACTCCGTCGAGGCTCAAGCTCCCGATGCTGGACCTAGTACAGCAGGTGATCAAACACCCCTTCAAACTGAAGGAGGCCCGCAATGTGCTGACCCTTGAAGAGACGGCAGGGCACTCATACTTTTGTAATCTTTATCCGATTTTGCCTAAGTTAATTGAAACAGAATTGTAATTGGCTTTTCGTTATCCCGACGTTTCAATTTTGTGTGCACGTGGAGGGGGGGAACATTCCAAATCTGAGAACCATCCTCTTGGCATTAATGACGTAGACACCTGGTGGAATCTGGAGAGTTGGCGCCTTCAATATCTTGGAGAGGTAGAACATCAGCGCGTCTTTCCAAATTCTCCTGTATTCATTGCATTGCGCCTATTTCCAATGTAGTCCCTTATAAATAGGATGCAAGCGTACTAAGATTCTTCCACCGTGAGCCTTTTGTATCTACCTTGTCATTGTCGTGTGATCGAGACAAATATAGCAAACGTGTGATGGTAGTGCGGCTGGAGGGCCGACATTCAAGATGCCTATTAATCTGATAATCAACATTCAGAGGACCAAAGACCTGGCCAATCAACGTTCAGGAGACCAAACGTACGTAGTGGGATTTTAGGCTTAGCAGCCTTAGCCCGACCCTCCACTGAACGGTTGATGGGACTGGAGAGGGGGTCTCCCACTGCCAAAAAAGGCGTCAACGGCATTTTTTGAGCAATATAGCCTAATTAGCCACCAAATCAATTCAGGTTGGCTTGGGAGACTCCCAATCATGGTGAAGTCAGGTTTTCCAACCTGGACGATGCCAGTGTAGACCAGGGGATAGGTTTAGTAGATCTAGTTACCTTATTCATGTGCCGGCCCAATGAGGCGGCGGGGTTTTAGGGCATATTGCAAATGTATTTGTTTCTGTACTGTATTCCATATTTAATAAAATCGTGTCGAGTTACCTTCTTACTTGCGTATGTGCCCTTATCGTGTTTGTGATACCCATGTTTTATACGCTTGTTTTGGGCCTCGTTGATGTTTAGTGTTGCTTACGAAACCATTGGCACAAGTCTGAGGTCGCTAAACACGCCCCCGATGGCGCGGAGAGGTTCGCAAGTCCTGATCAATACTTCCTCGCTATGTATGAATTTCGACGAGGTTGGAGCGAACATTTAACAAATTAGACTTAGCGTGGGCGGGCGTCGGCGATATTGCTGTCACGCTTTAGCGTTCGCACAATCACGTGCCGCGCGTCCCCACGCGCTTGATGCATCCTCCTAGGGTTTACCAAATGTGCTTTTAATTTCACGCCACGTGCCAGTCTACCCGACTGCTGGTATCCCATTGGGCTTATATATTGTGATAGGGCATTCCTAAATCTCCATTTTCCTGCTATCTTGCCATCACATTCGGACTTCTGATTATTACCGATCATGTCGGGCTTCCATTTTCCAAAGTCTCCAAATTCAAGATAAGGCGTGGAGAAATAGTGGAGGATGTCTCCCTTCCCCGCTCGGCATCACCCACGTTGTCTGGTTCTAGGCCCACAGTGTTGCAGGGGCCGGAGACGGTGGTGGGTAACCCTCCTATTCTCCCTGCGTCGGAGGTGAGAGCGGACATTTCGTCTCCGTCGAATCCTGCTGGACATGGGTCTTCTCCCGGGAACGTGAGGCCATCAGCAAAAAAGAAACCAAAGGTCAAGAGTGGAGAATAGGCGTCCCGGACACCGGTCTCTCTTCCTCCAGGCAGGCATGAGTATATCAACATTGGGGCCTGCCAAGACAAGCTAGATCTGTCAGTCGTAGACAAGTTACCTTCAGCAGTTGTCCTTGCGGCTACCTTAGTCCACAAGTATTGGACCTCGTCCTTTGGAAAGGCGGTCGATACCGCGGAGGTGGCGGAGTTGATGAAGCTGGCCGAAATGTACACCTCTCGCAGTCACGTTTTAAATTGTGAGTTGTATAAAATGCTGGAGATGAAGATTGACGAGATACAGTCTGCCCTTGGCGAGGACGAAAATGCAGAAGCGATGAGGGCCGAAATCAAACTCCTTCGGGCGCGACTCACGTTTTCTAAAGACGCGCAGACTCATGCCACGTATGATGATACGAAGGCCCAGACAATTTAGAAGGCGTGTACCGTTGCCCAGAAGAAGGCTGAGTCGCAGCTGAAGTCTTGTCAGAATATGATACAGGCCAAAGATAGAGAACTTACCGAAGTTTTGGACGAGCTGGCGAAGGCTAAGAGCCTGCTAGCAAAACTAGGGGTCTCTGGTTACACTAAGACGTAGGATTACGCGTACGGGTCATATTCCCTTAGTTACGCTGCTGTATATTTCTTTTATGTAATCGGTCAATGAGATTTTAGTGGAAGCCTTTACATTTGTTCCAAATGTTTGTGCGTCTGATACCCTACCAAGCGCGCTCAATAGAGTTGGTCACGAACCACACTCCCTCGCTACATTTGCACACATACGCGTTGAATGTTTATTCAGCGAGTTGATGGAGTTGGCCACGAACGACACTCCCTCGCTGCCGAGTTGATTATACTTGCTTACTTACGCGTAAAATGTTTATCCAGCGAGTTGATAGAGTTGGCCGTGAACCACACTCCCTCGCTACCGAGTTGATTATACTTGCTTACTTACGCGTAAAATATTTACCCAGCGAGTTGATAGAGTTGGTCGTGAACCACACTCTCTTACAGCCGAGTTGATTATACTTGCTTACTTACGCGTAAAATATTTACCCAACGAGTTGATAGAGTTGGCCGTGAACCATACTCCCTCGCTACCGAGTTGATTATACTTGTTTACTTACGCGTAAAATGTTTACCCAGCGAGTTGATAGAGTTGGCCGCGAACCACACTCCCTCGCTGCCGAGTTGATTATACTTGTTTACTTATGTGTAAAATATTTACCCAGCGAGTTGAGAGAGTTGGCCGCGAACCACACTCCCTCGCTGCTGAGTTGATTATACTTGCTTACTTACGCGTAAAATGTTCACCCAGCAAGTTGATAGAGTTGGTCGCGAACACACTCCCTCGCTGCCGAGTTGATTATACTTGCTTACTTACGCGTAAAATATTTACTCAGCGAGTTGATAGAGTTGGCCGCGAACCACACTCCCTCTCTGCCGAGTTGATTATACTTGCTTACTTACGTGTAAAATATTTACCCAGCGAGTTGATAGAGCTGGCCGTGAACCACACTCCCTCGCTGCTGAATTGATTATACTTGCTTACTTACGCATAAAATGTTTATCCAGCTAGTTGATAGAGTTGATCGCGAACCACACTCCCTCGCTGCCGAGTTGATTATACTTTCTTACTTACACATAAAATGTTTACCCAGCGAGTTAATAGAGATGGCCACGAACCACACTCCCTCGCTGCCGAGTTGATTATACTTGCTTACTTACGCGTAAAATGTTTACCCAGCAAATTGATAGAGTTGGCCGCGAACCACACTCCCTCGCTGCCGAATTGGTACTCTCCGCATGGAGAATACTTTGGATGTGTAAACGACAAATATTATTAAACAGCGCCGAATTTCCTAGCGTCCGTCAAAGAATTGCAAGAAGACCAAAACAGTGCAAAAACGGTATTACTGGTGATATGGCTTCAGGTGGGCGATGTTCCAAGGGTGTCTTTTCTCTCGTCCCTCGGAATCTTCTAGTCTGTAAGTTCCGGGGTAGATTTCTTCGATGACTTTATAAGGTCCTTCCCAGGTGGGCCCTAGGGTTCCGGCCCCCACTTCCCTATTAGCTTGAAATAACTTTTTCAGGACAAAATCATTGACACGAAAACTTCTGCCCTTGACCTTAGAGTTGTAATATCGGACCATCTTCCGTTGGTAAACCGCGAGGCGGAGTCGCGAATCCGTATGTTTCTCATCTAGCAAGTCGAGGCCCGCTCTTTGTAAATCCTCGTTGGCCACTTCGTTGAAGTGTAGGTGTCTGGGCGAGGGTATCCCTATCTTGACGGAGATCATTGCCTCCGTCCCATACGCCATGGAGAACGGGGTTTCACCTGTGGCCGTGCGAGAGGTGGTTCGGTAGGACCACAGGGTCTCAGGTAGTTATTCGGCCTATCCTTCTTTTGCGGACTCTAGTTTCCGCTTAAGGGTGTGCTTAATGATTTTATTCATGGCTTCCACCTGGCCGTTGGATTGTGGGTAATCAGGGGTGGAGAAATCCCTTCGGATACCAAGATTCTCACAGTTCGCATTAAACTTCATCCCAGCGAATTGTGTGCCGTTGTCGGAGACGAGAGAATGAAGAATGTCGAAGCGGCAAACGATATTTTTCCATACAAATTTCCAGGCATTCTCCTCTGTGATTTTGGCCAAAGGCTCGGCTTCACACCACTTGGTGAAGTAATCCACTGCTACAATCGTGAACTTGACCCCACCTCTCCTTGTTGGGAGGGGACCTATGAAGTCGATTCCCCATTTGGCGAAGGGCCAAAGACTAGTGACTGGGGTAAGGTTCTGAGTCGGGAGCTTCGGTATTGCAGCAAATCTTTGACATATGTCGCACCTCCTCGCGAAATTATGGGAATCTTTCTTCATGGTTGGTCAATAGTACCCCTGTTTCAAGGCTTTTTGTGCCAAAGTCATTCATCTCGAGTGATTGTCGCAGATCCCTTCGTGTATTTCTTTCATCACGTATACTGCTTCTTACTGCGTAGGCAGCGTAAGAGTGGGTGGCTGAACCCCCTTTTATATAGAATTCTGTCCTGTAGTACGAATTTTGCGCCCCTCCTGCGGAGTTTTTGTGCTTCTAGTTTGTCTTCGGGCAATTCCTGGCTAGTTAGGTATTCGGTAATCTCTTTCATCCATTTCGGAGAATCAGAGATAGTTAGGACGGAGGGTGCGGTAGCTTCTTCAATTGAAGGTCGGTCGAGCTTCTCAACTGGGATGGCCTTCATTAAGTCAGAGTCCCTACTGCTTGCCAGCTTTGAGAGGGCATCTGCATAGCCATTTTTCGTTCGCGGGATCTGGAGAAGTTCGTATTCCTCAAAGTAGGACAATTGGTCCTTAGCTTTTGTTAGGTATGACACCATGGATTGTTCGCGCACCGCGAAGGCCCCATTAACTTGGCTTACGACAAGCTGTGAATCGCTATGAATTCGGAGCTTTCTTGCCTTCATCTCGCGTGCCAGTCTCAAGACTGCTAGTAGAGCCTCGTATTCTGCTGCGGTTTTGGAGGCTTTAAATTCCAGGCGAAGCGCGCAGTTGAGATTATGGCCGTCTGGGCTGACTAGCAGGATCTCAGCCCCAATCCCAGCCTCCTCCGAGGATCCATCGACATATAACTTCCATGTCGGTACCTCCAATGGTCGGGCCTCAAGCGGACTATCGGGGATATGAGCGAATTCAGCCACAAAATCTGCCAGAGCCTGCCTTTTTATCGAAGGCCGTGGCTTGTAACTGATGTCGAATTGACTAAGTTCCACTGACCATTTCATCAATCGTCCTGACGTGTCTGGTTTCTGGAGTATCTGCTGTAGAGGGAGGTTCATCAAAACATCTATGCTGTGGGACTGGAAGTATGGTCGAAGCTTCCTGGAGGTGATGATCAGCGACAGAGCGAGCTTTTCCATGTCTGGATACCTTGTTTTCTACGTCATGCAAGGCTTTGCTTACGTAATAGACAGAGAATTGTGCTGGACCCTCTTCTCGGATTAGCACCAAGCTAACTGCCTTTTCTGATACGGCGAGTTAAATGAGTAATGTTTCCCCATTCTTGGGTTTGGATAGCAGTGGAGATCTTCCGAGGAGGACCTTGAGGTCTTGGAAGGCCTTTTCACACTCCTCGGTCAACTCAAACCGCTTTCTCCCTTTTATGGTCTGAAAGAAATGTTGGCAGCGATCGGTCGCCTTGGATATAAATCGATTCAGAGCTGCTAACCTCCCTGTCAGACTTTGGACTTCCTTGGGGGAGGATGGTGACCGCATCTCAATGAGCGCTCTAATCTTTTCGGGATTAGCCTCTATCCCTCGCTGATTGACCATGTAGCCGAGAAACTTTCCGAACGCAACTCCAACCGCACACTTCAAGGGGTTAAGCTTCATGCGATATTTGAGAAGGACTTCGAACATTCCCCTTAAGTGATCTATGTGGTCATCCGCGTTTACGCTCTTTACAAGCATATCGTCAACATATACCTCCATCGTGTTCCCAATCTGTCCGGCAAACATGCGATTTACCAGTCGTTGATATGCCGCGTTCTTCAAGCCGAATGGTATCATCTTATAGCAGTACAGCCCTCGGTCCATAATAAACGAAGTGTGATCCTCATCCCCTGCGAACATCGAGATCTGGTTGTAGCCCGAGTATGCATCCATGAAGCGAAGCAACTTGTGACTGACGGTCGCATCGACGAGCTGGTCGATGTGCGGCAGTGGGATGCTATCTTTAGGGTACGCTTGGTTCAGATCAGAGAAGTTGATGCATACCCTCCATTTCTTGGTACTTTTCCGAACCAACACCGGGTTAGATACCCATTGGGGGTAAATTACTTCTCTGATGAACTCGCTGGCTAGTAGCTTGTCAACTTCTTATTTCAACGCTTTGTACCTCTCGGCACTTAAAGGCCTCCTTTTTTGAATCCTAGGGCGTATTTTTGGATCTACTTTCAAAACGTGGCAAGCGACCGATGGGTCGATCCCGACCATGTCGCTGTGTTTCCATGCGAAGACGTCTGCGTTTTCCTAGAGAAAGTGCTTTAGCTCTTCCTTCATCCTTTCCTCGAGCTTTTCTTCCACCTGCAACACCTGGGTTGGTTCTGAGGGGTTCACCAGAAATACTTCCAGCTCCTCAGTCGGGAAAGTGAGAGAATCCAAGGCTATGATTCGGGGATCTAGGCCTTCATCCAGTATTAACTCCTCATCCAATCCTTCGCCATCAACGTCCATCGACTCTGAGTGTGTGGTCATTACCATTGTGAAGACGTCTTCGGGTCTGGCAGCCTCTTGTAATGCATTCATGTCTTGGGAGCGACGGCAGTCCAGTGAACCAGGTTGTGAAGGACTTCTCCGGGTACGAATGCGCTTGGGTCCATGCTGGAGGGGTTGATTATCCAACAGTCCAAGCGCAGCCTTCATCCGGGCGTCATCCAACTCCAGGTCCTGGTTTCCCTGTCCCACCGTTCGTTTTTGTCGATATTCGGATGTCATGCTCTTTCGGGTAGAAGACACATTTTTACCACAAGCACTTGGTCGTATAATGTTTTTTCATTTCCCACAGACGGCACCAATCTGTTGACGTCGGAACTTGCATCAGTCCACGTGTCAACAGATCTCTAGTCACCCTTCTGCCAACTCATATGTTACTTGCATACTAGGACAATCGTTAGGCACCAAGATCTCCAGAGAAAAAGGGTCTGGAGATCGTTGGCACTCCGACGATCAAGTCAACTATCGGTATATGAGAGATACACGGGGGCATAAACAATGGGGTGTGGGAGAGACAAACAGGCAGATATTTGAGCAAAGTTTAGGGTGGTACTCTTAAGCATAAAAAGTGCGTACCTTGAAACAATTGGAGACATTGTATTTGTAACGCAAGAGTTCCAATTGATTTAGGAGACAAATCAATTTGATACTCAATCAAATCCTCATTCCTTATGTGATAAAGATATCCGAAATTGTCTTCCTTCCTTGAGCTTATCACATTGCATGATTTTAGGAGATCACGATTCGGTTTCCTTGTGAGGATTCGTGCGCCCAATCCAATGCAATCTTTCTTTAATTACTTCTTTGGTCATTTCAGCATATCGAGCTGTTTGTTGGTTACGAATAATACGAAGCCTGATGAGGCCTTGTGGGTCGCACGCGAGTGCCGAGGCCCTCCACAAGCCTCGCAGATTTCTGGCTGCCGAAGGCCCAAGTGTGCGATGGGCCTTCCAAGGCCCTAGCAGGGTCCAAATAGGGTTCTTGATGGATCTTGAACTGGGCCCTTAATGGGCTTGGATGGGACCCATGTTGACGTGGTAGCCATATCATAATCGTGTGGTAACAGAAATGCCATATATTTATTTTTCCTGTTATTTCTACCATTAATCAAATGTAGTTGTCTACCTATTCTATTGCAGGACTCTGTATCGTTGGATAAGAGAATGTTTGGCGGTGATTAACAACCATGTTTTTAGCTGTTGTTCTTGATAGAATGTCTCTACGTATCGCAAAGTCAAATATTTTTCATTGTGAGATAAAAAATTAAGATGATGTAACATTAATAAAAATAAGTCAATATATTAATGTTGAGTAAACTTACAAAAAATCAACCAAATGACATTACAAGATCTTTCTAAACATAAGCAAATTAAAAAAAAAATCATAACAATCAAAACTCCAATGTGTGCGGCTGCTGGAGTTCTTCACGGTTGAATGAAAAGTTCGACCTTCATATCCCCATTCTTCCCAGATTTTCAACTTCTTCTAGGGCTCAGATAAATAACTTTAGAACCATGGTCTAAACCTTCCAAGAACATAAGCACGAGTCTCATCGAATTTTTAGACTAAAACTCCTAATCGATCAACCCCTTTCTCTTACCTACACCTTAAACAATATCCATGTTACTGTTCATGACACCATCCTGCAATAGCATAATATAATTCTAGTAACTTCAATTGAACAATCCAAAACATACATATTAAAAGTCACTTACCTTCACACTATGACATCTCCAATATCGATGGTGTGTGTTCCTTTCGGAGTGCGAGGTATGAATCTTCTCATAAGTTCGAAGGTCACACCAATATTACAAGAATACCAATAAGTTCATACGCTATACATTACATTACGAATTAGCAAATACATTAGAGGCTCAGATCATTTTTCGGACTACATTGATTAGCACCGCCATGGCTGCAAACACCGGTTGCATGAACGTACGGGCTACACCCCTTTACTCATGCCATCCGGGCTGCTAAGCCAAGATACGAGACTGATTGTGTAGTTGCCGAATTCCAACAATCACAAGAAATCAACAACATTGATCATCACAGCCCGTTTATCTAATTACAGTCCTGATTTATTCTCCACATTATCATCACATACCCTATCTCCCTCTCCCATCATACAACAAACAGAACAAATCATTGGGTTAGATGGAGATGGAGAAAAAAATAACTTTCAGACAAAACATGCCAAATCAGGCAAATCATCACAAATCAGCCAACAACACTCCTAATCAACAAAAATCATCACAATTCATCATAAATCATCACAAATTCATCACCCATTTTAGATTCCATCAAAACGTCCAAACCCTCACATTTGGCAAATCATTGGGTAGAATTATGATTGGTAACAAAATAATTGTTCCCCAATCTCACTATACCCTTAGAACACGTTAAAAAAAATTATCAGTACCGATGGGTGAACCGCGGACAGTGGGAGGACTAAGTCTGAAAATGGTGGGTCACCGCGGACAGTAATAACAGTAGGAGGACCACGCGTTCTCGGGTGGTACAGTGGTGACCACGCGTTCTTAAAATGGTGGTACAGTGGTGGAAGTCCACGGTTCACGGTGGGAAGTCACCGCGCAGAGAGGGGAAACACGGCGAGGAAAGTCACCGCGGCAGAGAGAAAAGACTCTCTTGGTGGAGAGACCCAGAGAGAAGAGACTTCGGCGGGAGTCGCACGACAATGGTGGTCAACGGCGCTGGATGCGGGAAGCTAGGGCCAAGAAATTGGGGAAGAATTGTAGAGAGAGAGGGAGAATTCTCTGATAGGTTATTGGTGGGGGGGAGGGATTTGGTGGGACAAAAAAACTAAAGTCCAGTGGCATCCTAGTCAGCCGCCACATAAGCTGTGGGGGTTATAAGATTTCCCCACAGTGGGGGCTAGATCAGGACTGTATTGATTTTACAGTCCAATATCTAATTGTCCTATATGGTATTAGACTAATTATCTAATTAATATTTACCAATAGATTATTTATATTTTTCAGCTTAATTGTTTGGTTCAATAAATGATTAAATGGTCATGAAGCATCAAGAATGAAATTTTAAATACGATTTTTGACAATTGTACAAAAAAGAAAAAATTCAATAAATTTCCTTACTAATATAAATTGAAAATCGAGAACAAGAGTTTACTACAAAATTTGTGGCACAAATTGAGGAGATAGGCAAGGGTGAGAGAAGCATAAGAGAAGAGTTGGATTGAAATCTTGAGAGGTGGGGATATAATTTTTAAATAATTTGGTATTCATATTCATGAGCTTGAAATCTATACAAATATGTTTAAATCTTCTAATTAATGAAATCTTTAAAAATCCACTAGCAATTAGTTAAATGTTTGAATAATCACTGAACTTTTAGTCTTGTCTTCATTTACTAATTGAACTTTAAAATGGTGCTGAATACTCACGGTGCTGAATACTCACTGAACTTTACAACGTTACTCGCCGTTACTCACTCTTGATGACCCATTTAACGGAACAGCACACATGGCAGACGGAGAGCCCACGTGGCATACGTTCTGCCAATCAATGCTAAGTTGTTCACCATGTCAACAATTTGTATTTTTTGAATAATCAATGAACTTTTAGTCATATCTTCGTTAGCTTTTAATCATGTCTTTATTCACTCACTGAACTTTAAAATGTTGCTGGATGCTCACTCAACTTTTCAAATTACACTTCGTTACTCACTTGTGACGATTCAATAATAGCATATTGACGGAATGCCCATGTGGCTGAAGGAATGACCATGTGTAATCTATTTTGTGCCATTAAATCTACTAACCAGAATAGTCGTGCTTCATGTCATCAAACGCATATTCAAAGTACATTTTTTAAGATGCTAAAAAAAATAAAACTTGTCACAATTAAACAAATGATTTCATTCAATTTGAGATCAATCGGAATGAAATTGCTTGTTTAATTGGGACAAGTTTCACCATTTTTAGCATCTTAAAAAATACATTTTGAAAATGCGTTTGATAACATGACGCATGACTATTCTAGTTGATAGATCTAATAGCACAAAATAGATGACGCATGGTCATTTCGTCAGCCACGTGGACATTCCGTCAATAGGCTGTTATTGAATTGTTATAAGTAAGTAACGAAGTGTAACTTTGAAAAGTTGGGTGAGCATCTAGCAACATTTTAAAGTTCAGTGAGTGAATAAAGACATGACTAAAAGTTCAGTGAGTGAACGAAAACACGACTAAAAGTTTAGTGATTATTCAAAGAATACAAATTGCTGAACGTATGCCACATGGGCTCTCCGTCAGCCACGTGCGCTGTTACGTCAATGGGCCATCAAGAGTGAGTAACGGCGAGTAACATTGTAAAGTTTAATGAGCATTCAACACCATTTTAAAGTTGAGTAAGTAAATAAAGACAAAACTAAAAGTTTAGTGATTATTCAAATATTTAACTTACTAGTAATTGAGAACACTTAAAATTCTAAAGAATCTATTTGAATCTGAGTTGAGAACACCTAAATTTCAATTGAATTTATTAAAATATGAGTTGAGATACCAAAATTTACATGAATTTTTAAAATCCATTCAAATTTAAGTTGAGAACACTCCCTTTAATTTTTGTGGGTCTATTTATAATTTATAACAATATGAGGAGCTCAAATGAGACAACACAAAGATCCGGGGAAATATATGTAATGAAATTGTGTAATGACATAAAAGGACCTCGTGGATGAAGTAAAACAAAAGAAAGACAACATCAATCCAAAAAAAAGTTGTGAGGGCAATATTGTCAATTAACTCAACTAGGGTTTTGAGCGCGAGGTATAAAACTCCTTCTCACCTTCTTATTTCACTCCATTCACCTCGTAGGGTTGGCCTTTGCACCGCCGTTCGGGCAATTGAGGATTCAACGGAACCGTAGGAACCACCACCAGCAACCATGGGTAACAGATCAATTAATTCGGTTCACATGTTGTTAACAATTAATCTTAATTTTGAAGAAAAAACATGAAGGAAACTGTGTTTGTATACAGGTATTTCACGGGATTCGATGCACAAGAGGCGTGCCACCGGAGGCAAGAAGAAGGCCTGGAGGAAGAAGAGAAAGTAAGTTTCATGCGTCTTCTTTCCTAGTAACTTTAAATACTTTATCACATTGGCAGTTGTTCTGATTTATTAGGCTTCCATGTTTAGTGTGTGCATATGCTCAAATGGCTTTGTTGGATAATTGATTGTAAATATGCCTTTTTTTGAATGTCTATTTAATTGAATTTTTAATTTGAGTAAATTGATCTTCGTTAGGATTTGATGCTATTTTATATAAAATTTGTGACGTCTTCTGCTCCTTTGTGTGATTGATGGACGACTTCCAATATTAAGAAGTGAATTCTTATGAATATTTTCAAGAATATGTCAACTTTTGTTATAGTATTGTACAATTTTGCTAAATTGGATCCATCTGTTATATCAGATTTTTGTCTCTATGGTTGAATTTTGTTTTAATTGAATGTTGGTGGATTTTATTATGGGCTACTGATCCATACATGCAAACATAGCTATCGTTTGGTTGATTAATATTTTAGTGGCATTAGCTTTTGATTATTAAACATTTTGATGTAGACACTGCTATGTAGATCTATTTTACGTGTCTTATTACTGGATGCATTTTGTTTCTAAGGTGTTTTTTGATTATTAATTGTATTGGTGGTATGTTCCAAGGTATGAGCTTGGAAGACAACCAGCAAACACAAAGTTGTCAAGTAACAAAACCGTGCGAAGAGTGAGGGTCAGAGGAGGTAATGTGAAGTGGCGTGCACTGAGGCTGGATACAGGGAACTACTCTTGGGGAAGTGAAGCTGTGACCCGGAAGACTCGTATTCTAGATGTGGTTTATAATGCATCGAATAATGAGTTGGTGAGGACCCAAACTTTGGTAAAGAGTGCTATTGTGCAGGTGGATGCTGCACCATTCAAGCAGTGGTATCTGCAGCACTACGGAGTTGATATTGGTAGGAAGAAGAAGGCTGCTGCCAAGAAGGAAGGAGAGGTAGGAACTTTCTTTGTTTATTCCTGTTTTAATGATTACGTTAGTTTATGGTTCTCTTTTATTTGTGATAATTTTATGCTAGGTTACTAAACCATGCGCGATTCTTTTATAGCTCTATGATTGATTTGTACTCTATGCTCAAATGACTAAGATACTAAGATACCTATTAGCAACTGAACTATGTATCAGCTCAGCTTAGATGCTGTTGATAAATCTTGCTTGCAGTAATATATGTTGGATGCGCAATTGATGTTCTTAAAGATGCGGGAACTAGTTGCAAAAAGAGTCTTAATTAGACAAGTATCAAGAACAAAGGATAATATGGCACATTGCATTCTCTATTGTATTATTGTTGTTTGATTACTAAAAGTAAAAATTCTCTCAAAGGTGAGATTTTATAGCCTAATAATGGGAAGAAACCAGAAGGCTATGAACATTTTTTGCATTATCTATCTAAAAAGGGATCAAAAAATAGAGAAGAGAGAAATACTCTTTTCCATTCTTTTGATTCATAATGTTTGAATGGGCTTCAGGAGACTGAGACTGCTGCTACTGAAGAGGCAAAGAAGAGCAACCATGTCAAGAGAAAACTTGAAAAACGTCAACAGGATCGCAAACTTGATGCACACGTGGAGGAGCAATTTAGCAGTGGCCGTTTATTAGCTGCAATCTCCTCACGTCCAGGCCAGTGTGGCCGTGCTGATGGGTATACTTATTCTCTGAATCTCCTCTTTCTCTTTCTCAGCATCAATCCAAACACATGTAGCAGCATCGTGTCTAATTATAGTTTGCTTTGGTACTGTCTGTCATCTTGTTGAAATGAACTCCCTCCAGCTATATTGGTATTCCTTTTTAGTTTTTACAGGCAATTTATTAAAACATTGCAAAATGTCTTATTTCAAATAAGTTCCATTCCAAGGTTGCATGAGTTTGAATGTGGTTGAACTTTGTTCGAAATAAGTATCATGTCCTGGACGCACATTACACATTTGTTCACAATACTTGTAGCTTTGTAGATGTCAAAATGTGTTGTACTACTCGATATTGTACTGTGACACGTATATAAGACACTGGCTACCACTACAGTCCGCGCCTGGTTCTTTTGAGCATTGTCCTATATGCTATATAGTAGATAAATTTGCATTGGGTGAAGTTTCATGAACATGATTTCACCATAGTTCAAGTTATTGCTCAAATTTGATTTACAAGAAGTTAGAACTTTTAGGTTTGCAAGGTTTTATTGGGATTGTTGTGGAACATCAGAATATGTATAATATATGGTTTTGTTAGAGCGTTGGGATTTTATATACATATATATGCTTCTGATCTTAAGAAGTTAAATATCATTGTTCATCTCTTTTAAATGTTTATTATATACTTATCTTATTTTTTTAAGTAACGTTTTATCATTAATCAGGTATATTTTGGAGGGCAAAGAGTTGGAGTTTTACATGAAGAAACTCCAGAGGAAGAAAGGGAAGGGTGCTGCCGCCTAAAATCTTGTCGTTCTCCCTCCCAAAAGATCGCCCCTTGTTTTCTTTGTTGTTTTTCTTTACGATGGGATGAGTAGAAGTTTGCTTGAGCTTTCTAGTGTTGGATTGAACTATTCAACTGGTTACACTAGTGAATTTTTCAAGGAGGATTATGTTTATTTTGTTTTTGTTCGGCGATATCATTGAATTTAAACTTGGTGGCCGTGCTGTTACGTTCCAATATAAACACCATGTACTTCAAGGTAACAGGATTAAGAGCTCAACTATCTCTAGTTCATTTGTGAACAAGAAAATCTTGATGTTCAATTATTTATAAAGTAATTATATTAAGTTGGGTTGAGAAAAATTATTGAGATTGATTTCTATTCTCGCTCCCCATCAAATGTACATGTAGAGATTGTTATAAAGATTCTTTGGTAAAAGTGTTTTAACAGGTCTCGTTATACGGGTTTTGGAGTTCTAAATGACAAGAAATCCCTGATGTTAATAGTAAATTCATTGTCTAGCAAGCAAGAGAGAGAGCTACCTTATAACTTCATGTCAAAATATTTTCAACTTTTAACAATAAAGATTATTTATATTATACTTTATTTACTTATAAGTATTGTTTTAAAAGGTTCGTGTAAGTTTTGTCTAGATTCCGTTTAGGTTTGAAGTTCGGTCTTCACGCCTAGCAATGTTTCATTCTCGCCTTTTTTGTGTTTCATTCTTGTCTAAGTTTGAAATGTTTGAAGTTCGGCCTTTACGTCTAGCTACATTTTACGCTTTGAAGAACATTATGAGTAAGTGAACTTTTTAAGCTTGCAAAATATGTACAATAAAGATTTGTGCATTCAAGAGAAATTTTAGAAACAATGTGTGAAAACGTTGTGTTCCTTGTAAGGGGGCGCCATGTTAATGCATTCAAAATAAGAAGAGACAGTCGTACAACATCGAACAAAAGAGAATTTTCTGTTACAGTCGTAGCAAAAATTTAAATGTACAAAATGTTCCTACTCTTTTTTGTTCTATTAGTATGTACAATTTAATATAAAACACAATTGGTACACAGCATTGGATCGCACTAAACAGTACATTCGACAAGATTTTAACTTTGATTTTTTCTTTAATATTGCTTAGTACTATCTAATCTACTTAACCAAACATGGAATTAATGAAATTGAAAAGCTGCTAACAAATCAGCCCCATACATAGACAAGAAGAAGAACTCCATAAATTATGCTGCCATAGGTTTAGACAACTCTCCAGAGCAGGTGAGTGGTGTTATTGGTCGAAGTTCCTCGATTTCCTTTACAACTTGGCCTTTGTCTGCTTCGAACAATTCATCCTCTGCAAATAAAATTAACTCTAAACTATAACTCGTATACACAATATTTCATGTTTGAGTCAAAGAGTGGATAGAAGTGAACAAGATTGGAGAAGAGAGACACGTGAAATGCTTGTTCGAACTAGACAAGATTAAATAAGAGAGACATGTAAATGTTTGTCTGTTGTCTTGTCCAATCTAATTTGACATACCAAACATACCCATACAATATAACGTGTCATAGTAACATTAGAACTTGGTGACTGGTGAGCATGTTTAGCACGCAAAACCGTATCGAACTGGACAAGATTAAAGAAGAAATGTGTAATACTGTATTTATTTATTGTCACGTCGTTCCAAATCATCTTATCAAGCAAAAAGCATATTTGATATGCAAGACTGTCAAACTAGACCATATTAAAGAGGAGAGACTTTACGTGCCATAATAATATGAGGACTTGGGACATTAGAATCCAATACCTCTATCCATGTTGAAGCCATCAAAGAAGCGTAGAAGCTTGCTTCTATTTGCAACGAGCAAGTTGACAATGTCAGCAGGTTTATTTTGATTAGCCACAAAAAGCTGCAAGATGCCCAACATGAAATTAAATACTTGAAATTAAGAAAATATTGTGAAATTTAGTCTTTGTTTGGTTTAGCTTAAAAAATTGATAAAAATTTGGGTCAAAGTCAACAATTAATTTTAACCGCACATTTCATGCGATCCACAATTTTTATCAAAATTTGCTAAAAAGTAGGTTTTTTGCAAAACCAAACAGACACTTATTTGGTCGAAGTGACGAGGTGAAACCTTGAACACGTGAAATGCATCAATTTGGATGCTCTTGTGTGATTCCTGCAACATAAAATATTTATCATATACAGATACCCATACCATGCTCCATAATTTAGCTATTAATTTTTTTTAAAAAAATAAAAAAATCTAAGTAGGCATCCCTCGATAAACATACATCGCATATTTCTGATTGCAAAAATCGAGAAGTGGATCGAAAAAAAGCTTGGTTATATGTTAAAATGTATATATAGTTAATTTTGACCTCCAGTTGAACGTTGACCCTTTGCTTGTTATTGCTCAACATCCATCACATAATCACACATACATGAATACGTTGCAAAATAAGTATAGAACAAGATGGCACTCAATGAAAATTCAATGGGAAAACAGAAAGTATTTACCCTAAGAAGATTCATTAAAACCCTCATGTTATCCTTGGAGCTGACATAATGTATCATCACGCTAGAATTCGAGCGATCAAGCAAAATATCTCCCAGAAGCTGAAAATCAATATTGGCCATCAGTATAAAAAGGAATTTTCTATGTTCCTAATAATAAGTCTATGAGCAAATTTAGCTTTGATTAGATTTAAACGGGCCGTTAACATTTAAATGATAAACATAACGTTTTTATTTGTCGAAATCTAAAAAACTAAGTGACACTAAGATTTTATCTACTTTTTTTCTTCCTTAATAATGTCCACTACCATTCAATACTAGCCTATCAAACACGCCACGTGAACAACAAAAGTGGCAGCCACTCCTGGTGCAAAAACAACATATATAGAAGCAAGTTTGAGTGACACAAATAATCAAGCATTTCACAGGCACAAGTTCACATCAGCTGTTCAAAAATGAGAAAAAAAGTGAAATCTCAGACGCTTTTGTACCTTAATGGCATGTCTCCTAGTCATGTAATTCGTAGATTCCAGCAACTTTGAGTTGAATTCAGCAAAGAACTAGAACCAAGGGCATAGCAAGGCAAATGTTAGTATGTTAGAAACCCAAATTATAGATATTAAGTTACATAGATGAAACTTTAAAACGATAAGAAAGTACTTGGGATTTTGCTTATAAGCACCTTAAGTAACTTATTTCGTGTGTATTAAAAAGATCTCAGTAAATGAGTCGTTGATCAGGTGGCTGATGAAAAGAATACATACCGTATTATTTGAAACAAAGGCCAGAATTCCTATCGTTGGACGGACCAGGATTTAGGAAAGGGTGTACTAGGGTTATTAAAAGTTGGGACAATTGGGAAATTTTCCAATTATCTTGGGAATTGAGGTTGTATAGATATCAAACGGTTCAGATTTGCTTCTAAAAATTCATTCAACTCAATAAAAGCGACCAGCCACGACAGGGACACGCTTATAATAAAATGTTTGGCATTGACAAAACATAAGTGCTAATGTGTGCAATAAATATATGTTGGGTACCTCGACATTTGTCAGACAAGCTCTAATATCTTTGTAAATCTTAAGATGCCCTATGGGCACAAAGTACTTATAAGAACCTTCCTTTTAAACAATCCGAGAAGGATCCTACAGGAAACCGCGGGTCCAAAAGAAAAGGCCTAGATGCTAAACTTCTTCGTTAACATATTTGGTAGACACTTGTGGAGAAACTGATAAGATCTTAGCTTTTTTCTTTCTTCATACTGTCCAGTGTTGTCCAGTCTATCTTACCAAACATGACATGTCAACTAATATTACTAGAATTGTGACATAATGAAAACAAAACATACCCAACTATAGTTTCCAACGAGAAATTCTGCTACCGTGGACTTGTGCCTTGTCACAAGCTCCTGATAAAAAGTGCATAAACTATAAATATTTAAACATGATATTCTAAGAATACACATGAAAAGAAAGCGAGAAAGAAACATGTTTCCTCCCTGAAATGAGACATAATCAGTCCATGGTATTTTATGAAGATATTGACCTCGATAAAAATATGAAAGATTGCCATTTCAGTAATACATGAAACAGACATCCAATCACATATGTGATATGGATTCACAGTAGTTTGATTAAAGAATCAGAACGAAACAAACACACTTTAGCCTTGTGATTGATCACCAATGAAAGGCTTTCAAACAAGCACAGGTTTTACAAAAATGAAAGTAAAACCTTAAAGGTAGATAAATAGATAGAGAGAGAGACCTTAAAGGTTGCTGCAGCATCTGAAGCAACGTCAAAATTTGGAAGTTGCACGTAATCAAAAAACTTCTTCATATGATCTGACTTCAAAACATATCTACAGAGGTGACAAATTAAGAACAAAAAAAAAAACTTCCATAGTATTTGAAATTTCAAAAAGAGAAAAAGATATAAGGAAAATGAAATAACTTGTTGCAGACATAAAAAGGTAGCTATCGAAAAAATTCCAAATGGAGGTTCTTACCGAGCAACAATCTGATGTCGTATACATTCCCTTAACATTCCTCCATAATGCAAAGCAATGACTGGATCCTCATACCTGCAACAAAATGAGGAGAAAACAAATGATATACATCTGCATGTGTGTACAAAAACTACAAGTTTCATTGCCAAGAACTATTTAAAAGTAATTTAAGAATGAGCGAAAAATTCGACTTTTTAGTAATCGTATTCATGCAGAAGAACTGTCACATAACTCCTTGTAACTCAACGACCCATATTCAATTTCTTGGATGAATATGATAGTAGGGTCAGGATATCCACCTGCCTCCTAACTGGATGTGAAGGTCTCCTCTCATGTATCTTATTAAACAAGCAATCATTGTATAAGTTTCTACATTCAAGCTCAAAGATTTGAGACCATCTCTTCCTACCGTCACGAGTAAAAAGCAATCCTCTTATAGATTTCGAAATATGCATTAAGCATTAGAAAATAACTTCAAATTCATTGCATATATTAGATTAAGAACAAGCAAACTGGCATTCTATATGTAAATCACAGTGGCAGCTCACCCAGGTATCAACTGATCCATAAGATCTAAATTGGCTTCCAAGTATTCAGAAGCAATCAAGCGTGAATTAACCAGTTGCCTTTGCAAATTTGCAACAACTTGGGTGGCATCCTTACGAACCTACGAATAAAATGTTGCATCCATGATAAGCAAGCAGGGACGGATACGGCGCTGATTGTCTCCAAATATGCTAAGGGACAACTGGACAAGTTGTTTGTGGCAGAAAAAGGTTTATTAACGATATTTCTTGCTTACCTCGAAGTTTAATTCAGGGAGACAGAGAATGAGAAGGCGCAGTGTGTCATCTTTGAAGAACTCTTGAGTCAGTTGCACACAGGCTTCTGGAACAGGTTGAGATTCACCGTTGCCATAAAGAATTGACTTCATTTCAGCGATGAGGATATCTAATTCTTCCACCTAAATCAAACAGATACAAGCAATGCATATAGATGAATCTTATTAATGAATGCAAAGATCCCTGAACTAACCAAAAAAGAAAAGAAAAAATGGATAACTATAAAACATTTACTTATTTGTGGGTAGGCGGGTGGTGTGTCGAACCACCTCTTCTATACAGATTTTGCCAATGCCATAAAACATGTATCTGATCGGGCACGTTGAAGACACAATTTTACATACGGGTAGCGGAACTCAAAGTATATGCTTGCTCCAGTTATTTTGTTGAATCGCTTTAACATGAATGTGTGCGCGAGTGCATTTTAATCGAAAATTCATTCTCCTATTCACTCCTTGTCCAACATATACAATTTCAAACACATTTTTAGCCAATTTTCCATCCATATATAGAAGAAGAGAAAGATAAGGAAAGAAAAGACAAATGCACCCTGCATGTTATAAGCAAAACAGCCTACAAAATTCTAAAGGAAAAAACAGCCCAAACAGAAAAAGCTAAAAGAAAATATAAGTACTAAAAATAAAAATAAAAAACCTTGTCAAAACGCTTGTGTGTATCGCCACCACCATCGCCACCCGAATGGAGGCACAAAAGGGAGGCCCTGGTTTGTCTCACGACGTCGACAGGAAGCCGAGGTTTCTTCGATTTGAACAGATGTTTCATGGAACTGCTGCCCAAACCCTTTGCAACAAATTTCTTGAAATTTAAAGACGAACCCGATCTCTTCAAACTCTTCTCCATCACATTATTCTTCTTCTCCCCTCCTTCAATCTTTTCCATTTCTTCTTTCCCCGAAATCGGATCCGGGGATACAGATTCAGCCAGCATATTCAAAAAAAATCTTAATATTTATTGAAATTATCAATGTTGAAGGCCAAAAGGGAATGAAATTGAAGAATTTTGGGAAGGGATAATAGAATCGGATTTGCCATTAATGTTTATTTTTTATGGGTTGTTGTTTCTGAAAATATAAGGAGAGGGTTATGGGATCGGTTGCTATATTTCTATATCCTTGAGGCATTTTTTCTATTTTTGTTCACCATGTTTGTACCATGCACTGATGCACATTTGCCTCTTTGTCATGGAATACTGCTTCCTAAATACTTGGAGCTTTTGAAATAAACACCCACCAACTTCCTCGACCTTTCAAATCAAGAGACGTTAGCTTCCATACATAATTTTATGACTTAAGCTTTATAGTTTATAGTAAACAGTCGCTCGGTTATGACTATTGTGATCCGTTCTCCCGAAATACGGCTATTACACTGGGTTGCTCTGATAAAATTATTTCATGCCCCCATGTTTAGTAGAGTTTTTATTTTTATTTTTATTTTTTTTATAAGTTAGTCAAATATTATGTTTTTTTACATATTTTGTATCATTTTTTTTTTTATCTAGAACACACGGTTTATAATTTAAAAAAAGTTTTACCAAACAAGTATTTGCTACCCATCTGCTCAAATCCTCATAAAAATCATGATTTGTGATTAGCACGATGCATACCCCTTTTTAATGAAATGATTTTAAAGTGACCTTTGTCAAAAATGCTAGTAAGGTGGCAAGTCAGCACCGGCCATCATGGGCCCGAGTTCGTCCTTAGACAAGTCTGGCAAAAAAAAAGGGCCGAGCTTAGATTTCACAAACCAGCTCGTGAGTCACTTTTGTGACCGTTGAAAGCCCAACGATCACAAAAGTGACTACTTTAGTCCTTAGTTTTTTTTTTTCCTTTTTTTGAAACGGTCATTTTTTTTCATATAAATTTTTAGGAAAAAAATTCATTTAAAAAAAATGACGAGTCAGGCTCATGGGCCTACTCGGTTTGGGCTATGGGCCGGATCGGACTCGCATGTAGGAGACGAGTCGAGCTGGGCCCCAGTGGTCAAGGGCGGATATGGGGGAGTGGCAACCCTAGGTTGTAGTCCAGGGCTGCCCAAGCCCAGATCCAAAAACCCAATGCAAATTTTAAATAAAAAAAATTATATTAGTTTAGTTCAGTCCAACTTGTTAATTTATTTTTTTGGGACCAATTAAATATCCACATTGTCTAAACTAGGACCATTGTAGACCAGCACTTTCTTCTAATCGAACTAAGTAATTGTGATTTGAGAAAAAAAAATCAAAGATTCTGCCCTTGAACTCCCGTACCTTTTTTCTAATTCACCATTTTGTCGTATCCTGGCTCTACTCCTATCAATGGTAACATATCATGTCGGCCCATTGCCACCCTACTCACGGTGATTAAAAAAAATGCTAGTAACGAAGAATTAAAGATAATTTCACGGACCGGATAAGTAGTCCTTTTTAAAGGTAAAGAAAAAAGAGTGAAATTATTATGAGCATAACGTGAGATTCCCGAAATCACATGTGAAGGAGATAATAAAGTTCCACTAATTTTATTGGTTAAAATTCATGGATCTTGCCTTTCCTTGTCCATGCTTTTAATTCTCTTTACACTCTTTTCAACCATATTATTTCAACTTTTTATATTTCATCCTTCTTCACTTAACATCCGTTTTCTCATTAATTACCACAACTTTTAGTTGAGCGAAGATTTGTTGTCTTAATTGTGTGTCTTCTTAACTGTTCCATTAATAAAAAATATACACATTATCAAATAAATATAAGTTAATTTTAACAATAAGTGCGAACACATTAAATAATTGTATTTATTTATTTGATAATATGTACATTTTCTATTAGTTGAACAGCTAAATGACACACAATTGGAATAGCAGTTCTTAGCTCCTTTTAGCTACCCAGTTTCATCGATCACTAATTATAAATATCTTTCCTTTTTTTTTTTTTTTTTTCGCAGATGTTTCAAATTATTATAATATTTATAGAATAATCTAAATTGAATGTTAAATATTTTAAAGTTCATTATTTCAATATTAAATTGTTGAAATTAATTTAATGAAACGATATTTAGCTGAAAGTTGAACCAAATAAAACTGTGAATAAAGAAAATCCATTTCAAATTCTTATATGAATCAGTTGTTGAAATTTATTAATCTAATTGTATTTTTTCTTCAAACGGCTAAGGGTTCGTTTGAGATTGATTTTAAAATCCAACTTCTTATTGTCAAACAATCCAAAGTTGTTTTTATGTGTTTTGTAAATTTTAAAAAAAAATGATGAGAAAAGAATTTGTACCATCTGGAAGCAAATTTTGAGAAGCAGCAGCAAAATAGTAGTCCAGATTCTGCTTTTAGCTTTTTCACTTGTCTATTATTAAAATACCAATTTTAATCATAATTAATTAAAATAATTCCTTTTGTGTCATATGTTTATTAGTATTCTAATTATAATGCATCTCCACAAATAATTTAAGGGCCCGTTTGACAGAGATTATAAACTAGTTTATAAACAAATATTAGTTTATTTGAGTTAAAATGTTGACTTTCTGCAGAATGACAAAAGCTGATTCTCTTAAAAGCACATCAATATCAAACTAAACCTTAAACTCTTGTTTCATAATTGTTGTATGTTTCAAAATTAGTATTTAAGCGTTTGGTAAATAAAAGTGATTTATTGATGTGACTGTATAACATTACTAAAATAGACAGTGATTATAATAATGTTATTTTTGTATTATTATTATTATCATGAGTAGTATTGTAAAAATTATTTTTACTTCTATAACAATATTTAATATTATCAAATATTTTTTCAAGACAATGCATTTACTATAATTATTTTAAAATAAAAATAATATACATCTATTAAATCTCAAAATTTATAAAAAAAAAAAAAAAAGAGCATAGTACTATTGTACAAAAACCAATTAAATTTAAATTTAAAAAATTATTTTAATTAATTAAGGTCAAAATTGGTAATTTAATAATATATAGATAGAAAAACTAAAAACAGGATCTGAAAAACTATATTTTTTCTGCTGCGAGATGATACATATTCTTTTATAATCACTTTTTAAAAATTTACCAAACGCTTAAAATAACTTCTGATTTTTTGATAATAAAAAATTGAGCTCCAAAATCAATCACAAACGAACCCTAAGAGAAGTGAATTGAATCACCCCGAGAATACTAAGCAGACTTGAACTCTTCCCTTACCGCTCAGACGATTCCCCTATCCGCTACTTCAAACTTTCGTAAATGCATGACTTGAATTAATAACATTTATCAACTCTAGCAAATTGAATTACCACTATATTTAAAAACTAAATCAGTAAAATATAAAATATTTAATTATGTTTCTATTGACAAATGTTCCGCAACAAAATGTACTTATCAACTTTTTCATACAAAAATAGAATGTTCAATTTGAATAAAGAAGAAAATTATAATAAGAGCTTGTGTAATAGAATTTTTAATAGGGAAAATTGCCTAAAAGTCACTTGCAAGTGACTTGTTTCAAATTAGGTCAAAACAATTTTCGAAATTGTCAATAAGTCATACTTTTCAGCAAATTTTCATATCAATCTCAAAATTATCCATTTGATTCATATTTGCCACAAACATTGCCAATGTATCACGGGGTGCCTTTCTTTCTAGCACAGAAAGGGGCACCGTGCGACAGTAATCTACTCTACTAGACTACTTTCCACATGTTCTCGATCGCTTCAGTAATGAAGACAATTTAAAGAAAGATTTGCAACAGAAGATTTAAATACAGCGAAAATTGTTTGTTGATTGATTAACGAAAACAGAAAATTACAATGGCTGGTGCAGGGGGTGAACACCAATAAGCTTGATAAGACTTCGAATACCAACTACCCCTATAATAGCTTAAGTAACAAAAACCTAAGTTACATGAGTAGACGTTTAAAAGTTGAAGAATCATAACAGAAAATAACCAATTACAAACTAACGGAAATAACAACTGAAAGTAATAGTTACAAAGTGCGGCCGAAGTTGGGCAACTGCGGCTGCAAATGCTGTCATGGGGCTAAGTATAGTTGCGGGCCTTGACATTCTTCCCCATTTGATTTGGCATCGTCCTCGATGCCATCTTTGCATAATATTCTTCAAGTAGAGGTTTAAAGGCTCCAAGGTCTTTAACTCTTTCCCAAGTATTTTCATCGCTGCTGCATCCGCTCCATTTAACTAAGTACTCCTGATAATCTTTCTTGGAAGCTCGAGTAACTCGGTGATCAATAATAACTTCAGCAATCCTCTTACCTATTTTCTTCAATTCAAATGTAGGTTGCTTTGGCTTATTTTTGGATGCATCCTCCTTATCTGCAAAATATGTCTTGAGTACACTAACATGAAGGACATTGTGGATTTTGCACCATAAAGGAAGTTCAATTCTGTAAGCAACTCTTCCAATCCGCTTCATGATGGGTAATGGCCCGATATATTTTGACATCAATCGAGAATATGTCCCTCTTATTACCTTATAATGGCGTTTGTCAGGGAGTTTCACCATCACCAGATCTCCCACGTTGAATTCTAGAAAATGACGTTTTTGATCAACAGCCTTTTTGTATTGTTTCTGTGCTTTCTCAAGATTACTCTGAGCAATTTCGATATTTCGTTTCCACTCTTGAGAAAAGCCTTTAGCTTGAGGAGACTTGGTACTTTGATCAATGTCCACAGTATGAGAAGGTAACGGTTGCTAGCCAGTAACAACCTCAAAAGGACTCTTATTGGTGGAAGAGCTATTTTGGGCATTGAAGCAAATCTGAGCTGCATCCAAGAGTTTCACCCAGTTTTTCTGCGAAGTAGAGATAAAGTACCGAAGATATTCTTCCAGCATAGAATTGAACCGCTCTGTCTGTCCGTCAGATTGTTGGTGAAAACAAGAACTCATGCTCAAAGTTGAACCAATGAGTTTGAACAACTCAGTCCAAAATGTGTCGGTGAATCGAGGGTCTCGATCACTGACTATATCTTTAGGCAACCCCCAGTATTTGACAATATACCTGAAGAATTTGCGAGCGGTCTTTTCAGCGGATACATACTTAGGTGCTGCGATAAATGTTACATATTTTGATAAACGGTCCACCACAACGATGATGTGCCAAGATCTCCAACCTTTGTCAATCTAACAATGTAATCTATCGATACACTCTTAAAGGGTTTATTTGGAACGGGAAGGGGCTCTAGTAAGCCCGCCTTTTTCTGATGATCTGGCTTATCCTGTTGAAAAACCAAACAAGTTTTTACATAGGTCGCAATGTCACCCCTCATTTGCGGCCAATAGTATGCACGTTGAAACAGTGCAGAAGTGCGTTCCTCTCCTTGGAGTCCGGCCCAAAGCGTGTCGTGGCATTCCGAGATTAAGGATTTTTTCAGGTCTCCACCTTTTGGAACATAGAGACGGTTTTTTTTGTCTTCAATAGACCCTCATCCATCCAGAACTGTCTAGTTTTTCCCTGTTTGATGAAGTCGACCAAATAATGTGTTGCAGGGTCCTTCTCCAGAAATGCCCGTATTCGATCTCTTGTGGTTGTTGTAACATCGCTCCCTAAAAGAGTGGCCATTGAGCATATAACAACCAAGTCAGTCCGTCAACTAATTGCATCTGCTACATGATTGCTTGATCAAGCACGATACTCCAATACAAAGTTGAACTCTGAAAGAAGTTCCTGCCAACGGGCCTGCTTGCTCGAAAGTTTCAGTTGTGACATGAAGTGACTCACAGCAGTATTGTTTGTCTTCACAATGAAAGGAGACCCAAGCAAATAGTGACGCCATACTCTGAGGCAATGAACTACTGCCAATAACATATTTTCATGCATTGAGTAATGGCGCTCTGCATTATTCAGCTTTTGACTCTCATATGCCACTGGATGCCCTTCTTGCATTAGGACTCCTTCAAGAGCAAAATCTGATGCATCGATCTGCACTTCAAAAGCTTTAGCCATATCTGGTAAGGCCAACACTGAATCTGTCCACATAGACTCATTTAATTTCTCAAAAGCAGCTTAGCATTGTGCCAACCACTCCCAAGCTTTCTCCTTCTTGGTTAATTCGGTTAGTGGCAATGCGATTTCTAAATATCCTTTCACAAATCTTCGATAGTAGTTGGCCAACCCGAGGAACGAGCGTACATCATGTACGTGCCTTGGAGGTTGCCAATCTTTGACTACCTTAACCTTTTTAGCATCTATGCGTAATGTGACCCAAAAAACTGATGGAGATCTGGGCGAATGAACATTTCGATTGTTTTGCATAAAGTTCATTCTCCCGTAGCCGAATAAGAACTTTTTTCACATGTTGAACATGCTTCTCCAGAGTCTCGCTATAAATTACGATGTCGTACAAGTACACCACCACGAAATCATCTAGAAACTCATGAAGTACCTGATTCATCATCGTGCAGAATGTTGCTGGAGTATTTGTTAAGCCAAAAGGCATAACTTTGAATTCAAATGCTCCATATCTAGTTACCACTATAGTCTTCGCTTCAGCTCCTTCTTTGATCTGAACTTGCCAGTATCCGGACCTTAGATCAATTTTTGTATAGAACTTCGCCCTGCTCAAACGGTCGAAGTAATCTGCCACTAGCAGAATTGGATAACTGTTTTTCACCGTGATTTTGTTCAAGGCACGATAGTCACAGCACATCTGAAAAGAACTGTCAAACTTTTTTTGAAATAGCACTAGAGCTCCATATGGCGATTTCGCAAGCACGATAATCACACTGTCCAGTATTTCAGCCAATTGCTTCCTAAGCTCTTCTAACTCAGGTTGAGCCATGCGGTAGGGCGCTCTAGCAGGAGGCTTGGCACCCAGTATAAGCTCAATTTCATGATCAATCGCCTTCCTTGGCAGTAATCTCCTTGGAAATTCCTCCGACATGACATCTTCAAATTTCTGTAGAAGTTTTCTAACAGGTTTTGAGATAAGGTCAGTTGCTTCTTCATTCTCTTCTAGTCGAAGAGTACACAAAAACAAGGGTTCATTCCACTTGAAGCCCTTACTAAACTGCATGGCTGAGATACTCTTCCCACCTATTTTCCAACTAACGTGGGGATGACACAGGGCTTGCTCCCCATCATCATCAAGGAATCAGAAAAAGGTAACATTGTTGTCTTCGTATCCCAAAAAAACTCCAACCCTAAAATCATCTTGAAGTCATCCATCTGGACTGCATACAAATTAGTCCTCCATTCAAAAGGACCAACTTTAATGAGTATGGACTTGGCTACTCCAACAATCGGTTGAGCAATTGAGTTGATTACCTTGACCTTCCTACTACACTTCTTCAGCACAAGCTCGATGCGCTCTACTTTGGGACTTGCAAGGTAGTTGTGAGTAGCACCAGCATCTACCATGGCCTTGATTGGTTTTCCATTGATCTTTACATCAATGTACATCAAGCCTTTAGCCTTACAAACACGAGGTTTTGACACTTCTTTTTCTACCCTTTTTTGGGATACATCGCCATTTTCAATCACCCAATGCGATATTGTACTACATCGGTGCGAGAATGCACCAACGACATCCTCATCCTCTTCAGAATCGGCCTCGCAATGACTGCTGACCTGTGGGACGTGTTGCTTCGAACCCGATGCTCCACTTGTCAGTTGGCTCAATGCATTCACAAACTGTTTCTATGGGAAATTCTTCACCCGGTGAGGCCCACCGCATAAGAAGCACCCATCCTTTCAAGGAGTAATACTTGACTTGCTCTCTAGCGCCTTTCTTTTGTTCTAGTGGCTACCCTGATGGTTACCCTGATAGCTGTCCTGATGGCCTCTCTTATGGTGAAAGTAGCATTCTCCCCCATTTGAGTTTAATGTTGGCTTGAATGATCTATTTCCTCCCCATCGGGATTGGCTATTTACTTGCAACCGCTCATTTCTGGGTTTCGATTGATAGTCCATCAAGCATTCGACAGTTCTCATTGTTGTACTTACATCCGCCACCTTCTGTCTTTGGAGTTCAGTTCTCGTCCATGGTTTTAGTCCTTCCATGAAAGTGCAGAGCTTGTCCTTTTCACAGATGTCTCGGATGTCCAGCATATGTCTTGAAAAGGTTTTCACATAGTCCCGGATGGAACCAGTATGTTTCAGTTCTCATAGTGCTCGTCGGGCCTGATATTCTACATTTTCTGGAAAAAACTGTGTTCTGATCGCTTCCTTAAGGAGTTCCCATGTGTCTATATGGCCATGTTGGCCTGAATATCAGCATATTTTGTCCGTCACCATAGTTTTGCATCTCCGCCCAGATACATGGTAGCTGTCGTCTCCCTTCTTGCCTCGTCTTCAATATTGGCGACAAGAAAGTATTATCCCATGTCAAACAAAAAGTTCTTGACTTCCTTCGCGTCGCGTGCCCCACCATGGGTACACGGTTCTGGAATTCTGAGCCTAGGTGCATACTCTTGTGCAGAGGCTTGTCCATTGCCAACTACACGTTGAAGTATTCACAATGGAAGTTGTTACCACCCGATTTTGGTAAGGCCTCCACGTCAACAAAGATCCGATAAAGGTCTATCTAGGCCTAATTCAGGCCTCGCTAAGGTCTTATAGGCCCAGCGAGGGCCTTCCAGATTCATAAAGGTCTCATTGGCTCGGTGAAGGCCTCGAGGGCCCAGCAAAGGCCTCGTAAATTTTTAGAAGGCCTCGGAGGCCCATCGACCATCTTAGCATTCCTGAATCAGAGTATTGTGAGGTCCCTGAAGGGCCTCGACACTTATGGCCGATCCAAAGAGCATCACCAGGTTTCGTATTTATTATGGTCCGCACAGTTAAAAGAATATCTCAGGAAAGATAGTGTTTGATTGTCACAAGGAAACCATATCCCATAAAATCAGCAACACAATCTTAGAGATTGAGAGAGATTAGGATGCAATCTCGGAAGATCACGGCGAGATTGGAACTTACCTTATCTGATAAGGAAAGAGAATCCCAACAGAATTCTAATTGATTGCTTCCTTAAATCAATTAGGATTCTCTCCTTATAAATATCAGATTCAGGTTTATTCCAAGGTACGCAGTCTTTAGTACACACAATTTTGATTACGCACTCTTTTATGCTTAAGAATCCCACCCTAAACTTTGCTCAAATCTCTGCCTGCTTGTCTCTCCCACACCCCATTATTTCTACCCCCGTGTATCTCCCATATACCGGCAGTTGACTTGATCGTCGGAGTGCCAACGATCACCTGACTCTTTTTCTCTAGAGATCTTGGTGCCTAACGATTGTCCTAGTGTGCAGGTAACATACGAGTTGGCAGAGGAGTGACTGGATATCTGTTGACACGTGGACATTGCAGGTTCCGACGTCAACAGATTGGCGCTGTCTGTAGGAACCGAAAAACATTACACGACCAACAACTTGTGGTAAAAACATGTTTTTCTATCCAAAAGAGCATGGCAATAGAAAACTCCATGAAAGAGGAAGTAAAGTCCCATCATATTAACTTGCGGCAGAAAAGCGTTCAAGACTTTCAGAATGTAACCCACTGTAAGAGAAGAAGACAACGACAGAGACGCCCGAAGTTGGACAACGCCCAGATGAAGGCAGCGCTTGAACTGTTGGAGAATCAATTTCTTCAACATGGACCCGAGCGCAGTCGTGCCCGACGAAGCCCTTCGAAGTTTAGCTCTATCGAAAGTCGTCGGTCTCAAGATGATTCACCAATCCTCAACGGGCAAAATCCCAGGACCAGGAGAAACCTCGTGCCTCGTGAGTGGGGATGCTGATTGTCTCCGCCAGTGTATTCGACAGGTTGAAGTTTGGGTCGTCTGTGGCTCGACCTCAATCGTTGAGTAGTCGGCGTAGCGAGCCCAGCGATGACCACTGAGAGAAGAGAAAATACTCCAAGACTGCGGATGAAAGACCAGAACAGTTGTGCGACCTTGATGACGACGATGATCTTCCATTCTCCAAATAGTTGAAGGCTAGAAAACTCTCCGCAGGGTTTAAAATGCCTCCTATAGAGAAATATGACTGGAGATGTGATTTCATGGATTCCATTGGAGGTTCGCTTTCTAAAGGCCTTCGTCCTCATTTCATGCTTCTTTTTAAAGTCTCACGCCTTATATAAATAACAGGCTTGGACTTGGGGGACTATTGGGAGAAAACTCATGCCTCGTGAGTGGAGAAGCTAGTCGCCTCTGTCAGTGTATTCGACAGGTTAAAGTCTGGGTCATTTGTGGCTCGACCTCAATCGTTGAGTAGCCAGCGTAGTGAGCTCAGCGATGACCACTGAGAGAAGAGAAGGGACTCCAAGACTGCGGATGAAAGACCAGAACAGTTGTGCGACATTGATGATGACGATGATCTCCTATTCTCCAAATAGTTGAAGGCTAGAGAACTCTCTGCAGGGTTCAAAATGCCTCCTATGGAGAAATATGACTGGAAATGTGATTTCACGGATTCCATTGAAGGTTCGCTTTCTAAAGGCCTTCGTCCTCATTTCATGCTTCTTTTTAAAGTCCCACGCCTGATATAAATAACAGGCTTGGACTTGGAGGACTATTGTTACCACCCGATTTTGGTAAGGCCTCCACGTTAGCAAAGATCCGATAAAGGTCTCATCTAGGCCTAATTCAGGCCTCGCTAAGGCCTTATAGGCCCAGCGAGGGCCTTCCAGATTCATAAAGGTCCCATTGGCTCAGTGAAGGCCTCGAGGGCCCAGCAAAGGCCTCGTAAATTTTTAGAAGGCCTCGGAGGCCCATCGAACATATTAGCATTCCTTAATCAGAGTATTGCGAGGCCCCTGAAGGGCCTCGACACTTATGGTCGATCCAGAGAACCTCGTCGGGCTTTGTATTTATTATGGTCCGCATAGCTAAAAGGATATCTCAGGGAAGATAGTATTTGATTGTCACAAGAAAACCATATCCCATAAAATCAGCAACATAATCTTAGAGAATGAGAGAGATTAGGATGCAATCTCGGAAGATCACGGTGGGATTGGAACTTACCTTATCTGATAAGGAAAGAGAATCCCAACAAAATTCTAATTGATTGCTTCCATAAATCAATTAGGATTCTCCCTTTATAAATATCAGATTCAGGTTTATTCCAAGGTACGCATTCTTTAGTACGCACAATTTTGATTACGTACTCTTTTATGCTTAAGAATCTCACCCTAAACTCTTTTCAAATCTCTGCTTGCTTGTCTCTTCCACACCCCATTATTTTCACCCCCGTGTATCTCCCATATACCGACAGTTGACTTGATCGTCGGAGTGTCAACGATCGCCTGATCCTTTTTCTCCAGAGATTTTGGTGCCTAACGATTGTCCTAGTGTGCAGGTAACATACGAGTTGGCAGAGGAGTGACTGGAGATCTGTTGACACGTGGACGTTGCAGGTTCCGATGTCAACAGATTGGTGCCGTCTGTGGGAACTGAAAAACATTACACGACCAACAACTTGTGGTAAAAACATGTTTTTCTACCTGAAAGAGCATGGCAATAGAAAACTCTATGAAAGAGGAAGTAAAGTCCCATCATATTAACTTGCGGCAGAAAAGCGTTCAAGACTTTCAGAATGTAACCCACTGCAAGAGAAGAAGACAAGTGACGCCCGAAGTTGGACAACGCCCGGATGAAGGCAGTGCTTGAACTGTTGGAGAATCAATTTCTTCAACATGGACCCGAGCGCAGTCGTGCCCGATGAAGCCCTTCAAGGTTCGGCTCTATCGAAAGCCGTTGGTTTCAAGATGATTCGCTAATCTTCAACGGGCAAAATCCTAGGACCAAGAAAAACCTCGTGTCTCGTGAGTGGGGAAGCCGGTCGCCTCCGCAGTGTATTCGACAGGTTGAAGTCTGGGTCGTCTATGGCTCGACCTCAATCGTTGAATAGCTGGCGTAGTGAGCCCAGCGATGACCACTGAGAGAAGAGAAGGGACTCCAGGACTGCGGATGAAAGACCAGAACAGTTGTGCGACCTTGATGACGACGATGATCTCCCATTCTCTAAATAGTTGAAGGCTAGAGAAGTCTCCGCAGGGTTCAAAATGCCTCGTATGGAGAAATATGACTGGAGATGTGATTTCACGGATTCCATTGGAGGTTCGCTTTCTAAAGGCCTTGGTCCTCATTTCATGCTTCTTTTTAAAGTCGCACGCCTGATATAAATAACAGGCTTGGACTTGGGGGACTATTGTTACCACCCGATTTTGGTAAGGCCTCCACATCAGCAAAGATCCGATAAAGGTCTCATCTAGGTCTAATTCAGGCCTCGCTAAGGCCTTATAGGCCCAACGATGGCCTTCCAGATTCATAAAGGTCCCATTGGCTCGGTGAAGGCCTCAAGGGCCCAGCAAAGGCCTCGTAAATTTTTAGAAGGCCTCTGAGGCCCATCGAACATCTTAGCATTCCTGAATCAGAGTATTGCGAGGCCCCTGAAGGGCCTCAACACTTATGGCCGATCCAGAGAGCCTCGCCGGGCTTCGTATTTATTATGGTCCGCACAGCTAAAAGGATATCTCAGGGAAGATAGTATTTGATTGTCACAAGGAAACCATATCCCATAAAATCAGCAACACAATCTTAGAGATTGAGAGAGATTAGGATGCAATCTCGGAATATCATGGCGAGATTGGAACTTACCTTATCTGATAAGGAAATTGCTTCCTTAAATCAATTAGGATTCTCCCTTTAAAAATATCAAATTCAGGTTTATTCCAAGGTACGCATTCTTTAGTACGTACAATTTTGATTACGCACTCTTTTATGCTTAAGAATCCCACCCTAAACTCTGCTCAAATCTCTGCCTGTTTGTCTCTCCCACACTCTATTATTTCCACCCCCGTGTATCTCCCATATACCGGCAGTTGACTTGATCGTCGGAGTGCCAACAATCGCCGGACCCTTTTTCTCCGGAGATCTTGGTGCCTAACGATTGTCCTAGTGTGTAGGTAACATACGAGTTGGCAGAGGAGTGACTGGAGATCTGTTGACACGTGGACGTTGCAGGTTCCGATGTCAACAGAAGTCTCATGGCTTCCATTTCTTCCTGTAGATCGGGAAAGATTGCACTAGCATCAGTCATTGTTGTGCACATCATCCAGCTCTCATCTAGCTGGATGTTGAATTCGCGGATGTCTGCCTCTGCTGTCTCAACCTTTTTCTCAAGGGTCTTGACAACGTCACATAACCTAGTACTTTACCCATCAAGCGCATCCAAGCGCTGTTTAGTACTCTTTTTGTGATCCACCACCTCATTGGTGTGTGATACATTCAGATTCATCGCTTTCTTCTCGAGGGTCATCAATCGAAGCTCTGATACCAACGGGCGCCTTTCTTTCTAGCACATAAAGGGGCACAGTGCAACAGTAATCTACTCTGCTAGACTACCTTTCGTCTGTTCTCGATCGATTCAGTAATGAAGACAATTTAAAAAAGGTTTACAACAGAAGATTTGAATGCAACGAAAATTACTTGTTGATTGATTAAGGAAAGCAGAAAATTACAATGGCTGGTGCAGGGGGTGAACACCAGTAAGCTTGACAAAACTTCGAATACCAACTACCCCCTATAGTAGCTTAAGTAACAAAAACCTATGTTACATGAGTAGACGTTTAAAAGTTGAAGAATCATAACGAAAAATAACATATTACAAACTAACGGAAATAACAACTAAAAATAATATTTACAAAGTCTGGCTGAAGTTGGGCAACTGCGGCTACAAATACTGTCAGGGGGCTAAGTATAGTTGCGGACCCTGACACATTGGTACTACTCCCACCGTCGTCGCCACCACTGCCGCCGTCGTCATCGCCGCCGCTGCCACCGCAAAACAGAAAGTGGCCAGAGCAGCCCAGGATACAAAGGAAAAGGCATTAAATATGGCGGAATCGGGCTGTAAAATAGCGAAAACTGGAAAAAGAGAAGATTTGAGGACTTCTTCGGAAGACTGGTGAACAAATTAAAGGGATGGCGCAAGGGACTGCTGATGCTATGAAGCACACGTTTGGCATGGCTGATACTCATAAGGATGATCCAAATGTTACTGATTGATAAATGTTTGATTTTGATTTTAGGCATGTTTCTTTTGAACTTTGTAATAATAATAATAAATGTTTCAGACTCTTTTATAAAAAAAAAAATGTGACTAGATAATTTTCATTTTCAGCAAAGGGAAATACTGTATTATATAAAAATGTTTCAGACTCTTTTATAAAAATGTAACCAGATAACACAAGTGGTTAGTATTTGGATTTTGAAAAGAATCGAATTGTATGTGAAAAAGATTATGAAGAATGAAGATATGGAACAAAGATATGTGATAATGCACCACTATGTGAAGTTGCAGATGAAGTGGATGATGAAATTCTTCAACATGCAGTTTGAATTTTCTCTATGGATGATACTATATTATAGAAAATAGTATCATTAAATTAGTTGTGGCCATGATTTGCTTCTGTAAATAGCAGATTGATACTTTATTATAGAAAATAATTTGATACTGTATTATAGGATAGCAGATTGATACTGTATTAAGTTGGCCATTAGATTATTTCTTTGTGTTGTTAGTCATGTGTATTGTTTAATGCTGTATTATACAAAACAGTGTCACAAAATATTATCATAACAGAAATGGTATAGAAATTGTATACGTGCTCAAATTTTTTATTATAATATATTTTCGGAATGGTCTCGACAAGTCGGTCAAGACCAGTCACTTTACCACTACGTACGATGGATTTTAGCTGTTTGAAATCGTCTATTTAGCTTAAAATGGTAATCTTTAATTTTTTCTTATCAAAACAGTATCATACATACTAAAACAGTATCACAGCTAAATATATCTTAATATATTAGTATTACACATGAAAATATCTTAATAAAACAGTATCACATACACAAATTTCAACCCAATAAAATAACAATATCATAGGTTGAAACGTTATCATAATAAAACAGTATCAAAGATAAAAATATGGTATATTATACCATGTGTGAAAATGAAATATTTTTTCAAAAATAATTTAACTTACTTTTAAATTGTATGTTCAGATATAGCACTGGTGTGCAAAATATGGGAATGTTTAATGCCTTTTTAAGGGCAGTAAAGAGTTGCAATCTAACAGCTAAGATGATGAGAATAATATTAATATTTTCTCCATTAAAGAATATGACACCTTTTTTTTTTCCTTCATGTTTGATGTGATCTGCACCCAAACATGCAAGTTGTCTTGTGAGATTAGTTTGGGTGTTTATTATGAAACATTACCATAATAAAATAATATAAAAAATAAATGCATGGTATAAATATACCATAGCACATTATTTATATAAAACAGTATAATATATAAAAATAAGTACAAGATGTTTTAATGGTTGAAATAATGATATTGTTCTTAAAATGCTCCATTAGTAATACAAGATCATAGATTTAAACATTGTCATAATAAAACAGTATCAAAGATACAAGTATAGTATAATATAATATATAAAAATAAGTACAAGATGTTTTAATGGTTGAAATAATGATATTGTTCTTAAGATGCTGCATTAGTAATACAAGATCATAGGTTTAAACATTATCATAATAAAACAGTATCAAAGATACAAGTATAGTATAAATATACCAATGTATATTATCTAAATAAAACAGTATCACACAAAACAGTATCACAATAAAATAATATCACAACAAAACATTATCATTCAATTAGCGTTTTTTTACCATTAAAAGTATGTTGGTCTTTTAACTCTAAAATATGACTTTAATTGAATTATGTTTTGACCATATAACTTTAGAGTCCATAAGTGCCAAAACAGTTACCGACCTTGAATTTACCCTCTTTAGTAAATTTTACTAAAAAATTAATAAAATTTATAATTATAAAGTTAATAAAAAATTTCAAGTGTCATCAAATGTGTAACTAAAATTAATTATTAACTTTTGACCACATTATTTTAAAAAAATTTAATCTAGACGAAATAAGCACTTAATATTTATTTCGTTTAACATTGTACAACCCAACTTGCCAGAAATGTAGCTTCAACAAATCCTTGTATACAAGTTTTTCCATAATAAACTTGGTGTGAAAAAACAAGGATTTTCCTTCCAATACATGTAATCCTCTCTAACAAAATTGAAAACGTGTTAGGCATTTGATGGTAAAAATAAACTGAAACTTGCACATAAAGAAGCGTGTCAAAGACAAATTAAATAAATACATGTGATCCACCTCTAACCACGGTTAAACTTTTAGATAAGATGTTAACAAGCTTCTGGATTAATCCCATTGACATAGGAAACGTCCAAATGTAAGTAAGAGCCAAGATTCGAGTAAATGTTCTCGTACACGCAAAATAAATTGCACCAACAAAATTTACAACATGAACAAGAGATATAATTCAATGTAAAGAATAAATTGCATCCATGTTCTCATTAGCGAACTGCCAATCTCCTCTGCGATTATCCCATACAAACAAATACAGTGGAAAGAATAGAAGCACCTACAAATTCAACCCAGAAAATCATGGCCGAAGTGTCCGATGCTCGACTCCAGAATGTCCAGTGAGGTCAATTACAGATATGCAAACGAGAAAAAACAAGGTAGTAGAGGTCTCAGCAAAGCAAAAGGGTTGCAAGGACGGCAATGCTACTTAGGATCATGCTTGCAACAGTTGTAGGCTGTCCATTTCGTGGGGTGGGACCTGGTGCTGTAGAGCCATTGCCAGTGTTCGTGGTTGGGGGCTTCTCCACGACGGTGGGTAGAGGTGGTTCAACCACGTCATTCTCTGACAGGATCGGGCTTGGAGCCAAAGCTGGAGGCAATAATTGTTCTGTCATAAGTGGTAGAAGGCCGCCAGGTTGCACGGGGCTCATGTATATTGGTATGTCTTTATACCCTAAACATCGGTTCCCTGGGATGGTACAAAACAGCAAATACTATAAGCACGAGAAGTGTTGAGAGAGGTTTAATGACGCCCAATTAGGAGGAGCCAATCCAATAATAGGTACGAACGAAATTTATTTAGATAAAGAATTCGTTCACATAAGACATATGTTGCAACAATCAAGTGTAGATCTAAAAAACAAAGACAACAATTGTCTTATATTAGGTGTATTTTACCAGTAAAGTATCAATTACATATAAATGTGATGTCCCGACTCTTGATAAATCGGGTTAAAAACACGTACATTCATAATTCACCTCAACTCTAACGTGCAAGGAATAACTTTTAGGCTAAGAAACAAGAAAACAACACGTCTCAGTCTATGTTCTCGTGAAATGAAGTCGGCTATAAGTTGATCAGAGATGTGAATGGATGCATGCTAAGTTCGGGCCAAAGAGAGCGAACAGAGGTGAATTTAAGTTGACATCAACTACATTGAATTCAAAAGGCCTAAAGAATTGAATTGGATGCTATAAAAGCGGATAGATATGGCTTACTTAGGCTACTATTTCCAGAATCCTAAGAGAACAGACTGCACAAATGAAAAAGGAAATAAATAAACACATTTACTAAAAAACTTACTTCTGTATTTAGCTGCTGTTGCAGGAAATTCCGTTATGACACCATCAATTCCCATACCAGAAAAATGTGTGTTGATCTCCATGTATGCGTCCGAGAAGAAATCCCAGGGTTGAGATGCAAACTCATTTCTGAATAATTGCACATAAACAGGGAATCCAAAGGCCTGCAGTTTTGGGACCACTATCGTTTGCGTAGTGACAAACGCCTTATCGGTAGGAAATACGGATCTTTTCGTGATGACTACAGAACTGGCGAAGTTTTTGATCCCCGAAATTGTTGAGTTCGTAATGTCACTGATATCCTCATCGACCGTGTAAACAAGCTCATAATTGCTGCTACTTTTGAACTTTTTCAAAACAGCGCTATCACTAGATTTTATCATAATTTTCTTAGCCGTCTGATTATTGTAACCAGCTTTGCTCAAAGCATCCAAAACTGCATCTGTTACACCTAGTCCCTGTTTCTCGGCTAGGTAAGCAGCATTCTGTAAAACAGGACACAGAATGAGATGTGGTGATTCAAACCCCATCAACAGTTCAAGCAACACATATGCAGAAAGAATAGTGTGTCCGATCATGGTTTGAAGACTAGTAAATCGCATTAGAACATATACTGGCATTTACAATGCATGAGCAAGACGTAGATTTAGGTTTTGATTTGAATTGACCCGTCTTCTTGGCAATCCTTGCCAAGGAGCAAAACTTCTTTTATTGGAAGTTGAATTAAAAATTTACAAGATCATATTCCCACATCTTTCTTATTTCCAACCTGTTAGCTAGTTAAAAAGTTTCACCTAGTGATCAAGTCATATGGCAGGGCGCTTCTGCACAAAAATTAATGTTTGATGGACATGCACATGCATTATTTACAAGATTTTGTTTTTAAAATTAAGAATCCAGACCACTTGCATTGTGTGTAAACTCACCTCTATACTGATTAAGACACCAGAGACCGAAGATGCATTACTTGCAATGGCCAAAAAATCAGACAACTGCATAAAGTTCCCATCATTTCTGGCTTTTGTATTTCGAAACAACGAAAAATTTGCATATGGATTGAATATTGCAGCTGCAATATAAAAAAAAAAATATATTACTACAATTTAAATAACTATTCTTCAAATGCAGCTAAATTTTTGGAATGAAAAATGCACCAGGATAAGCTAGAGAAGACATCAAGTTAGATAGCGAGTAAACAAATCTGAAATAAGTAAGAGAAGAAAAATGCAAATTTGAGGAGGCAATAGTGTTGATGAAGGTTGTAAGGCATGCCTCCTAACCTAGATCCACTAGTTCATTCTAGGGTCTGATGGTGTCATGTGATATGTCCTATATGCAGTCAGCCTCAATATCTTTAAAATACTATTAGATACAGAAGCTCTGCCACGGAGACCTGTTCCATGTATGTAGGAGGCCTTGGCAAGTTCATGAATTTCAAAATTAAGTCCTAGTCAACCTAAACCCAATCTGAGCTGGACAGGCCATAAGCTTATTCATTTTTCAACTTTTGAAGTCAATCCATCCATTCGCAAGTCCATGTATACATTTTTGCTAAAAGAAAGGACAAACTTTTCATCTACACATAATTTTGATTTTTGAATATGTGAATGTCAAGTTACGAGAGTCATATTACAGATCAAAAGTTTTACTTACGCCTCAAGGTGCTCTGAATTTGGCTCCACGTGAGATTATAGGTGTATATTCCACTGTCTATGTTAAGATCTGGATTACTTTTGGCCAGGTTGCTGAAATTGGTTTCATCAACATTAGTTCTATCTTTGAGGTTGATAGATCCCAAGCAAAAAGGTATCCCGTCGTTTGTTATTTGAACAGGACAGTCAAGAACATCTACACCATCTGATATAGCTTTACTATATGCCTTGTCAGTACAGCCAGGATAGTCGCCACTTGCTCCTTCCGATGAGATAACCAAAAGCTTTACTGAATCAAACAGAGAGCAAAGGAATCTGTTAACGTTTGACAGCACAAAAAGTTGCACATATGTAGTATTCGAAGAAATTTAGAGAAAAAGTGAATATCCGAACTTTAAAACAGGGAAGTCCAGATGTTAGTGCTTACCTTGTTCTTTTTCATTTTTGCCCATGTGCGAGAAGCAATCTGCAACACAAAAAAAAATAGAAGTTGGAAAATATATATCCATAGACCAACACACCATGTCTTCATATAAATTAGCTAGTGAAAATGAAACAATAAATTGCCACCCAAAACCAAAAATTTCCAGATATTGATGATTCCTCCATTCAGTTTGGATCGGACAATTGAACTAACTAGGTCACGTGGATGCAAACAACGTCACAAACCAGCTTTCAAGGGTAAAATAAAAATTTCAGCGCAGAAAAGATAAAAGAAGATTATTACTTCAAAACTGGATTACAAGACAATATCATTAGGATATATATAATTCTTTCTCTTCAGCATTACTGTTCCCAAATTTTAGATTCTATAGATAAACCATTGAAGCATATTCCTGTCGACAACCTCTCTGCACTGTTTGGTTATCAGTTCACATTTTCATGAGAGTGATACGTATCAAAGATGAGACCAACAATTTCCATCAACCAGCCAGGTTGCATGTTTATAAATAGAATGCCCTATTGCATTGAACTACAAAGATCGCAAACATTTTGAAGTCTTCATATCACGTTCATGCCACCAGTGAGGTACGTGTTTAAGAAGTCTACATTTGTTGCACATTCTCATTCACATTGAAGGAAAAAGTCAAATACTCTTCAGCTTACCTATGGCTTCAGATGGAGTTATTGGGAAGTCAGAGAGTACACCGTCAACAGAAAAGTCACCGTTGTCAACATAGTTGAGATACTCAGCAACAGGGTCATAGCTGTAGTTATAGGGTAAAGCTGCATCACTTATAAAAGTTGATGCAAACACTTCTAAACCAGCTTTATGAGCATCCGAAACAACAGAAGTATGAGGCTGTAAATATAGACTGTTGTCTACAGGCCAGATGTAATTTTTAGGAACGAGAATTCCTGAGGCAAATGTTTGGATAAATGTAAGATTCTTCAAAAGTGAACCATATGTTTGGTTGGTTGAAGGCTCCACGTCGTCAGGTCCCAGAAACTGAAATATGAGTTTTGTCGGGCTTGTTCTGAATCGTGTCATGATACTTCTCAAGAAGCTCACCTCTGGTGATGAAATATAATTAACAACCACGCGTCTAGACACAGAAATAATGAAGGTTCTCATAGTCAGATTATGTTGGCTGAAGAAGGCATCATGCTGCAAAATATATAAGGAAGAATATGGTTCATTACGAGTCATCATAATATCTGGTACAAATTTTAAATATGATCAAGAATGATTTGATGCGTGTACCTGAACATTCAACCACAACCCCGGTGGTCTGGCGAACTTAACAACATCTTCAACAGTAAGAATCTTCTGTAGACTGCCATCAAAATTAGGGGCCCGAGAATAGATTCTCTGTTTCACTGTCCCCAGTATTGAAGATATTCAGTATGCAAGTAATAACTTATTATCTTATAACTTCAGCACAATAACAAAAAATAATCGTACATAAACAATTTATTTTCCAATGTACGAAAAGCCTAATTTTATATTATTAAACTGATGGAACAACTTTGAGTTACCAACTGTTTGGACCATTCACTAAGTCAATTCAACCACTAGCAAAAGTAGAAAAATTGTTTCATGAGAGGCAAAAATGTACTGGATGCAATAAAAAAGTGATGTCACATTCAATTGGGTTATAAAACTGTTCGCAGAAAACACCCATTTACTATTATTTTTTGTAAATCATCCATTACTCCAAGCATTGGATCTTGAAAGATTGAAAGACACATATAAGTGGGCAAGCATTAAGATGTAATAATGTAAACTACGATGGGACCCATAAATTGAACTTACGATTGACTGGTTCTAGGTCGTTGAGGGTAAAATCTACAGAAAACCATCCTGGCGTAGGAACCCCATTCACAGGATAGGTTTTGCGCCCGTTCTTGAAATAATCATCAATGTTAGAACCATTTTCAAGCCTAAGATCTGGAAAGCAGATTCCAACTCCATCTTTCGTAAGTTGAACGTCACACCATACAACCACATCGGGTAAGCTAGTCTCCACGGCTAGTTGATAGGCATATAAACTAGAATCGGGAAATATGCCTGAAAATCCACCTCTAGCTATGACTAAAGGTGAGTCTCCTGCAGAAAGCAACAAAAAAGTAAGTTCTTGGAAACCATATTATGATAAGGATGCTGAGATCGTCACTGCAATGAAAGAGTTGAAGGGACACAGAATTATAAAATTCAGCTGTTTTAGTATTTTACTAAGATAAGGGAAAACAGAACTCTGCATAAAAGCACTGTACATCGAAAAAATAAATCTCCATAGCTTCAACGACACATACAGATGGGTGTCGAGGTTCAGTTATTGCAGCTGCTCGGTATTCAATGTGATAAACCGACTGCGCACTAGACTCTAGCAGACAGATTTTATATCTAGCTTTTGATCCTTTGTTCCGGAAAAATAAAAATAAGAAACCGTTACAAAAAACTAATTCTACAGGAAGCAACTTAAGAAAAGATGAAAGTATTGTGCATAGTTGAATATAGTAACATTGAAGTTATTTGGCATATACGTCTTCGATGGATCCTTCGGTTTCTAAAAAAAATACCAACTTCGACCTACCTAAATTTACTTCCACGGTTTCGTAGGGATTACTGAAAGTTTGTGCATTCTCCTTTGGCTTATTATTAAGGAAACATAATAAAATCATCTACAACAGCTTATCTATATTTAAAGAACATATTTAGCATTTTAAAGAGCATCTATAAATTTAAAAAGCAATTTTTTTTAAACATTCCAACCGTCTCTTTATCTCCATGTTCTTCATTTTACTTCTTTTAAGAAGCATTTAATATATTTCCCTCTCATCTTTTTTTTCCATATGTTCCCTCCCAATTTGTATATATTATTTAATTAGAGTATATATCAATAATTGAAAATTGAAATTGTTTCAATACATTTAATAATAGAGACTCTCTAAATTAAATTATTAAATTGGAGAGTCCATTGGAGCATAATTTTAACTGTTTCTTTAAATTAAAGAGCATCCCTTTAAAGAGCTTGTTGGAGATGCTCCAAGACCATTACAAATTTAGCTTCAAGTTAAAATTTATCTCGCTAACAATATCAATATTTTCATGAAGTACCCAAATTCGTATTTAAATGGCTTCATCCTCCACAAAACAATACCCCACCCTCCACACGAACACCTTACACTGGGAATCGTGGATTTTGCAAAAGGGCAGCAACGATAATAAAATTAAAGAAAACAAGAGAGAAAAAAAATAAAATTTTAAGCCATACTTTGTATGCTACTTTTTAGAGAAATCATTGCAAATCAAAATATCGCAACCAAATCTTCAGCACTGTACTTACTCCAGTCCTCCCATTTTTTACATCAAAAACAAAACAAAACCCCACGAATCCTTAATTCTATATTTCATTTTCCCTTCCCGAGAAAAATCACTGAAAAAGATGCAGAAAACACAAAAATGTACATGGATACTCATAGACGCGCCCACATACGGAGATAGAGACAGAGATCTCATACCCTTAAGTGTTTGCCATTTACTGGTGTTGTTCCTAGATCCTTGAGCAGCAACTAAAGCCACCAAGGAGCTAAGCAGAACAGCTGAAAACAGGCAAACAAAAAACTGCAGTTTATACATTGCCGGCGGCAAAACTTTCGCCGGATAATTTATTCCGAGCTAAAAATTATACTTCTGATTGAACTTTCGGTGACAATTTTAGCTTCTTCAGATATTATTATCGGAAAATGTGAAGCAGATAAATGATGACAGTACACCTCTCCCCTGAGAAGAATCGGAAAAAAAAGGTGGAGAGAGAAAGTAGAGACTATAGAGAGAGATTTTGGGGTTAATTTCAGTTGTCACCGTGCAGTGTAGGCTGTTTAAGGGTGGAGTTTTATGGCGTTTTTTATTTGTTTTTTGTTGTGTAATACGAAATTATATTATTTTATTTCATAAATAAATTAATTAATATTGTAATAATTGAAGCCAGTAGTTTATGACGCGTTTCAGCAGGTTTGTCTGAAGAGTTAATAGGCTTCGTTTGGTTCGCGAGCCAGCCGGTTAGGGCGTCCACTACGAGAAATTGTACGAGATAATCGGCAATATCTTCAATGTCTCGTACACACTTTAACTTATTAAATAGGGTAAATAGCATATTAGGGTCCGAAACTTTGAACGTTGTAATGATGGAGTTTTGAACATTTGTTTATTAGCAGCCAGAGTCCCGAATCTATGAAACGTTAGCGCCTAATGTATTTTTTTTGACTAAAATCGTCATCTTGACCGTTAAATGGTCAAAATTTTGTTAAATAGACCATTTTATCCTTAAATTGAATGATTAACAAAATAAAAAATAAAAATTACAACTAAACTCAACCAATAAAATTACAACTAAACTTCAACCCAATTCTGGCATCCATCTCTATCTCCATCTCCATCTCCAAAACTAGCGTCACCCACCATCCACCACCGGAAAAAACCAACCATCACCAGATCTGGAACATCGCAACTTCTTGGATCCTTGGACTGCCCTTGGGATCAACTTCCACATCCAAAATGTTAGGCACCTTATGTTTCAGATTTCGAAGATTTGGTAATTTTCACTATGATTAGCATTGTATTATCTTCGACTAAGTCTGTGTATTATTGTTATGTGTTCTTACTTTGTATTTTCAATTACACAGGTTGAGCAATACACTCAAGTCTGAAATTGGGTAAATATTTCAGCATAAAATGGTTGATTTGTTGTGTTTTGGTACAGGAAGCTCCTAGTAAAATCTGACCACAACCGGAATGGATAGTGTTAACAGATATTATCTAGATATTTCCACATTGATATTAAAATGAAAAGCAGTATCAAGAGTATTGAAGAATAATAACCGGTTTCTAGCCTACTGACACTTGAGTTTCCAATAATTCCATGGTAGTGAAGTTCATAAATTCACTGGAGCTTTGAGTGTTGTTGGTTGAAGAGGGCTCTGCCAATGATACCAGTTGCCTCAATATAACGATCCACACACATGGAGATGCAACTGCCCTCACTACCACTAAGGCTTCTGCCAGGTTTGGTGATACACTTCTCAAAGCACTTTCCCTGCACAGTCTCAAGAAATTTATAAAATTTATAAGAGAAAATATGTGGAGAGAAATAATTGTTTGTATTGATTGAATTGAATATTGCGAAGAAGATTAAAAGATATATATACTAATAGAAAATAGATTCTACCTAAAATAGGAATATCACATAGATGATATCCTACTGTAAATACAATTCTACCAACAAGGGAAAGAATAAATAAGATAAACAAATATTTGTTAATAATGTAAATAATTATTTGTTAATACTCCCTTTCAAGTTAGAGCATGTATGTCAAAAGTGCTCAATTTGCGAGTGAAACTGTGAAATGCCTCATTGCTTAATGCTTTAGTAAATAAATCTGCAATCTGATTGTTACTTAGAACATAGGCAGTCTTGATCTCTCCCTTAACAATTCGTTCACGGACAATATGACAATTTATTTCAACGTGATTTGTCCTTTCATAATATACTGAATTAGTAGCAATATGCATTGTTGGTTGATTATCACAATATAAGATTACTGCTTGTGGGTGATTTACAGTCTGTCAGCAATTGTCTCAACCATGTAAGCTCACAAACAATAGAAGCCATCGCCCTATACTCTGCTTCTGCTGAAGATTTAGACACGGTCGTTTACTTCTTACTTTTCTATGATATAAGTGATTTTCCCAAAAATATACAATATCCCGTAATCGACCATCGTATAGTAATATCTCTAACCCAATTTGCATCACAAAATCCTGCTAGCTTCAATTTTCCTTTTGATGGGAAATACAATCTTCGTCCCGGTGCTCCTTTCAAGTATCAGAGTAATCGATGAACTGTATCAAGATAGGGTTGTCTAGGTGCCTTCATGAACTGACTGAGTGTATTGACCAAATATGATATTTTCGGTCTAGTAATGGTGAGATAAATGAGTTTTTTTACCAACCGTCGATAATATGTGGCATCTTTTAACAACTTTCCATCTGTCAAATTAAGTTTCAATGATTGCTCCATGAAAAATACTGCAGGTTTTGCTCCAAGTAATCTGGTCTCTTGAAGAATGTCAAGAGTATACTTCTTTTGATTTATTGAAATCACTGATCTCGAGCGAGCAATTTCTACTCCAATAAAGTATTTTAATGTGTCAAGGTCCTTCAACTTGAATTGAGATGCAAGGAACATTTTTGTAGTAGAAATTGCTTTTCTATCATTTCCTATGACAATTATATCATCCACATATAATAGAATAGTCGTAAATGAATCACCACTGAACTTTGTAAATAGTGAGTAATCTGCATGTGATTGTTTGAATCCAAACTGAATAACAGCATATACAAATTTTTGAAACCAAGAATGAGATGTCCGTTTCAATCTATATAAAGATTCATGAAGTCGACATACAAGTGGTGGTGTCTCCCCATGTCGACGAAATCCAGGTGGGGGAGTCATATAGACTTTTTCATCAAGATCATGAAGAAAGGCATTTTGTACATCCATCTTATCAAGCGTCCAATTTCGAATAGAGGCAATAGCAAGTAAACATCTTACTATTGTTAACTTTGCAACTGGAGCGAAAGTTTCATTATAATCAATTCATTCTCGTTGTGTAAACTCATTTGCCACCAGCCGTGCTTTGTATCATTCAACTGTACCGTCAGAATGAAATTTGACATTGAACACCTACTTACAACCGATAGGATAATGACCAGGAGGAAGCGAGACAAGTGACCAAGTATTGTTTTCTTTCAAGGTATGTATTTTATCATTCATAGCAGCTACCCATTTGAGATTCTGACATGTTGCCTCATATGTTGCTGGCTCAATGATATGAGAAATATTGTATGTAAAAGCACGATGAATATTAGAAAGATTGATATACGATACATACCTTGATAAATAATGTTGAGTGCTGGATTTGACCGAAATAGACCTGACTTGAGTAGGCAGAGCATGATTGACATAGTAATCTTTCAGGTGAATCGAGGTTTGAATTGATCTTGTGAATCATCAAATTTGGTTATTTGGTACGACTTGGGGTTGTTCTAACTGGTCATCTGGAGGGTGAGAAAAGAGGACCGGTCGACCGGTAGCACGACCGATGGGTGGACCGACTGAGGATAAGGGATAGATTGGTCAACCGGTTGAGCTCTCTGTTGGACCGGATGAGAGGACTGGTTGACTGGTATGTGGACCGACCGAGGGTGAGAGATAGACCAGTCGACCAGTGGAGTTCTCTGTTGAACTGGATGAGGAGACTGGTCGACCAGTTGAGCAATGTTCGGGATTTTCAGGCATGTTATCTCTTTCTGCTATGTGTTGGACATCATAGTATGTTAAATGTGGCGTTTCAACATCCATAGGTATAGATTGTAGCAACGGGATGGAGTTGGTTTCTTCATTTTGCTGGGAGGCATATGGAAATATGGTTTTATGGAACACGACATCTCGGGACACCAGTAGCTTTCTGTCGGTTAAGTCATATAAGAGATATCTTTTTTGTTTTGATGGGTATCCAAGAAACACGCACCATTTGGCTCGTGTGTCAAATTTATGGCTGGGTGTAAGATTTGTGGCAAAACACATGCAACCATAGACACGTAATAATTATCTGTATTGATTGAATTGAATATTGTGAAGAAGATTACAAGATATATATATATAGTATTAGAAAATGGATTCTACTTAAAATATGAATATTACATATATGATATCCTACTATAAATATAATTCTATCAACAAATGAAAGAATAAATAAGGTAAATAAATATTTGTTAATAAGGTAAATAAATATTTATTAATAGAATTCCTCGACGTAAGCCTGGGCAAGTTGAACTTTCAACTGGTCCATCAAATTCTCCTTTGAAAAATTCAATGGCGATCCACTTGATGGTAGCGAGAATGAGTCAATCTTTCTTCTCTCGTTTCCTCGCCTCTATTTATTTTTATATATTGCTAAGCTTACTGGCTACTGCATTCCATTCCAATATAACACATCTTTGTTAAATGTGAATGTTATTCTCCTTCATCGGAGAATAGGAATCCAATGCATTCTTTTTTAGATCCAGAGAACTGGTGAAAATTACCAAATCTTCGAAGGATCTGAAACATCAGGTGCCTAAAATTTTGGATGTAGAAGTTGATCCCAAAGGCAGTCCAAGGATCCAAGAAGCTGCGATATTCTAGATCTGGTGTTGGCTGGTTTTTTTCGGTTGTCGGTGGGCAGCGGCGATTTTGGAGATGGAGATGGAGATAGATGCCAATTGCAGAATTGGATTGGGGTTTAGTTACAATTTTTATTTTTTATTTTATTTTTTTTAATTATTCAATCTAAAGGTAAAACTGTCTATTTCACAAAATTTTGACCATTTAACGGTCATACTGGTGATTTCTATTTCACAAAATTTTGACCATTTAACGGTTATACTGGTGATTTCTGTCAAAAAAAGACACCAGACTCTAACGTTTTATAGGTTTGGAACTCCGGCTACTAGTAAACAAAGGTTCAAGACCACATCGTTACAAAGTTCAAAAATTCGAAACCCCTAGTACTATCTATCCTATTAAATATGTCTTCAATGTCTTAAACTACTTCTATTTTACAATTATTTAAGATGACTAAATTTCTCAAATTGGAGGAAATTTTACTGAAAATTAAAAATAGTAAAAAAATGGCATAAATAAAAATGTTGAAAGCGCGTGAATGACCGTTGAAATTGTTCTTATTGCAACGTGATGATTTTTAATCACGGTATACGAATGACTATTAATATATAACTTGTTCTTCATTATATTAGTGACCGCTAAAAATAACTACGTTTTCATAATTATTTTATTTATAATTTTCACTTGTGTTCAACTTACTTCTTTTGATACAATGTATATTTTAAGGAATTTTAATATAGTACATGAATAAAATTTAAAAATAGAACATTTAAAATGTGCGCTGCAAAAATTCTTTCGTGCATATATAACATAATTGTATTTCAAAAATTTACTCAAATTATGAACCCCACTTTCATTCAATCGTCTACAAAAGAAATTTTAAATATGTACATCTCGTTTGGATGCTTACTGAACACAATTCAATTAATTAAACATGAAAAGTTCTAGTTGAGACATAATTCGCGATTTACCTCCAAAGTTCTAAGGACAATAGTCTTAAGGATCCAGAATTTAGTCTGGCGAAGCTAGAATATCTGGATAAAAATAAAAAAAAAAACATGAAAAGTTGAAAATTTTCAAAATTGTCTATTTTAATTATTGTACGAAGACAACAATAAATGACTTATTAAATTAAACTGTTTTCTTTAAAAAAATATTCTTCCAAATGCTCAACTTGTTTCATAAATATAGAGTTAATTTCTTTATTCATTAATCCTAAATTATAGTCTATTTTTGTTGTTGTTGAAAGTATAGCTATTTTTTAATTTTTTAATATATTTATATTTAATGTGTCTTGTTATCAATAAATATAAATTACTATTATATTAATGTAATAATATATTTGAAAAACGTAAGTAAAATTTATTATTTTAATTTTAATAATTAAAATTTTAAAATATGTGTGAAAATATAAATAAGTCTATTTTTATATCAAAGTAAATGAAAATATTAATAAAAATAAAAATTGGACAGAACACAACAGAAAATCATAATGGAACTCGCCAAATTACCAAATTTTGAAATAAAGCCCAAAATAGTCATTGAACAAAATCCCGAACCTCTCTATCACCCCCACAAAAACAGCAAATAAATAAGGGAAATTGGCGCAAATGGTCCCTAATGTTTACCATTAGTGCGCAAATGGTCCCTAACGTTTTATTTTTGGCGGAATGATTCCTAATCTATCTATTTAGGTGCGCAATTGGTCCTTTTAGGTGCGCAAATGGTCCCTATCACTGTTTTTTGTCTTTATTAGCAAGGCTAAAATTGTCAAGTCACATTTTTTTTCAACCTTTCAATTGGCGCAAATGGTCCCTAATCTTAAGAAATTTGCAATTGAATTCCTAACCTTTAAAAAAGTGAAAATGAATTCGATACTTTAGTTTTTTTTTTATTAAAAATTAAAAAAAACTAACAAATTGATAATATACTAAATTATTTTGAATATTTTATGAACTATTATAAAATAACCAAAATTGAAATTTATAATTAATAACAAATGTGCTAATTAAAATTATTTTATTATTATTAAGTAATCATATTATTTAAAATTCAAACTTTAATTTTATCATTACAACAAAAGAAGAAAAATAAATTTGTCACAAATAAAAATTTTACTTATGATCAACCCAACTCGATTTTATACAGTCTCATATTTACTGGTCCAATCCAATCCGATTTTGAGCTACAAGGTTATTGGACCAGTCCTATTTTAAATTTTAATTAATTTTTACATTAAAAAAAAAAGCAAAAAAAAAAAAAAAGTTCCACCCCACCCCACCCCAACCCAACCCAACCCAAACCCAAACCCAAAATACGAACAGAAGGGAGGGGAGAAACGCGCAACCAGGGCGGAGAAATCCCCCCTGGTTTCGCCGCGAATAAGGGGGAGAAATCCCCCCTATTTCACTGCGATGGGGGGGAGAGATGTGTTTCCGGCGCCGGGTTGGGGGAACCTTTACTATTTTTCAATATTTATCAAAGTATATCGATACTCATATAAATGCAGTGTTTATGAAGACAATGAATAGTCCATCTTAAATATTGTGTAGATTCAATTCATTATGTTTGAAGCTCAAAGATGCCTAGGGTTTATGATAATTGATAAAGGTCGGTGGAAGCTGTACTGCGACAGGAGCATTATTTGCAAATGGCTCACGATCACTTGAGGAGCTCAAGCATCAGCTCTTTATCATTGGATTTCAGTTCCAGTATCGAATTAACTTCATCGACTGACTATGTACCTGTTGATATTAATTTGGAGGGTAGAAGGTGCATCTTTGTATCAGCTAAATTATCGGCACCGGAATCACGGGAAGAGAGATCTCTCCCCCCCCTCGTCGCAGCGGCGTGGCAAAACCGGGGGGAGAAAGTTGCGCGTTTCTCCCCTTCTTTCTGCTCGTATTTTGGGTTGGGGGGGTGGGTGGAACTTTTTTTTTTTTGCTTTTTTTTTTCGAATGTAAAAATTAATTAAAATTTAAAATAGGATTGGTCCAATAACCTTGTAGCTCAAAATCGAATTGAATTGACCCAGTAAATATGAGACTGTATAAAATCGAGTTAGGTTGAGCATAAGTAAAATTTTTATTTGTGACAAATTTATTTTTCTTCTTTTGTTGTAATGATAAAATTAAAGTTTAAAGTTTAAATAATATGATTACTTAATAATAATAAAATAATTTTAATTAACACATTTGCTAATAATTATGAATTTCACTTTTTGTTATTTTATAATAGTTCATAAAATATTCAAAATAATTTAGTATATTATCAATTTGTTAGTTTTTTTTTTAATTTTTAATAAAAAAAATTAAAGTATCGGACTCATTTTCACTTTTTTAAAGGTTAGAAATCCAATTGCAAATTTCTTAAGATTAGGGACAATTTGCGCCAATTGAAAGGTTGAAAAAAAATGTGACTTAACAATTTTACTCCTGCTAATAAAGACAAAAAACAGTGATAGGGACCATTTGCACACCTAAAAGGACCAATTGCACACTTAAATAGATAGGTTATGGACTATTCTGCCAAAAATGAAACGTTAGGGATCATTTGCGCACTAATGGTAAACGTTAGGGACTATTTGCGCCAATTTCCCAATAAATAAATAAAGGGTAAATATCACTGGGGGTCCCTAACCTTTGAACCTTATGACGATGGGGTCCCTAACCTTCCATTTCTAACCCCCGAGTCCCTAACCTTTAAACAAACGTGCGAACAAAGTCCTTCTGTTAAAAAAATCGTTAGTTTGACTGTTAACTAATCAAATTTCACGTAAAATGACTAATTCACCCTTTTCAAATTAAAATAAAAAATAAAGAAAATAAAAAAATAATTGCAATCAAGTCCCTCATCAACTTCTTCTTCTCCAACTCACCATTACCAATTCCGGCGCCCAATCATTCACCTTCACCAACTCCGGCGCCGGCGTGCCAACGGAGCAGATCTCTCTGCCAAAACGTGAAAACCGAGCAGATCACGACGTGAAAATCAAGCAGATCTGAGATCTGCTCGGCCGTGTCATTTACACCATTTACAGTCAAACCTTATTAGAGGAAGGAGAGGAGGACCGAACTGGAATTGACTCCCTAGGAGAAGAGAGAGCGGACTGTCCGTATGCCGAAGAAAGCGATGAATCTTGATACGCCGACGAAGCTCTGATGGCTTTAGCGGCTAGCGAGGAAGAAGAGGACGACGAGGAACTGTCTTCCGGCAGCGGCGGCGAAGGGGAAAAATCGTAAATATGGTGGTTCGAACTATCAGAAACATCTTCTGATGTAGAGACCCTACCCACTTGCTGCCTCCTCCTGTACGCCATATATACCGGAATCGAAAGTTACAACTATGTACCAGCCCACATTCCAGATCTGATTGGAGAACTTCCTCTTTTTTATTCAAAATACGTCATAACTTTGAAGGCATTTTGGGAATTTGTAACCTAATGCATCGATTTTGGAATTTAGATTCTTAGATCCATGTAGGCGATTCTCCTGGCCGCAGTTAGGGTAAGATGACCGGTTTCACGTCGTTAGGGTAAGATGGCACGGCCGAGCAGATCTCAGATCTGCTCGATTTTCACGTCGTAATCTGTTCGGTTTTCACGTTGTGGCAGAGAGATCTGCTCCGTTGGCACGCCGGCGCCGGAGTTGGTGAAGGTGAATGATTGGAACCGGCGCCGGAATTGGTAATGGTGAGTTGGAGAAGAAGAAGTTGATGAGGGACTTGATTGCAATTATTTTTTTATTTTCTTTATTTTTTATTTTAATTTGAAAAGGGTGAATTAGTCATTTTACGTAAAATTTGACTAGTTAACAGTCAAAGTAACGATTTTTTTAACAGAAGGACTTTGTTCGCACGTTTGTTTAAAGGTTAGGGACTCGGGGGTTAGAAATGGAAGGTTAGGGACCCCATCGTCATATGGTTCAAAGGTGAGGGACCCCCAGTGATATTTACCCATAAATAAAACTTTAAAAACAAAGAGCGGCTCCAGCAGGGAAGTCCCAGCGTGGCGGCGCATCGGCTAAGCCGAAATATAATTGGAGTACAGCTGGCAGACTACCATAACATGGGTCAGCGGTATACAGCCAGGCAGGCAAACTCCAACAGTTGATTTATTTCATGACGCCAGTTTAACGCGGAAAACGGGTCACTTTCTATGGGCCCCATACGTGCGAGTCCGACCCGAAACATCCCATTTGTATTTGGAATTGAATATTTCTAGACGTTAATTTGCAGAGAATAGACGGCTTTTTGTTGAGATAATTAGGCGTTTTATATATTTATTTTCACAAATCAGATTAAAAATTTCTTTTTTTTGAAGAATATGTATTATTTTAATTAATAAATTAAAGTCCAACTAATTAATTAAAATTAATAATAAAATAATTTATTATCACTATTTGTATTTATTTTTTCTAATAATTAAAAACTGATATTAAGTTGTTAAAGAAAAAGATTTTTTTTAATTATAAAACATAATAGTAACTAATCTTAAATTTTATGTGTAGAATTTGATGAAATATAATATAGCTATACACTTATATCTCATGTTTATCTTGAGTCCTATTCAAATGTCGGTTACAATTTACAAAATCTATCTTTTATCTAAACAATATTGTTTTAATTATTATTGTTAAATAATATATGGAAGATAAGTGAAACATACGGTACACCTAATTTTTACAATTTGTGAATAATTGATCTAATTTTTTTTTTTTTTTTTTTATAATTTTGTCATTTATCAAAATACAAAATTAAATATTAGTATGTATCAAAATTTCCCTTAAATAAATGTAATACCAATTTAGGACTAGCATTTGTTATTATAGAATTTGAAAAATATGCTCTCTAAAATCATAATTAACGAAGTTTTTTTTTTTACGTATTTGGATTACACTAGTAATTCTTTGATGTAGTCTAATATAATATGGTTTGAGATCCCGTTTCAGTTGGAATTTAACTCTTTTTTCTGCTATTAGTATGTTATTTGACAAAGTTTTTAAGTGCTTATAACATGTAAATACTAAATTTTAAATTTTAAAAAATGTGTAGATAAAAAACATGTTTTTTCAGCTTTAAAAAAAATTATACTTTGCGGGGGCTCTTTTTTGCTAGAATTCTTCTTGGACCAATTTTTCTTTATCTTTATTTTTAATTCTTGTCCGAATCTGTCCGTAGCTAAGAGCTTGTTTGGCATGGATTATAAACTAGTTTATAAACCAATATTGGTTTATTTGAGTTGAAATTGTTGACTTTTTATGTTAAAAGTGGATTGAAAAGTCAAAAATGGCGGCTGAAATAAACTAAAAACGGTTTATAATCCATGCCAAACAAGCTCTAAACATGGAGTAATTGTAATTATAAAAGAAATCTAATTTTGTAGAAAGAGAGAGAGAGAGAGAGTATGAATATGCCAAATGCAACCTTAAAGAAGCTTGCATCTAACCGAAAGAAGATTTGACATATCAAAACACTAAAGAATAAACTCTCAAATATTATTAATGTTTGATTGATTCGTGGCTTAAATTAAAAAATTGTCAAAAACATTGACCATTTAAAAATATGGTCGTCGTGGAATTGGAAAGATACAATAGAATTAAACATTTTTATTTTATTTTTCTATTTATTTATTATACAATAACATCAATTGATCAAAACTTATATAATTAAATATGTTCATGATATTTATATTCGACTGCTGTATCCCAGAGACACGGTCGACACTCGTCCGCTCGCCCACCGTGTTCTTTAAAATAGAAAAAATTGTGTTCTGTGTTGGAAATAAAAATAATATTAAAATAGTGTACCCTAAAACAAAGATAAAGATAGAATATTTGCTCTCTTTACATGTTGATGGGTTGTCCCCATGAAAATAGTCCAATAATTTAATTTGTTTTTAATTAATAGGACGAAAAAAAAAAAAAAGAATGGGATGGCACGACCTTTTCATTTGGATGATTAGAGGGAGAGCACTAAAAATGGCCGCGTGGGTGGGTCCCGTGGAATTGTTCTTAAGAAGGAACTAGTCACTAGGGGATGTTTTTTTCTATAGAAAATAAAATACCTTTTTAGGATTTAATTATTTAATTGAGAATAATTATTTTTTAAATTGTTTCTAGAAGATTTATTGTACAATCAACTTTCTGGATGCCCGTTGAATTTATTTATTAGATTGTAAACAAAATTCAAATAAATTTAGGTAAGTAGGCAATTGAAATAATTTATAAGATTATATTTAGCACATTAAATTAAAAAACCTTGATTATAAACGACAACGTGGCATAGAATGAAATTTATGAATAGATCAAATTCAATCTTAACATATTAAATATGTCAGCATTTGGTTAAAAGAAAGAATTAGAGGATATTAATTAAAGAAGAAATAAGTTAAGAGAATTACGAAAGTGACCACTTTTCATTGATACTTCCAAGTATGACCAAGTTCATATTCTTCATCGTTCTACCTTATTATTCCTTTTCTTTCTCCTTGGAACATGGGGAGAGGCCGGAACAAGAGGAAATAGGGCCAATGTAAAATATGAAAAGAGACGGACCCAATTTTGAGTCAATACGAGTGAGACAATAGTTTTCGACCAAAAATCGAAGAGGGTCTATTTTAATAATATATATAGACTCAGTATGAAATTTTTACTAAACATTTAAAAAATACGCTCAAAAATTTAATTAGTTAAAAAATACGATTTGTCACTTTTTAATTACACAAACTTAATTTATATTCAATACAAAAAAGTAAGGAGTAATGTCGAAATATCAATTAAAATATTTTTATAGACACATTATATCTTTAAGAAAAAATGTTCTATTAAAAAAATTCAAATTAGATTGTGCGTGACCTTTTACTTAAAAAGTGACAAGGCATATCACTTTCTTATCCAGTACATTAATTCATATTCAAGACAAAGAAAATGATACATTTATGTTTGATCATTTTCAATAAAGCATTGGACAACAAATATCAATTTAGAACACAAAAAAAAAAAAAAAAAAAAAAAAAAGTGATCCATAGAGAAGTTTGTGATCCAAAATTGTTCAATCACTTTGTATCCATTATTCTGTCACTTTCTCAGTAAAAAGTGACAGAACGTGTCACTTTTCTCAATAATCTAAACCAACGTTGTGTGACATTTTCATTAAAAAGTGATACACCGTGTCACTTTTTAAATGGACAAATTTAATTCATATTGAATATAAAAGAGTGAAGAATATCAATTACAAGGTTTTTATAAGCTCATTATGTCCTTAAAAAAGTGTTCTATTAAAAAAATTCAAATTAGAACGTGTGTGACGTTTTACTTAAAAAGTAACAGAGCATATCACATTCTTATCCAGTACATTAATTCATATTCAAGACAACGAAAATAATACATTAATGTTTGATCATCTCCAATAAGGTATGACACTCAATAATATACAATAAATATCAATTTAAAACACACACAAAAAATTGATCTATAGAGAAGTTTGTAATTCAAAGTTGTTATGTCACTTTATATCCATTGTTCTGTTACTTTAGCAAAACGTGTCATTTTCCTCAGTTATCCAAAATGACATTATGTGACATTTTCATTAAAAAGTGACATGTCATATCACTTTTTAAATGCATGAACTTAAGGGAAATTGGCGCAAATGGTCCCTAACGTTTGCCATTAGTGCGCAAATGGTCCCTAACGTTTCATTTTTGGCGGAATGATCCCTAACCTATCCATTTAGGTGCGCAATTGGTCCTTTTAGGTGCGCAAATGGTCTCTATCACTGTTTTTTGTCTTTATTAGCAGGGGTAAAATTGTCAAGTCACATTTTTTTTCAACCTTTCAATTGGCGCAAATGGTCCCTAATCTTAAGAAATTTGCAATTGGATTCCTAACTTTTAAAAAAGTGAAAATAAGTCCGATACTTTAATTTTTTTTATTAAAAATAAAAAAAAAACTAACAAATTGATAATATACTAAATTATTTTGAATATTTTATGAACTGTTATAAAATAACCAAAATTGAAATTTATAATTATTAACAAATGTGCTAATTAAAATTATTTTATTATTATTAAATAATCATATTTTTTAAAATTCAAACTTTAATTTTATCATTACAACAAAAGAAGAAAAATAAATTTGTTACAAATAAAAATTTTAATTATGCTCAACCCAACTCGATTTTATACAGTCTCATATTTACTGGGACAATCCAATCCAAATTTGAGCCACAAGGTTATTGGACCAGTTCTATTTTAAATTTTAATTAATTTTTATATTTAAAAAAAAATGGTTTCCCACTCACCCCACCTCACCCACCCCACCCAACCCAAAATACTCACAGAAGGGAGGGGATTTCTCCCCTCCCCGGTCGCCGTCGCCGGCGACCTCCCCTCCCTTCTGCGAGCGAAACCAGGGGGGAGAAGGAATTTCGCCGTGAATAGGGGGGAGAAATCCCCCCTATTTCGCTGTGTCGCCGGCGACCGGACGCAGCGAAATAGGGGGGATTTTTCCCCCCAATTCGCGGCGACGCTCAAAGAAGAGAGGGGATTTCTCCCCTCCCTTCTGCGAGTATTCTGGGTGGTGGTGGGGGTGGGGTGAGGTGGGGGTGAGTGGGAAACCTTTTTTTTTTTTTAAATATAAAAATTAATTAAAATTTAAAATAGAACTGGTCCAATAACCTTGTGGCTCAAAATCGAATTGGATTGACCTAGTAAATATGAGACTGTATAAAATCGAGTTGGGTTGAGCATAAGTAAAATTTTTATTTGTGACAAATTTATTTTTCTTCTTTTGTTGTAATGATAAAATTAAAGTTTGAATTTTAAATAATATGATTACTTAATAATAATAAAATAATTTTAATTAGCACATTTGTTAATAATTATGAATTTCAATTTTGGTTATTTTATAATAGTTCATAAAATATTCAAAATAATTTAGTATATTATCAATTTGTTAGTTTTTTTTTTTTAATAAAAAAATTAAAGTATCGAGCTTATTTTCACTTTTTTAAAGGTTAGGAATCCAATTGCAAATTTCTTAAGATTAGGGACCATTTGCGCCAATTGAAAGGTTGAAAAAAATGTGACTTGACAATTTTACCCCTGCTAATAAAGACAAAAAACAGTGATAGGGACCATTTGCGCACCTAAAAGGACCAATTGCGCACCTAAATAGATAGGTTAGGGACCATTCCGCCAAAAATAAAACGTTAGGGACCATTTGCGCACTAATGGCAAACGTTAGGGACCATTTGCGCCAATTTCCCTAAACTTAACAACTTAAAAAGAATAGAGAGTAATATTGAAATGTCAATTAAAAAGTTTTTATAAGCTCATTATATATTTTTAAAAAATGTTCTATTTAAAAAAAAAACTCAAATTAGATTGTGTGTGATATTTTATTTAAAAAGTGACGGAGTATGTCAATTTCTTATCCAGTACATTAATTCATATTTAAGACAAAGAAAATTATACATTAATGTGTGATCATCATCAATAAGACGTGGCACTCAATAACGCATAACAAATATCAATTAAGAACACAAAAAAGTGACCCATAGAAAAGTTTGTAATCCAATGTTGTTTTGTCATTTTGTGTCCATCAGGGCTGATCTACTCCCCACAGTGGGGAGTAGATATAAAGCCCATATGACACATGTCATGTGGGCATTGGAGAATGAAAAGTGATTGACAAAAATGTCAATCACTTGTCCAATGCCCACATGACACGTGTCATGTAGGAGGAGGGGGGGGGGGGGGGGGGGTGTTTATAATTTCTCCCCACCATGGGAAGGAGATCATTACCGTTGTATCCATTGTTCTGTCACTTTATTAGTAAAAAGTGATAGAACGTGTCACTTTTCTCAATAATTCAAAGCCTCAATTCATATTCATATTTATATTTTCACAAACACCTTGTATGCATCTCTGTAATTGATATTCACACACATTTTCATAAGATCTTACTTAATACAATTGATTCAAAGTTGAACTTTCATATATATTAACAGAAACAAAAATCTAAAAAATTACAAATCTATAATAAAAGTAAATGAAGAAGGATGTGTTGAGATTGAAAGTAGATTGTGTTGATAATTTACCTTTGGAAAATGAGATTAAATTATTGCTGGAAATCTGAAAGTTTCAACGTGAATATACTTGAAACTTTCGAAATTTTGATAAAATTGAAGAAGAACATGCTTGAATTCAATTATGTCTATATCGTGACCGAGCAATTTGTGGATTTTGAAAGTGATTTGAAGAAATGATCTCATCATAATTTTGTTGCATTTTAATTTGTAATTTGAGCGTATTTATTATGGTTTTAATGTTTATTTATGTTTTAAATAACTTTTAACTTGATTTTTAAAAAAGTCCTATATTTTATGGGTATTTGTGTAATTTGCCCATATATATTTGTGATTATTGAAGTTGGTTCAAAAAATTTTTTGTGCAAATATGGCCCAAAATTGAAGGAGACCCATCTTTATTACTTTGGACATGTTTGTTTTTTTTTTATTTTTTTTTAAAGTTAACAATTAATTATGTTAAGACTTGTGTGTTTTGAATGCATGCTATAAATTTGGGGACCTATTGAGAGCCTAACTCATAGAATTCGTTTCAGGCCTCGAAAATCACAGAACCGACCATAATAAGAAAGAGCGAGGAAAAAACAGCGATTTTAACACGAATACCTTATGCATTTGATGCATAAAAATTGTTTTTGAAACGATAAATTTATAGATCGATTATTTTTACTTTGATCATTTCAAAAAATCGACATTGTATCATTTTCTATTAATTACTAAATATTAGACCTTTTTTTTCTTAGTACATGCGTGGAGAAAATTGTATTGATTTTGATATATACTAGGGATACGATCGTCTAATTCTATGCCCTTGTTTGAATAGTTTAAAAAATTATTAAAAATTTAATATCAAAATTAACAATTAATTTTAACCACACATTTAATAAAATTCACAACTTTAATCAATTTTATCAAAATCATCTAAATTTTTATAAAAACATGGTCAAACAACCCCTAAGATTGAACACACATTTCATTATTATCTTATTTATTCAAATAGGAAATTAAAGACAAACAACACTACAACAGAAAAATACAAACCATGTTTAGCAGAAAAATACAAACCATGTTTAGCATGTGGTCTTATTACACAACAGGTTTTCAATCTTTTCAATTTATTGTAATTTCGTCCTCTAATATTTTAATATTACATATCATCTTCAACCTTTTATTGATTTACGCAAATAATTCCTCCTAACAACTTTCATCCAAATATTTCATTAATATAACGAAAAAGAACAATTCTATCTTTTTAACTTAAGAAAGTGTTATCAACTCAGATTGTAAAATATAAGTTAATATTTAGGGTAAATAGCAAGGGGTCCCAAACTTTTGAACCTTGTGACGATGGAGTCCAAAACTATTAATTTCTAGCACCCAGGTTCCTAACATATGAAACAATAGCGTTTGAGGTCCTTTTTTGACAGAAACTGTCAGTTTGACCGTTAAATAGTCAAAATTTTTTAAACAGACCATTTGACCCTTAAATTGAATGATAAAAAAAGAAAAATAAAAGAAAAATAAAAATTAAAACTAAACCCCAACCTAACCACTTCTTCTTCTTCAAATTTACAGTTGCCTATCACCATCAACCAGAAAATTTACCACCCATCATCACCAAATTTATGGAATTATACAGACCCAAAAAAGTGAACATCCAAGGAAGAACCCTTTTCAAGTGTTGAGTGGAACTAAGAATATATCCAAATCTTCAAAAAAATTCAAACAAAAGGAATAAATAAACCTTTTCCCAGTAATCTAGATTAGAAGCTTCTTTCAACAACCAAAGAAAGAAGAGACTATCAGTCATCCATAAGCGTTAAGCACACCTCCTTCTTCGTCCCCCGCCATCAAAATTTTCTCAGAGATGAAGTGGAATCCTTTGCCTCCAATCTCTTCGCCTCAATCCTTAGATCTCCCGCTCTAATACCATGAACGAGTAGAGAGATAAATTCATTTATTCTGATATATTCATCTAATCTATTAAGATACACTAATTACATCCCGTTATACACAGGGTAATAAAAGTGACTAACAGAATATTATTCTAACTAATTAACTAGTATACTGACTAACTAACATAATAATCAAGTGCACATTATTGGGCGTTGGCTGCTGTGGTTAGTTGTGGCGATTGTTGGGACTGTGATGATTGTGGTGCTTTAAAGGTAGGGAGTGGTGTCACTTGGTGAGATTGGTGGTAGATCTTTGCCTGCGGTGGTGGTTGTTTGGTAGACGATGGTTTTCGAGCTTCAAAGGGTGGCTGGTGGTATCGGGGCGGGCGAATTAGGTTGGGTGGGTTGGAAATGGTTCTAAATGGCCGGGTGAAACCCAACAAACTTTTCTAAATGACCTTTCACCCATTTTTCAAGAAATTAACAAATATAACAATGCCTTTTCTTCCCCGCTTATAATAACATTTCAAACGATTTCAAATTTACTTATCTGTGTCTACTGAAAGAGCGAAGATTTTCAATTTAGAATCTAACCAATTTCAATGTTAGAATCCAACTCATTTCATCTATTTAAAAAATCTCATTTCAATGAAGAAATTCATTTGTGTCTATCTTTTTCTTTTAATAATTGGTAGAAATTGTTGATTTTATGGTATAAATCATGAAAATATGTATACATTTGAGTATGAATTGTGATTTTTGCTTTAAATTAAATACGAGTATATTTGAAGTGGGTTAATTGAAAAAAAAATTAAAATATATAAAATCGCCTTAACAGACCCATTAAGATTTGGTCTGTTAACAAACTTTAACAAAAGTCTGTTGAGGTATGTTAAGATTTGGTCTATTAACAGACCTTAACAGAAGTCTGTTAAAGTCAATTTTGTCCTTAATATGCCTCTGGTCTATTAACATATGATGTATTAACGAACTATCTATTAACAAACTTTATTAATGAGGGCATTTAAATCTTTTTTATGTAAAAGAGGTATTTTTAATTTAAATTGTATAAGTTATGCGCTTTTTCGATTCAACGTGTTTGACACGGCTTTTTAGCCAATGCGGTCGTAGAGTGGATGGGTGGGGTGGTTTTAATTTTTTTCTTCTTTATTCTTTTATTTTGTCTTTTATTTTTTGTTTTTTGGTTTTTGTATTTGTTTTGTTTATTTAAAGTTTGAGGCAAGATTCTCCTTACAACCACTTTAACATAATTTTTGGATGGGAGAAGATACGAGGGACCATCTATTTGAATTATTGAAAGGAATGTGATCTTACGTGCTATTAAAATTTAATGAAAATAAAATTGTAATAATTAAAAAAATTGAAGACTTACATTTTAATTTGTGGCTTTCCAGTGAAGAGATGAACTGCAATTCTAAAATGTATTTACATAACTTAAAAATGTGTTTTTACAAATACAAGTCTAAAGACTAAGTGCATGTTTGGTAATCATTTTCCCCCCAAAAAAATTCATTTTTTTGTTACAATTTTTGACTTTTCAAACTTTTTACACTACATAAAGTTTGAAAAGTCAATAAAATACCCAAAAAAAACCCATTTTTTCCTAAAAAAACTACACCAAACATGCCCTAAGTATTCGTCCCTAACTCAACTCGACCAAGTAAGGATATACTAGGGTTGAGTAGAGTCGTTTCTTGTGCAATCCAAGAATGTTACTCGACTACAATAGCATTGTTAAGTAACATTATCATATTTTTTGAGTCAATAGCTTTACTTGAACCCCAAAAGTTTTGCGCGACTCTGACTTAGATGGAATTGTCAAGATTTCAAAACGAACCATTAAATCGTAGAAATGGAATAAGAAGCTGGAAGTTTGATCAATTGCTGATTCGAATAAGGGTTATCTTTCTAAGCAGTCAATCGAAAAATTCACCCTTATTCAGAACTTGTTTGAAATCAATTAAAATTTTACTAAAAAATTTAAGTCAAAGTTCACAATTAATTTTAATTATATATTTTAGAGACCTACAATTTTTTTTACAACTTTTCAACTATACATTTTTTCAACTTTTACAAATAATAATAATAATAATTTTAATCAAAATCAAACACAGCCGATTTGATCTTCTCTAACATCGACAATAATAGAGATATCATACTCAAGGTTTCCATTTGGGAAACATAGTTGTCTTCTCCATTATACACTGTTTGAACATTGAAAAAAGAAAAGAGAAAATCCGCCATCTTAGAATGAATTGGCACAGTGAATTAATACAACTTCTAAATGCCTGGACTGGATACAAATCTAAAGCCAACAAGTTACCCTTTAGGTCAAGGGTTACGTCCCGTTTAGTACATCGTATTAGATTAGAGTGGATAAAATTAGGGTCTCATTTGTAATAGATTTTAGATCTATTTTTCAATTGTCAAATAATTAAAAATTATTTTAAATATTTAATGAATTTAAGAAAAACCAATTATAGAATAATATGTATTATTTAGCAGCAGATTTTGAGAGCAAAATCTACTTTTAACTTCTCCAATTATTAATAATTAAAATACCAATTTAATATTAATTAATTAAAATGATTATTTTTAATATATATTATGATTTTATTTTGTAATGTTAGAAATTTTGAGATTTAATAGATCTTAATTTTTTTCATTTTAAAATAACTACAATGAATACAATGTCTTAAAATTTTTTTTTGATAATATTACGTCCTGTTGTAAAAGTAAAAATAAATTTTATAATAATACTACTAATAATAATAATAAAATGACATCATTATAATCAATATCTATTTTAGTAAATATATATGCACAACAATGAATCATTTTTGTTTACTTTAACATTTGAAATATACCACAATTTATAACAAAAGTCTACAAAACACTTAACTAATTCTTATCACAATTATTTATTTCTTCGTCACAACAAAACCTGATTCTTTTAAAAAATTACAACAGTACCAAACCAAGCCTAGATAGGATTAGACTATGGTGTACTACGGTGTATTGTTCTAATAAAGCGTTTAGTGTTATCGTATTTTAGAATAATGTACAAGTATTGAAAAATATAAAAAAATTTTTTTTTTTTTATTGCACCATTTTTTGTTTGTAAGTAATTTTTCTCACTCAAAACGTAAAATTTTCTTGTAAATGATTTTTTAACTTTTAAGTGAACTTTTTTACTTATCATGAATTTTTTTAATTATATGTAATCTTTTACATGTATGTAATTTTTTACTTATAAGTATTTATAAGTAAATTTGCTTAATTGTTATCCAACACACTTTTCCCTGTTATTCATCACATGGATTACACAAGTAACAAATAATCCTATCTAAACCTACCTCATTGGACGAGTTAATCTAATATGGTGTGACTACGAGAGAATTAAAAGCATCAACAATAAATATATTAATTCAATTATTAGTATCATATATTAAGTATATGTCAAATTTATCTTTCAACTGAATATATTAGATCATTGCCCATGTTAGAGCATCTTCAACAGTCTTCTATTTTAAATATCCAGCTCACGTAGCAATAAAGTGGAAGGGACAAAACTCAGATAACTATATTTATTGTAAAAGATCGTTTAATTTTAGACATTTTGTTAAACGGCCTTCCACCTATTTTTTCATTAAATTATATACTCTTTCTCATTTATTTATTCTTTCTCTTTCCTCCTTCCACTCCCTCTCTCTTCATTTTTTTCCTCTCTCGCCTTATAGATTTTTTAGAAAGTGTGTAGTATCAAAGATGCGCATATTATCTAAGTGCATTTATTATTGTCATAAGTTAAATAATTTGCTATTAGCTAGTTGATGCAACATTTTAATTACTTTTTTTTTATTCGGCTTTCAATAAGTTAAAAAATACCATGATGGCTCCATTGTTTTCTATTTTAAAATTGATTCTTCGCCAGATAGCCGCCAAAAAGCATAAACTCGAAAATACAATTAATATTTATTTTATTGTCCAATTAAAATTAACATATTCAATACAAATGCTCTAACTCACGAACAAAATATAATCGGAATATTGCCAATACCAAATGCTATATAAATAAAAATTCTCCATACGGTGCAATAGAGTCTCCGAAATCCACCCAACCCAAGAGTACTAGAGTTGTCATTCATTTCCTATGCACTATTAGAAGAATCTCACAAGATATTGAAGTTTGTTTAATTACGAGACAGCTCTAGTAGTGGATTTCAATGGAACCTAGATGGTTTATTTTACATGTGTACATCTCATACACCTGTATTCTACTTAGGGATGGCAAAATAACTCGCAACCCGCCCTGCCAAGCCCCGCCCCGCTGGATAATAGGAGCAGGTTTGGGGCAGAAAATTCTGCCCCGCCGCGGGTCTGGGGATAGCCCTGACCTACCCCTCCAATTTTTTTTTTCTTAAAATAAAATAGAAATTATAGTTTTCATTACAAATAGACTAAAGAAGATTCGAACTCGAGTTGAAACTTGTGAAGTACCAATCTTAACCACTACACCATAATCTCAATCTTATAATTTTTTTTGTTTTGTTTGGTATAAGTATATATAAATTTTTTTTTTTTTAATTATGTTTTCAGTTTATTAAAAAAATAAAAAAAAAATAACCGAAACGGTTGGCGGGTCGGGTAAAAATTTTCGCGAGGCGGGGCGACCCACCCCATTGCCATTCCTAATTCCACTTAGTTCTATCCGTCTTAATAGCTGTCTTCTTCATAACATGCTGAAAAGTGCATCCACACCACACTTTAAGGTGTAAAAGACAACTTTTCTCATCTTCTGACCTTCACTTTGACTAAGTTCAAAGAGGTTCCTCGTGGGCCACTTAGTTTTCTAACCTTTACTGCCTAACTTGATAAGGTAACTAGCACCACTACAAATCACCATCAAAGTCATGAACTTCCAATTAACAACATGACACTACTTATTCAGCACCACACCAAACCACCCGTCACCTCCACAATAGTTCCCCCACCATAAGACCACAACTTTCATCCTCTTAAGCATCACATCTTCATATTCTCCTTGTCACATCATGATTCATGAGTAACGAGATAGAGGGGGTTGAGGTTCTGCACACATTATTATTCTGTGTTGCAGTGCTGGTTTATATGGTTTATCAACACTTTAACCGTGCCTGGCAGCAAATACTGGGATTTACTTTTTCTTAAACCTGAGATCTTACAATGTTAAACACCAATTGAAAAGGAAAACCAAATACCGTTATTTTCCCACAATCAATACAAAATAGAAAATAAGAACCTATAATCATGTGACAATTCCACAGCATGTCAATTAGCTCAACCCAAGTTGGAAGCAAACAACAAAAAGCATGTCGTAGAACCTGTTGTTCAACTATATGAATAGCTGAAAGCCAAATGCAGTAAATTCATACAGGGTGAAAGAAGTACACGGGGTACTTGAAAAATCACATTAGCAGACATATTCTGCAGATATATTGACCTAAATTTGTTATATCATTTTACACAACCAGAAGAAGAGCTTATAATCATCTTTACATCTGCTTCTACTGTCAGGCATATTTACGAAGAAGTGCTGAAAACTCCGACGAAGAAATGATCCCAGCATGGAAGGGGAAGGGAACACTCTATACCTATAGCTGGCCATAACACAAAACTTGTAATTAGCCAGGGTGCATTATATCCATAACTTACCTACTCGTAAATTCTAGCACCAGTCATAAAACCAAAACAACTGAAGTAGGGGAGCCATCTGGGAAGTATTTGAGATGATGTCAGAACATAATAGGTTAGCATTAACACCATGTATCTGCAAAGCATAACATAGCCCATTAGTGTTCATTGACAGATCATTTGGTTGCAAGTAAATTCCTGCACCAACTAAATATCCAAGTCACATTACTTTTCCAAAAGATCCAGGAAAAGATATTTTTTCCTTCAAAGAATTATGTCCATATTTCAAGATTGTGACACAGAATTGTCATTGCTCATCACAAGGGGAAATTGCAGATAATTCAATGATATGACTCTCCAAACCTCAAAAAGCCTTCAGAATAAACAGAACATTGTGCATGCAGGGCTTGTAGAAGATATCAGAAAAAGAACAGTGAAGAACTAATGCAACAACCTCTTGCTTAGGGACGACATATCCACATAAAAGGAGTTCTTTGTAATCAATAAGTTGAAAGAGAGGAGAAACAGAGGAACCAACAAACAGAAGAGGTTATTCGTAAATGAAGCTTCGACAAAAATGGAAATGCTCCTCGCTTAATATGAACCAAAAAGAAGAGTGCACAGCTTTATACAAATCAGGTGAGGCGCTCCTTAAGACGGGCCTTTTCATTTTGCACATTTAAGGCATAAAACAATTGATGAAAGAGTTTCTCCAACCTTGTCTATTGATAGTATCGGCGCATGTGCTCAGCATTCCAAGGATGAGGCTGCTGCTTAGCATCCAAGTCCTCGATATAATATGTGTCGAGGCGCACTTCTTTGTTGATTCGATAAGGTCCTTCCCAATTGGGCCCAAGTGTCCCAACCCTGGGCTCTTTAGAGGATAGGAAGACTCTCTTTAGGACCAGGTCGCCAAGGTGGAAGGATTTCTTCTTCACTTTCTTGTTGAAATATCAAGCCATCTTCCCCTGGTAAGAGGCTAGTTTGGTTTGAAAGTTATCCCTCCGTTCTCCCAGGAAGTCCAGGCTAGCTCTCATGAGATCATCGTTGTTGCCCTTACTGAAGAATAAGTGTTGAGGCGAGGGAATGCCAACTTCCACTGGACTCATAGCCTTGAACCCATACGCCATAGAAAAGGAGTTTCTCCAGTCGGTGTCCTTGCGATGGTTCGGATTGCCCAAAGTACATGTGGGAGCTCATCGACCCAAGCCCATTTTGATGCATCAAGTTTCCGCTTAAGAGTATACTTGATTGTTTTGTTAACAGCCTCCACTTGGCCATTAGTCTGCAGGTAGTGGGGGCTAGAAAAGTGCTTCGTGATACCTAGCTCTTCGCATAGGACCCTTATCTTCTTGTTGTCAAATTGTCTCTCATTGTCAGACACTAAGGAATGGGAAATTCTAAACCTGCAAATGATGTTTTTCTATATGAATTTAGAGGTGTTAGCCTCAGTAATCTTCATCACTGGTTCCGCCTCAACCCACATTGTGAAGTAGTCAACTACGACCCTAGGCATAGGGCCTATGAAATCTATCCCCCATTGGCGAATGGACAAGGGCTAGACACCATGGTAAGTTCTTGGTGGGGCTGTCGTAGGATTGTGGCGAAGCGTTGACATTTGTCGCATTCTTGCACGTGGAGTAGGGAATCTTTCTTTAAAGAATGCCAGAAGTAGCCCTGCTTGAGGATTTTTTGGGCTAGGGCTAATCCTCCAGTGTGGTTGCCACATATTTTCTCGTGGACCTCTCTGAAGATGTAATTTGCCCCATTGCTACCCACGCACCTAAAGAGAGGCATGGAATAGCCTCGTTTGTAAAGGACGTCGTCAGACAGCAAGAAGTGCGCTGTCCTCCTTCTCAACTTTATAGCATCCTCTTTATCGGTAGGGAGGGTTTGGTCCTTCAAGAATGCGAAGATTGGATCCATCCAAGTGGAAGTCTATTCAATCCACATTACCTCCGTGACAGCCTCTATGGATGGCTTACCGAGGTGTTCAATGGAAACCAGCTTGAGGAACTCTAAGTCATTGCTGCTTGCCAGCTTCGACAGTGTGTCAGCGTTGGCATTATTAGCCCTAGGTACTTGGATCAGTTCGAACCTTTCGAAGTACGGGATAAGATCCCTCACCAACTTGAGATAGTAAGCCATTCCTCTTTCCCTAGCGGCGAAGCTCCCTTTTACCTGGCTTACAACCAGTTGGGAATTGCTTGCGACCGAAAGCTTCTGCACCTTCATTTCCTTGGCGATGCGTATTCCACCTAGCAGGGCCACATACTTTGCGACGTTGTTCGAGGCTTTGAAGCCATACCTAATTGCACAATTCAGCTTATGGCCCTCAGGGCTGGTAAGGACAACCTCGGTGCTTGAACCCGTGTCTCCCGAGGATCCGTCGACGAAGAGACACCATGTAGATGGCTCGGTAGGTGCCATTAGGGCGTCTACTTCGGGAGTGTTGGCAAACTCGGACACAAAATCGACGAGGGCTTGCCCCTTGATGGTTGCCCTGGGTTTGAAGACAATGTCAAACTGGCTAAGTTTGACAACCTATTTCAACAGCCTCCCCGAAGCATCGGGCTTTTGTATTACCTGTCTCAGGAGAGAAAGCTGGTAAGAACATGGATGCTGTGGGCCAAGAAGTAGGGCCTCAATTTTCTAAAGGCGATGATGAGCAACAATGCTAGCTTCTCTATATCAGGGTAGAGTGTCTCTACTTTTAGGAGGGCCTTGCTTACTTAGTAAACAGGCAGTTGGTGCTCCTCTTTTCGGATCAGAACCGAGCTTACTGACTCAGAAGATACAGCTAAATAGAGCAATAAAGCCTCTCCTAACTTAGATTTTGATAGCAGAGAAACATGTCCAAGGTGTTTCTTTACGGCTAGGAATGCGGCTTTGCATTCCGCTGTCCATTTGAACTTGTTGCATCATTTCAAGATTTTGAAGAAGGGGATGCACTTGCCCGTAGCTCTCGAGATAAACTTGTTGAGGGCTACTATTCTCCCGGTAAGGCATTGCACATCATTTAGCGTCCTGGGGGACTTCATTTCGATCAATACTTTAATCTTATCCGAGTTGGCCTCGATGCCTATTTGGTTTACCATATAGCATAAGAACTTTCCAGAGGTAACACCGAAGATGCACTTCAGGAGATTAAACATCATCTTGTGAGCTCTGAGGATCTGAAAAGTCTTTCCCAGGTACAACACATGGTCTTCGGCTTTCAAGATTTTAACCAGCATGTCATCTATGTAGACTTCCATGGTGGAACTAGTCGGCAAACATCTTGTTGACAAGCCTCTGGTATGTTACCCCGGTGTTTTTCAACCCGAATGGCATGACCTTGTAGCATCAGAGGCCTTTGTCCGTCACAAATGATGTGTGCTCTTCGTCTGGTGGGTACATGGGGATTTGGTTATAACCTGAGTAGGCATCCATGAAACTCAAGAGCTCATGTCCTGAAGTGGCGTTTAATAGCTGGTCAATTCGAGGCAAGGAGAAGCTATCCTTAGGACATGCCTGGTTGAGGTTGGAAAAATTTATACAAATTCTCATCTTCCTACCTAGTTTTCTCAATTGAACTGGATTGGAGACCCACTTAGAATAACAGGCGCAGGCCTCTTAGATAAAGTTACTCTGCAGAAGCTTTCCAACATCCTCTTTCAAGGCTTCGTACTTTTTCGAATTCAAGGGCCTCATCTTCTGCCGATGCGATAGGAATTTAGGATTGACACTGAGCCGGTGACAACTTACTGTCAGGTCGATCCCTACCATGTCCTCGTGTTTCCATGCGAAAACATCAAGGTTGTGGTGAATGAACTTTTTCAGAGCCTTCTTGGACTTTTCGATGAGGTCCTTCCCTACCTGGAGCCTCCGCGTTGGATCGGCATGGTCTGCCGAGAAGCTTTCCTGCTCCTCGACTGATGAGGCCTGGGAGTCATCTTCCGTGACCCTAGGGTCGATGTCCTCTGGGGAGGTTGCTTCTTCCATTGTGACATCCTCTAGTGCCTCTTCCGAGGCTTCTGCTATCTCCACATCTAAGAATTTCATGTTAACTTCTTTCTTTTCTGCCTTCGCAAGGCATTCCTATAGCATTTTCTAGCCTTCAGCTGGTTGCCTTTCACCGTCGCTATGCCCACCTCAATGGAGAACTTCATGCAGAGGTGGTGATTAGATGTGATGGCCTAAAGTTCCTCCAAGGCTGGTCGACCTAAAACACCATGGTAGGTTGACCTTCTATCCACCACCAGGTACTCCATGAAGATGTGGGCGGCCAGAGGCTCTTCTCTCATTGTAACGGCCAAGTGCACTACCCCTTTCGGGGTGATGCAATCACCCGTAAAGCCGTAAAGAGGCTTTGGAGAAGGGGTCAGTGGGGTTTCTATGTTCATCTGCTCATAGGTGCTCAAGAAAATAATATTCACTGAGCTACCATTGTCTACGATCATCTTCCCCAATCCGTTCCTTGCCACTACTACCCTTACTACTAGGGCATCGCAGTGGGGATAGTGGACATATTTCACGTCTTCCTCTGTGAATGTGATGGGGTTTACCTTCTTTGAACCAGAGAAGCGACTGTTTATGAGCCAGTTGGTCATCAGTTTTTCTTTGACCTCTTTTGCATAACTTCTTTGAGCATTCTGCATCTGGCCTCCTAGGTAGGGCCCCCCATAGATGGTGTCAATTTCTCGAATGAGGGCCTTTTCAAGACCCTTGATTAGACGCTGCTTTGAGCCTCTTTCAATTCGGGGGCACCTCCCTGGGCTCCTGGAATTACGCCGATTTTGTTCATGGCCTATTGGCCTCCTATCCCCCTGCTGGGGTCATCTGTTGTGGAATGGAGACTAACAGCCCCTTATCGAGAGTCGCTCTCCACGCTTTTGGTCCGACCCGCATCTAGGGCCGATGTTCACTCTTCTTCTTATTGCCAAGTTTTCCACCTCTCAACACTCTTTCGTGCTATGGCCATAGCTCCGATGGACCCGGAAGTAGCTAGCAGGTACCTCCTGATGGGGAAGGGGTATTGGTGGCGCGCTGGTCCCACTTAGTAATATGTCGAATGGGGTATACCGTAATTATAGAGTCCGACGGTGGAGTCTGAAGCTCCTGGGGTTGTGTAAGGAAGAAGTAGGCCCTCTTGGCCACGTAGCTCATCCCAACATTTGGATCTGATGGATAGTCCCTCTGATGCTGAGTTTGTTGGTGGAGGGGCCTGCTTTGGCCTTGGCCATATCCAGCTCTTGGCACTAGGCTGGCAACCACTCCACCACGATTCCTGTGGAGGATCATGTTCTCATAAGTGATCTCATTGGTGATCATTTCCACCAATTGGTCGAAGGTGGCTGGATTTTTGTTGCAGACATCCCTCCAGAACGGGAGGTTCATGTCCAACCCTCCCTTTAAAGCAGAAAGGGATTCGGCATCAGATATTCTCTCGCAGAAGAGCATCTCTTCATTGAAGCGGCATAAGTATATCTGTAGTAGCTCGAATTTGGCTTGCCTAACGTCATGAAGGCGTTGTACTGGGGCTGAAGCAGGCTTTCCCGACGAGAAGTAATTGATGAACATTTTCTTCAATTCTGGCCAACTGGAGATGCCACCTGCGACGAGCTTGTTATACCACATCTTTGCTTCCCTAAACAGGGTAAAGTGGAAAGCTCTACACTTCTAGGCTGGGGTAGCTCCTCAAATACTCATTTTCGTCTTGTAGGTGTTTACGTAGTCTAAAGGGTCCCCCTTGCCCATGTATGGGGCAATCTTTGGTACGCAGAATTCATGGAAAATGGACGCGTTCCTAATTCTTACTAAGAACAGTAGATTCTCGTCGTCGTCATCCATCTCGAATGACCTCGTCGGCCTTGGGTCCTCTCCCCCAACGTTTATTTCTGGTGGGTTCTGGGAGAGGCGTTTAACCTGTGGTTCACTCTTATAGTACCTGGGTTCCTCGTACTAAGGCTGACGGAGCGGATATAGCTAGAAGTCGGATTCACCCCTAGTTGCTGCATTCTTCGCTCTCCTCTCTCGCCTATTTCTAGGTGGACTCTGAGGCTGCTCCCTTATCGGGGGCTTTCTCGGGGCCCATTCTCAGGTCCACACCCTCCTAGTCTTTCAAAAACGTTGACAAACATTGTAGGTTAAGGCCTTCCTTCATCTCCAGTAGGGGAGTGGGCTCCTTCTCTGTATGTCTTGGTGTGTAAAGTCTCTTCCTTTGCTTGAGGATCAAGAGAGCGGCCGCTATTTACCTCTGGTTTCTCACTGGAACATCCTGGTCGGATTCATGGGGCCGGTGGCCCTGTATATTCATCCGCTGGATGTAACCCTGCACCTGGGCGTGGTGTTGGGCCAGCTGCCTCACGCTCGCGGCCATGGTTCTCATTTCCCTCTCGAGGTTGGTGAGAGCCCTCCTCGGACATCTTCTTCGTGGGGCTCCATCATCCCTCGCCGCTGCTGTGGCATTATCATCTATGACAGGTCTGGCTCTTCTTGGGTTCTCGTCTTTGTTGCTTCCAGACATTCTTCTCTTTAGTGGATTGGTGGATCCCTTGTTCAGGAAGACTCTTTTTTCAAGGAGGCTTATGCTTTTAATCACGTTTCACTCGTGGTTTGAATGTGTGGTTCCCACATACGGCGCCATGTTGGGTACCTCGACATTTGTCAAACAAGCTCTAATATCTTTGTAAATCTTAAGATGCCCTCTGGGCACAAAGTACTTATAAGTACCTTCGTTTTAAACAATCCGAGAAGGATCCTACAGGAAACCGCGGGTCCAAAAGAAAAGGCCTAGATGCTAAACTTCTTCGTTAACATGTTTGGTAGACAATTGTGGAGAAATTGATAAAATTTTAGCTTCTTTTCTTTTTGGATATTGTCCACTGTCCTCCAGTCTACCTTACCATACATGATATGTCAACTAATATTACTAGGATTGTAACAAAATGAGAAAAAAACATACCCAACTATAGTTTCCAACGAGAAATTCTACAACCGTGGACTTATGCCTTGTCACAAGCTCCTGATAAAAAGTGCATAAACTATAAATATTTAAACATGATATTCTAAGAATACACGTGAAAAGAAAGCGAGAAAGAAACATGTTTCCCTGTAATGAGACATAATGAGTCCATGGTATTTTATGAAGATATTGACCTCGATAATAATATGAAAGATTGCCATTTCAGTAATACATGAAAACAGACATCCAATCATATATGTGATATGGATTCACAGTAGTTTGATTAAAGAATCAGAACAAAACAAACACACTTTAGCGCTGTGATTGATCACCAATGAAAGGCTTTCAAACAGGCACAGGTTTTACCAAAATGAAAGTAAAACCTTGACGGTAGATAAATAAAGAGAGAGAGAGAGACCTTAAAGGTTGCTGCAGCATCCGAAGCAACATCAAAATTTGGAATACTTCCATAATATTTGAAATTTCAAAAAGAGAAAAAGATAAAAGGAGAATGAAATAACTTGTTGCAGACATAAAAAGGTAGCTATCAAAAAAATTCCAAATGGAGGTTCTTACCGAGCAACAATCTGATGTCGTATACATTCCTCCATAATGCAAAGCAATGACTGGATCCTCGTACTTGCAACAAAATGAGGATAAAACAAATGATATATGCCTGCATGTGTGTACAAAAACTACAAGTTTCATTGCCAAGAACTATTTAAAAGTAATTTAAGAATGAATCGAAAAATTTGACCTTTTAGTAATCGTGTTCTTACAGAAGAACTATCACATAACTCCTTGTAACTCAACGACCCATATTCAATTTCTTGGATGAATATGATAGTAGGGTCAGGTCCGGGTCAGGATATCCACTTGCCTCCGAACTGGATGTGAAGGTCTCCTCTCATCTTATATACAGACACCGAGCGTGTGTCAGTACTGGAATGGAATGAAATGGACACTACAATAAAAAAGACTTCTTTTTTTCTTATTATTGTTTATTATTGTTCCGTCTATCTTATTAAACAAGCAACCATAGTTTAAGTTTCCACATTCAAGCTCAAAGATTTGAGACCATCTCTTCCTACCGTCACCAGTAAAACAGCAATCCTCTAAGATTTCGAAATATGCATTAAGCATTAGAAAATAACTTCAAATTCATTGCATATATTAGATTAAGAACAAGCAAACATGGCATTCTATAAGTAAATCACAGTGGCAGCTCACCCAGGTATTAACTGATCCATAAGATCTAAATTGGCTTCCAAGTATTCAGAAGCAATCAGGCGTGAATTAACCAGTTGGCTTTGCAAATTTGCAACAACTTGGGTGGCATCCTTACGAGCCTACGAAGAAAATGTTGCATCTATGATGAGCAATAAGGGACGGATACGGCGCTGATTGTCTCCGAATATGCTGAGGGACAAGTTTTTTGTGGCAGAAAAGGTATATTAACGATATTTCTTGCTTACCTCGAAGTTCAATTTAGGGAGACACAGAATGAGAAGGAGCAATGTGTCATCTTTGAAGAACTCTTGAGTCAGTTGCACACAGGCTTCTCGAACAGGTTGAGATTCACCATTACCATAAAGAATCGACTTCATTTTAGCAATGAGGGCATCTAATTCTTCCACCTAAATCAAACAGATACAAGCAATGTATATAGATGAATCTTATTAATGAATGCAAAGATCCCTGAGCTAACCAAAAACAAAAAAAGAAGGATAACTATAAAACATTTACGTATTTGTATTTGTGGGTAGGCAGGTGGTGTGTCGAACCACCTCTTCTATACAAATTTTGATAATGTCATAAAACATATATCTGATCGGGCACGTTGAAGACACAATTTTAACTTATGGGTGGCGGAACTCAAAGTATATGCTTGCTCCGGTTATTTTGTTGTATTGCTTTTAGATTAGATGGTTCAATATGAATGTGAGCGCGAGTGCATTTTAATCGAAAATTCATTCTCCTATTCACTCCTTGTCCAACATTTACAATTCCAAACACATTTTTAGCTAATTTTCCAAATACAGAAAAAGATGAAGATAGGGAAAGAAAAGACAAATGCACCCTGCATGTTATAAGCAAAACAGCCTACAAAATTCAAAAGGAAAAAACAACTGAAACAGAAAAAGCTAAAAGAAAATATAAGTATTAAAAAATATATTAATAAAAACCTTGTCAAAACGCTTGTGTGTATCGCCACCCAAATGGAGACACAAAAGGGAGGCCCTGCCCTGGTTTGTCTCACGATGTCTACAGGAAGCCGATGTTTCTTCGATTTGGACAGATGTTTCATGGAACTGCTGCACAAACCCTTTGCAACAAATTTCTTGAAGTTTAAAGATGAACCCGATCTCTTCAAACTCTTCTCCATCACATTATTCTTCTTCTCTCCTCCTTCAATCTTTTCCACTTCTTTCCCCGAAATCGAATCCGGGGATACAGATTCAGCCAGCATATTCAAAAAATTTCTTAATAATTATTGAAATTATCAACGTTGATTAGCGATTTTATTTTCTTATTCCGCAACCATACTTATCGCACAACTAAAAGTGGATTTAGATTCCCCAGCTCCATATAATTAAATTAATCTTAATCGAATCGATTAAACTTTTAAAATTTAGTTCTCTAAACTAATTAAAATATTAACTAAAAATAATTAAATAATTATAATTTAAACAAATAAAAGATTAAATTTATGTCAAATTACATTGAAGAAAAAAAAGCGTACTAAGATCTCAAATCCAATTACCAATCCTCTTTAATTTGAACTATTGAATTTAATAACACAAATTAATTATAAAGATCGATATTCCTAATTTGTTTAACAATCTCTATCAAATATAATTAAACATATCCTTATATGTGACCCGACTGTATTTTTATAACAGATGCGAACATACAAAAAAAGCATTAAGATCTGTGAATACTTAAAAATCACGTAAAGTATAGCGGTATATCTCTATCATCTATCAGACTCAACGACAAATGATACAATGTTTAACTTATTTTCAATCTCTCGAATGTAAAACAAGCCACAAAAATCATACAAGCATTGCACATATAATTGTAAATGAAGAAAAATCAATATCAATTGTTCAAAATTAAAAACGTGTTTGCATATAAAAAACTCGTTTTAAATAATTAAAGTTTCATGATACAAGTTTTATCAAAATCCTAGAACAGTATAAATCTAGCATATCATACTAAGAAAAAAAAAAGAAAATATAAAAGTCATCACCCGAATAGAATGAAAACTTGAAAGTGTCGATCTTCATCTTCGTTCAATTTTCATCTCTTGTTTCTCCTCTTAATTTCTCCCAATAATTCGGTTCCCAAATTATGAGTTAAGAACTCATATGTATAATTCCATAATAGTAACCAAAGATATCCTAAAAAATTATTAAAATCGCGTGTCAAAAGGTTTCCTAATTGGAGTCGAACTCAAAAAGGCAACAAAATCCAATTTTTTAAGAAAATACATTCGGCGATCGCCATCTTCATTCTGCTATCAATGATCTTTGGATTTTTGTTGGTATGACCTCTTAAATACAGTCCATCACCCCTAATAAGGTAAGACGGAATAAGCACTTTCGCCCAGGCTTCGTTTTTGCTTTCTGATGTTGTTCTATGAAGCTGGGCGTTCGCCCATCTTTAGAATTTCTACTCTGCGGCTGTTTTTTAAATAGTCATAACTTCTTGTATAAAACTCTAAATTGAAATTTGTAATAAGTGTTGGACTCGTAATTCAATTATCTTTTCAATTGTATATCATTTGCCTTGTAGAGATTTTAATACCAAAATTTGTGCTCGAATTTCCCCACATGCTTCGATAGGTAGTTTATCAATTCGATTTTTTGACTTTTATGTATTTGATCATTTGCTTCAACTCTTCAATGTCACTCCAACACACCTTAAACTTATTGATTTTATCTTCTTCCTCATCCTCCAATGTTTGGCTCTTGATATTCATTTCAAAAACTCGATTTCTTCTCATTTACTCGTCGATTTCACTAAATTGTTGCTCTTTCCGTTCATTTTTCTTCAATTGCTTATAAACGAGTCCAAAACAGAAATAGAAAGAATAATACACTAAATTAAGTATAAAATCAATAAAATAACAAGATAGAAGCTTAGTTTTAAAGCCCGAATAAGTGCACAAAATACACTTATAAAAAGCCAAAAGGGAATGAAATTGAAGAATTTTGGGAAGGTATAATGAGAATTGGATTTGCCATTAATGTTTATTTTTTCTGGGTTGTTGTTTATGAAAATATAAGGAGAGGGTTATGTGTTGATTTTAATTCTGCAAGTGGACGGATCGTTAACAAGTAATTTAATGAAAAGTAGAGTGTCGAACCCACGAGAACTGAATTTTCTACGTCTTATACTTTAATTAATAATAATTCTAATTCAAGAAAAACACAATTAGTTATTAAAATTCAATTCTAACTAAATCTAATTATCTACTAAAATAAGTAATTAGAATTATACACAACTTAGAATTAATCAAATCATAAAAGGTATTAGAACCCTGAATCCACTATTGTTAATCTACTTTAACCCCTCAATTGCTTGTTTATACTCAATTCTTGATATGTGTTGACAATCGGTATTCCTTATATGTTAAATTGCTCTCTCGATACAAATTAAACTAATTCACATATGTGATTCAACTATATCTCTATGAAGGATTCAAACAGATAAAGAATGCAACACAAAATTAGAAAAACCACCAAAAGATTGCACCAAGCATAAAAATATATCTCTATATCCTATTGAACTTAATGTCGTTTGTTATTTGAACTAGACACATGTAGCACCTCCCAAGAACTATCTTAAAATTGGCCAAATTTTAGAATAACATTAATTCAATAACAAACAATTAATAAAATTAAGAATTTAGATGCCTAGGTTAAAAATCAATTATCCAATTTTAATCAATAGACCCTCTCGATGGTCAATCGATTTTATACTTATATGTGAACCTAATTATTTCTAATTAAATTTCAAACACGTAAGCATGCATTAATTCACAAAGATCATCACATAACGATTTCATAGAGCATAATGATATAGACCATCAATTATAGGACTCTATGTTGTTTATTACCATGTGCTAATTTATATTGAATCTCTCAAAAGCAATATAAATCACAAACACGTTTTAATAGTGATCAAGTATCAAAACGAAATTAATGAATAATAAACAATTAACTCAAAAGCAAGAATAAAAACGAGCAATTTATTAAATTTAAGAGTTAACAATGTTTCATCAAAATTTTAGCTATAAGAGTTTAGCTTACCATGTTTTAATTACGAAAATACAATATAAAAAGTGAATATATAACCCAGATAATTTAGAATATAAGTTGATACAACCCTTAATCTTGAATCTCTTCAACGATCTTAGACAGCCCGTCTTCTTCTTCAAAATCATCTAAAGTTCGAATGATTTCTTATAATTTTTCTTTCAAGAATTTGATGTGGAGTTCCTCCAAAGATTTGTGTTATGTTATGATATGGAACTCTCCATTTTCTTCCCTAATAATGTGTATTTATAGAGCCAACAATTACCCTAAATCCGTGCCTCAATTTGTGTCCAAAAAAAGCCCAAACACGTAAAAGAAAAACAATCTACTGGGCTAAAAAGCTTGAAAAACCCATGCAATCACATGGAAGGAGAAATTGGACATCTGCTTATAATTTCAATAGCCCGCGATCGCAATGGATCGCAGGGGCTAAATTCATCATCATTTTGCATCTTAGTCTTCATTTATTTGCACGGTAAGCTCCTGAACTTTACATCATTGTCAATTGAGTCCTTCAAAATAAACTTTTATTTTAATTATGACCTCATATATTTGCATTCTAGATCCTTAAATTTTTAGACATTCGCAAGTTGGTCCCCATACTTATAATTTTCTTTCAATTTAGTCATTTTCACCAATTTTACTTCAAACACTACCAAACTTAGGTTTTGACCTACAATAACAAAATAAACACATAATTAAATAAAATTACATTCAAATGTACTCACAAAGGCCCATTTTAACGGTCTAAATAAGAGTAAAATCATAATTATCACCTCTCTAACAAAATTGAGCACGTGTTAGGTATTTAATGGTAAAAATAAATTCAACTCACACGTAAAGAGGCGTGTCAAAGACAAATTAAATAACACCTCTAACCATGGTTAAACTTTAAGATAAGATGTTAACAAGCTTCCGGACTAATTCCATTGACATAGGAAACGTCCAAATGTAAGTAAGAGCCAATGTAATCTGGAAGTTTCGAGTAAATGTTCTCGTACACACAAAATAATTGCACCAACAAAATTTACAACATGAACAAGAGATATCATTCAATGTAAAGAATAAATTGCATCCATGTTCTCATTAGCTTACTGCCAATCTCCTCTGCGATTATCCCATACAACAAATACAGTGGAAAGAATAGAGGTACTTACAAATCCGACCCAGAAAATCATGGCCGAAGTGTCCGATGCTCGACTCCAGAATGTCCAATGACGTCAATTACAGCTATGCAAACGAGAAAAGACAAGGTAGTAGAGGTTGTCTCAGCAAAGCAAAAGGGTTGCAAGGACGGCAATGCTACTTAGGATCATGTTTGCAACAATTGTAGGCTGTCCATTTCGTGGGGTGGGACCTGGTGCTGTAGAGCCATTGCCAGTGTTTGTGGTTGGGGGCTTCTCCATGACGGGGGGTAGAGGTGGTTCAACCACGTCATTCTCTGACAGGATCGGGCTTGGAGCCAAAGCTGGAGGATTTGTCACAAGTGATATAAGGCGGCCAGGTTGCACGGGGCTCATGTATATTGGTATGTCTTTATACCCTAAACATCGGTTCCCTAGGATGGTACAAAACAGCAAATACTATAAGCACGAGAAGTGTTGAGAGAGGTTTAATGACGCCCAATTAGGAGGAGCCAATCCAATAATAGGTACGAACAAAATTTATTTAGATAAAGAATTTGTTCGCATAAGACATATGTTGCAACAATCAAGTGTAGATCTAAAAAACAAAGACAATAATTGTCTTATATTAGGTGTATTTTTCCAGTAAAGAATTAATTACAAATTAATGTGATGTCCTGACTCTTGATAAATCAGGTTTAAAAAAATGTATATTCATAATTCACTTCAACTCTAACGTGCAAGGAATAACTTTTCGGCTAAGAAACAAGAAAACAACATGTCTCTGTCTATGTTCTCGTGAAATGAAGTCGGCTATAAGTTGATCAGAGATGTGAATGGATGCAGGCTAAGCTCGGGCCTAAGAGAGCGAACAGAGGTGAATTTAAGGTGACATCAACTACATTGAGTAAGAATTGAAATGGATGCTATATCACTGAATAGATATGGCTTACTTAAGCCTACTATTTCCAGAATCCTAAGAGAACAGACTGCACAAATGAAAAAGGAAATAAATAAACACATTTACTAAAAAACTTACTTTTGTATTTAGCTGCTGTTGCAGGAAAGTTCGTTATGACACCATTAATTCCCATACCAAAAAAATGTGTGTTGATCTCCACATATGCGTTCGAGAAGAAATCCCAGGGTTGAGATACAAACTCATTTCTGAATAATTGCACGTAAACAGGGAATCCAAAGGCCTGCAGCTTTGGGACCACTTTCGTTTGCGTAGTGACAAACGACTCAACGGTAGGAAATACGGATTTTTTTGTGATGACTACAGAACTGGCGAAATTTTTTATCCCCGAAATTGTTGAGTTCATAATGTCACTGATATTCTCATCGACCATGTAAACAAGCTCATAATTGCTGCTACTCTTGAACTTTTTCAAAACAGCACTATCACTAGATTTTATCATAATTTTCTTAGCCGTCTGATTATTGTAACCAGCTTTGCTCAAAGCATCCAAAACTGCATCTGTTACACCTAGTCCCTGTTTCTCGGCTAGGTAAGCAGCATTCTGTAAAACAGGACCCAGAATGAGATGTGGTGATTCAAACCCATCAACAGTTGAAGCAAAACTTATGTGATAAGTGCGTTTTGTGCACTTATTTTGGCCTTTGAATTATTCATTTATGCCGTCATATAGTTGATTTTCTAGTTAATCTAGTTTATTATTGTTCTATTTCAGTTTTGGACTTGTTTGTGAAGAAGTAGAGAAGATTGGACGAAAAGAGCATTAAATTAGAAGATATTTCAAAAGTATGCGGACTCAAGTGCACTTAATTGAAAGTTGAAGGACCAAATTGGAGGTTGTGGAGAGTTGGAGGACTAAAATAACAAAGATCTAAAGTGGAAGGACCAAATAGAATGATGTTGAAACAATAAGGACCAAGGCGCAAGATCTCTTAAAAGTCAAGCTGGGCGATCGCCCAACAGCCGAAACCAATTACAGGGACCAATTTGCTACACGACCCAGGCAAAATTTTCTGCGTTTTATTTTATTTTCTTTTTTTAGTCCTAATTTCTTTAGGTAACTTTTGGCCCACGAATTTTATAATCTTTTGGGATATTTTGGGGCACAATTAGGGTAGTATAAATATGAGTTATATTCTCATATCAAGTGGGGACTTTGGGGAGCCGAATCAAGAGAAGACGGAAGAAAACAAGAGAAGACAACTCCTTGGCCATCAAGAGTTCTTCGAAGATTTCTTCTCATTAAATCCATGCCGAGTTCTATCAATTCTTGTCTTTTTAGTTTAATTATGTTCTTCTAATTTTCTTTAGTCAAGGTAGACGATAAAACCTTGTTTTAATTAAGTGATTATTTTGTTATTCGTTTAATTCATTTTTAGAGCTTTAACGTTCATGGTTCATTCTTGATCATATTAATTAGATAAAATTTCTTTCATCTTAAATATTATGTATTTCTGATAGTTAGATATTGATTTAATTAATTCATGTTTGGCGCTTAAACATGTCTATTAATTTCTTTTGATTCTCCGTGATCTTTTTATCAATTTGGGATATATAGAATGCTTAGGAGAATTTTGATTCTTTGTTTTCTTTCAATGAAACTTGATATAGGGAACGCTTAAGTAATTTATGTTTGAAGCTTAAGGGGAGTCTATATTTGATTTTCTTCTTTTGGACTTAAATGATAAATCTTTCAAGACGACAATAGATTGATTTCGTGTAGTCGTTGTTTTTGAGAATTAATCAATAACTGGATAATTGCTAAGTTAAACAATGGTGGATTCCGAAACCTTGGTATTTTAAACTTATTGATTCTTCAATTCATCTTTTTAGCATCTTTAATTATTTTTTAAATTAAACTCTTTCAACCAAACTCTTTTTGACTCAACTAGCTTAGACTAACATTTAATTAGGATTAAATTAAACTTTCACCATTGCAGTCTCTGTGGAATCGACCTCGTTACTATTTTTCTATATTTCAATAGATTCGTACACTGGCGAGTTAATTAAAATTTGATATCAATATGCAGGAAGAATAGAATGTCTGAGGCAGACCGGTCATATGGCGAGACCCCGCGTTCGTCCGTGCTGGAATTTCGCGATCCAAAGGTTTTTTTTTTTTAGAAATTGTAGTTCGGCCCAATTATATTTGTAGTTTGGTCTTTTGAGGGTCTTGAACTATGAGATTTTGGAGGGGGGAAGCCGCGAACCAGTTCTTTGAGGGTCTTGAACTATGGGATTTGGGAGGAAAGAACTGGTGGATAATTTAATTGTAGAAGGAGAACTCGGAAAAATATGAGCATAGTGCTAGAAAGGAACTTGATAGGTTTGGAAAATTCTGATCTTCCATTCAATATTGCCCCATTTTAACAACCAGACAAAACCCATCTGTTTCTTTACCAAGGTGAAACCTTTTTTATATTCCTTACAACTTGCAAGAGGGGTTTGAGAGTTGGACGTGGGCAGGTGTTCGGTGGTGGTGGAGATGGGGAGGGTAGGGTTGGGTTGGGGGGCTGACAGGAAGGGTTGGGAATTTGGAAAAGATGAGTACAGATTTTTTCTGCTCTGATTAGTCTTTTTCTATGTTATTTTCCTTCTTTTTGTTTATTTTTAAGTTAAGGACAATTTTAATTTTTATGCCTACTTAACACCCATATTGGACAGAATCACAGAAACCGTCACTACGATACGGGAGCTGCCAAACTAAAGGAATATTTTACAAAGCTAGGAATAGGGATGCCAAGAAACAAAGACTGGGTGTAGGAGTGCAAAATGGGGGTAAAGGTTAGGGACGGAGATAACAATTTAGCCTAAGTTACACGTGAGCATTTATCTCCAAACTTTCAACAGAAATTTACGTACTTCTAGAATTAAGAGATTAGGTGGTAAAAAAGAATAACTTGGTTGTTTACACAGAGCGGGGGATATTCAAAAAAATAGAAAATGAGACGATCTTGAAATGGTTTCAGACTATGCGACCTCAGAGAATGCAGTTATCTAGTCTCACAAATTGAAATTGGAATTGTACTAAACACTTTTTAGCATTATTACGGCTTGTATTGAATTATATTTCACTGTTATATGATTTTCTTGTTGCTTGATAAGTTACGTATTTATTAAAAATATTTTCACATTATTTTTTCATGAGCATCGGCCGTTGAAGACTGGTCAACGGTCAATATTTGAAAGTTGACCAGTCAACGTCCGCCCTAACTGAACTTCAACCCTAGATCCGTCACTGTGTCCGATCATGGTTTGAAGACTGGTAAATCGTATTAGAACATATACTGGCATTTACAATGCAAGAGCAAGACGTAGATTTAGGTTTTGATTTGAATTGACCCGCCTTCTTGGCAATCCTTGGCCAAGGAGCATGGTCTTACACAAGATGTGTGGAGCGTGCTGCTCTTACTTGACTTAGTATTGCGTAATGAACCATTACAAGAAACAGTTAAAATGTCAGCATATTATTTATTCTAAAACAAACTTATTTACTTTAAATAAAACCTTTTAAGCTTAGCCAATCATACAGTATCACGCAATGAACCATTACAAGAAACAGTGAAGTCAACATATTATTTATTCTAAAACTGATTTACTTTAATAAAATAAAATTTAACCTTAGCCAAGCATGCTCTCAGTATCGCGCAATGAACCCTTACAAGAAACAATGAACAAGTTATTTCAGCATATACTATAGGTCTACACCATAGTGTGCAAGCTAACAGGGAGATACTAAAGCAACTGGCTAATGGGAGGACAAACAGGATTAGATGCAATTATTATGCTTCTGAATGACACTCTTCTCCCCAACGAGAACAACAGAGCAGAGACTGACATTATGATAGTCTTTATTATTTATTCTATCATCAGTTTTCTACATAGATAATAGCGCTCATATTGTGGCAGGAAATTCAGGGAACCAAATGGTAGTAAATTCTGGATTGTAAAATGAATAAAAGACTATAAAATTATGCTTTCTTATTTTCTTACAGATAGACTTCTCTCTAACCATCCATTCATCGTGCTTAAAAATTAGAGTCACAAAACTTCTTTTATTGGAAGTTGAATTAAAAATTTACAAGATCATATTCCATCCTGTTAATTAGTTAAAAAGTTTCACCTAGTGATCAAATCATAGGGCAGGGAGCGCTTCTGCACAAAAATTAATGTTTGATGGACATGCACATGCATTATTTACAAGATTTTGTTTTTAAATTAAGAATCCAGACCACTTGCATTGTGTGTAAACTCACCTCTATACTGATTAAGACACCAGAGACCGAAGATGCATTACTTGCAATGGCCAAAAAATCAGACAACTGCATAAAGTTCCCATCATTTCTGGCTTTTGTATTTCGAAACAACAAATAATTTGCATATGGATTGAATATTGCAGCTGCAATATAAAAAAAAAATATATTACTACAATTTAAATAACTATTCTTCAAATGCAGCTAAATTTTTGGAATGAAAAATGCACCAGGATAAGCTAGAGAAGACATCAAGTTAGATAGCGAGTAAACAAATCTGAAATAAGTAAGAGAAGAAAAATGCAAATTTGAGGAGGCAATAGTGTTGATGAAGGTTGAAAGGCATGCCTCCTAACCTAGATCCACTAGTTCATTCTCGGGTCTGATGGTGTCATGTGATATGTCCTATATACAGTAAGCCTCAATATCTTTAAAATACTATTAGATACAGAAGCTCTGCCACAGAGACCTGTTCCATGTATGTACGAGGCCTTGGCAAGTTCATGAATTTCAAAATTAAGTCCTAGTCAACCTAAACCCAATCTGAGCTGGACAGGCCATAAGCTTATTCACTTTTCAACTTTTGAAGTCAATCCATCCATTCGCAAGTCCATGTATACATTTTTGCTAAAAAGAAAGGACAAACTTTTCATCTACACATAATTTTGAATATGTGAATGTCAAGTTAGGAGAATCATAGTACAGATTAAAATTTTTACTTACGCCTCAAGGTGCTCTGAATTTGGCTCCACGTGAGATTATAGGTGTATATTCCATTGTCCATGTTAAGATCTGGATTACTTGTGGCCAGGTTGCTGAAGTTGGTTTCATCAACATTAGTTCTATCTCTGAGGTTGATAGATCCCAAGCAAAAAGGTATCCCATCGTTCGTCATTTGAACAGGACAGTCAAGAACATCTACACCATCTGATATAGCTTTGCTATATGCCTTGTCAGTACAGCCAGGATAGTCGCCACTTGCTCCTTCGGATGAGATAACCAAAAGCTTTACTGAATCAAACAGAGAGCAAAGGAATCTGTTAACATTGACAGCACAAGAAGTTGCACATATATAGTATTCGAAGAAATTTGGAGAACAAGTGAAATAAAGAAAATAATATCTGAACTTTAAAACAGGGAAGTCCAGATGTTAGTGCTTACCTTGTTCTTTTTCATTTTTGCCCATGTGCGAGAAGCAATCTGCAACACGCAAAAGTTAGAAGTTGGAAAATATATATCCATAGTCCAACACACCATGTCTTCATATAATTAGATAGTGAAAATGAAACATTAAATTGCCAACCAAAACCAAAAATTTCCAGATATTGATGATTCCTCCTTTCAGTTTGGATCGGACAATTGAACTAACGAGGGCAGATGGATGCAAACATCGTCACAAACAAGCTATCAAGGGTAAAATAAATTTTCAGTGCAGAAAAGATAAAAGAAGATTATTACTTCAAAACTGGATTACAAGACAATATCGTTAGAATATATATAATTCCTTCTCTTCAGCATTACTGTTCCCAAATTTTAGGTTCTATAGATACACCATTGAAGCAAATTCCTGTTGACAGCCTCTCTTCACTGTTTGGTTATCAGTTCACATTTTCATGAGAGTGATACGTATCAAAGATGAGACCAACAATTTCCATCACCCAGCCAGGTTGCATGTTTATAAATAGAATGCCAGGTTGCATTGAACTACAAAGATCACAAACATTTTGAAGTTTTCAAATCACGTTCATGCCACCAGTGAGGTACGTGTTTAAGAAGTCTACATTTGTTGCACATTCTCATTCACATTGGGAAGTCAGAGAGTACACCGTCAACAGAAAAGTCAAATAGTCTTCAGCTTACCTATGGCTTGAGATGGAGTTATTGGGAAGTCAGAGAGTACACCGTCAACAGAAAAGTCACCGTTGTCAACATAGTTGAGATACTCAGCAACAGGGTCATAGCTGTAGTTATAGGGTAAATCTCGATCATCATTTACAAAAGTTGATGCAAACACTTCTAGACCAGCTTTATGAGCATCCGAAACAACAGAAGTATGAGGCCGTAAATATAGACTGTCGTCTACGGGCCAGATGTAATCTTTAGGAACGAGAATTCCGGAGGCAAATGTTTGGATGAATGTAAGATTCTTCAAAAGTGAACCGTATGTTTGGTTGGTTGAAGGCTCCACATCGTCAGGTCCCAGAAACTGAAATATGAGTTTTGTCGGGCTTGTTCTGAATCGTGATATGATACTTCTCAAGAAGCTCACCTCTGGTGATGAAATATAATTAACAATCACGCGTTTAGACACAGAAATAATGAAGGTTCTCATTGTCAGATTATGTTGGCTGAAGAAGGCATCATACTGCAAAACATATAACGAAGAATATGGTTCATTACGAGTCGTCATAATATCTGGTACAAATTTTAAATATGATCAAGAATGATTTGATACGTGTACCTGAACATTCAACCACAACCCCGGCGGTTTGGCGAAGTTAACAACATCTTCAACAGTAAGAATCTGCTGTGGAGTGCTATCAAAATAAGGGGCCCGAGAACCGATTCTCTGTTTCACTGTCTCCAGTATTGAAGATATTCAGTATGCAAGTAATAACTTATTATCTTATAACTTCAGCACAATTAAAAAAAAATATCCTAAGCAGAGCTATTCTACAAAAACCTTCATAAATTATTAAATTGATGGAACAACTTCGAGTTACCAACTGTTTGGACCATTCACTAAGTCAATTCAACCACTAGCCAAAGTAGAGAAATTGTTTCATGAGAGGCAAAAATGTACTGGAGGCTATAAAAAAAGTGACGTCACATTTCAATTGGGTTATAAAACTGTTTGAAGAAAACACCCAATTACTATTATTTTTTGCAATCATCCATTACTCCAAGCATCGGCTCTTGAAAGATTCAAAGACGCATATAAGTTGGCAAGCATTAAGATGTAATAATGAAATAATGTAAACTACGATGGGACCCATAAATTGAACTTACGATTGACAGGTTTTAGTTCGTTGAGGGTAAAATCTACAGAAAACCATCCTGGCGTAGGAACCCCATTCACGGGATAGGTTTTGCGCCCGTTCTTGAAATAATCATCAATGTTAGAACCATTTTCAAGCCTAAGATCTGGAAAGCAGATTCCAACTCCATCTTTCGTAAGTTGAACGTCACACCATACAACCACATCGGGTAAGCTAATCGCCACGGCTAGTTTATAGGCATATGAACCAGAATCGGGAAATATGCCTGAAAATCCACCTCTAGCTATGACTATAGGTGAGTCTCCTGCAGAAAGCAACAAAAAAGTAAGTTCTTGGAAACCATATTATGATAAAGATGCTGAGATTGTCACTGCAATGAAAGAGTTGAAGGACACAGAATTATAAAATTCAGTTGTTTTACTAAGATAAGGGAAAACAGAACTCTGCATAAAAGCACTGTACATCGAAAAAACAAATCTCCACAGCTTCATCTACATATACAGATGGGTGTCGAGGTTCAGTTATTGCAGCTGCTCGGTATTCAATGTGATAAACCGACTGCACACTAGACTCTAGCAGACAGATTTTATATCTAGCTTTTGATCCTTTGTTTCGGAAAAATAAGACACCGCGGAAGCGACTTAAGAAAAGATGAAAGTATTGTGCACAGTTGAACTTGAACATAGTAACATTGAAGTTATTTGGCATATGCGTCTTCGGTGGATCCTTCTGTTATTACAAAAATACCAACTTCGACCTTGCTAAATTTACTTCCACGGTTTCGTAGGGATTACTGAAAGTTTGTGCATTATCCATTAGATTCAAGTTAAAATCTATCATGCAGTACCCAAATTAGTATTTAAAAAATGCTTCATCCTCCACAAAACAATACCCCACCCTCCACACGAACACCTTACACTGGGAATCGTGGATTTTGCAAAAGGGCAGCAACGATAATAAAATTAAAGAAAACAAGAGAGCAAAAAAAATAAAATTTTAAGCCATACTTTGTACGCTGGTACTCACAGACACGCCCACATACGGAGATAGAGACAGAGATCTCATACCCTTAAGTGTTTGCCATTTACTGGTGTTGTTCCTGGATCCTTGAGCAGCAACTAAAGCCACCAAGGAGCTAAGCAGAACAACTAAAAACAGGCAAACAAGAAACTGCAGCTTATACATTGCCGGCGGCTAAACTAAATTATTCTTCTGATTGAACTTTCGGTGACAATTTTTAGCTTCTTCAGATATTATTATCGGAAAATGTGAATCAGATAAATGATTACAGTTGTTAGCGATTTGTTTTATACTACAAGTTTACGATTGCATGGATTTAAGACAGTTCTAACCAATTAGATTAACCTTAACCAAATCGATTTAATTTTTAAATAACTAATTAAAATATTAACTAAAAATAATTAAATAATAATAATTCAAACAAATAAAAGATTAAGTATTCGATGAATTAATTTTAAGAGTGTGTTTGATTGATTTCCATGGAAAATTGTGGAAAATAAAGAGAAAAAAAAAATCCACTAAAATGCAAAGAAAATATTTTTCAAAAAAGTGGTCAAAAGCATGTTTTAAGTGATTGTACCTTGAAAATCATTTTTATTTTTCAGGTGCAATCAAATAATCAAATGTGGAAAAGATTTTCCATGGATGTGACATTTTCCATAGAAAATTGACCAATCAAATACAGCCTAAATTTAAAAAAGAAAAGTACTATGATCACGAATCTACTTATATCAATTTCTTTTAACTCGAACTATTGAATTAGATAGCATAATTTAATTATGAAGATCAATATTCTTAATTTATTTAACAATCTCTCTTGAGTATAATTAAATTAATCCTTATATGTAATCCAATTATATCTCGATGACGGATACGAACATAAAATAATGCATTAGAATTTGTGAATATATAAAGATCACGTAAAGTATAACGGTATATCTTTATCTTCTATCGAACTCTACGACAATTAATACTATATTTAACTTATTTTCAACCTTTCGATGGTAAAACAAGCCACATAAATCATACAATCATTGCGCACATAATTGTAGATGAAAAAAAATCAATATCAATTATTCAGAATAAAAACATACTTAAACTATGTTTAATAAATTGTAAATGATGTTATTTATCGTGGACCATTTTCTTTGCAGTTTAGTTTGTAGCATCTAACACAATTTCATTTTAATAACAATTCAACAACAATTTTGGAAAAATGTATAAATACAACAGTGTTGCAGTGGTTGATACAATAACAATAGAGAATATACAATGAATGCACTTTATAAAATGATGGTCAATAATTATAATTCTGTATTCTATATTCTCGTCTTCGACAATTGAAAAAAATTGAAATTGATGATACTTAAATCATGGTCTACAATTATAAAGGCATTTTTTATAATTATGTTATTCCTTAATCCATATATTTATACGTTATTAATTGTAAATATCAACACACTTATTACATTTTATGGTAATGATTGAACCAATTGAGTTGATTAAGGTATACTTAATTTTGTCATTTTTTGTTGTCATCATATTTTGCATCAGTGATTTTTTTTCCTCAAATATATCTATATGCCGATAAAATTATTGAAAAATTGGTTATGATAAAAATAAAAAATCAAAATTCATAGCATTCTTTATTGTTGGGTATTACATTTTATTTATCGTTTTATTGATGGATTTTGAGTTTACAGATTTTATGAGGAAAAATATATAAATACACACTATGATTTGATGGCCCAATTTTTAAATTTTGACTCAGGCATGTAAATCCTAAAGTTCAGCCCTACTCTTAATATATACATATATGTTTGTCTCTGGATCTGCAAATGCTTGTTAACTCGATTGGGTCAGCGGTCACCTGGGTTTCAATTTTTTCTCTTGTTGGATTGAAGCTAAATTTGGTAAGAGTTATTTATCTTTTATGTTTTTGTTGAATTTAAAAAATCGAAATGTTCAACTTTTAGGGAGTTGAATCTTGTCAGCGATTTTTTTTTTTTTTTTTTTTTTGGAATATTGTGGAATTTGTGATTGGAAGTTGAAACCCTTATTGAAAACTTATTAATTTGATATACATAAGTTTCAATATGTAAAATTTAGTGCTTGTTAGTAGAGATTAAAATAGATTTTTTTGTTTATTTGCCTTTGAGCAGCCGCAACTACTAACTATTCAACCATGATTTTTGAAATTTTGTTTGTGATTTTAACCCAAGGTGGTCCTTTTTTGAAAGATGGTTGACTAACCAAACAAAAAAAAACCATTTTAATCCCTATCAAACAAGCACTTAAATTATGGTCAGTTTAATATCATTTTGCAGGTGAAAAGAGTAATGCGTGAAATTTGTAAAGCTCAATTCGGCAGGGGTTGTCTATCTTTTTGGTTTTTGTTACATTTTTTCAAAAATTCAAAATGTTCAATTTTGTGGGGCGTTGAACTTTGTTGCCGAGTTTGTGAAGAATAGCGTGGATTCGTGATTGCAAGTTGAAACCCTAATTGACAACTTTTTAATTTGGTATAGAGAAGTAGCTGCTCCTTATGTGCATGTTAATCTTCAATATTTCTTGCATATATACATTTGAGGTAGGTCCTAACTTTTATTTGTCCAATCTTCTTGACTTTCAGTCTTTGAGTTTATCTTAGCACCTACCTCATTTGAGGTTAGCAGAATTTCCCATTTATCAAGCAAATGTGGAAAGTGATAGGATAAGCAACACGCCTGTTTATCAAGTATATATCGAAAGTGATAGGATTACATGCATTGTAACCCCTATTTTGTGTAACTGCTTGTTTAGTTGTTTACATCTTTTGGTGGTCTTTTTTATTTTTATAAATGTATTGTTGGAAATCGGCTTAATCGATCCACTGGTTCATTGATTTTTTTTTTCGGGGAATAAAAAAATATCTTATAATTTCAATATTGTCGATCTTTTACTGGATCTAGGAATTTATCTTAGAGAATATTGGTAACTTTTGGTGATTGCTATCCTCAAGTAAACATCAAGTTTATAAACTAAGATAAATGTATAAAACACACTCATCACGTATCTATTGAATTGTTTGATGTAATCTCATTTATCATGAACAATTACATGTTCTTATTCTAATTGAGTTTATCTGTAATATTTACTTCTATATTTTCTAATTTTTTTTTTTGTAACTCGAAAAAAATATTTAGATTCACCAACTTTAAAATTGATATGTTATTTAATACTATATTAGCATTAAACTATTAAATTTTTTGAATAAAATAATATAAAAAAAATTCTCAAAATTTCAAAGTAAACGCATTTTCCAGTTTTCTGTTTTGAGAAATAGTTTTTCAGAATGACAAAAAGAATGTATTTTCAACAATTTCAAAACAGACACTCAAAACATAAAACTGAAAATGAATTCAAAAACTCAAAAATAAAAACTGAAACACAAAAAGAACGCCCCTAAACTTTGCCAAACATGGGGGACGGGGGCTCTTTTTTGCTAGAGTCTCTCTTAACCCAAATTTTTTTTCGGGGAAAAAAAATTGCAAAAAAAAAAAAAATTTATATAAATTTTTTTTTGTTTTATATATGAGTTCGGTATAATTTTTTTTTTATTTTTGAACTCGTGTCTGATTTGACCATAGTTAAACATTGATTAATTGTAATTATAAAAGAAATCTAATTTTGTCCAAAACCGAAAAAAAAATAAAAAAGAGAGAGAAGATGAATATGCCAAATGCAACCTTAAACAAGCATGCATCTAACGAAAAGAAGATTTGACCTGCCCCTCGGGGCACAGCCAAGTTGGCAAAGGACGGGCATTGCGGGGCTCGCAACCTCAGGGTGGGGAGTTCGATTCCTGGATGGAGCAGCTGGGTGATGTAATACTCAATTATGGGTGGAGCAGCTTGGTGATGTAATATCCATGGAGGAAGGCTCCCTTGGGGCCAGGAGTATAAAGGGTGCACGAACCCTGGTCAATTTGGACATATCCCGCGATTTACCTCCACCCATCACTGAGGGGCCGGGAATGGGTGGTCCAGGACATAGTCTGGTGTAACTGGGATACCTGGGTATCAAAAAAAAAAAAAAAAAGATTTGACCTATCAAAACACTAAAGAATACACTCTCAAATAGTATTGATGTTTGATTGATTCATGACTTAAATTAAAAAAATTGTCAAAAAACCATTGACCATATAAAATTATGGTCATTAGATTCTTTATTGAATAACTCTCTACATCGTGAAATTGGAACGATACGATAGAGTTAAACATTTATATTTTATTTTTTTATTTATTTATCATACAATGACTTTAATCGATCAAAACTTATATAATTAAATACGTTCATGATATATATATTCAACCGTGTCATGGAGACACAATCGCCTCCCGCCCAACATGCTCTTTAAAATAGAAAAAAATGTGTTCACCTCGGACATCTATATCATTAAAATAATATTAAAATAGTGTACTCTAAAACAAAGATAAAGATAAAGTTAAAATATGTGGTCTCTTTACACGTCGATGGGTTGTCCACATGAAAATGGTCAAATAATTTAATTTGTTTTTGATTACTAGGACCAAAAAAAAAAAAAGGAAAAGAATGGGATGTCATGAACTTTACATTTGGATGATTAAAGGTAGACCACTAAAAATGGCCACGTGGGTGGGTCCCGTGGAATTGTTCTAAAGAAGGGGGGATGGGTAGTGTTGGAACGGATCGAGACGGATCAGACCTGATCCAATATGCTCCGTAATAATTATAGGATATCCAAATTTGTCTCGTGATTTGCCATTTTTCGGAGCGGATCGGGACGGATCAGACTTGATCCAATCCGCTCCGCAATAATTATAGGATATTCAAATCCGTCCCGCGATCTGCCATTTTTCAGGACGGATCAAAACCCTGATTTGTATACTGATCCGTTTTTTTTTTTTTTTGAATAATTTTTTTTAGCTGATTCCAATTATCTCTAAATTGTAATTTAAACCCCAAATCTTTCATTTATTTATTATTTAATCATATTTTTTTTCAAATGGGACGGATCGGATCAGATCGGATCAAGCATGATCAGACTGTCCCGATCCACCCCGTTGATCTGCGGATCAGAAATTTTTTGCTCTATTCGAATTGGGTATCTATCGAGTTCGGAGCGAATCGGATATTTTTACCATTCCTAGGGATGAAATGTTTTTTCATGTGTTTTAATCGCACGTTGTTTTATACAATAATACCTTTTCATGATTAATTATTTAATTGAGAATAATATTTCGTATTTGATATAATTTATATGAAATTAAAAAATCTTTGATTATAATAAACAAATGTGATTAGTATAAAATTTATGAATAGTTCAATTTAATTTAATGTATTAAATATGTCGCATTTGGTTAAAGGAATGCATTAAAGGATATTGATTAGGGTAATTATATTCACACTACAGTTTTTATTATTTAGGTTTTCTAATTTTTGATATTTTGATACTTATTTTTTCAACTTTTTTCGTCGTATTTTTATTATTAACTTTCAATTAATTTTCAGATCTTGTCTCTGATGACGATTTTTGTCCAAATATTCAACTAAAGTGAATTGAAATGAAGAGAAAATATTTTGTCAAAATTTTATAATTATTATTTATTTATTTTAATTTAAAAATATGAGAGGCAAAAAAAAAATTACGTCCTCCTAATTAAATTTTTTGACATAAATCATCATCAAAGACAAAGATAAGACATGCAAATGAATAAATTAATAATAAAACTGTGATAAAAAATTGAAGATTTAAATTAAAAAGAACAATAGTTGGAGACCTTCATTGCACTTAAAATGTGACGTGGTTAACACATAATGTGGTGTAAATATAATTATTCTATTGATTAAAGAAGAATAAAGTTAGAAAATTACGAAAATGGCCACTTTTCTTTGATATTTCAAGTGCAACCAAGTTCATATTCTTCCTCGTTCTACCTTATTATCCCTTCTCCTTCTCCTTGGGGCACACGAGTAGCCAGGACAAGAGGAAATAGGGCCCATGGAGAATACGATAAGAGAGAGCGAGGAGAACATAGTTTTCAACACGAACACCTTGTGCATTCCATGTGTAGAAACCGTTTTTTAAACGACAAATTTATAGATGGATTGTTTTAATTTTGACCGTTTTAAAAAATTCAACATTTTATCACTTACTATTAATTACTAAAAATTAGACCATTTTCCCCTAGTAAAGAAAATTGTATTGATTTTGATGTATAATGGGGATACGACCATCTAATTCTATGCCCTTATTTGTATAGTTTAAAAGTTGATGTTAAAGTCAACAATTAATTTTAACCACACATATGATGAGATTCACAATTTCGATTAATTTTTTATCAAAATCTACTAAATTTTTATAAAAACATTGTCAAACAAACCCTACGTTTGAACAGTCATTTCATTATTATCTTCTTTATTCAAAGAGGAAATTAAAGACAATCAACACTACAAAAGAAAAATTGGTTAATTTTACCAGGTTAATGAAGTTTTAGCGAAATTATAAAATAATTACTGAAGTTACAAAATTTTAGTGCTGGTCGCTGAAGTATACTAATGTATTCATCGACGGTCACTCTGTTAAATTCATAGAGTAAATTAATGACGTGTCACCGTTAAATATCTACGTAGTACACAATCGATCGACGTTTGACAAAAATTGACGTCGGGTGGACTTAATGTACTAATAAAAATAAATTCGGACTACAAATGATGTACCTAAACATGGGGACCTAGTTGTATTTTCTAGAGAATATCTAAATCAGATTTCTAAATCATTTGCACAACCCGAATTAACCAATTGGAGGGAAAATTAGGGTTTGGAATCGTTTTTGGAAGAAAAAAATAGAGATGTGCAAATGGTTTGGGGATCAGATTTAGATAATGTTCAGAAATTGTAGCTAGGTCCTCATGTTTTAGGTGCATCCTTTTTGGCACAAATTTATTATTTTTGGTACATTAAGTATACTTGACATTAATTTTTGTCAAATATCGACCAATTGTTTGTCACGTGGACACTTAACGGTGATATATCATCAATTCATATTGAGACTTTAACAGAGGAACCATTGGTGAACGCATTAGTATACTTCAGTGATCGATACTGAAATTTTGTAACTTCAATAATCATTTTGTAATTTTGCTAAAATTTGTAAAATTAACCCATAGAAAAGTACGAACCATGTTTAGTGTGGTCTTATTACACAACATGTCTTTCCAATCTGTTCAATTTATTGTAATTTTGTTCCACAATATTTTAATATTATATATCGATCTCAACCTTTTACTAATTTACACAAATAATTCCTCCTAACAAGTTTCGTCCAAATATTTCATTAATGTTTGTCACGTAAAGAGCAATCCTACATTTTTAACTTAAATAAACTTAAAAATAAAATAGGAAAAGCAGTGGCAAAAAAATTAAAAATAAAATAAAATAGTCTCTTCTTCACTCCTCCTAATGGATCCTGGACTACAAATTCTAAAACCCCATTTTTTTATGGTGGTTGAAATGCAGCGGTGGACATTAGCTGCAGTGAAAATTTCATATCCACAAAAGTTGACATTTCTTCTTCAATTTATTTGTGGTTGTGATTGGGTGCAAGGTCGGTTCAGAAATTTTTAAGGCTTGAGGAGAATTTCATAAATTAGGCCTCCAAATTATAATATGCATTCAAAATCTACCAATGAAAATTTCATATCCACAAAAGTTGACATTTCTTCTTCAATTTATTTGTGGTTGTGATTGGGTGCAGGGTCGGTTCTGAGATTTTTAGGGCCTGAGGAGAATTTCATAAATTAGGCCTCCAAATTATAATATGCATTCAAAACCTACCATTCTTTACGAAATTAATTGTTAACTCTAAAAAAACAGAAAACATGGACTAGGGTAATAAAGATAGACTCCTTCGATTTTGGACAATCTTTGTACAAATATTTTTTTGGGGCCAACTTCAGTAATCGCAAATATTTTATATATATTTTTTTTATAAAAATTGGCCTCCTTCAATTTTAGGCCCGAGGCGGTTGCCTCACTCGCCTCGGCCGAAAACCGACCTTGATTGGGTGTTGGCTGCTGTGGTTGGTTGAGGCGATTGTTGGGACTATGATGATGGTGGTGCTTTGGTGGTAAGGGATGGTGGTGCTTGGTACGGTTGGTGGTAGATCTTCGCCGACGGTGGTGGTTGTTTGGTAGACGGTTTTTGAGCTTCGGAAGGTGGCTTGTGCCTTGTGGTATTGGGGCTTGAGGGGTGTGTGGGTGGTGGGGTTTTAATTTTTTTTCTTCTTTATTCTTTTATTTTCTGTATTTTATCTTTTGTTTTTTGTTTTTTGTTTTTTGTATTTGTTTTGTTTATTTAAAGTTTGAGGCAAGATTCTCTTTACAACCACTTTAACATAATTTTTGGATAAGAGTCGATATAAAGGACAATCTATTTGAATTAATGAAAGGAATGTGATCATATATGCTATTGAAATTTAATGAAAATATAATTTTGATAAATTAAAAAAATTGAAGACCTACATTCTAATTTTTGGCTTGCTTTACGCAACTTAAAAATATGTTTTTACAAATACAAGTTTAAAGACAAGTTTTCGTCTCTAACTCAACTAGAGTTGAGTAGAGTTGTTTCTCACTTTCTTGTGCAAACCAACAATGTTACTCGACTACAGTAGCACTGTTAAGTAACATTATCATATTTTTTTGAGTTAATAACTTTACTTGAACCCCAATAGGTTTGCTCGACTCTGGCTTAGATAGAGTTGTCAAAATTTCAAAACGAACCGTTAAACCGTAGAAATGGAATAAGAAGCTGGAAGTTTGATCAATTGCTTATTCGAAGAAGGGTTGCTCTTTCTAAGCATTCAATCGAAAAATTCACCCTTATTCAAGTTTGAAATCAATTAAAATATTACTAAAAAGTTGAAGTAAAAGATGACACAATTATTCAAGTTTGAAATCAATTAAAATATTACTAAAAAGTTGAAGTAAAAGATGACACAATTAATTTTAACTACATATTTTAGGGACTCACAATTTTTTACAATTTTTCAACTACACATTTCATCAATTTTTATAAAAATAAATAAATAAATAAATAATTTTAATTAAAATCAAATAATCCTGTTTGAGTTTCTCTAACAAAGACAATAGTCGAGATATCATTTTTGAGGTTTGGGACATAGTTGTCTTCTCCATTATAAAACTACTTGAACATTAAAAGCAGAAAAGAGAGAATCTGTTATCTTAGAGCATTTTCAATCCTGCTTTCTATTTTCAATATCTAACTGATGTGGCGATGAAGTAGATGAGACAAAACTGATATGACAGTATTTACTGTAGAAAGCCGTCCAACAAGTCGTCTAGTTTTAGATATCCTATTAGATACATTTCACACATTTTTTCATTAAATTGTATCTATTTCTTTCATCTATTTTTTCCTACTCTTTCCTCATTCAATTTTTCTCTCCTCTCTCTCTCTCTCTCTCTCTCCACGTAGATTTTTTTAAAAAGGTATAGCATTGAAGATGCTCTTGTAATGAATTGGCACAGTGAATTAATACAACTTCTAAAAGCCTGGATACAAATCTAAAGCCAACAAGTTACCTTTAGGTTAAGGGTTACGTCCATTAGTACATTGTGTTAGATTAGAGTGGATAGAATTAGGGTTTCATTTGTAATAGATTTTAGATATAATTTCTTATTGTCAAACAATCATAAATTATTTTAAGTATTTAATAAATTTAAGAAAAATTGATTATAGATTATAGAATAATCTGTACCATCTGGCAACAGATTTGACATCAAATTCTGCTTTTAGCTTCTCAAATTATTTATAATCAAAATACCAATTTAACCAATATATATATATATATATATTATGCTTTTATTTTGTAATGTAATAAATTTTGAGATTTAACATATATTAATTTTTTTCATTTTAAAATAACTACAATGAATAAATTGTCTTAAAAAAATATTTGTTAATATTATATACTATTGTAAAAATAAAAATAAATTTTACAATACTACCAATAATAATAATAATAAAATAACATCATTATAATCAATATCTATTTAGTGAACGTATACAAGCACAACAATAAATTATTTTTGTTTACTAAACATTTGAAATATATATCAATTTGAAACAAAAGTCTACAAAATACTTAACTGATTCTTATCACAATTAATTATTTCTCCGTCACAACAAAACTTAATTCTTTTAAAAAATCATAACAATTCTAAATCAAGCCTAGAGATGATCAGACTATGGGGGACTACGGTGTATTGTTCTAATATAGTGTTTAGTGTTACATCGTATATTAGAATTAATGTACAAGTATTGAAAAATAAAAATATTATTGCAACAATTTTTGTTTGTAAGTAATTTTTTTCACTTAAAATGTTAAATTTTCTCAAGTGATTTTTTAACTTTTAAGTGAACTTTTTTACTTATCATGAATTTTTTTAATTATATGTAATTTTTTACTTGTACGTAAATATTTTACTTATAAGTATTTATAAGTGATTTTTTTTACTTATAAATGATTTTTTACTTATTAGTAAATTATTTATTTATAAGTAAATTTGCTTAATTGTTATCCAACACACTTTTTCCCTGTTATTCATCACATGGATTACACAAGTAACAAATAATCCTATATAGACCTACCTCATTGGATGAGTTAATATAATATGGTGTGACTACAAAATAATTAAAAGCATCTACAGTAAATGTGTTAATTCAATTATTAGTATCATATGTTAGGTATATGTCAAATTTATCTTTCTATTGGATATGTTAGAGTATTTCCAATACTGCCTTCTATGAATGTCCAGCTCATGTAACGATAAGGTGGAAGGGACAAAACTCACGTGACTGTATTTATTGTAGAAAACCGTCCAATTTTATACATCTTGTTAGACGACATTCTACTTATTTTTTCATTAAATTATGTATTTATCTCTTATTTATTTTTTCCTACTCTTTTCTCTTTCTACTTCCTCTCTATTCATTTTTTTTTTTCTCATTTTTTAGAAAATGTCAGTATTAGATATGCACATATTATCTAAGTGCATTTATTATTGTCATAAATTAAATAATTTGCTAGCTAGCTGATGCAACATTTAATTACATTTTTTTTTTCCGTTCCCCTTTCAGAAGAATTAAAAAAATACTATGATGGTTTTGTTGCTTTCTATTTAAAATTGATTCTTTGCCAAATAGCTGCCAAAAAGCAAAAGCCAGAAAACACAATACGTGCCCCCAGCTACATATTGATATAACACACACACACACACACTTAATGGAAAATTAAGTAATTAAAATTAACTAGTCCAATGTGACAGCCACTTAATATATAGATGTGTCAATTAATATTTATTTTATTGTCTAACTAAAATTAACATATTCAATGTAAATGCTCTAACTCACTAACAAAATATAATTGGAATATTGCCAATACCAAATGCTATATAAATAAAAATTCTCCACGCGGTGCAATAGAGTCTCCGAAATCCACCCAACCCAAGAGTACTAGAGTTGTCATTCATTTCTTATGCACTATTAGAAGAATCTCACAAGATATTGAAGTTTGTTTAATTACGAGACAGTTCTAGTGGATTTTAATAGAACCTAGATGGTTTATTTTGCATGTGTACATTTCACATACCTGTATTCCACTTAGTTCTATCCGTCTTAATAGCTGTCTCCTTCATAACGTGCTGAAAAGTGTATCCACTCCACACTTTAAGGTGTTAAAGACAACTTTTCACATCTTCCAACCTTCACTTCGTCTAAGTTCAAGAGGTTCCTCGTGGGCCACTTAGTTTTCTGACCCTTACTGCCTAACTTGATAAGGTAACTAGCATCACTACGAATCACCATCCAAGTCATTAACTTCCAATTAACAACATGACACTACTTATTCAGCACCACACCAAACCACCCATCACCTCCACAATAGTTCCCCCACCATAAGACCACAACTTTCATCCTCTTAAGCACCACATCTTTATGTTCTCTTCGTCACATCATGATTCATGAGTGACGAGATAGAGGGGGTTGAGGTTCTGCACACATTATTATTCTGTGTTGCAGTGCTGGTTTATATGGTTTATCAACACTTTAACCGTGCCTGGCTGCAAATACTGGTATTTACTTTTTCTTAAACCTGAGATCTTACAATGTTAAACACCAATTGAAAAGGAAAACCAAATACCGTTATTTCCCCACAATCAATACAAAATAGAAAATAAGAACCTATAATCATGTGACAATTCCACAGCATGTCAATTAGCTCAACCCAAGTTGGAAGCAAACAACAAAAAGCATGTCGCAGAACCTGTTGTTCAACTATATGAATAGCTGAAAGCCAAATGCAGTAAATTCATACAGGGTGAAAGAAGTACACGGGGTACTTGAAAAATCACATTAGCAGACATATTCTGCAGATATATTGACCTAAATTTGTTATATCATTTTACACAACCAGAAGAAGAGCTTATAATCATCTTTACATCTGCTTCTACTGTCAGGCATATTTACGAAGTGCTGGAAACTCCGACGAAGAAATGATCCCAGCATGGAAGGGGAAGGGAACACTCTAGACCTATAGCTGGCCATAACACAAAACTTGTAATTAGCCAGGGTACATTATATCCATAAATTACCTACTAGTAAATTCTAGCACCAGTCATAAAACCAAAACAACTGAAGTAGGGGAGCCATCTGGGAAGTATTTGAGATGATGTCAGAACACAATAGGTTAGCATTAACACCATGTATCTGCAAAGCAAAACATAGCCCATTAGTGTTCATTGATCGATCATTTGGTTGCAACTAAATTCCTGCACCAACTAAATTCCTAAGTCACATTACTTATCCAAAAGATCCAGGAAAATTTTTTCCTTCAAAGAAATATGTCCATGTTTCAAGATTGTGACACAGAATTGTCATTGCTCATCACAGGGGGAAATTGCAGATAATTCAATGATATGACTCTCCAAACCTAAAAAAGCCTTCAGAATAAACAGAACATGGTGCATGCAGGGCCTGAAGAAGATATCAGAAAAGGAACAGTGAAGAACCAACGCAACAACCTCTTGCTTAGTGACGACATATCCACATAAAAGGAGTTCTTTGTAATCATTAAGTTGAAAGAGAGAAGAAACAATGGAAACCACTATAAGTTGAAAGAGTTGAAAGAGAAGAGAAACAGAGGAACCAACAAACCAACAAACAAACAAACAAAAAAAAACCAAGGATATGGAAATTTGGAAGTGAAGACAGAGACAGGTCATATCAACAAAGTAGAGAGAGAGAGTTGATACAGCATCTCCAATTATATTTAGCAAAATATTTAGGCAAAATTTTATCGCACATTACAATAATAGAACCTTTTGCAGATAAGCTCAAAGCAATGTGATCAAAGTAACCACCAGAAAAATAAAAAGACATTCTTAACTTGTACTAACCAGTCAATGGATCAGCTGTCATGATTTCTTGAACAAATGACGACGTGCCAACGTCTCAGGTATCCCCAATGCTGGAACGCTTTCACTTCCAAGAAGCTCTTGCAATTTGGCATCACATATAATGGTCATCGAGTTTAGAGGATCCTAAAAGTAGAAGAACAAAATATTTCGAATCATAAAATATTGAAGTTCTTATTTTCAGTGATTTGATATCAGAAAGGAGCAAGCAGGTTTTGAACGAGATATTTTCATTAGAAAATCAAAAGAAGCAACATTATATAGGAAGAACAAAGATTCGAGTGAGTGAATAAGGTGATACATCAGTGTAATTATCTGTCAGTGCTTCCAAAAAGAGCAAGTCAACATTCAACGTTGGTCTGATACCTACTTCTGACTGTTTTAGCCCACACATCTTCCTTGCTATGCATTTCCATCTTTGGGCCTTTGGCCATGTAATCCAATTTTTCTCAAAACAATTCAAGTGCATTCAAGTTGAACACGATCATCGTATCTGTTTTAGGTGAGAAAACAGTGTGATACATAAATTTATCTTGTAGCTGAAGAGATCAGGCACCCCTCTGGCTTCTGAGTAAAGCAATCACTAAATGTTTCTCACCACATACTTAAATCCATTCATCTTAAAACGAATTGCCTTTTTTTCTCCATTTGATTAAAATATAATCAGCAAAAGAAGAAAAAGTCTCAGAGAAAAGAGTATCATAATGTTCCCGCAGTGTATTAAGGGATATAAGGAATGAATTTAACAAAAAAAATGTCTTTGATTTGAAATAATGAGCTGAGACGACTACAAAAATCAGAACAGTGAAAGAAAAAAAAAATATATTCAATGATACTAAAACATAGTGCTGACAAATTGAGGAGGATTATCAATTAGAAAGAACGACACATACAGTTTTTTCTTATAAATCATTTTCCAAAACCGGGAAAATTGTAGGAGAAAAGATCATGAATGTGACCACAACACCCCTTAACCACGCGTGCAGGAATAGAAGATTGATACATAATTAAACTCTTAAATAGCATGAATATGCTTCAAACAATTTACATTGTGACCAGCATTCTTTAATTGAATAGAGCTTCTACACAGCAAAAACATAGTTCAAGCTCTTGCAAGTCATCTGTGTACCCCATAATTTGTCAGGCCATGTCAAGAAGCTTCGAGTCATGTGCTTTATTCATTGTGCATGAAGAAATTTAGTGAAAATGAACTTGGAGACCATGTTTAAACATTTAGGGAGTAAGAGTGGAAGTTAATAAAAAGTGAAATTGAGCAGCACTTACAATCCTTGTTGAGTGACTAATAACCAAGTAAATTACCATGAAAAAGCAAAATCTAAGATATAGTGGAATGATGAATGAAAACCATTTGCTTGGTTACAGACCTCAAGCTGGTGGACCTTTATGTATTCCCAGATCTGCCTCAATACCTCTGCCTGCGACATCTCCCTGTCGTCACTTCCAAAGAAATTCGCAAGTGCTTCAGATATTATCACAATTGGGACAGGCTCATCATTTTGACTCCCAGATTCGACATCGACCTTAGGTTTCTTAGAATTTTGAACAGTCTGCTCTGCAAGATTTTAAATCTACCATAAGCATCAACACCATCAGAATGGAAAACAAAACTACTTTTCAGATTAACATCCATACTTGTAGGCTCAAGAGCGATTATGTGTTTAGCTAGCAATTTATTCATCTTGAACATGTCAGTACAATCAGTTTCAAAAACCAATCGGAGCTCCTCATTGCAAATAATCTTTCTTTTGTTATTTGGATCTTGAAGGTTGTTTTTCCTTATGTAAGCCCACAACTGCTTCACGATCTGAAATTACACCTTTTTTGGGTTGGAATATATACATATCGTAATTGGGAAATAATAAAGAAGAAAAGAAAACAAGTGGCCAAACCTCAGTCCTCGGCAGAGTTGATTGCCCTACAATGGTTTGTAGTTCAGGAGAAACACCACATAGTTTGTTTAGTCCTCCTGGGCCACCTCTTCTTTTTTTTCCAGTTGGAGCACTGCAAAGACACACATAAAGTGCACATATCAAGCCAAAAGGAAGAAGTAATTACACTAAGTCCAACATAAATGATATAATAGAAAATTAAATATGGATGGGTTAAAGAAAAGACCAAGTGGGACACCTGTATTCCCCCTCACTAGAGCTGTTATCAAATGTCTTCTTAAATTAATTAAAAAAATATTGTGAAATGCAATAAAAGAAATGAATAACGCAAGACAACCATCCTTGAATGGATGTAGGGGAAGGGCACTCTGCAAATAAGTCTTCTACATCAGGGTTTGCTGGGAAATTGTTCATTTACAATAGATAACATCAGGGTTTGCTGGGAAATTGTTCATTTACAATAGATAACATCAGGGTTTGCTGGGAAATTGTTCATTTACAATAGATAATCACATATACAAGCTATCAAAGAACACAGATACAAAAGATCTGTCCCTTGTATTCACGTTCAACCTATCATTTTCTTCTTTCCCCATCTGCTACTTCAAGACATTCATATCTACCGAAGCACCGTAATCAAGATTTTTCAATTTTGCATAATAAAAGCCATTTGTAAATAAATGATCTGAGAATCAGTTTTACTTACAGTTAGAAAAAATACAACAACTGTGCACATTTCCCGGGGAAGTTTCCATTTCAACATCAAAAAAATTCTCCAACTTCAAAATTATAATTTATTAAGTTACACACAATTGTCGCCGACAAATTTCCAAAATCTTTCCATTGATAAGTCATTAAAAACAAAAATAAAAATATTTACCCATATTCATTTCGTCCTATTTTTTGCTTCATAAGAAAACAAGATTATGGAGTAGCTCATCAATGAGATAATTGAAGTATGCTTAATGTGGTTCTTTTGATCATTGAAGTATGCTTAATGTGGTTCTTTTGTCCTCCAATGACTTGGAAAGGACATAGACACTCAAGCCATACTGTCAAAGCACAGTTTGTTTTTCTACAGCTAATAGAAACACCGTGGACCTTTTTATTCTTTTCACAATTAATTCATTACACCAAAAGCTTGAAAAAATACTGCTGTGTTCCATTTTCTTTTACCCCACTCCTCTCTCCCAAAAAACAACTGAACTTACCCATTTTTAATTTTGTAAACCTATGATATCCAAAACCATATAGTACATTAGTTTAAAATTCATTCATTTACCCAATCACAGAAATAATTTGGTGAAAGATCCGATCAAAGAAAAAAAAAAGCATCTGTATGCTTAATTGTAATTTTCCATCAGGCCATCTCCAATGCATCGCCATTTTGGCGAAAAACACCAAATTGGCGCTGAAATCTGCCTCCAATGCAGCGCCAATTCCCAAATCAGTACTCCAAAATGGAGTTATGAACAGTGCTGCGCCAAATTTGGCGCAGCACTGTTCATTTGGCGTAAAGAAGTATTTTTTTTTAATTCCAGTTTTGTCCTTCATTTTATTCTTGTAAAATTTGTTTTTCCTTATATCTCCTTTTTCATATTCTTTTATTATTTTATAATTTTATAGTTTAATTTTATTTATGTTTATTTAAATTTCATTTTTATTTTTATTAATATAAAAAATTGTAATCAATTAATAAAAAATAATTAATTTATACGTTTAAATAAAATTACTCATTAATTAATGCAATAATTACGAAAATTAAATGTATTTTAAAATTTATATATTTAATATAAATACACTATATAATTAACTAATTTTTGAACTAAATTATTGTTCAAAATTAAAAATATAAATATATGAGAATATATTATATTCATTTGGTGCAACATTTGAATTAATGGATTGGAGATGACATGTAGATTTGGTGTGAAAGTTGCACTATTTTAGTGCAAAAGTTGCACCAATTTAAAGATATGGGTTGGAGATGGCCTCAAGGGTAAAAAAGTCTCCTACTTTGTCACGGTAATCTTACATATTATTTACATCAACCTTATGCCATTAGTGTACAACAAATCCTAAGATTGTTAATATTTATGTCATTCGTCAATAAAGTAACCACCTTGCAAGCATATCATAAACAAAAAATACAATTAACATGATGAAAGCCCGTTTTTGGCGTGAAAAGGAAGGTGTAATGCCCAACAAGCAAAGGAAACCCTAGTTTCCTCACCTACCAAACAACCTCTTCAGAAAAAGATTTCCTTTACAATAGAAAAATTACGGACTCACCTCTCTTTGGGCATTTCACTGGTAGCTACGCTAGCAGTACTCACATTAATTGTCAGGGCCATCGCAGGCGGCGGCGGCGGCGGCTGCTGTGGCGGGGGAGGCGGGCGGTACCCGTAATCCTCCGGGCGATGGACCGCGAAATTTGGTTGGGGGGAAGGAGTGAGGTGGAAATTAGGGGTTTGTTGAAGGGCAAAATGGTCCTTTTGCTGATTATGATGGGAGAGGAAATTAGGGGCCTGAGATTGGAGTAGGAGGAAACTGTGGATCTGGCTACGAATGAACTCTATTTTGTGGCTTAAATCGAAACCTAACTTCGACTCGAGCTGTCGAACGACGCCGTTCAGGGAGGCGAAAGCGTTGTTGTTTGTGCAATCGCGGAGGATAGACTCCAGCGCCTCCGCTATTTCCTGGTCGGACGCCACCACTCCACCGGCAGCCGCCGGTGGTGCTCCTCCGCTCTCAGTCATTCCTTGTATAATTACCAACTTGCCACTGCTTTACCCCTAACAGAAATTAAATGCCTCTCTTTATCTCTCTTTGTTTCTCTCTCACTCTCTCTCCTCTTTATCTCCATTATATAAGAGAAGATGACGGAAATGTCCTTTATGGGGATCTAGTCACCTGGCTGTGATACAATGTCTTGTTACCACAAATGAATATTTGACACGATGTGTAGACTTAGTATGAGAGAAAATGCAAATGCCCTTTACGGGGGATCTGGTCACTGGCAGTGATGCAGTGGATTGTGACAGCCATTTAAAAATAGACACGTAGTGTAAAAAAATTGACCCCGGGAGATAATACTGGACCCACTTGTGTGCTAGAGACAGTTATTCCGATTATGTCAAATTTATCCATTTGGGGTTCTGAAATTATTCGGGTATAGTTTATTTTTAAGCATTTATTATTTTTAGAGTCCGTTTGATAGAGTTTATAAACTAGTTTATTTGATTTAGAATAATCAAAAATATAAGGCTATCAAAGTAATTTTTTTAGTCAAATAAACTATGTTTGGTCAAATAAATAGTCTATAAACTCTACCAAACGGACTCTTATTTTTCGATAAACCTGTTTAAATACGGATGAACACAATTCAGTTTAGGTGATTTTTGATTTATTTTCAAATTAAACTACTTAAAATAGTTTGGAAAATTTTTAAATCAAAATAAACCATTTCAATTTCCAAATCAAACTATTTTCTGCGATTTGTTCGGTTTAAACAACGGTTTACCTATCAACATAATAGTAATGCATTTAAAATAAGTTAAACATAAATAAATTGGCCTAGAATACTCAAAACAAGCTTAAATGAGAACTTTTTAAACATAAATATTACATTACGTTAATATTTATCTCAATTGTAATATTACATTAATATTTATCGTAGAAAAAAATAGGAATGGAGAAAAAATTGACAGAAATTAGTAAATAACTAGGTCTAATAGTTTGGCAAAAATTAAATAAGTTAGCTAAATAATAGTTTTGTATTCTACTTTGCTCACTTTATCAATACTAGTAAGACATGCGTGCGTTGCACGTGTTTTTATAATCGTATTTTTAATTTTTAATATTTTCAAAAAAAATATTTTTTAATTGTTAATAATTAAAAATTTAAACTAGCAATTACAATAAAGATAAAAATTATAGTTATTGATAACATGTTGTATTATATTGTTTGATATTGATATTTTATTTACATTCATAAGTACAATTGCAATCAGATATGTGTTTTATACAGTGGTAATGTGAATAGTAACTTGAATCCAAGTGAAACAAATTTGATGATTTAAGTTTTAATGATTGACAAATCAAATCTTATAAAATTAATGATGTAATAATCGAGATTTCTTCATGGCTCTATTTTATGAATAATAAAATTAATAATTACTAATTTTAATTGTGAGAGAATGTGATTACGGACTATATAATATTGTAAATTTGTTAGATTAATAACTCCTTGTAAACAATATTCTTTGTGTATGTTCTCTTTTTTTTAGACATGATTAATTTGACGATGTAAATAAAAACAACAAAAATTAAAGAAGTATCAAGTCTCTCTCTCTCTCCCTCTCTCTCAAAATATTGACATCTATGATTTGAATTTTAATGCGGTAATAAAAAAAGTCACAATTTTCCCTTTTTTTAAAAAAATCTATTTCTCATTTCTTTCATCTACGTAATGCAAATAAAATTAAAATTTTGAGATCATATTTTCACTTTCATATTTAATTTAATACATTAGATGTTTAAAAATTATAATTGTACATTTAATAAATTGTTAAAAATTTAATGTACGATAATAATGAAACAACAAAAGAGTAATAAATAACATATTAAAAGATAATTGCACTCATGAAAGTACAATTACAATCAAATATGAGTTTTATATAGTGATAAAACAAACAATAACTTGAACCCAGTAAAAATCTTTTGGTGATTTAAGTTTTGATGATTGATGAACTCTTGATATCAAATCTTATAGAATTAATGATCTACGTGGCTGCATTTTACGAAGAATAAAATCAATGATTGATTATATAATATTGTGAGAGAATATAATGATTGACTATATAATATTGTACATTTGTTGGAGTAATAGTTCTCCCATGGTGAGTATGAGTTATATGTTATCATACCCACTGCTCTAATTGACAATTCATGGCTCTACACTCATTAGTTTTTTCATGAATTGTCAATTAAAAACTGTTAGCAATGAGTAGGAGTTATCTCCTACCCATTACCCACCATGGGTGGGAGAATATCCCCCTCATTGTAAACAATATTGTTTATGTATGTTCTATTTTTATTAGATATGTCTGATTTGACTACGTAAATAAAAATGTCATAATTATAAATAAGAAATAAAAATTAAAGAAGTGTTAGTACTTGCCCAAATTGTGAGAATATTGTTGAATGACAGAAGTAATATGAATATACATATATATAGAGAGAGAGAGATAATAAAAATTTAAAAAAGCTTCAAACGTTAGTTATGAACTATAGTGTATGTTTGGTGGAATGTAAAAGTAGTTTTTTAGGCGATTTAAAAAAAAAGGTAAAATATATGGTTGAAAAATTGATAAAAATTGTGGGTCCCACAAAATATGTGGTTGAATATGAATTTGAAAAAAATAGAGTTTAAAACAAACTGGACCAAATATTCTCATAATCAAGATAATAAAATGTATTAAAAATAATATTTTCATCTCCATTTCAATTTTCACAATCATGATCTGAATTTTAATGTGACAATAAACAAAGTTACAACTTTTTCCTTTTTCACATTCTCATTTCTTTCATCTACGTAATGCCAAAAAAAAAAAAAAAAAAAAAAATTGTGATCATCTTTTCACCTTCATATTTAGTTTAATAGATTAAATGTTTAATAAATTTAATTGTACATTTAATAAATTGTTAAAAATTAATGTACAATAATGATGAATAATAAAAGAGTAATAAATAAAATATTAAAAAATAATTATACATTAATCTATAGTTCTATACTACAAATGAATATGGAATTTTAGAAAATTTGTAAGTGTAGAATAGTCCAAAAAGGTAAATATGAAATTTTATAAATTTTGTAAAGGTAGAATAGTCCAAAAATGTTTCTCCCTTTTAGAGACTTTTAGATGTAGTATAGATATGAGTGAGCATAATTTATTTTTAATTGTAAAAAATTAAAAATGGATTTGTTCGATTTAAGCCGTTTTTTAAATATTGAAATTTAAATCAAGCCATTTTTAAACAGTTCAATTTAATTTAAAATTGAAATATTGACGGGTCCACGTGAATCCAAACCAACGATTTCAAATCAACGGATTCGATTCGATTTGCAATTTAGCAGTTTTTTTTTTACCTTACGTCATATTTGAAAGTCCATATATCAATATTTCTAATAGGAAAAATTACATATTTGGCCCTCAATCTTCCAAAAATATTGGAGATATACCCATAACTTCTAAAAATAGCACCGAACATCCCTAACATTTGAAAAAAATAGGCATGGTAGGTCCTTTATGACGAAATTGTCTTCTCTTTAAATAAATAAGAAAAAAGAAAAAAAAAGAATATAAAAATATTCAAATATAACCCCAAAAATAAAAATTAACAGGTGGCTCTCTTTTTCTACCCAACCTCTCATTGTCCCACATTTTCTTCTTCAAGTTACCCTCGACAATTTTCGTAATTCTATAATAATACTCTTGTTTTTTCTTTCACAGTTCACACATGCAATGTATGAAGAAAACAAAAAAATCAATCCAAACTTTTCAGGCAATCTATTTTCTTTCTTCCAACTTGTTTTTCACATTTTAACTATCTTTCCTTTATTTTCTTTTTACCTCCAAACCCGCTGATGTGCACTGGGCTCTATCTTGTCTCCATGTCCAGCGGAGCACCACCACCAATCTCATCTCCATTTTGTCTCCATGTCCAATTGGATTTCTTTCCATTTTTTCAGCATTAAAAGAGGTTTAAGCCAACCATTAGCTATTCTCTCTTTGTATTTTCTCAGCTAGTCATAACTTTTCAAGAAATCTTGACACAACATGCTTTACACTCACAACTGGTTAATAAATATCCCTTTCATGAATTCAAATTTAAGACAAACACATCTAGTCCTGGTTAATTTTGTGTTTAGTTGAATAGTAAGCATACAAGAATTTTCCTCCCTCTATTCCTATGATTTGTTATTCCCATTGATCGGTGAAAATTTATTATTTCGTGGTCTAAGTAAAAATTTAAATTGGAGAACCCTTGTTAACATACGAAATAACAAGGGCCTAAAAAGAGACTTAAGAAAAAATTGTACATATAGGCCCATAGAAAGTACCCAAGCATATAGACTTAGAAATATATGTCGTCCAGGCCCAATGGATGCCCAGGTAAATTTATATATAGGCCCAATGGAAATTATCCAGGCCAGATAGGGCCCAAAATGGATATCGCCCAGATCAGAAACGCCCAGGGCGTTGGGCGATTAGAACGATCAATCACTGCATAAGAGTAACCGTTCTTAAACAATTTTTCCTTCTTCTCTTATCATTTCTCCCACATTTCAGGAGTTACAAACAGTTGAATCATCATGGAGGAGTTACAAACATTTGAATCATCATGGAGGAGTTACAAATAGTTGAATCATCATGGGGGAGTTACAGACAGTTGAATCATTATGGAGGAAATGGATAGTTATTGGGCGACGAAGTAGTTATTGGGCGATGAAGTAGCTACTGGGCGACGAGAAGTTTTTACGCAAGATTGAAGGAAAACGTGTGGTAAAACCGTTTGGTAAAGTATAAAAGAAAGAAGATTGAATGACAAAAGTAAGAAGACAACTCTCAAAAAACAGAGAAATGTAATTTCATTCCATTTTAGTTTTAAATATTTCTTTACAGTGAATTCTAGTGTGCTTGTGCCCCTTAGAGGCATTTCGTTTTGCTCTTTCATCCTTTGTCACTTTTGTAATCTTCGTCAATCAAACACCCCTTGTTGGGACTTTGTCTCAAGAGGTTTGGCGTCCCTTACATATCGTCTGAATCTTTTAATTGTTAGCGAAGGACACACTTTCTGCGCGAAACAATTTGGCATGCCCAGTTGGACACTTTTGGTGTTAGAAGATACAAGAAAGTGGAACAATATGCCTCATAAGAACTCAGATAAGGAACCAGCAAGCCAGCGAATTCAATCCGTGATCGAGCGATATGAAGAACAGCAAAATACACCAGCAACGGAGGGACAAAATCAAAGCCGTTATGAACCGATGACAGAATTGAGTCCACGCACCATGCGCGCGTTACTTGGCGAACTCACACAAGATGTCGTGGGACAGGTAAGCCTGCAAAATGTTCATGATATGGAAAAATTTGTTCAAACTGAAAATGTGCATTATGATAACATGGCCAAACAATTAAGTACTTTAAATGAACTTATGAATAGGTTAGTAGGCCAAACATGTCAACCAAATTTGCCAAATATAGGGAATCATTTCGAAGCCAGGACGGTTGTGGGACACAATTCACCAACGATGAACCCTATGAATCCTAGTCAGGGAATAGAAACGCCTTTTATACCAACGACGTCAAATGTGGGTGGAGGCGGCATGGCCAATTTGAGTGGTCATAATGTGGGATCGTCCAACTTGGGGGTAGCCCAAACGCAAGAGAAAATATACCAAATATAGGACAAAACGCAACACGCGTTAGCGAAGGGGCAAATGTCCAAATAAATGGCAATAATACCTTGAATAATGGTAATCTGGCCACAAACCCAGGGTTAAACAATAGACCTCAGATGATCCCACCTGTGAATCAACCTATAGGAGTCCCATACGATCCTAACATGGCCTTAAGAAACCAAATCACTGAGATAATGCAAGATCAGATGGCTTTTGGAATGCGTCCTTTCATTAGGCCGACCTATAGGAAGCCATATCCCGATTGGATAGACCAAGCGTATCCGTGGCCTAGAGGATATAAAGTGCCAGAATTTTCACTATTCATAGGTTTGGGAGAAGTCTCAACATTGGAACATGTAGGGCGATTTACACTACAATGTGGTGAAGTAAGTGATTATCATAAAATAAGGTTGTTTCCTAGTTCGCTAACAGGGGTAGCCTTTTCATGGTTCATTAATTTACCAGCGAACTCTGTTCAGACATGGCAACAATTAGAGCAGTTGTTCCATGCTCAATTCTATAAAACCGAATCTGAAGTTACCTTGGCCGATTTGGCGAATTTATGTCAAATACCAACTGAATGGGCGGAAGTTTTCCTTCAAAGATTTAAAACTGCTAGGAGTAAATGCTTCGTGCCCTTACCTGAAAAGGAATTTGTTAAGATCGTTCAGAGTTGTTTAAGTTTCGATTTGAGAAAGAAATTTCAGGATAGGGAGTTTCCTGATCTCTTCCAATTAACGGCCAATGTGATTAGATATGAGCGCTTTATAAGGGAAGAAGAACAAATGAAAAATTCTAGCAAAGGGACTTACTATAGAGACCCAAACTTCGACATTCATATTGTAGATGAATATTATGATCAAACCGAAATATGTCTGGTCGAATTGGTTAAAGGAGATGCTTATGCATGCCCGATAGTGATTAACTCAGGGACGACGGCAAAAAATGAGCCTCTAAGAGATACAAGCAAAAAGGCTAGAGCGTTTTCGTTCGATATAACCAAAGCAGATACTATATTTGATAGATTGTATAAAGACAAACAAATAAAACTGAGCGATAAGCACAAATTGCCAAATCCTGAGCAAGTTAAGGATAAAAAATATTGTAAGTGGCATAATGCATGGTCTCATACAACTAATAATTGTTTGGTTTTTCGTCATGTATTACAGGATGCCATTGAATCAGGACGAATCACTTTTGAAGCTAAAAAGAAGATGGCAGTGGATGAGAATCCTTTTCCGCGGCCAGTAGGAGTGAATATGTTATTAGTAGGTTTCAAAAGTGGTTTACCTAAATTCAAATTGGTAGTTGATAATGGAGACGAGGATGAACAGCATCATAGTGTGTTTGAACGTCTCAAAGGTAAAGAAGTCGAAAAGAACAAAAAAATGTTGTGTGCCAGATGTAGTAGAGAAATAAATGAAGATGGGGAGAAAATAGAAGTATGGGGGCGTCACAATCATCTAAACGTGACCCCAAATTTCCAGCCTATTCAAGAGCGAAAGGTATCAAGGTCTCATTTTGAAAGACAGGTCAGGCCGATGCATGATGGCAGGCCGATTCTCAACAGCAGAACGTTCAGGCCACAGCCCCATTGATCGAATGTATGGCACTCATTCCAATACAGTGCGGGAAGGATGATATCCTTTGATCAAATGACCAGAACGCAGCAAAGACGTCATCAGAGAAATTATAGATGAAAGATGAGGCAACAACAGGAGGCGATACGTCCTAAATTGCCCAATTTCTCCAACGCCGTCGCTAAGGAAAATCTCGAAGATGAGAAAGAACATAATGTGAACGATTTAACAGAAGAATTACTGGAAGATTCTTCTGGTAGGTCGAGATTTGAAAGACACAGCAAAGACGAAGATGAAGATGATCCAGGACGATCCATCACTATTCAATTTGGTTCTTTGCCCTCAGTCTTGGCTAATAATTATCTGCTTGCCAATGAGTTTAAAAACAAAAGGGATGAGGAGACACAAGATGATGAGGGGGAGGAAGCATGCACGTTGGAATGTGAGGGAGAAATCGGGCAAACCTCTGGAGGTATATGTGAAGAAGAAGAAGAAGATGATGGCTTGACCGATGTGGAAGAAGAGATTGACCTAGAATCAGAAAGAAGAAAAAGATGAGTTTCATATAACAATCTGCTAAAGCAGCTATATCATGAAGGCGTCCGAGAAGTAGATTTGTTGGGCGAACCATCTGGGCGATCTTTTGATTATTACGTATTATACAGAACGCCTAAGAGAAAAATGAGGGTACCACGCTCTGAAAAGTATGGACCACCTCCAATGATATTGTCACCCCCTACAGGTTGGCAAGAAGTGAGCGACATAGAAACTCAAAAGCCCGGCACGGAAGATCAGTACGAAATGTTGCACGTGAACTTGACACAGCAATTTGATCCAAAAGATGATGAGAAGCAGCAATTTGATCCAAAAGATGATGGGAGACAAGAGGTAGAGATAGAGACAACTGAAAAGGTCATCTTTAAGAAGCCAACGACCAATTTAACCAAACATTTGAGACCATTATATGTAAAGGCTTTAGTCAATGGCATCCTAGTAGCCAAATTTCTCATCGACAATGGGGCTGCTATTAATACCATTCCATCCAGAATAATAAAGAAATTCGCAAAGACGGAGAGCGATTTGATCCCTACTGAAGTTATTCTTACGAGCTTCAATGGAGGGGCGACTTCGGCCAAAGGAGTAATGCCGTTAGACGTGACGGTAGGAACTATCACCAAAACCACAGTATTCTTTGTAATAGACGGGCCAACTAGCTATAATGTGTTGTTAGGAAGAGATTGGATTCATGGAAATCGTTGTATACCTTCGTCGCTCCATCAATGTCTAGTTTTTTGGAACGATGAAGGTGAGGCAGAGGTGGTGCAAGCAGATCACAGGCCTTTTGTTATAGAGGCGAACTCGATCGAGAAGTTCATGTATGAGGAAAATTATGGACCTGTGAGAGTAGTCCAAGATGGCGAAGAAACTCGAATCATCGCGCAGAGCGAGGAGTCATTATCAGTAGACGCATTTACTGAAATGTTTAATCAAATGATGCCAAACATAGTGGCCCTTAAAGAGCCAATGATTGGTAGAAAAGATATTCAATAAATGTTGAAGAAGGTGTTTAGCTTTCAGGATGTCAAAGCCAAGTCAGTGGCTTTCAGGAAGAGGTGCGAAGAATAAATAAAAAAGGAAACGACTTTAAAAATTTTAAAGAACAAGTTAGCAGTGTTCGAATTAGAACAGAATATTGGCCGAGAAGTTTATAAGGTGGATTGTTTGGATGCAGAAGACATCACCACAGGGAACCTGGACGATGATGTGATATGAGTTATGAAGACCGGGCACGCTCAAGCACAAGATCCTTTGGTAAAAGTGAATATTGGGGATGAACGAGAAGATTGTCCAACGTTTATCAGTCAGATGCTTAGCAAAGAGGTAAGTAACCATTTGATCGCTTTGTTAAAAGAGTACAAGGATTGTTTTGCTTGGGAATATGAACATATGCCGGGGTTAGATAAAGATTTGGTAGAACATAGGCTACCAACCAAACCACATTTTAAACCGCATAAGCAGCCCCCCAAACGCTTTGCTCCTAATGTATTGCCCGAAATAAAGAAAGAAATAGAACGATCGTTAAAGGCAGGTTTATTAGGACGGTCAGATATGTTGAATGGTTATCCAATATTGTGCCTGTATCAAAGAAAAATGGTAGTATTAGGGTTTGCATAGATTTCAGAAATTTGAATTTGGCAACGCCCAAAGATGAGTATCCAATGCCAACGGTAGATTCCTTAGTAGATTCAACTGCCGGACACGTGATGTACTCCTTTATGGATGGATATTCAGGATACAACCAAATTTATATAGCTGAAGAAGATGTACATAAAACTGCATTCAGATGCCCAGGTGCTCTAGGATGTTTTGAATGGGTGGTCATGCCTTTTGGTTTAAAAAATGCAGGAGCCACTTATCAAAGGGCAATGAATTTAATTTTTCATGATATGATAGGAGAATTCGTTGAAGTTTATGTTGATGATATAGTGGTTAAATCGTTGAAAGAAGAAGACCATTTCTAACAATTGAAACGTTCATTTGAACGGATGAGACAGTATAAATTAAAATTGAACCCATTGAAGTGTGCATTTAGTGTTAATGCAGGAAATTTTCTAGGGTTCCTAGTACATGAAAGAGGAATTGAACTTGATAAAAACAAAGCAAAGGCCATTTTAGAGGCTAAACCACCTAAGAACAAAAAGGAATTGCAAAAATTCCTGGGACAAGTGAACTTTTTACGACGTTTCATCTCTAATTGTGCAGGGCGAACGAAAGCTTTTTCGCCTCTTTTGAAGTTGAAAAATCAGGACGACTTCGTCTGGAAGGAAGAGCATCAAGAGGTTTTTCATAGCCTGAAAACATATCTGTCAAATCCGCCAGTGTTAGTTTCACCTATCCAAGGACGGTCAATGAAAGTTTACATATCGGTCGAGCAGGAATCAATAGCTGGACTAGTCGCCCAAGACGATCAGTTTGGATAAGAAAGGGCGATATATTACCTTAGTAGACGATTAACTGCATGTGAATGTAATTATTCTGATATTGAAAAATTATGTCTTGCTTTATATTTTACATGTACTAAATTAATGGCCTATTTGCGGCCTATAACTATTTACTTAATTTCTAAAGTAAATTTAGTTAAGTACATGTTCTCTCGTCCTGTTTTGCATCAAAGGATTGGTCTTTGGACTTTAGCACTATCAGAATTTGAAATACAGTTCATACCCCAAAAGGCTGTCAAAAATCAAACGTTGGCTAACTTTTTGGCCGATCATCCGTGCTTAGACGTGCCTAAAGAAATTGAATTAGAAGTCAATTTGCTCGAGCTGAGACCCTGGATTTTATACTTTGATGGCTCAAAAACTGCTAGGGATGCAGGAGTAGGGGTAGTGCTGATAAACCCACTCGGGGTTTGTTACAAGTTTGCTTTCACCCTGACTGAAATGTGTACTAATAATCAAGCCGAATACGAAGCATTGATTGTCGGTTTAGAGCTATTATTAGATTTAGGGACGAAAAATGTGCTTATCAGAGGTGATTCTCAATTAGTAATTTATCAATTGAATGGCAATTTCAAATGCCAAAGTGATTATGTCATAAGTCAATATGGCATCGCTCAAGAGCTCTTGGACGAATTCGACCAAGTGGAGCTTCAATACGTTAATAGGATGTATAACGATTTGGCAAATGAGCTGGCCCAAATGGCATCGGGTTATTCAAAAATGTTAAATAACGATTCTGCTTGTGAGTATGGAACGATATTGCCGTAGTTCAACGAAGGGCGAAGGAGTTTAATGTGCATTGTATACAAAATGGAGACACAATGGATTGAAGAGAAGAAATACAAAAATTCTTGGAAGAACCCGATAAGAAGAGCGATAGGAAGGTAAAATTACGCTCACTGAACTATTTGCTGGTTGAGGGAGAATTATATAAGAAACGCTCAGATGGTGTACTTTTGAAATGCATAAATTTGCAAGAAGCTAAAGTGGTTATGGCCGAAGCGCATGAAAGAGTGTGTGGAGCACATCAAGCTGGCCAAAAGATGAGGTGGTTGATCATCAGGAGTGGGTATTACTAGCCTAAAATGGGCGAGTTATGCGTTCAGTATGCTAAAAGTTGTTTGGAGTGTCAAAAACATGGCCCAATCCAAAGAGTGCCAGCAAGGAAAATGGTACCTATTATTAAACCATGGCCATTCAAGTGTTGGGCGATAGACCTGATAGGAAAGATTTACCCACCATCGTCCAAACAACACACCTTTGTAATAGTCGCTACGGATTTTTTCACTAAATGGGTAGAAGCGATACCTTTAAAAGAAATCTCTCAAGGAAGTGTCATAGAGTTCATTCGTGATCACATCGTATATAGATTTGGGATACCTCAAACTGTAGTAATGGATCATGGAACTTCTTTAAATGGGAGTCAAGTGAAAGAATTTCTGAGCGAGTTTGGAATCAAGTTGGCGAACTCTACACCTTATTACGCCCAATCCAACGGCCAAGCGGAATCGTCAAATAAGGTTTTAAAGAGTATCATAAGGAAAATGATAGGCGAAAATGCCAGAAGTTGGCATGAGTGTTTGAATAGAGCGTTATAGGCTTATAGAACTTCTCCGCGATCTAGTACTAAAGTAACTCCTTTCCAGTTAACTTATGGGCAAGAAGCAGTGCTGCCTATGGAAATTAATGTGCAATCGATCAGAGTACGTTTGAAAAATAGTATAGATAAAAATGAGCATACTGAGCTACTCGTTCAGAATTTATTAGAATTAGACGAATTAAAGTTGAGCGTCTTAGATAGATTGCAAATTCAAAAAAGACAAGTGCCTTCATATTATAATAAAAGGGTTATAGCCAAATGTTTTAGCACGAAGGATTTGGTCTGGAAAACAATACTCCCATTGGATAGTAGTAATCCAAAGTTTGGAAAATGGTCGCCAAATTGGGAAGGACCATACAGAGTTAAAGAGGTGTTACCAAATGGGGCATATCATTTAGAAAATTTGGATGGTATGAGGCACATGAGATCTATTAATGGCAAATATTTAAAGAAGTACGTTCCGTCAGTTTGGGATTTTGAACGATTAGAGGTTTAACATTAAAGGACACAGTTCTATAAATGAATAAAACTATTCATTTCATCGGATAATTTGGTTGCCATGATTGGCTACCATTACAAAAGGAAAATTAAATAAAACAAAAGTTGTCCTTAAAACATTAGAATCTTAATTACAGCCTTCCCCAAATAGAGCGCATATGCTCTCTAAGTTTTTCCCACTCATCGCGCTGTTCAACAGAAGCGGTGGATAGTTCATCCATAATTCCTTCGTCCACTTCTAGACCTGAATAACGCTCAAGCAAGGATCTAGCCCGTTCAACTTCCTGAGAAGCATTGCGCTTCTTGGCGGCCAGCCTGACCTTACAATCGTCCATCTTTTCTTGAATTTCTTTCATCTGAGCAGCCAAACTCATCATCAAAGAATCCTCAACCATAACCTCGGAAGAAATCTCGTTCATATTGTTTTTAGCTTGATCGATTTCCTGGTGAAGAGATTCATTTTCGGTCACAGCATTGACGTATTGAGTTTTCTTGGCTTTGAGCTCCACATTTTTGGCCAACAGAGCGCTTATCTCCTGATGGATAATTTTCAAAGATAACTTGAGATCTGTGGAGAGTTTGAGTGAATGAAGCTCAAGTGCTTGGGCCATTTGGCGGCTTAAACGCTCAAATTTATCTCGGTGGTTGGCAGCACTGGCGTGTGAGATATCCATGTCCATGAAAGAAGTGTATTCAAGTACTGCCTGTTTAAGAATGTTCATGTTTTCTATGGAGAAAGCACCAGAGGCAGAAGAAGGACGACTGGCCGAAGATGAACGAGCGGTCTGACTAGCCTTCACTTGTTCCCATGACGTAAACAAGTCCTGAATAGAGCGCAAGATGGTATCAGCGTCCTGTAAAGGTAAAAACGATTACTTAGTGTCTTTATGGCAATAAGCAATGTAAAGAAAATCGAAAGAAAAATTACCTCATGGGTTGACTCATCAGTGGTTTTGGAGGAAGAAGGGGGAAGTGTGCCACTGGGCGATTTGACCGCCTGCGAAGATTCACCCTTATCCGAACGTGCTGGCTCTGGTACAACTGGCAAATCAATTGGTCTTTCTGCAAAGGGACGAATGATGATAAGTGCTTCAAGAGTAAAGCCATGACAAATGGTGGAATTAGAAAAATGTTATAACTATGTGCACATATTACCGTCTGGTTCTACACCTGGAGGGGAAACGCCCTGAAATGACGGAGATTCTTCAACTGGCTGGGCGATCGAAACAGCTGGGTCTCCAAATCCCTTTTCAGGCAAATCCACTTCGACGGATGGCTCGGAAGATCGAAGAATTGAAGGGTTGGGCGACGTAGAATCTTTCAAAGGAGAAGTGACCACCTTCTGGTTTAGAGTACAAAGAGAATATCAATATTTACATTAAAGTGTTCTTTAAATAAGGAGAAATCATATTACCTTTCTCCTGGTCATAGGAGGAGCACCATCATCGTCATCACTGTCATCATCAGGTTGATCTGATGGGTCCAATGTTGGCCGTTTACGGCTGGATACACCTCTCGCAACTCCAGTTTGGGCGGGAGGAGAACTGGATTGAGTGGAAATTGCAGCAAAACGTCTAGTACGCACTGTCGGAGATTTTGAAGGAGAAGACGAAGGAGCAGGATGTTTAACGGATATGGGCACAACAGGGATAGGAATCGAAGTAGAAGAAATGGAAGTTCTGGAAAACCCTGATCCCTCGAGTATGTGGAATGCATGGTTGACGTTAGTAGTGAAGAATCTACGTTTCACCGAAGGCCAAAATTGTTCAAAAAGAGGATGAACGGCCAAAGTGGGATTGAAAGGAGCCAAAGAGAACCCATTCATCAGAGAAGCATTACGCTAATCTATAGCCTGTGCTTCTACTTTGGTGATGGTATGGAAGCATTCTTGAAAACTTTTTGAGTAACAAGGAGGAATGGGCCAAGTTTGGCCAAAACCAAGCTGTCGGGCGAAGAACTGTGGAGCATAGACCTCAACCCCAGCCTTGGCATTGGTGCTCGTGAGAATGTCATGAAACAATTCTCGCCCAGTCAAGTATTGGACCCAAACGGGCAAGACATTACTCACCTCGTTCAGAGTAAGAGGTGGTTGGACATAGACTGGGACTTGATGAACAGAGAAAGGAAAGAAAGAGGGAATTGAGTTTAAGTTATAAAAGAATGTGAAGACATCCCGGTTAGACATATCAACAGGAGCTAATTGGTTGATAACTAGCCCGTAACAACTCACCGGCCTAGGGGGTATTGAAGGAATACCAAGCTGTGGAAAATATGCTCTCAACCACAATTCAGCGAGCCAAAGAGGCCCACTTCCAGTAGGAGAAGCATTGGTCCTAAGTTGATGTTGAAGGTAGACCATACCTCTATAGAAGGCAGCTAGAAACAGAGAGCAGAGATTTAAAGACCTACCAAGGGCCAACTCATGGGCGATGGGCAAATAGGCCATGGAAGGTTTAAGACTAGGAACACAAAGAATGTACCTACACAGCCAAACTTGGAGGAAAGCTACGCGCTCTGCATGAGTAGGATCTTTGCCAGTGTTGTCATAAAGCTCCTGCATGCCTGAATAGGAGTCCGTATACTTCTTATCAAACCTTGGAGCAAGGGAGGATATCAGTATGGCAGGAGAAATGGTATCGCCCAGAGGAGGAAGATTGACCAAAGCACCAACGTCCCTTAGAGTAACCGACATTGGGCCAAGAGGAAAAATGAAGGTGTTGTACTTGGAAGACCAGAAACTTAGGGCGATTGGGAAAAGAACAGGGTCATAGAGCGGGAGACGTGTGGCAATTTCCAGAAGGTCAGAGATCCTGGCACGATCAAAAAGTGCCTTCGTGGGGCCATGCTTAATCATACGCGCATGCCAGAGGCGGAAAGTGGTATCAGATTTAGGCCATGTGCGAATGCTCTTCTCGCGGACTGGCTTCAAAGAATAAGGGTCCAAGAAAGGAGGTTCTTGGGTGCAAGAAAAAAATTGGGCCATAGCCAGTCGCCCAATGGAGTCTGCGTCCCTGAACGACGGGCCCAAATAGAACTCATTCATATCAGGCCTAGAAGGTAGAAGATTCGATGGGTTTACATAAGGTTTAGTTAGGAGGTCCCGAAAATCTTCGAAAGTAATACTATTTTTTGACGAAGCTTTAGACGTAGACATTGTTTCAGCAAATTGACAAGAGGATTGCAAAAGAGATGACCAGCTTGGAAAGGTAAGTGAGAAGTTAAGGAAAAGATGAATAGTGTCCTTTTTATAGAGGGAGAAAAAGGGCGGCGACGTGATGGGGGCCGGACGTAGTTATTGGTAATGGCGCCTTTTTTGGGTTTATATAAATCGTGCTCTTAGGATTTCGGAATTAAGGCGCCAAACTTACTTTTTTAGAAGATGGAACGCCACCAAGTGAATATGGCTAATTAATAAGTGATTATATTAATTAAGCCATATTGGGGGGTAACTGTTGACATACGAAATAACAAGAGCCTAAAAAGAGACTTAAGAAAAAATTGTACATATAGGCCCATAGAAAGTACCCAAGCATATAGGCTTAGAAATATATGTCGTCCAGGCCCAATGGATGCCCAGGTAAATTTATATATAGGCCCAATGGAAATTATCCAGGCCAGATAGGGCCCAAAATGGATATCGCCCAGATCAGAAACGCCCAGGGCGTTGGGCGATTAGAACGATCAATCAATGCATAAGAGTAACCGTTCTTAAACAGTTTTTCCTTCTTCTCTTATCATTTCTCCCACGTTTCAGGAGTTACAAACAGTTGAATCATCATGGAGGAGTTACAAACAGTTGAATCATCATGGAGGAGTTACAAACAGTTGAATCATCATGGGGGAGTTACAAACAGTTGAATCATTATAGAGGAAATGGGTAGTTATTGGGCGACGAAGTAGTTATTGGGCGATGAGGTAGCTACTGGGCGACGAGAAGTTTTTACGCAAGATTGAAGGAAAACGTGTAGTAAAACCGTTTGGTAAAGTATAAAAGAAAGAAGATTGAATGACAAAAGTAAGAAGACAACTCTCAAAAAACAGAGAAATGTAATTTCATTCAATTTTAGTCTTAAATATTTCTTTACAGTGAATTCTAGTGTACTTGTGCCCCTTGGAGGCATTTCGTTTTGCTCTTTCATCCTTTGTCACTATTGTAATCTTCGTCAATCAAACACCCCTTGTTGGGACTTTGTCTCAAGAGGTTTGGCGTCCCTTACACATCGTCTGAATCTTTTAATTGTTAGCGAAGGACACACTTTCTGCGCGAAACAACCCTCTATTAAGAAATCAAAATCATCTTTTTCACAGTAATTTTCTACATCTAAGTTCCATTGTTTCTTACCAATAACAATTCAAGAAGAAAATGTGATTGGGTGGAAGAAAAGGACAACTTTGTTAATTTTTATTTTTGGGAGTACATTTAATTATTTTTATATTATTCCTTTTCTTTTTTTTTTCTTGTTTTTTTTAAAGAAAGAGCAATTTCATCATAAAAGACATAACATACATATTTCTTTAAATGTTGAGGATGTTCATTGCTATTTTTAAAAATTAAATTTATATTCCCAACATTTTTGAAATATTGAAAACCAAATATGCAATTTTTCCTTTCTAATATTAGCATCCGGGGCACTAAAATAAAGAAATTATTCATATCGAAGGTTCTCTACCTTCTTATTGAAAATCTTTCTTTTTAAATCAGTTTGAAGTCTTTCTAGTAAAAGAAAAACTATCATGTTGTGAGTGTGAGAATCTAGGACACGTTACACAAGTATGATATGGAGAGATACGTGTTAACTATGGACAAAGAAGGAACCATGCAAGTAGTTTTGGGAGAATATTCAAATACTTCTTCTTACAATATTGTTGATTTGAAATTTGACCATAAGTTCTCGTTTGATTTGTGAATGAAAATATTTATCTATAAAAATTATCTAAATTATATATTTATTATTATTTTGTTTAGTTCAATTAAATATAAAAATAAAAAAAATTAATATTAAAAAGTAAACTTTTATAAAAAAGACAATTTTATCCTTACTATTAACTAAACAAAAAAATGTACATAAAATATTAAAAGAGAAAAAAAAAAAAGTGGAGCGGCGGATGGTGGTGGACGCTGGCAATTATCCTAAGATATAGATGTGTAAAATATATTTGTTCTATATTGTAAATGATACATTTGTTTATTAAAAAAATTGAGTGAATCTGTATCCGGATAAAAAAATTTGTCATTCCCTTCATTTTTTGCTTAAATTCTTATCCGGATAAAAGAACATCCAGATATCAATTCTGCCCAAACAAGACAAAATAAATTTTATCTGTTATTTTTAACTATTGACCAAATACCAAATGAGCCCAAAAAGAGATTTACTTATAAGTGGGTTTTTAAATAATTAGTTTTTGTTATTCATTAAAACTAAAAAGTAACTAACTTATACTCTAGTAACTATCATTCCTTGAAATACATAAAAAATAATTAACTTATCTAAGCATGAAAAGTAACTAAAAGCTTAAGAAATATGTTACCAAAATTTTAGATCAATTTTTCTAGTTTACAAAATATAAAATTAAACTTTGATACAAAATAATGGGGATATCATCAATTGGTGCAAATGAAAAGATAAATAGTTTCCTTTAAACGAAAAAAAAAAAAAAATTCATACAATATCAAAAATAAGAAAATATAAAGTAAGGAGAAAATATTTTTTTGTCGACCGCATACAAAATGTTTCCGTGATTTTTGATAAAGAATGGTGAGTGAGCATAATAGTCAAATAAGGGTTGCATAGCGTCCGTTTGGTAGGGATTAAAAACCCATTTTGATTTTTTTCAGCCGTAATTTTTGACTTTTCAACCAATTTTTAACATGAAAAGTCAACAATTTCAACTCAAATAAACCAATATTTGTTTATAAACTGTTTATAATCTCTATCAAACGCACTCATAGTAATTTGTTACATCATTTAACTTCTTAGATAGAAATTTGGTTTCCATCTTTAAAAAGTTTATCTTGTTAAGAGAAGTAACCAAACTCGTTATATATTGATAATTATTTCGATATTTAATCGATATGAAATTTATATTTTAATATAATCTCACAAGATAATGAGTCATTAGAGAACATCAATTTTAAAAGTTGATAGACCATGTGAGCTTCTAAACGAATCAAACAACTTATTTGAGCATTATATACTCTGATACCATGGTTGATACATCGAAAATGAGATAGAATTCCTTGATTGAAAATCTCGTTGATCCGAGTGTGGTTACCGAGACTATGATAAAAAAATTGGAACCTCGAAAACATTATATATTTTTATTGATAATTGAATGCTGTCTTCTTGAGACCATACCCCATGTTTTATTTGGTAGTTTACCTAATTATTTACAAGATAAAATGTGACAATCATTCTTAACCTTTTATCTCTTTTGTATTTATACTTCTAAGTTTTATTTTTGACATTTTTGACTCTAGCTTTACATAAATTAGCAACAAGGATCATCAATGACATTTTTCGTCCAAAAACTCTGTTGAATTGAGTTGAAATGGTAGATTTAATGAGACTCTTGCCTTAAAAGTTAACACATAAAAGGACTTTCATTATTTTGATTTATCATTCTTTTATTAATGGATAGAAAAAGATGCATTAGTTAGTAACGAAGTAGAATTGATAATTGCAATAGTTTCTCTTGCATTAGGTGAGAGGAAATTTGAGTATTGTAGCATCTATTCTTACCTATAAATAGATGATAGCTTTCTTCATTTTTTGGTACATGCATCGAGTATTTTTTAGAGAAAAAGTTATAAGTTTAGTATTCTAATTTTCTTATTTTCTTTGTAATTTACACAAATAGTAGAAATTAGGGCTGTTGTAAAATTTATGTTTTTTCCCTACGATACTTGGGATTTGGGTGGTAGAAATTTTTTATATGATTATAATAATTTTCCACATAGTTGAAAGCTTTGATAATTCATAATTTTTTTTCATCTTTTTTTTTTCTTTCTGCTATTTTTCTTTAGACAGAGATCATGTCGCCAAAATGAGGAGTTGGTATCAATTTCCAACAGTGGTATGAGAGCCTCAAGTCGTTAGGAGTATTGGAGCATATAGAAGACATGTCAAGTGTCAAATATGGCAAGTACAAGTCAATGATGTTTTGATTCAGTATGGACTGCACAAGGATTTGTAAGGGAAACTGACCCCAAGTTCTGAGAAGGATGTTGAAAAATGCAGTATGAGCGACGATGATTGATAAGATTTGACTTTGAAAGTTGCAAGTACGATAAATTTCTGCCAAAGACGTCCCTGCAAATATTCGTGGAATATATTCAGCAAATAAACTTTATGAAAACTTGAAGAGTTGTATCAGACAAAAAACCTTTCAAATCAGTTGTACCTAAAGAAACATTCTCATTTATTTGCAAATGGGTGCGAGTATGAAAATCTCAAACATCAAAATCTAAGTGTTCTTGATGCTATCATTTATGAACTGGACGCTATTGGAATTGAAATTGACGATGAGAATAAAATGTTAAAACTCACCTAGTCTCTTATGTCTTCCTACTAATGCTTTAACCAATTTTGATGTATGTGAAATAGACAATGAGTTATGCAAAAGTTACGAGTAAACTGATTTCAGAAGAAAGAAAGAAACTTGAGTACTGAAATTAATATTTCATCTGAAAACTCGTTACTTGTAGCTCAAAAATTGAAGAATGATAACTTTGTGAAAAAGAAAGTAATTTGTTAGAATTGTGGATAACTTGGTCAAGTCAAGCAAAACTGCCCAAAAAATAGAACGTAAATGATTAACCGCTCGAAATCAGATACTAATGGTGCGTTAAAATGACATTGTTGCCTCAAAATTCCAATATAAAAGGATCTCTATTGCAAATAAAAAATAAATTGGTACGATCAATTATTTCTGCAAATTGATTTAATATCGTTTTACTGATGGGAGAAAAAAATGTATTAGTTGGCAACAAGTTAGAAATGTTAATTACAATATTTTATATTGCTTTGGTTGGGTGGGCACTTGCCTATTGGGTGGGCACTTGACTATTGTAGCATTTATTCTTTTCTATAATTAGATGTTGGGTTTCTTTTTTGGGTACATGACTTGAGAATCTTTTAAAGAAATTTTTTTAAGCTTATCCAAGAATTTTTTTTTTTTTTTTTTTTTTTTTTGGTGCTCTTTTTGTAGTTTGTACAAAGAGTACAAATTTAGAATGTGGTAAATTTTATGTTATTTTTGATAGCCCAAGAATAACTAACTAAGAGGGGGGTGAATTGGTTTTCTCAAACTTTTTCGAAAAATATTCTTAAAAATGAAATTTAAGAAATAAAAAAAATGATTCACTCAAATATAAGCACAATATAAGTAAATAAAAGAGAAGAGAGAGTACAAACGATTTTTATGGAGATTCGATCCAACCAATGATCTACGTCCCCCGTTACCAAGCTCTCCAACACGAGCACGGCCTTTCCACTATTTTGATTGACTTATGGTGCAATCTAAACCCTTACAATGTATCCGGTGACTTACAAACAAGGAGCACCGATCCTTATACAATATTGAGATTTTCAAGGGACCTCAATATGACCCAAATATATGAAGAAATTGATTTGAGTATTTCTCTCTAGATGAATGATAGATACAAGTTTAGTTCTAAGAGAGACTAACACTTTAATGAATAGCAATGAATAAGAAAAGCTCAAGTGTTAGAAGAAAACTTTGTTGATAAAGATGAATCAAATGTTTGATTTAATCAAACAAAGTTTTTCAATATGAGATATTAAAGATATAAATACAATGAAGCTTTTTTTTTTGAATAAAGTTTTTCAATATGATTCTCTCTATAAATGCTCTTGTAAGTGTTTTTAATGATAATAAATGAAGTGGTATTTATAGAGATGAATTTTTGTCACTTTTCTGTTGAAACGGATGACCAAACGGATGACCAAATGGTCGACCATTCAGATTGGTCAGAACTAGCCGTTGAACTGAAAAAGTCAGAACGGATACTTTTTGAAAAGATACGCTCAGACGGTCGACCGGTTCAAAGTAAACGGTCGACCGGTTCATCCGGTTTACCAAACGGATGATCTGTTTCTACAGTTTTGAAAATCTGATTTTTGGCTTTGATAAAACTAATTTTTATGCAAGTGATAAAAATTATATTTGAGCTTTCGTTCATTTAATTGCTAAGGATTAAAGAATTAATACCTTTACAATTTTATCTAAAAATCTATTCTTCAATCTTGATCTTTGAATCTTGAAATTCGGCGGATCTTGAGATGCTTGAACTCTTGTATTGATTTTGACTTTGAACTTGACATTTGCATGAGAGTTCGATTTGTAGCGCTTTGAATTTTGCTTAAAAATAAAATGTTAGAAAATATAACCAATTTGTTTGTAATAATCAAAACATTAAGGTTTAAAGTTAACCATAGGTCAACAATTTCCCCCTTTTTGATTATGACAAACAATGTGAGAATATAGGATAATAAGATACAATAAAGCATATATATTCCCCCTTTCTTTTTCAAGTAAACATGATTTGATGAATTTGTATCACATTATATCATTTTCATTTGATTTGCTAATTTCATCTCATTACATGATATCAATTCAATTTGATCACATCACATATTTCATGCCAAATCCATCACATTACATATTTCATGCCAAGTTCATCACATCACATATATTTCATCACATATTTCATCACATATTTATTTTCCCCCTCTTGGCATAAACAAAAAGGCAAAAGATAAAAACATTAAGGTTTAAAAACATATTCCCCCTAAATGAAACAATATATGCCATTCATTGATAAACTTAAAATTGAAAAACAAGCATAGTTTCATAAAAGAAAGCTTAGAACATAGAATTCGTTTCCAAAACATAGCTACAAAAATAACAAATAAATAAATAAATAAATAAGCTAAGGCTCCGGTGGCGGCTGTGGAGGAAGCACGGCATCGAGACGGAAGTGAAGATCTCGGAGCAATGTCGTCATGTCGGCAACCGAGTGCTGGAGAGTCCCCATGGTATGGTGTAGGCCCTCGACTGAAGAAGTAAGTGAGTCGATCCGTCCATGCAGTAAAGTGAATTGGTCCTCGTTATGACCGGAAGTGGAGGACGACGGCCTTTGTGATCTTTGCCGCGGAGGGGACGGAGGAGCATCTTCGTCAATATCTTCCCCCTCGAATGGTAGAGTGGAGGGTCCCGACTCTTCATCAAATCCTTTCGACTTTGCTACCCACTGACCATTTTCTTTGACGATCCTCATTCGTTTGAGTGTAAGAATATTGATGGTGTCGGTGGCTTTTGGAAGGAGGGTCACCGTATCACGGAAGGAAATATCGAAATGTTGAAAGATTTTGGTGAGAATCATGCCGTAGGGAAGTGCCTTAGATCTCTTGCCGCTAAGGACGTAGTGCATGTGTCGGATCATGATGTAGGAGAAATTGAGCTTACGCCCTCGGAGGATAGAGTCGAGCACAAAAGCATCGAAATGATTAACCTCATCCAAATGACCCTTTCGAGGGACAATTATGTGGGCAATGATGTTATGAAGGACACGACAAGGAAGAGTAAGTTGATTTGAGCTAAGACGTACGGCAGCCTCAAAATGCTTGCCGGTGACACGACAACATGCTTCGACCGGATTATACTCGTCGGTGTGTGGGATTGTCTTGGTGGTATAGAGACGCATACCACCATTCTCAAGATGAAGAATGATACGAATAAGATCTTGAGTGATCTTAATTCGTTTGTCCTGAACGAAGGATGAAATACCCGACCCCGGAGAATAAGCCATATTTTTGTAAAATTCTTTGACAATGGGGGGTAAACATTATCATTGAGAGTAAGAAGAGGAACCCACCCCATACCCATAAAAAGATTTTCTATGTTGAATGATGGTGCCTCGTGTGTGAAAGAAGCGAGATCGACATTCTTACCAATGAAGACGGGACACCCATCGATTCGTTTGGATTGAGGGTCTTCTTCGGAGGAGGAGGATGATGGAAATGGTTGCCTTTCTCTCCTAGGTCGTTTGGCTGCCATTTTCATTCGAGGCATGGTTATGGAACCGGATTTGTTGAATCTAGGGCTTAGAGATCGTCCGTTTAGGAATTTGGTATGATTCGGTGGACAAAATTCGGGGATTTTGAAGATTTAGGCGTGAAATGATATGGGTTTTGTGATTTTGAATGTAAATTGGAAGGATTTTGGGAAGATTGGAAGATTTGAGGAAGATTTGGAAGGAAAACCGTGGTTCGCGGGAAGTTGGAATGAAGAAATTTGAAAAATTTCTAACTTAAAAACCCTGATTTCCGCTTATACGGACGACCGGAAACCTAATACGGTCGACCGGTTGGACTGAAAATTTGATGTTTAAACTTTCTGGTCAAACGGATGAGTAGGCGGATGATGTACAGTCGTCCGTTTAAAAACATACGGACGTCCGTTTTATAGAGACGGTCAACCGGTTAAACTTTTTAATTTTGGCAAAAGACTCTGCTCATACGGATGATCAAACGGATTGAACAATTGTTCATCCGTTTGACATGAAACGGACGTCCGTTTTAATAAACGGTTGTCCGGTTGGACTCGTTTGTCAAAATTTTGTAAAAAACACTGATTTGATCCGTTGACAAATGATTTTACAACATTTTTGTCATATAAAATGCAATCAATCATATGAAACATAAAGATTTAGTCACATATTTCACATTCATCAATTATACCTAAACTTCGTCGAATGTAAGAAAATCTTTCGAGTGCTAAAGGTTTTGTGAGAATATCGGCCAATTGTTTTTCGGTGTTTACAAACTCCAAAGATATATCTCCCTTTTGTGCATGGTCTCGTAAAAAGTGATGTCTAATTTCAATGTGTTTGGTACGAGAATGCAAAACGGGATTTTTAGATAAGTTGATCGCACTTGTATTATCACACATAATAGGAACTTTTTCAAATGAAATGTGATAATCATTTAGAGTTTGCTTCATCCATAGGATTTGAGCACAACAACTAGCGGCGGAGATATACTCGGCTTCGACGGTTGATAAGGCAACGGAATTTTGTTTCTTACTAAACCATGAAACTAAAGCAAAGCTTAGAAAATGGCAAGTTCCACTAGTACTTTTACGATCAATTGTGCAACCGGCCCAATCGGCATCCGAAAAGCTAAGTAAATCAAAATGAGTTTCTTTGGGATACCAAAGACCTAAAGATCTAGTTCCACTAAGATAACGGAAAATGCGTTTTACGGCACTAAGATGGGAATTCTTAGGATTAGATTGATATCTAGCACATAAGCATACACTAAACATAATATCGGGTCTACTAGCGGTTAAATAAAGAAGGGATCCGATCATACCTCGATATTTTGTTACATCAACGGAAGTACCTTGCTCGTCTTTGTCTAGTTTGATTGATGAGCTCATTGGAGTGTTCATTGGCTTCAACTCTTCCATTTCAAACTTTTTGAGCATATCCAAGATATACTTAGTTTGACTTATGAATATTCCATCATTGGTTTGTTTGATTTGGAGACCAAGAAAGAACTTGAGTTCACCCATCATACTCATCTCAAATTCCCTACTCATGCACTTAGAAAATTCTTCACATAGGGAAATGTTAGTAGCACCAAAAATGATATCGTCAACATAAATTTGAACAACTATCATATCATTCTTTTTGGTTTTTATAAATAATGTTGTATCCGCTTTACCCATTAAAAAATCATTTGATAAGAGAAATTTACTTAATCTCTCATACCATGCTCTAGGAGCTTGTTTTAAACCATAAAGGGCTTTTCTAAGTTTGAAAACTTTGTCCGGATACTTATGATTTTTAAAACCGGGTGGTTGCTCGACAAAGACTTCTTCTTGAATGACTCCATTCAAAAATGCACTTTTGACATCCATTTGAAAGAGAGTAAAATTCTTATGACATGCAAAAGCAAGAAGCATACGAATTGACTCTATTCTAGCAACTGGGGCAAAAGTTTCTTCGAAATCGATACCTTCTTCTTGATTGTAACCTTGAGCCACTAATCTAGCTTTGTTACGCACAATTATACCATTTTCATCTCGTTTGTTTCGAAAAACCCATTTTGTGCCAATTACGGTTTGTGAATTTGGTCTAGCAACTAAATCTCAAACATGATTTCTTTCAAATTGATTTTAGTTCTTCTTGCATAGCTAGAATCCAAAATTCATCAAACTCGGCTTCTTTAAAATTCTTTGGCTCGATTTGTGAAAGAAATGCACAATTGTTATGAAAATTTCTAAAAGTATTTCTTGTACTTATCCCTTTTGATGGATCACCAATGATGAGATCTTTTGGATGAGAAGGGACAAACCTCCATTCTTTTGGTAATGAAGTGTTGAGATCTTCATGAGGTTCTTCTTCATTTTGTTGCATAGTTGTTTCCTCCTCATGTTGAATTTCAATGTTATTTGGATTCCCTTTGTCTTGATTTTGAATGCTTAGTTGCTCAAATGGGATTTCCAAATCTTCATCATCAATGACTTTTTCTTGTCCAATTGAGTTAGTTTCATAAAAAACAACATGCATGGATTCTTCAACTACTAAAGTTCTTTTGTTGAAAACTCTAAAAGCTTTGCTAGTAGATGAATATCCAAGAAAAATTCCAATATCGAATTTTGGATCAAATTTTCCCAAGTTTTCTTTTGTGTTTAAAATAAAGCACTTGCAACCAAAAACTTTAAAATATCCAATATTGAGAATTCTATTTTTCCAAAGCTCATATGGAGTTTTGGTTTTCTTTCGACTCACAAAAACTCGATTTAAGATATAACATGAAGTGTTTACGGCTTCGGCCCAAAAGTATTTTGGTAAATTGTTTTCATTCAACATGGTACGAGCTATTTCTTGCAATGTTCGATTCTTCCTTTCTACTACACCATTTTGTTAAGGAGTTCTAGGAGCCGAGAAATTATGTTCATATCCATTAGATTTGCAAAAATCATCAAAGGCTATATTTTCAAATTCTCCACCATGATCACTCCTAATTGTGGTAATGGTGTATCCTTTTTCATTTTGGACTCTTTTGCAAAAATGTTTAAATGCATTTAAGGCTTCATTTTTTAAATTCAAGAAAATGACCCAAGTATATCTTGAAAAATCATCAACAATAACAAATGCATAATATTTTCCACTTAAACTAGCGGTTCTAGAAGGTCCAAATAAGTCCATGTGGAGAAGTTGTAAAGGTCTTGAAGAAGAAGAGTGTTGTTTAAGTTTGAAAGAACTTTTTACTTGTTTTCCAAATTGACAAGCATCACAAATTTTATCTTTTTCAAACTTTATATTTGGCAATCCTTTTACAAAATTGTTTTTGGAGATTTTTGAAAGTAAGTCCATGCTAACATGACCTAATCTCCTATGCCATAACCAAGAATCATCATTTATACTTGAAAGACATTTTATTTCCTTTTCAAGTTCAAATTCAATAGATATGATGTAAACATCTTTACTTCGGCTCCCCATGAACAATACCTCTTTAGATATAGCATCCTCAATGAGGCAATTGGAAGAATCAAATTTAATGAGATAACCTTTATCACATAATTGACTTATGCTAAGTAAGTTATGTTTGAGGTTATCAACTAATAAAACATTTTCAATAGATGGAGAGGAACGATTACCAATATTTCCAATGCCTATGATTTTTCCTTTGGCATTGTCTCCAAACGTCACATGACCTCCATCTTTTCTTTTGAAATTTGATAGCAAAGATCGATCTCCCGTCATGTGTTTTGAACAATCACTATCCAAGAACCAATTGCTCTTGACCTTTTGTGGTACCTACAAAAACAATTTTAATTTTTGATTTTTGGTACCCACATAAGTTTGGGTCCTTGATAGTTAGAGCTTGTGGATTCTTTTATCCACTTGTGTTTCCTTTCAAAGTATAATTTCTTTTTAATTAAACAATTATAAGCAACATGACCATTTTTCTTGCAAAAACTACATGTGATGTTTTGTTGAGAAAAATTTGATGATTTTACAAAAATGGTTTCAAGGGATTTTTGTTTTAAGAGAGGTTTATATCCAATTCCCCCTTTGTTGAACACACATTTTTGCTCACCAAGCATTAATTCAAAATTTTTCTTTCATTGGGTAAATTTGTGAACAATGCTTGTTAAATTAACCACTTTTTCTTTCAATAAAATATTTTCTTTAATTAAAGACTTATGATCATCTTTCTCTTTTTCAAAGTCATTTTGAGCAATAAAAAGCTTCTTGACTACATTTTTCAACAAAGAGTGTTTATTGTTAAGAATAGAGTATTTTGACATAAGTTTCTCAAATTCTTCAAGAATTTCATCATAAGAAGAAGATAAGTCAATGTAAGAATCATTGTTATTTGTACTTACCTCATCCTCAATAGCCATGAAGCACATATTATCGATTTCTTCTTGAATTTCATCTTCTTCTTGATCATCTTCATCACTATCATCCCATGTAGCTTGAAGTGCTTTCTTTTTGATGAACTTCTTCTTGTTTGGGCATTCGGTCCTCTTGTGACCGGGTTTGTCACAATCATAGCATATGATCTTTTTGTTCTTTTCTTCACTTTTGTCTTCTTTCTTTTGAAATCGCCTATTGTTTCGAAATCCTCTCCATTTCTTGACAAGAAGAACTAAGTCATCAAGTTCTTCATCACTCATGTTTGTATTGGAGGATCCTTCATCATTTGTTGATTTCAAAGCAATTTGCTTCTTGGGAAGCTCCTTTATTTCTTCTTTGCTTCTCCTCGTTTTCTCCTTTGTTTCGGCATTGTTGAGCTCATACGTCATCAATGTTCCATATAGCTCTTCTAATGGATAAGTGTTGATATCTTTTGTATTTTCTATCAACATCCTCAAGGAGCTCCAATCTTCCGATAAAGACCTAAGCATTTTGCTCACAAGTTCACCGTTAGTAAATTTTCGATCAAAGCCCTTAAGGCCATTAATAATATCGGTGAAACGAGTAATCATATCGACAATAGGTTCATCTTGTTTCATAAAGAAATTTTCGAAATCTTTTGTCAAAAGATTTATTTTGGTTTCTTTAACCTTGTTGGTACCTAAGTGAGTTATCTCTAATGCATGCCAAATATCATATGCGGAATCACATGTGCTAATACGATTAAACTCATTTTTGTCTAAGACACAATAAAGTAAATTTTTGGCTCTAGCATTCAAAGAAATTTTCTTTTATCCTCTTCATCATATTCTTCTCTAGGCTTGGAAATAGTTTGGTCTGGTCTATCATCAATTTTGATAATTTTTGTAGGCACATATGGACCAAACTCGATAACTTCCCAAATGTTATAATCAATTGATTGAATATAGATCATCATTCTAGTTTTCCAATAATTGTAGTGGGAGCCATTAAAGAAGGGAGGACGATTTGTAGAGTGACCCTCAAGGTTTTGAAAATTTTGGTTAGCCATTACTCAAGATTGTGTAATAAAAAAAAAGTGAGCACCTTGCTCTGATACCAATTGATAGCCCAAGAATAACTAACCAAGAGGGGGGTGAATTGGTTTTCTCAAACTTTTTCGAAAAATATTTTTAAAAATGAAATTTAAGAAAAAAAAATGATTCACTCAAATATAAGCACAATATAAGTAAATAAAAGAGAAGAGAGAGTGCAAACGATTTTTATGAAGGTTCGATCCAACCAATGATCTACGTCCCCCGTTACCAAGCTCTCCAACACGAGCATGGCCTTTCCACTATTTTGATTGACTTATGGTGCAATCCAAACCCTTACAATGTATCCGGTGACTTACAAAAAGGAGCACCGATCCTTATACAATATTGAGCTTTTCAAGGGACCTCAATATGACCCAAATATATGAAGAAATTGATTTGAGTATTTCTCTCAAGATGAATGATAGATACAAGTTTAGTTCTAAGAGAGACTAACACTTTAATGAATAGCAATGAATAAGGAAAGCTCAAGTGTTAGAAGAAAACTTTGTTGAGAAAGATGAATCAAATGTTTGATTTAATCAAACAAAGTTTTTCAATATGAGATATTGAAGATATAAATACAATGAAGCTTTTTTTTTTTAATAAAGTTTTTCAATATGATTCTCTCTATAAATGCTTTTGTAAGTGTTTTTAATGATAATAAATGAAGTGGTATTTATAGAGATGAATTTTCGTCACTTTTCTGTTGAAACGGATGACCAAACGGATGACCAAACGGTCGACCGTTCAGATTGGTCAGAACTAGCCGTTGAACTGAAAAAGTCAGAACGGATACTTTTTGAAAAGATACGCTCAGACGGTCGACCGGTTCAAAGTAAACGGTCGACCGGTTCATCCGGTTTACCAAACGGATGATCTGTTTCCACAGTTTTGAAAATCTGATTTTTGGCTTTGATAAAACTAATTTTTATGCAAGTGATAAAAATTATATTTGAGCTTTCGTTCATTTAATTGCTAAGGATTAAAGAGTTAATACCTTTACAATTTTATCTAAAAATCTATTCTTCAATCTTGATCTTTGAATCTTGAAATTCGGCGGATCTTGAGATGCTTGAACTCTTGTATTGATTTTGACTTTGAACTTGACATTTGCATGAGAGTTCGATTTGTAGCGCTTTGAATTTTGCTTAAAAATAAAATGTTTGAAAACATAACCAATTTGTTTGTAATAATCAAAACATTAAGGTTTAAAGTTAACCATAGGTCAACAATTTTTTCTACGATATTTGAGAGTTTGGATAATAAAAATTCTATATAATTGTAACAATTTTTTACAAAGTAAAAAACTTTAACATTTCATAAATTTTTCTTCACCTCTCCATCTTTTTTCTACTTGCTACTTTTCTCATGACAATTATCTTAATCGTAATATATATAAAAGAAGGATAGTTATCAGTAAAAGTCAACACATTTTTCTGTCCAAAACATCTTCCATATATTACAGAATAATAATAATATATATAAACAAATATTTAATTTAATTAATTAATTGTCCAATAACAAGTAATTAATAATCATATTTAATGTGCAGTCTGGATGAGATTCCCAATTATTCATTTGTTAAGTAATTGTCCAGCTTTAGTTAATTAATTATCAATATTCCAATATAGTGTAAATAGTACCGTCAGTTCAGCTTTTCAATCTTTTGAATTTTTTATTATACTCGGTAAAAATGAATAAAATTATGAATTGACATTTCCAATTAAAGAATACATATCTTTCAGAACAAGATAAATTCACTTTAATTATTAATAATAACAAATTTGAATGTTACATTAATTAATCAATATAAAATTTAGAGTATGTAAATATTATTAATTGTTTACAAATAAAAAATAAATAAATTTGCATAATGTCATTAACACAGTCTGCATCTTTACAATTTAAAAAATTAATTTTATAATTAAAATATACAAATTAGTAGGTTATCTAAAGAGTTGAGCCAAAAATTAATTAATTGTCTCATACGCAATATCTATCAATAAGAGTCAGGGTCAATATTTCTCCCGCGTGAGATTATATCTGAAAAAACCTGTTTTTAATTATGAACTACTTTATGTTAAATTGTCTAGAGTTACAAATCGTACGAGATTAGATATGTTGATTTGTGATAGGGATGGAGTGCCAACCAATTCGACCACAAACATAGTTTTCAAAGAGGTGTTTGAAAATCTAGATTAACTATATTGTTTTTTTTTTCAATATCAATGAGTAATCAAATGTTATTTATATTATACCTTTTTATTTGAATTTAATAAATAAACAATATATTCTTAAAATATTTTAAAATTACTATCACAAAAAACAAGTAATGTGCAACATACAAGTGATATAACAGTTAGGGTAATTTGCAGCCGCGGTCTCCAACCTTTGGAATTTTGGTACTTTTATCCCCATTTTTCATTTTTTTGCACCCATATTCTCAACCTTTCTTAATTTGGTGGCTAAAATCCCTGTTGACGGATTTTCCTTTTGGTAATTTGCAGCCTCCATTCCCAACCTTTGAAATTTTTGCACTTTTATCCTCATTCTTCATTTTTGGAACTCATATCCTCAACATTTTTTAATTTGGTGGTTGAAGTCCATGTTGATGGATTTACCTTTTATATATTATCAATTTATTAGTTTCTTTTAATTTTTCATATAAAATAAAAGTATTCGGACTCATTTGTACTTGTAAATGTTAGGAATCTAATTGAAAATTTCTCTAATCAAAACAAAGACATTTGTCTTTTTCATCAAATAAATATCAATTGCGCACCAAAACACATCAGTTAGAGACTTCTGTATCAAAAAATAAAGGTTATTGACCATTTGCACAAATTTTCCGTTTTTTTTTTCATTTAATTAATAACAAGAGTAGAACGAAAAGTTGATTTTTTAACACTGACTTTTCTCATTCTTATACATAGCTAAACCAAGCAGTATAATGATAAATTTGTTATCCTGTTATTCAGATAAATATTTTTATCTACAAGCCAAACAGATCCTTAAAAGAATTATTAGATTTTATTCATTTTTGTTAAAAGTAAGAATCAAAATATAGTTATCTGAATAAAACTATTTATCTGAATAATAATGATAAAATTATTTATAAGTAATAATACTTAATAAATACTTTTATCATTATATTAAAAATGAATAGTTTTATCACTATTAAATTATATATAAAAAATTAAAAGAAACGGAAAATTTGTGCAAATGATCCATAACCTTTATTCTTTGATATAAAAGTCTCTAACTGATGTGTTTTGGTGCGCAATTGGTCATTATTTGATGAAAATGACAAATATGTATTTGTTTTGATTAGAGAAATTTTCAATTAGATTCATAACCTTTACAAGTAAAAATGTGTCGGAATGCTTTTATTTTATATGAAAAATTAAAAGAAACTAATAAATTGATAATATATTAAAAGGTAAATCCGTCAACAGGGACTTCAGCCACCAAATTAAGAAATGTTGGAGATATGGGTGTAAAAAAATAAAGAATGAGGATAAAAGTGCCAAAATTCCAAAGTTTAAGGATGGAGGCTGCAAATTACCAAATGATAAATCCGTCAACAGGGACTTCAGCCACCAAATTAAAAAAGATTGAGGATATGAATGAAAAAAATGAAGAATAAAGATAAAAGTGCCAAAATTTCAAAAATTGAGAACGGTGGCTGCAAATTACCCTACCAGTTATATGGACAAAATGAAAAATTGGGATACCTGGATATAAAAAAAAAAAAAAAAAAAAAAAAGAAAAATGTAAATGTAAAAAGACTGAAAAATAATTAAAAAAAAAAAAAATTCATCTTGGCCCTCGTGACAACAACCCCATACCCCACACACTGACACACTCAGCGACTTCCAAATCTATAAGCTACGTGCTACCACCTCCTCAATTCCATATATGCAATATTTTATCAAACCAAAACAAAGTTTTAACAACTTAAACCCAAACATGAATATTGTAAAAACAACTATTACTTTTATTTACTCCAAGCAATGAATTTACATGTATACTCATTTTTGGTACCATTTAGAGCTATCTCTCATACAATTTTACCTCATCTCATTACATTTTGTATAGGTGAATTTCTCACATTTCAAATTTGAATGCAAAAAAAAAAAAAAAACACATGTAGTGATGCAATTATTTTGATTCACCTTATTCATAAATTATGCTTGCTCTACTGTTATTGTATTTCTAGGATGGTAATGAAAATGAACACTTTGTCGCAAAAGTCAACATCCTTTGAGGTTTGGTGGTTGCAACGGTGGTTGGAAATGTGAGATGTGACGGTGGGTGGGGGAAAGGCGGACAAGTAAGAAAAAAGAACTTTTGCTTTTGTCATGTTTTATGAGACTTATAATTTGTATAAGTTTATCAACTACATATTTTATCCATTTTTATTAAAATTTACTGTAAAACTGATTCTTAGCAAAACCAAACAAACACTTTATTTTACTTCATTTTTTTGCTTGCTTGAGTTTGAGTTAATTTGCTATTTTAAATCAGTTTAACAATTTTTTGAACCAAAGGACTGCGGCCACTAATTTCCTCTTTTTTATTACCAAAACTTTGACAAAATACAACATTCGTTAATACTTCGAAATATATAAATTGCAATAATGTCCAATTTACAAAGTGTGATTCTTAATTTTTCTTTTTATAAAATCTTAACGCAATGTAACAATATGTAACAACATTATATAAAGTGTAGTCTCTAAAAACACGACCCAAATAATATAATTGTCACTCTCAAGCCATGGTTGCAAAAATTTCAAGTCTCACAATTTGAAAAACTTGACATGGTGTTTCTAATAGTTTGTTGTCAACCTCATTGTTGAAAGTTGAGTACATTATTTACATATTATTTATTTAGTCAATTAAACTTTATTTGAAAATCAATTACACTAAGAATGGCAACGATGGCCCCATGGATGAGCCAAGTCGGATCGTGTTCACAAACAGGGCTCAATTCGGCCCTTGGGTTTGTGGGCCCCATGGGCAAAGCTGAGCTATCCACAAGTCGTTCGACTCATTTTTATATTTTTTTCAATTTAAAAAAGTAAATTATATTAAAAAAATTGATAAAAATAGACGTTGCCCATGAGCCTATAACGAGCCAACTAGGCTCGTTTGTCGATATTGAAATCTGACTCGACTTGCGGCCTATTTTGAAACGAGCCCAAGCTAATCCCAAACGAATTGAGTCCGAGCCTTCATGCAACTCGACCCGTTTACCATTATACTACTCAGGAACAATAAACTTTTGCTCTCACATTACCACGGTAATTTGCACACAATTTGTTATTTTCATGTCACGTAATAAATAAATTTTTAATCACTAACTTAATCTTCCATATAAAATTTTCATTCAAAATGATATTAAAATAGATAAAAATCTAAATTCAAATTTCATCATCATTTAGTTTTATATGTAAATATTTTAGGCAGTCATCATTTGCAAGAAAATATGAATTTGAGGTGCTTTCTAAAAGGAATATTTGTGGTCGGTTGTCGGTTCCAGTTAAAGAAAATAAATATTTTGTCTGTTTTTCTTTTTTTTTTCTTTTTGAATTTATAGAAAAGGGAACGTGCAGTTCAATTTGAGAATATCATATGGGTCCATCTTCCCTGCCCATTGGACACAAATTAATCAAATAATCAAATCCAATTATCTATCTTTTACTACCAAATTAAAGAAATTAAACACACAAATTAAAGAATCACTTCACACTTGGTCACGGTATTAATTGATTTTTAATAAAAATAATGTTAAAAAACAAAAGAATCATTAGGTTTTTACTTCATGTTAAATAAAAAATTTCATTTTGTATCTTTCAAGTTACTAATACTTTATAATACATTGATCAGAATATGTTTGGTTTAGTTTTTTTTTTCAAACTTATTTTCAACTGCATATTTTGTGGGACCTATAATTTTTATCAACTTTTAAACCACATATTTCACTAATTTTTTTAAATCTCCTAAAAATCTATTTTTAAACTTCACAAAACAGATATTGAATTTACATAAAACGATGCTTTTTTTTTAACCCCTTTTTTGGTTATTGAATTCACAATTCCATATTTGTCTCAACAGATAAAAAAAATGGCTAAAATGGCAAATGAAATAGATTTTTTTTTCTTTTAACATTTTAGCACATGTTTAAGAATGCTTAAATTATAATTTCAACTAATTAAACTGGTTAAACATATTTTTTATATACACATTTCACATGATTTACAATTTACAACCCAATTTTTATCCACACATTCTCTCACAATTTAAAATATAAGCACTTAAAAAATAATTTCAACACTACCAAATTAGAATTGATAATTACAATGGTTTCTCTTGCATTGGGTGAGTAGAAATTTGACCATTGTAGAATCTATTCTTACCTATGAATAGATGATAGCTTTCTTCATTTTTTGGGTACATGCGTTGAAGAATTTTTAGAAAAAAAAAGGGTAAATAGCACAAAACGTCCATACCTTCAAAATTTTGACATTTTCACCCTTACCTATTGGATTTCCTGCGCAAAACGTCCTTCAGTCCAAAAATATAGGGGTAAATTAGTCAAACCACTTTTTTCACATATATATTACTTCTTTTAAAATTAGAGGGCTTCCCATGCAATTTCTAAAATTGCACGGCAGGCCCCCGTCCCCAAATCCTCATTCCTAAGCTGCAGTGGCAGAAGCTGCCCTTTCCTTCTCAAATCCTGTACAAGCTGCATTTGCTCTCCTCCTCTCAATCTTTACCAGTTTCCTCAATTCTGAAATGTCAAGTTCTTCATCTTTCTCACTATATGCTTTTTCATCATCACATTCTTCATCATAATCTGTAATATTTATTTCATCATCATCAGTAAATAGATTCGTTTTTTCTGTTTTTTCCTCCATGATTCGTTTTTTCTTCCAAAAGAGCCATTTCGGACGAATGCCTCAGTACAAGCCACTGCAATGACCGAATCACTTCTTGATCATGGAGTTGCTTCTTTTCAGCCAATATATGGTACTGGTTAGCTTCCATTTCGATCAAACACTTTTCGTTCTGAAGTCGCAAAATCATAGCCATTGTTTCCTCAGCTGCAGTGGCAGAAGCTGCCCTTTCCTTCTCAAGTTCTGTACAAGCTGCATTTGCTCTCCTCCTCTCAATCTTTACCAATTTCCTCAATTCTGAAATGTCAAGTTCTTCATCTTTCTCACTATATGCTTTTTCATCATCACATTCTTCATCATAATCTGTAATATTTATTTCATCATCATCAGTAAATAGATTCGTTTTTTTCTATTTTTTCCTCAATCAGGGAAGAAAATCTTGAAGAGAATCCAATAAAGCACAAGAGAAAGGTAAAAGACGATGTCGTTAGAGGAGGACGAGGAGACACTCGAGCACACCCTCCTTGTAGTCCGGGAAGTATCCATTTACAAAATCCCTCTGCGGTCCTCGAGCGGCAGATACATGTGTGGTGAGTGGCTGCAATCCGATAAGATCTGGTCGGGCTGGCTCCGTGTCGTGTCCTGCAAGTCCCGGTGCGAGATCCGCCTCGAGGACCCTAATTTCGACGATCTATTTGCGGCTTGCTTCGTCAGCCCTGGCCAGCGAGAGAGCGCTGTTGAATCAGTTTTAGATTTGTCGAGATACTTTGTGCTGAAGATTGAGGATGGCAGTGGGAAGCACTCGTTTATAGGGTTAGGGTTCAATGAGCAGAATGAGGATTTGGGGACGGGGGCCTGCCGTGCAATTTTGGAAATTGCATGGGAAGCCCTCCAATTTTAAAAGAAGTAATATATATGTGAAAAAAGTGGTTGGACTAATTTACCCCTATATTTTTGGACTGAAGGACGTTTTGCGCAGGAAATCCAGTAGGTAAGGGTGAAAATACCAAAATTTTGAAGGTATGGACGTTTTCCACAATACCCTCAATAGGTAGGGACGTTTTGTGCTATTTACCCAAAAAAAAAAAATTATAAGTTTAGCATTCTAGAATTTTTTGTTCTCTTTGTAGTTTGTTCAAATAGTATAAATTAGGGGTGTGGTAAAATTTATATATATTTTTTCCTATGATAGAAAATTCTATATGATTATAATAATTTTTCACATAGTTGAAAACTTTAATGGTTCATAATTTTGTCTTCATATTTTTAATTTTTTTTCTTTATGCTATTTTTCTTTAGACAAAGATCATGTCGGCAAAATGAGGAGTTGATATCAATTTCCAACAGTGGTATGAGAGCCTCAAGTCGTTTGGAGTGTTGGAGTATATAGAAGACATGTCAAGTGTCAATTATGACAAGTACAAGTCAATAATGTTTTTAATTCAATGTGGACTGCTTATGACTTTGTATCACGGGGCGCATTTCTTTCTAGTACAAAAAGTAGAACCGTGCGACATTAGTCTAATATGCTATACTACATTCCGTATGTTCTTGGTTGATTTAGTAATGAAAGACAATTTTAAAGAAAGCGTTACAACAGAATATTTGAATGTATTGAAAATAGCTTGTTTATTAATTGATGAAAGTAGAAAATTACATTTGTTGGTGGTATTTGAAGTCCACGCACTAGCAATTGTAATTTTATGATTTTATCAATCAATGAACAATATATTTTCAATGCACTCAAATCTTTCGCTGTAAACCTTTTTTTAAATTGTCTTTCATTACTGAATCAACCGAGAACAGGCGAAAAGTAGTCTAGCAGAGTAGACTACTGCTGTACAGTGCTATATTCTGTGCTAGAAAGAAAGGCACCCCGTGATACTTTGTAAGGAAAACTGACCCCAAGTTTTAACAAAGATGTTGAAAAATTCAGTATGAGCGACGATGATTGATAATATTTGACTTTGAAAGCTGCAAGCATGATAAGTCTCTGTTTGGCCAAAGACATCCTTGCATTTGTGGTTTATATTCATCAAATGAACTTTATGAAAAACTTGAAGAGCTGTATCATACAATAGCCTTTCAAACTGATTGTATCCGAGGAAACATTTTCATTTATTTGCAAATGGGTGCGAGTACGAAAATCTCAAACATTTGAGTGTTCTTGATGGTATCATTTATGAACTGGAGGCTACTGTAATTAAAATTGACAATGAGGATAAAACGTTAAAACTCACCTAGTCTCTTTTGTCTTCCTATTAACACATTAACCAATTTTGATGTATGGGAAATAGACAATGAGTTTTGCATAAGTTACCGAGTAAACTGATTTCAGAAGAAAGAAAGTTGAGTAGTGAATATTTCATCTGAAAATTCGTTACTCGTAGCTCAAAAATAGAAGAATGATAACTTTGTGAAAAATAAAGTAATTTGTTAGAATTGTGGATAATTTGGTCACGTCAATTAAAACTGTCCAAAAGGTGGAGCATGCCGGATTAACTGCTCGAAGTCAGTTACAGACAATGAGTTAAAATGACAGTGTTGTTGAGATTGTTGCCTCAAAATTCTAACATAAAAAAACTTTCATTGCAAAATTTTTTTAAAAAAAATGGTACGATCAATTATCCCTGCAAATTGATTTAATGTCATTTTACTAATGGGAGGAAAAAAAATACATTACTTAGTAACAAATTAGAAATGTTAATTACAAGTGTCCAGTGGCCTTTATAATTCATCCCCACTGTGGGGAGGAGATCAATTCCCTAGTTTATATTGCTTTGGTTGAGTGGAAATTTGACTATTGTAGCATTTATTCTTCTCTATAATTAGATGGTGGGTTTCTTCTTTTTGAGTACATGCCTTGAGAATTTTTTAAAGGAAAATTTTTAAGCCTATCCTATATTTTTCTTGCTTTTTTTATAGTTTTGTACAAAGAGTAGAAATTTAGGGTGTGGTAAAATTTATGTTTTCTATGATATTTGAGATTTTGGATGACATAGTGAAAAGTTTTGACAGTCCATAAATTTTTCTTCATCTTTTTTCTATTTGCTACTTTTTCCTGGACAAAGATTATACAGGGGTTAATTTTAACAATGTTCACTGTAGTTTGTTAAAAAATTTAAGATAGTCACTCAAATTTCTAATAGTTACACTAACAGTTACTCGACTGTAAATGTTGGTCTAAAATTCTACGTATCACTATTAAACTTCAACGCGAACACAAACGACTTTAAGTAGTATGTTGCTTCAGATAAAATTGTATTAATTGCAGTTAAATGAGTAAATATCAAATACGTTTTCTCCATATTCATTTGATTTTAATAAGCAATTAATAGTGAAACTCTACATTTTTATTGACGGATTTTGAAGTTTGGAAATTTTTGTCTCACATAGCGTACTAGTTTATTTTGTTTACGTCCATATTTGAATTTAATAGTGAAACATATGATTTTAAGTTCACGTTTACGGCTAAGTGGTCATTAGTGTAGCTTTTATAAACTTAAGTGACTACTGGTATAAAAAAAATACCTCAATAACTATTTTAAAAAATATAACAAACTTCAATGACCGTTGCTTAAAGTAACTCATTATATAGACAAAACAAAAAATTGGTCTCCATTCTGAATTACCCACAAATATTAACAAGAAAAAGGTAAATATAAAAAGTCAGAAAAAAAAAATTCAGAAAAAAGATAATCTTGTACCTCGTGACAACAACCCCAAACCCCACACACACTGACACACTCAGCGACTTCCAAATCTATAAACTGTGCCTTTAATCTCTACCACCTACTCAATTCCATATAGCTGCAACATTTCGTCAAACCAAAACAAAGTTTAGGGATGGTAAGTGCTCAGCGCGTCCGGGTGCAGGGTTCGAATCCTGAAATACTGGATTTGTTCCTTGTGGAAAGCGAGAGTTATTGAGATTTGCTCATGCTTACATAATTCCCTCCACCCTGGCTGCTGGGAGGCACATCCTGCGATTTACCTCCCCCATGTGGCTCCAGGGCAGGGGTGGTGGGGGAGCCCCTTGAGGTTGGGGGTTATCAACCTTTTCCGACCAAAAAAAAAAACAAAGTTAAAACTACTTAAACCCAAACATGAATAATGTTAAAACAACTATAACTTTTATTTACTCCAAGCCATGAATTCACATGATACTCATTTTTTGGTACCATTTCGGAGCTATCTATCATGCAAATTTGCCTCGTCTCATTACATTTTTAATAGGTGAATTCCTCATATTTCAAATTTGAATGCAAAAAAACACAGGTAGTAATGCAATTATTATGATTCCTTATTCATGAATCATGCCTACTCTATTGTCGTTGTATTTTTAGGGTTATGAAAACGAACACTTTGTCACAAAGGCTGGCAGCAGGGGCGGAGTCAGGATATGGTATAGAGGTGGGCTGGAGGAGGGGAAATTATATGGGGGTTCGGGGGCAGCGCCCTCGAAAATTTTTTTTTTAACCCTATTTTAATAAGAATGATAATATAATATTTTCAAATAAGTCATAATCATTAAAAAGTTTACAATAAGTCATTGCACAAAAATATTCAAGATATAAAATTAGCAAAAGAAATGGAATGGGATGAATTTAATCAATAATCCAATATTAATTGGTGATGGAATAATGGAAAATGGGCTTCAAGTTTATTGATTTTGTACTTGGGTGGCTGGGCCAATTATATTCATCACTGGGCCTAGTAAAGAAATTTTTTGTTTTTTTTTTTAACTAATTAATACTTGGGGTGGAGAATAGGGCTGGGTCTGGGCCCAGTGAGGCCCAGCCCTAAATCCGCCCCTGGCCGGCAACCTCTACGGTGGTGCTTGGTGCTGAAATGGTGGTTGGAGATGTCAGATGTGACAATGAGTGGGAGGAAGGCTGACGAGCAAGAAAGATGAACTTATGACTTTGTCACGTTTTATGAGACCCATAAATTTTATAAAATTTTTAACTATATATTTTATCAATTTTTATCAAAATCTGCTCAAAAACTGATTTTTAGCAAAAACAAACAAACACTTTATTTTTCTTCATTTTTTTGCTTGCTCAAGTTCGAGTAAATTTGCTATTTTAAATCAATTTAACAAATTTTTTTTGGACGAAAGGACTGCGGTCGCTATCTTAAGAAAGGTCAAAAATAAAAAAAATAGAAATCTCTGGAAACAAATGTTGGAGTAGAAGTGCAAAAATGCAAAAATAGTCTACCATTTATCGTAATTTATAAGTATTCTTTTTCTTTTTCCATTTGCTTCTTTTAAGTTGTAAGTTACCTTTTACTAAAAGTCCAAAACAATACTTATTTTCTCTTTACAAAGTTTGTTTCTTAATTTTTTTTTTTTAAATAAAATCTTAACGTAACATAACAATTTGTAACAACATTATATAAAGTGTAGTTTTTAAAAATACGACCCGGATAATATAATTGTTCGCTCTCAAGAGATAGTTGCAAAAATTTCAAGTCTTACCATTTGAAAAACTTGACATGACATTTTTAATAGTTTGTTGTCAACTTCATTATTGAAAATTGAGTACAACTTATGATTATTTTACATATTATTTGTTTAGTCGATTAAACGTTACTTGAAAATCAATTACATTAATAATGACAATGGATCGGCTCGTGTTCACAATCAAGCCCTTGGGCTTGTGGGCCTCATGGGAAAAGCTGAACTGCCATCGAGTCCATAGGCTTAACTCATTTTTATATATTTTTCAATTTAGAAAAATAAATTAGATAAAAAATTGAAAAAAATAGACATGGCTCATGAGCCAACTAGGCTAGTTTGTCGATATTGGAGTCCGACTTGACTCGTGGCCCATTTTAAAATGAGCCCAAGCTACTCCTAAACGAGTTTAGCCCACGAGCCCACATACAACTCGGCCATTTTTCCACTTTCGCTATTCAAGAAGAACAAGCTTTCGCTCTCACTTTACCACATTAATTAGCACACGATTTGTTACTTTCATGTCTCGATGTCTTAAAAATAGTCACATAATAAATAATTTTTTAATCACTAATAACTTAATCTTCCATATAAAATTTTCATTCAAAATGATATTAAAATAGATAAAAATCTAAATTCAAATTTCATCATTATTTATTTTTATATGTAAATATTTTATGCACTCAACATTGCAATAGAACTATGAATTCGAGCTGCTGTCTAAAAGGAATATTTGAGGTCGGTTGTCGGTGAGCCGTTCCGGTTAAAGAAAATAAATATTTTGTCTGTTTTTCTTTCTTCTTTTTGAATTTATAGAAAAGGGAACGTGCAGTCCAATTTGAGAATATCACATGGGTCCATCTTCCCTGCCCGTTGGACACAAATTAATCAAATAATCAAATCCAATTATCTATCTTTTAGACTTTTACTACCAAACTAGTTAGACACGCGTGCGTTGCACGTGTTTTTGTAATCATATTATTAATTTTTAATATTTTCAAATTTTTTATTTTTTAATTGTTAATAATTAAAATCTTAAAGTAACAATTACAATATATATATATATATATATATATATATATATATATATATATATATATATATATAGTTGTTGATAACATATTGTTTTATATTGTTCAATGTTGATATTTTATTTACATTCATATAAGTACAATTGCAATCAAATATGAATTTTATATAGTAGAAATACGAATTCAGTGAAGAGCTTTTGTTGATTTGAGATTTGATGATTGACAAACCATCAATATCAAATCGTATGGAATTACTGATGTACTAATTGGGATCTTCAAGGTTGTATTTTACGAAAAAAAATTAATAATTATTAATTTTATTAGAGAGAATGTAATGATTGACTATATAATATTGTACATTTGTTGGAGTAGTGACTCCTTGTAAAGAATATTCTTTGTGTATGTTCTATTTTTATTTAGCGTGTCTGATTTGACGAAATAAATGAAAACAACATGAATATAAATGTAAGTAAGAAACAAAAACTAAAAAATAATTCTCTCTCTCTCTCTCATTTATATATATATATAGTTATTAATTAAATTAAAAATTAAAAAAGCTTCATATATTAGTTGTCAGCTATAATCATTGTAATCCAATCCAATGTATTTAAAAAAAAATATTTTCATCTCCATGATTTGAATTTTAATCCAGTTAATAAAAAAAGTTACAATTTTCCCATTAATTTTTTTTAGATGCATTTTTCATTTCTTTCATTGAAATCATCTTTTGACATTCATATTTAATTTAATATATTAAATATTTACAAATTTTAAATGTACATTTAATAAATTGTTAAAAATTCAATATACGATAATAATGAACAATAAAAAAGTAACAAATAAATATTAAAAGATAATTGCATTCATTTAAGTACAATTACAATTAGACATGAGTTTTAAATTAAATTAAAAATAAAAAAAGTTTCACACGTTAGTTTTAAACTATAGTATATGTTTGGTGGGGGTTTAAAGATTTTGAAAAAAATTGGTAAAATGTGTTGTTGAAAATATGATAAAAATTGTAGGTCCTACAAAATATGTAATTGAAAATGAATTTGAGAAAAAATAAATTTAAAAAAAAAAGAACTGAATCAAACATGCTCGTAATCACTGTAATCTAGTGTATTGAAAATAATATTTTTATCTTCATTTCAGTTTTGACAACTATAATTAGAATTTTAATGCGGTGATAAACAAAGTTACAATTTTTCTCATTCATTTATTTTTTTGATTAAAACTCATTTTTCATTCCTTTTATCTACTTAATGCAAAAATAAAAAATTGAGATCGTCTTTTCACCTTCACATTTAATTTAATAGATTAAACGTTTAAAATTTGTTGAAAATTTAATGTACAATAAGAATAAACAATAAAAGATTAATAAATAAAATATTAAAAAATAATTATACATTAATGAATACTAAAGGTGAATATGGAATTTTAAAAAGTTTGTAAGGGTAGAATGGTCCAAAAATGTTTCTCCATTTAAGCCCTTTTTAGATTAGTATAGATTAAAGAAATTAAACACACAAATTAAAGAATCACTTCACATTTGGTCACAGTTTTAATTCATTTTTAATAAAAATAATGTTAAAAATAAAAAAAAAATCATTAGGTGTTACTTTATGTTAAATAAATAATTTCATTTCGTGTTTTTTGAGTTATTAATACTTTAAATACATTCATTAGAACATGTTTGATATAGTTTTTTTTTCAAGTTTATTTTTAACTGCATATTTTGTGGGACCTATAATTTTTATGAAATTTTTAACAGCATATTTCACTAATTTTTTTTTTTAAATCTCATAAAAAACTATTTTTAAACTTCACAAAACAGATACCGAATTTACATAAAACGATGCTTTTTTTTTTTTACCCTTTTTTTGGTTATTGAATTCACAATTCCATATTTGTCTCAACAGATAAAAAAATGGCTAAAATGCCAAATGAAATAGATTTTTTTTTTCTTTTAATCCCAACTGAAAATCAAGGATAATTGGGTCGTGTTATATACATTCTGGTACAGTTGAATCTCACGTTTTTCTCAAAATATTTTCTTACAAACTTTTGTTTCGACTATAAATTCGCACGAATATTTCACCATCAGTAATATTTAGCAAATGAGATAAATAACAAAGGAGATAATTTTGTTCCACTTTTTCTTTTATTTTCAAGAAAATTGTGCTCTTAATTATATTTCTACATATTAAATATTAAGTTGGTCGTCAATTTTTAAAAAAGAACAACATTCTTAATATTTTACGAAAACTACACAAACTCATGTCTAGTATGTTCGATTTTGTGGAGTTAACTTATACTATTTAACTTAAATTAGTGTCTATAAATAAATTTAAAAAGAGATATATTTACATAAACGACAAGTTAACGGAATTTAAACAATTTTGATCCTTTGTTTTCTCATTAAGGACATGTTTGGTGTAGTTTTTTTGAAAAAAAAAAGGGATTTTTTTGGTATTTTATTGATTTTTCAAATTTTTTTGTAGTGTAAAAAAGTTGAAAAATAAAAAATTATAAGCAAAAAAATAGATTTTTTTGAGAAAAAAAAAAAAAAAAAAGGCTACCGACCTGTCCTAAATGTGGAGATATTTATCTAAACGTTTAAAAAAAAAATAGGCCACAAAATGACGATATAAATAGCCTAGGTGTAAACCGGGAAGATGAGCTGTTCAACAAAGAGCGCGCGTAGTAATCTATGAACCGAACAGAGCGCGTGGAGATCTCGCCTTATCAAAATGGGCCTCTATGCAGTCGATTCTTAACTGGCTCGTGATCTCCTCCTCCTCATAGTCTTTGCGTGTCCGCTGCCAAATTTTGTCTCTTTTCCCTTCGCCGAAGCAATTGCTAAAATATGTATGTATTGTGTATGTATTATTGACAGACCATAAATTAATTTAGAAAAGAAGAAAAGGAAAACCCAGTTACTGAAATATCGGATTTTCTTGAAGGTATGATATGTATATAGCCCTGTTTCATTGCCTATTCAATCTTGAATTTCCCGTAAATGGATGTATCCATGTACGTAAGCAAATTGACGAAAACCCAGTTACTGAAATAACGAATTTTCTTGAAGGGATTTATGTAGCCCTGTTTCATTGCTTCCAATCTTGAATTGCCCATAAATGTACTTCCTGCATGTGGACGTATTGGATTTTTATTTGTTTTGAATTGAATATTGTGTGGTTATATTTGTCAGGAAGTGAAGATATAATTGGAGATATATTGAAGTATTGGGTATATATTCCATGGATCGAGACAAGATTAGAATCATGGGTTGCTGATTATTCGTATCGTTGAAGTGCGTTTAATCATTTTCCCCGTGATTTGTGGAAGCGCGGGGGCGTCGAGGAGATGTCTAGTTTTGTCGGGGTTCTTGTGTCCGATCAATGGCTTCAGAGCCAGTTTACGCAAGTCGAACTTCGGAGCCTCAAATCCAAAGTAACTTCCGTTTAACCATTTTTGATGTCACGTGTTTTAACTTTTGTACCCTTGTTGAATCTGGCGATGAAATAAATTTGCTTTGGCAAACTTGTCAATACGAGATTTTGGAACTTGTTTTCAGGCTCTGTTGTGTCGGTGTTCTTGAATCTAATGATTGAAGCTAGTAGCCAATATGCATTAATACAGAATTGATGTTTGAAATGTGGGGTTCATGTCTTATTTTTGTTTGTAGTTCATTGCTATAAAGAATCAGAATGGCAAAGTTACAGTTGGGGATTTACCACCTTTGATGGCAAAACTAAAGGCTTTCAGTGACAAGCTCAACGATGAGGAGATTAGGAGAGTATTGGGAGAATCAAATTCTGATTTTACCAATGAGATTGATTTTGAAGGATTCCTCAAGGTGAGTTTCCCTATATTCTATGGATTATTGGCTAATCTATGCTATCTGTCTACATGGAAGTAATGCAACTTCACGATATGAGTATTGTAGAGAGTGGTTCTAGGTGTACTATGACTGGTGAAGAGGAGAGGAATTATGACGATGGTGATGGAAATTTATGTTAAGTTGTACTAGGACTTTGATGGGCTTTTGCTGACATTTTTATTTGGCGCTTTGGATGAGCAGACTTATTTGGATTTACAAAGTCGAGATACTGCCAAAGCGGGGAATTCAAAACACTCGTCATCATTCCTAAAGGCAACCACAACCACCCTTCTTCACACTATCAACGACTCCGAGAAGGCTTCGTATGTTGCTCATATCAACAGCTACCTCAGAGATGACCCGTTTTTGAAGCAGTTCCTTCCCATCGATCCATCGTCAAATGCTTTATTTGATCTTGCAAAAGATGGAGTCCTACTATGGTATTTAAGCACGGACGCTTCGTGTTGTTCCATTTTTATTTGCCTTGAATTTATTTATTTTTTGTTTAGTCATGGTTTGATGTCCTGTGGCCTTATGCAGTAAACTGATCAATGTTGCTGTACCTGGGACAATAGACGAGCGGGCCATCAACACCAAACGGGTACTCAACCCCTGGGAAAGAAATGAGAATCACACACTTTGCCTCAACTCTGCAAAAGCTATTGGCTGTACAGTAGTCAATATTGGTACTCAGGACTTGGTTGAAGGAAGAGTGAGTGGAGCCAATTTGCTAATCAGTGTGCATAATGCGGATATTATTTGGATGTCATATTTTTATATAATATTTTCATTCTTTTCAGCCTCATTTGCTACTTGGGTTAATTTCTCAAATTATAAAGGTTAGTGCCCTTAGTCTTTATTACATTTTATAACTTCTCTATAGCAGAGGAAGAAGAAAAAGAGATGGAAAGAGGAGCATTGCTTTATATGTTGATGCACAGTGTTAAGTAAGTATAGTTTTACTGGTTGATCTTTTCTGATCCCTTCACTTTCATTTGCATTTGTTGGTGGCACCTTCAGATTCAACTACTGGCAGATCTCAACCTCAGAAAGACACCCCAGCTGGTAGAACTGGTGGAAGACAACAATGTAATTGACAAGATATCCCTTCAAATCTCGATAAATTTACAATTTCAATTTTTTTCCTTGCCAAAAATGCAAGTTGGAACTCGGCCCAATAGGTACAACTTAATCAGGTGTCTGTATTATTTCCAGGATGTTGAGGAGCTTATGGGACTAGCTCCCGAAAAGGTCTTGCTGAAATGGATGAATTTCCATCTCAAGAAAGCAGGCTACAAGAAACCTGTAACAAATTTTTCTACGGATGTGAAGGTATGTCTTCGTTTGGAACTTAATCTTGTATCCTGCTTTGGGGGGGGATGGGTGTCAGAGTGCAAGAGTTTCCTACATGTTTGTTGAGGACATAAATTAAATTCCTGGGAGAGCTTGGAAGTTTAAGGCTATGTTTGTGGTGACCAAGAATAAATATTTGTAATCACTTTTCCCAGATCGAGGATAAAAATTACTGTCAGTGTTGGACATGAGGGTTCGTTTTTGGTTTGGAGAAAATATTTTGGGGATGATAGCTTTTGGCCGCTGCTTTTCTTGTAAATGCATAATCATGGGATCATACTGTCCTGCTTCTTAGAATTCCAATATCGCCAACAGCTTTATTTTCTCTTCATCTCTGTAGTTGACAGCTAATTTTAGTTTTCTACGCCCACATCAAATGCTTTTGTTCTTCAGGATGGAGAGGCTTATGCTTACCTGCTTAATGTACTTGCGCCGGAGCACTGCAGCCCTGCCACCTTAGATGCCAAAGATGCCACTGAAAGGGCTAATTTGGTTCTTGATCATGCGGAGAGAATGGACTGCAAAAGATATCTATCTCCAAAGGATATAGTTGAAGGCTCGGCCAATTTAAATCTTGCATTCGTTGCGCAGATATTCCACCAGAGGTGAGAAATTAACTATATTGATTATGGTAAATGGAGATATTTTAATTTGGACAGCTATTTTATTCTTACTGTATGGCTACGTTTCTTGGGCAATGAACTTATGTCTTTGTTGGACAAAAAAAGAACAATAATGAACTTTCTTCACCGCCACTAAGTAATGAGTGTTTACGCAAGTCTTGTTCTCTCTTTATCTGCTGTCTATGCATGTCTCTGAAGCTCTTAGAAATGTTCGACCATTTTACTGTTACATTGTGTTACACATCTGACTATAGAATTCTTACCTCGAGATTTACTACGGCTATTATTTTTACAGTAATATTTTGGGATGAAGATCGTTAGCAATCAACATTATACTTCCTTTTTAAATATTATTTTGGAATGCTCGAAGTAAATTTTCAGATAATCACACCTACAAACAATTAACAAGGCACTCCTGATTGGTAGCTCGCACGGTGAAAGAATTTAAACTTCTAGTAGGCTTATTTTTGATCCTTGAGTAGTGAAACTGTCTGTCTGCTTTTGGGATGAAGATCGTTAGCTCGAGATTTACCACCGCTATTATTTTTACAGCAATATTTTGGGATGAAGATCGTTAGCAATCAATATTGTACTTCCTTTCTAAATATTATTTTGGAATGCTCGAAGTAAATTTTCAGATAATCACATCTACAAACAATTAACAAGGCACTCCTGATTGGTAGCTTGCACGGTGAAAGAATTTATACTGCTAGTAGGCTTATTTTATATCCTTGAGTTGTGAAACTTTTAAGAAAATCTGTCTGCTTTTCTTGTAAGTTGATCTTGCTCTTATATTTGTGACCACGTGTCTGGAAATTTTTTAAGAATTGTTTGTTTCCCAGGAATGGCTTGTCTACCGACAACAAAAAAATCTCTTTCGCAGAGATGATGACAGATGATGAATTGATATCTAGAGAAGAGAGATGCTTTCGCCTATGGATCAACAGTCTAGGAATTGCCTCTTATGTCAATAACTTATTTGAGGATGTTAGAAATGGGTGAGTTTGTTTTCATCTATATGAAAATGTTGTACATTAACACGAAACAATGCAAAATGTTTAAGTTGGGATGTTCTTTTAGTGATTTTGGAGTAATCAGACCTACCACCTTTTCAGTTTGGAGTTCACTCCTTAGGACATAAGAATTACCAGTATCTTGAAGCTTGTAAAACCTGTTACATCTGCAGGTGGATTCTTCTGGAAGTTCTGGATAAATTATCTCCAGGATCTGTCAACTGGAAGCAGGCAACCAAACCTCCTATAAGAATGCCGTTCAGAAAAGTAGAGAATTGCAACCAAGTCGTTGGGATAGGGAAGCAGTTGAAGCTTTCCCTAGTCAACGTTGCTGGGAATGATTTTGTACAAGGGAATAAGAAACTCATACTTGGTAATGTGCTCGCCTAACTCTATTAAGAAAAAGAAGTTGTCATTTGGGCCTCTTTCAGTTTGAATTATACAAACTGATCATGATTATTTGAATAGCCATAATGCAAAGTAAATTGGGGGTGGGGGGGGAGGGGGATGGGGGAGCCCATTTTGTGGATTTCAGTTTGAATTATACAAACTGATCATGATTATTTGAATAGCCATAATGCAAAGTAAATTGGGGTGGGGGGATGGGGGAGCCCATTTTGTGGAGCATTTATTTGGTGTCTAAACAAACAACAACTGTAAAAGTGAAATAAATCGATTTTTCTGACTAATCAGCCAAAAAGGTTCAAAAGCAGGTAGGCTTGAATGGCTATCTTGAGTACCTGATTTCATTTTTTCTTTTACTATTTTCGTTGTGTTGATGTAGGATTTCAATGCTTCACGATTGATGTGTTTCTTGTATCATCCAATGTATTGTTGTGCTTATTGAAAGAGAGAAAATATTTATTGCCGTGTATGTGATATGTTAAATGGACTTTCAATTTAGATGCTGAGCTAATAATGCAGTCAAATGGATCAGATTTTTCTTGCCCAATTCCTTAATAAATTGTGGCTGTTGAGGCTGATTTGAAGTATAGATGTGTCATCCCATTGAAATTGAAAGGGAAATACATATTGATTCTTCATGAAAAAATATGAAAATTTTAAAGACTACTGGCTATGTGAGGTTAGTTCGGTCAAATTCAGTGCTTGTCCATGTTTTTATTAAATGACAAAAGTGGCCCAGCATTTATGGCCTCAATTACAGAACTTTCTTATGGGATTGAAGTGTTCAGAGGGGCAATTTTTCTCTTTCATGCTATGTATGATTGTATACAAACTTGAGGAGATTTTGGCATGAAGGGCAGAAGTATAACTGATTTACATCACATGCTTGGGTATTCACCTTCTGCTTCTATGCTTCATTATTAGGATGTGGATGATAGTTAGGAGTTCACTAGCATTATTTTATTCATATTATACTCCACATATTTTTGTTTTATTGTTTCCTTTGAACCTCATTTCTCTTCACTTTCTGAATTGATTTTAGTGTTTACCTACTTCTATTTTTTTTTTTTTTGGATTTCTTTTGGCATGAGCATGTGACGAGGTTTAGACCTCTTTTTTTCTTTTTTAGCTTCCCAGACTGATTTTAGCTTCTAATGAAATTAACCCAAAGATGAACGCTGGGTGACTGTATGTGTTAACCTCTTTTTTTCTTTCAGCTTTCCTTTGGCAGCTGATGAGATTCAATATGCTTCAACTCCTGAAGAACTTACGATCCCGTTCCCAAGGCAAGGAGTTTTCTGATGCTGATATACTGTCCTGGGCTAACAAAAAAGTGAAGAATTCAGGCAGAACATCTCGAATGGAAAGTTTTAAGGTTGAGATTAAACACCTTTTTCTTGACAAATTATCATCAGCACACTTATCTCACAATATGTTATATGTTTGAAGAAATGACAGTTTGCATGGTAATTTATAATGGCCTGGTGACGATGTGTTTTGGAACGTGTATATAGGACAAGAGCCTTTCAAGTGGATTATTCTTTCTTGAGCTTCTCAGTGCAGTTGAGCCTCGAGTTGTTAATTGGAACCTCGTTACCAAGGGTGAAAGTGGTATGTTGCAACTGTAAATTTCTCGTTAAAAAATGAACTTGGTAGTTGGGAAGCCAACTTTATACTGCAAATCGTATTGAAAAACCCTGATTGATTGATAAAAACTTCATTCTGAAATCTGGAGTGAATACGCAGGGAATGCAAGAATTACTATAGGCATTTTTATCTCTTGAATAGTGTAAACGCCTTTGCTAGATTGCACTTTCACCCTCGTTACCAAGGGTGAAAGTGGTATGTTGCAACTGTAAATTTCTCGTTAAAAAATGAAATTGGTAGTTGGGAAGCCAACTTTATACTGAAAATCGTATTGAAAAACCCTGATTGATTGATAAAAACTTCTTTCTGAAATCTGGAGTGAATACGCAGGGAATGTAAGAATTACTATAGGCATTTTTATTTCTTGAATAGTGTAAACGCCTTTGCTAGATTACACTACAAGAACTTTCTGGTAAGAAGCTTGTTATAACCCAACATTATCCCAGAACTGGAAGATCATTTTGAGAGCTTGGAATATATTCAAGGGTTCAATGTGACTATTGTCACTTCGGCCAAGACACAAGATGAGACTTTACCACTGTGGAACTGCCTAGAAAATAGTTTCATCGCACTTTTTTCTCCTTCCTCTTAACTAGATAGTTTCAAAATCGACAAGAAAATGACTTCAAGATTTTTTCTGTTTTGAGTAATTTTATGCATTCCTCTGGAAATAACCCAATTTTGGTTGACACTTTACACTCAATAACATCTTCAGCAGCAAGAGTAATTTACTTGCTTTGGCTTTTTCTTGTTTCTTTTATTGTATTTTACTATTAGGCTATGTTTTCGAACTAACACGAACTGTTGATGCGGAATTTGACTAGACTTTTTTAATTCGTGTGGTAGATGAGGAGAAGAAGCTGAATGCTACTTATATAATCAGTGTTGCCAGGAAGCTTGGCTGTTCCATCTTCTTGTTACCTGAAGATATCATGGAGGTGAGAAATACAATTTCAGTCATCCGTCACATTTTCCTGTGGGTGGTCTGATTGTTCGAGTTCTTTCTATATTTCAAAGGGAACGGTCTGCTTCATGAGAGTCTAGAGATGCTTTGGAATGATTTAATGCTTGCTTCTGCCACTACATGTATCTTGAAACAACAGCAAATGAACAACATATTTTACACAAGGGGTGGAAAACAGTGTAGCCACTCAACTTATAGCTCTAATTTATCTGAGTTCCCATACTTTATTTTGTACTAAAGTGGTCTCCACATCCAAGTTCCGACATTCCATTAGAAGAACTAGCGGATTTGATTGAGTAACCACACCAAAACATAAAGCAAACTTCAGTAACCTCTCTGGAATAAAATAGAGCTTGGCGACTAACATGTAACTTTGCTATAGGTTGAGTGGCTAACAGTTTTTTACCCCGATGCATAAATGATGCCTTTACATGTAACTTCCTAGGTTTCAGTAGTTATCACAACATGCTCTTTTGCATTTTTCCAGTAGTTTGAAGCAGAAAATCTTTAATTTCTTCATTTTGTGGGATTGTCATGTTTGAATTGTTTCTGCCGATCATGTGGAATTGGAGTTAATATTGTATCCTGACATCATAATTGCTGATTTTATGGCAGGTAAACCAAAAGATGATCCTTACTCTTACCGCAAGTATCATGTATTGGAGTCTTCAGCAACCTGTGGATGAGCAGTCATCTCCATCACCTGCTGCTTCTAGTCGCAGTGCATCACCTGAACCTTCAATTGATGCCACTCTGTCCCCTGCTGCAACTGCCATTTCTGATGGATCACCTTCACCTTCAACTAATGGCACTCCATCCCTGGCTTTTGCCACCACTCCAGGTTCATCCCCCGGGCTTCCTGCTAATGGTTCTTTGGCCCCTGATACAACTGCTCCTCCCAAGGCATCCCCGTCACCATCCTTGAGTGGAGAAGACGATAGCTCACTTGCAGCTGAAGTATCGAATATGACCATTGATGATGCAGACTCTGATACTACAACCTCCGCCCCGCTGGTAGACGATGCAGCCTCTGATACTGCTATATCTACCCCACAAGTAGAGGAGGAGGATACAGAATTACAAAGTGAGCTATAGTTGCAGAGTATTCTATAGAAGGGAAGAGGAGCAAATGCATAGAATAGGAATATGTTTTGTAGGTCAGTTTCCTGGAATTTTAAGCCCGTCTTGTCAAGAGTTATACATACAGAGACGTGCTCTGAGACACATGTTTTTTGACTTTCAAGAAAATATGTTTTTATTTTTACACTTCTCATTTTTCAATTTTTTGCAAGTGAATTTGCATTTTTTAGATATATGAAATATTATTAAAAAAATGTAACAAAAGACAAATGCCAAATGTAAGATCTAGTGAAGGTAGTAGTATATACCAGTTTGGCAGAATTTACTGTATATTTTGATACATATTGATCAGCCAGTTTCTTGCTTGCATTGAGCATGTATTCCGATTTTAATCCATTTATTCTTTTGTTATTCTCTATTTATAGAATTGTTGCATGAATTTACAATGATAACCCAAATGTTGTTTTTCCCTTTCTCTTCTATTATACAAGGAACTTCGACTCGATTATATCAAGATTGACGGAAGGGCCAATGACGATGGAGGAGGGGGAAGCTAGCCTTTGTAGAATTGAAAGTGAATAGTAGCGAGATAGATAATGAGACAAAAGAGAGCACTTAGAGAATTCACTTGAAGTGCATAAAATTATACTTGTAGAAAATTTTTTCATGATGTAGGTTTAATTTTGTTGGAGAGGCATGTAAGCAAGAGCCAAGAGGAAATGCATAGGGGTTTGGGGGGTGATTTGGTTTGATTTGGAATTTTTTTTTTTTTTGTTCGAAAATAATGATAAAATTGTCTTTTAATTATACTCTTATTTTAATGAAGGGTAATTATTATTTTTATTGCACTATATTTTAATTGTATTTAACGTTTTTAATTTTTGTTTATTGTAGAACTCATGTCTTCAACTTTCTTTATACCATTTTTATCCTCAGTTCTTCATTAATTAACACATTGTGTCCAATAAACGGGTTTCGTCTAAAATATTCATTGAGAGAGGGTAAAATGACTTATTTGTCCATCACATTTAAAAATAAAATAAAATACAAAAGTGCAATAAACTATTTATTCCTCATTTCAAAGCACGCAACAGAATATCTTAACATAAATCATCAGACATCCTAATTAATGGAAGTTGAAACTAAGAATTCAATTAAAAAAAGGTTAAGAACATAAATACTACAATGAACAAATATTGAAAACTTTAAATACAATTAAAATGTGATGCACTCATAAGAAATTGTGATAATAATTTCACTTTGATATAACCTAATAATTGATTTTGATTGGCAACTAATAATAAGTATATCATAAGCAGATTTTTTTTATTAGAGAATTTCTCCTTCAAGCTCGACGTTTGAAATTTTCACGGTAGTAATTAATGACTAATTAGGTTTTATTAGAATCATTACTCTAAAAATCTCGTTTAAGCAGCATTTAAGCTTAGTCACACCTCACGTTTCACCTTCGCCTCACTCTTGTCTCGCCCTCTTTCAAGCATGGCCCAAAAAACTTGAAACTCAACTTCCATGTCTAACTATTATTTATGTTTTTTAGAACTCTGATTGGAACAAATTGTAACTAGCATCTATTGCTCCACAAAAGATAATTTTTTCTTGCAAATTAGATACTAATTATTTTGTTAGTTGTGTATCATTATTCTAACAAAAATATTTTGCGAAATTGAAAAATCACACTACTTATATTGTATATTTAGTAGTGTTGAAATTATTTTTTTAAGTGTTTATAAGTTATAGGTCTTATATATATATATATATATATATATATATATATATATATATATATATATATATATATAGTTGTGGGCCAACTAAATGTAGAGATAAAAAATATATTTAACATATTTGACCAACTTTTAAACTTGACCAAACATGTACTTAGATTATGTTTGTGTGTGCTTATAAGTATTTATAAGTCAGTCAAACATCATTTTCATCCACACATTTCGTAGGATCCATAACTTTTATCCACTTTTTATCCACACATTTCATAGGACCAATTGTTTATAATCTACAAAATCTTTACCAAACATACTCTTATTCTAATCCACACATTTCAACTGACCCAAAAAAAAAAGAATAATGCTATTTGCAGTCACTCACTACCGGTAGTCATCATACGTAGAATTATTCAATTAGATGAATTATTTACTTTAATTAAATAATGTATTTATAGCAATTAATTATGAATAATTCATCCAATTGAGTAATGACACATATGACAACTACCGGTAGTGAGCGACTGCAAATAGCATTACTCAAAAAAATAAAATGCATATTATGAATTGAGAACTCAATGGTTCTAATCGAATTTATAGTTTATAATTGTCTGATTCAATTAGGATTCCCTTAATTATATGTTTGGTAAAGTTTTTTTTTTTATATAAATTATAAGTAGTGGATCATACAGAATATCTGAATAAAAAATAAATAAAAATGATATTTAACTAGCTTATAAATGTTTATAAGCGCTAACAAACATACTCTAATACTCGATCCATTTATATTCTTGTTAAATTTAGATTGGATCAGACCATTTTATACGGGTTCAAGTTACCCCACACTCCATCTCTCAACCTCCATGACCCAATACAAAATAGACGGGTAAAATTAACAAGTGACCACTGAACTTTCATCGGATTTTTAATTCATCATCAAATTTTAAAAGGTACCACAATGCCCATCTAACTTTCAACTAAGTTTCTTATTTATCACTTGTTACTCATTCGCTTGCAATACGTGACAAAATATTCTACGAGACAAACGATCTTCCAACGTGGCATATTAACATTGTTAAATTTCTAACAATCAACAAAAGTACACTACCAAAATAAGTCATTCTTCTAAAAAATTGAAAACATTTTTAATCTATGTTGTGAAAAATTGAAAATATTTTTAATTTCTTTGAAGAATGACGTGTTTAGGTGGTGTGTTTTTGTTGATTGAGAAATATTTAATATTGTTATTATACTTATCGTTTGCCACGTGGGATGTCAAGTATAGTAAAGTGAATGAATAATTTATAGTTGAAAATTGAAAATTTTAAAGGGATTTTGGCGCAAATGGTCCCTAACCTTTGCTCTTAGTGTGGAATTGGTCCCTAACGTTTAAATTTTGGCAAACAAGTCCATAACCTATGTGTTTTGGTGCAAAATTAGTCCTTATGTGATGAAAAAGACAAATATACCCTTATTTTAATTAGAAGAAATTGTATATTGATTCCTAATCATTACAAAATGTGCAAATAGGTCCAATACTTTTATTTTTTCTAAAAAAATTCAAGAAAACTAATGAGTTTTTTTTTTTTTGAATTAACACTTTAGTAATAAATATGTTAAATAAAATTATTATTTTATTATTAAGTAATTATATTATTTAAAATTTAAAATTTTATTTTATTGTTGTATAAAAAATAACTTTGTCACAAACTTGATATTCAAATACTTTTATTTAATTGAGTTATATGTTTATTAACTACAAATACTAGAAATACAATTATATTCTTCATATTTTAATTTATCGTTTTATTTTTGTTCAAAAATAAAACACATAATGTGTAAATTAATTTTTATTAGTATTTTTATGTTAAATAAAAATGTAATAAGATTAATTCAATGTCATAAAATTATATACGTCATTTTGTTATTTATTTAACTTAATTTTTAAAGTAAAGAGAGAAAAAAAATTTTATAAGTAAGGAGGGAGAAAAATGATTTCTCTTTTCTCCCAATGATTCTCCCTCTTTAAATAATATAATTACTTAATAATAAAAATAATAATTTTATTTGACATGTTTATTACTAAAGTGTTAATTCCAAAAAAAAAAATTCATCAATTTTCTTTAATTTTTTTATAAAAATAAAAGTATTGGACTTATTTGCACATTTTGTAATTATTAGAAATATACATACAATTTATTCTAATTAAAACCAAGGGCATATTTGTCATAAGGACCAATTTTGCACCAAAACACATAGGTTAGGGATTTGTTTGCCAAAAAATAAACGTTAGGGACCAATTCCACACTAAGAGCAAAGGTTAGAGACCATTTGCGCCAAAATCCCAATTTTAAAATGTTCAATACTTTTTAAAAGTACGACCATTTAAGTAAAAGTCTGGTTGCCACATGTTGATTTTAGCCCAAAAAATACGGGCAAAGTAGGATATATGGAAGAGAGATAGATACAAACAACAATAAAGGGCTGTTGTATATCTTTTTATTTCTCTTCTTCTGCTCTCCCAATCCATTTCTCTATATAATCGCTCATTCATTACTCAAAGCATCATTCGTTCAGATTATCTGTTGAGAATTACTGTAAGCATCGGTGCTCGTGCTCCTGATTTTTTTTTTTTTTAAAACTTATGTGTGTGTGCGCGCGCGCACCTGAATAAAATCAGCTTGCCAAGTCGAGAATCTAACTCTAGGGTTTTGTTTTAGGTGAAAAAAAGAATATTACATTTAAAATTTTGAATTGGGACTTGCAACTATATGTACGTAGGACTTATATATGCGTAAGTTGGTTTTTGCTAACTATAGATGTTGAATTAATGTCTGTGGAGCAAGCTTAACTACTAATTTCTTTGTTCCTAAGTGGATTCTTTATGTTTTTCTTATTAATTTTTGTTTTTTATGCTGCCAATTGCTGCATGAATGCAGACCTCATTTTTCTGTAATACTCAATTTCCGTCCAGTGATCTGTTTATGGGAAGCTCAGTCTTTGATTCAATAGGGTTGGAAAATATATGTCAAGATATTTTTTTGTTTGTTCAATTTGCGGATTTAGAATGATATATTGATGTTTTCCATGTCTGCATATCATATATATGCCACATTTGCTGTCCATGCTTGCGATGCCCAGAATATTCTTCAACTCAATGTAGTTATCACTTATGTGCACTCATATATTCTATGTCCTGGGCATTCCTTCACTAAGAGCAATTTTACCACCTGAAGAATGCAGTTTTATACTCTCCTTATCTTGGAAATTCATTTTTTGGCATGCCTTCATGATTTCGATTATGGAACACCACTATTCCATGTTTTAGGACAAACTTAGTTCATTAATTAAAATGATGGCACCATTGTATTTACACTTTACGGGAAATGGCTGGATTAGGATTTTCCATTTTTCTCTTTAAAGTGATTATGTCTTATTCCGAAAATTGTAGGCCTCTTATAAGCATTGTTGTTTCATAATTTTTCTAATGAAACTTGACATTAAATTAAGAAATTGGTATTTGCAGATACCAAGGAATGTTACAAGACAATAAGACTGAAGCTTGTGCCAAACCAAAAATGATAGATGATATGGATGAAGATGATGAGCCCTTGGTATTTAAACGGAGCAGGTCATCGTTGAAGCAAAATCAACCCAACTCGAAAACAAAGGAGTCATTATCTTCTAAAAAGAATGATTGGAAATTTGGGACGCCAGTGTCTGATATTTATTCTGAAAATGAAAAAATTTCTGGGGTTCAAAAGGTTAAAATGGCTCCGCCTTTGAAGGCACCATCTGTTAAATCACCTTTGACTAGCTCAAAAACATCCGATTCATCTTGCAAAGCATCATCAATGGGGCTGCCGAATACAAATTCAAAACCATCTACTTTGGCAACTGATAAGTCAAAAATTATAAATAAGCAGATTGAGGAGGAGAAGCCGTTGACTGAACCCGCTGCTGAACCAAGTGACAACACTGAGGATTCTGAAGACGATAAACCACTGAGCGCTAGGCATCCTGTTGGCTTTTCAAAGGCCAAGTCTAACAATGCTAATAAAGGTACTTTGCAGCTTGATACAAAGCCAAGTATCCCCAAATATGAAGATTCAGACGATGAAAAGCCCCTATCATCTAAGTTCCAGTCGAAGAGTAGCACAGGTGCATCTACCAGCAAGTCTTGTGATTTTGATGAAGAGAAGAAACCTATAGTGGCAAAAATTCACAAAAATGGTTCTGCCTCCAAAGATAGTTCTATAAAGAAATCTTCAACCATGTTGAAAAAGAGACCTGCAACTGAGTTAAAATCTACAGGGCACTCTTCAGTTAAAAAAACTAAGCTTTCAAGTGCGTCTGTTCCTATTAATAGTAAGCAACCATCTGGTAAAGCTGAACCAAAGGCAGAGGATGAGGAAGATGATCTTCCCATATCTCAGATAACGAAAAAGTCAGCTACTTCAGATAAGAAATTATCTCCTGTTAAAAAAATTACTAAAGTTGTTTCTACTTCATTGAAAAAAATAAATAAGAAATTTAAGAAAGTGATGAAGACATCAAATTACTCTAAGTCATCAAAGGTGCCCCCTGGCTCTGGTGAAGGGCAGAAATGGACTACCTTGATTCACAATGGTTTGATTTTCCCGCCTCCATACAAGCCTCATGGGGTTAAGATGCTCTACAAGGGAAAACCAGTTGATCTAACCCCAGAACAGGAGGAGGTGCTTTTCTCTGTCTCTCTTCCAAATACACAGAGGCACACACACCCACAAGCACTCACACACATACACCCAGCTTGCAAGTTTCTTAGTTGATTTAGATTTATGTCTTAAAATTTTGTCCTTTGGCTTAGGCTAAATTATTTCATGTTTTTCTTTTTTTTGGAAGGCTGCCACAATGTTCGCGGTGATGTTGGATACTGATTACATGAACAAACCTAAGTTCAAGGAGAACTTCATGAATGACTGGAGGAAGGTACTAGGAAAGAAGCACATTATTCAAAACTTGGAGGACTGTGATTTCACCCCAATATATGAATGGCATCAGAAAGAAAAGGAGAAAAAGAAACAGATGAGTACTGAGGTATGTTTATTCTTAAATTCTTTCAATACCTGATGTAAGTAGATAAATTGGATGTCCTGATTTATGTATACGTCCTTGTTTAACAATTTTGTATAATTTGGTCCTAAACTCTGTTTATCAGAAACACTTATTGTCTTATTGTGAGTTTAGCGCCTAACGAAATTGATTCTTTACATCTATAGTCTATACTATGCAGTTTTGATGGTAGCATAGAAGGGTTAATTTTAGTGTCTTGCCTTGAGTGTAATCAGAGAACTCTTTGACATTCTGTAACTTCTGGCATTTGGTTATGCAGTTTTGATGGTAGCATAGAAGGGTTAATTTTAGTGTCTTGCCTTGAGTGTAATCAGAGAACTCTTTGACATTCTGTAACTTCTGGCATTTGGTTCTTTGGTCATCAACTCAACTTTCGCATGTACATGACCAAAATATTTTGCTTGTGACGTTGAACGTAACACGGTAAAGAGAAATTGGGAAGGAAAGAGAGAAATAGAGAGAAGAGAGGAAAGCAATGGTGGAAGAATTTGGAGGAGAAGATTTCAATAATCAATACTCATCAATTATAGTCTAGTTGCAAATGAAATCCTAGGTACCCTAATATGGGCAAAAGAACATAAACTGAAATAACTTCTAATAAACTACAAACTTATCAGATATGAAACGTAATGTAAATGAAACTCTACTTTTAAAAGTCCTTTCTAAATCCTATATTTATTCTTATCTTCATTCGTTACCATTTCTCTCCTGCTAGAGAGCTCGACTTTGACGAGTTGAACTGCACTAATCCTTCCGAGGGGGACGATCTTTCCAATGAACAAAGTGTCGGAATGTGTCCTTTGATTGCAACATAGCACACTAAGTCCTTGAAAACATCAATTGGCTTCGCATCAAGAGAGGCAATACAAGGAACTCTAACAGCTCATTGGCTTGTAGACACAAGCGAATGCAACACTCGAGGCTCGAATATACCCCGATGAGAAAGTAATTCTGCCATACTGAAAACAATATTGTTAATTAAATGCGATGGCCAATCAAATATATGGGAATTAAATCCAAAATCATAAAATATTTTCTTAACATGGGTAGGATATCGCTTTAAAGAAACACACAATAAGACATGATATTCCTCTTTAAAATTGTTGTGCCTATAATGCGTATTAACATTAAGCTCTTAATTTTCATCATTTAAAATAATTCGTCATTTGATCTCACCATGCAAATTATCAATAGGGTCAATAATAGCCTGGCCGGAAGTAAAATGATGATAATAGTAGGCAATAATCTAAAGTCTTGTTTGTGATTGATTTTAGACCTAATTTCTGATTGTCAAACAAGGTGTTTGGTATTTTTTTTTTTTTAAAAATTGATTATAAAAGAATTTGTAATATCTGACACTAAATTTTGATAAACAGCAAAATTGTAACTTCTCGGATTCTACTTTTAACTTCTCCGATTATCTATAGTAAAAATATCCCAAATTAATTCCTTTTATACTATATGGATTATATTTTTATTTTGTAATTTTATAAATTTTGAGATTTAATAAATATTAAAATAAAATTTCATTTTAAAATAAATATAATAAATACATCATCGTATTAGAAAAATATTTGATAATATTAATATTATTATAAAAAAAAAAAAAATTTTACGATACTACCAAAGGACATCATTATATTCAATGCTCATTTTAGTAATTGTATACAACACAATAATAAATCATGTTTACTTACTAAACGCTAAAATGCTGATTTTGAAATATAGAGCAATTCTGATACAAAAGTTTACCAAATACTTAACTGATTTTTCCGAAAGTTATTTTTTCTTCTGTATAACAAAAGCTAATTCTCTTAAAAACACAGCAATATCAAACCAAACCTAAGACCAATAAAGGAGTTGGGTAAGTGAGTTAAGCTTGAAAAGTGATGTAGTGACATAGGGAGCATTTGTAGTTTTGGAACAATGAACAACACCCCGTCAATTTAAGAAGTTCGTCCACAACCTCTACCTTTGGATTATGGCTTTTGGCAGTCTCTTATAATTTGTGGAAATGTAAAGAATATGAAGCTAAAATGATTCTTTATGTTGATTTTTAAAACATAACAATACTCCCTCTTATATAAGAAGAGGTTAGCATATAATCTAGAAATAAAAAAAATACATACCAAAAATATGTACCCACTAAATCAGCACCTAATCAAATTAGAGAATCATTCCCTTAAATCACTCCTATCAAATCAGGTAATTAGCTACCCAAATCTCTTTATTTCAGCACATAAATTAGCTGTAATCTTTCTAAAAATTAAGCTGAATATTTTTACACTCCTCTTCAAGCTGGACTGTAAATGTTGATCAGACCTAGTTTGGAATTAAGATCTTCGAATGTTTTTCTTGGAAGAGCTTTAGTAAGAATATCAACTGTTTGGAGACATGTTGGCGTGTACAACAGCTTGATAATCCCATCCTCAATCTTTTCCTTTATGAAGTGTCGATCAATTTCCACGTGTTTTGTCCTGTCGTGATGTACTGGATTCTTTGCAATATTGATAGCAGACTGATTATCACAAAACATCTTCATGGGTTCCTCAATTGAAATTCTCAATTCTTCTAGTAGTCTTTTCAGCCATATTCCTTCACATGGGCCATAGCTCTGAATTCTGTTTCTGCACTGTTTCTTGACACAACTGATTGTTTCTTATTACGCCATGTAACTAGATTTTCCCACACATAAGTACAGTATCCTGAGGTTGATCTCCGATCATTTACTGAGCCAGCCCAATCAACATCACTAAAGAGTTCAATGTCTCTTCTCGAAGTCTTTTTGAAGTATAAGCCTTTACCTGGCGTTAGCTTGAGATATCTTGAGATTCTAAAAACTGCTTTCATATGATCTTCATTTGGATTGTTCATGAATTGACTTAACTTGCTCACAGAGAAGGCAATATCAGGTCTAGTATGAGATAAATAAATAAGTTTCCCAACAAGTCTTTGATATCTGCCCTTATTTACCGGTGTACTATCTTCCTTAGTTTCCAATTTGATAGTTGTGTCTATTGGAGTTTCAGTAGGTTTACACCCGAGCATCCCAGTTTCCTTTAGCAGATCAAGGACATATTTTCGTTGAGAGACAGAAATGCCATACTTTGACCGAGCCACTTCCATACCTAGGAAGTATTTGAGATTCTCTAAATCCTTGATTTCAAATTCTTTAGCTAGAAATCCTTTGAGGTTGTTCATTTTCTCATCATAATCTCCAGTTAAAATGATGTCGTCGACATATACAATAAGGACAGCAAGTTTTCCTTCATGTGAATGTTTAACAAACAGAGTATGATCCACTTGACATGGAGAGTAACCAAATTTTTTCACTGCTTTTGTAAATCTTTCAAACCAAGCTTTCGAAGATTGCTTGAGCCTGTATAGAGATCTCCTAAGTTTGCAAACTTTGTTGACAGTAGCTCATGTCTCGAAACCAGGAGGAATGTCCATGTAGACTTTTTCAGCCAAATCTCTATTGAGGAAGGCATTCTTGATGTCTAGTTGATGAAGGGGCCAATCTAGATTTGCAGCCAAAGATACGAGAACACGAATTGTATTGAGTTTGGCCACAGGGGCAAATGTCTCTTGATAATCAATACCGTATGATTGGGTGAATCCTCTTGCGACAAGTCGAGTTTTGAATCTGTCAATGCTTTCATCTTCTTTATATTTGACAGTGAAAATCTACTTACAGTCTACTGAACTTTTTCCCGTTGGCAAATTTGTGATCTTCCATGTTTCATTCTTCTCTAGTGCACAAATTTCTTCCCTAACAGTTGCCTTCCATTCTGGTATCGTGAGAGCTTCTTGTATGTTGTTGGGAACCTGTATCATGTCGAGGTTTGCAACAAAAGCACGAAAACCAGGTGATAGCTGTTTATAAAAAACAAATGTATTTATTGGATGTTTTGTGCATGATCTCACACCTTTCCTTAATGCAATAGGGCAGTCATTATCATCTTTAGATACATTATTTTGGGTAGATTTGTGATTAGAGTTACCTGGTGAATCTTCATTGGACCTTGAACTCAGTTCTGACTCTTGGACTTGCTCAAGGGGTGCTTGTTGTTCTATCTCTCCTTGGTTCTTTTTTCTTCTTGAATAGGTAAGAATTTCTGGTTGAGTAGTATTTGGATGTTGAGGAGAATTTGTGAGAAGACAAGTTATTTGGAGGTTCAGTTTGTTGGATTTCAAGATTTAAAGAAGTGGAATTAATAGGAAGGATTTGGCTGTAAGCTTCGGGATGATTATGAGAGCTTGAAGGATCATGAGAAGAATCAATATCCCAAAGTTGGTATTCCTGTGCAAAGTTTTTCTCCCCCTGAATATCAGATTTGGTGTAGTATGGTTGTTGCTTAAAGAATGTGACATCCATGGAATGGTAGTATCTTTTTGTGATTGGTGAATAACACTTGTATCCTTTCTGATTTAGAGAATATCCCAGAAATATGCACTTAACTGCCCTAGGATCAAGTTTGTCCCTGTGTTGGTGATAAATGTGAACAAAAGCTGAATAACCGAATACTTTGAAAAGAATAGTAGAGATAAGGCGTGTATGAGGATATGCTTGAAGAAGAGTTTGGCAAGGAGCTTGAAATTTTAAGACTCGAGACGACATTCTATTTATGAGGTATGTGGCAGTGAGAAGAGCTTCACCCCAGAAATATTTTGGCACGTGTGTGGAGAACAAGAGTGATCTAGCAACATCAAGAAGATGTCTATTTTTCTTTTCAGCGGCTCTATTTTGTTGTGGTGTGTCGACACAGGAACTCTGATGTACTATCTCTTATGTTAAAAGATATTCACCAAGAGTAGATTTGAAATATTCCTTTGCATTATTCATCTTTAAGATTTGGATTTTGGCCCGAAATTGAGTTTGAATCATGATATTGAAGTTTTGGAAGATCTGACTTGCCTCTGATTTTTCTTTCATAAGGAATATCCATGTAACCCTAGTGTGATCATCTATAAATGATATAAACCAGTGAGTTCCAGAAATATTCTTGATCCTAGAGGGTCCCCATACATTACTGTGAATCATTGAGAAAGGATGGGATACTTTGTAAGTTTGATTAGGATATGAAGTGCAAACATGTTTTGAAAATTGGCAAATATTACATTGAAACATATTTGGATCTTTATTCTTGAATAATGAAGGAAAAAGTTTCTTAAGATACACGAAATTTGGATGTCCTAGCCTATAGTGCCACAACATGATTGCACTATCATTATTAGAGCAAAAAAGAGATTTAGAACTTTTGTGACATTGACTTGTGAACACTAAACAACCGGTATTGTGAGTTTGACCATGAGGAGAATTATCGACTTTGAGAAGATAGAGGCCCGAGCACATCTCAGCACTGCCAATCGTCTTCCCCGAATCCAAGACCTGAAATTCACACGAATTTAGGAAAAATTTAGCAACACAATTGAGTTCTCGAGTAAGTTTACTAACGGACAGAAGATTGCAATCCAAATTTGGAACTAAGAGAACAGAGTTGAGAGTTATGTTCTTTGAGATCTTGACAGAACCTATTCCAGCCACCTTTGAAAGGGAACCATCTGTTATTCTGACTGTTAAATTTTCATGACAAGGGCTGAAAGTGGTAAAGACTTTAGCATCCCCAGTCATATGGTCTGATGCTCCCGAGTCCACAATCCACGGACTCAGCTTCTCTCATTTTGCATTAAAGGCGCTTAAGAAGTTACCTTTGTGAGCTACAGATCCAGTTTCAATAACTGTGGGGTTATGAGCCGGTTGTGATTGGCTGAGCATTTTCTGCAATAACTCCAATTGTTCCTTGCTGAAAGGTTGGGACTCTAAAGATGTTGGATTCTCATCAACAGATGTATGGTTGCCACGACTTTCTCTGTCATTAGAGAAACGTGAAGGTTTCCAATCTGCTGGTTTTCCATAGATCTTTCAACACGTTTCTTTGATATGGCCAGTCCGTCTACAATGGTCACACCACGGTCGTCCTTTCTTTGGTCGGTTGTCGCCATTGTTGAATTGAGTCCCTCGGATTGCAAGAGCAGAATTTTCTAGAATTGGTGTGGCTGTTTGTGACCCCATCATTACCTTCTTCCTACTCTCTTCTCTGCGGACTTCGGAAAATGCCTCTCGAATGGTTGGTAACGGTTTTGAACCAAGAATTCTTCCTCGAACCTCATCAAGGTTTTTATTAAGTCCAATTAAGAACTTGTAGACTCTTTTCTTTTCGATAATCTTCTTGTATGTGCTTCCATTTTCTGGGCAGTCCCATATATGTTCCTCGAACATGTCTAACTGTTGCCAATGTCGAGTAAAAGAATTGAAGTATTGAGTCACAGTGAGCTCTTCTTGACGTAGATCATGAAGGATGCTTTCAATCTTAAATAATTCTGATGTATTTTCATTGTTGGAATACGTCTCTTTGACTGCTTCCCAAATTTCCTTTGCTGTTCCATAAAGTATGAAATTTTCTCCTATGTCGTTGGTCATGGAATTGATCAGCCATGACATGACCATGTTGTTTTCTGACTTCCAGGTTTTGAACTTTGGATCTTCCTTCGTGGGTTGAATTGCTATTCCTGTGAGGTAGTCATCTTTCCCTTTGCCACATATGAACGTTGTCACTGATTGGGACCATTGGAGATAATTTTGCCCATTCAGTTTGTGTCCTGTAATGGGAATATGACCACCATCAAATGTTGCAGCACTGCTGTCTGCGTTCATGGCGTCTTGACTGGAGGCCATCCCGTATTTGGTCATACGTGAGTGTTAAGTTTCAGAGGAAGCTCTGATACCATGTGGAAATGTAAAGAATATGAAGCTAAAATGATTCTTTATGTTGATTTTTAAAACATAACAATACACCCTCTTATATAAGAAGAGGTTAGCATATAATCTGGAAATCAAAAAAATACATACCAAAAATATGTACTCACTAAATCAGCACCTAATCAAATTAGAGAATCATTTCCTTAAATCACTCCTATCAAATCAGGTAATTAGCTACCCAAATGTCTTTATTTCAAATTAGCAAATAAATCAGCTGATTTATTAGCTGTAATCTTCCTAGAAATTAGGCTGAATATTTCTACATAATTCTAGAAAAAAGTTCATGCTAAAGTTTGGCAAAACAGTAGGATTCATATTGATGCTGGAAAGGTTAGGCAATATGGGTCAATTGTTAGCGAGTATATGACCCATTTCGAGAAGCTAGTCTCCCGTTGTGACCTTTCTAATACTAATACTAATCAACGTACAATATCTATATTCATCAGCTGGGTTGAACATTGCAATCAAGCACGTGGTTGATTTATATTCACCCAAGTCCTAGACAAAGCTTACAGTTGGGCATTACACTATGAAAAGTACCTCTACCCTACGAGTCATACACCACGGTTACCACTTGATTCCCAACAGTCTCGCCCTATCTTGTTTTCTCAGTTTGATAGTGATCTTGTTGTGCTAGTCTTCCCCAATCAACTTTGCGAACAACACCTCTTGTCCATTTGCTTCCAAACGTGTGTCATCATTGTCACTTATAAGGCCATATAGATTCCGCGTGTCCACAGCATATTCCTGTCTAGAAACTCAATTTTGATATCCCAGTCCATGAAGACGATGATATTTTTTCTCTTGTTATTAGTATATAAAAAAGAGTGATTTTCCTTTTTGTACTGCAAATGCCAGAAGTGTTCACTGATGAGGCAGTGCTTTAAATTACGGTTTATTCTATTATTTATTTTCATTGTTCTGAGTTAGAAAAGAAAAAGAGAGAAAAAACGTACCCAAAAAAATAGACAAATTTAGTTACTATTGGTGCAGGTGCTATTTGTTCAGTTGTTGCAGCCCAAACCTCAGTCCACATGCAACCAGAAATATTATATCACCAATTGTTATTCCAATCCAACGCAACCTATATCAGCCCATCAGCATCTTCACAAAGCCAAGCCCAAAGTAGTACTCGAAACCCACAACCCAGCCCGGCGCATACTCTAATCCCAACCAAATTGGCAACCACCACACTCTAGCAAATCAACCCGCAGCCGCCACTGTCACCGTCGATCACCACCACTAAGATTTTATTGATAAGTTTGTAGTTTATTTCAGTTTTCAGTTCTTTTCTTTCTCTCTCTCTCTCTGTTTTTTTATTTTGGATAAGTAATATCAGATAACAAAAAACAGAATCAATGAAAATAAACTTGCACTACTTTTTTTTTTTTTTTTTTTTAATAACTAAAAACAAACTTTCGAGCTTCCTTCCAACTAGCAGCTCCTTCTTTCTTAGGACTGATTTTCAGACTAAATGAATCAAGATGAACAATATGGATGAACAGTGTAGAACAACAATGTGCTTATGAACAGTTAAACAATTCTGCCAGAGGAAGGAGTAGTTTCTGATACCAAACTAACGTAGAACATAACACAGAAAAGAGAAATAGGGAAGGGATAGAGAGAATGAAGGAAAGAAATGGAAAGAAATAGAGAAGATTTTTGTGGGACAAGATTTCAATAATCAAAAATAGTCTATTTACAAATGTAATCCTAGGTACCCTTTTATAGACGAAGAACTTAATTTGAAATAAACTTTATATAAATGACAAACTTATCAAATAAAATCTTAGTTAATCAAAACTAGTGAAATGTAATGTAAATGAAATTCTACTTTAAAATCCTATCTAAATCTTATATTTATTCTTATCTTCATTCCCTATCAGTGCTAGACATTCTTATCTCGTCTGATTTGGGTGCAAATTGAGGTCAATAACAACGCTTGGTTTGTTCTTTATGTCTGCATTAGAAGAGTAAGTGCATTTCGAAGAAAATACATTTCTGTCAAAGACATTAATCTTGGTTAACTTCAGAATACCTGATCATAAACTCGTATATTGTTAAGCTGTTATGCATTTCATATGGAAAATGGGGTTTTCCAGCTAAGTCAAATAACACTGTTGTCAGGAGATAATTAAGTCTAGAAAGAGTCCCATTATTTAGTCATTATTAAAATTTATTCACTTGGAAAGATCTCATTTTTTGACCATTTCGTTGGTTATGAATGCTGATACTTGGGAGTTTCCTCGACTGTATTTGCTACCTTGATCTGTTCAATTTATATGTGCCTCATTGGTCAGCATGCTTGCCACTGAAGTAGAGAAAGGTTTGGTCAATTTGCCTCTGGCAGACAGTTTCTTTTGCGAACTGAACAGTCTGTTTTCACTAAACTATGTCTCTCATTAACTTAGATATTATGGGTGCAGTTAGTCAATGAACAAATTTGTATGTTATGTTTTCATTAAAACAATGGCTAAATTCAATTTTGCTTTTTGACAGGAGAAGAAGGCCATAAAAGAAGAAAAGTTGAAGCAAGAAGAGAAGTATATGTGGGCTATTGTCAATGGAGTCAAAGAGAAGGTCTGGTTTTGTTCCTTCAATCACGGTTTGTCTCTCTGTTTATTTTTGATTTTTTTGTTAGGAGATAATGATATAACTAGTTTTGTGTTCTTCGTAGCACACTTTCATCAATAGTTCTTGAAAGACTAATTAGAAATTCAACTTTTTTTTTAATTCTTTTTATGGGGTGGAACATTCTGTTGAGTTTTTGGAAAGTCTATGCCAATGGATAGATAAATCATATTTTCGCAAAATTCATTTTTACTTATAATTTTTTATTTTTTTGCATTTTATTTTCTATGCTGTTGTGTTCTAGCAATGCCTTAAAAGTCTTAGTCAAAAAGTGAGGTTTTCTACCTATGGAACTGTGTCGCCTGGAGGAGGGTTTACTTTGATAATCTGTTACCTCTGTAGTGCTATGGCTTGAATTATTCCTACATCTAACATTATCACGACTGACTCAAGATAACTTTATTTTCCTTTTATCATTTGAATCCAAGGTTTTAGGTTACTTCAGTTTTGAAACACTTTTGTTTAGATATTTTCTTTTCTATATTTATAATTTATTAAAATATATTGAAGTGAATAAAATTTGTCAATTTTACTGGTCGATACCATAAGTTCTTTGTTTTAGGGTTCTCTCTTTTTTCTTGTGATGTTATTTATCAGCTGGTGCTTAAAAATATATTTGCTCATCATATGACATTGTTTATCTCCAGAAATACTCTTATTATTTTATACTCAATAGGTTTTGTCTAGTTTCTTGTTAATTTCTTTTAAATCAACAATCGTTTCTCAAGTCATCAACTATAGCTTATTAGATGTATATGGATGATCTAAATGATGGTAAACTGTAAATATGCTTGATTTGCAGCTGCTTTTAGTCTGTGCTGCATAATTGAAAGACGAAGCTTCTCCATTTATTCGGTGCCTTACCTTATCAAAGACACTGGTCTTTGGGTCTTATCTGGAATTGAGTTACACTTGTTTACTGTGCATTTCTTGCTCACCTATTTACGCCGGATCTGATCCTGAAGTCTTTTGTAGGTCGGAAACTTCAGGGTTGAACCACCTGGATTGTTCCGAGGCCGCGGAGAGCATCCAAAGGTGTATTTTTACTCTTCTTCTAGTGATGGGGATCTAAAATTGTCATGAAGTTTTCTATTGTGATATGTTGTGGCTCTTTATGTGAGAACTGGTGGCAATTTTAGACTTTCTGATGAGAGAATACTTGTTGATTGCTAACAGATGGGGAAGCTGAAGAAACGCATTTGTCCAAGTGACATCACCATAAATATTGGAAATGACGCTCAAATTCCAGAGTGTCCGATCCCTGGTGAAAGGTTCTTCTTATTTTCTTCTCTTTTAAGTTCGGGAAAGGCTTTTTTCTCAGATAGCATGAAGCAAATGATTGTGTTTCTGATTAACATGATACTTTCTGGAAAAGGTGACCTTCTGAACTTAACTTTGGCAGCTGGAAAGAAATAAGACATGACAATACTGTGACGTGGTTAGCATTTTGGAATGATCCGATCAATCCAAAGGAAATCAAATATGTTTTTTTGGCTGCAAGCAGTACCTTGAAAGGGCAAAGTGACAAGGAAAAATATGAAAAAGCAAGGCTTTTAAAGGTACTTGATTAAATTGGACAAGAGGCATTACTGGTGTCATTTGTTTTTGTTGTAAAAGAAGGACAATCTAATTATCGATATCTCATGCCATTCATAAAGGACTACATACAAGGTATCCGAGCTGCTTATACCAAAGGTTTTACAAGTAAAGATCTCACAAAGAAGCAGATAGCAGTTGCAACATATCTTATTGATAAACTGGCTCTTAGGGCAGGCAATGAGAAGGTATAAGGTCTAATGATATGCTTTTAATTAGTATCTCATATCCTTCCCTTCATTTCTAATTTCTTGAGCTCGGGGGACCTTTTTTTTTTTGGCAAACCGGCATTGTTGAACTAGTGTTATTATGCTCTACTCTATTCTTTGTCCAGCTATGCCAACTTAAAAGTAAGATGATTTCTTTAAGCAACAGAATTATGCGAAAGTTGTTATCCGAGAAATCATATCTTTTATTATAGTGATATTTCAACAGTTGCATATGAGCTTTACAACACTTTCCTGTACATTGCAGGATGATGATGAAGCAGATACAGTTGGTTGCTGCACTTTGAAAGTAGAAAATGTAGAACCACTACCTCCAAATTCTTTAAAGGTAGTGTGACTTTGTCTCGTGTAACTATTTCTCAAATATTCATTTTTCTTGTATATTTTACTGTTCAAAAATTTCAAGAGTTCTGAGAAGTATGTAGTCCCTAGAATGTTAAGGTTGTAGACATTAATAATTACGCTAGCTTCTTACAACCCCTGCGACATACTGCAAGTGATCACCAATTCACCATCGAATTTCTTTGTTCTGTTCACAGTTTGATTTCCTTGGTAAAGATTCTATTAGGTATCAAAACGAGGTTGAGGTTGAACCAGCTGTGTTTAAGGCAATCCAACAGTTTCGAAGTGGTCGGTACATGACCTGCTGTATTTGTACTCCTCTTGCTTTAAATTATTTCCAGGCATTTAGACATAATTTTTATTGTTTTCAGGGAAAAAAGGCGGTGATGATCTTTTTGACAAGCTTGATACTAGTAAACTGAATGCTCATTTGAAGGAACTTATGCCTGGGCTCACTGCAAAAGTTTTCCGTACATACAATGCATCAATCACATTGGATGATATGGTAATATGCAATCCAACACTTCGAAAATCAGTACATAAAAATCTGATCTTATTCTTACTAAGACCCTCAGGACGCGATTACCGACCCAAGCTGCCCCTCTCCAACCTGCTTAAGCAGGGGGACAGGGGTTGCAGCAAAGCCAACCAATAATAGAACTTACTGACCCAACCTGCTATTTGACGGGAGAGTTACGGTTTGAGGTCCAAATTGCACCCCTAGTTATGTCATAAATATTGCCTTCATATTTACTTGCTGTGATTTAGCAAATGAACTTTTTTGATGTAAAACGGTGTGATTGAGCCTTGGAATAAATTTCTTATATTCATTCATTCCTTTCCTTGAATGTTCTTGTTAATATTTCTAACAATTTTTTGCCGGTGACAGCTGAGCAGGGAGACAAAGGGTGGAGATGCTGCTGAGAAGGTTGTAGTTTATCAACATGCAAACAAGGAGGTAAAAAACTGTCAAAGCTCTACATTTTCAATAATGTTCTATTTTTGAGTTCGGTTGAGACATTTTCCATTTTTTTACCTCTAGGTTGCAATTATTTGTAATCATCAACGCACTGTCTCAAAGTCCCACAGCGCCCAGATTCTACGTTTGAATGAAAAGATAGAGGAATTGAAGGTAACAATATTATAATCTACTTATATTTTGTATATTTTTGTTTGTTACTGTAGTATTTTGTGAGAAAATTTAGCTCCTGATGTGGGAACAGTGCTGAAAATCTGATTCATATACAACGAAGCTTCTGGGATCCCTTGGACACTGCCTGAATGAATTTTTCGGGGAATTGACTTGTGAAGAAATCTTGCTAGCTAATCCCAGACCATTGCTTGTGAGGGAACGTTGGACTGTATTATTATGTTTCTTCTTTTTTAACCTGTTTTAATTTTTGTTTGTAGGGTGTTTTGGAAGAACTGGAGACAGATTTGGTGAGGGCAAAGAAAGGAAAACCTCCACTGAAAAACACCGATGGAAAGCCAAAGCGGAACATGAACCCTGAAGCGTAACTACACTACATCTTGATAGTTAAATTATGATATTAGGCTAACAAAAAGTATAGTGGATAATTTCCTTTTTCTTATTTGATTCAAAAAAGTTAATTTTTTTTTTAAAGCAACTCTCACCTTACTGTCAAACTAAGTTACTTATTTTCAACTTTAACTAATAAAAAATTTATTTATTTTAGGACTTGTAAGTAAACTTTTTAAGCTTAGGCAAGCATACACATGGTGTTGGTTATCATGCAACTGACAGTCAAATTTTGCAGGTTGAAGAGAAAGATAGCTCAAACCAATGCAAAGATTGAAAAAATGGAACGAGAGAAGGAAAGCAAGGAGGATTTGAAAACTGTAGCATTAGGCACATCAAAGATCAACTACCTCGATCCTCGAATCACAGTTGCATGGTGCAAGCGCCATGAAGTTCCTATTGAGAAGGTGAAGACTTTTTCACTTATCAATTTTATTTTTTAAAGATGGCTTTTCCGATGATCTCCTATTAAACATGCATTTCTTTTCCTCATTTTCTGTTCTCTTGGTTGGTTAGCTTGATGAGTCGACTAATTGTTTCTCAATACTTGCTTCTCCGATGCAGATATTCAACAAGTCTCTTCTGGCAAAATTTGCTTGGTCAATGGATGTCGATCCCAGTTTCAGATTCTAAAAGTTCTTCGTAGTTTTAGCACAGGATACCCCGTCACTCACCCAACAAAAAAGAAGAGTGAAAAATGCGAAAAACAAAGGGAAGAGAAAACACAACTGGACCTTCACCAACTCTCAGCTGACACTTCTTATTTTGTCATTCCTGCAGATAATTCCTGTTGTATCAAATCATCTCAATGGAATTGTGGGGTGCTTTTCCCCCCATCTTTGAGTTTATTGCGATTTGCTAGTTGCAGCATAATGGATTTACATTCTCTATTATTTTTGGCAAAGGTGAAAGGAGAAGGGGATTCTGGGTTGTCTTTTACTTGATCTTGGCCGGTACACTATGAATTCATTGCATATTTGGTGAAAGGAGAAGTTGATTCTGGGTTGTCTTTTACTTGATCGGGGCGGTACACTATGAATTCATTGCATATTTGATATGTAGTATTATATTATAAGAGTTTTTTTTCTTCTTCTTTTTCTTATTCAATGCTGTGTAGTATTGTTTAATTTACCTTACCAAAAGCGCCATAAGTAAGTACCTCGTTTATTGGGAATATATTTTCAGTTATTTGCCACACAAATATTTCATTTTCTTAGGAGATTAATTTGCTAATTAATTATTTCAGTGCCTTCATTAAAATATATGTATAAATAATGATAGATTTGAATACTTGGATGCCTAATAATCCAATTATTTGGAAACCGTCAAATTGTAGAATTTGATCAAGTAAATGATGCGTTGGAAATTTAGTAGTACCCAATCTTGAAATTGTTTATACTTCAATAATCTATTAGGGAAATGATCTTCTGCTCATTATAGAAAGGAGACATATTGTCTACTATGTGTGAACAACGTTTGTATTCATACACAATTGTGTATTACATTTTTGATGTGACATTTCCACATCATCCACATTAGCAGTGGGCAATTGATCTCGTCTACTGTAGTCGAGAGATCATTTTTCTAATCTACAATTGACTAAGTTTTTTTTCTAGTGACGGAGTATTACAAATTAGTGTTATTCAAAATTTGAAGAGTTGAGAGATGAAATAGAGAGGCTCCCACAAGTTTGGAATTGGAAGTTGAGAGACTCACATGAGTGATCTTTGAACTAAAAATAAAGTTATTTTCTATGAGATCATTGTTCTAGTAACTCTACATAAATTTCACGTTGTTCTAATAAGATATATCTCGCAAATTTGTTGAATTAGGGCAAATTTTCAAAAACGAATTGTGTATCATAATCATTACAATCACGATCACTTGTGCATACCAAATAGGCCGTTAGTATAAAATAATTTCCTAAATTTTGAATTTGAGCATCGTAATATATTTGGCGATTAAATCCCTTTTTTGTCATATTTGGTACGTAATATTGAATAGTTATAAATAATATAATGAATATAATTTTAGCCTCTTTAGCTATTTTAATAATATCCAGTACAACTTAATAAACATATCGTTAGAGTTTAATTAACATAATTAGCACCTTAATATATCTAATTCAAAAAAGGGAACAGTCCTATGAATAAAGATTTGTATTATATACCATTTTTGTTTTTTTAACATATAAATTGATATTATTCTTTTTTCAACGTCATTCTTTTCTCTTATGAAAAAATGCATGGTCTCAACTTATTGGTCGAGTAGTAAGTTAAGCTCCAACACTTATAAAAAAATAAGTTTATCATATAGTTTTGATTATAGTTGTACAATTAGTCTCTAATAACAAAAAATATATAAATCTCTATTAACTCGTCATGTAATCCTCACATGTCTACATTTATTAAGCTAGATTTTATTTTCAAACTAGGGTTGATTCCTAGACATTTAGTGGGTGTATTCAATTTAGACTTTTACAAGTGAGTGACTTTTATAAGATTCGTGGACTTTAAGTGACTTTTACGAATTTCTAGGAATTAATGAAAGAAGCTGATAGTGGATGGAGAAATTGGAAATTTTATTGCCACAGTTAATTTGACTTGGTTTAATCCCCTACACTATTTAAATTAAATGCACTAATAAATGTATGTCAATTCAAACAACATTTGAAAGAGTACAAATTTATTTGTATTGATAACAAAGTACATGCAATATTAGTATATTAGAAAATAGAAAAAATCAAATACACCATCAACAAGGTTAGTGGACTATAATTTGAAACAGGAAAGTAAGAAAAATCAACATATATAAATAAGACCGACTAAGTATATGATTTTTCTCTATTTTATATATTTTATTTGAATGTATTTAATTATAAAGCCTCTATTTTGGAACATAATTTTATGAATTGACTCTTTAAAATAGAAAATATCTTAGTTTTAAAGAATTTCTTAGAAATACTCTAATGATCTTTCATACAAAACTTAATTAATATGTTTGTCTTTGTTAAGACAGAATTAATAATATAATAAATAAAATTTAACTTTTCTTTTTTCTTTCTTTAATTCTATTAATTCAATATTATCATCCTCCACTTTAATACTTTAAGATTGAAATGAGTTATCTCGACTCTTGTGCTAAATTAAACTTGAGCTTGTCGTAGTGTTTATTTATGTAAAAATATCTGATATTGGGTAAGAAATTTGATAGAATATTAGCTCTTTTTTATAGTTTTATTATGTTACAACAACATAATGCTTTTAACATGGCAAATAAAACCAGAATTATATCATAGAGTTTGATAATGACAAAACTTTCCAAACCATAAAACAACATAATGCTTAGGTTTAAACCCAAGTTCATGAACTCAAATGGCCATACATATGCTTCACCATATAGATATAATTAAGTAGTGTTTGAAACCTTAAACACTTCGGATGGCTTGTGATGTTGAGGTTTAGGTTTATGTGCATCTAATTCGACTCCACTTCCACTAAATCCATCCTATCCAAATCTAGAGCCCGTTTGGTAGAGTTTATAAACCAGTTTATTTGATCAAAATGGTTTATTTGACAAAAAATTTGTCTTAAAAGTCATCATTTTTTATCATTTTTGATCAAATAAACTAGTTTATAATCTCTACCAAACAGGCACCTAACGTCATTTTCACCTTGTACAGTAGTCTTGTCATTAACTTGCCGCCAACAACGAGTCTCCTTGCAACGTCCTTGGTGGGCTTCTTCATCGTGTCCCAAACCGTCCACGCTTGAGCCCTCTTTTTCAAAGCAAAAATTGAAAAATGTAATTTGTAATACAAAATTGAAAAGTACTTAGTATTTTTAATGTCAAATTAGACAGACTTGACGAATAGCTCCCAACATTTTATTGAGTAAATAGGGAGGATATAGGCTTATTAGGTGTGATCCAATAATGAATAGATTTCATAATTTCAGACATGTTGAACTCCACATATTTATGTACAATAGAAAAAAAAGTATCGGATGATCGATTATGTCAAATACTACTCGATTTTGTGTTTTAAAAAATAAGTAATTTGTGTAATAAAACTAATCAGTATATAATTAACAAAATAAATAATAGAGTTAGAAATGGCTGGCCTTAGAGAGTCGCGAAAGTCGCTGTCCTAAAGTCGTGTGGCCTTCCCTTCGTGCGAGTATTGTCAGCACTACACGGCTCCAAGATAAAACCCTTTTAGCTCACAGCCGATTCTCCTTCTATGGGCACGACCAAATGGAGATAAGAATGAGCATTTTAACTAGTTGCCAAAAAACAAGAAAATAAGTATAGTGTAGAGAGTATTTTTTCTAATCTTATTGTCTTGTGTTGTGTCTAAAAACATGAAAACTACACATCTTTTATAGTAGAAAATCAACCCCCCACTTTGATAAAAATTTATGTCATTCAAATTGGTTTTAATCATGAAATTAAGGAGTTTTGAATTTGTTTAAAAACTGAAAATTAAAAATAAAACTGAAATTAAATCAATTAATTTGGATGTTTAAATCTTTAGGTTACAACAGTCCCCCACAAGAATTAAACATTCAAACAAATAAAATATATATATGTGGCAACATTATACTGTGCAATAGGTGTAGGTGTCTTCAGGACTTGAACCTCACTTAGTGATGACAATTTCCATTTGAGGGAGCCATAATGGACCAAGCCTTGAATTAGGTCCCTTTGTCCAAACTTCAATTGCCCCACACACAGTATTGAATTAGGCTCAGTTCATAGCGGGTAGCGCTGTTAATGGCCATGCGCTCTTATCTTGATTCTAGTAAGAGTCTCTAGAGAATAGCCCAATCCCATAGCCACGGCCTCAAGGCAATTCTTACATAGGTGAGTCCTCCAGGGGCACGTGTGACCCGCACCTCGCGAGTATTCTCGCCTCGGTACTCATTCAGGGTTAAAACCCTTCCTAACATCACATAATATATCACTATCACCATAGGGATGAGCACAAATAATATAGTGCTATCTTAAGTCACGCAGTACAGGTTGTTTCTACCCATTGAACCTTCTTCATGGGATCTCCAATCACAAAGATTGGGTTACTCCCGTAGGTGACTCCCTTGTGGGCTTAAGCCCATCCCCCTCGATGATTCATCAACACTTTTTTTGTGTAAACCCGTTGTCTGCCAAATTCTTCTCAGATCTTACAAAATTTAGAGAAATCACACTTCTCTTTAATAAAGCCTTAACTGACTTATGCCTTGCTTGTATATATCTATTTACCTTCTTATTCGAATGAGATTGATTTACAAGTTCTATTACAGATTTACAGTCACAATGTATAGAGATAGTTGGAATTGGTTTACTTATTAAAGGTATGTCTAGTAATAGATCTCTTAACCATTCAGCATTGGTACAAATAGTATCTAATGCTATTAATTCCGATTCTAGAGTACTTCTCGATATAATAGTTTGTCTTTTTGAACCCCAACATATAGCCGCACCACCTAACATAAATACATATCCAGTAGTAGACTTAATATCTACATTGTCAGTTATCCAATTTGCATCACTATATCCTTCAACCACATTTGGAAAATTTTTTATAACATATAGAATAATCTAATGTACCTCGAAGATATTTAAGAACTCTTTCTAGTGCATACCAATGTTCCTTATTTGGATTGTTTGTATACCTACTAAGTCTCCCAACAGTAAATGATATATCTAGTCTTGTCCTATTTGCTATATACAACAAAGACCCAATTAATTGAGAATACTTCAATTGTGAAACTGGTTCACCTAAATTCTTTTTCAAGTGCACATTTGAATCATATGGAGTAGATACTTGCTTAATATCATAATACCCAAACTTTTTTAACATCTTTTCGATAGCACTTGACTGATTCAAAAGAATTCCTTCAGATGTTTTCCTTAATTCCATTTCTAAAATTATATGAGCTTCTCCCAAATCTTTCATCTCAAAATTTTTAAACAAATATTTCTTCACATCATTAACAACACCTATATTTGTCCCAAATATTAATATGTCATCTACATATAAACAAAGTATCATATGCTCATTATTATATTCCTTGCAATACACACACTTGTCATGTCCATTGACCTTAAATCCATATCCTAGTATAACTTTGTTGAACTTTTCATGCCATTGTTTAGGAGCTTGTTTTAACCCATATAAAGACTTCATCAATTTACATACCTTATGTTCTTGTCCTTTAACTTTATAACCCTCTGGTTGATCCATATATATTTCTTCATTTAAGTCACCATTCAAAAATGCAGTCTTAACATCCATTTGATGAATAATCAACTTATGAACACTAGCTAATGCTAACATAGTCCTAATAGTAGTTATTCTAGCAACAGGAGAATATGTATCAAAATAATCAACACCTTCACTTTGAGTGAATCCCTTTGCTACTAACCTAGCTTTATATTTATCAATATTACCATCAGGTTTCAACTTCTTCTTGAATACCCACTTACATCCTATAGCCTTACTTCCTTGAGGTAAATCACATAAAACCCAAGTATTATTTTGTATAATTGATTCATATTCATCATTGATAGCTTCTTTCCAATAAGGTGCATCTATAGATGACATAGCATCTTTATATGTTTTAGGTTCACCTTCAACAAAATATGTGAAGAATTCTTCTCCAAAACTTTTTTCCGTTCTATTCCTTTTACTTCTCCTAAGTTTAGGTTCAGCTTCTAAAGATGAACTAGATGGAGTATTATTTAAGATCACATTTCTAGATGTAGATGGTTCACTTGGAATTCTAGTCTTAAAAGGAAAAGTATCTTCAAAATATGTAGCATCCCTAGCTTCTATAATAGTATTGTTCGAAATACTACTAACTTCAGAGTTTACAACTAAAAACTGATTCGCGGAACTATTTTGAGCATATCCTATAAAGACAGAATCTACAGTTTTCGGTCATATTTTCTTCCTTTTAGGATCAGGTATAATAACTTTAGCTAAGCACCCCCACACTTTCATGAAACTTAACCTAGGAAACCTCTTTTTCCATAACTCATATGGAGTTTTAACATTGTCTTTAACAGTCACTCGATTCAATATATAACAAGAAGCTAGAACAACTTCACCCCATAAATTTTCGGGTGCTCCAGAACTTATCAACATAGCATTAACCATGTCCATTAAAGTTCTATTCTTTCTTTCAGCAACCCCATTAGATTGCCGTGAATAAGGGGGTGTAACTTCATGTATTATACAATTATCTTCACAAAAAATATTAAGACCATACGCAGTATACTCTCCTCCTCTATCAGATTTTAAGACTTTTATCTTACTCTCTAATTAATTTTCAACCTCAGCTTTATAGATTTTGAACTTATCAAAGACTTCATCCTTAGTCTTTAATAGATAAACATAACAATACTTAGAATGATCATCTATAAAAGTTACAAAGTACTTATTCCCAGCTCTAGTTGGAGACCTATTAGAATCACAAACATCACTATGAATCAACTCTAAGAGATTTGTATTTCTTTGAACCGATTTATAAGGTTTCTTAGTTTGTTTAGCTTGTACACAAACTTCACACTTTCTATTATCAACTTGAGCTTTTTGGAATCAAATTTAGATCCATTAATCTCTTGATCTTCTTATGACTAACATGTCCCAATCTTTTATGCCACAAACAATTAGATTCAACATTAAAAACAATAGAAGAATTTTGATAATTTTTCTCAACAACATTCAACTTAAACAATCCATCACTAATATAGCCTTTTCCAATGAATACATCATTCTTGGTTATTACAATTTTATTTGACTCCATTACAACCTTAAAACCTCTTTGAATAAGATAAGATCCACTAACTAAATTTCTTCTAACTTCAGGAACATGTCGAACTTGATCTAAAGCCAAAGTCTTTCCAGAAGTCATTTTAAGCTCAATTCTTCCAATCCCCAATACACTAGCAATCGTATCATTTCCCAAAGTTACGCTTCCTCCACTTAAAGTCTGATAAGATTTAAACAAACTTTTATCAAAACAAACATGGATATTTGCTCCAGAATCTAACCACCAATCATTACTTTTATAAGTAAAATTGACTAAAGGGATTAATGATTCACACCTAATAGAAGGTTCACCGTCTTCCAACATATTCACTTGATCTTTTTGAGATTTAAACATAGGCTTGTACTTCTTAGTTTTCCTGAAGTAACAGTCTTGCGCCACATAATTCGTCCTTCCGCACACAAAACATGGCTTTGATTCTCCTTTCCCTTTGCCTTTGTCATCCCTAGTGTAATTATTCTTTGGCTGAAAATTTTTCTTATTACGGTGAAAGTTCTTTTTGAACCTAATATTTTGAGACTTGAACTGTTTTGAAGAATTAGTAGAATTTTTAAAAATTTCAACCAAATTTGCCTTAGCCTTCATCCCATCACCTTGGCTTAAAACCTTTCTATGTTGTTCTTCTACTCTCAAAGAATTAAAAACTTGGTTTAATGTCATAATCCCTTGCTTATGTCTAAGACCTTTAGCAAAGTCCGACCAAGAGGGTGGAAGTTTATCTATAAGGCATGACACCTTATAATCTTCACTAAAATTTGAACCCTTCTCTTCCACAAGTCGTAACAAATCTTGAAATTCATGAATTTGTTCATTAATAGATTTTCCATGAACCATAAAATATTTATTAAAGGTTGATGCATTAAACCTATTTACGCCAGCATCATCAATTCCATATTCATCCACTAAAGTTTTCCAAAGCTCTTTAGAACCAGTGATATTTTGATAAATATCATAAAGCCTATCAAAAAGAGCACTAAGAATTCGATTATGACAATGGAATTCTATTTGATCGGAGTTAAACCATGATGTGGACACTCCACTATCATTGGTTTCTTCTATGACAGAAATTAATCCAAGAACAGTCAACTAATATTTCATTTGTTTTTGCCATCTCTTAAAGTTTTTTCCATCAAAATTTTCAGGCTTAGCACTAATTGTATCTTCACGAGATGCCATTTTTTACATTAGGAATTACTAAGGCAAAGAAGAGAAAACTGTATAGATATAAGTTTGTCAATATAACAAGTAACTTATTTAAAGTAATGTGTATAACAATAATAATAAATATCACAATCAAGCCAATGAAATATGTAGTTAAATCAAAATTAAAGTTTCAAATAAAACCATAACATCCACTAGGAAATTAAAGAACAATTCTAAATGGCAAATAAAATATTTATTAATTTCTAGTGATAAAATATTAGTAGCACTTAAATTCAAAATGAAATTTAAAAATTCAATTAAGTGCAAACCTAAATGAGTTACTAGTGAATTAAAGCACACTAAATTGAAAAAAAAAAAAAAAAAAAAAAAAAAAAAAAAAAAAAACTTAAACACATGTCAAATTTTTTTTTTTTTATTTTATTTTCTTAATCTAATCAAAGAGTAATGTAAACAAAAATTAATAATTTGAACAATACAAAAATGTTCAAGTCTACAAAACTATTTAGTTATACAAGTATCTTTTATATACTAAACAATAAAAATTAACTTAATAACAAGATATCTTCTTTTCAAACAAAAGCACTAAGTTATTAAAATAAAATATATGCTTAACTTAAAATATTGACGGAAGTGCAATATTGTCAATGAAAAGAAAGTTTATATAAGTTTTCACAATAAAGTTTATGCAGTAAAGCAATTAAAATTTTTTCAACATTCTAAAAATTGATGACTTATCTAAAATGAATTTTACTACACAAATCACCACACACGACTTTAGATTGTTTTAAAAAATAAGTAATTTGTGTAATAAAACTAATCAGTATATAATTAACAAAATAAATAATAGAGTTAGAAATGGCTGGCCTTAGAGAATCGCGAAAGTCGCTGTCCTAAAGTCGTGTGGCCTTCCCTTCGTGCGGGTATTGTCAGCACTACACGGCTCCAAGATAAAACCCTTTTAGCTCACAGCCCATTCTTCTTTTATGGGCACGACCAAATGGAGATAAGAACGAGCCTTTTAACTAGTTGCCAAAAAACAAGAAAATAAGTATATTGTAGAGAGTATTTTTTCTAATCTTGTTGTCTTGTGTTGTGTCTAAAAACATGAAAACTACACCTCTTTTATAGTAGAAAATCAACCCCCCACTTTGATGAAAATTTATGTCATTCAAATTGGTTTTAATCATAAAATTAAGGAGTTTTGAATTTGTTTAAAAACTGAAAATTAAAATTAAAACTGAAATTAAATCAATTAATTTGGATGTTTAAATCTTTAGGTTACAACATTTTGACGTAAAATTATATCCTCTAGGTACATTGTTTAATTTGTCTTAACACTTCTATCCATAGCATGCATCAAATTAATACCAAGCACTTGCATATATTATCTTAGTTGTAATATAAATTTGGTCTACAAATTACACTAATTAATTCATATATACTTCATCGAAGTACCATGATATATATACTTTAATGAATCATTGGAAAATCAGTTTTTAATTTTTTATGTTGTAAAAAACTAGATTGCAGTACTAGAGAAAAATTAAGAAATTTACGAGGGTCGTCGGCCGAGACACTTGAAGAAATAACAAGAATTAGAGTGAAGAGAAGGCCAAGAAGAATTAAATTCTTAGAGGCTGCCATTTTTTAATATGAGAACTTTTCTTAAAAGGATGGGATGAAAATTGCAGCGCTAATCTAGTTATTTATAGGATAAACACGTTTTTTTATTGACGACAACATATTTTAATTGCAATGAAGGTTCTCAACTATTGTTCATTTTTATATTTATATTCTCAACTATTTTTTTATCACATTCTTATCATCCACATATTAATTTTCATAACTTATATTTATCTTTGATGAAGATTTTTGTCTAAAAAGTTAATTATGATGGCATAAAAAAAAATTTTTGCCTCTCATATTTTTTAAATAAGTCAAATAAATAATAAATACAAAAGTTTGACAAGTATTTGAATAAAAATCGTTATCAATAACGAGATGTGAAAATTAATGATAAAAATACGATTAAAAAAAATTAGAAACTCAAGTGTCAAAATGTTAAAAATTAGAGAACTTTCATTGCAATTAAAACGAAATGTCGATAATAAAAACTATAGTAATTACTCAAAGTTTATCCTTAAAATTAATTAAGATTGCTAATTAATTATTTCAATGGCCTAATTAAGATCTCGTACATAATTAAGACAAGTTCATGTAAGGACGCAAGTGTTATAAATATATAGTGCCGTTCACCTACAATCGGATTGTAGGACTTGTAATGGGCACCGCGTAGCTGGACTGCATCCTCAGCATTTTAAATCTACATGGCCACTTTCCACGTCATATGGTATAACCCCACGCCTTGTACCCATTTACCCGCATAAACTCACCCCCAATTTCTCTCCTCTGTGAGGGCGATTTCGCGAAACCCTTATTCTCCACTTCAGTTCGCCGCCAACCTACGGCCGCCGGACTGGATCAACAGTCGCTGCTGTTGGTTTTAAGAGCCCATAATCTCTCCCCGATTTCTAGGTCGCGAACCACCATCTCCGCGATAAGCGAACCACCATCTCCGCGATACCACCATCTCCACGAACCACCATCTAGTTCGCGAACCACTGCCCAGCGAACCACAGTCCGCGATACATCCCGCGAACCACTGCCCGCGATACGCAGTCAGCCATCTCCGCGATACATCCCATTCTGGTATTTATGCTAAAACATTATAATACTGAGGGTTGATAAAGGTTGGGAAATAATCTGTGATGTTTCTCAATTTCTTCCTGCCCAATGATTTCAATTATTTGCTTTCATGATTTGAACCGTAATGGGTTCCTGATTCCAGTAATATATCTATTAAATTGGATTATTCATATGTTATATGAATTTATGGGTTCTTGTATCCCTCTTGCCCGCCTGATATTGTGTTCCCATATCCCTCTTGCCCGATGATTGTGAAATGCAATTACCATAAAATGTTGTTTTGAATGATATTTTGAATACTTCTGAGGGGAGATGGAGATATGGGTTGTGGTTGGCTGTGGTTTGCTGTATTGATCTGCTTACTTGTGGGGGTGAGATGGAGATATGGGTTGTGAGGCTATGATGATATGTTGATTATGAATGTATATGATAAACGGTAATTCGGCTACGAATCAATATGACCCGTAGCTTGGCTTGGCAACCCGGATGGCATGAGTGATGGGGTTCTTGTAAACTCTATTACACATGCAACCGGTTCTTTGCAGCCATGGCGGTGCCGTACGTTTGTAGTCCGAATAATGATCTGAGCCTCCGAAATTACGATATTTACAGTGTTTTTTGTGTTGTTAATGTGATATTGGTATTAATGTGATTTGAGTGAAAATTGCGATAAACAAATAGATAAGGAACTACATCTTCATCTCGTGGAATTGATGTGCAGTCACGAGTTAGTTCAAGGTCAGTTTCCCTTTGTTGCAATATGTGCAATGAAACTGTATGTAAATTGATATTGATATGAGTTTTGTTTGGTTTTTATTTTTTTCTCCCACAGGATGGATGATGGTGTAATGTGTAAGGGGTTCACATGGGCCAATGAGATTGAATCTAACGTCACATGCCATGATGAAGGACGTGAAATGACTAGAACAATGTTGACAGAATTTAATTGTAATGTGATATGACTAGGAGAACAATTTTGATGGATGTTGTAAAATTTGGATGTTGTAGTGATATTTGTAGTCCAAAGGTGGTCATAACGGCATGTGATCTATGTATTTTTGAATATAATCGTTTCTATTGTCATTAATTCTATTGTTCAAAACTTTATATAACAAAAGTGCAACTCCAAAGAGAACATTTCAATCAAAATTCCATTCCAGGTTTTAATTCTGTAAATATTTCAATGCACAATCTAATTAATTAATGGCTGCAAAACCTGCTAATTCCATCATATTGGCTAATTCCAAAATAAAGTTACAAAATGTCAATAAATATAACCACTAGATTGCTAATTAATGATGGAAGTATTACAAATATAATATCTCAATATAAAGTTATATCTTGTAATAAAACCACTACATTGCTATTTCCATCATCTCGGTGGCTTCCAACAAGAAATTTGGGCATTCAAAAGAAACTTACAAAATGAAACAAGAAATTTGGGCATTCAAAAGGGACTTACAAAATGAAAATAAATACAACCAACATGAACTACAACCCAAATTGAAAATTACTACTACCAATTGTAGCGAAAGTGGCATCTTCGGAAGGCTCGATCGGCGTGTTGTCAACGTCATAGGAACGCATGTTGGACCTGCAAATGGATTGTACAAATTATATTATTATTACTAATATAAAAATAAATGAAGTGGTAATGATATTCGGGCGAAATCAGGGTACCTGGAATTCAAACTTGGGCAGGTTCTTTTGTCATGTCCGGCTACTCCACAAACACTACATTGTCTACTACATTTTGAAATTGATTTCTCCTTTGAAGATTTCAATCGTTTACTGCATCCTTTTGCCCGAACTACACTTGGATCTACTATAACTTGTTGACTCTCATGACTTTTGCCACTATGATTATGAATGCCTGTACTCCCATCAATGTCAATTTGCTGAACTCTCAAATGCAAATTTTCGAACTCTTGTTCAAGGTAAGTACTCCTTGAATCCGTCAACGTGGCATCGTCAACTATCATCGCAGCCTTACGAAGCAAGAACCCATGTCGAGCCATTAATGATTTCTCAGCTCTCTCTTCTCCACCGTATGACACATCTAAATCGCCAAATGATATGTCAACTTTGGCATTCTTTGTCCAACGGCGTAGTATATATTTTGCATGCAATAGAAGGACTTGTTTTTTCTTGAAAAAGCAAACCATATGTCGACACGGATACCCTTCAAAATCAAAAGTTCGACAACTACATGATACGTAGTCAGTTTCTGTATAGTATGTAATCTCACGTTGCCGCTGAAAACTTGTACCTGAATCAAATCGATGCACGCTGTACTGTTTGATGGCTGCAGAACTGTTTTTTTTTGTACAAATGTATTTGTTGCTTTGTACAATCTCCTTTTGGAACAGTATAAAAATCTTCTTTGTGTATATGCGAACCATCTGCTCTTCCATCATAACCATTGAAATTATCCGAGGTTGTTCGTTAAGATCAACATGATTGCATACTAACTCTTCATGTCTCTGATGAGTTAATGCCCTATTGAGTCTTGTAATGAATCCCATAAGTGAATTTTTCTTGTTCACGTACTTCTTGAAGAATGAGTGGCCACTCTCAGATCGTTGGCTACTAGACATTCCAGCACTGAATATGTGATTCACATAGGCTGGTACCCATCGGCTCCGGATATCATACATGGTACTTAGCCATTCATTGCAATGTAAGTTTGTCAATTCCATTGCTTCATTCCACCGTTGTTCAAATTCATCAGGCGTCTCTGAATCTTTAATGATATGCACTAACCTGTGATACTGCTCGTTGTACAACATCGCATTAATCTTTTCTGAAAACTTGTTCAATATATGCCATATGCAAAAGCGGTGGAATGTTACGGGCATCACTATGGATATGGCCTTCGCAATCGCGGCATCTTGATCTGTTATAAGAAAAGGGGGCGCTTGGTTGGACATGGATTGTAGAAACTTCGTGAATAACCACACAAAAGATTCAGTCGTCTCATTACTCATCAATCCGCAAGAAAAAAGAATAGTCTGACCGTGATTATTTACTCCAACGAAGGGGGCAAATATCATCGAGTACCTATTCGTATTATAAGTTGTGTCAAATACCATAACATCTCCAAAACAACTGTATGACCTTCTCGACTCTGCATCAGCCCAAAAACATCTAAGCAACTTATTGTCATCGCCAAGCTCATAATCAAAATAGAAGTTCGGACTTTTCTCTTTCTCTAGTGTGAAAAACTCAATTAGTGTTTCGGCATCGTGCCCCATTTCTTCATTCCGCATATTTCGTTCATGGTTCCTTAGATCTCTCTCCACACAACCAATCGATGATGGACCGCCAGAATCTATCTCCATAATACGTAACTGTTGACAAGTGGGTATGTTGGCTTCTGCAAATTGTTGTGTTAAAGCTTTCTTTGTAGCCGAGACAGATCGGTGAGATCTTAACAAATGTACCCGACTAGGGGTAGTAAGAGCATGATTGTGTTCTTCTACAAATTTGTTTACAATCCACATGTCCCCGGTTTGTTGCTTGACAACTGATAATCTAGCACCACATCCAAGTCTTGTTTGGCCACGATTTCGTTCCCCAGCACGCGGCACCGCATCTTTATGTTTCCGTTGGTAAGTGTCATCAGTTTTTCCTTCCTTCGAGCACACAAACGCTTTCCAATATGTTTCATTCGTGTCCTTCTTTTTTTTACTGTTTGATAATCGAGCACTAAATCCCGCTTCACGAGCATATTGATTGTAAAACGTATATGCCGCTTCATGTGATTTAAACTCTTGCCCTATTGTGGGGATTCGACGAACATCAACTTGAGGAATAAACATGTTGTCGGCACTTTCTGATTCCATCCTATCCAGTAAGAAAAATGTAATCAAATTTCAACAATACAAAAATAAATTCATCCATTACATATTGACAGACAATTATCATTGGCATTCTATGCTCTGTATAAATTCATACATTCAGTTATTTCAACATTCAATTAATTCAACAGAATTGTTATAATATACAAATTTGGTTCAAAGTTTTACATTCCATAGTTCTGAATCCCATTTCAACAACAATTATAAAATTACTAATTTCATTACAGAAAAGTTCAAATCCCATAACAAGAACAACTAGAAAATTACTTTCGACTAGCACCAACGGTTATCTGAGCAATGGTGGTGTGTACGGTGGTTCGCGGCCTGTGGTTCGCGGAGATAGTGGTTTTCAGAATGTGGTTCGCTGGGCAGTGGTTTGCGGGATGTATCGCGGACTGTGGTTCGCTGGGCAGTGGTTCGCGAACTAGATGGTGGTTCGCTTATCGCGGAGATGGTGGTTCGCGACCTAGAAATTGGGGAGAGATTATGGGCTCTTAAAACCAACAGCAGCGACTGTTGATCCAGTCCGGCGGCCGTAGGTTGGCGGCGAACTGAAGTGGAGAATAAGGGTTTCGCGAAATCGCCCTCACAGAGGAGAGAAATTGGGGGTGAGTTTATGCGAGTAAATGGGTACAAGGCGTGGGGTTATACCATATGACGTGGAAAGTGGCCATGTAGATTTAAAATGCTGAGGATGCAGTCCAGCTATGCGGTGCCCATTATAAGTCCTACAATCCGATTGTAGGAGAACGGCACTGTATAAATATAATAATATTTTATTGATATGGAAGGTAATGTGATTGATAATTTAAATAACAATTTTATTAAATGTGTCTATTCAAATATGACATTGTGGTTGCAACAATTAGTATTTGCTACAATTTTAAATAATGTGGTGTAGTGAAGTAGGAAAATGATAAATTTGCACAATCTAAGTGATAAATCAATTTATTACTATAGTCAAAAAGCGTCGAGTTCAGTTAAGCACCAAGGGGTGAGTAGTAGGCTAATTGTAGGGCTTAGCCGAGCTCAATAATACAGACTAGAAAGTCTTAAAAGACGAACCTTATAACCCCATTGACAACACGATCAACAAACGAACTCATCATGGTACACTCCAAGTCATAAAACACCTAACATCTATCTCTCGAGATCATTTACTTCAATTAGACGTCTCATCTATCTTCGACGACTGATTAATCCAAGTGGTTATTTTTGCAAACTTACCACTATCATGCATACAAGAGACTTCTCACATTAATAATGTGAGTAGAAAAAATGTGAAATAGAAAATCAGTATAATGATGGATTAGAATAATTGGATGCTTGATAATCTATTAATATATCTTATGCTAACATCTTGTGAAGGTTGCAAAAAATATATTACTGTTTATTATAATAGTCGACAATTATACAGTGTCAAATTTGATTTAGAAGACCATGATAGTTTAGTGCATTTCATGTTAAGAAATTTTTGAAAGCTTTTTATGAAGCTACCAACGCATGTGCAGGTGTATATTATCTTACTAGTCTCTTCGTTCCAACACATTTTTATTATATTGCCAATAATTTCAATAAGTATAGAATATTTTCTATTTGTTATATCTTAGATTTGATGGAGGCTAAATTTAGAAAATATTGAGAGAATTTGCCGATGTTGTACCCTTTAGCTTCGTTAATGGACCATCGGTTTAACATAGAGGGTACAAAAAGTATTGTATCTGGAATTTCTAGTAAATTAACTTATGGATCTCCAGTTGCACTTGGAAATCTGGAGAAAATTTAACATGAGATGTACGATCAGTACGTTAAAAAAATGGTAGGAACATTCGATGGTCCCCTATAGTAATGGTTAGTTCATCATCATAAGACGACAACAATTTATGGAGCTACTTAAATTGTTGTAAAGGTAGTCAACAATCTAGTCATTCTTCTCTCCTTGCAAATGCTACGGATATGGGTATGCGTGAATTACCGTTAGAGTTAGTTAAGTATCTTGCTCATTACAAGGTTATTATTTTAGATGAGCATGAAATATATTTTTTTGATATAGTGAGGTGGTGGAGAAGGAATGAACAAGCGTCAATATCCAATAGTATTAACCAGGGGCAGAGGCAAGATTTTTGTATTATAGGGACAAATGAAGTGATAATATAAATTAAATTTAAAATGTCAAAAATATTATTACTTAAAAAAGTACTGTAATATAGTGTTAATATTCAAACTCAAACAACATTAATATGTTTCTACAAAAATTCCAAGTTCCAACATAAGAAGAAAAAAAATTGTAGCCCAAAAAGTGTAAATTAAATTACTTACATTTATGTCCTCAAATTTGCTCTCACCGAGTTTTCATATTCTAAAACTGATGGATGATTTTTTCATTATCAACAGTATCAAATGTCTCATTCTCAATATATGTAACCAAACAATCATTCGTCAATTGATCACCTATCCAACTGCACAAATGATTCTTAACTATTTTCATTACTGAGAATGCCCTTTCAAAAGTTATAGTTGCAACATGCAAAATTAAAGCTAACTTCACAAGTATGTACACCAATGGATATACAATATTCTTTTTTGTCTGAGCTAATGTCTTTGCAAGACTACAAATTCCATTAACTTCTGAAAATTCATAAGGAGACCGCACATCAATTATATAAGTCTCCAACTGATTGTCAAATACCATGAGATCAACTTCAGAAAATTCTAATGAATAAAACCGAGCAAGACGGAGCAACTTATCCTTATCAAAATCATAGAAAGAATTACTTGGATTCAAACATGTCACATAAAGAAGTAACTCGGTGTTTATCTCCCTGAAACGATTGTTGAGCTCATGAAGTTGTTTGTCTATCACCCAATAAAATAGTTCAACTCTATAATGATGCAAATTAGTATGATATTCGGTATTAGGCCGTGATCTCTCTAGAAGAACATAAACATCGTCCATGTTTAGAATAACAATCTCATGCTTCTCACAAAAAGAAGAAATTTCATTAAATAACAGTTCCCATCCCCCATCCCTCATCTTCTTCTATAAACGTTGTTTCGACAATTTAACCAATGTTATATCATTTATAATACCTTGATTTTTTCTTTGCAATGCTTGTAACAACTCATTTGTAATTCCCAATATAATTTTCATCAAATGCATGTTGAATACAAACTTAAAAGATTGAATTAAACTTAATAAAGTACACCTTTTTGCTCTAAACTTGTACCATCATGTGAAACAATTTCCAGTACATCAACAACAGAGGAAAATAAAATAGTCAAATTTATTAATGTACCATAATGTGATCTCCATCTTGTATCACCGGACCTATGCAAACTACTTTCTTGATTCAAACCACGTTCACTTGCAATTTTACCATTACTCAATTCTTCAACGACTTTAGTTGCTTGCTTTTTTTCTTAAAATGTCGCGACGCTTGCATGAACCTCCAACAACATTCACTAAGTTACTAAGAATATTAAAAAGAATAGATATTTGGCCGTGACTTTTTTGCAACTGCTACAAGAGCCAATTGAAGTTGATGTGCAAAACAATGAATATGGAAAGCAAATTGGTTCTCTTTTACGATAAGGCTTTTAAGACCACTGAACTCTCCCTTCATGTTAGTAGCTCCATCATAGTTTTGACCACGTAATTTTGACAAATTTAATCATTGCTTTGAGAATAATGATTTTATTGATGCTTTAAGTGACAAGGAAGTTGTGTTGTAAACTTGAACTATTCTAAAAAACCATTCAATGACGCTTCTCTTTTTATTAACATAACGCAATAGAACAAACATTTGTTCTTTGACTGCCACATCACGGGACTCATCAATCAAGATAGAAAAAATCTCCAAGATCATTGATTATTGCATTGGTAGTTTCACTTGATGTGCTGCATTCACAATTTCTTTTTGTATATCATTGGCTATTACTTTAAGATTTTTTGGAACATTTTTCAACACAACCTTGTTGATACTGTCATTGTGATCAGCAAGAAATTTCAGAAGCTCTAGAAGGTTACATTGATTAAATGAATCGTTGGATTCATCATGTCTAAGAAATGCCAACCCCCAACATAAAAGAAACCGTATACAGTCTACAGTTGCAGTCAAACGAGTCCGATAATCCTTTCGTGCTTGTTCAGATTGTCTAGAATATGCAGTTTCAATATGTTGCCTTTGATTCTTTAAAGTTTGACATTTGCTCCAAGCTTGATTATGAGCACTTCTGGGGCCTCCTATATGCATTTGAAGTCCATCTTTTTTTTTCTTCCAATTTTTAAATCCCCTTGAAACAAAAGACTTGCATCTATACTATTGATCATCAACATCATCTTTCTTAAGATAACAATACAAATAGAAAATAGCTTCATTTTCAATACTACCCTAACCAATTGCTAAACTCGTCAAAGCATTCAGGTTGAAACAACACAATGCTTTTCCCTATTTTTTTTTTCGTTTAACATCGTGTCCACGAGGTTGACATGGATCTCTCAGTAAATAAGCTCTTCGAATTTCATCTCTATCATTAGGATGATAATCAAAATTTTCTTTCGCAACCAAGGATCTTTTGGAAGACTTTCAAAATCAATACGCTTATACTTAGATTGTTGTGGATCCACACTTGCTTGATTTGAATTTTGCTTCGGTCTTGTTATTTTGATTAAAAATTTCTCCATATATCTACACCAAAAAATAAATCATTAGATAGAAACTATTTGCCTTCCCTGTACGCTATAAGCAATGCAATGTGCCCAACAAATTAAATCATAAAATCCCTTAATGGGATATGTTATATGAAATTTTGAATGGAACAATAAAAATCTTTATTTCATTGAAAAGTACATATCTTCACAAATGACCTTCATGAATAAAGTCCCACCAAGAATTGAAGTCCATCATTATTGATTTCAAAAATTCTCCAAAATACATGAATTCAGATAAAATGAAGAAAGAAGAGAACACAAGAATTAAGTTAAAGTATTCACTTATGAAGAATATCAATTGACCCCCAAACTCCCTCCAAAACAGTTAAACGAAAATGAAATATCACCATCCGAAAAATTAAATAAAAAAAAAAAGCAAAAATAAAATAAGATCAGTAAACAGTAAAACCCGATCCAGACTCAACCAACACAGTCTAAGCTCAAATAATCAAAAATCAAACAGCTTACTTGACCACAAATCCACAATGTCACGTCAAATAAACATATATATATACTGATATACAAAAACAAAAAAAATTGTGTTTATAACAAAAATAACTGAATTAAAGATAAATACAGATAAAAGAAACTTCATAAATCATATACATTGCTACTTGGTAAAGGTTTGACTTACTTTTTACTTTTATATTTCATCAATTTCTATTTGCCTTTTTCCCCTGATTATTGACTTGTTGAAGAGCTGTACCAGCACATATTTTGTATAAATGGTATGGTAGAGTGAGAAAGATATAAATTTTAAAGGTGTGGATGAAGTAAAATTCAAAATAACTTTAAAAAACAATAAATTTTTAATTTGGACAGCGGGAGAAAAATTAAATTCAAAATAACTTATGAAAACAATTTAATTTAGACAGTGGGGACAGCTACTGGATCCGCCGGTGGTATTATATTAATTATAGCATGTGATCTACTAACACCTCCGATATCTATTGGAGTATCGGAGTCTTCTTTTATTGCTAGTGGCAGAGTTTTATCTGATTATCAATCAAGGCTAAAAGAAGATATATTAGATATTTTAATGTGTTTAAAGGACTGGCAAGACGCATAGTATTGGATCCAAAATAATGTGGACATCTCAATAGTTGAAGATTTTCAACATCTTATGTCATAATTTGTAAGTATTGTTTACGTTAATTTCTTTTGTTTTTCTTTACAATTATTTTTTTATTAAAAAATTATATATGTAATATTTTATTCATATACAATTTTTACTCTGCCTACGTTAAAAGTAGACATTTCCAAATCCAAAAAAATGATGAGAATTTCAAATTTATCGTACTGTATTTATTTTTGAAATTTTGGAAATTTTTATTTTTTCAAATTAAAAAGAAAATGAGCCGGGCCCATGAGGCCCACGAGCCTAGGTTAGTGGACACGAGCTGAGCCCTATGTGTGTAGGGTCGGCTAAGCCCATTGACACCCTCTCGTCTATATATCTCTATATATTAAAAGAGGAACTTTAGTATGGCACTGTTTCTATGAATGCGTTCCATCACTGTTCCTTTTTTTTTTTTTTTTTGTATTTTTAAGTTTTTCTTGATTTCTTGAAATTGACACATTTTTTTCTTTTTTCTTTTTATTTTAATGTGGCACTATTTCTATGAATGCCCACCACTGTTCATTTACTTATTCCTTTTTTTTTTCACATTTTCTTAATTTTTTGAAAGCGACACCGTTTTTTTCCCAATCGGAGATCTTTTTTAGCACCATTTCTTTTCAAAATTTTGTTATTTCACTTGTATTTCTTCGTTCGTATTTTTCGCCTTTCTTTCGATTTCAATCATGTCTTTTGAAAAATCGTCCAAAAATTTACGGATATGTTGATTATTTTGAGTATCCATCCAAATTTTGTTTTATAAAAGTTGTTTCTGCAGATCTATCTGCTTAACTTTTCACACCACTCATTAGAATAGATTTGAAGGTTGTTATTGCCTCTTATAATTTATAGGGTTCGTGAATTGACCATTACAAGTAGTTGTTTAGTTGTTTAAGTCTTGTTTTTGTTAATTTTTTATACTTATTTGAACATTTTTGCTTGTTTGAGTTATTGATTTTCAATTCTCGTTTTGAGTTCTTAAATGGTTCTAAAATTCAGTATTTTAATATATTAAAAGAGAGATCTCCACCACTGTTCTTGTTTTTTTTTCCCCCCTAAAATTGACAATATTATTTTTTTCTTTTTTTTGATGTAACACTGTTCCTATGAACGTCTACCACTGTTCATTTTTCTTCTCTGTTTTTTCTTTTTTATTTTAGTTTTTCCTAATTTACTGCAACAGAATTGGAAATGTAAGTTTTTTTTTTTTGGGAATACAATAATAATATTAAATTTAACACTGGTCAAGATACAAAATATCGTTTCTAAATATGTGTTCTTTTACACTATTTTTTTTTTGTTTTTATTTTTATTTTTACCTAGGTTCTTGATTATAGTAAAAAAAAATCATGATTTCTTGTTGGCTACGGCAAAAGAATATAGTGAATACCATTCATTGGATATTGAAATTTGCACTTCGGAACACGCTATTAAGAATGACAAATGCATGTTTTCATTGCTAATCGTTGTGTTGAGAAATTATAAGCATAAATTATTTAAATTCTAGAATGAACATTCATTTAGTTTTTGAATTATTTTTGTTGATTTAAGCTATTGAGAGTTTTTAATTTTTTTTACGTTTTTACGTAATTTAGTATCGTGAAGTTATGTTTAAATCATTACAATTATACATGTATATGGTATTGATGTGCTCTATACTTTACTATTGTGAAAACAAGTAAAATCTCATTAATGCACTTATTTTTATCATCTCTTTTGAGATTTTTGAATAATTTTGTTGATTTTCAATTTTTAAATTGAGGAAATAAATATAAAATAATAAATCAACATTTTCCCCCGAATTTATTGCTTATTAATTACTTCAAAAATTTACCTAATGAGAAATCACTAATTAACAACTTATATTAATCTATAATAAATATTTTTACTACTTATTACTGCAAGTTCACAAGTAATCTTTTGCATATCTTGTGACACTCGTGTGATCTAAACTTTTTTGAATGTTTGATTAGAATAAACAAAATTAAATTGATAATTGAAAATTTTTACAAAGTCAAATCATGAGGAAAAATATGAAACTTTAAATTTGAAAGTAGAAGAATAATTTTTTCACATAATAATTGAAGTATTCAATTCTAGGAATTGCAATAATCAATTTTGTCAGAAACTACATACCATTCATCACATCTAAAAGTAAATAACGTTCATGTTAAAAATCAATCGAAGCTATACCTCTCACTCTTAAAGAATACGTATTTTCTCCAACAAATTTTAATAAATATTTTACCTAGCCTTTCATAACTAAGAAAATAATTAAGAAACTTACAAATAATAACTACGCTATTAAATACTTAATTAAAATAAAACACGTGATTTTGCACGCGCACTCCACTAGTGTGTGTGTGTGTGTGTATATATATATATATATATATATATATATGAAAAATTACAATTTTGACCTCCAACTTATTGTTGGAGCAGCAAATTAGTACCTAATCTTTAAGAGGGGAAATTTGGTACCCTACCTTCCTTTACAAATCCATATATTCTCTACATTGCTTCAGGTGGAGAAATCCAACGTCCATTTTGGTATAACTCAATTTCATCAATAGGGTTTTCATTATTAGTATTATTGATTGAAAAACTTACATGATCATAGCCTTTATAAACATATTTATAAAGGTACTTAACAGCTTTAACTGTTGAACATATTTCTACATTAATATGGCAATCAAACTTGGCACACAAATATGGATTGTAAGGTACAACCCATCTATTGTCTAATAAATGTCCTCGAATCATAAATGATTGTTTATCGTTCAACCGTCTATAAGTTGGATAAGAATTATGGCCAATATAAGTATTTGAGATATATTCCTTTAGGTATTTATTCTTACAATGACCTTTTCTATCCATACAAACATTATGGGAATTCAAATGACCACATGGACCATGCATCATATGTTTAACAACAATAGAATGAAGATGGAGATATTTTACTTTATCTGGAATTTCACATGATACAATAGAATCGACTCTATCAATATTATTAATTTTTGCACAACTTTGTAAGATTAATAAAAAATGAGCATGTGGAAGCCCTCGTTTTTGGAATTCTACAACATAAATATATGCAGCAACAGGCCCAAAAATTTGGTGCTTGAATAAATCAACTTTAAGTTCTTCTAATTTATATTTAAATATTCTACCAGTTAAATCAGGTCTATTCTGTCCTATATCATTATGTCGTAATTCTTGTTTTATTTCTACCCAATTAGGGTTACATGTCAAAGTTAAAAATAAATCAGGTTTATCAAATTTTTGTACTAATGCCATGGCGTCCATATATCTTTTTTTCATATCTCCAGGACCCCCAACAAAAGAGAAAGGTAAAATAATCTGATGACCAATTTGTGCACCTCTATTTTGACCATTTTCTACACTATCAACAACTTCTTGATATAATTCAGCACGAATTTCACTTTGATTTTGACGAAAATAATCTAATCGACTTGTTTCAAATTTAACATACATATCTACTACATATTGCTGTAGAAGTCTACCAGCATGGAGCAAAACATTGTTTTGTGTATCACGTACCTGTAATTTGAAGCAATAGTATTCACGACAAGATACTTGTAAACCCTTTTTATTCTTCTTGAAAACTGCACAAGAGAAAAATACAACGAAATTTAATCATAGAAAAATTTAAATATAATGAGTTTAAGTGAACAAGCATATTGGTAGTCTTTACCTTTTTTTTCTTTATCTATTACATCAACTGCACAACTGATGTTGTTAGTACAAAGGGAATTATCTATTGTACTATGAACATCAAATGTACTACTTTTTGCCTTTTCAATACCTTCATGCCAACCAGTCTCACCAAAGGGAAATAATAATGGATATTGTAGGGGATCATAACATCCATAATAGTAATGTATTCTATGTGAATTATTAGAGTGACAGTAAATTGATATATCACGATATCTTTTGTCTGCAGATGGGTCCTCATCAACCCAAACTGCAGCTACTTGAGACACAGAAGGTGCATTATATACTCTTTGATCAAGACCAGCATCACATCTAATATGAATTTTGCATGTTTGAAGACTTTCAATATCACTTAGGGAACGAAAAAATCTAGAATATGGATTAATCTTTAATAGATTTATTAATATGTGTAGTAAAGATGATGAGAAATTGATAGATGTATTTAATCTATTTTGTATTTCATTGTCTGTATCATAAAAGTATAACTGTAAATATGATGGATTACTATCAATGTTTAGAATTGGATTTATATAATGGTATACTTGTCCTTGAACTCTAAAAGTGTAAATACCTTTATAGTTAGTAGATTTAGATAGATCTTTATCGAACTTCACTCCAAAAGAAGTAAAAGTAAAATGGTATTATAATTTCGTACATTATTTTTAAAATCTAATGCTTCATCTGAACTTGAAGTATATAAATCATATAAAATAGAAGGTGAACAGTTGATATGCAATTTGATTTTTCCATCAGAACAACAAAAGCCTTTACTTTCTTTTTCAAACTTTTTTGCAAGACAGTGAATACAATTTGTTGGAGTACGTAATACATAAGTTTTTGTAGGCACATGTCTCATAGTAATATTTGAAATACAATGAGTTAATTGGAATTCATGATTTTGATTTTCATGTTCTTCATAATACATGTGGTTTTCTACGCTATCATCTTCTAAATTGTTAGAGCCAATAAAAGAAATTCCATGTCCATCTTCATTCAATTCTCCAGCTATAAAAAATAAGACATATCAGAACAACATAAATAAATAAATGGAACAAAAATGAACATAATGGGAAAAACATGAAAAAAAGAACATTAGCTCACCAGGTAATTGTAAACTATCTGTTGAATTGACATCATTCAACTCAATATCTTCAAGTAATTGAATCCTTGTTTTTCGAATCTTCTTGTTAGATTTATACTGTGTATGCTGAGCATACATCTATCTCCTTTTCTTGTTTTGTTGTTCTTTATTTGAATCAATAAATTTTTCGCCTGACATCTAATATATTTTATCATACAACAAATATAAAAATTAGTCTGATTCCATGTATAAAACAATTAAAAATATAATATAAACATTATTAACACAAATAAGAATAAGATTACTACATAGATGGAATGAGCAAGAGGGAAAAAATTATTATTGATTAAAATTCTTATGTTCTAGTATAGCCTATAAATACATGATATTAAAAATAAACTTGTTAATAAAGATATAATGAAAGAATAAACCAAATAACACAAATAAAAATTAATTTCAAATTTGTATGAGTAAATAATTACATACCTGTAAATTTAAGTTGTCAGCTTGCTGTAAAACCACTGATAAAGAACTGATGAAATCAATAAAATGAAAATCAGAACTTCTACAATCTAGACTCAAACTCTATAAGTGGACGAAGGAGTTGGGAATTAGAATTTCGAATAGAAGAAACAAGCTACAATGATTTGAAGTGGGAAAAAGAGAAATTCAATGAAATTAGGACTAATTTCAGCTAACATAGATCATGGAACCAAAAATAACTAATCAAAGCTTTATAGGGTTTGATGAGAGTAAAAATCAAAGAGCAATGCTGAGAACAAAGAAAATAGAAAAGAAGCAAAAACTATGTATATATGTCTCGTACAAATCGAACAAAGGAAAAATAGAAAATATCACTGCCAAAACCACGTCGTTTATTTCTAATACGTGAATAGTTTATTTGTACATAAAATTTTATATGTTATTAATAATAAGTACAAAGATAAGGATAAAGAAATCGAAAAAAACAAAAAACAAGTAACTTTTAATTTCTAAATGATTACACGTGTTAAGAACTGGGTATCATTTTGAAGAAATCAAGTTGAATCATTTTTCCTAATTGCCTCGTAACTTGAAAAAAATTAATAATATAAAAATATATGCATCTCTTACAAAATGAACAATCAGGTCAAACATTGCGGCTAGTATGGAAAATAAAATTATACAACAGAATTGCAAAATCCAACAAAAGAAAAAATTTAGGTGCGATAGTTGAAAGCTAAATCCTCGAGTAAATCGACAATCTACATTTCAGTTTGTCGAGTTAATCGGAAAAACAAATTACATAAACAGAGCAAATTCATAGTAAAATTTCACTATCATTATGAACAATAATGAAAGCTGATTATTATATTAGAAATGATATAATGACTACAATTATTATAATAAATTAATATAATGATCATACAAAAAATTAACTATACTAACATACAATAATTGATAAAAATTTAATATCATATAATGTAAGGATTTAATATAATATATAATAATTTTATAAAATATATATTTTACTATAACATATTCTAATAAATGAGAAAATAACATAATTGATGCAAATCTTTACTTTATCAAGAATCTTAACAAAATCATAATTCAGAATCTCAAGTTGATCGATGAATTATATGAGAAAAATAAAAAATTTCAATTTAAGAATTAATATAAATGAAAATGAATAAAAAAAACAAATGCATACAGATAATTTTTTAACTAATTTCACAAACAAATAAAAAACCCGCCTATGTCGGCTTAATAAAAAGAAAAAAAAATGGAAAAAATTTATTTTGTTCGATCTACTTAATGATCAACAAAAAAATTTTTTTTTGAACCTCAATGCATTATATGAAAAACAAAACAAAACAAAAAATATGTTTAAAATTAATATAAATGATAAAAAAAAATACAAAAACAAAAACCAACATACATATGATTCATTTTCGAAGTAATTCGACAAACTCAACATTGAGATTGCCAAATTATCTGACCAATTATTTACCTAAAATAAAAAAGGTGAGAAATAAAAAAAGATTTTACAATACATGAAAAAAAAAAAACAAAAAAAAAATTAAGTTAAAACTTAATATAAATGAAAAAAAAAACATAAACAAAAACCAACATCCATATGATTCATTTATCAAGGAACTCGACAAACTCATCATTGACAATGCCGAGTTACTCGTAAAGGAAAAAAGAAATAAGCGCACATAAAATAAGAGTCAACAATAGTAGATGATTTATAAGATTTGAATAGGGAAAAATTAATAATATAAAAATATATGCATCTCTTACAAAATGAACACCAAATGTAACAAACAAATTATCAGGTCAAACATTGCGGCTATTATGGAAAATAAAATTTTATACCAGAATTGCAAAATTCAACAAAAGTAAAAATGTAGGTGGGATAGTTGACAGCTAAATCCTCGAGTAAATCGAGAAACTACATTTCAGTTTGTCGAGTTAATCGAAAAAACAAATTACAGAAACAAAGCAAATTCATACTAAATTTCACCATCATTCTTAACAATAATGAAAGCTGATTATTATAATAGAAATGATATAATGACTACAATTATTATAATAAATTAATACAATGATTATACAAAAAATTAACTACACTAACATACAATAATTGATAAAAATATAGTATCATATACTGTAAGGATTTAATATAATATATAATAATTTCATAAAATATATATTTTACTATAACATATTCTAATAAATGAAAGAATAAAATAATTCATGCATATTTTTACTTTATAAAGTATATTGACAAAATCATAATTAAGAATGTCAAGTTGATCGATGAATTATATGAGAAAACTAAAAAATTAAATTTAATAATTAATATAAATGAAAAGAAAAAAAAAAACCAAATGCATACAGATAATTTTTTAACTAATTTCACAAACTAAACATCAATACAACCGAATTACTCGACCAATTATATGACTAAAACCAAAAAATAGAAAATAAATATTTTTATTTACAATACATTAATACTATAACAAGTTCATACTATAATAAATTGATAATATATTATATTATAATTATTAAACATAATAAAAACCGTTTCTTGTAAGAAAATTGATAAAATTATAATAGTATAATTTTTAAAAATTATGTTATAATAATTGATAAAATAAAATATAATATAATCAATAATCATAATTTCATATAATATAAAATAATTTTATATGATATATAATTTAATATAAATTATTATTATAAATGCCAGAGTAAAAAAAGTATACATGTGCCTAATTTATACATATGTAGAGATGACAAAAATATCCAATCCGCCCCGAATCCGATGGATACCCGATCCGAATGGAGCGAAAAATACCTAATTCGCGGATCGTCGGGGCAGATCGGGGCTGCCCCGATCCGATCCGATCCGCCCCGACCGGACCGGACCCGACCCGACCCGACCGGACCGGACCCGACCCGACCCGAATTAAAAAAAAAGATTCAATTTTGGAGTATTCAATTTTTAATTAAGTAATTGATGTCGTTTTTTTTCTTTTAGACATTTAATTAAGTAGTTAATGTATTTTAGAATTTTGTTTAAACTCTATAGTATAGTAGTAAAGCTTGTTTCAATATATTTTAAATTTTTTGAATGCAAAAAAAAAAAAAAAAAGGGATCAGTATACGGATCAGGGCTCTGATCCGCCCCGATCCGTATCTGATCCACCCCGAAAAATGACGGATCGCGGGGCGGATTTGGATCTCCTACAATTATTGCGGGGCAGATTTGGATCAGGTCGATCCGTCCCGTTGCCATCACTTTACATATGTAACTAATATACTCCTAAATTTTATGTTGTATTAAATATTTTATCATATTTAATTTTGTCCGATAACTTAACATAAACAAAAAAATATAAATAATAAAATATTTGTCTATGCCGGCTGACAAGAGTAAAATAAAAATAAAATGGACAAAATAAATTTTTTCGACTGACTCGACAATTAATCAAAACATGTTTTTGCCAACCTCAATGCAAGATATGAAAAACAAAACAAAAGAAAAAATAAGTTAAAAAATAATATAGAAAAAAAAACAAATTTAAAACATAAACAAAAACCAACATCCATATGATTCATTTACCAAGTAACTCGACAAACTCATACATCGAGAATGCCGAGTAATTCAAAAAGAAAAAAAAAACACATATAATAAAAGTCAACAATAGCAGATGATTTATAAGATTTGAATAGGGAAAATAAATAATATAAAAATATATGAATCTCTTACAAAATGAACACCAAATCTACTATACAAATTATCAGGTCAAACATTGCGGCTATCACGGAAAAATAAATTTTACACCAGAATTGCAAAATCCCAAAAAAGTAAAAATTTAAGTAGGATAGGTGATATAATGACTACAATTATTATAATAAATTAATATAATGATCATACAAAAAATTTACTACACTAACATACAATAAATGAAAAATATATAATATGATATACTGTAAGGATTTAATATAATATATAAATAAATAAAATAATAAAATAATTGATGCATATTTTTACTTTATCAAGTATCTTGACAAAATCATAATTGAGAATATGAAGTTGATCGATGAACTATATGAGAAAAATAAAAAATTTAAATTTAATAATTAATATAAATAAAAGAAATAAAAAACCAAATGCATACAGATAATTTTTTGACTATTTTCACAAACTAAGCATCGATACAGCCGAGTTACTCGACCAATTATGTGACTCAAACCACAAAAGTAGAAAATATATATTTTTATTTACAATACATTGATACTATAATAAAATAATAATATATTATAATATAATTATTAAACATAATAAAAACTGTTTCTTGTAAGAAAATTGATAAAATTATAATAGTACAATTATTAACAAATATGTTATAATAATTGATAAAATATAATATAATATAATCAATAATCATAATTTCATATAATATAAAATAATTTTATATCATATATAATTTAATATAAAAACTTATCATAAATGCTAGAGTAAAAAAAATATACAGATGCCTAATTTATCAATCGACGAAAAAAATTCAAATTTGAAAATACTAAGTTATTCAATTACTTACATGCGAAAAACAATGACCAAAATAGCAAATTTAACAATTAATATAAATACAAAATTATAACGATAATAATAATATGCAGATACTCAATATCTCGACCAAAGTAGGAGACTAAAATTGCAAAGTAAAACAAATGAAGTTAAAAAATGGTACAAATGGAATTTGTTTATGAACTTGAAAACAGCAAAATACAAATTTAATGATAAAACAATCTCCTATGCCGAGTAACTCGACAATAATCAAATGATAAAATGGCTGGGAAAAATTATTTTTGAGTGACTCGACAAGCAATCCAAAAAATATTTTCCAATCTCCAAAGGAAAGACCAAAAACGAATAAAACAAAACAGTATATAAAGTCAACAAAAGTGGCGCCTGTGTAGGGTAAAAATAGCAAATAATTTATAAGATTTGAACAAGGAAAAAAAAATAGATAAAAAGCTTTGAAAAATGACGCCTCCCAAAAAAGAAAGAAAAGTCAACAAAGGCAGCCTGTTTAAGAAGTTAAACAAACTTACAGTACAGAACAGTGAGATTTGGACAAAATTAAGAATAATACAACATCAAAACGACGTCGCATTGGTTGAAGGGTGAATAGTAAACAGGTGATAGACATTTATATTATAGTAAACATATATATATATATATATATATATATATATATATATATATATATATATATAATTACAATTTTGACCTCCAATCTATTCTTGGAGAGCAAATTAGTACCTAATCTTTAAGAGGGGAAATTTGGTACCCTACCTTCCTTTACAATCAAAACAATCACTTTTTCAAAATGAAAACTAACCAAATCTTTGTTCAAGCACGACCCTTCTAAAATTATACTTCACTTCGAGTTCTAAGCACCAATCCAACTCAAATAATAAAGTTTGCTTCATAAAATTAGACAATGTAAAGACTTAACAAATATATAAATAGTTTTTATTGTTCAAGACGGATTTGTGTATCTATTATAAAAATTAAAGACTAAGTATGTTTCTTTTAAAAGTTGAAAATCAAATTGCTAGTCAAGTATTATGTCAAGGTCAATACTACAATTTTCCTCCTGCATAAAAATCACTTTTATTAGAAAATAATGTTAAAAACAGCCAGGTGAAAAATTACAAACAAAGAAAAAGGACAAAAAAAAAAAAAAGAAAGGAAAATCCCCAAAATAAACTCTGTGTACCCAAAAACGTTAAAGTGCACTCCCAAAATTACCGATTAATCTAAACCCTAACTGCCTTTTTTATTTTTATTTTTTCCCTTCTCATTTTTTTTTCTCTTTCAATCCACAGTCACAAAATTATTTTTGGGAGACTGAAACCGAGCGGCATTAATGGCTGCAATTGGGCTCACAAATCCAGCTTCGGAGCTGACGTCATCTCGCCATACAACGACATCCATTTCCATAGGATTTTCACCATTGCTGTCGAAAAATGCTTGTAGTTGCGTCTCTCTTCCTATGGCTCGCCGGAGCGGCTTCTCCGGACGACGCCGTTTAAGGATTTGTAGCTCCTTCGCTCCAATGGACTCCGCCAAGATTAAGGTCGTTGGCGTTGGTGGTGGTGGGAACAATGCCATTAATCGCATGATTGGCAGTGGCTTACAGGTTCCTTATTTTTTTCTTTTCATAAAATGGGTATTTTTATCCAAATAAACATTTTTGTTTCTGTTAGATTCTAATTAATGCTTAATTAAATGTTGATGTTGAATGTTGAGGTATTTTGTGTAGGATTCAGCTATTCTTAGTGTATTTGTAAATGAACGAAATGCAAAAGGAACCCTGTTAATGCTTGTAATGCTGTAGCTTATCACACAAATTGGAGTTTTATAAAAAGCCATACTAATAACAATGTCATGAGCGGGATCTCTTGGTAAAATCAATGCGGAGACAATTTTTATTTTTTCATTTTTTTCCCACCATGGTTAATATGAACGTTGCAGTTTAATTTGGCTTGGTTTAAGGATATAAATAAATACTAGAATATGCATTTTCAGTTGTGATGCCTCTGGATAAGGTTGTCATGGTCACTATTAGGTTAAGTTATAGTATGCCATTTTGGACGTGCTAATAAGTATTAACTTTTGGCCCTTTTAGTATTAACTTTTGTGTTATTCTGGAAGTTTTATGTCCTCTAAAATCCAATATTTATTGCTCTATGTCAATCTATATATGTAACAAAATCCTTCTTTCATCAAGTTCTGTTGAGATTTTTGCGCTGTCGTCATGGCAATTTGACAAAATAACGTGAACTCTGAAGTGTTTAGAATTTGTGATTGTGTACATACTTCAGACATCTTCTGTAGCATGAATATTGGGGCATTTTTTTCCTTTTATATTTCATAAATGTAAATTTCTGATAACAATTGTCATTGCATGTATCATGACAGGGTGTCGACTTCTATGCTATAAACACGGATGCTCAGGCACTGTTTCAATCTGCTGCTGAGAACCCTCTTCAGATTGGGGAGCTTTTGACTCGTGGACTTGGTTTGCAAACTCAATATATTTTTTGACATTATTCTTTTGAAATCTCAAATTTGAGATATATTACATAGTGCAAATGGCAATGAAATTAAATAACAGATTTTCTTATGAGATGCATAATACTCTACTACTACATTCTCGAGATTGGGTTGATGGTATTGCCGCTTCAATGCATTGAATGTAAATATGTTTCTACCATTCATTGTCAGAATTACAGTTCTAGAGATGCAGGTACTGGTGGGAACCCACTTCTGGGGGAACAGGCTGCTGAGGAATCAAAGGAAGCAATTGCAAATGCTCTCAAGGGATCAGATATGGTGTTTATAACTGCAGGGATGGGTGGGGGTACAGGGTCTGGTGCAGCTCCTGTTGTTGCTCAAATATCAAAGGAAGCTGGCTATTTGACTGTTGGTGTAGTTACCTATCCATTTAGCTTTGAAGGACGTAAAAGATCCTTGCAGGCAAGTGTCATTTATATCGTTCCATGGAACAAGAAGAAGTTTATCCTTTCATCCAACCTAATGTTTGTGCAGTATGTGCTTCCTCCTGGATTATAGAAAGACTAATTTCTCATTAGTCTCTACAACAATATTACCAGTTGAAAGGATACGCAAACATATGTTAGGGGTGATGGTGTCTATCTAGTGACAATGTAGGTACATAGATAACATGACATACATGATACATATGTTTTCCCATGCCCTGTATAATGGAACTTATAAGCTTATTTCTATCTCTAAAATAATGATACAATCTTGAGATACTGGAAGAACTTTCACCAACATTCATTATTACATAAGAACACTTGAAAATACTGTAGTTTCGAAATTATCCTTGCATATCTCTTCCACTAGTTCTGAAATGGAAATATTTTGGGCATCTAATGGAAGTATGTCATAATTTTGAATTATGCATGTGCCTGCCCCAACTAAATGCACTTGGCCTGCTCTGTGTTACAAGCCTACTTTTTTTATTTGTATTTTTATTTCATAATTGAATAGTCTATTTTTATTTATTATTTCAATATGAAATAGTAAAAAGTAGTTATAGAAGCTATGAGATCTTAGTGGATAAGTATATCTATAATTTAGGTATTAATGGGAATCATTCTGTATTTTATATCTCTGAATATAGTGTGTAAAAAATAAAATGTGAAGAATTTATTTGGCATTTCTATGCTTTTGGAGGTTGAGTTCCTCGAAAACTCAAAACTGGAGGTCAAGACTCCCTCGAACGAGTCTACTGGTTTCTCTATTCTTTCTATTTTGTTTTATCTTTCTTTAAAGAATAATCGTGTTCTCTTCACTTTGGGTATGCATGTGGGTATCATATTAAGATCTATAGAGTGAGAGTTGCAACTGAAATGAAGTAGCATACAGCAAGGGTCACATTAAATACCGGGGTCTAGGTTTTGCTCATCTCTCTCTTCCTTGCTTTGTATTTGTGTGTTTTTCTTTTTTTCATATTCACCTGTGTGGAGAGGGAGGGGTTCTCAATTTTTTTAGTTCCCAGTTTTGAGGCACATCTGTTCATCTGCCACTTTCTTACCTCTGTTCCTCTGCTCTCTATGTCGGAGAGGAAGGAAGCGGAGGGTGCAGTGTGCAGATGGGGTGTGAGAGAGAGAGAGAGAGGAGAGATGGGATCTGAGGGTTCAGTAATCGTATGAAACTTTTGTTCCATAAGGTTGCCCTTTTTAAACTTTTATCCTTTGAAATCTTAGCAGAGCCCAGCATGTGATTTTTATTCCACTTATATTGAGGATCAAGATCAAATGATAAATTAATTTATTATATCTTGGCAATAACGGATGTGGTATTCTTATTCATGCAGCATGTTCCATAAAGTGAAATTAGAAATGCCGTGAACTTGACGTTTGGAGACATAAAATTTTTTAGGCATGTATATTTTTACCTATTAGATTCACCTAAATTGTGAAGGCTAATAGAATAATACACAGATGAGTCTTGGCTATCGCTTTTCTCATCATAAGTACCGATTCTTGGTGATGCAAAATTTTATGGCATCAAATTTACTATTCTCTCGTCCCGTAAAGATATGCTTACTTCTATTTCTGAAATTTAGTTATTATAGTTGGAACAATAAATTTTAGCTACATTTTTTTTAATATACCCCTACAATTAATATAATGGTAGTTTATATTTGTTGATAAGAAGACACATTAAACAGGGATATATTAGAAAACTAAGAAATTAACTATCCTATCAACAATTCAAAACCTTAATTGCATTTTTCATCTGATTTCAGGCTCTGGAAGCTATTGAAAAACTCCAGAAAAATGTGGATACACTGATAGTGATCCCAAATGATCGTCTGCTGGATATTGCTGATGAACAGACTCCCTTGCAAGCTGCTTTCCTTCTAGCTGATGATGTTCTGCGCCAGGGTGTCCAAGGGATATCAGATATAATCACAGTGAGTGATTTTATAAAACCATGAGCTTTATGAGGTGTTGAGTCTCGACCAGCAGCGATTCATTTTAGCTCTATAAGAACATTTTGACATTTACCCAAAGGGCCAAAGCTGTGCATCACACTGGAATGTGTTAATTTTCCATTATTCATGTATGCCATGCTTTGATGACAAAATAATTCAATAATGAATGTTAACGTGGAAATTTTGATTACACTTAAAATCCGTAATAGTTTTGAATATCAATACGGCTTCCTGCTACCTGCTGCTGCCTTCATGAAGACTACTGTATTTTTCAGATGAATCAAATATTTCCAAAAGTGTCCTTAGGCCACATTTTGTGAGAGACCTCCCATCTCAAGGTTATGAGGACGTTTGGTGAAGCTTGAAAAGTTTACTTATAAGTAAATAAATTAGTTTTAATTTTTTTTAAGAAAAGTAAGTTTTAAAATAAAATTACTCAAGTTTTTTAGTTAAAAAGTTAAATTTAAGTTATTCAAACATGTTATTGCTTAGAAACGAAAGTTACTTAAAAGTAACTTCAACTTTTTTTTAGTGTTAGCCAAACATGCTCTATCATAGACCTTCATGCATGCAGCTGGGACAAACCAACAGACAATTTGATCCTTTACTTTTTCTTGTTTTGCAGATACCTGGCCTGGTAAATGTGGATTTTGCTGATGTTAAGGCAGTGATGAAGGATTCTGGTACTGCTATGCTTGGCGTGGGTGTTTCCTCCAGCAAGAACCGTGCTGAAGAAGCAGCAGAACAGGCAACTTTGGCTCCTTTGATTGGCTCCTCCATTCAATCTGCTACTGGAGTTGTATATAATATTACTGGAGGAAAGGATATCACTCTGCAAGAAGTGAATAGGGTGTCTCAGGTAATGCAGATCTTTTCTCTTATTTTCTCTTCGTAGCAAGTGCATGGGATCATCCTCAGAAGTCCAAACAGTTAAAAAAACAGGAAGCAGAAAGTTTAATTGAAAATTTGGGATTTTGCATAGCACGCTTGAATCGAATGCATATAAACACTCCATTTTGTGATTGTGACATTGTGAGTTTGCAATATGGTTTTCATTCATATATATATTTTTTCATCTGTCTGTTTCCAGGTTGTTACCAGTTTGGCAGATCCTTCTGCGAACATCATATTTGGTGCTGTTGTAGACGAGAGATACAATGGAGAGATACACGTGACCATCATTGCGACTGGTTTTACGCAATCGTTTCAGAAGACTTTCCTTTCCGACCCAAGAGGAGCAAAGCTAGTCGATAAAGGTGCAGGGAGCCAAGAAAGCACAAAATCTCCCGTCTCCCTCAAGTCATCAGCCTCAAATAACAGTGCTCCTCGAATGTCTCCTCGAAAGCTCTTTTTTTAGGCTTTCTTTACTCTATTTTACTTTTCGTTTTTCCGTCTTATTTATTTAATTTCCTTCCAATTAGTAAGGGCCTAAGGGGGGTGAAGCTGTGTTTCATAATCCTTGATTGATTTTGTAATGTCATCTGTATTGGATGCTTTTTATCCTTTGGCTTCAAGTTTCTAATATCCATGATAATTCTTTAACCAAAAATGGGATTAATAGAACTTCGGTGTATGTGCATTATCAGCTATATAATGATGGCAAAGCACAATTGAAGAAACGGCTTAATAGAATAGGTAAAATTGTCAGCACAGGTTCGTAACACGCAGTTGCCTCACTCCCTCTTCTGCAACCCCAGCTGCCCTTGTCCTCCCTTTCCCATGCAGTAGCCTTTTTGAGTTTAGCTCCTGAGTAAAGGAAATAGGCAGTGAAGGACGAAGAGGTGGGGATGGAGAAAGTGGGGTCAACTTGGGGAGGAAGGGGCAAGGGATGGAGGAGATGGAGGGAGCAGGGGAAATGAGGGCGTAGAATACAGTCGAGGGATGCATATAGTTTTGGGTGTGAGTAGATGAATGACATAGAAATATAGAAATTTCTTGAAGTCGGAACTCCAAGTAAAAGGGGCTGGTAAGAAACAGTGAGCTGGGAGTCGAGTAGCAGAGTGACGACGCAAGGAAGAAGGGATAGGGTATACCGAGATTTTCAAAAAATAAAAAATAAACTTATTGACATAGAATGAGATCTGGAAAACCTGTGTCGTCAAAAATGAAGTATACATCAGAACCACATTAACCTTCTGAATAGGTAGGTTGATAAACTTGGATGATTTTGAAAAGCTGAACAAGAAATTTATACGAACAAATCATTATCACTCTCACAAACAAGGAATCCAAACAAAGAGGAAATTAAAATCAACGCGTCTTTACAAAGAACATAGCCATTCCGCTCCTCTTTTTCCCCATTTTGACATAAACCCAAATTTTGATTGAGGACACACTACAGCAAAAAGTTCCAATTCCAATTTTCTATATATTACAAATATTTGATCAGCATATATATAGCAGCAACCAAAACGACAATCCCAATTACGGATAAAAGCAAGCACAAGCACGAACAGCCGCCCTTTGTGCGTTTATTCAATATTGCAAGTTTCTTCTGCACTCGCTGTTTTCATTAGGGAGAAAACCGACAAAATAAAGTAAGCGAAATAGACACACAATAAAATTGTTCAAATTAGGAGCAAATTAGTAAATAAATACTTATCTAGTGCACAAATTCCTTGAGCTAACAAGATTTCCATTAATAATACGTTATGAAAAAGTCAAAATAATTAATACAAAATGCATAGGCATGACATGGTCTTAACCTAGTTCGCACAAATCTCCTTGAAACCGACTCTCCCACACCCATTGATCCACTCTAACTCTTGTTTGAAAGAGAGCATGTTTGGCTAAGCTTAAAAAGTTAACTTACAAGTAAGCAAATAACTTTAAACTAGTATACCGTTTAATCAGTGGGATCCGACCATATGGTTTCTTCTCAAATAAAAAATTTGACAACAAAAATAATATCAATAAAAAAACCCAAAAAAAAAGAACGAAAACAAATCTACTATCATAACCAAAACAAAAACAACAAAGAAGAAAACCCAATTAATAGTTTTAGGATGATGGATTGAGGCGGCGAGTAAAGCTCGGAGATTTTCGTTTGAAGGAAGAAATTGAAGACGTAGTGACACACGGACATACTCTTTCAATCAATGATAAATAATTGTTTGTTGATAAAGTAAGAGTCACTTTCAAAATAAATACTCCATCCGTCCCAAAAAGACAGGCTTGTTTCTATTTTCACACAGATTAAGAAAATTTAGTTATTATAATTGAAACAATAAATTTTACTTATATTTTTTCTAATATACCCTTACAATTAATATAATATTAGTTCATACTTTGTTGATAACAAAACATATTAAATAGGGGTATATTAAAGAACTAACAAATTAACTATAGTCTCAACAAAGAAAGTGGCCTATAATTTGGGACAGATGAAAAAGGAAAACAAACATATCTTTTTGGGACGGAGGGTGTAACTTTCTTTACTTAAAAAGTTAAAAGGCAGGAAAAAGAAGTAAGTTATCTAAGCATATTTGTAAACTTACCTTTTTTTGGCTTAGCTTAAATATATATTTTTATGTTATGTGGAATATAAAAAGTCTAGTATACCCCAGCAATGATGACGAGTGTATCCTTTAATGTCACTACTACGAGGATCAAAATGCTCGAATACATTCACCTTTGATGACAACATGCTATGAAAGATAATGCCAGAAATCTATTCACTAGCTCGAGGAGGTTTTATTACAATTCAATAAAATGTTACTAGATGGATGCTTCACCTGCAGTCGGGAATCTGTGACATCAACATGTTGGTCCAGATTATCCTGCACAGGATGACATCAAACAGAAATGAACTTCAACATAACAGTTCATTGTGATATGCGAATTATAGAAGACTATCTTTCCCACGAGAACAAAAGCAGGTATGTTATAATACAAGAACACTCACAATTAGTCTTGTATGCAGATCAAGCTCCTCATTGACTGCCAACGCTATATGTTTAGTGCTAACAACTGTCTCCTCCAATTTCTCAAGACCCTCATCTTGTTCTGCACAAAGATTTACAACAGAATAGGCCATCCTATGTTAAGAAAGACAAAAAAAATAATGATTATGAAGAAAATTACAGGTACTAGCCTTTCATGATTTGTTTTTGAAGACCAACAACGCCATAGTTGTCAAGTCCAGTTGTTCTGCTCATGGCATCAGCCGGCTTAATTTCTGGCCCGAGTAAATTGTCCCTATTTGCAAAGTTTGACATGTTTAATGTGGAAGCCATCTGGATTACTTTTGATCTTAAATTTGCTACCATATCCTTGCGACGGTTCAATTCTTTCTCTGTCCTGCATACGAGTATGAGCAGGTTCAAGAACCATACAAAGACAACCCAGAGAGAACGATGAGAAATTTAGTGAAAATAAAGTAGCTAGGGTTATGTCTATCCAGTTTTAAATCGCTTAATGAAAGGTATTGAATTCTGCAGTTTCTTTTTTCTTCTACTTCTTTTTTTAAACAATAATATACATTTTTAACTTGCAGACAAAAATCATTATATCACCTATTTCTACTCGAAAGTTAGATATAAGATAAATGAAGGAGGGCATATTAGCTTACTTTGTTAAGGCTTTTTGAGGAGGCAATCATAATTTCGGCAATGCTAACTTATTTCCAATAAGCATGGCAGGAAATTTTAACCAAGTCATGGAAAGCAAGATAAAGCTAGAATGTTTCAAAGCAAAACTTAATTCAAGAGACCTTAGATTATTCCATAACAATAACAAAGTGTCCAAGAGGCTGTTCAATTAAGATATCTTACAAAGGTTGCTGTCCGGGAAGCTTTGCCAGAAGAGACTGTAGGCTATCCATTCTGGTTCCAAGTATGGTAATTTTCCTACGTATGGCAGATGAATGTCGCTGTGCTTCTGGCCCTGTTGCGGGCAACGAACTCATTTCTGATATCATGTTGGTGATGTCATCGGCAAGTTTTACTGCTTCATTGTACTCCCTTACCCATGAGTCCCCGGAAGCTGCCATTGCTGTAATTAAGACAACATAGTTTTCTAACTCTGAACACCTTTACTAAGTAATAAATATGCTTGTAATCAAGAAGGGCAACTAAAAGAGAAATAGTCAATTTAAGACAACATAGTTTTCTACAACTGAACACCTTTAGTAGGTAATAAATATGCCTGTAATCAAGAAGGGGCAACTAAAAGAGAAATAGTCAATCCATAATCTGCCAAGAATTAGGCGGGAACCAATTCGTGCTATGAGCTATGCAAAACACAAAGTCTTAAATGCTGGTATTCGCAAATTGCAGGAGTATTTTCAGGTAATCATAAATATAATCGAAAAACACTGCAAAAGGACCAAAATTCAAAAAAACTGAAAATAGACAATTCTGCATCCTAAAATGAAAACAATACCTACCCGTAGGCTGTAGTTTTCACGATTCTCAATTGTATGCAAAGCAATAAACAAAATTTCTTATTGTCTCATAGTACTATGATGAATCTTGATTCAATTAATACAAATGCTCAAACAGCTGCCAACAACCAATCACACGGCAATTAATTTATATTAGCCATAAATAAGCAGCATAGAAAGAACAACTTTCCACCAAACAAAAAGGGCAACGCAGTAAATAAAATTCGAACCGAATCGCACAGTCCAATCCAGTAATTCATATAATCACAAAGCAAACACTACAAAAAGGTTAAATTTGAATTAGCATCACAAGAAACGCAGCTGAATTACAAGCCATCGGGTGTTCAACCACCGCAATTGAATTAGGGAAACAAAAGATCAAGCTCCGTCAAATCAATTATTGAATTTATTAAATTAAATGAAAAAAAAAATTGCGAGGGTGATGAAGATAAAAAGGGCGGAAAGCGTTTACCTTTTGATTGGAATCGGAAGCGGCGATCTAAATTGCGGAATCCTAGTTTATGATAGGACGAATAATTGGTGAATTACAATAATTAAGCAGGATTTAAAATGGGAGGTGACAAGCGGCGCACCGATTACCGGCAAGTTTTGTCCGACGTAATCGTCGTCTTCACCACTGCATTCAGACAAGATATCAATTAATAATTAATGTTGGACAGCTTGTTGGCAGAATAAAAGTAAGAGAAAATTGAATATGGGTCCACATTCTATTGATCAAGTGTCAATTTGGTCCTAAACTTTATAATATTGCAAGTTAGTCTTCACTTTCAATTATTGTTGCACTTTCAGTCCCATTCTCTAATTATAGAAATTGTCCAAAAACGTGTTAAATCATCACCTGATCATCATATATCTAATTCTATGAATTTAGATTTTGCTTTAGAAATCCCGTTGAATATATTTGAGTATACTTTTGTAAATTTAAAAGTTAATCAAATATTATTTTTATTTAAATATTTCGTAAGATTCAAAAATTTTATCTATTTTTTATTTATGTATTCTATAGGATTACTACTTATAATTTATAAAAAAAGAATTATCAAACAAGTATATTATTGGAGATTGATTGGTAATGAAATATTATGAATCAACTTTCTCATTTTGAAAGATTAGAGATTAACTTTTTATAGAGACAATAGATTGTGGACCAATAGTGAAATCTTCCCGAAACTGTTGATTATGAGAGAGAAAAAAAGAAATACAGTGATACTTTTCTTTCTTGGTATCGGAGATGCAAAAACGTCGTCGACTGAGATATTTTAAAAGTGGGGTACTGTCGTTTTAAAAAGCGCGCTTACGTAGATATGGCGTGTCTAAGTGCAAAACGTGACTACCTCGTCTTATATAGGTTTTAAGTGCATATTTTTTTTATCAATTATATTTTTAACTAAAAAACATACACTTAAACGCATTTAGTTATGCTTAGACGTGCCTAAACTTGTATAAGCGCACTTTTTAGTTAATTTTTTTTATCATTTTTTTAAATATTTAAAATAATATTAAAAATAAAAAAACATTTTTTCCACGACTTGCTCTTGTCTAAGTCTAGGCCCAAAAAACTTAAAATTATACCTTCACATTTAGCCACGCTTTACGCTTTTTAGAACTTTCAGTATTGGCAATCAACCTATTTAAAGAATCTGACCACGTGACGAAAATCGTCAATAAAAATATTAAAATCCCACGTAGCTTGTACATAAATTAAAACTGGCTGATGATAAGTATTTTTCTCCTCCTTCGAGCACAGTGGCGACAGTGGTAGAGACCTGCAAAAGGTGGCGGGGCTTCTTTCTTCCGTGTCCACTCCGGTTTGATAATTAGTATATGATTAAAACCAGATATGCAGAATAACAATGTGAAGTATATGAGAGTTGGTTTTTACTTGGGGGATTGACCTCTATTTATATGGGTAATATGCAATTACGGTCTTTAATGGTCTTTAATTACATGTGTATCTTCATCTCCTTCATTACTAGGAGTTAATAAGAGACGTTACATATTTTCAATCACCACTGGTAACTGTCATTCTGTGGGTCATCTGTCTGGCTAACCTAACGATAGTTGATTTATTGCTACCCACCCGTCAGAGGGGAGCTATGAGACGATCGGAGAAGACGAGTCGATGAGACAGGCGAATCGTTGAAACGGGCGCACCAAGACATGCCACTATTGACAAACAACATATAGCAGCTTTCATCATAACATATAACACCTGTCATTGTTTCTATCATCATAAGCCCATCTACTTTTCATATATTGTCGTCAATAGAAAGTAGAAATAATCTACCGTACATGCTCCTCTCTAAATTTTTCAGTTTTCTATTGAGACGAATATTTGTTTGTATGTTATGTATTATAAGTGCGTATAACTCCATTCAATATTGTGGTGGTGAAAAGGATCGAAAAAATAGGTACGAGTAGGACGGATCAGGCGCACGACAAGGCAGACGTTTGCTCGCCTTTTTTTTTTGAAGGGCGGGTGCACCAGGCGCACGTCCCCTAGTTGGGTGGGGGCACGCCTCCTGGGGAGAGGGCGTATGCCCGCCCCCTTGTTGGGCGGGCGTACGCCACCTGGGTGCAGGTGTGCACCCACTTCTTAGTTGGGCTGGCGTTCGCGCCCTCCCCCTTTTGATGGGACGGGCTTGCATCATTCTATTAGAATTTTGCTTATTTAGACTAAGATTCATTGCCTCAATTATTAAATTGAGGCTCATCATCTTATTTTTTTAACTGAGGCACATCGCCTTGTTTTTAAACAGAGGCTCATCGCTTTTTATTTTTAGACATAAGCTCATTGCCTTGATTTTTAAACGGAGGCTCATTGCCTTGTTTTTCAGACAAAGATTCATCACCTTGATTTTCAGACAGAGGTTCATCGCCATGTTTTTCAGACAGAGGCTCATCGCCTTGATTTTTTATTTTTTATATATATTTTCTAATTGAGGCTCATCACATTGTTTTACACTTAATAAATAATGTAGTAAAAATAAGAAGTATCTGCAGGTTGGGGTCTAGTAGGCGCACCAGGACTTCTCAGCTAGCCTGATCACTCCTTGGTACCTTAATCATTTATCTTCTTTAGATGGTTCATTTTATGTTTGTCTTTGTCATCTCGAGGTTCGACCTCATCCCAAGTATTCTTTTTGTTATACTCAAATTCCTTTCGATCTTTCATGCATTTGGTAATGAAATATACTTTCTCAGTATCCACATACTTATCATCTCTCCTTAGTAACTCATGCATTGTATCTGGCGGGTTTTTGAAGAGTGACATCTTGAAAGGGCGACTCTGAATTCCACTCATCATGGCAGTGACTACATCAGACATCTACAGATCTTTGATCCCCAGTGTGGCCCTATTGAAACGGACAATGAAATCTTTCAGCAGCTCATATTTGTCTTGGGTCAATTGCATTAGTCCAATAGCTGTCTTCTTAGCTCGCTTGCTACTGGCAAAGTATGCAACAAATTACTTAGAAAAATCATCAAACGTGCAGATGGATTTTGGGAGAAGGGTTGCCACCCAGTCCTTTACATCCTGCCAGTGTTAGCAGAAAGGCCATGCACATAAAGCATTTGGAGATGATACGTAATCTCATTAAATCAACAAAGGCTCTGAGTTGATCAATAGGGTCAGAAGACTCGTCATACTTCTCCATCTTTGACTATTCGAAGTCTTGTGGCAAAGGAACAACCATTAGTTGTGGAGAAAATGATCTTCTTCCAATACCATATATTGTTGCTTACTATTTTTCTTAGACATGACATCTGCTATTTTCTGACCCATCATATCTTCTAACTGTTGCTTGAGACCTAACATTGGTGTCTCACCTAGCGTAGGCGGAGCCACCTATGACAGTTTGCCCCATAGTAGATTTGGGCCAGACGTCAATAAATGAATGTAGGGTGCAAATGATGGAGCAAAAGAACCTGGGGCCAGTGGCAGAGTGACAGTGTTTTCATTGTTAAAAAGTTAGAAGTCTGGGGCGGAGCACCTATCGGCGACAGTTCCACCAGTGAAAGACTAAGAGCTTGGGGGTAGAGCCCCTGGTAGTTTTGGTCCTACTGGTGGAAGACTAAGAGTTTGGGACGGTTGAGACGCCACAGTGTTTCGATCCTGGAGTTGAGCAGCCAAAACTGCCATCTGTGCTTGCAGTGCCGCTAGTTGAGTGGCAATGGCAAACTCCTGTTGTTAGTGGTTAGTGGCGGCGTTAGACTCGGTATCATCATTGCCGATGGGCCTGGAGGTGGTTGGATTATTCGCTTTTCTAGTTAAAGCTATGACTTTTTGTGTAGAGTTACCATAGACAGCGCCAAATGATGATAAGTATTTTTTTCCTCCTCCGAGCACCGCGGCTACAGTGGTGGAGACCTACAAAAGGTGGCGGGACTTCTTTCTCCCATGTCCACTCCGGTGTGATAATTAATATATGATTAAAACCAAATATACAGAATAACAATATGGAGTATATGAGAGTTAGTTTTTACCTGGGGGGTTAACCTCTATTTATATGGGTGGCATTCAGTTACGGACTTTAATGGTCTCTAATGACATGTGTCTCTTCATCTCTCTCATTACTAAGAGTTAATGAGGAATGTTATATCTTTTCAATCGCCAGTGGTAACTGTCATTTTGTGGGTCGCCTGTCTGGCTAACCCAACGACACTTGATTTATTGCTATCCACTCGTCAGAAGCAAGTTATGAGATCATCAAGATGGATGGGCGAACGTGCTAAGATGTGCCACTATTAGTAGACAACATATAACAACTATCATTATTTCTATTATCACTGACAGTTGTGCCTCTAGCTTTAAATTATGTAAAACCCACTTGCGATTTTGAAGTCTTTGTTAATCGTTCTGTCGTGTAAGAACTTAAATTTAAATATTTAAATAGGTCGAGGACCCAAAACTTCACTTATGAAGGTTGTGACTCAAAATCGCATTAATTAGAAGGTTACACCTGGGAGTGAACACCATAAACTTTTTAACATATTTTAAACAACTATTTGAAAAAATGTAAAACAAAACCATTGTCTCCAGTTTAGTTTAGTTTAATTTCAAATTATACCACGATTTATCTAGCAACGTATAAATTATACATTTCAAACAAGTTAGATGATAAATATTTGTTCAAAATCTAGATACAACATTATATTATGTTTGGTCGTAGTGTTGAAATAATTTTTTATGTGCTTATAAATTGTAGGTTTTATGGAATGTGTTTATGTGTTTGGTAATATTGAAATTATTTTTTAAGTATTTGTATTATAAGTTGTTGGTGAATGTGTGGATAAAAAGTAGGTTGTAAGTTGTGAGTCTTATAAATTGTATGGATAAAAAATATGTTTGATCAGGTTAACGAGCTGAAATTATAATTTAAGCCTACCCAAACATATATTTGGTAGTGCTGAAATTATATTTTAAGTGCTTATATTATAAGTTGTTGGTGAATGTGTAGATAAAAAGTGAGTTGTAAATTATAGGTCTTATAAAATATGTGGATAAAAAATATTTTTGACCAGTTTGATCAGTTGAAATTATAATTTAAGCAATGACCAGTTTGACCAGTCTTTAAAAAACTTTTTTTTTTCAAACTCATTTTCAACCACATATTTCATGAAACCTACATTTTTTATCAATTTTTCAACTACACATTTTATTAACTTTTATCAAAAATTTTTAAAAAACTACTTTTAAACTATATCAAACAAATACTAAGTGGATGTGTGGATAAAAAATATAAATGAAACATGGACTTAAATTGAAACTTTTGAAACACAAATGTTACAAAATATTAATATTAATACAATCTTAAAGCTAAAAAATAATACAAAGTTTAAAAACTATATCAATAACAATAGAGCTTGTTTGGTGGAGCTAAAAATTCTATTTAAAAGTTGAAATTAAATTCAATAATTAATTTTAACTACATATTTTATAAAATTTACAATTTTTATCAATTTTTCAATAATACAAAATCTATTAAAAAACTCTACCAATCAAGTATTTAGATAAGGAGCACATATTCTTATGTATGCTTAAAATTAGTAGTTTAGTACAAGGAATGATGTTCTCCTGCTATTGCCCACTTACTGGCAAGATATCATTTCAACAAATGAGCTACTGTCGCTGAAATGATCTCCTGCCGACACGTCATCAAGTGGACAAGATGTATTGCCCACTTGAGGACAGAAGAACGGCACTCTTAATACAAGTTTTCACAACTCCAATGCATAATGTATTGTCATGTGCATCAAAGTGTTTGATTTTATTTTAAAAATTACTAAAAATTTGAAATTAACAATTAACAATTAATTTTAATCATATATTTTATGGGATTCATAACTTTTATTAACATTTCAATCATACATTTCATCATTTTTTATAAAAAAAAAAATTAAGTACTTTTATTAAAAAATGTTCAAATTTTCCTCGCATGTTATAGGTGAAACCTTCTTTCTATATTTTTCGTGTGCAATTGTTCTTTCTTTTAAGCTTCTCCAATATCATTTTACTATTTATTATGCAAGTTTAAAGAGTAGTATACAGAATGTAAGGCCCTATTCTCTTTGGTGTTTTCAACCCGTTTTCTATTTTATGTTTTTTAAAATAATCAAAACGTGTTCTTTTTACCGTTTTCAAAAATGCATTTTTGAAAACATTTAAAAATTTACAAAGGAAACACAAAATGATAAAAAAGTCGTTATGCATTTTGTTAACAAAATTCGGGTGTTTCCCAAAACGTGCGTTTTGGCCGTGGAGGTCCCGGGTTCGAATCTTGCTTCCGCCCTTATTTTTTTTTTATTTTTTATTTTTTCTCATTTTGGCTGGTCAAAATAATCATGATTTAATCATTGTCTACGTTTTTTTCAACAATATGTGGTTGCTGTCCAAAGTGGTCAAGAGCACCATTTTGTAAGCATGAGGTCATGGGTTCGATTCCCTTCTCATTTCCAAATTTGTAAAATGATTAAAATGTTTTTAATTCTTTTGAAATGTTTTTAATTCTTTTTAATGGTTTTTAAATATTTTAAATTCTATAATTAAATGTTTTTAAATGTTTTTAATTCTTTTCAAATGTTTTTAATGGTTTTTAAATATTTTTAATTGTGTTTAAATGTTTTTTATTATTTTTAAATGTTTTAATTCCATAATTAAATATTTTAAATTATTTTTAAATGTTTTAAATGTTTTTAATTCCATAAATTAATGTTTTTAATTGTGTTTAAATGTTTTTAATTCTAAGTTTAAATTGTTTTTAATTCTAAGTTTAAATTGTTTTTAATTTCAAATCCAAATTTCTAAAATTTTTCAAGTAAACGCGTTTTCGAGTTTTCTGTTTTCAGAAATAATTTTCAAAAATTCCAAAAAGAACGCATTTTCAAAAATCTCAAAACAAACACTCAAAACACAAAACACAAAATGAATTCAAAACTCAAAACACAAAATTTAAACACAAAAAGAACACCACCTAAACTTTTTGTGCTCAGCATGTCTCGTCCATCTAACTCATGTAAATAATTAGGAACTTAAGTAACTAGATGTAACTTTTATGCTTGACTTAATGTATTTGTATGGTACTTTAGAATTAAAAGATGGGTGAGTATTAGATTACTAATTAGATTTATTATTATTGAGCACTATATTATGTTATATAGTATCAATAAATTATCCTTTGTATACGGTCGAGCTTTCCGAGCGTAAGCATAAAATCTGTAAGGGTTAATTTAATGAATGTCCACCAAAATTAATTTTAAGTTACTACTTGCTTACCCAGATTTAAAATATATTATAGCACTCACTCAACATCTCAAATTATTTCTTATCCACCACTGATTAGGAAAACAGACGAAAAACACTACATGGCGAACATAATGTCTATGTGGCATAATAGCAACATTAAAATCATTTACGTCACCAAACTCGCTCATACCAAACACACCCTTAGCTTCTGTAATTGTCTGATATTTAATCCATGTAAATTAATAATTTTTCAAATCAATTTGAACTCTAATTTTGTCAATGGCATTCTTTTTAAGTTACTTCAATCCTGTCATGATTGAGATTCTATCAGGAGTATACTCACCATTAAAGCTTACATTAAGTGTGTCGATTTTATCTGCAAGTCACAGCATTCAACATATTGTTGAAAATTGGTTTAAGAATTCGAGAAATTGACTAAGTGTTTAAAACAACTAAAGTGACTTCATGTCAATTTCGGCCAAAATATTTAGACTCGACTCAATTTGTTTAGTTTGCCACTTCGCTGCTTCGGGGCGTCGAAACAGAGATCAACTTGCCCGATCAGGTCGCGGGAATCGACCTGCCCAGTCAAGTCACGGGAGTCGAGGGGACAGCACCCCCAAAAAGAAAATTTAGATTTCTTTGCATATGTTGAAGGGTATATTTGACATTTCGAAACTAATATCGGATGAATGAAAAATTATAGAAAATGACAAAATTGGGTAAATTTTTGACCATGCGATTGCATGGGTATGTTATCCTGCGATCGCAACTGGCTGAATTTTTCAGTTGAATGTTTTTAGGTCCTACCATACGATTACAACATATTAGAACCATTCGATCGCATAGGTTTACACGCGAATATGTACGTCCTTTTGAAGTGTTGCATGATTTGGCTCCACACCACTTCGTTTCCAACTCTTCATCTTCTATAAAAAGGACCATCTGGGCGTCCTATAATGCACAAAATCGATATACAAACACATTCAAATCATCATTTGAACCAAAATTCTTGCATTTGTTGCATAAAATTCTGGTTTTTCCATTTCATATTCATATTTTGGAGTACAAAACTATTTCTGGTTTGTTTTGCTTGTGTTTTGAAGTGCTACAAATACAAGTAGAAGTCGTTGTATCTTGGGATTTGATTACCATAAACCGTAGGCACCATTGCAGAGCAAAATCGACTTAAGGAAAAAAGTTTTCAACACTTACCTCGGCTTTGCATTTAATATATTTTCGGATTTTTTGTTTCTACACTTCTTTGGAGTCACTATACACAATAATATCCATCAACACATATGACAAGGATAAATCAAAAGATTGAGCAAGTCACACAACACATGACAAGGTGAAGAGAATGAAAAAAATCAAAGTGAAATGAATATGAAGGAAAAATAGAAGGTTGAGCATTTCCATTAACAAAGCAACTAATTCGAGGTAAATATACGTCAAAATTAGAATTTAAATTAATTTGGCGAAAATCATTTTTGACCTTTTGAAGCTAAAGACATGTTTGGCAAGTGCAAGTTTATTGACATGGATAATTTTAAAATTGTTATTGTGCCACATAAATATTTTGTTCGTCATATAACTTTTTTGTCTACGTGACTAATATTTTTAAATGAGGAGTGGATAAAAAATAATTTAGGAAGTTAGATGAATGATGTGATACTTTTTAATTTGAATGCATAAGTAATAAAGTTGGTCACCATTCATTAAATTAACCCGGTCGAATACAGGATGGGCAAAACGAAATAAAACTAGAAATCATGTGGGGAATATCCAAATTTCCGAAAATTTAAGCGAAAACAGCGCGAATCGCGAAAACTCCAGTTCTGGTGTGGGGGCGAGATGCGAGAAAAAGAAGCCCACAGAAAAAGTAGTGAACCTCAACTAACCAGCTACGAGAGTTCAGTATATTCATAATTCTGCAAAGAGTAAGAAAATAAATCCCAATATTCTGATTGCAGAATCAGAATTTGGGTTTATTAATTGAATTTACAGAGGATTTATTGAGGGATTGGAAAGTTCGTATCTGTGAATATGTCAGACTTAGACCGACAAATAGAGCAGCTGAAAAGATGTGAACCGCTCCAGGAATCTGAAGTCAAAGCCCTTTGCCTCAAAGCCATGGAAATTCTTGTTGAAGAGAGTAATGTTCAGCGTGTCGATGCCCCTGTAACTGTAAGTAAAAGTTCATTAATTTCTGTGTTTTTTTGGGCTGGGAATTTTTCTGTGGTTTTCGACATTTATAGAAATATATTAAAGGATTCGGGGGCTGTGGGTGATTAGAATTATGGAGGGTTTTGTTTTTCAAGTTATGGGTTGTGGTGGGGTGGATCTGGGTTTACATATTGCGCGAGGGTTTTGTGAAAAGGCGTATGCTTTTTGTTTTTGTAGTTATTGGAAACTTAATCTTTGGAATTTAAACCCCTTTCGTGTTTTCTGTTTTATTGTTTACACGTTCTTGGATTCAGGAATTTTGGTTGTGACATAACAAAGAGAACACAAAATTAACATATTTTCAGTACTGAAATTTAGATTTAGTGGGATATGATTGAAAATGTTCTGTTTCTTAGTAAGATTTGCTATCATTTGATGATTATTGAAATTTGTTTTTTTGTTGTGATTTGCTGTGCTGAGTAATTTTCTGAGCTATTGTCCCAATTTGGTGAATCGGTAGTAAGCGGGTGGTATGAAGATCTGCTCTTCGGCTGTTGGCAACTGTAGGAAAAGGGTGTTTGAGGGGGTGGGGGATCGAGGGGACGAGGAAATCGCACAAATAAATAGAATTGAAGTTTCTTGATAAACAGAGATAAAGAGATAAAATTGAAGTAGGCATGCATAAAATTGCATGATATTCAGCAAATTACAATGATAAAATTGGTCATGTTAGAAAGAGAAAAAACCGAGAGAAAAGAAGTGATGTTAAACTAGGATATTATACTTTTTAACATTCCTCAGTCCTTTCCATCTGAGCCCTGTTTTGGACTTTGATTTTTAAATTAAGAAGCAAATCATATGTTGATCCTTTTCGCTGTTTAAAAAGACATAATCGACTACTGAGGCGTTTTATCTCTGTGAGGCGAGGCGTATGCCTCGAGATAGAACAATAAAAGAATTCAAAAAAATATAAAAATACAAAAATATGCTCATAATAAACCATAAACCCTTTTTCAAAAATCCATAATAAAATTAATTAACAAAAATAAAAGTCCAACTTGCAAACAAACATAAAAAAAATAGAAAATAGTAAGTTCTCAAATTAGTAATCACGTAACAAAATTATAATCTATTACTAAAAGTAGAGAACTCAAAAATTTCTTACATCATCATCTTTAAGGGAATCATTAACATCATCAACATCCTCATTATAAGTTTCTTTTCATTCTTTGTCATCATCCTCCAATTGCAATGGTGTATTCTCATCCCCATTTTCGTTCCATGTAGGTAGAAAAATAAAAGATCTTGTAAAACATTTTAAGTTATAAAGAAATAACTAAAAAAGCCAAGGCCAATAATTAAATATTTGAAAAATGCAAAGCAAACAGGTGAACGCCTTAGTTGGCTTGAGTTGTTAGCCTCAGTAAATCGATGTGTAAGCCTCACAAATGGCATTTGAAGTATATTAGCCTCAAGTGAGGCGGGATTTGAGGCGTAAGCCTCAAATAGTTATTTCTAAACAATGATGCTTTTATGTTGAAATATAACTATATAGCTCTCAACTATTACTGTTATCTTCCCAACTTGTGAAGATACTGCTCGTCTTCTCCTAATTAACTTGAATATACGATCACATTTCTAATATAGTTATTACCTTTCTTTTTCATCTTTTACTGGATGCAGATATGTGGTGACATACATGGGCAGTTTTATGATATGAAAGAGCTTTTCAAAGTAGGAGGTGATTGTCCAAAGACAAATTACTTGTTTCTTGGAGATTTTGTTGATAGAGGATTTTACTCGGTTGAGACATTTCTGCTTCTACTTGCCCTAAAGGTATTTTTAATTTACATAGTAATGTGGTAGAGGGTCCAGCTTTTTTGATGACGTCCATTGGCTACGGTCATTGCACGTGCACAAATGCAACCACATCTGAGTTTCTAATATTTGTGTTTTCCTCAAATTTCTAAATTATATATTGTTCAAATTTGCCTAAAGATAGTGAATTTTCAGGTGAGATACCCAGATCGGATTACTCTCATCCGGGGGAACCACGAGAGCAGGCAGATCACACAGGTTGAATCTTTGTTATTTATCTGCTTTGAGCTGTTATGATCCGTGAGAATTCATTGGTTTCCTCTGCTTACAGGTGTATGGATTTTACGACGAGTGTCTTCGCAAGTATGGTTCTGTGAATGTGTGGAGATATTGCACCGATATTTTTGATTACTTAAGGTTTGCCTATTTCTAGATGTATCACCCGGTACACATTAAATGGAAGGTGCAAACTTGGTAGTGTCAATTTTCATGTACCTGTGCTGTAGGAAATTATAACTTACAGTACATTCTTTCATGAAGACGAACTTTTTAGTTGCCTTTAGAAATATATGCCCGAGATTTTTCCAGTTCACGAGCTATACATATTTTGATGCTGATGTTCTGTAGATGCTTTTTTTTTTTGCCGTCCACTTATATGCCTGCAATTGCACATTTTACTTGCATTGCATGTTGTTGCATGGCTTGTTTGAAACTTATAGCTTTCATAACATTTGTGTCCTGCTGGCAATCTTTTGCAGCCTATCAGCGCTAATAGAAAACAAGGTATTTTGTGTTCATGGTGGTCTGTCACCTGCAATTTCTACTTTAGATCAGGTTTGAGAACTATCCTGAACCTTTAAGGGCATGTTTGGTGGGTTGAACTGGATTAAGGAAGAAAAGAAAAAGAAGTCAAAAATCTTGTTCGTTGTCCTTTCTGGTACTGCCCAGTACAGTTTACCAAACATGCCATTAGTTTTTACCTTTTCCCTTTATTTGAAAGGGAAGTAATTCATCCATATGGCAGATACGAACAATTGACCGGAAACAAGAAGTACCTCATGATGGTGCCATGTGTGATCTCCTATGGTCAGATCCAGAAGACATTGTTGATGGATGGGGTTTGAGTCCTCGTGGGGCTGGTTTCTTATTTGGTGGTAGTGTTGTAACTTCCTTTAACCATTCAAATAATATGGACTACATATGTCGAGCCCATCAGTTGGTCATGGAAGGTTATAAGTGGATGTTTAACAACCAGATAGTTACTGTCTGGTCAGCTCCAAATTACTGTTACAGGTAATATAATGAACTTTAGTTCTTTCTTTCATTCTCCTGATTCCCACTTGTTATGGATTTTGGATATACGCTGCAGATGTGGAAATGTAGCTGCAATTCTTGAGCTGGACGATAATCTTGAAAGGAAGTTTCGAGTATTCGAAGCAGCTCCACAGGTATGTGCATATGATTCGCTTCTATTCAAGTTGCTAAAGCTGTTCTTCTTACTACATAGTTAGAGATCAATTACAATAACATCTATAGTAATTTGTCTAGGTCTTAATTTACATGCTACCTTGACCCCTGAGCTGTTCATACGAGTGAATTTCATAATGTTTTTTACAGTATTATTTCGGTTGATACTTCTCTTTAACATTTTTTCAGCTAGACTTTTAACTTGTGAATATGTAAATTGTGGACCTGCTTATATTTTAGAACTTAGAAGTGGGTTTAAAAACACTGTTAGTCATAGTTATCAAGACCGGACCGGACCGGACCGGACCAGACCAGATCGGACCGTCCAGTGAGGCCCAGAACCTGGTAAACACTAATGTAACCAATTTGAGTTGCTTCAATGAACTGTTCTGCAGTTGAACCGGTCAAGACCCGCTCAAACTGGTCAAGGGCCGTTCGAAACGCCGGTTTTTAATGCTTGAACTAGGTCGTATTTGTTAAAACCCAGGTCCAAAATAAAGTTAAAGGTGCTTCTCTCAAGACTGAAACCAGGGACCACAAGTTATGCAGCCTCTCTTTGCTCTAGTACACCAACCTTGTTTCTTTAATAAATTAATGTCTCATATGATATAAGTAAGCAATTATGTTTTACCACACAAGAATAATCAACCATTTAAAGTTATTTTTTCTAATCAATATGATCATTATAATTTATAAGCAATTTTAAACATTTATGTGTTTTTAGAAAAATAAGAAAAAATATTGATTATATGATTCAAAGAGTTAAATTATGCTTCCTGAAGTTTTTTATTATATTTCTCATATTTATGTTTAATTTATTTTTATTTGGACTTTTGATATGGCGATGACCCATTGATTGAACCACTTATCCACTAACTCGATTCATTAATCGGATCAATCACACCGGGTTGGGTCTGGTAACTATGCTGTTAAGTACTCAACTTATGGCGAAGTATAGTGTTAGTTACTCAATTTTATTTTGTTCCAAGGTGATTATTGGAGTTTGCTTTTTGTTTCATTTTGGTCAATTAAAATCTGTTACTTTCTTAAGTAATGTCTAACCTAGAAAATGGCAATCTGACTTGGCATCAATAATTCCAAGTCGGACATTCTGTTAGAAAAACTAATGGATTTTACTTTAATGATCACTATGAAACAAAACAAAATTCGTTGACTAACATGAAACTCCAGTATAAGTTGAATGACTAACAATAAATTTTAGTTGTTAAAAGTCGGATTAAAAAGGAAGGTCGAAAATGGGTTTTATCTTTTTTAATCCCAGAGAGAGAGAGATCCACACCTCGAATTCGCGCAATTACAACTTGCAGGTCCTTTTTTGTTTATGAATGAAAATAGTCATATTTCAATGTACTTGTTTATGATGAAATGCAGGAATCAAGAGGACCACCTGCCAAAAGGCCGCCTCCGGATTACTTCTTATAGAGCTGAAGTCGGGAAGATTTACTGTTTTCCTAATCAATATTTTTGGGTCGATGAAAATCAAAACATATAGTTGCACGGTGAAAATGCCGTCTTTAGATGCAGTGGAGTTTGTGATGTCGACTTGCAGTGATAAGCTCTGGATGAGTAGAATGAATGTCATTATGTCTTCGTGACATGTTTCGGATGGTGGTTGCCCCTCAAATCTATTCGAGTTCCAGTCTTGCTTGGTGGTTGACCGTGGAACCTACTCAAAATCCAGTCATTTCGTGTTTCTATATTTATTTGTGTTTTTGTGACAATAGTGTGTGTTACTCACATGGCAACAAACACTTGTACAGACAAAACTACCTCACTCCCATATGCAGCAGGGTGTGTACAAACTTCATTTTTTTTATTTTTTTTGAATGCCATCATAGCAAAAGTTTAAGAATCCTGTTTGATTTTCTATGTTCTTGTAATGACTAATGATTTCCTATTGTTCTCTTCCATTGTTATATCAATTCCCTTCACTAAGCCAATATGAACACAGATAACCATACAAATTTGGAGAGGATTATCTGCTAAACTGTTTCTGGATTCGTGTCGCGTTGAATGACAAGTAACATGGAGAAAAGGGTTAAGAAAATCCCGTGGTAGGAACAAGATTCAAGTCTCGACAGTGAATGTCGTCATTAATATCAGATAACATGATTCAATTCTATTTTATGTTTTGATGTTAAGTGTTGTCATTAATGTCGTATAATATGAAAAAGAGTAAAACTCAATTTAATTTATGGTTAAAAACTATGAACAAAAACTTGGATTGAATAATTTGTATGTGATCAATAATGTAACTAGAAAAGTAGAAATTCCTTTTGAAGTGGGCGGTGTTGTATTTTTCGATGGGATTGCACGAATGATTTGAAAGTGTTGTGGTTAGGAATGTAAATCGTGGGGGGTCATAAGCTCACGTTGATATCTATCTCCAACTCCAAGTAGTGGAACGATAAGAACAACAGTTTTTGTGGCTTGAACATCTTTTGTAAGCATTGTACTGCGATCACTTGTGTGGCTTGAGCATCATATGTGCCCAAGTTGCTGCAGCATCATTGAGTTGTGCCCAATCTCTTTGATGAGCCCCAACATGTTCAAACTCAAGATAATTATCCATAACACTAAGAAAGACAAAATTCCCTACTCCTCCCCGTCCCGCCTTGCCCTACTCCGAATTAGCAGGGACAGAGAATATGCTCCCAGCCTTGAACCTACCATATTCTTATTTTTTATGATTTTAAATTTATATCGTCTATAAAAAAAAAAAAAAAAAAAAAGTAAATGTGGCGGTAAATGAGGATATTTTAGTTTCCGTTTTGTCCCTAACAATTTTCGACGGGTGGGGGACGGGGAGAGTTGTCCCCGTATGTTCCGCTCTACCTTGTTGTTATCGCTATTTAAAACATTTATTTCTATTATCCGTATTTTGAACAATCTTTTCATAAAGTCTAAAATTTTTTGTATACTTTTAAATATTTAGATTCATCACGTATGTAAAGACTATGCCAATTCCATTGTCGTCATAGTTGTGGAGGTCAACAACGATGATATTCCCAATAAAGATGTCCACCTTATTGTGCATCTCCCCCAAATGTGGCACAACTACCTCAATTGATTGATGCATGTGATTTTACACTTTTAGTTACCCCAAATTCTCCATCTCTTTTTGAATGTATGCTCATTTCTATTTTTCTATTTTGTCTACGTTTCTTCTGTCCTACAGTGTGATTTTGAACACTCCAATATAATTTTGACGTCAACACTTTTGATACTTTGATTTGTTAGCGCATTCGTTTTCTTGCTCTCCCTCTCTTGTTTCATCTTTCATGGCTGAAAGAAGGTCTTGTCTTATCTTCTTTTTTTTTAGTACAAATATCAAAAAGAATAAACTAAGATCCATAATAGAAAAAAAAAATTAGAAAGAGTAAACCTATAATGGATGAAACACCATAGAGATGAGGATTAGAAATTGCTAAATCAGATAGATGAGGACTAGAAATCATCTGCTCCTCTAGAATGACTGGTTAAACAATTTAAGGACGAATAAATCGTCTATCTAGTTCCATTATCTACTTCTACTAAGGCTGAGCTTAATAGGAGAAAAATTATGGAAAATTTAGAAATCTAAACAATTGTAGATGATCATTTTTAAAAATGACAAATTTTTGGACAAAAAGTCATGTATACTCTTTTGGTGGCAAAAGACAGTTGAATTGTCGAAATACAGTTCAAATATCGTTTATTATTATTTTTTTTTCATTCAACTGTCGTGTGTAAAAGAAAAGAAGGAGGGAGAAAAAAATTAATTTACTGTCTGAGCGATATTTACTATCAACTGGATAGTTAAAACCGTTGAGCCGACAGTTACTATAACTATCCTATCGTCGAGACAATAATTGAATTTCCTCAATAATTATACCATCCACAAATTCAATTAAAAAGAAAAAAAGAAAAATTGAAAAAAATGATAATTCGCAATTCCGAATATGTAAACAACACGAGTAATGTTTCAGCGAGGGCAAACATGTAAATAAGAGCACGAAAGTAGCACAGCCGAAGCGTGCGACGTTCGTGTTTATAAACAACAGTAATTACAGAAAATAAAAAGAAAATAATCCACCAATTTTATATACGTCTCTTTCTCTCTCTAAAACATTTTCCCCTTCTCTCTCTTCGTTCTGCTCAAGTTTTTGCCCGAACCCCTCACGCTCTCTACAGCTGACTCACTTAAACGATTTACCATCTAAGTTTTGTGGCTCAATTACCCGCCAAAAGGTGTGTTTTTGACATTTTTAAGGATTCTAATTTTAGTTTTCTCCAAAATTTACCCTTTCAGTCTCTCTTGTTCTCCCTTTCTCTCTCTCTCTAGGGCTTTCTCTCTGCCAAGATGGGTTATTTCTCTCTTTCTTGCAGGTACGTATGCCAAAAGCAGCGGATTTTGCCGTTAGTTCTTTCGAAACGATTTGGGTTATGGGGTTTTAGTGGTGATGATTTCTTAGGGTTTTTGTTAGATGGATTCGACGGTGGAGATTGAATCTGGAGGAAGGTTGGAGGGTGTGGGTGAGAAGAGACAGGCGGAAGGGGATGTGGGGCTGCCGAAAGATGGTCCCCCGGTGAAGAGAATTAAAGGTGCGGGCTTGATTGGAAATGTGAAGAAGGTGGCCGAGATGGTGCTTGTATTGGCGGCGATGGGGAAAATGAGGGGAGGGAGGGGGCCCACGGAGGTCGAGAAAAACTTGATGGCAGATGCCAGGGGCAGGTTGGCAAAGGTATGCGAAGGTTTTGCTCCGAAAGATGTGTTCCCGCGAGACGCTTTTGGGGATATGATTGAGGATTTGGGGCTAAATAAATCGAAAGAACAGAGGCTAGAATTTCGTCCTCCCAAAATAACAATTGCTGAAAAGTTGATGCTCTCTAAAAGACAGGTTTGCTTTTTTTTTTTTTTTTTTTCCCTTTTGGTTTGAAATTTAATTCGGAAATTTGTTAGGCTACTCAGATTCTGTAGTGTTTATAATTGATAAAGAACAAGTTAAGAATCCTGGGTGTCGGGCTTTTATATTACGAGACCCTTTGTAGAATATGAATGTGGAGTTATATTTTGGTAATTGGTTAGAGGGGAAGACTGTGAAATGTCTTCTGGCTGTCTATCAGAAGCACAAGATATTGTTCTATGCTCAGTCATTTATTTGGCGATGACAAATGGTGATAGTATCATTAAAATGTCCAATTGTTACCTCAGTCATTATAATTTTCCAGTAAGTACCAATGGCTAAAATGGCAAGGCATTGAATTCTGTTGAACTTTCAAATTTCGTTATGCTGGGTCTAAACTTGTAGTTTTTCCGCCAAAAGGTATTATTTTCAAAGTTAACTGCTATTCCAACATGTATGGTCTAGTACTAGGAAGCACGGACAAGCTGACAGGTGGCGTGTCCCCCCCCCCCCCTTGTTTGGTTTTTCTACTGCTGTCGTAAAGAAAAATTAGAAAAAAATTACTACAAAACAAAAATTAACCTTCAAAAGCATTTACGAATCAAAATCGCGACCGTCCTCTCTTTCATCATTTCCTTCCGGCTCTGGTTTTCTCCTACCGGCGCTGATCTCTATCTCTCTCTCTTAGAATGGCGGGCATTGTTTCTCACTCTTCGAACCGCGAATGGAGAAAGCAAACCATTGTCAACAGATTTTTGTATTTTAGAAGCTAGTTTCCTTTTTAACCCATTAGTAAACAATAAAATTGCCAGTATGTCCCTAAAGCAATCGGCCCTTGTTTTCAAAGAATGTTGTATTTGATGCAACAAGTGAACAATACTTTATTTGCTTTACACAATAAAATTAAATAAATAAATACAAGAATAAAAAAATTAATATTATTTTAATGCTTATTTGGTGGAGTTTAAAAGCAGTCTTTTAGGAGATTTTGAAAAAAGTTAGTGCAATGTGTGGTTAAAAAGTTGATAATAATTGTGGGTCCCATGAAATGTGGTTGAAAATGAGTTTAAAAAAAAAGGAGTAAAAAAGCCAAACCAAACCAAACATGCTCTTAATCAACATGCTGGCGATGTGTCGTGTTACTACTTTCTTGAAAAATCGCGTGTCAGCGTGTGTCCATGTTCGTGTCTTCCTTGGTCTGGTATACATTATGAAGTGAAGCGGGCGACTTATTGGAACCTGGAAATGTCATTAGATACTATGGAAGTTGACGAGTGTATTCTACTAGGTGTATTATTTGACAAGTACTTTTAAACTTGTATGATTTTTTGAAAAGTACTCATAAATTTTATAATCACGACTGTAGGGAGTTTTTTCTTCCAGTTCTGCTACTAGAAGAAAAAAGAATATATACGTTCGTGTGTTTCTACGTTTTCAATCTTCTTCAAACGAAACTCTCATTGTTTTACTCATTGCCTCAGATCCTACCGCGATAAAGTGGTATACTAGTTTAACAGTCTTACATTAAGCATTGGAGTTTGATCGTGCATTATCTTTATTAAGAAAGAACTTTCTTTTTCCTAATTTGAATATGACAATTAAATTAAGACTCAATAGCCGTTTTTGTTCATCTGCCATTGTTTTTGAGGAAAAAACTCTAATAAACAGATACTGTTGTTTTACATCCATATTCGCCAGTTTTTTTTTCAACTTCCATTTTTTTACGTCTTTTCCATTTTCACCAGGCTTTTATACAAGTTTTTGTTTTTCTGTTTTGACTCTACCGCGGATCTCCATTTAATTATTCGGGTGGATTCTTTCGGAAGTCGCTGGTACCATTCAGTCAAATCCAGTTCATTTGATTCAATTGTTTACTTTTTCAGTGAGAGAAGTTTCAAATTTAACCAAGCTGTGTTGAAAATTTCAAGTGGATGAATAAGAATAATTGTGTGGTGTCTGTTGACAATGTTTCTTTTAGTGATGATATTAGTTTGTTCTGTGTATTAAATATCTACCTTACACGTACTACGAACTAATGGTAAGATCCAATGCAGATATATCTTGGAAAAATTTGGCAAATCACACTTCTATTCTGATTTATATTTTAATTAGTGATGGGGTCTATATGCAATCAAGTGCAAATATGTAAGCTTACACCGATAACAGAAATACTGTTTAACATTGGATTTCATAATGCAGTGGCTGTGTGATTATGATGTTTGACAACACAAACATAAAGCTCTAATGAGTCTGATTATTGGCATACATGGTTATAACTTATAAGAAGATAGTACTTATCGTAGGTTTCAAAGCAAGGAAAATTGTTTGCAAGTTATACTATCCTCAAAGGTTCATGTGACTGGAAGCAAAATGCCAACCAAATGAGCGAACATAAACTGCTGTTTTTGTGCACGTGAAATTTGTTTAGCGTCATCACATGAAAATGTAGCTATTTGGAATGATGAATTCTAAATTCATAGTAACTGTAAATGGGTATTTGGTTCTGCAAGAAGAGCTCTAGATTTTGGTGATCTGAACTAATTTTTTTCTCCATCTGCCATAATTCCAGCATTCCCAATGAGAGAGTTTTGAGTGGTGAATAATAGAATGTTACCTTTTACACGAAGATTTCTTGGACACACTATTTAAGAGATTTCTTCATCTATTTTTTGAAAGTTAATGAAAGAATACAGCACGTTAATAACCACCATATTGAATCTCATACTCACATGCATTATCTAACTAACTATAAAATCTATGACATGCTAAGAACAAGAGAGAATGACACGGAGCGTTCACGGCCATCTAAATTTCTTATGTGTGAGAGACTTCATTTAAAATGCATTATGTCATTATATCTATGTTATGAACCATATTTTGAGTAACGTAAAGGGCCTTGTAGGCGAGAAGACTGCTTTAATTATGAAAAAATGTTCTAAGTAAATAAAGTATTTGGAGACGATTGAGAATGCAATCAGACATTTTACTTGTTCTCCAATTTTATTTCGTCATGCTTATGAAATTTGTGCCATCTAATTTCTATATAAGATGGGTCATTGCACAATTTTTTTCATAAGATTAAACATGCACTATTCATTTGTTGTTGGGGTCATGCATTTTTGTTAGGGTTTTCTCACCTTGGTTTATGTTTCTGAACTTTGGAGTACTAATTTTGGGGCAGTGCATGTTGATGCTACATTTTGTTCTTGCAGCCAACCATTTATCTCCTGTACAGTTTAATTTGTCGATGGTATTAGTGGAATTGGATAGTCATCTCTTCTGATGTGTTTGATTTTTGAATGCTGCCTTGTGGTGCAAAGTACATATGATTGATTGTCTTTCATTTGCTGCTTGTGTACTGCTTATTAGACTGTATTACGCTTTATGCTGATGTTTAGTTCTGTCTATTATTCCTTGTTTTAGATGGAAAAATTAGAGGATTTTTCTGCATCTACTCCACATTCATCTCGACATGCACAAATGAATTCTGGTGCGGCCATTGAAATCCGTGGTATATCGCATACTGCTCGAACGTCTCATTTGGATAAATCGAGCCACGTGCCAATATCTTCTGGAAGTTTCCAATCTGCTTCACCTTTAGGTCATGTGACTCCAGCAAGTTCTACATCTTCGCTATATCAGCTTCCTAGTAGCGAGATAAGACCTACGGTTTCCAGTGCATTACCCTCAAATCATTTGGGTTCAGCAGCATTGCCTAGAGTTGATGGGCCGCATCTTAGATTAGATGGACGACCGGATGGTTCTTCCCACCCATCTCAAGTTAAAGGTAACACCGATTTCTTGCTCCTAACTGTGAAAGATGGTTAAAGATCTGCTTCCGTAACCGTAAGAATATTATGGAGATATCTGATTTTAAGGTTCTCATTCTAAGTGTATCACGGCTTATCTTGGTAATGGGCAAGATTTAGTTCCCGTGGTGGCATATTCTTTTGGGAAAGAACGTTCTTGGATTGAGCATTATGTTCTGTTTAGAGGAAAAACACGATTTTTTATTATAGCGGTGGCATTAAAAGTGGATAATTATCTTCTTGAAAGCTAATGTGTGCCAGAACGCTTATCTTTGCTGTAAATTGACCATATGTTGTTCAGATTTTCTGTTTCTTCTTCACAATTCTTATATATATCTTCAACTTCCTTTACTCTTTCATGCTGCAGCAAATTACTCTGCTAACTCAACCTTCAGAACTCCAACTTGGTCAGTGCAACCCCAATCTGTCTCGTCGGCTAAAAGTGGAACGGATAATAAGGAGCCCGTTAATTCTGTTAAGGTTGAGGGAGCGGCTGCGTTTAGACCAGTTGTCAATCAGACTACAACTGCCTTTCCAAGCACACATGTACAAGGCACGAATGTTCAGGCTCCTCGTGTAGGCAATAGTCATGCTGATATTTGCAAGATTGTTCAGAAAGTATTGCACCCATCGGTTTCAGAGCACTTTACTTGGAATTCTCCATCTAGAGATTACATGAACAAGGCTTTGACTTGTCAGATGTGCATGCATACCCTAACAGAGATAGACAGCATACTTGTTTGTGATGCTTGTGAGAAAGGGTTTCACTTAAGATGCCTCCAGACAACTAATCAAAAGGGAATTCCTAGAGGGGAGTGGCATTGTGGAAAGTGCTTGTCACTAAGCAATGGGAAACCATTGCCCCCAAAATATGGTCGTGTCATGAGAAACATTAATGCACCAAAAATGTCGTCCAATGCAGCAGCCGTTCCATCAAGTTCAAATAAAAAGGTTGCGGCTTCAGATGAGAAGGTCAGTCAGCCAAAGATAATGGTCAACGGGAACTCTTCAATGCAAAATGTACCTCCTGGTAGCATTAGCATTAAAAATAGCCAGTTGATGTCTGAACCTAGTGGACCAGTTACAGAAAATGCTAAAGAAATGCAAGGAAATTATATTAACTTGAATGGGGCAAAGACTGTTGACAAAATATCTTCCAGAACTAGCCAAAATAATCTGATGAAAGCCCCTGGTGCCACTTGTGTTTCAGTTACAAGCTCATCAGGTGGAAAATCAGGTGATGGGGAACTGGTTGAATTAAAATCAAATGATCCTGCAAAGTCAGAGACAGTCCCCAGTTTGTCTATTCACTCACAATCCCCTGGCAATGCACAAGATGGTAACGGAGTAAGTTTTTCGAGCGACGAAGCAAGCCAACCAAAGATATCTTTTGAAAATAATATTATGCCTAGGGATTCCAAAGACTCCCATGGTGTAGAAACTTCCAACGGTAAATCAAATCAACTAACAGAACGAGAAGTTAAGCGAGACAACCTTGCAGGAACTTTGACTGCCAAGGCTGGGAATTCGGAGCAGGATAGGTCTCCACCAGATGGCTTGTATGCTGTTGATTGGATTGGGGGTGCAATTCAAGTTTCAGATGAGAAAACCTATTATCAATCTTGCTGCATCAATGGACGTGTCCATGAAGTCCTGGATTATGTTCTTATTCGCTTTGACAATGACAAATTGATTCCTTCAAAACTTCAGGTGAGCAATCACTGAACAACCTAATTTGTCATGGGACTATGATTTTGCTGAAATTTTGCAAATTACACATCAAGAATTTTCAAGATATTAACGCTGGGTTAGATAAGGAGGCTTTACTTGAGTGATGTCTGTCAGTTTTGTCAGCATTTGACAGGCTAAGTTTTGCATAATTACTGATAGTATTTGGGAACCCTCTGAACTTGCTCAAATGGATTGAGATGGATCTAGTTCATTGTGATTGCAAAGCACATTCAGTCAAATTTAATATCAACCAAAATCAAGTTTTTTTTTTCCTGGAACGTGTTGGATGTGATTTCATTTTAGAGTCAGAATCGGGGAGAAATTATATGGTTCTACAACTTTTTGTGACCAATTGTGATTAATTTCAGAGCACTTGTGATGAATATGGAGATCTCAAAACCAGAAGCTTACTAGTTTTATATCTTGAATTTTGGAGCGTACACCCTAGATTATAGGCAGTATATGGGTACCCACAAAACTAGGTCCAATTGAGATGGATCTATTCAGTGTGATTGTTAGTTTGGCACATTCAAACGAATTAGTAAGCCTAAATCAGGTTTCATCGGGATCATTCCAAGGGAATAGGAAAGGAACTGTTGGTTCTTCACCTTTCTTTTGTTATCAATAATGATATCAGAACCAATGTTTACTTGTTTTATATTTTGAATTGTGGAATCTATAACCCGGATTATAGGTTACCTAAACTCCATAAAGACTCATCTTTACTATCCAAACCTCGGGACTACAGTGTTATCGGTTTAAAGCACTATCACTGGTTTATATTGGTCTGGATACTTAAACATCATTTTCACACAAATTTCTGTTTGCATGTATATTACCTCAACTCTTTGTTGCTCGGATTCTTCATTTTGGAGCAAGTATGCTAGTCGACATGACAAGGATAAGGGTATGGGATCCGTCTTGGATCCTTTAAATCATAAGATGATCTTTTATATTGTTTTTTTTTTTTTTTTTTGGTTTTGGATATAAAATGATTTCTAATTTGTATCTTACATTTCTATACTTGAAATGAAATCCAAATATCAATTTAATTTTTTTTTTAAATTTACAGTCAAACTTATTATACATGCAGCCCTAAAAATTCATCTATAATGATCAGTATATAAATTTCTATAAAATTCTAAGTTTGTGAGACGTATTCACGTACACATCTAAATTTTGGATCCTTTTTTAACCATATCTCCAAATCCTAGATTTTAGAAAAAGATCAGACTCCTTGATATGTACCCGTATCTAACACCTGCAGCCGAGTCCAAGCAAAATAGCTTGACTATTATGCACCTTGAGCAGACCTGACTTGTTGAACTGCTAATCATTAGTTTTTCTGGTTGTGAAGGAAACAATGGATTTACTAAATTATGTCGCCATGGATTTCACATCATAACTCTTACTTTTTTGCTGCAGGCCATGTGGGAGGATAACAATACTAGAATGAAGTGGGTCAAAGTCAATCGATGCTACTTTCCTGGTGATTTTCCGGAGGCCGTTGGCCGTCCATGTGGCCTGGAAAGCAGTGAGGTAGTTGATTTGTTTATTACTTTTTGATATTTTTTGTCTGAGTACACACAAAATGTGGAAATTTTAAAAATATTGGCTTTGTTGGATAATATTACCTTAAATGGTTCTCTCAACTGTCCTAGTATAGTCTATTTGTTGACCTGTATCGGGAAGAAAAGAGAGTGCTTGGTCGGAACGACACTGTCCTATCTTTCTCAATTCATCGATCAATGGCATTATTGGATCATTTCAATGGTCACTGTTGCATTCGGTGGAAAGTTTTAACTATCCCAGATTCCCAGGTGATCCTTTTTGAACTAAAATGAGCTATAGCGTGAGAAAGTTTATTATTGGTGTACCTTAGAGGATAGTAGAACTTTCTGAATACCGCATCTACTCTCTCCATCTCAAAGTGAATGGCCCCTTCAGCTGGGACGAGTTTTTAGGAAAGGTGTTGATGGTGGGAATATTATATATGAATTTCCAGAAGTATCCTATCATAAATGATCCACATGCACAATACACTATACAAAAGGTTGACAGTCACTTCAATAAACGAGTTGCTGATTAATTGAAGGTAGTTTGAAAAAAAACCATTTATTTTGGCAAGTGGCTATTTCTTCGGGACATCCCATACTAGTGAGGAAGCCGGTCAATTTAATAGAGAGATTAGTTTATATATGGTAACATGATGGATCATAGTCAAGCATACAATGCCATATTGCCATTTCAGCATGGTGGCATGTGGTTTTGTTGAGAGGACACATTTCTATGTACCTGAGAGTTTCCTAATTTAATATTTCATAAAATAAATTTAAAGATGCATTAATAACTTAGTATCGTGCATTCTCTTTGGTATATTATTTAGTAACTGTAGAAAATTGAAAGATATAGTAGGACTGTTAGTTTACTACACGGGAATATATAAGATAAGAAACAAAATTAATATTCGTATCAAAATATTCCGAGGATTTGATTTACTTTCTATAGAAGAACTAGTTGTACATGAATTCATTTTTCCTTCTCTTCGGGCATATTTCACATTCATTATTGTTTTTGACGCTTCTTAATGTGAGTGCCAGGTGCTTCCATCTCTAGATGTTATCAACTGAAATATCAAACATACATTCTTTAAACTTCAATTTTCACTTTTGACCGAAATATGTTTTTGGTGACTCGTTTAATTCCTACTCTTTCTCCATAACGGTAATGAGAATTGCTGCTTTATGACTATGATTAAATGTATTTCCTTTTTTCTCTTTTTACAGGTTTATGAGTCTACCCGTCTTAACATAATAATGGCTGGCTTAATACAGAGGCCATGCAAAGTCCTTCCTCCAAGAAAGTTTGCTGAAGAAAGTGAAAGGAGAACTCGTTTAAGGATGCAGCCAAACAATCAGTTGGAGCCACTTTATCTGTGCAAGTGCGCCTATGAACCCTTTATGCATAGATTTTAGTTCTCAGTTACATTCCTGTAAATATAAAACCTTCATCAGTGCACTGATTTCTTCTGGGAAGTTTTGTCAAACAACGTCATATAGCTTTATCAAGTGGTCATTCCTTGGTTGTGGGTAATAGTCCTATCTTTGCATAATATGATTTGGTGATAATCGAAATCCTGAAGAACTTATCTATCAAAATGTCCTCATATTGTCGTGCGGACTATGTATCGCATTATAACTGAGACACACCGTGTCAGTCGTTCCCTACCATACCTTCAATTTTTATGCTTCCTCCAATAAATAGAATGGAAATGTTCTGCCTGTAGACTCTCAGCTCTGATGTTGACCATGGAAGCAATAATATTATGGTGTGAAATTTTAGCTGAAAACTTCAGTTATTTTCATTAAAAGGATGGAGGGATGAATGAAGAGTCAGTTTGATAGTTATGATGAACAGTTACTCGCAACAACAGATTGCATCTAGTCGATCCAAAACGAGTTGGCTCTCTTTTTAGAAGCAGCAGCAATTCCAACTTCTATTGATCACCTGCAATTTTTACATTTTAGTTACTTTTCTTTGAATTTATACCGATTATTTTCCTTTTCGGATAGGAGAAAAAATTTGGGGGTAGGGAGTTTGTTGCATCTCTGTTCTCTTTATTAGCACTGATTGGGGCAGTTGCTTAACACACCCTCGGCTATTTCTTTTGCTTTGTGGTTAGTTGTTTCATCCATCTACTTTAATCCATTCATGTATCACTTGTGCAGATGGATTTATGATGAATCAAAAGGGCTATTTCGTGACATTTCCTGTTAATTATGGATTAGAAATACCATTGTCACAATGTTCTCCATTCTATGGTGCCACCGGTTGCTCAAATTTTGATCAGGTACTTGATTCATGGCTTTATTTGTGCTGACTATCAGTCTTTACTGTAAAAGCATGGTTTATATAAAGCAACTTTTTTCCACATGGCAGCATATACAGTCATTAAGACAAGCAAAAAATGCGATATGAACAAAAATTGCTCTAACTATCCCCATAATTACACATTGTTAACATAAAAAGTAGGAAAAACCAAGACGTTAACTTATAAATGAATCATATATTTTGATACCAGAATAACCAGACAAATCAACGAGTGATCAGAATTAATCTTACTTGCGGAAGATAACATTGACATTTATGTTACACCATATCTATGAACTTATCCTAGAAAGCACTATGGTAATACTTTAGTAAATTATGAAGTTGGCTTTCCCACATTTTGCCACTGGAATGTTGAATGCATTACAGTATGATGACGCAGTTACTGAAATCTGTGATTGTTTTATATGATCGGCGAACAGTATCTCTCTCTCTCTCATCCTATTTTTTGTACAATTAATGAATAACGAGAACATCTAAAACCCTCAAATTACTGTAACATGAACTATTGTTTGTGGCAGGTATCTTTGTAGCAGCAGAATTCAGTTTTGTGTACAATATTAGCTTTAGTTGTGTCTAGTCTGTACTATGTATCATTTGTCGCTAGGGATGCTAATGGAACATTTTTCAAGGGATCTTGATTGAAAGGGTGTACATATTGTTGGATGTAAATGTGACAGGCCTGTTTTACCTATGTTTTCTGATTATTTTAATTATTAATTGTTTATACACCTCAATTTTATTTTACTTGTACATGGCAAATCATTAAAAAAGAAAAAAGAAAAAAGAAATCATTTGCAGCCAAGGGTTCGTCTTTTTAATTTTTTATTTAATATCTCGCTCTTCCTCGGTTTACAGAATTTTTGAGAGAGGAAATGTAAATGGTGTATCTAGATTCTTTTGTTTTTTTTTGTTGCACTTTGGCTCTTGATTGGAGCCTAAGTCTCATAAACCCGTGTTGGGGGAACGTGTCCTATTGCGTAAGCTGTCTCTCCCATTTAAAATTCGTGTTTTCCCCAACATATAGACAGACAGACAAATCATATTAGAACACTCGAGGGATCGTTGAGCAAACAGTCGAGGATCCCTTTATATTAGAACACTCGGGGGATTGTTGGAGTACAACAGGAGACAAGGAATCTCCAATGACAGGACTACAGGAATCTTCCATTCATTCTCACAAGTTTGTCTCTGGTGATTCCAGTAGGAATATGTCAGCTACTTCTGGATTTCTAAAGCTTACTTTTTTCTTCAGCTTTCGGCTTTTGTTTTTGCGTAACGAGGTATTCTCCGACTGCCCTTTCTCATCTTTATCAATCTCCACAGAAAAACTTGCTCTAGAATTAGGCACAATTTTTTCATATTCTCCATCGACTGATGGATGGATTCTATTAGAAGACTGTTTAGATTCATGTAAATTACCTCCACTGGAACTGGTACTGAAACCTGGTGATGATAAAATCCAATCCTCCAAGGTTACCACCTTACAGGTATTCTTCAACAGCTGCTGCTGATTTTCTTGTCCATGAAACTGGTTTTTTCTTATTTTCATGGCAGCCCATAATCGTATTGGCTTCATGAATTTCATCAATGATCCTTTTAGACTGGTATTGCGTAAATCACCTCCACTGGTATAGCTTCTGTTGAAATCTGGTGAGGATAAAATCCAATCCTCTAGAGTTACCACCTTACTAATAGGCTGGAATGGATGATGCTGCACAGTGTTGGAGACCTTACGCGTATTATTTGAATGCAGCTCTTGCTGCTGTTGTTGCTTTTCTTGTCCATGAAACTGCTTTTTACTTATTTTCATGGCAGCCCATAAGCGTCTTGCCTTGATGTAGTTCATTACCAGTGGTTTTAGACTGCCATTTTTGTCATCTGCACCATGTTTGGTTAATCTGTTGGGACTGGCTTGCCCAGAACCACACAAGTTTGCATCCATCTCTACTCAAAGAAAGACACCAAATTGAAGATATATATAACTTTTGAGAATAAGAGAGATTATAAAGGTATCATTGGTGGGCTCTCCAACTGAACGAATTAAGCATAGTTAATATCGTCTAATCAATAGAGATGGCTTTTACATCAAAACTAGATTCGGATTTTGGATTTTCCCATGTTTTCTCCTTAATCAATACGAGCTTTGTTACCCAGTCATTTTCATTTCATACAAGGATGCCTTGGAGTTTCTCAACATTGTCCAAGAGTCAAACTTATAAACTTTTGGCTTATTCTTCTTTATATTATGGCTCGCAGGGATACTTGTTTACAACCTCAATGTTTTAGCTAGCAAGTCTTGCTAACGACTAGGACTTGATATTGAGTAGAATTGCATTGTATAATCACGAATCATTTCTCTACAGTGATTAAAAACAGGCAAGTTAATAATAAAAAAATTGATCTTTTTGGGTCTGGTTTCATCTCTTATTTCCGCCCTGCTTGGTGCATTTAATTGGTAGATACTTAAGTATAGAGTAGGAGAGTATGTATTGAAAGAATAAATTTCCTCTCTCACTAAAAAATATCCTGCATATAGATACCTAAATATGCAGGATATTCAATGTACAACTCAACATTTCAAGGCCTGAGCACAATAGTTAAATGTGGTCCTCCCATTTTAATTACCAAGAAAATGCATGAATATATCACACAAATTCAACCTACCTAACCTACAAAACCCTGAACCCAAACCCAGAAATCAAAACCAATCCAACACACCCTTGTAATAGTCATTTTTAAAAGTCTATCTTGGACAGCTTCCGTTACTAGAGATTACACGTGTCAAAAATAAAAAGTTAGATTTAAAATTGTCAAAGAAATAAAGGTTGAAAATGATGACTACAAATTTTCCTTGCATAAATCATGCGTGTGTTTGATATAAGTATGTCTATACATGCATGGACGTGTATAAGATCATGTAATCTTAGGTAGTGATGTAATTGCAGTTAGGGTCAAAGTTTGATGATCGTTGGTTCAATTAACTTTTATTAATGCAAGATGTAATATCTTTTATCCATTATGAGCATCAAAACAATATCTTGAGGCGAAATGAGGGTGTCACGGGGAATCAATCTTTTTAAAACCTTATTGTTCTTGTGTTCTTGGATTGGTAACTGTTAATTTGATAAAACAAATATGATTAAATTAAGATAAATATTTTTTTTAAAAAAAATAAAAAATTCCCCCTCTTCCTCCAAAATGACATCCTAAGTAGTGGGGGGATGGTCGTGTGACATATGGAAATGGAGAGGGTACCAATGAAGATTAAGAGGAGAGGAAAGCGCTAATTGTGTGCGAAGCGCATGCGGAACGGGCATGGAAAAAAAACAAGAGAAGCAGCAAAGCTCATTCCCTTCACTTCCTGGGCCCAAAGCAGTGGAGAGAGTAGGGGTAAGTATTTTAATCGAAACCGAACCTCCCGAATCGGAAGCGGAGGTTCCGGTCCGATTTCAAAAAATAAAATTAGGAACCAAAACTAAGAACCGAGAGCCGACCGAGTCCGAGCCGGTTCTTGGTTCTTGAACTAGAACCGTGGGTACCCGATTGGAACCGAATTTGTCATTTTTTATAAATTTTTTATTTTTTACAATTTATTCACCTTACCCAATGACCCACAACTCAACACCACTGTACCAAAGACAAGAGTTCAACTATCCAAGATTAAAACCAAAAGTACAAAACCTATCACTCTTAAACTCAAACTCATTTGACCCAGTTCTAATTACCTAAATCTCAAATTCTTAATCGCTATTTGCTTAAATACTCATTACAAATATTGTCTTTTGTCTCGCACTTTCGCTTAACACATAGTGATAAGGAGAAACTCCTCTGTAACCGAAATGAATCCTCAATTTTAAGAGGTAATTTTCTTTTTTTCTAACTTTAATTTACGAGTTTGTCATTTTGGTGTTTATTCTTCTAATTAATGTTTATATCTTTTATAAATTGTTTTAATATCTAACGTATTTTAATGTTAACGAATTTACAATTTAATTTTTTTCAAAACATGTTGTTAACTCATGATTTTAAAAGAAAATATTATGGATAGAACTAAACCCGAATCGAGTTTGGTTCCAATAATTTTGTGGAACCGAATCGTTCAATTTACGAAATACTCGAATGTAACGGGTAGTTCCGGATATTGAAATATCCGGACCGACCCATCTGTCGCTCAGTCCTAGGAGAGAGAGAGAGAGAGAGAGAGAGAGAGTAGCCGACCTTAGAGCACCTTTAATGCATTTTATAGATTAATGTTTAGGTAGGCATGGCAATGGAGCGGAGCCGAACTGGGTTGACCAATACCATCCTTGTCCTATTGGGGATTTTTAGGAAGCGGGGTATGGATCGGGGCGGGGTGGATATTGAAAAATTCTGATTTATCATTTTCGTTTAATTAATTAATTAATTCTTAATATTATTTTTATTTTTTTAAATACAATTTAAATTTTAAAATATAAAAATAAAATAATATAAAAAGATTCATGACGGGTTCGAGATATTCGAGGTAGGGACCAACTAATTGGGCAGGGCAAGACGAGGGGGTCGGAGGCATGACTTTTTGTCATCCCTATATTTAGGTGATACAAAAGTTGAATTTTTTTTTTTCATTTTATAGGGTATTGATAACTAAATGAATAAACAAATGTATTCATTGAATTACTTTATCTTTTATTTATTAAAATCATGTCCGATTGTATCAGAGAATAACTTTTTAAACACTTCCTATTTTGCATCTACAATTGCGTTGGAGATTATCTAATTAACTGTGCGTTTGATAGATATTATAAACAGTTTATAAATCAAAAGTAGTTTATTTGAGTTGAAATTGTTGACTTTTCATGTTAAAAATTGGTTGAAAAGTCAAAAATTACGACTGAAAAAAATCAAAAACGGTTTTTAATCTAAACCAAACACAAGCTAAGAGAAGTGGACCAAAACTTATATGTTGATTATTTATTTTATTTTTAATCGATATGAGATTTGCCCTTAAGATTGAGGAGTCAGATGAAAACCAGAAGTGAACAATAGATAGAGATGCGAGTTAAAGCTGGGTTTGGTATTGATTGCTTTTAAGAGAAACAGTTTTTGCTGTGCTATAAGAAAAAATCAGTTGTGAAAAGAATCAGATAAGTAAAAAGCGATATACTAGTTACACACTTATAACCGACTGTAGAGAGGTTTACTCTACTACAAGCAAAAAAAAAATATTTTTTTATTCGTCACTACGTCTTCATCATCTTAAACAAAAACCCATATCTCTCTCTCAATTCTTCAATTTGTCTATGTTCTATTTATATTCATCAAAATCAAACTCTCTTCAAATAAAACCCTCTCTCTCATTCTTCTCAACTCCTTAATCCATTAAAATCCTCTACGGTAGGATTTCACCACAAAGAAAAGCAATATCTAGTCACCGACCATAGGAAGGTTTACTTCGCTACAATCACACAAAAAAATACTTATTTGTCTGTCATTATGTCTTCATCCTCTCAAACCAAAACCCATATCTCTCTCTCAATTCTTCGATTTCTCCATAATCTTCTCTATATTCATCAAAATCAAACTCTATTCAAACAAAACTCTTTCTCTTTTATTCTTCTCAACTCCTCAATCCATTAAAATTATCTACGGTCGGATTCCATCGCAAAAAAAAAAAAAAAGGTATACTAGTTATCACCGACCGTATGAAGATTTTCTCTACTAGGGACATAAAAAAGTAGTATGTATTTTACTACGTCTTCATCCTCCTCAAACCAAAACTCGTATATATCTCTCTCTCACTCTCAATTTCTCTATATTCTTCTCCATATTCTTCAAAATCAAACCCTCCTCAAACAAAATTCTCTCTCTCATTCTTCTCAATCTCTCAAACCATTAAAATCTTCTACGATAGAATCCTACCACAAAAAAAAAGCAGTATACTAGTCTACACTCCTGATCTCCTGCCCAAAGATCAGTCTCCTACTAGTCTAACTCATCACTACTTATAAGTATTTAAAAACTAATCTCATCATGCCAAACATGACAACTTTAGAGTGGGGTGTTCAGTGTTGAACCTCGTCTTGCTGGGCTTCCACAGAACAAAGAAACCAAAAAGTGCTAAAAAGCTCAACTTCCGAAGCATCTCCAGGAAAGCGACATCTCTCTTCTTCAGGATATTTCTGCTTCAAACACTACCATCGTATCCTCTTTATTTACTATTTGAAAGACCACGGCGACAAGAAAATGGAAGGAGTGGGGTCGAGACTTGGCCGGGCCTCCTCGAGGTACGGTCCAACCCAACCGCCGCCGGTGTTCGACGGTCCAGTTAGAAAATGGAAGAAGCAGTGGGTCAGTTCTCAGCCCACTAACAACGATGGTACCGGCAACCGGAATAGCACCCCTCCTCTCCTCCTCTGCCGGTGGACCCCACTTTCTGCTACTGCCACGGCCGCCGACTCAGCTGACTACGCTAACCCTGATCAACCGCCGAAGCGGCGCTTCCGATACACTCCGGTAAATGGGTTTTTTTTTTTTTTTTTTTTAAAATAATTTCCTACTTTTCTAAGTTTTCTATGTTTTTAGGACAGCTATTTTAACATCTTTATCTTGATTTCTTTTTTCCAAGTAATTACCTTTTAAGTACATTAAAGTCGACAAAATAATAAAAAAGAAAAATATGCAATAATTGCTTTTGTTACACTATACACAACTGTCCAATCCTATACTGTGTGCCAAAGGCACCTTTATAGCATATATATATTCTGCTCGATAAAAATCAAGAAATGAGTGTGCAAGGTGGATTCATGTAGCATGTTTCCAAAGTTGGATAGGACAACACCTAGGCCTTCTTGGGAGTTTTTTTTCAAGGGTTTTGACTATTTTTGGGTGGCACCGTTATGACGGATTGGGATAACCAGTGCTTGTTGGTATTGTGGGGGCATGTGTTGGATGGTTTTAAAAACCGCTACTAAAAACTAACCAAAACCGAATCTCTCATAAATGTTCAAAACCGGTACCTCAAAGCTCCCAAGCAGGCCCGAAGAGTGAAAAAAAAAAGAAGCCAAATCTTGTCTACAGACGTGCTGTTTGGGATATAATGGCATTTCCCTGCTTCACTTTACAGAAATATAAGTGATCAGTTGGGAACTGTTTTGCCATTGATCAAGTTGCATTGCAGATTGTTCCAATAGAAAAGGAGAAAAAGGAAGCTCCGGAAAAGGCTAGCCATGAAGGCAGAACGAGCAAGGAGAATCAATCTAAAGCCAGTGCAAACATCGAAAATGATGATATCTTTGAAAATCCCAGCATTGGAGATGTCTCTAAGGAAGAAACTCAGGTGATTTGCGCTCTTCTTTCTTCCTTATGTTTTATTATCCAACGACATGTTTCCGCCATTTGTCTGTAGTAAAAATCGAACATGTTGAACACGATATAGCATAGATCTTAGATTGAGTCCACGTTTGGTATGTAGTATAATTTTGAGTCCATGTTTAATACATTGCACTAAATGAGGATTCAACAGTATAATGAACAAGATTTTAGTTTTAGTGCTATTTAATCCTCCGCAAGTACTTGAATCATGCTATCGAATCTTGACAAATTGATTTCCTTGCACTAATCTTAGAATCATGTATGTTTCCCTATTTATATTTCTAACGTACAAATATTACATAACCGTACATGTACAAATTCACACACAAACGGTACTTGCAGAAACAACAATTGCATGTTTGGTACTAGTACTAGACAGAATTGAACAGTATAATAAAAATTTAAATTATTTTTCTATTTTAAACTTGTACTATCCATTCTAGAACATCACCATAAATTTTGCTTTGGATAGACGAATACTTCGCATAAAGAAAGTACCGGTGCAAAAACGAAATCCATAATTTCCATTCACTCACTTTAGGATATGCAATACTAGAATATTTTCATGAGTTTCCTTTTCTATTGCAGGAAGTGAGTGAAGGTCAGTCCGATTCAAACAAAAGTTTGGATTATGATATGGACTTCAACAGTAATACGAAGAACCACAACTTGGATGGGGAGGAAGAAAGCTAAGTTGGGGAGAGCAATGTCACGACGAAGTTCATACCGGCACAAAATTGTTACACCCACGACCCGACCCTTGTGTGAATCCACTGTGTAATTAAGATCCTTTTCTCTGCTTTCACTAGGTGTAAAAATTAAGTGTAGTTAAGAATGACTCCCACAACTTCTTGTTTTCAAGAGTCACTTTCACCGGTATGTTATATTAGAGCACGATTAATGAATAAAAAGAAAATAAATATTATCTATTATTATGTAATGGGCCAAACGTACCTTTTATGCAATGCTACAACTCAACATCATTTTTCATCATTTAGCTGTGTTCATTGTGACATTTATTAGAGGAAAATCTAAAACATAGAAAGATCAAGCAATTGAATACAGTCTCCAATACTTAAATAACTTATTTCTTTAATTGATTCATTGAATAAGAACCTCTAATAAATTTTCAAAATGTAAACTTATCCAAATAAGGCCTCATCTCATTATGCAGAGTCTTTAAGGCCCAAAACACGAACAAGTCAAAGCACAAGTTCATACTATTTAGGGGAACTTTGCGTCGTAAAATCCTCTCTATCCAAGAAAATCTGCCTACACATTTGGCAACAACATTTGGACGTTCAAAAGACATTTAACAGCCCCCCTTATTGATACAGACTCTTGTGGTACCCGCGGGCAAAAATTTCCATCTCAAATGCATTAACATGAATCTCCTCAGAGATTTGAACCATTACTTAATCCAATCTAAAATTACTATAATTTAATTTAAAAGGAGAAAATAAGGTTCTATCCTCTACTGAAAACAGCACCTAAGCATATCTTCGATTCATTTACCCAGACAAGCACTTCTTCAACATTTTAAATGGGAAAAGACACTCCTTCAGGCTTCGGGTCGTTTGTCTGCTTACTCGCTGTCCACTGCCACCGTCACCCCAACTTCTGCAGGCCGTATAACTCGGTCATGTAGCATGTATCCAGCCTGCATTTAAGAACACAAAACAGCATGTAGTTTAGGATTTGTAGCCATTATTTGGAAGGTCAAGAATCCACAATCTTTGAGAAGTGGTGCGATCATGTGACATTTAAAATTGAATCATAAAAAGAAATTAAAACCAGTCAACAACGTGCAACAGAATGAACCATAACACAAGCTGCTCTATCCAAGTTTTGACCCCAACCACAGTTTTCAAAGTAAAATACACAACTCATCCTCCAATAAATGAACACGGAATTGTACAATGTTAATAGTAATAGAAATTTGATCCCAACAGCTATGTTTCTCCAAAAACAACTCTACAAAAAATGTTAAAGAGAAAACAATTGTGTGCTTATTGCTGCTCAGATACCTTTAGCACAACGGCAACATGGTCCACTGGCTTTGAAGCATCTGGAACTTGGAACACAGCATTATGTCTGTTTGGATCAAATTCTTCATTAATTGGATCATACTTCTCTACTCCGAACTTTTTGAATACCTGCAGAAGACAATCTTGTAAGTGCAGCAGGAATGATTCTAATAGGTTATGAATGTTCATGACGAGGCTCATCACAACCTGAGGACTCGATGCATAACCAAGACTTACCTAGGATATGACAGAATTTAAACAGTTGATCACATCAACTGAGTTCAATATGTCCGACGAAGTTAAAGGATGAACAAACTAGCATTATCGATATTATGCCAGCGCCTCCTGTATTGATGTCAATCTAATGGTACCAGATTCCACAATCTCAGCGGTGCCAGTCATATTCTAATTCCACATCACCCCCCCCCCCCCCCCCCCCCCCCCCACCACCACCCCCAACACACCCAAACCCACAAACAAGAATCTTTCTAACTAAAAAAAACTCTCTGCAAAATGCAATTCATCAAGTTTTGTCCATATGATTGTACTAATTTATTTAAAAGATCTTCTATTCCACTAACACCCTTTTTATACAGTTACCATGATATAATACAAGTTTTGTTACGGTTTATTTTCTTCATCATTAATTATACAATTGATTGTACTCTTAAACACATATTTCATCTATACAGAATCGCCGTGGGTCTCAAGATTTGACGGTGACAGTGCTGTTCTGGACCAAAAGTAATCCAATCCAACACATCTGTTTGCCTGGTCCTCTATAGCCTTGAGTTAAACATATTATCTGAACTAATACTTTTTTCTAGAAGCAGGCCAATGGAACATACGTAATTAAAAAGAAGGATGAGGACACCATATGTTATGAGCCAGAAATTATAATACCTCTGTCAGTTGTTTTTCAGTCATTTCAACACCTTCAAGAAGCGTTTTAAGTTGTAAAACAGCACTGGAAACATCATTAGATGTATCAATCTTTGAAAAGCTCTCTCTTGCAGCAGAAGAAGCCCTGCTCAGATTATCTGCCACATCCAAAAGGCTTTTTGCAAAATTCTGCAACATAATTCTAATCAACATTAGAGGAAGACTCCCACAAATACCCTAAAGAATCGCAAGGAGCCTGCGGCTCCTCCTGAAACATGTAATGTAAACTAAAATACAAAGCATAACCTGAATGGCGAATTTCTTTGTGTTCTCTGCTTCACGTCTAGTGCGTTCCTTCACATTCTCCATCTCTGCGTAAGTCCTCAGAACCTTATCTTTCATTTTCTTATGCTCTTCCTCTTTCAGCTTCAGAAGTTCTTCCCTCTCCACCACAAGTTTCACCAGGTCATCTCTTGATAGGTCACTTTGCAAATCTGAATCAGGATTAGAAATTTTAAGTTTAGTACTCCTTTTGACAGTCTGAAATGTGTTAGAGGTTCCATATTAAAACCTGACTTATTTTTTTCATCAGAAACAGATGCTTCTTTTTCATCAGCAGCAGCATCACCCTCTGCCTTATCTTCCCGTTCATTCCCAGATTGAGCAGTCTCCTTTTCATTGGGCCGTGTGGATGCTGATGACGAGAATCCAAACCATTGAAAGGCGGATGAATTTAGGGCTGAATGATGCAGCAGCGACACCTGACCAGAGACCATCTGGATTGCAAGATGCATGCAATTCTTTAATATTGCTATATTTCTGGAGAAGTAACAATTTTACTACCAAAAGAAAAAAAATATCGCGAGCAAGAAACCAATTTAAAATGCAAAGCTGGTGGTGTGGCTGATACAAGGTAGGTTTATCATTCAAAGTACCCTTAAGACATTATAACGTCACCAAATCTTGTATTGATGCTGAATTTAAGGCGCTTTTGAAGCTTGTATACAAACTAAGTGAGATTAGAGTATGAGACTATTTGAGAAACCAACAAGTATCACAGTTTAACACCTGCCATAGAAGGAGAGAGACAAAAGACCATAGCAAGCTAGGCATCTATTGATTGCAAATTGAGAGCGCTGCTACCTTCAATGGACTCCTACATATGTTTGAGCTTATAGTTAAGCATTAGGAACTACATATAAAAGATTTTAACTTATATTTTAAGAAAACCAAGACAGAGAGTAGTTTTCACAATATAACTCCTATATTAGAGTTCACATAGCAATAAAAGTTCAATCTAGAAACTAGAAATTAATTGCACCTGGAGAAAATATACAAATCCAGAAATAGATTTGAAAGTCTCACCAAACAAAAGTAACAAGACATTTCTCTTTTCTGCCCCTGAAACATCATGCAGATGCATGTACAAACATCAAATAGAACTCGGATGACTTGCACCATGAACTTAAGTGAACTAGCACAACATGTCAACGTTGTGCTCCCTTAAGTGACTAAATCTAAATTTATTACACTATGTCACACCAAAGCAAGCAAACAATGCAGAAAAACATAATCAATAACTCCCCAAAAAAATAACTGCTAAAAATGAACAAACTGTTAGATGAAGGACATTCCAGACACATCAGCTGGGGAAGAAAGGGAATTAGGGCCAACCGATATTCAAAAAGAGAGGGAAAGTGAGACGACGCATTGAATGATTTAAGAGGGCAGATTATTAGGGACAAAACGGCACTGTTTAGTATTAATTGATTTTAAGTTGTCATTCACGATTTTACAAATCATTTTCTGTTTTTAATTCCACATTTCTGTTGTTACATGAGAGAGGAGATATATACACACTGCACATGGGAGAGAGAATCATTCATTGATTTCTGATTTTGTAAATGGAATTCTGGTAAGAGACATTTGCCATTTCCTTTCTCCTCCCCTTTCCCATTGCAATGCCTGATTGGTGTAGATAAAATTAGATTTTTAGAAGATTTTGATGAAAATTGATAAAATGTGTCATTAAAAAATTGTTGAGTTGCTTGAAATTGCAAAGGTTTTGGTTGAATTTCCAATTCTGGAAGTCCCAAGAATTACATTTGGGCTTGGCTTAGTATTACTCTAATTTTAAGAGAATGAACTTTTGTTGCGCTGAAGAAAGAATCAGCTGTGGTAAGAATCAATTAATTGTTTAATAAATTTTTATTTCAGAATTGCTGTATATTTTCAAAAGCAACATTCTGGTATTTGATAACCAAAAGTGATTTACCGTTGCGTGTGTATATAATTATTAAAATGGACATTGATTATAATATGTCCTTTTGTATTATTTTCATCATTTGTAGTATTATAAATTTACTTTATAACAATATGCAATATAATCAAATATTTTTCTAAAACAATGTATTCACTATAGTTATTTTAAAATAAAAATAATAATATCTATTAAATATCAAATTGATATTTTGATTACAATTTATTGGAGAAGCAAAAACAGAATTTGAGAAACTACCATTTTTCAGCTTGTCAAAATTTGCTGTTATAATTAGTTTTTCTTAAATTTATCAAACACTTAAAACATTCTGATTGTTTGACAATCAGAAATTAGGGTCCAAAATCAATCCCAAACGGAGCCTTGGCATCGGAGAATCAAAGATGTGTGGGCAAGGCTGAAATGAGAAGCAAAGTAAATGAGGGACACTTGAAGAAGATAGACAAGGAAATTGGTGACTTGGGAGCTGCTTATAAGGCTATAACCTCAAAAGTGGACTCACCAGATTAGACTTTGAAAATCTGGTAGACAGGAAAAGATGGATGGCATGATGAAAGAGATGAATAATAAGTATGAATCTCTGTTATCCATAATGGTACAACTGAGTATGGCTAGATCAGATCCTAATGAGGAACAAATAGAGTAATCCTCACACACTATCAGCGCATCTAGTGGGATCTCATAATAGAAGAATGGGAATTGTCCAGTGGGAGGCTAGGATCAAAAGGACAACCGGATGGGAACCAGACTACCCAAAATAGATTTTCCTCAATTTGGAGGATAATGTCCCAGGGAATGGCTTAGAAATGCTACAAAGTTTTACCAAATCCACTAGGTTATTGATGTTCAGAGGTTGGGAATTGCTAGGATGTACTTAAAAGGGAAGGCTGATAATCCATGGGTTAATTGCTAGCAATCCCAATGCTAATTGGGTTTTTACTGCTGAAATACGTAGGAGATTTTATGAGAATAGAGTTGAGGTGATAGAAACGTTGAGCAAAATTAGACAATATGGATTAGTAGCCATTAGGAGAAATTTGAAGACCTGAAATCACATGTAATGCTATCCCTACCCCATATGCCTGAATCCTACTATAAATCCATCTTCACCAGTGGACTCAAGAAAGAAATTAAATCCATGGTGAAGATAATTACCACTATAGCCCAGGCTTTTGAAATTGACTTACTTCAAGAGTCCACAATGGTAGCCTTAAACAAATCACTGAGATCAACCAAACTATTCACTCCCTCAAAATGGCCTACCCAAAATCAAAAAACACCAAATACTAACTCTAAATTCATCCACAACCTTGAACCTTACAAAAAATTCCCAAAACTCGCTAAAATTTAAGACCATCTCCCCTAGTGATTTCCAAGCCAAAAAGGTCTAGGCCTATGTTACAAATGTGATGAGAAAGACACTCCAGGGCATGTTTATAAGAACAAGACGTTAAATTTCATGCTAGTAGATGAGGAAATAGGAGGAGGATCCAACAAATTAGTAGGGGAGATGGATGGGATAAGGTAGAAGAGGAAGAGGTGATGGAAATTTCAATCAACGCCTTAGCGGGTAGCTTAAGGCATAAAACTATCAGAATTCCTAACAGGGGGTCTGTATCTATGTTGATTGGCAGTAGAAGCTCTCATAGTTTTATAGATGAAAGCCTAGTACAAGAGTTGAAGTATAAAGTGGATACAACTGAACCCACGGTGGTGACAGTAGCCAATGGAGAAAAATTATAAAGTAGAATAGTTAGCAACCTTTTGATATGGAAAATGTAAGGCCTGGAGTTCCAATACCAAGTGAGGACACTTAAACTATGGGGAAGTGACGTTGTCCTAGGAGTGGACTGGTTGAACCAATTATGGTGTTTGATTTCACTAATATAAGTATTCAATTACAATATAAAGGGGAGAAACTGGTGCTAAGAATTGAGTATGCAAATGGGAACCTGAGAATGATTGAGGGAAATAAACTAAGACAATGGCTCAACAAACAAACACGTGGAATTACAGCTCAAATATATGCCATTACAGAAGAGGAGCCTGAAACTATGCCAGCAAAAGTATCCAACATTGTGAACCAATTCCCTGATGTGTTAACCAAAAGGCCTCCCACCACCTAGCACTCATGATCACCATATTCCACTTAAAGAAGGAGCCCAGCCCTTTAAGATCGGACCCTACATATGTCCTATTTTAAGATCGGACCCTACATATGTCCTATTGTGTAGAAAACAGAGGTGGAGAAAATGGCCAAAGAAATGATGGAGAATGGTATCATCCATCAAAACAATAACCCTTTGCTTCAACTATATTGCCAGTAAAAAAAAACCTAACTAAAGACAATTACCCAATGCCATTGATTGATGAATTACTAGACGAATTATGTAGGTCAAGGTACTACTCCAAAATAGACTTAAGGGCTTGACATCATCAGATTAGGGCTACAGACAAAGACATCCACAAGACTTCTTTTAAAACACACCAATGGCTATATGAGTTTGAAGTGATGCCCTTTGGTTTGACAAATACTCCTGCCACCTTCCAAAGCTTGATAAATGAAGTCTTTTAAGGAACAAACTAGGAGGTATATACTAGTATTTTTTTTATCATATACTAGTGCGCAATCCTGATTTACACACCCACTATCAACACCTCAAAAACTGTATTGGAAATTCTGAGAAAGCATCAGTTGTAAAGTGGAGCAAGTGTGCCTTTGGACAGAATAAGATTGAATGTTTAGAACATATCATTACCAATGAAGGAGTCTGAACAGATCCAAAAAAGGTGGAATCCATGCAACAATGGCCTAGACATGTGAATGTTAATCAGTTAAGATGATTTTTGGGGCCTACTAAAATTTGTTAGAGGTTATAGATCAATAGCTAAGCCATTGACTAAATTGATCAAGAAAGACAGTTTTAGTTGGACTAAAGCAAAAACAACCTTCCAAACACTAAAGGTAGCCATGTGTACCACCTAGTCATAGCTGCACCAGATTTTGATCAGCCCTTCCTCATTGAGAGTGATGCAAGCTATAGAGGGATTGGAGCTGTTTTGATGCAAGGGAAAAGGACATTGGCCCATCTAAGTAAAGTTATTAGTGTAATAAACTTTGGGCTGTCCATTTATGAGAAGTTATTGGCATTAGTAACAGCCGTGGGAGAACAAACACACTACTTAAAAGGACACCATTTTGTCATCAAAACTTATCATTAGTCTTTGAAATACCTATTGGTACAAAGAATCACCACTCCTCTATAGTAGAAATGGTTGACTAAACTACTTGGACTCAGCTATGAGATTCAAGTACAGAAAAGAGATAGAGAACGTAGTGGAAAATGCATTATCAATGAGGGAAGAAAATGGGGGAAGAATGTGCCCCCATAACATCAGTCTGGGTGCAGGAGGTAATAGATAGTTATACAGATGATGAGAAAGCTGGGGAGAGGATTAAAGCCTTACTAATCAACCCAGATTCAAATCCTGAAAATTCACGTTGGATGAGATTGAGATATAAAAGTAAGCTAATCGGGAACATTCACTCATCTCAGGAAGGGGGGCATTGTGGGGTTAAGCCAGCATTTTCATAATCAAACAACACTTCTAATGGCCTGGCATGTCCCAAAGTATTAAAAGAGAGGTGTTGCAATGTGACATTTTCCAGAAGTGCAAAGAAAAACATGTACCATAACCTGAGGTTTGAGCAACCTTTACCAAAACCTCAACATTTATGGAGCCACATCATAATAGATTTCAGTGAAGGCTTACCCAATTCTGGGGTAAAAACGACATCCATGTTGTAGTAGATAGATTCACCTAGTATGGGCACTTCATAGCTCTCAACCATTAGTGTTGCTAAAATGTTCATGAACATCTACAAATGACATATGATGCCACAAAGTATGATAGGTACAAGGTGTTTACCAGTAAGCTTTGACAAGAATTATTCAAGGTTGATGGGCACATAGCTAGAACTAAGCACAGTCTACCATCCATAGACAAATGATCAAAAAGATTGAATCAGTATTTGGAGATGTATCTAAGGTGTATGACTCGTATGCAACCTAGACAGTGGATTAAATGACTGACTCTAGTAGAATGGTAGTATAATACCACCTTATACACAACCATTAAAATGAGTCCTTTTGAAGTGTTGTTTGGGATTAAGCCCCTAGAATTAGCCATGGGCACCCACCATCAAACTAATGTAGCAACTATGGAAGAATTGTTGCAAGAGAGGCATAGAATGGTTTAGCAACTTAAAAGAAAATTTGGCACAAGCTAGAGCAAGGATGAAAAAGTATGCTGACAAGGAAAAGGAAAAGGATAGAAGGAATTCCAAGTGGGAAATTGGGTTTACCTCAGGTGGCACCCCCACAAACAATGAACAATAGCTTCCAGGACTATTACAAGCTATCTACTAAATATTATGAGCTATATCAGGTGATTAAAAGGGTTTGAGAAGTAGCAAATCAACTGAAATTACGAGCTAAATCTAAGGTGCACCCATGGTTTCACGTATCACTTATCACTATTGAAGAAAAAAGATAGGAGAAAAAAAGGTTTCAATCTTGCTATTACCTGAGAAGAAAGAATTGAAAAGCAACCATTAGTTTTTTGCAAACAATGGTGGTGAAAGAGGTAACCAAGTTGCCACTCAATGGCTAATACATTGGGTAGGTTCCACAGCGAAAGAGGAGGCTACCTGAGAAGAAGCAGAACACATCCAGGAGAAGTACCCAAATTTTGAATCTTAAAGACGAGGTTTAGGTGAGCGGGAGGGCTGTCAAATGAAGGACAACATCGCAGACATCAAGTGGGGAAAAAAGGGATATAGGGCCAATTGAAGTTCAAAGAGAGAGGAAAAGTGAGACGACGTTGTTGATATCCGACCTGACCTGTCACAAAAGTCTAAATAACTCTCCTTTCAGATGTAGAGGTCCTACCAAATCACACGAAAGAGGTCTTACCGAACCTATATACATAGGGATTCCCTCGTTAGGAATGTTCTACCACGTTAGGTCTTATCCCGTCAGCTCCTACCCAATCTACTCTAAGTTAGAGATCATTCACATCCAGGTCTTACTTCAGGTCGAACCTCATTCCAATTCATATCTTACTTCAAATCGAACTTCATTCCCACCAGGTCTTACTCCAAGTCGGAGATCATTTTCATCCAGGTCTTACTCCATCTCGGACCTCATCCCACCCAAGTCTTACTCCAAGTCAGAAATTATTCCCATCCAGGTCTTACGGTTAAGCTCACATCATCAGTATGGCAAGTATTCTCACATGTTAGACATCAGATCAGCCACCTATCACAAAAATGTCACTTCACATTGAATGTCCAAAAAAGAGATGTCTTATAAGCATTAAATGCAGCTTGGCATTAAATGCAAGTAATTATCATACCTCTCTATAAATAGGAGGTTTAATTATTCCATAAGAAAATATTCAATGTCTGATAATAAACAGCATACTCAAAAAGAGCTTACAAACACATTTTCTGTTACAATTCTCGTATCTAGTTCGACCTAAATTCTTAACATTAAGTTGGTGTGGGAAGTGCAGCGTCATTTTCCAACGTCAACAGACGTCATTGGATGCTTTAGGAGGGTAGATTATTTGGGACAAAACGTCACAGTTTAGAATTAACTGGTTTAAGTTGTAATTTACGATTTTACAAATCATTTTCTGTTTTAAATTTCACGTTTCTGTTAAATGAGAGAGAAGATAGATATATGTACATTGCACATGGGAGAGAGGGTCATTCATTGATTTCTGATTTTGTAATATGGAATTCTGTTGAGAGACATTCGCCATTTCCTTTCTCTTCCCCCTTCCGATATATATATATATATTTTCCTTTTCCTATGCAACTTTCAGTTACTTAATAGCTGATTGTTGTTGAGTTGCTTGAAATTGCAGAGGTTATGGTTGAATTTCCAATTCTGGAAGTCCCAACCTCACAAATATACATTCTCAAATGCGAAAATAAAAGGAGCAAAGCAATTAAGAATCATAAATAGGGTAGGACTACAAATAAAAGGCCAAAATTAGAATGGAAACAACCAAATTCGCAGCAGCCTAACCTCTACAAACAGAGCCATCTTAAGGCTAAAATCCTAGATATGATTACTTTTATGAATCTTCGGTGAAATTCAAGGTACTATATTCAAATAAACTAGCAATATTGGAACCTCAAAAGGCACAAAAGTATGAAACCAGACTTATTATATCAAGATCATCAATTTGAAGTACAAGGATATGATAACCAATACACTTATAACGAGCCAAACTTAGGAAGTACCACCAGAACTATAATCTTAAATGCCGTATTACTATTTAGAAATGAAAAACAGATTATTGCAGATAATTATGCTCACAAACTCGCTTAAACTCTGCCAAAACCCTAATTGACAAACAATAGTACCGTATTACGGGGGAAATGGGGCGACAGAAATTGATTGGGGAGAGTGGAAATATATTTGTGGTCACGACGAGTGCAAAATAGCAGCGAGTTGCGGAACTGAGTCAAAATGGTCTTTGAGAACCGACTTGTTATTCTGCTCGCCGACATGGCTGAGTGGCTGTGGTACTATTCTGTAATTTGAATTTTATCAGAGGGTTTATTTGGGAATATGGAGAAGGAGAGATACTGAGAGAAGAAGATCAATGGCGGTACACGTATGAAGGAGGAGGAGGAGGAGGAGGAGGAGGTAGGGTTTAAGGAGGACTTGGAAGGAAAGAAAAGTTTTAGAGAACGTTTAAGTAAAAAGTAACTTTTTAGTTTAAATCCCACCAAATATAACCTCAACTTACCGGCCATTACCACAGAAGTTCCAAATATTTTGGTTTCTATTAAATCCCACCAATTAGCTATTCTTTTTGTTTCTTTCTATTAATAGCTATTGTTAACTTCTCCACCATTCTTGGAACTATCACCCGGGCTTATCCACAAAAGTTCATAATTTTTTAATTTTGTTTGTAATCTATACATGAAGTGGATGGTTGTAGATTGTTTGTGTGATGCAACTTACTCGCTTGCCAAAGATGGAAAGATACAATGTCCGAATTGCTGAACTCCAATAGCATGTTTCATTGAAAGATTTAGGTGGTGTTCTTTTTGCGTTTGAGTTTTGTGTTTTGAGTTTTGAATTCATTTTGTGTTTTGTGTTTTGTGTTTTGAGATTTTTGAAAATGCGTTCTTTTTAGAATTTTCGAAAATTGTTTTTGAAAACATAAAACTCGAAAACGCGTTTCTTTGAAATTTTGTAGAGATTTGGACTTATATGAAATTAAAACAATTATTAATTAAAAATAATTAAAAAAATTATTGTTGGAATTAAAAAAAATTAAAAAAATTAAAAACAATTAATTATTTGGAATTAAAAATATTTATTAATTAAAAACAATTAAAAACATTTAAAAACAATGAAAAATAATTTAAACTTGGAATTAAAAACATTTAAACAAAATTAAAAACATTTAAAAACAATTAAAACATTTAATTATAGAATTAAAAACATTTAAAAACCATTAAAAACAATTAATTATGAAATTAAAAATATTTAAAAACAATTAAAAATAATTAACAACATGTAAAAACAATTAAAAACATTTAAAAACAATTAAACCATTTAATTATGGAATTAAAAATATTTAAAAACCATTAAAAACAATTAAAAATATTTACAAACAATTAAAATCAATTAATTATTTAGAATTAAAAACATTTAATAAAAATTAAAAATATTTAAAAACCATTAAAAAGATTGGAAAGGAAAGGGGAATTGAACCCCTAACATTTGCTATGGAAATTGTGAGATTGGCCACTTGGACTAGGAACCACATCTTTTAAAAGAACGGGACAATTATTAAATCATCACTTTGTCGCCCACGTAAAATGAAAAATAAAAAATGCCGCGACCAAGAATCGAAACCTTGACCTCCACGGCCAAAATGGCCAAAACGCTCCGCATTTTGTACATAAAACACCCAAAATGATGAAATACTCGTTTCCCGTTTTCTTTGCAATTTTTTTTTTTTTGTGTTTTCAAAAATGTATTTTCAAAAATGGTAAAGAGAACACGTTTTGACTATTTTTAAAAACCCAAAACAGAAAACGGGTTGAAAACAGCAATGAGAAACACCTCAGAATAGTGTTGGAGATATTAAGAAAGGAGAACTTGTATGCCAAATTCAAGAAGTGTGAATTTTGGCTAGATCGAGTAGGTTTTCTTGGGCACGTAGTTACGGCTCAAGGGATTGAAGTCGACCCAGACAAAGTGGAAGCGGTAACAAATTGGAACCGACCAACCAATGCTGGAGAAGTACGCAGTTTCCTAGGGTTAGCCGGTTATTACCGAAGATTTATAGAAGGTTTCTCCAAAATTGCTAGATCGTTAACTCAGTTAACCAAGAAAGGAGTAAAATTTCAGTGGGATGACAAATATGAACAAAGTTTTCAAGAACTTAAGAAACGTTTAGTCACAGCCCCAGTACTGGCAGTACTAGATGGATCAGAAGGATTTGTCATTTACAGTGATGCATCCAAACTAGGTTTGGGATGTGTGCTTATGCAACATGGGAGGGTTATCGCCTATGCTTCAAGACAACTAAAGCCGTATGAACAAAATTATCCAACGCACGACCTAGAATTGGCAGCAGTAGTTCACGCCTTGAAGATATGGCGTCACTATCTGTATGGTAGCAAGTGTGATATTTATACGGACCATAAGAGTCTCAAGTATTTCTTCACCTAGAAGGAGTTGAATATGAGACAACGAAGATGGTTGGAGTTAGTGAAGGACTACAACTGTGTAATCCATTATCACCCAGGTAAAGCCAACGTCGTAGCTGATGCCTTAAGCAGAAAGACAGTAGGGCAGTTGACGTCGATAATCACAGTACATGAACAACTAGTAAGGGACTTTGAGAGACTACAACTGGAAGTTTTGGCACCATCGAGTAAAGATACTACAAGAATAATGTCCTTGATGATTTGACCTACTCTCAGAGATCAAATTCAAGAAGTACAAGACAATGACCATTTTCTACAAAAGATCAAGGCTGAAGTTGGTACAGATAAACGCAAGGATTTTAATTTGAATACTGCACTCATGTTCAAAGGAAGATTATGTGTATCTAAGGATGAGAAATTGAGAAAAGAAATTTTGGAAGAAGCTCACTCAACCCCTTACACAGCACATCCTGGAGGAACGAAGATGTATCGTGACCTCTGAGACACCTTTTGGTGGATAAACATGAAGAGAAGTATAGGGTTGTTTGTGGAAAAATATTTAATCTCTCAACAAGTCAAAGCAGAACATCAAAGGCCATTAGGGCCATTGAATCCGTTAGAAATACCAGAAAGGAAGTGGGAACATATAAACATGGACTTCGTAGTAGGTTTTCCAAACTCAGCAAGAGGTCACAATGCCATTTGGGTAATAGTGGACCGATTGACTAAGTCGGCCCATTTCTTACCAGTAAAGATGACTTTCAACATGGATCAATTAGCGCAACTATACCTTAGAGAGGTTGTCAGGTTGCACGGAACCCCCTTATCAATAGTGTTAGATAGAGATCCAAGGTTTACATCAAAAGTTTGGAAGAGTTTGTAGACAGCCTTAGGCACCAAGCTTAATTTTAGTACTACATATCATCCCCAGACAGATGGGTAGTTCGAACGAACTATTCAAATTTTAGAAGACATACTTTGGGCATGTGTTTTGGACTTAGGTGGCAACTAGGAGTCCCACTTGCCGTTAGTGGAGTTTGCTTACAACAACAGTTTTCGAGCTACGATAGGGATGGCTCCTTATGAGGCACTGTATGGCAGAAAATGTAGATCTCCAGTACATTGGGATGAAGTTGGAGAAAAGAAAGTGTTAGGCCCTGAAATCGTTGAACAAACAGTTCAGGCTATCGATACAATAAGAGCTAGAATAAAATCTGCCAAGGACCGACAAAAAAGTTATGCAGATAAAAGAAGAAAAGTTTTAGAATTCGAAGTTGGCAAAAAGGTTTTCTTTAAGGTTGCACCGATGAAAGGCGTTCTCCGTTTTGGTAAGAAAGGAAAGTTAAAACCTAGGTTCATCGGACCTTTTGAAATACTTGAGAGAATTGGTAACGTCGCTTACCGTCTAGCTTTACCTCCAGAACTCTCAACGGTGCATAATGTCTTCTATGTGTCCATGATTAGAAAATATGTTCATGACCCTGAACACGTGGTAGACTATCAGTATTTGGAAATGCAAAAGGATCTAACCTATAAGGAGACTCCAATCTATATTTCAGACAGAAAGATTCATGTTTTGAGAAGTCGAGAAGTGCCGTTAGTCAAGGTGCAATGGCGAAATCATGGAATGGACGAAGCCACTTGGGAGACAGAAGAAGAGATCAAAGCCAAGTACCCTTTACTGTTTCCATCACAAGGTAAATTTCGAGGACGAAATTTTTATAAGGAGTAGAGGATGTAACGCCCCAAAAATTTAGAATTTGTATTTCGGGCTAAGTTAAATTCTTAGCAAATATTTGTGGCCACATGTCCGTCCAAAGTCTAAACGGGGTCCAATTATAATAATCGACCCGAGTCCACTAAAGAAAATATCTAACGATTTTTGAGATTAATTAATTATAATTAAATTAATTAATTATAATTACTTTTATATAAAAGGCAAGATTTATAAGATATTTAAAATTATTATATTTTTACCATATCAAAAACTTACCATTTTCCAATTTGGTAAGTGCTTGCAAGAAAATAGAATAAACCCCAAAACTCCAAAATTCATTCTCTCCCCTCTCAAAATTCAGCCCCCCCCCCCCCTCCCCTCCCCTCCCCTCCCCCCTCTCCCCTCTCCCATCTCCCATCTCCCATCTTTCTCTTCCTTTTCACTTACACACTTAAGCCATTTTTACAAAGAAAGAAAAGAGAAGAAAAGAGAAGAAGAAAGAGAAGAAAAGAAGAGATATTTTCAAAGGTTTTTCATTCTTTTTCAAGAAATAAGTTAGGAATATTTTATGCAAGTCGATTTAAATCCCATTATGTATTGTACTTATGTGTTTGCCATGCTATATGATTTAATATTTATGGCCATCCAGATATGAATGTAGTTTGATCCTTTGGAATGAACAAGAATGAATGTTTATCCTACTTTGGATGAAATTTGAAGAATGTTTATGGTTTTAATTCATTTGGGATTAAACCTAAGAAAGAATGTTTGGTTTTAAAATCCTTCGGGATTAAACCTATGAATGAATTTAGGGTTTCGACCATTTGAGCTCACCGGAATATGAATGTTAGCATGGCTTACTTACATTTAATTGCGATACATAGAACTGTCCATCATCACCAAAACTTATATATCTTGCTCTACATACATCCGAACGAGGTGATTCCAAGTTTCAAAGGACCGAAATTGGTAGGTCATCAATCCCACCAAATTTCGTCCCAAAACCTGAAGTCTACCATTCACAATTAAATGTAAGTAAACCATGCTAACATTCATATTCTGTTGAGCTCAAAGGGTCGAAACAATAAATTCATTCAGAGGTTTAATCCCGAAGGATTTAAAACCAAACATTATTTCTTAGGTTTAATACCAAAGGATTTAAAACCATAAACATTCTTCAATTTCATCCAAAGTAGGATAAACATTCATTCTTGTTCATTCCAAAGGAACAAACTACATTCATATCCGGATGGCCATAAACATTAAATCATATAGCATAGCATACACATGATTACAATACATAAAGGGATTTAAATCGAATTGCATAAAATATTCCTATTGAGTTTTCCCCAAACTCATCATTTTTCCCATTCTTAGATTGATTGTAGGGTTGGATGAAGGCTTGATGATGAAGGGATTGAGCCATGGGAAAAGGAAAAGAGATTTCGGGCAAGAAGATGAATAAATGTCAATTTCTTTATGATCAGGGGCGGAGCTAAGACTAAACAACGGACTGGGCAGGAGGAACGGGGAACCCTCTTACGGGGGTTCGGGGGCAGCGCCCTCGATTTTTTTTTCCTCAAACCACAATTACTTAGCTCATTTTTATTCAAGAAATCATTACACAAAAATAATGTGACATGACATTTGTCTCAATTCTCAATTTACCCTTAGCCATCAAAAATTTCATCAATTGTCTTCTTCCAACAAAGGGGCATATATACTATTAAGGAAAACAAATAATGATGTCATTGGGGACAAAAGTGCAGATTGAAGAATTTTTTATATAATATTAGGCCCTATGCAAGAAAAAATGGATTTTGGTGAAAACCCCATTAAAATGGACCACCAAACAGGCACTAAGCTAACATAATTTTTTTTTTTTTTCAATAATGTGTATTGGGCCTTGGAGGGCAGCCCTGGACTACAGCCAAGGGTTGCCCCCCTAGATCCGCCTATGTTTATGATGTTATGATTTCTGAATTTTACATGTTATATGATGTTTTTGATAAGATTGTTAATTTCTAATGTGGCATGAACTTGTTGGAAAATCTATAAAATGATATTTTAAACTTGATGAATGTTAGAGAATGTTTAAAGGGTATAATGTTGACCGGGATGTAATTGTCCAGAAATTTCAGCTTGCAAGTCCAGTTTCAAATGGATGTTCTGAATGGTAGACTTCAGGTTGTGGGACGAAATTTGGTAGGATTGATGACCTATCAATTTTGGTCCTTTGAAACTTGGAATCACCTCGTTCGGATGTCTGTAGAGCAAGATATACAAGTTTTGGTGACGATGGACAGTTCTACTCGGAAATCTGCCTTCCACGTTTTAGAAATTGATTAGGAGATCTTACATATTTTATTAAATTCTGAATTTTGGATATTAGTTGATATGTTATGTTATGTTTTATCCCTAAAAATATTAGAATTTTTCAAGGCCTTTCGATAGGGAAAACTTGGGATTTAAAATGAGTCTGAAAGCTGTCGAGCTTATGTTTCTTGTATACCTTGATATCCCTTTTGATAACCTTAACCATTTCCTAAATTTGTGAAATTTTAGTATGTGTTTGATGGATGAGTTATGATTATTTGGTTAAAACTTCATAAGCTTTGATAACCTTTGGGTTGCTCATATGAGTGTATAAGAAATAATGGGCATTAACTTTATGTTACAATTTCGTACTCTAGGGGTTTAGACTTTCATGGAAATCCTCTAAGGGTTGATAACCTCCATTTTAGAGCCCATGTAGTTGATAAGTTCACTTTTGTAAACTATTTGAATAATATCTAGAATTCCGTAAAATTTTAGTTTACTTCCGAGTTCTAAAATGGTAAGAAGATGAGAGACGAACCGAGGCCTCGTAGAGGAGGTTTTGGGGCGTCACAACTTGGTATCAAGTTTTTGAGATTTATTTGCGGAGTTGCTATAACGTGGATGATGGGTTGAGGTTTTACTTTAGATGAAAAAGGGTTAAAGGTTTGTAACTTTTATTGCAATGTTTAATGTACTTGCACTTGTTATTAATGAATGAGAACAATTTCATCGTATTGATTTCATATTGTCCATGAAAAAGACATGTAGTAGTTTTGGAGATGGTGCACATTTACTTCTGGAGCGCAAAAGGTCTTGAACGTATGTAGATAGGTGTGCAAATGGTCTTAAAAGTATGCAGTAAGGTGCGCAAATAGTCCTACACAATTGAAGATTGATGCATATATGGTCCCTAATGTTTGCTCGTTAGATGATAATTTGGTTCCAAATGTATTGAACTAAGTGCGCAGCTAGTCCCTGAGAAAATGAAATCTCAAACCGAATTTTCACTTGTTCTGCACATCACTTAACACAAACTGCACCATTAATCATACCGTAGTCTAGAGGTGTCAATCCGAGTTAGGAGAGCAGGGTCGTCCCGTCTCCAATGAAGCCTGGTGACGGCCTGCATTAGAAAAAATCCGCGCTATGGCGGGTTGCGGGCCGGGTCAACATAGCCCACAAAAATTGAACACGAGTCCGGCCTACCTGTCGGCCCATCCAGGTCGAGCCCAGGTGGGCCGCGGTTCAACCCGGTTCGGCCCGTATGAATAAATTTTTTTTTGTGAAATTACTAAAAAATTAGTTACCTATTGTAATTATAAAAAAAAAAATGTTTACATACATAGCAACAATTGTTTTAAATTACTAAATAAAAATAAAAAACAATGATAAATTCACATTTGTTAGTTTTTTAATTCAATTTCTATTTTTTTATATCTAAAGACTAAAACATCACACATCTGTCACATCTTTAACTTTAAACGGCTATCTCCATTTATAAAAAAAAAAAAATCAAAATAGGCCAGCGGTTAAAGGCCGAACCGCCCAGGTAGTGAATAGCCCGCCTGGTTCACGGTTCGGCCTCCTCAGTCCGTAAATGGCCCGCAGTTCAACCTCCTCGACCCATGAACGGTCCGTTCGGTTCACAGGTAGGCCCGTGGTTTCGGGTCGAGACGGGTAGGCCGATGCAGGTTCGGACGGCTATTGAGAAAATGATGTGATTGCAAGTGCACAATATCGTTAACAAGTAATAAAGTGGACTTTTTGAGTCCGGATTATCGTTCCCACGAAGACTATCTTAATTAGATATTAGTTAAATTAATCAAAACGCTAATCTATTGAAAACAAGTTAAAATCAATTGAATTTGAATATTTAAGCTAGAACTTTGGATTTTTTCGAAAATAATAATAAAGCAGAAATCAAGAATTAATAAAATATGATGGTTGAAGCGTTTGGACGAACGAATTCACCTAGTTGTCATCTCTAATTCCTCCTCTCAAGATTCGTTTTCTAAAGTTGTATTCGGTCGAATTCACAAATTTAACCTAATTTACCTCTCTCGAGTTCAAATTAGTTCTATCTAATTAAGTCAACTTAGGCAGTCAGAATGGTCCTTAATTAGATGCATTAAATCTCCTAAGAATTCAATTCAAGACCGTGACAATAACAAAAGCGTATCTCTACCTTTTATCCAATTGTCAGATTTTACTACGTGGTCTAGATTAATAATTTACCTCTCGGTTCATTACAATCCACAAAATCAATGAAATAATGGCCAATCATTCAAAGCATAAAAAAAAAGAAGTAAAATCAAATACTTAATCAATTTATAAATCAAAACTTGAGAGTCGAAATTAAAGAATTTAACTTAGGTTATATCGTTCATCCAAACATAAAATCTAGCTGTTCATGACTCGGGAGAAAGAAAAGATGAAGAGAAGGGAAGACATAACCGGATCTTGAAAATAATAGAGGAAGAAACGTTGAATATCTTGCACCAAGAAATCTTTGTCTTCAAGCTCCAATCTTCAATTCCGTCTTTGTTCTTCGTCTCTTGGTATCTCTCTCTCTCAATATGATTTTTTTACAAGATTTTACGACCCCCAATTATGAGTGTATAACTCATATTTATAGTTCTCTCAATAAGCCCTAAAAGATCCCTAAAAATCGTGGGTTACAAGTTTCCAAATTGCTTTAGGACTCAAAAAGGAAATAAAATAAAAAGAAAATTTCGCTGCCAGAATTTGGCCTGGGCGATCACCCAGGCATAATCCGGGTGAACGCCCAGGCCAATAATTTAGCCTCAGCCACTTCAAATTGAAGTTGGGTGTTCGCCCAGCTTTGAGTTGGGCGTTCACCCAACTATAATTTCTTCATATTTGCACCCGTAGTCCTTCAACTTTTAATTGTAGTCATCTTAGTCCTCTGATTTCTTCTTATATTTCAATTTAGTCCTCTTTTATTTGCAACCCAGATCCTTCAACTTTTGGAGGTTTGCAAGTTGATCCCCATCTCCAAGTTTTCGTACACTTTTAGTCATTTTTGCCTATTTTGCTTTGTTTTTCTCTAATTTCATCCGATCTTGGATTTTGACCTGAAATAATTAAATCAACATATAATTAAGTAAAAAAATCACTTAAGAGCACTTACAATAGTCCACTTTTAATGGTCTAGATAAGTGTAAAATAACACTTATCAACGGCCTGCCCGTCTTGACACCTCTACCATAGTCCATCATCGATGGAGAAAGTTTTTTCAGGTTTGCGAGAGCTGCAAAGATCAAAAAAGTTGGGTTTGGTTTTGTTGTTAGAGGCTATGAGTATCTTATTCGTGCGATAGGATGTTGTCAATTGATTTAGAAGTTTTATCGTTGGTTGACAATCTCAGAATGTTTGAAGCATACCATCGAATAAAACAGATTTTAAGTGCCTCATGGACCCTTTGCAGATGGGATGAGGCATATAGTATGTTTAAAAAAGTTTTTTTATTAATTTTTTTTTTCAAACTCATTTTCAAACACATATTTTTTAGAATTCGCAATTTTTATCAACTTTTCAACTACATATCTTACTAACTTTTTTCAAAACCTCCTAAAAAAAGTAAAAAAACTACTTTTAAACTTCCACCAAACAAACACTTGAGAGATCTACAACTACAACTACAATCTTCAAATTGGTGTAACTTTTACACCAAAATAGTACAATTTTCACACCATCCTTTTTAATAATCTCCAACCAAGATCTTCAAATATTACACAAAATGAATAGTATACATTTTTTCCTTTTTTTTATTCTCAACAATTAATTTATTTCAAAAATTATTTAATTACATATTCTATTACTACTTAAATTTATAAATTAAAATTTTAATTTAATTACCAAAAATATTGCATTTATTAAAAAAATTTTAAAAAAGCATTATAATTAATATCACAATTAACAAAATAAAATATTTAACATCACAAAAAAAAATATAAATCATAAAATATACTAATTTTATCAATATATTCATCCTACAAATGATCAATCAATATATTTTGAAGCGCAACGTGAGCATCTTTATCCTTGATTTGTCAATGTCGAGCAAAAAATTCTTAAAATCGAGTATTTTTTATCTGCAACCATCTCAACTTCTGAAATTGACGTTTCCACCCTATCCAATTGGCGCATCAACATCACGTTCATCCTCGATAATTATGTTGTGCATAATAATTCACAAAGTCATTGTATCATATAATACATATTTTTTCCAAAAACGCACCGGTCCTGAGACTATGGCAAACTTTGACTGCAAAACGCCAAATGCTCGTTCTTCGTCTTTTCTACAGTTTTTTTTTTTTTTGTTTCATTGTATTTTTATTTTGGTGGACTACATGGATAATGAATAGTTTGTACGAGAGTATGCCATTTTGGGTATATATCATCAGCTAAATAATAACCCGTACTGTATTCTTGTTCTTATATTATATAATTAGCGGGAGGCGCAATACTTTGAGCAAGGTTGGCGATCAAATAGAATGCTTACAACACATTTATGTCATTGTTTGAATCTGGAAAACCAGAATGTGCATGCCATCAGATGGCAACGAAATTATCAAATCTAAATGCTTTGGCAAATGTCAAAAAAATGGATGTGGCAAAACTTTGAGAAGAGAATAAAATTTTACTAAAAGATTTGAGTTCTGTACCAAATCTAAGTCTACGTTAGCATATTAGAAATGAACATAAAAGAATTATGCTGAAAATGGCTCATCAGCAAGCCAAAGAATCTTAAAGCACTCCAAGTCCGTTTGGTCAATATTTTGATAGTTTTGAAGGATCCGAAAATGATCTACCAGAATATTAAATTATCGTTTTCAGTTCATATTATATTTTACTTTGAATTTTATTTTTCAATGTTTATGTTGTCGTAATTCTAATTATCATCTTTTTCGTTTCAAATTTGTAACTATTTAATTTAATGAGTAATATTATTTTAATGTATTCATTAATTATTATTTATTACTCGATTATAATTTATTATGTTAATGAAAATATTAATAAGATAAAAAGAAACATAAATAAAATTAAAGGGTTAATTACACCCACAGTCCCCATTCTTTCAGATTTATAACAATATCATCCATTATTCAATTTTATTCATCGTCATCCTTTCATTTATTAATACATATGGTCTCCAAATGGTTTTTTAAAAATTTTACCTTTGACCTAAATAAGTTAAAGAGAAAATAAAATGAAAAAATTGTATTTGAAGTCCCCATTGTTTTTAAAAGTATAAATAATTGTAACTAGTCTATATCTATATTTATATCTAAACTATATTATAAGAGTGAATAAGGGTAGTGTTCATAAGCCGTCTAAGCCATCGTTCTCAAGCCGTCTAAACCATCTCCTCAGAGGATGATACGACGCCGTGTTTGGTCCATTCTTCCACACGCCCTACACTACTTTTCTACTTTCTGTCTCTTACGGTTTCTGTCTCTTCGTATTTCTGTCTCTTTTTATTTCTCTTTCTTCTTCATTATTTCCTTTTCCTTTTTTCTTGATTCATTTGGTGGCCCGACAGGTATGTAATTTTGTAATTTCTGGTTGGTTTTCCTGCTTGAGAATGGCGGTTTCTGGTCTGTGTAGTTGTTTTTTCCCCCCATTTTTAGTTCTATAATTTAGACTTTCAACCATCAATCTATAGTTATTTTGGATATTTTGTACTATTTCTTGGTTTTCCTGCTTGGGGACGGCGATTTAATTTTTGTGTTGGTGTTTTTGCTTTCCTTTTTGTCGTTCTTCGCTCTATACTTTAGACTTACAACCATCAATGTAGAGTGATTTTGGGTTTTTTGTATTGATTCGAGCTTGTTGCTTTTTCGTATGTGGCTCTAATGACTTGCGAGCTCTACTTTGTCATTCGGCTCGATGTTTTCCCCGTTATCAAACATTGACTCCAAACATTGAACTTCTTCGTTCTCTTATTCTTCATTTTCTTCTTAATCAATCATGTCGTATTCATGTTTACAGAACATTTGTATACCCCTCCATCTAACATCTTGTGGGATTATCTCAAAATTCTTTGAAAATTCAACCAATCTAAATTACTTCTCAATGATTTTGAATTGCGGGATTTGTCTTACTGATGGTTATAAATGAATGTTGGCATTCTAGATTATTTAGATGGCTGTTATTTTTATAATCTAAGATTATATCTTAAATGAATGTTGATGGTCTCATTTTGTAGACGTTGTTTTTTTATGTTTGCAAGAATTGTGGTTATAAATCTCTGAAAGGAAACTTTACAACAAAAAATAAACACCAACTCTATAAGAATTTCATACAAGTGTAATGAACGTACTCGATAATCTATTTTTCGTTCACAATTTATGTTGATAAATATTGATCAAGGTGCAATTGCTAGTGGTGAAACATTAGATGTTTGTTAGAGTTATTGTTTCTTACGGTATGTGTTATGTATTTATAGGGAAAGAATTCATGTCGATGAATGATGATGATCGTTATGAGGATGCGTTCAGAAAAAAAGAACTAAAAAATAAAAGGCATCGTGAGTTATATGCTCAATCTCAACAGGAAAAAAATATGCAACAACCACAGAGTGATTGTAATAGTACTTTGTTGGTTGATGAGAACATGATGTCTCGAAATACGCGACGTAGAGAAGTAAGTGCAACAAAGACGAAACAACGTGCACAGGAAATTCAAGGAGATAATATACAAATACGACAGAGGAAGTCTATGCGCTTCGTAGGAGTTTCAAGTATGTGTTTTGACCCAATTGTGTATATTCAATAATTAGTGCTTTAGTGCTATCGATAAAAATGTTCATTGTTCTTTTTTTTTTTCTTCTATATTTTACATTATTTTGTACTACAAATTTATTATTATTATTATATTATATTATGTGCAGTGTTCGTAACGTATGGAAATGATTTTTTATATTTCTCTTTTTTAAAATATATGCAATAGGTGCTCCCTCTGCTTCCAATCATGATATCACTGTAGAAGATGGAAAATTACCTACATGTGGAGTTGTGTCCAAGTCTCCAGAATGTATAGGTAGTTTTAACAACTTTATACGTAGACGTAGTGTTTTGAAGAACTCAAAAGAAAATGACTTATCGAGCAATCTTTTGATCCTTGACAATGTTCCTACTACATCGTTTGTATTAATATTGCCAACAATTTGCATTTATTGTGGGGCTAAACATTTCCAGAATGAAAGTAAAGGATTTTGTTGTTTGTATGGAAAAATTAGACTTCATAATGTCGATATTCCTGACGAGTTACATGCATTGTTTACGTCAGCGTCAGCTGAATCTAAGGAATTCAAAACGTACGTTAGAACGTACAATAGTAATTTTGTGTTCACATCTTTTGGCGTTAAGTATGATCATAATTTATGCAAAAAAAATAAGGGTATTTATACTTTTAGAGTGCAGGGGCAAATATCTCATTATATCAATGAAATCTTACCATTGGATTGTCATCCTTCTTATTTGCAATTGTATTTTTATGATACAGAAAATGAGTTGAACAATTGTCTTCATATTTCAAATAGACTATCTAAGGATATATTGCAAAAATTGATGGATATTTTAGACGTCAATCCTTACTCTAGGGTTTTTAGGAGCCTCAATAATGTTCCTGACTTAGAAACATATATGTTGAGAATAAGATCGATCCCTGGGCATGATCAACAAGTGTATAATGCTCCATCGTCTTCACAAGTAGTTGCGCTTTGGGTTGACGAAAATCCATCTTTAAATATAAGAATGCGGGATATATTAGTTCATTGTCATTCAGGTGGCACGCATAAAGTACACTATTATTTTGGGTGTTATGATTCTCTTCAATACCCGTTGTTATTTCCTCGTGGTGAAACAAGTTGGCACGAAGGTATTGAATGGTCAAATGGTCAACAGAGTGGTGATAACATTGGTGGTGATTGTTCATTTAATATTAACCATATACATTCTGTTGTGGAACTAATTGAAAACAAAACAATGGGTGAGTGATGTCTTTAATTTGTGTATATTCTATTTTTTATATTTTTTCTTACTAATTTCTTTATTACTATGTTTTTTTTAGTTATGAAGAAGAAGAAGACAAGATTACAGGTTTCTTGTCGGGAGTATTATTGTTATAAATTACAGGTTAGATATTCTAGTAAATCTATTTTGTTACATGCAGGTCGTCTTTTACAACAGTATATAGTTGACATGTATGTTAAAGTCGAAACTTCTAGACTAGATTATTTTAGAAATAATCCGTCTGAAATATGTGCAGAGCTTTATTAAAGAATTATTGATAGTATACATGTGGGTGTAAGTAGAGGTGATCAAATTGGTCGACGAATTGTTTTGCCTTCTTCTTTTACTGGTGGCCCAAGGGATATGCATAAAAGATATATAGATGCAATGGCATTGGTCCAAAAATTTGGTAAGTCGGATATATTTTTGACAATTACTTGCAATCCAAATTGGCTTGAAATTAAGGAAGAGTTGAGATATAATGATCAAATTCAAAATCGACCTGATTTCCTTGAACGTATATTTAGAGCAAAGTTAGAAGAACTCAAAAATGATCTGTTGAAAAAACAAATCTTTGGGCCTATTGTTGCATACATATATGTGATAGAATTTCAAAAGAGAGGACTTCCACATGCTCACTTTTTATTAATATTACGCCGTGATAGAAAATTAGTTTCTATTGATTTAATTGATAAAATTGTGTGTGCCGAGATTCCTGATAAAGACATATATCCTCATTTATATTCAATTGTTTTAAAACATATGATGCATGGTCCATGTGGTACCCTAAATGCTAATAATGTTTGCATGCAACCAAATGGTGTTTGTAGAAGTAAGTACCCAAAAGAATATACATCTGAGACTTCTTGTGGCGATGATACATATCCGAGATATAGACGTCGAAATAATAACACAAGAGTAAAGATTAGGGGCCAATTGTTAGATAATAGATGGGTTGTACCATATATTTTTATATTTAGTTGCAAAATTTGATTGCCACATTAATGTAGAAATTTGCTCAACTGTCAAGGCTGTCAAATATTTATATAAATATGTTTATAAAGGACACGACCGAATAGATTTTTCTATAGTTACTGATAAAGATGTTGAAGTTATTGATGAAATTAAGAAATTTCAATCAGCTAGATGGATTTCTCCACCAGAAGCTATTTGGAGAATTTTTGGATTCACTTTGTTTGAAATTCGTCCATCGGTTATTTCACTACAATTGCATTTACCAGATAGTCAATTAGTCACGTATTGAAAATTTGATGACCTTCAAAAAGTTATTGCTGGAGATAGTGCACAAAAAACGATGTTAACTGAATACTTTAGGATGAATATTATGGATGAAACTGCAAAGACACTTTTGTATAGAGAATTTCCTCAATATTTTGTTTGGGATAGTAAAGAAAAATGTTGGGCTTCTAGAAAAAAAAAGGAGATGTTATTGGAAGGATTGTGGCTGCCAATCCATTAGAAGGTGAGAGGTATTACTTGAGAGTCTTGTTAAATCATATAAGAGGATCAACTTCTTTTGAAAGTCTAAAGGTTATCAAAGGAGTTTCGGTTACTTCATTTCGTGAGGCTGCAGTTTTACACGGCATGTTAAGTGAAAATAATAGTTGTGAACTTTGTTTGCAAGAAGCTTCGTCATATCAAATGCCTTGTTCGTTGAGACGTTTATTTGCTACTATTTTGGTATATTGTACTTCGAATGATCCAACTTATTTATGGAATAAATTTAAGTGTTTCCTTTATGAAGATTATATACAGTATAGTACATCTTGTAAAGAAACAGAGATGAAGGCACTGCGGTCTATTAGTTTATTGTTAGAACCAATTGGGAAAGATATCACTAACTTTAAGTTAGTGCCTTATGATGTAAATTTAAGAGAAGATGAGAGGTTGGCTCATATCATAGGTGAACAATTACACATTCCAATTTCTCAAACTGATTTGGCCTCTACATCTACACTTAATCAAGAACAGCAATTTGCTTATAATGCAATAATGGAGAAAATTTTTAGTGGTTTGAATGGCTTGTTTTTTATCGATGGTCCATGTAGGACAGGAAAAACCTATCTATATTGAGCATTGCTGGTGGCTTTAAGATCAAAAAATCTTATTGGTTTGGCGACATCATCTTCTGGAGTTGCTGCTGCGTTATTACAAGGTGGTAGAACCACTCATTCGATGTTTAAAATACCTCTAGATGTAGGTTGTGATGTTGTGTACTCAGTAAGTAAACAATCTGCTCTTGCTGATTTGTTTAGAATTTCAAAATTAATTATATGGGATAAAGCTCTGATGGTTAATCGTTGTGCAGTTGAATCATTAGATAAAATATTACAAGATATTAATGATTGTTGTTTGCCATTTGGTGGTAAGGTTGTCGTTTTAGGAGGGGATTTTCATCAAGTCTTACATGTTGTTCAAAAGGGAAAACAAGAAGATATAATGAATGCAAGTTTGCCTTATTCTCATCTTTGGCCACATTTCACCAAAATACAATTAACTCAAAATATGAGAGCAAGATTAGATCCTTTGTTTTTAGAATTGTTGCTACGGATAGGTAATGGGATTGAGGAAAAATGTACTTGTGATATGATCAAGCTATTGCCAGAGCTAACAATTTCTTTTGAAAATGAAATATTGTCTTTAACAAAATTGATCAATATTGTATTTCCTGACTTAGATCATTATGTGAACAATTTAGAATTTATGATTAACTGTGTTATTTTAACTCCTAAAAATGAATGTGTTGATTATATAAATAACATATTGTTGGAAAAATTTCCAGGCAATGCTTTTACTTATTTTAGTTTTGATGAGGCGATAGATGACACTCAGCATACTCTGCAAGAAGATTTCTTGAATACTTTGACTCCGAATAGAATTCCACCACATGAACTTAAATTGAAAAGAGGATGTCCCGTTATTTTGCTTCGAAACATTAACCCTTCTGAAGGTTTGTGTAATGGAACTAGATTAATATGTCGATCATTTGAAAGAAATGTAGTTAATGCTGAAATCGCTGTTGGAGAGTATTCTGGAAAAAGAGTTTTTCTACATAGAATTCCTTTCATTCCACTTTCTGGTGATCAAAATCCATTGCCTTTCAAAAGGACTCAATTTCCTATTCGTCCATGTTTTTCTATGACAATAAATAAGTCTCAAGGACAGACACTAAACTTCGTTGGATTATATCTTCCAGAGCCAGTGTTTTCTCATGGTCAGTTATACGTTGCCTTGTCAAGAGCACAAACGAGCAAATCTATCAAAGTTTTGATTAAACCTACTGTAAAAGGTAAATCTCATGAGAGGTGCACAAAAAATGTTGTTTACCGTGAACTCCTTGCATTTATTAACTCATTTTGAATTTACAAATTGCCACATTTTATTCTTGCACTCTTCTGGTTGTATTTTACCATATGTATAGTATCGTGTTGATTTTAGATTAACTATCACTATGACTTTAGTTGAACTGGAGAAAAAAATGCTTTTCAATTGATTATAGATTGTCTATCCTTGACACTCCAGTTGAACTCATTACATTACAGGTAATTTCCACTGCTTCAAATGATGTTATGTTATGTATTGAATGCGAATTTCATGACAACTTTGTATAAAATTAATTGTGTACTTACATATATAAAAATGCTTTGTGCCCATAGTAAGAATTACAGAAATTAGGATGTCACTTTTCTTCATTTCTCTGTTTTAGGAAAAGCTAATATTATATGACTTCCGTATTTCTCCATATTTATTTATTATATATTTAATTATTCGTCTAATTAAAGTTCAAATAATGGTTTATTCTTTATCAGCAGTAGTATTATCTAAGCATATGCATATGCTATTGTGTATTACAAGAGTTTCATGAAATTATAGATATAAAATAATTAATATCTTATGTGAGCTCTTATATATTCATAAATTATGAACTTTTTTTTTTTTTTTTGTGTATTGTTGTCTCAACTATATTATAAGAGCAATGAAGGGGGCGCATTGTTCATACCACATGGTCCTACAATGACGAAAACGGTGTCGTTTTCATTAGTCTTTCAGCTGGTTCTTTACTCTTTCTTTCTTCAATCCATTTCATTTGCTCTGTCTCCCCTATTCTCTGTCTCCATCTATCAGCAATCGTTTGTTTTGTTTTCTCGATTCCCTCTCTCCCTCATTCATCTGCAAACGGTCTCCATTCTCAAATTCGCGGATCCATCTACAATCATTTGTTCTCTTTCCCCGATTCTCATTCTCCCTCATTCATCTATAAAAGATCTCCATTATGAAGTTCGTGGATCTGGAGAAAAGGTCGTCCATGCCGTCTTGTGGTCTAAACTTTGTCGTCATATTTGGAAACCTAGCGATTGTGGCATGGATCAACGTCTTGATCTAGGGTTTTGTTACTCCATGCTCTATAATCTATTTATGATTTGTTTTCATCTTTGGTCTCTCGTCTTCTCTTCCAATTTAAAAAGAATTTATGCAAAAAATTATTACAATTCCTCGATATTTTCCTCATATTATGTTCTTATCTAATTATACTATGTAATTTCTTTCATTTTGCAGATATTTCTTGTACATATAGTGGTGCCTAAATTTAATCGCAGTGTGTATATACCTGGGATAAAGTGCTAGCCACTTGTACAGTACTACCTTCCATCTATTGTGCAGATTTTAAGTGTAACAAAGTACTGGCTACAGATTTAGTTTTCCTTATTTTATGGCCTAAGGACGTACTACCATGTACTATCACCTAAACTCACTTTTGGTTGCTTGGCCTCAGTTCTGTGTCATGGGTAAAGTCTATCAAAAGCCTACATCTCAGTCTATGTATAGTTATTAAATAGAGCACCCATCACTCATCTCTCTCTCTATACATATATATATATATAGGCTTATTTGCATAAATGGTCCCTGACTTTTGCACCTACTGCGGGTTGATGACCTATCATTTTATTTTTGGCAGTTTAACCCCTATTTCAAATGTTTTTGGCGGCAATGGTCCTTTTCATCAACTTCCGTCCAAATGTCCGTGAAATTTGACGGTGGAAATTTTTTTTATTTAAAAAGGGCTTATTTGCACAAATGGTCCCTGACTTTTGTAAAGAAAAATTTGCAGCAAAAGTCCCTAATCTTTCTGAAAGTGTTGAAAAATCCCATAACCTTCTAATCCTAACACATATGACCCCAAACCTTTTTGACAATTTTACCCCCAACTTAAATAAATTAAAAATAACTCATAAACCTTTTCAAAAATACAATTAAGTCCTAAATCTTTTTATTTTTACAGATTTACACTTAAAATAATAAAAAGTGTGTCATCGAGTTCCAAAACTTTTAATTTTGTTCACCAAAATGACATTTAAAATGTGTTTTATTAAAATTAGATTTTTTAGTAAAAGTTGTTGAAATGTGTGGTTGAAATGTTGTGGGACCATAAAATATGTGGTTAAAATTAATTGTTGACTTTGACTAACTTTTTAGCAAAATCAAAATTGAAAACAAACGGGCTCTTAGAGTCTCTACAGATATTGTCTAGTGGTCCATTAATTAACAAAAAAATTATATACATGATCAAAATTTGACCAATTTAAAATTTTAATTTATTTTTCATACCAATTAAAAAAAAGTGGTGGTGGGCTGGAGATTGTGAAGAACTTTTTTTTAATTATTATCTAGTAATTGGTAGAGCTGGCAAATGGGCCAGATCGACTGGCCCAATCCGAAATTAATGGGCCACATAAAAGATTGGATTGGGCTAACCCTGACCCAATTTTACATGGGTTGGTATTTGCTAAGCCAACCCAGCCCGATTTTGGGCCATAGGGCCAATGGGCCAGCCTAACTTACATTTTTAACTTATTTTTTTGAAATTATTACTTATAATTTAAAAAAAAAAAACAAAACAAAATTCACCATCTTCCTCCACTACCCCACCCGACCCACCCCGACCCTACCCACCCCACTTGAGAATCCGACCAGAGGGGGAGAAATCCCCTCCCCTCTGGTCGCGAAACCAGTGAGATTTCTCCCTCCTATTTGTTGCGACGGGGAGAGGAGATTTCTCTCCCCTATTTTCGACCGGGCATCTCCTGCCCAGCTGGAAACAGGGGGGGAGAAATCTTCCCATTTGCTGCAACGGGAGATTTCTCCCTCCTGGTTTTCGGTCGGCACAGTCAGAAACTAGGGAGAAAAACCTCCTTATTTGCTGCGGGGGCGAGGGGAGGATTTCTCTCTCTTTGTTTCCGGCCGGTGGCGGCCACCGACCAAAAATCAGGGGGGAAAAATCCCCCTCCCATTTGTAGCCATATTTCACAGGGAGGGGTGTGTGTGGTGTTTGAAGTGTGGGGTAGGGACTTGGGCAAAAAAAAATTATTGGGCCAGCTTGGTTGACTAGTTGTACCGGGCTAAATTGACCTAATTTTTTATTGGACCAGCCTAGCCCAGAGACCGGGCTATTGGGCTAGCCTATTTTGCCACATCTAGTAATTGATATAAAAAATAAATTAAAATTTTAAATTGGTCAAATTTTAATCATGAGTATAATTTTTTTGTTAATTAATGGACTATTGGACAAAATCTGTAGAGACTCTAAGAGCCCGTTTGTTTTCAATTTTGATTTTGCTAAAAAGCTAAAGTCAAAGTCAACAATTAATTTTAACCACACATTTTATGGTCCCACAACTTTTCAACCACACATTTCAACAATTTTTACTAAAAAATCTGATTTTAATCAAACACATTTTAAATATCATTTTGGTGAACAAAATTAAAAGTTTTGGGAGTTGATGACATACTTTTTGTTAATTTAAGTGTAAATCTGTAAAAAATAAAAAGATTTAGGACTTATTTATATTTTTGAAAAATTTTATGAGTTATTTTTAATTTATTTAAGTTGGGGGTAAAATTGTCAAAAAGGTTTGGGGTCATGTGTTAGAATTAGAAGGTTATGGCACTTTTCAACACTTCTGAAAGATTATGGACTTTTGCTGCAAATTTTTCTTTACAAAAGTCAGGGACCATTTGTGCAAATAAGCCCTTTTTAAATAAAAAAATTTCCACCGTTAAATTTCACGGACATTTGGACGGAAATTGATGAAAATGACCATTACCGCAAAAAACATTTGAAATAAGGGCTAAACTGCCAAAAATAAAATGATAGGCCATCAACCTGCAGTAAGTAAAAAATTCAAGGCCCATTTGTGCAAATAATCATATATATATATATATATATATATATATATATATATATATATATATATATATATATATATATATATGCCTCTTGTCTCTGTTTGCATATATAGTAAAACAAAAAATGCATTGTATACCAATTGCTGACAATACGATTTTTGTATAGTGCACATGAACTTCTATGGCCTCTATATATATTTCATTTAAGTGTTGGCTCTTGGAAAAGATAACACTTATTGCATTCATCATCCACACTTTAGTGTTACAGCTTCTCACTGCTTTCAGTTCGAAGAGATCCACCTCACAATATTTTCAAAGTATGTTCCTATCTCCTCATCTGTTATTATTTAGTTAATATTAGAAACAAGATAACTATCTATGTATTTCATTCATGTTAGTTTGCATTCAAACTCTGTCTTCTTAACTTTCTTTCTCTCTCTCAATATATATATTAGTCCATGTATTTTCCTATCAATATTTTTTCCCTTCTATTCAACTATTAAATTCGTATTTCATATTTATAGTTCCCAGTGGTTAATTGTATAGTTTTCTATCAATCAATGACGTGCAGGAAGACAATGTGTGCTCAACCCAAGCTTATTCCTGACATGAGTCCTGGCCATAGCTCTTGGACAGTAAAAGTAGTAGTGGCTGAGAAAAATATTGCAAAAACAGCACAACGGAGTCCAGTCAAATATCAAACCATGGTTCTTGTTGATCCACAGGTATGATACATTTTTTTAAGTTAACAATGGCAAACAAATAGTGTACATTGTCTATTCCTTGTTACGTGTAACAATAAGATCAGTTCTAATTGAACATTAGTAAACAAAATTTGTAACCTTGTGTATTTCTTCACACCTGTAATTGTGAAACATGAAACTGACAAATTAAACATAAAAATGGAGTATAAATACATTGTAAGATAAGAAGCAGAGATGATGTCTGAATGCCACAAACAAATGATGTAAATGTTAGTTACTAAATTCTTTGTTGAATTTATAGCTCTAATATACTATGTTGTTACTATATATAGGGAAACATAGTCCATGCTACACTATACAATAGTGACATTACGGCGTTCCAAAACATGCTCATTTTGTCCAAGGCTTATCTCATAACTAATGCAACGGTAAGACACACAGACCCAAAATATAGAGCAACTGCAGGACCAGTTTAGTGGACAATAAATGGTAGAACTAGAATAGAAGAAATAGATGAGACCATGACGCTCTGGTCTTTTCAACTTATAACTTGGTGACCTTTGATGGTCTTCAGGAGCATATGGACAGCAAAAATGATATTGGTATTCTTTTGTAAAATTAAAGAAATTCTACATTGGTTTTAGTCTACTGTTTCTGTCATCTGTTATCTGTTGCTGGTTAATCTTTTTTCACCATACTGCAATTTTTTTAATTTCATCTCTTAGCTCTTCTGGGACTTGCACTGGGAGTTCTACCCAGAAAGGTTGTACAGACCAAAAATGGAACAGAATCTGACATCCAAGAAGTCGTGCTGATCAACGAAATGTTTGCTCATGTTTATTCTTCCTCTGGTCATTATTCAACTCTGTCTATATTCCAGAACTTGTTCATCTTACATGTATTTACTTGTTGGTAGATTTGAAACTTTGATGCTGAAAATGTGGGACAAATTTGTGGAAAGAGAGTGTAAGAAAATATCCGAAATAATCAATGAAATGCCAGTCATCCTTGGAAAAAATTTAAGAGTTTCATCCTTCAATGGTAACGTTTTTGTCCTAATTGAATACCACAGACCGTGCACTATCAATGCATTGTAATAACACATCAAGAGCATTTTTAATGGCAATTTTTACAGGGATGGCAGTATCAACAAAGAGTAATAGCTCCGTCCTCATCAATCCTTCATTCGAAGGAGTTCATTACTTGAGAATATGGTTGGCATTACTCATTTTACTTTTCATCGATGTGTGTTTATGTTTTTATCAATCCATTCATTAAACCTTTAATATAATCTTCAATAATAGTTAACTCATTTTCTATTTCTTGATGTTTTTTTTTGTTGGATGACATTGTACCTGGGTTGCTGCTAATATAGAACGATTAGATGAGAAAGTGTCTCAAAAAAGTTATCTTGAATCATCAATGTTCGTAAAGGTGTGTCCTCCCGCGAAACACAAGATCTGCAAGATCAAAGACATTCCAGTGTTGTTATCTGAGGTATTATATTACAAAAGAGACTTTCCAAATCTCCTCCTCAATGTCTATATTTATATACTAACTATAGTGACTGTACAATCCTTGCAGAAGGATCAACATTTTTTCTGGCTCATGGGTAGTTTGAAAATTAAAATTCTACAGCAATCATTTTGGTACATGTGCTGCAGCATCTGTAACAAATCGTCCGATGTTGACTATGATGAAGTGTATCAATGCTTGTATTGCAAATGCGATGGTGCAAGAGGAATACCGCAGTACAGCTAACTAGTCATTGATGCTTCATTACTTCTAACAGCAGCTCACTTTGAGATTCTGTGCATTTCATCATTGTTATGAACTATGAAACTATAATGATATTATATAACCACATGTTTTTTTCAAAATACTGCAGCGCAAAGGCTTATGTACAGATTAAAAATTGCACAGGATGTATTGATGCAACTATAATGGAAGAAATGGTAGAAGCTTTCTTGAGATCTACATCAATGACACTCATGAATCTTACGACCCCGGTAAACAAAATAGCCTTTGTTGTATGATCAGTGTCTTCCTTTGTATTAAAGTATTGCTAACTATGTTTACACTCTTGTACCATAGGACAATCAATCTTTTATACAAGCCATCCGCACTTCAGTTGACGAAGAACAAATTTTATATATTAGAGCGACTGAAAAGGATGCAGAAGGAACTATAGTGAAGTATGATATTGTCTACATGTTTGACCCAGTGACAGAGCTTGATGAACCCCTGGATCCAAGGAGTGCAGCAAACGACAGCGTCGACTCCCAGCCTGAACACATATCACGTATCAATAAAGAGAAGCAGATCGTTAAACCAGTTAAGCGAGCCTTATTCTCCCTGAGGAATTCTGACAGTATCCAGGGTGAAGAAGACAGGATGCCTTCAGCCACAGCCATCTTCACTCACTCAAGTAGAGATAGAGTTTCTGCTATTGTCACGTCTTCTAGCGAAGAAGACAACGTGCCTCCTTCAAATAACTAACTATCTGTGAGAGGGCATATCCTTAGTACTAATATTTGTTGCTCTTTTATTTTTACTACCCGCGCACCAAAGCTGTTCCTTTTGTGGTTTTCATAAGTGTGGTAGCACAACCATATTTATGAGAACTAACTTATGTCGTGACAAATATGTTAGAAGGTGTTTATTTTATCGACAAAATTTGCATTATCGTTTTTATATTTAGAACAGCAGGTGACGTGAAGTTTGTATCTTCAAACAACTTGTTTTGTAGAATGATTATGGTATGAATGAATATTTTAACTTATGAATGAAGATTTACAGTAACCAGACAAAGCCACATTGTTACTTGCCTTTGGAACCCTGAGATTTACCAAAGTGCTGTTAAAATTTTAAATTGGATTTTGATTAAGTTTAAGAATTTCTAAATGCGTTCTATCATGGTTTCTTGTTACCGGGTGATTATGAATGCCCTTAGCTCCCATCTAATTTATAGGTAAAGGTTTTGTTCAATTTATAGCATAGAGATCGATTATACAACTACAATGAAAAGTTTAAAATCCAATAATGCAATTTTCCCATAAAAGAAATTATTTGAAGTATGGAAACAAAGCAACATATTAGAACAATCTACTTCATTTAGCCACCAAATCTTTATTGTAATCTATCTTGTCTATTTTTTTTTAATTGTCCAGACCTTCAGTTTTTAAAATCAGAATATATTTTATTTTTCTGACCATTGACTTCTCATATATATTTGGAATGGCAATGCAATGTGATATTCTGATTATAATTCAAAGATGCTCTAATCTTTTTTTTTTCTTTTGGCTAGTCAGCAATATAAGCTGTTTTTGTTATAGAATGTGTTCAAAGATAAGCATAACTTTCGGCTTAACTAGCGGGAAAAGATCTTTTTTAATTTTTTTTTTCAATTTAAAAAATAATATTGAAAATAATCATGATATAGCCATTTTTCAAAAGCGAGCATTGTCCAATGATTGTCTTAAGTTCATGTTCTACAATAAGAAATTAGGGTGGTATTTTATTTTGTACAATCATACATAGAAGTCCAAATCAAAGAATGGTATTGGAAATTTTGATTTTTCTTTTAAAAAGGTCTTATAGATTTAATCTAAGACGGCCACGAGGGTGTGCATGTGGTGTGACCGCACGTGGCCTCAACACTATAGGGACACCAAAATTTTTTGTATTATATGTTCTTATATATATTTAATTTTTTTAATAATTTTAAAATTTTAGAATTTTTTTATTATAAGCTTTCCCAAATATTTAAAATGATGCTTCAAAATTTATTTTAAATATTTTATTAGAATATTTATAAGTTTTCTCAAATATACTATAATACTTATCAACGCGTATGTTTATTTATGGCAACGAAATGTCTTGAGAGCCTCGAGATTGATTAAAAGAAACTAATTATTAATAAGTGATTACGTTCCCATAAAAGAAGAGGGAGCCGAATAATTTATCAGTAAGTTATTAAGAAGAATTCTATGGTCTGTTTGTAACAAAAAATAAAAGATAAAACATTATAAGTATCTTTTTAAAGACGAGGGAGCCAAAGGGTTTTTTTTTTTCACTCTCTTTAAAAGAATCAATCTTTATTTTTCTCATTTATTCTATAGCTGATAAATAGTTGAAAGAGAAGAAATTTTTTAGGTAATTAAACCTACATACATTTTGATTTGTTCGTCCGTGCTTAATTTCTGATTTGTCTCATAGTCTCCTAGATGGATAATGACTTTTAGTATTTCTAATTCTTATATATTTCCATTTGATTGGTGTTACACAGGTTTTTGAGGAAACGAGATAGCTTTAATTAAGCTTATAAAGCTTTTGTCAGTGTAATCTTTAATCATGTGCTATACTTGAAGGAGTTAGTGTCATTAGTGAGATATAGGCGTTTGATTGTTCCCAATTTCCAAACAACATGTCATCATTATACTTCTATTTTATTTTGAAGCAACTGGTTTCGATTTTGACTACAGGATGATCATTGTCATTCTATTGTTTAATCTGAACATTACATTTACACATAGTTGTTCATTAAAATCAGGGTTATCATTGTCATTATTATTAATTATTAACATTATGAATAATCCAATTATCTATATATAATTGGTACAGATAAATAAGAACCAAATCGTTGTAAATTTTAAACAACATAGATTAATGATGTATTTGGTTTATTGAAATGTATCACAGTTCAAATAAATGCTCCCAAAGAGAGTTATGCAGTACGATACAAAAGGTTCAAATTTGCATTTAAAGGAAACTACCACCATCAAAACACCTCAACAATAAATACAAAATAACACTTACACACAAAAATTTCCAAAAAATTATCTTTTGCAGTATATTTTCTAAATTTGAAATTCGTCTACATCACTTGAAATTATATACACTACTTACTATTTATATCTCCACTAGACACTTCTCCTTCATATTGGGCTTACGATATTTGAAAACGTTGACTCATCTTCTTCATTTCCATAGTACTAGAAGCATTCAATTCAAATACTGTACATCAATACAAACACCAATATTGTTTGTGATCTCCAAAATCAAATTAGCCGCACCAAATCACCAAATTCGATGGCCGTTTATTAAGGAATACAGACACCAAATACACAGCTAATCAAAAAATGTACAGACTCCCCAGAAAAAGCAGATTTTCTTCCTCTAATCCGCCTCTTCAGTACTCAATTAACTTTCAATTCAGCAAGCAACCATACTTTATCAGACACCCATACTCTCCCCCTATCATTTGTAAGGCTAATTCGTATTTTCAGTTTGGTTGTATGCACATGTACATACATTACCCTAATTTTTTTTTATGTCAAGTCATTACTATTCCTACGTTTCTCCAATATTATACGGCAAAAGTCTGGTAATTTTTTAAGTACAAATGACTTGTGTATATATCTATATAAATATAGATATATTTTTGGTGCCCGGGTATCAATTTAGTGAGTGCATTTGTCTGCTACTCAATCCCACAAAAATATATTGTTCTCATCTATTTTCATTTCTAAGTATGTGCTTCTTCTATTTTTTTTTAGTTAGTTGTTTGCTTAATTTGTGTTACGTGTATTTATGATTTTCAGTGTAAACAACTTCTCTTATTTGTTGGCTTTTCTTTTTGTTTAATACAGAATACTCTTGTTGTTGTTTCAGTTTATCAGCATTCAAACCATGTATTCTATGGTGCAATACCATGGTAAAGCAATTAGTTTGTCTTCATTATTATTGAAATTTCCAGGATTGTGATTCTTTGAACTTTGTACAGTGCATCTGTGAAACTTGTATTCAATATTTCCAGTATTAGAATTTTTGTTACCTGTATATATTGATTAGGAGTAAACACATCAGTGAATGAAGAAGTACATGACACACTTCATCTACATAGATGTGTTGGCATTGTCACAGTGAATACTTCATTTACCACATACTATTTTTTGTCAACTCCAATCATGTTCAAAGTTTAAGTAGATTTCCTGATCACAGGCTACCCATGGAAGCCTCTGTATATGCTTCATCTATGTTTACATATGTTGATTTCTTCTTATAAACATAGATAATAATAATAATTGAGGTGCTGACCAAAAATATTTTAAATTTTAATGTTGAAGAATGCCTGGTTTTGATTAACACAGTGACCTCATACAATTACTAAACCACCTACTTTCAAATAATGTCATGTAGCTGTTGTGATGGCTGATGGATATAAGTTTATATCAGATATTGGTATTCGACAAGGACAATGGACATCCAAAGTGGTGGTTGCAGGAAAATGTGTTCCAAAAACATCGCAGGACAAAAGACTAAGATACCAGAATTTAATCCTCGTTGATCTACAGGTTGATGTAACTTTCAACCTTTGACTTGCTTTTGCATTCATGTTTTATATATGGTTTATTATATTGTAGCTTCTGTTTTAGTAAGGCATAACTTAAAAAATGTATACAGTTATATCATTCAAGTATATTCATCAAACATGTTTGTTTCATATCCAAGCTATCTTTGTAAAATCAGGGTATTTCAAGTACAATGCACAATCTATAATAGTGACATTGCTGCATTCCAAATTACCTTGATGTCATTCTAGCTTCTATTTTACTAGGGTATAACTTAGAAAATGAATACAGTCATATCATTCAAGTATATTCATCAAACATGTTTGTTTCATATCCAAGCTATTTTTGTAAAATCAGGGAACTCAAGTACAATGCACAATCTATAATAGTGACATTACTGCATTCCAAAATACGTTGATATGGTCGAAGACGTATCTCATATCAAATGCAACCGTGAAATTAATGGAACAAAAATACAGAGATTCTATGGGACCCATCCAATGGACAATATATGGAAGGACAAAGGTGCAGCCTATTGATGAGGATCATTGCGATTTACTATTTTCAACTTATCACCTTGTGTCTTTCAACAATCTACAAAACCACATGGGTACCAAGAGTGAAATTGGTACTCTTTTACTCATATTATATTTGTATATAACACCGTCAACATTAAATAGTTTGCTCATAACTATACTAGACAACTTGAATCAGAATTTGTTTACATCTAATTGTATACTCATGGTTTAGATATCCTAGGTGTCGTGATAGATGTTCCGCCAAAACAAATTGTCCAAACAAAGTATCAGAGGGAATCCTGCATACAAGAAATTGTGCTCATCAATGAAAAGTCAGTACAATGTCTATTATATTGATCACAGGTTTTCAAATCATGATATAGTTATACCTCTAAGTATTAATTTTTCATGTCCAACAGATTTGAGACAACGTTCTTGACGGCGTGGGATGAATTTGTGGTCAACGAATGCTATGGTCGGTGCAGCTCCTGTTATTCTTGCAAGAAATCTTAGGGTGTCAACTGTGTGCTATTCTTCTCTATCCAAAATATGCACAAAATTTTTGTAATTCTTTTCATTGTCTCACAGTTTTCTAGGGCTTGGAGTATGTACTAAAGGAAGCAGTTCAATACATGTTAATCCTTCTTTCAGACAAGTTCAACATTTGCAGTCTTGGTAAGTTTTTGTCAACAAACAGATCAAATATTGCACTTCTTATATCCATTTGCTTGAGTTATATTTCATTTACATTTCTCCAGTTTTATCTTTACAAAGAGTCAAACTCTACTAATGTCTTATATCTAGCCTCTTGACATGTCAACAACTAGGGTGGACGACAATCTAGAAATTTTAGAAACTGTGATATCAAGAAAAAATTATCTCAGCTCAAGGACAATGCCAATATCTCCTCCACCTTCTAATAAGATTGTCCACTTAAAAGATATTCCACATCTGTTCACTAAGGTATATCGTTAATTTTCAAGATTTCATTCAATAAATAAGTGATCTTATTCTTACAATGCCTTTAATAAGTTTGTTGAATTGGTGCTTGTAGAAAGACCAGGAGTTCTTTTGGCTTAAGGGAAGAGTTCGTGTGAACAACAACAATCAGCCATTTTGGTATATGTGTTGTAGTAACTGTAACAAGAGGTCGAGTGCTGGCTTTGATAAAATATATCAATGCATTTATTGCAAGTATGATTGTGCGAAAGGAACACCAAGGTACTACTGCTAGAAGTTATTCTCATACTATTGGGTGAATAAACTAGAGCCTTTGGACTACATACAAGATTACTTCTCTAACATTCTTCTTTCACTGATTACATGACATGTAAAATACAAACAACACAGGGCAAATGTTCATGTACAAGTAGAAGATCACACAGGCTGCGTGAGTGCAAATATGATTGGAGAAACAGCGGAAACTTATTTTACAAGATTAAAACTTATTCCAATAATTGAGAGTTATAATAACTATGGTATATATTTCATATTGCATGAGAATCACGACATATTAAACGACATTCGTGCTTCAACCATAGAAGAGCACATGTTATATCTAAAGGTTATCAACAACAACATGAAAACAGCAGCCCTGAAGTACGATGTTATATTTATGATTGAGCCAATACTTGACATCAACACAGCTCTAAATATTGGAGAGAATTCAGTTCGTAGTTTCATGGTGGAAGTGAAAAGTGCATATCGTACATACATCAACAAACAACCCATTAAAGCATATGCTCTACCTGTGTTATCACCAACAGATCCCATATCTGGCAAACAGAATGCAAAACATACATGCTTTAAAACCAACACAGTCATTGCCTCTCGGAATATTACAGATCTCCGCCTTATTGCAAACATCGCTAATCAAAGTGATGTGCTTTCAGCAGATTATTAATGGCAGAGCTCAGTGGAGTCAGACCAAAAATAGTGTCCCTTGGTCCTAAGTTTTTTGTATCTTTCATCCATGTGTATCATCTTATTAGTGTGAAAAAGTAGCTCTCTCGCTTGAAAAGCACTAGCCTGTTTTGTGCTTCAGGTCTTTTGTAAATAACTTTTGTATGGACAAGATATATATATCAGTTCAAGTTTAAAAAATTGGGTTACCTTCAGGCAATTGTGTTTTTCTTTTTGGATATAAATAAAATGTACATATTCCAAAACCATTGTATCTTCGAGTGAAAAGTGTACACGTGAAGGGCTGAAAACACGTGATCAACCAAAGCTATTTCATTATGTCTTTCACTAGCATAAGCACATGCAGTCAGATATGCATTAGAAATGTTTAAAATAGATTTATGCTTTAATTTCAATAAATTTGGAAGTTTTGGCACTTTCTTCTTTGGCGTAGAGAAATTTTCTCACGGTTGAATTGTTTTGAAAAACAATCTGAGTACAAAAGTATTAAGTATAAATTTTCATTTCTTGTTTCTACTTCTGCAGTTTGCTATAAGATGAAGTGTGTGTTTGAAAAAGCTTTTTGAAGCCCAAAAGAACTTAAATAGCAAACTTTGAATGCAGGTATAATAAAGTTTATATCTATGTTTTGATTTTGCAAGCAAATCTTTATGGGAAATCAATTAAAGTTGCTGATGGGGGAATTGGTTTAGGAATGACGATTAAATACTGTAAAAGCCCGGTCTTCTGATATGGCATTTTTAGTTCTCTGCAGCATAAAGAAATTGTTCTTTATGAAAAAAGTTAGAAAATAAATTACTAGCAAGAGAAAACTGAATCGTCGATACTACCTAATTATTATTACTAATTGCATAGTGCAATGGCTGTTAATGACATAATGTTCTAAAATGCTAACAACATTATTTTATTGAATAATTGAAGTTTGCTTTTGATGAATTTAATCATCTTAAAATTGTGGATATGAAAATGAGGTTTCAATAATACACATAGATGCTTTGTTTATCTATGGATCGCAAACACTAGCAAAGGCATAGAGGCCCATGGTAGACCACGATCCCCCAAATTTTTGACATCTCTCTCTTTTTTCTTTTTTCTTTTTATTTTTAATATGCAACTTAAGTTTGAATTAATATCAATTTAATGGATGACAAATGAACTTATTGATCAAATATCAATTTAATATTAGACAATTGGACTCATTGGCCTAACAAAATTTATAATACAAAATTACAAATGATTGGCTCTTCTCCAATTTTAGAAAATAAATCACCCATCTGCAATCTGAATATCACATTTCGTGCTCTTCAATCCATGGGTACATTCTTTAAGATAAAGAAAATATTAAAAATAAGTCATTTTTTATAAATAAAAATTAATAAAAGTACTTTGCTTGTAAATGCATAACGTGTTCAATTGATTTTTTTTTCTTTTTTTCTTTTGAGGTTGAGTAATATTTAATTTCATTTGTGTACAGGATCTTCTTATTTTGGAAGATAATTTTGTAGAAGGCAACGTGAACAAAAAGAGTTCCATATTTGTTTCTTTTGTAGTCTTATTTTAGAATATGCAAATTAATAGTGTAAGTTATATATCTAAAAACTAATATATTCATACGAAATTAGATCAAACAATGATGCGATTGACTTTGTTTATCTATTTTTGTATAATATAGTGTATAAATAAAATAAAGTATGAAAACTCGTAAAAACCGTTTGTAAAAAGAATCACCACTATTATGAGAGGGTCGACTTATAATCTTATTTCAAAAACCCACTCAAATCGACCCGATTCAATCCATGTTGAGTTGAGTTGCCTTTCCGCTGTTAATTTACCCATACTTATGTGTCAACATCAATTTCAGCAAAAATCAAACAATTATTCACATTTTTACTTATGCACATACTTTTCTTTTTATTGAAACTGTATAACTACAATTAAAATCATATTGTCTTTTATCATTTATATATGTCACAAACAATAAAAATCTAATTATACAAAAAAAAATTCAATTTTCTAGCACATTGATGCCCAAGGACAAAAAATAAAGATAAATTAACTAAATTTTTTTCCCTATATCAAACAATATATTACATGACAAAAACTGTAGAATCAATTAATGAACCTATGCATATTCACAAAACGCACAATAATTAATATGCCATCCACATGACATAAAATAGTTAAAATTCTTTCCCTGCATCAAACAACAAACTACGTGCCAAAAACTACAATTTCAATTTATAGACCCATCCATAGTGCCTACAATGACTACACATACCAAAAAAACAACTAATATTCTTTTACCATATCAAACAACAAGCTACATGACACAAACTAAAAGTTAAATTAATAAATCCATTCACATTCAACAAACGTACAATCAATAGCTAAATTCAATTCACATTGCCACAAATTATTCCCTCATTTCGTATTGATTCTAATTTAAAATACTAAGTTCCAAACAACTTCACTATATAAATGCCACAGACGTAAACATTCACTATAACTAAAAATCACAGACTTATTTGCATTTGAGCTTTTGCAGGTATCATTACTTTCCTTCTAATATTTACCAAACACTGTGATAATTCACTTACACATATATTCAATCTTTCTAACGCATTAGTATATATAATTTATTTATTTACAATTTCCTTTCTATCAAAAAATTTATGATCAACAATTGAAATTTATTTTTTTGTGTAATTGTAAAGTCTATCTTCTAATATTCATATTAATAACACTTCATTATCGTCTTAGCTTATTTTCTTTTTAGAGTTCATGATGGCCGATACCAATGATGGCGCCAGAATCGTAAAGCCATGGACAGTAATAGTGGCAAATCTACCAGTACGCACTGAGAATAACATCCGTGTTGACAATTGCAGTATCAATCTCAAACGTCATTGGAAAAGACAGGGATATCTAAGCAACAATTTTCAACCACTGTATGATTATAGAGGATACTCTGGCTTTGCCCTTGTTGAATTTTCAAGAGATATTGAAGGATTAAAATCTGCCTTCCTATTTGACATTTCGTTTGTACAAAAGAGAAAAGGAAAAGCAGAATGTGAGGAAGCATCAGAACAAACAGATGAACTTTTTGCATGGATGGCTTACGAAGAAGACTACAACAAAAACAATATAGTGGGGTGTAACTTAACCAACGGTAGAGATCTCACATCCGTACCAACTATCTAAATGCAAGAAACAAGACATTATAGAATGGTTATCTATAATCTCCGAGAAAGTCTACATTCAATGGCCCAAAACATACATCGTTCAGAATTTGTTTTGAGAGTTCAAATTCTAATCCAAATGGTGGACAAGCATGAGGTTTTACTAATGTCTATATCTTTGTCATTCAGTTATTATAGGTGTGATATTAAATTATCCACATTTTAAGAGTTTTACTAAACATTTCGTGTATGATTAAAATAACAGGAAAGTATAGAAAATTTCGCATCCATGAATTTCGAGCTTCTGGACATGATAGATGACGGTCTTGCAATACAGTCTAAATTACAGGGATTGAAGATCTACATTGACGAACTATATACTACAATTAATGATTAAAAAAAATCTTTATATTATCATTATATAAATAAATAAATGTATTATCGATGAACTTTAATTTTCGTTCGATATGTTTGTTAGTAAGTTTTACGTTTATGAATAATAATTCTTATTCTTCGTACATATTTTACTGTTAATTACACAAATTATACAAACTGTTTAATAAATAAATGGTTAATCGTTTTTCCATGAATACATTAATAATTGTTTCATATCTTGTACTACATACTTTATTTCAATATAGATATTTATTTTATATTATAATTGTCAAATTTAGTACTCTACAACGTGCAATGCACGTATTATTATTCATAAACGTAAAACTTACTAACAAACATATCGAACGAAAATTAAAGTTCATCGAGAATACATTTATTTTATTTATATAATGATAATATACAGAATTTTTTTAATCATTAATTGTAGTATATAGTTCGTCGATGTAGATCTTCTGTAATTTAAATTGAATTGTAAGGTCATCAACTACCATGTCCAGAAGCTCGAGATTCATGTATGCGAATTTTTCTATAAACGAGATTGTAAGGCCATCATTCTCCTGCATTGCACCTTGATAAACATCCATTTCTGCAGATTCATCATTTGATATGTAATTGCTGTTTCGGTGGTATTTGACAACAACTACGTAGATTATTGTTCTTCAATGAGTATGAAAAGAGAGGGAGAAAGTATAACAAATGACATGTTAGGTTAAGATACGTGAAAATGAAAAACATAAAGGTTGGTCTATATCATATAAAGTGATAATCAGAAACAGAAAGTAGCAAACATAACCAACATTCATCCAGATATTTAAAATGATGTTATTCAATTAGCAAGTCCATTGTTATATTCATTTGGCACATACCCCAAGATTTAGACTCTGAAGGTTGTGCATCAATCTAAGTTCGAGAAATCACAAGGATGCATCAATCCAAGTTCTCCAATCTCTGGAGAGACGACAATCCAAGAGTCAGCTCAACCAGTTTATTATTAGCTACTTTCAATTATATCAGGGAACTCAAAGAGGCTATCTCATATGGTAAATTCCTCATCTTATTAAATGAAAGATCTAAAAACTCCAACTTGTTAAGAAAGCTTATTTATGGAGGCAGGTATGTGGAGAAAAAGTTCAACAGACAGAGAATTTTAACTTCCTCCAAAGTTAATTCATCAACACGGCATTATTAGACATATATGCATAAAGAAGAAGAAGAACCTAACCTCGTGATCTAAAAATGTACCTTAAAAACTAACATTTCACAATGCACATGGAGGAACTTAATTTCAATATGATGCTTTCAAGGTATAACAGAAGTGGTTTAGGAAAAAAAGGGATCACCATGTCCTTGAAAAGAATATATATCGCATTGATGTAAAGAAGTTCCTGGAAGTCCACAATTCTGCAATTTAAAACAAGCAAGACTGCTGCGTGCACCAATGCATTTAAATGACATCATATTGAGCTAACCGTTAAAATTCAAAAGCAATTAAAGTATCTGAATTTAAACTCAGTTGAAGCTAAAATTTACAACTGCCATTTGATAAAAAGTCCTCAAATTTTGAGAAAAATAGGCGAATTCGATATCCCACCTTTACATGTAGATTCATCAATTATACCAGTTAAACATCCGTCCGTCTTCTAATGAATGAGAACTAAATCATGTCACGAAATGGAAAGAAGGTGAATATGAAATCCTAATATATAGGCATATGTAGCATATCTGCCAAAGGGACATCCTTTCTTAATGTTTAGAGCCTATTCTGATTAATATCTCCGATTAATATCGCTTATTTAAGTGTCATTTCTTGTAGAAAGTGAAGAGGTAGAAATACAATGCAGTGGCTTGAGTCTAAAGCTTACCCGTAAAATTATTAGCTTCTTCAGTGCCTTCGTTACTTCTTCCTTTAAGCAATACATGCTTGTGTGATCGTTATTTCCACTTCTTGTATATCCTTGGATAATCTAACGGTCAATTAACCAAAGTAAAACAAACTTTTGTTTGCATAGATTAAAATAAAACCTCTCAATTGAGTGCATAAACAAATTCAAGGGATAAAGTAATACATCCATGTGGCCGAGAGACATATTGTTCGTATTGTCTAAAGATATCTCATATTGGAAAAAGTAAATTCTGAAATTTTATCACCCACTCATGCGAGCAGAAATTTAGAAAAACAATATGGATAAGATTACATATGAATAACATTCGGTATAATATTTACATATCATAAAACAGGAAAGTTCAAAGCAATGGATACATCCAGTAACAGACCTTGGAATCTATACAATTAGTATAATCTAAGTAAAATCATATCTAAATTGAGTTAGAAATCTCAAATTTCCCCTTGTTCAAAGCTCAAAAAAACAGTAAATAAATCGTCATCTCAAGGAAAACACACAAAAGTCTACAATCAAACATGTTTCCATTCATAAAATTATGAAGTGCAAAGTCTCTCTCTTGTCGACGATTGGAGATGATAGGTATCAAAATTATTATAATATAATTAAAATGATTGTTATCTCATCATTCCAAGCATTAAGTACTTTCTACAAAAATTTGATGCAAATAAATGCAATTATTTGATTCAATATGCTCTATCTGTTTCATAAAGGAGTAAGTCTAACTTGAATTGGTTTTTTAGGTAGAGCTATGGTTAGCAAAATTTCTCAATTTTTTTTGGGCAGAGGATATGCTTCATTTATGTGTAGAAAGTGCATGTGCCAAGGAAAATACCTTCCCACTTGCTGTCACGCGCTCCCCACTGTTTAGCTTGACATACTTTTTACTCCTCTGTTGCCAAGTCACCATAGGAACATTAGATGGGTCCATTTACAATTACAGTACATTACAACAGATTGATTGAAATTTCTTTTCCTTTTTTTTGGTACCTTATCCCATTGAAATGAAGATTTTTGCTTCTGTAACTCCCCACCATCATCGGCATTTAGATCAAGAGCAGCAGCTTCCAACCTATTTATGAAGATATGTAAATCTCATCTCGTTATCAAAGTTTAAATTTACAACTTTAGATCTAAAGAATGATTCGCCAAAAAATGGCTGAATTTACATACATGACTATTCATTTTATTCTTACTAATTCCTTGATCTATTCAACCGCAATAAATAATCTTTAATCCGTCCAACTCAATATCTTTTTTTTTTTTTGTTGTTGCTTTTCTAGGTCTAAACAGCTGGTCTATGACAAAATATATCCAAGGCGATTATTTGTAGCCAAAAAAGATATTGAAATCCCATAGTATTATAAGAGGCAATCAAGATCCGTACCTACCTATTTGATTCAAAGCATTGGTTATCTCTAACAGAGAGTCCAGCTTCAAAATGCTGAAATTGACACAATAAGCCAAGGAGTTATCGCACGATCCCAGAAAAATCAGACTTTAAGCAAATGAACAAATGTAATAGAACTGTTCTATGAGAGAGTGGCAGTTAGGACCATATTTTATCTCAGTCAGGTACGTCTTGAATGGTAGAGGAGAGAAGCAAATCACCTGATTAGTGGGCACTGAACTTATGAAGTACTTATTATCTTTAAAGCTATTTCTTATCTACTTCTTTCGGACAGAAGCCATATCCCAGAAAAAATCTAGTATATACCTTTTGTCTTAGTATCATGCATGTGCCCCACACCAAAACCTGTAAAATTTGAATTTTAAATCTCAGAAACGAGAAGAAATCGAATCACAAAATAACATCAGCAAAAACATGTTACATTCCTAAGTATATAGACAACACCTTCATAACATGGAAGGGAGAGAAGTTGATTGAGTAGAAAAGATGTTCCTGAACAATATGGAATAACTTAATGGCTTTCTGTATGTTCATTCCTGTCTCAAAGCTTTGATCAGGTCAATAGAGGATCAACAAAACATTGTAGAATAAAAATCTAATCAATGCTAACAGACATTCGAGTTGTATATCATGTAATGCAAATTAATTACCCATACTAAAAGTGGTTGTTTTGATATCAATGATAGACAAATGGTATGTCATTTAATATGAAAATAAGAACCCCTTTTCAGAAAAGTCATTGATTACACTAAACTTCTGCATTCAGATCAAAGGAACGATCTAAGATTCTGTAATTCAATGACATTACAAAAGCACCACATGAAGAGATCATAAAACCATAATTGCGAGGAAAGGGTAAAGAAGCGTAGGAAGTAACAATTATGCATTCTGATATCACTAATGACATACCAATTTAATAACATTTATAAATTTACTTGACATATCCGTCTAAAAGTCAATTGAAATTGTGTCCCCTAACTAAATAAAAGAATAAATAATGGCAAATTTAGAGAAATACAACCACAATAGGACGCCATTCTTTGAATTCAAAATTTTATTTCAATCATATATTTGTTTGTGTTCCATAAGAACATACATCTTATTTATCAATCAACAGTTTAGGTTCATATCAATCTTTTGACACATGAGAACGAAAAAACACAACATCAAAAGTTATCACCCTTTTTGTCATACCCTTGGTTGCTATCTAAATAGATTCTCCACTTTCAGTAAGGCTTATACAGTAGGTCATCTTTCTAATTTTGATTCCAAACAAGTCCACATATGGGTTATGAGTGCACGTTATGACGATGTTTGAATTTGGAGGACAATAAAATAAAAGTAAAGAAAGTTGGAAATTGTTTTCATCCTATATTTGGTTTCTTTAGTAATAGAGGAAAGGCAAGAGAGATAATGGTTTTCCTCTTGGGGGCACAAAGTTACAAAACAATTTTCTTAGGTTCTTTGTACCAGAAGATAATTGTGAAGCTACATTTTTTAAAACCAGAAGAATATGAACAACACAAGTATCTAAAGCCTTCCATTCTTACCAAACTTATACAAGCATAGAAGACATAGACGCTCTTCAACAATTGATGCATTATTTGAACTGGTTTGACCAAGTTATGCTATATCTATGTGAATATAGGTAATTAACCAAATTGTTTCCCTAATACTTTCATGAAATAACTTGGCATGTCTTTATATACTCGATAACATGAAATGCAAATGATTGCCAGGCCAAGGCATCACGTGAGTTACAGGTAAATCTCCAACTTCATTTTAATCCATATACTATTAAATTCTATAGTAAGCATTGATCTTCTCTATATATGTGATGCAATTTTTATCCCTTCAAAAGGTTGAAGTTAATTTTTGTGAATGTTTTTTCAATTTCCCCATCTATTACTAGAAAAGCGTATTGAAAAATCACTTTTGGCAACATACTAAAGCATTCGGAGCTGTGTAGAGAGGCGAACAAGGAGGATTCGAAGGAGATACTCGACTGCGTCGCTGTAGCTGGTCTCATTGGGATCTTACATCAGTTCGGCGATCTTGTTGAGTAAGTGTTTTGACATCTCTCTTTGGAGAGCATCTATTTATTTTTCTTTGGAGATGTTAGGTTGAAATGGTTCTCACTAAAAATTCAAATTTGATTTACTTTGAACTTTTCTTACCATTCTTTGCTATGTCGTGCTTGAATTTTGTCTAATTTTGAGAATTTTGTATACATTGGTTACTGCCATTTTATTATCTAATGTGAAATTTTGTTTAAATTTTGAAAAAAATAATCATATTACAGGTTGACACTCCAAAAATTCAATTTTGATTAACTTTGAACTCTTCTAGCCGTGTTTTGCTGTGTTTTTTTTTTCCTTCTTAAGTTTAGTGCTGAAATTTGGTCTAATTTGAGAATTTTGTTTTCCATTATTAATTACTACTATTTGTATTGTAGTGCAAGATTTCTAAAATTTGAAAAATATTATAATCATATTACAGTTTGAATTTGTATTATTGCTTCAAATTGTTAGTTGAATTTGCAAAAATTGACTTTCTTGTTCAACGATTATGGTTTTTTTTTCCCCAGGGAATGGAAACATTAGCTCTCATGAAGCAAAACAAAAATCTAAAGACAGAGCCATGCATAACAAAGACAACGCAAGCAAGCTTCAAATGACTTCAAAAGAACTAATTCCATCTACTGTCAAACAGAGGGAAAGATAAAAAAATAAAAAAAAGATAATGGTAAATGGATAAAGAAGACCAAAAAATATCAAATAATCCACGTCAACAAAAATACCGAACTAATTGATCATGACTCATTCCGTTCCCAGATAAGAACCTATGATTTTCATATCAGGAGTATATCTAATCATGTGACTTAAATTTGACTTTGTTAGACCAATCAAAACAAAGCCAAGTAGTACATGTTTGTGATTAAAGTATATGAAATTCTCAATGACTATATATTATGCTCTGGTTTTTATATTTTTTACTATTAATAAACAATCTACCCATAGACGGTATTAGGGGTCAACTTTTCTATTACTATGCAAATGAATCACAGCAAAGCGAAGGCACAACATGTTTCCTTTATAACTTTTGCATTCATCCAGCTATTCCATTTGCCACACAAAATATTCAAATCAAATTACTCATAGCTCCAAAACATCTGAAATTTTGAAAAGCATAAATCGGACTATAGAGCATATAAGTACTAAGGATCATCGAAAATCATTTACATTTGTAATTTTTTAAATACATTATTTAGTTCAAATGCTAATGTACTAAAACAGTTCATCCATTTCAACGAATGAGAATCTATTTATTCAAAAAGTTTTTGATTCAAAATCTTAAGACTTGCTCAAATAAACATTCAAAGATAAATATTTGATGGGCCTTAATTTTACACTTGCAAGAAGTAAACATTAACCTCTCCCAAAAAAAAAAAAAAAAAATCAACAACAACAAAATAAAAGCAAAATTGCCACCCAATTTAAAAAATTCACAAAACAAACCCAAAAAATAACAACAATTAAATTGCTCCGAATAATTATTCCCAAAAAACTACAGAGAATTTCACCAGTAAAAATAAAAAATAAACACATTTACTCATATGGGATGTTCTGAATCAGAATCACCTTTAGTATGTATGTATATTTGAAAAAAGGATAAAATTGTTAGAATCATGGAGAGCAAATAATTCCTAAGAAAACCCCAAATCAGAAACTCTAAAAAGGCAAACACATAGAACTCGACCAGAATAAACACTAAATCTACGAAGCCAACAGATATAGGGATATTTTTTTCGAAAACAAAAGAAATGGAAACCACAAAAGGCCGAAATATGTATATCCCATTACCCAAAAGTCAAGGTCCACACTAAAACACATTACCTTCTCTAGTTCTCCACTCGACGAACAACCTTGGTATGCAACACCAACTATATTTTACACAAGCCAACACCGAAGTGGAAGCACGGACCAAAAGCATGAACGCTGTTAAGGATGGATGATCGAATAGTAACAAATTTTATAATGTTCGGAGCTATGAAACTGGGAGAATAAATGATGAAGGATGGTGAAGGAATAAATAAGGGAGAGAGAGAATCGGGAAGCTCTGTAAATGGTTGCTGATGGTGAATGAAGAGAAAGAGAGTAGGGTAGAGAGAGTAAATGAAATGGATTGAAAAAAGAAAGAGGAAAACCTAAAACGTTGCCGTATTCGTCCTTTGAGGACTATGGCTTGTGAATATGAACCTTTATTCACTACATATAAAAGTCTAGAAAAGAGAAAAGCATTTTTGGACGAATACGTTCTCATTAATATTTTACATTTTCAGCTAATATTATAGTTGAATTCTAATTTCATTTTTGTTACCACATTTAGTCTTTAGAATTTGAAACAGTTAAATCACCATTTATTACATTTAATTACTTGCTTGATTTTAAAAATATTTTCGTCGAATTGTGACAACAAATTTGATCTACAAGATGAACAATCATTTAGCTTCCACCAACAATGTATTCAACTTATTTCAGGTCTAATTTGAAGTTTAAATGTTTCATTTGAAAGTAATTATATAATTTGGAAAGCCACATAAAACTTTATTTGAAGATTTGTGTTTAAGATATGGTTTTTGTTACTTCAAGTGATAATCCTCTCCCAGTGTTTTTTTTTTAAACTTCAATAATTTTTACGGATCTCATTTCTATTATTTATTTTTATATTTTTGAATTGAATTGTTATATATTGCTTAAACTATGTTTCTTCACTATTTATGCTCATGCGTAAGTCGCTTAAATCGCTATAATATTTAATTTTGGTAACATTACTTTACTTCTCCATTACCATTTGGATAAGTTCACGTGAAGACATATCTGGGCCTGGGCACTGAATTGTGCAAATGACTGTTTAATTTTGTCAATTTCTGAAGTAAATTTATTTTGTTTCCTTTTATATATTGATTGATAAATTTACCTACAATTGCTAACTTGAAGTGCTACAAACCCAAATGACACATAATATTTTGGGTTAAAACCTCTTCATAACTGGATAGCTATATTAAATTACAAAAATTTGTTATAAGTCATTTGCCATCTTATAAAACAAGAAAATTCAATGAATTTAAGTGCTCGATATATTTAAGAACTTACGTATCTTTGATTCTTTTTGTTTGCATTCTATAATTGGTATTGTTTGACTATATTGCAATCCTTAAACAATAGAGCTTCAACACTCTCGCTGGCCATATAATTGTAGAAAGTATTTTGTTTGTTTTGTGAGGTATTTAAATTGAAATGAATGTATTGATTGGTAGTTAAAACAAATATTAATAATTATTACATATGAACGTAGCTATTGTAGCGATTGAAAATAACAACAAACAGTATATTGCACCGTATTAGCACCGTATTTTTAAGAATAATGCTGTTAGTACAGAAAATTGTTACAGATTGAATTACAGATATTGAGGTTGAGGTGACAAGTGAATTTGTGAATTTGTAATAATAAGTCATGGGCAAATAGGTCATTGCACTATTTTACCACATCATCATCTATACACTAATTTAGACACTCTAATGTAAAAGTAGCGTGACTTTTTTTTAATATCAAATTTTTATATTTTGTTGTTATTAAATCACGTTCAACTTATGTAATGAATAAGAAGTCTCGAATTGAGATTAGCCCCTTGTCCCGTAATCTTATTGTTTTTGTTGGAAATTGGTTTAAAATGTCGAGAAATTAACTAAGTGACTTCGTGTCAACTTGGCCAAATATATAAGACCCGACCCAATCCGTTTAGGCAAATTTATTTGTCACTTCGACGCACGCTTCGGGGGCAACGCCCCCGGAACGGGGATCGACCTGCCCAGTCAGGTCGCAGGGGTCGAGGGGGCAGCGCCCCTCGTGGGGGCTCGGGGGCTACGCCCCCAGAACAAAAATTCAGATTTATCTGTATGTTTAAAGGGTATATTTGACATCTCGAAACCAATATCGAATGAATGAGAAATTACAAAAAAGGACAAATTCGGGTCAAAGTTTGACCCATGCGATCGCATGGTTGATTTTCACTGCGATCGCAAGTTGCTTAATTTTTTAGCAGAATGTATTTGGTCTTTCCATGCGATCACAGGAGGCAAAGTCTTGCGATCGCATGGTTAAATCTGGATGAAGTCTTGTTCTAATTTTTGTGCTATGCGATCGCAGCTTGGTTAAACCATGCGATCGCATAAGTTTGCGTGAACAGACATGTCCTTTTGGAGGGTTGCACGATTTGGTTCATTCCTTTTCGTTTTCAACCGACTCTCCAACGTTAAAAAGGGCTATGGACGTCCATTCTACATAGAATTGATACAGAAAACAATTGCAAACATAAAGCATTCATACACTTTATCTTTGAACCAAATTTATTGCATTTAAGTTGCACAAAATCTGATTTTCCATTTCATTCATCCGTTGGAGTACAAAGCCATCCTTGGTTCGCTGTACTTGAGTTTTTGTTGTGCTACAAAACTCAAGCGAAACCGTTGTATCTTGGGAGTCATTTGCCAAAGACCAAAAGCACTTTGCGGGGCAATATTGACTTAAGGACAAAGAGTTCAACTCTTGCCTCGATTTATATTCTTCATTTCCAAATTTTCGGTTCTTGATTCTTATTGCTTTGGGTCACTTCCACAGAATTCCGCCAACAGTTTTAAATATAATATACAACAAATTATCCATTTTAATGATTGGCTTGCCTTCTGTTCGTATTATCACAATTCTAGTGAATTAGGTCATCAATCACTGTGGTAATAGAGGAATTTTTTTTTTTGTCTTTTGATGATTTTATCCTCCTACCCAATCGGTGTATTTGGTTTGTGATTTTGTTTGATTGCTACGTATTAGTATGGAAAACATCAATATTAAAAAGTCGGCTTTTCGTAAATATGACAATTTTACTCTTATTTTAATTAAACAAATAAAAATAAATAAATAAACTAAAAGAGTAAAAAGAAAATGGTGAGGACTGCGGCAGAGGGTGATGGCGGAATAGAGATGGCAATTTGACCCGCTCTGCACCCCACCTAGTCTCGAACAGCCGCCCCAGACCCGAACCCAAACCCGAACCCGAATCCCTCAATTTTTTCCCCCCAAAAAAATCATAATATACAATTATAACTCACATTTTTTTGCTAAAAATGGGCAAAATGAGATTTCAACCCGAGTTAGAAGTATTAAATAATAAAGCCTAACCACTACACCACATCCCCAATCTTTTTTTTTTTTTTTTTTGCTACAAATATAATAACAAATTTCTATTTCTTTAATCCTAACATTCTACATTCATAATCCTTCATATTCCAATTTTTCTACCCGAATTTTTTTTTTTTTTACCGAGGTAATTGGCGGGTCAATGGGCTCCCCGCTCAGCGAATAGGTAGGTTGGGCCGACCAGCCCCGGACCCGTTCCATTGTCATCTCTATAGTGGAGGATAATGGAGGCAGTCGGAGGGCGAGGGCGATTATCTAGGTATGAATATTCAATGGGACCTAAAGATGACATCTTAAATAAAACTTAATTTACTATTTCAAGAATTAGATAATAATTGCAACTAGACTGGAATTAAGATTAGCATCCTCGTCCTCTAACATTTTTGGTGTTAGATATAGTTTACAAAAAATTTCCATTTCCTGTCACAAATTAATGATTGTCTTAATGCCTTTAGACGATATTATCGGAAATTTCCTAACTGCCTAAAGAATTAGGTCATGAATCAAGTTTGCACATTTGTCATATGAATATTTTGTCATTCAATAATGCTATTTATTATTATTGGTGAAATCACCAATATATATGTCAATGAGGTCTACTGCAATTGATTAATGCTACATAATAACATAAATGTGTTGTTTCCTTAAATCAATCAAATGTAGTAGACTCCATAAAACATAAACTTAAGATTGAAGCATTTTGCCATATAGTCTCGATCTAACAACCTACACTTTTAATTAGAGTAGTTCAATATAGTATTAGACGAGACAAAAATAGTGAATTAAACGCTTTAAAATGAAATTTTTCGATATCTATTTATCTTTGTGCCTTACAATAAAATCTTCAATACTACTATACTAGCAAATAGATAGAACTTTGATTTCTCAAAATTGACTTATAGAATGTTTTACGTCGCATGGTACAAATGTATTTCAGTTTTTATAGTGATGACTTAGACACGTTGACTTCATCGTTATAATATATATGGAGAGAGATGCGTCAGATTTGTTTCCCTACCTGTTTGTAATATGTATAGAGAAGAGGAAGGGGGGGGGGGGGGGGGGGGGGGTGTTGTGAATTTAGTCGTGGCGCAGTAAGAGGACGTTATTGCATGCATGATGCATCACAGTCCTAGTAGCATAGTTATCACACTCTGTTCGAATATCAATTCAGACAAAAAAGCTGGTCACTTGATTGTTGGTTCAATCGGTGATCTGATGAGTCAATTTATGTTAAATCGATAAATCTATTTTTGTTAAATATAACATAAAATTATGAATTATTACTCTAATAAATTAACATTATATTAATTTTGTAACTAAATATCACTTTGCAATTCCAAATAAAACAAAACTATATATATATAGCAAAGGGAATTGTTCTACTCTCCATGGTGGGAAGTTTTTATAACTCTCACTGGACACGTGTCCAATAGATGTTGGCCAATGAAAAAATGCTTAACCAAAAAGTCAAGCACTTGTCCAACCCTCCATTGGACACGTGTCCAGGGGATTTATAAAAACTCTCCACCATGGAGAGTAGATCAACCCCTGCAAAGGAAATTATATATATAACAAATGTATTTTGTAACTAAATATCACTTTGCAATTCCAAATAAATCATCACTATCAGAAATGTATTTAGCAAAATAAGTACGAGACTACTAGTATCATCAACTAATTCTTATAAAAAATAAAATAAAATATTATATTTCATTGCATTAACATCTCATTAATGGAGTGGAAAAGTACTTGGTGCATCTTTTGGGTACAGAGTAATAACAAAAATGAAAAAATTCACTATGAAATGGTTCGGACGAGTCACCGGATTACTTAAAAAACTAACGATTTTTTGGGTTCATAAACGATTCGATTGTTCGATGGTCAAATTAAGGGAACAGGACCAGTTAGAGTACCGGGTCGCCCGTTTTTCAGTCGGACCCGCCGGACGAGTCCAGATTTAATAACACTGCTTAGTACAATTAAGACATGCAATATAAAGTGAAGACAATCTTCTCATCATAAGCTGGGTATACCATAAGAATAATGTTATTTATCACTATTTGTGGTCTATGTGTCAATAAAGTCCAATTAGAGCATCTACAATGCAACCTTAAATTGCACTAAAAAATGTGTCACGTCATTTCAAATTACTTATATGGCCAAAAAAAAAGTGAATGTTGTCTAGCACACTATTCACATTTGAACAGTGTGCTTAACATCCTATATTTATTTAATATTTATCAAAATTTGTGCTAAGTTTCTTTTATTTAATATTTTATAATTTTTCTCTCAAAACTAGTCAATTGCATAGAACCTACTAACTATGATCATCACCGTAATAATAAATAGCATTACTCTTACCACAATGAGTTGAGCACCTGAAATTTATCAGATATCGGTTAAGACTTAAGAACTTGTTTGACACGGTTTATAAACCGTTTTTAGTTTATTTCAGCCGTCATTTTTTACTTTTCAATTCACTTTTAACCTAAAAAGTCAACAATTTCAACTCAAATAAACCAATATTGGTTTATAAACTAGTTTATAATCTCTGTCAAACGGATCCTAAATAAGTTCGTTGAAGGAGAGACAGCTATCACAAGAATTAACAGTGCAACGCTGGCAAAATAAATGTTCTGTAACAGTTTTCCATGGCAATCCCAAGATACAGGCCCTAAATTCAAAATAAAACCAAGAAACACAATCTGGCTTGGATTACTCTAACCTTTACCCCAAAAATTGAAGAAATTATGATTTTGGAATCTGAAAAACAAAAATTACATTTTCCATTCAGCTACAAATCAAGACAAAAAAAGATTAGAGTAAATACTATTAGTCTGCTCGACTGGCAAGAACAAGAAGTTAAAATCTTTTCCGTTGTACATCATTGTAGAGTGCAATGATGTGTATTCAATCTACTGGTACACATTTAAGGTTGTCATTTTGATCCTTATTCAATTTGTGTTGCATCTTGTTAATTACATTTTAGAAGCTAGTAAGCAAGGACCTGAAAATGGCACTCCATTCCATTGCTTTGATCTTTATATTTCAATTCCTGCAAATCCCTGGAATTGATGCTAAAGTTTCGTCGGTTATAGTGTTTGGCGATTCTACAGTTGATTCCGGGAACAATAACTTCATTCCTACAGTTTTGAGAAGTGATTTCAGGCCTTATGGCCGGGATTTTGATGGTGGTCGATCCACTGGACGGTTTTCCAATGGAAGGATTCCGACAGACTTCATCTCTGAGGCTTTCGGATTGAAACCAACCGTGCCTGCTTACTTGGATCCAGCTTATGGTATAAAGGATTTTGCTTCAGGAGTTTGTTTTGCATCAGCTGGAACTGGCTATGATAATGCTACCTCTAGAGTGCTTGTAAGTGTATCTTGGATATGTATTTTAGATATAGCCTTGTTAGATTAAATTTATCTAATCCATAAACAGATGATTATACATCTGTGACATAATAACCATCATGCTGTAATTACCAAGATTAAAAACTGAAGCGGAAGCGTACCTGAATCCATGAATCTGTTTGATCGAACTGGGTTATGGTCTTCCAATTGATCCGTGGTTTTCTCCTTAGTGTCTCTTGTTGATGGGGATACAAAGAGTTATGAAAAGCCACGCTCAATTGGGGACCATGACCTGTATATATAACTGCAGGGCAGTTATTTTGTTTCAATGTTATTAAATTGGCCCCTCATCAATTTAAAACATTGTATCTGTCTCTACACTTTAATCTCATGACACTTAATACCCATTAGTCCAAAATAGTCTTTAGTGGATCACTTTATTGACTAAAACTTTAAGATGGCACCACACATTTTAATATATACATATTTGGCCCCATATGTTGAATTTTATCCAACAATCTCCCACTGGGCCATACATGTATCCTTATAAATGTGCACAACCTTATGAGCTCAAAATTTTGCTATCACTGTTAAGGGTATTTCCAAACAATCTCGTCCATCAATCATATCAATGTAGGATCAAAGCGACTTTCGTTACATTAATCGTAACTAAATCCATCAATAGTCACATACACTAATACAACCAAATGACATAGATCAATCATAAGAGTGTAGTATGAAAATTACATGTTATGTGATCCAAACATGTCTATTTTCAATTGGTCCGACTTTATTTCTTAAGTGAGATCAATACCAAACATAATGTAACAGAATGGAATGAACTGAATACTTTATTTCTGTACAGAAAATTATCCAAATACATAAATGTGTCCAAAAACAAACATAAAGCAACCAAAATACAAACTCCCACTAAAACATGATATCCTCAAGAAATACAACACTCATACGAGCAGTGTGCTCATGAAAAACCTTGGATGGTAATCCCTTAGTAAGCGGATCCGCAATCATGGAGTTTGTCCCAATATGCTCTATAGAAATTTGTCCATTCTGTACCCTTTCTTTCACAACCAGGAACTTAATGTCAATGTGTTTTGACTTAGTTGAACTCCTATTGTTATTAGAATATAGCACTGCAGAGTTATTGTCACAATATAACTTTAATGGTCTATCAATACCATTCAGAATGCGCAGCCCAGTGACAAAATTTCGCAGCCATATCCTATGATTAGATGCCTCATAACATGCTACAAATTCTGCTGCCATAGTGGAAGAAGCTACGAGTGTCTGCTTAGCACTCCTCCAGGAAATAGCTCCTCCAGCTAGCAGATATATGCAGCCTGAAGTGGATTTTCTACTGTCTTGGCATCCCGCAAAATCAGAATCGGAATACCCTACGATCTCTAACTGATCCGATCTGCTGTATATAAGCATGCAATCTCTTGTTCTCTTCAAGTACCTCATAACCCTTTTTGCTGCTGTCCAATGATTCATCCCAGGATTACTTAAATATCTGCCCAGCATTCTAACAATGAATGCTATGTCTGGACGAGTACAAACCTGAGCATACATCAGACTCCCAACAGCTGATGCATAGGGAATCTTCTGCATTTCCTTAACTTCAAGATTATTTTTCGGGCACTGATTGAGACTGAATTTGTCTCCCTTAGCAACAGGGGTGTCCCCTGGTTTACTATCCTGCATGCCAAACCTTTTAAGAACTTTATCGATATAGCTCTTTTGTGACAATCCAAGAATACCGCGAGAGCGATCCCGGTGTATCTGAATCCCTAATACAAAAGAGGCGTCCCCAAGATCTTTCATCTCAAAATTCCTTGACAAAAAACTCTTGGTTTCGTGCAACATGCCTATATCATTAGTGGCAAGCAGTATGTCGTCAACATACAAAACCAGGAAAATATGCTTACTCCCACTGAACTTGTGATATACACAATCATCAACAATATTTATCTCAAAACCAAACGAGATAATCACTTGATGAAATTTGTAGTACCACTGACGGGAAGCTTGCTTGAGTCCATAGATAGATTTCTTTAATTTGCAAACCATATTCTTCGAGTCTCCTGACACGAAGTTTTCTGGTTGCACCATATAAATCGTCTCATCAATGTCTCCATTGAGAAACGCTGTCTTAACATCCATCTGATGTAACTCAAGATCAAAATGTGCAACAAGTGCCATGACTGTCCTGAAAGAGTCTTTCGTTGAAACCGGAGAGAAAGTCTCTTTGAAGTCAATGCCTTCCTTTTGTGTAAAGCCTTTAACTACAAGACGAGCCTTATATCTTTCCACATTACCTTTCGAATCCCGTTTGGTTTTAAAAATCCATTTACAACCAATGGGCTTCGCACCTTCTGGTAATGGGACAAGATCCCAAACTTTATTGTCTTGCATAGACTTATACTCCTCATTCATGGCATCAATCCACTTTTGAGAATCAGAACCCTTCATGGCCTGATGGAAATTGATTGGATCATCTTCCATCATTCCATTATTTTCCTCATGTTCTTGGAGAAATACTATAAAGTCATCTGAAATAGCATTTTTCCTTTCTCGAGTGGATCTCCTTAATGGTATTGGTTCTTGAGGTTGTTGAGTTTGTATTTCTGGAATGGTGGGAGGTTCTTCAACATTATCTTGCTGAGGTTCCGGATATACTTCTTGATCAATGACAGGTACAGAGACCTGCACATTGTCAAAAGTAATAGTAGGAATCGAATTCGATCCTTCCTCAGTTTCTTCCTCAAAGACAATGTCTCTAACCTTATTTCTCCCCCCAAACTCAACATCCTCAAAAAATGTTGCAGTTCCCGTTTCAAAAATTGACTTAAGTGTGGGATTATAAAATTTGTAGCCCCTTGATCGCTCAGAATAACCAATAAAATAGCTGTTTACAGTTTTGGAGTCCAGCTTATTTTCATGTAGCCTATAAGGCCTAGCCTCAGCTGGACATCCCCAAATGTGGAAATGCTTTAGAACAGGTTTTCTGCCTGTCCAAAGCTCATAAGGTGTTTTAGCAGCAGATTTAGTTGGTACTCTATTCAGAATATAAGCTGCAGTCTTTAATGCTTCTCCCCAGAGTGATTTTGGTAAAGTAGAATGACTAGTCATACTCCTTACCATGTCCTTAAGAGTTCTGTTTCGTCTTTCAGCTACACCATTCATGCTAGGTGAGCCTGGCATGGTGTACTGTGGGACGATTCCACATTCCTCTAGGAATTTAGCAAATGGTCATGGACGTTGTTCACCTGAACCGTCATATCTGCCGTAGTACTCACCACCACGATCAGACCTAACGCTTTTAATTCTTTTGTTGAGTTGATTCTCAATTTCAGCTTTGAAAGCCTTGAACATGTCCAGTGACTCAGATTTTTCATGAATAAGATATAGATGCCCATAACGTGAGTAATCGTCTATGAATGATATAAAATATTGTTGACCATTCCAAGAAGCCGTAGGAAATGGTCCACAAATATCTGTGTGTATCAATTCTAAGACGTCCAAAGTTCTATTGGCACCTAACCCTTTTGTTTTGGTCTGTTTTCCCTTGATACAATCAATACAAACATCAAAGTCTGTAAAATCCAGGGAATCCAAAATGCCATCTGACACAAGTCGTTCAACTCTTGTTTTTGAGATGTGACCTAAGCGCTTGTGCCATAGTTTTGCCGAATTTTCTTTATTTAATTTTCGCTTAGTACCACGTTCCACATGCAAGGTTTCATTATATGATGCAATAGTATCAAGCAAATATAGGTTATCGTATGAACATAATGAACCAGCACCAACAATATTTGAATTTAATGAAAGACTAAACTGACAATTTCCAAAAGAACAATGATATCCAAATTTGTCCAATAAGGAAATAGAAACCAAATTCCGTCTAAACGACGGTATAACAAAAGTGTCTTTCAAATCCAAATAAAAACCAGTTCCTAACAATAACCTAAAAGTGCCTATTGCTTCAACTTCCACCGATTTTCCGTCGCCCACAATGATGAATCTTTCAGCATCATTTGGCTTTCGACAGAACAGGCAACCCTGCATAGAAACACTTATGTGAGTAGTAGCACCAGAATCTAACCACCAAGTGTTTCTAGGTACTGAAGCTAAATTAACCTCAGAACAGACCAAATTAAGAAATGTACCTTTCTTTGCACGCCAAGCGTTATATTTGGTACAATCCTTCTTTAAATGTCCAGGCTTCTGGCAAAAGAAACAACCCTCTTTGTCTTTATGTAGTTTCTTTTGTTCTGGACCCTTAGCAGCTTCATATTCTGTTTTTCTTTTCTTGCCCTTATCTTTGGAGGTACTTGCCAAGTTAGCAATTTCAGTTCTGTCCTGCTTCAACCTTTCTTCCTCTTGCACACAATAAGAAATGAGCTCATTTAGAGTCCATTTCTCCTTTTGACAGTTGTAACTGACCTTAAATTGATTGAAATGTGCAGGAAGCGATATTAATACTAAATGCACGAGCAAGTCATCAGACAAATCGAGCTTTAGTGCCTTAAGTTTTGAAGCAGTATGAGACATCTGCATGATGTACTCCCTTATGTTCTCCTTACTTTTATACTTAATTGAAATCAAGCTTTGCAGAAGCGTGCTTGTTTCAGCCTTATCGTTTTTCGCAAAACGCTTTTCAATTTCAGCAAGGAATTCTTTGGCATCAGTTACCTCCTCAGATACTGCGCCCCTAAAGGCTTCTGGAATGCCGCGCTTAATGATCATAAGACTCATGCGATTTGAGCGTTCCCACTTCTCAAAGTTCCTCCTGTCATCAGGTGAACTTGCATCCGTAAGAGAAGCATGTTTCTCAATCCTAAGAGCAAGGTCGAGATCCATGCAGCCAAGAACAATTAAAACGTTCTCTTTCCAATCCTTGAAGTTTGACCCATTAAGCATGGGGATTGAATTGATATTTGCAGATATTGTGGAAGTGGATGAATGAGCTGTATAGAGAAAGAGATAGAAATAACTTACATTAGTACTTTATTATGCAAATGATAATTTCAAATATATTGGTAAGGCCCATCACAAGATACCTAGCACAACATCAATATTTAGTCTTTGGACAGAAACATTGACTTGTAAGTGGTACCTCAATGCAGCAATCAAACACTGACAATAAGACATGTCAATCAATAAACCTTTCTTTGGACCGATTTATTGATCACACGTTAAACCAAATAATCGTCACGCGTTTATCACCACAGGTGCATGTGAAATTCCAGCCAAACATTGACCTTCCTTTGGGCCGATCAATATCCGCATGAACAGCACACACACAAAACCTTCTAATATTCAAATTTAATTAATTTCCACAAGAGAGGTTACTTTGGCAACATGTTGCTTCAATTAATTCACTTTGGAATATTATATTTCTCAAAAGAGTCCATCACACCAAAATTTGAACCTGAATTAACTGTTTTTGCATGTCTTTAAAACTTTAGGATTTGAATTTTTGAAGTTCAAAGCTTTAGGATTAAGTAATCATTAAGTTGGAGGGTTAAATTGCAATTTAATTAAACTTGATTGGCCAATTATGAAAGATTTTAAGCTTGAAGGACTAAATTGCAATTTTACCAAAACTTTAGTGGCCAATTAATTAAAATCTTAAACTTTAAGGACTGAATCATAAAATTCAGAACTTCTAAGGCCCAACTTAATTGATTACTAAAACTGTAGGGACTTATTTTATAAATTTAGAAGTCTAAAGGGCCAACTTAAATGATTTTAAGACTTTTGGGTTTAATTAAATGAAGGAGCAACCAGGAGGACTTGAGATTAAATAAACCCAAAAAATAGAAATTGCAAACTAGCCATTTAAGTCTTCTAATTTCCAAAGGAAGTCCTTGGGCCAAAAACTGAAAACACAACAGCTAGGGTTTTGAAACCCTAGCTGCGCCGTCATCACGAGACGGAGATGGCGTCGGGGGGATCGCGGCGCCACTGCAGGTGTTTCAACACGCAGCGTCGCAGCGTGCGACGCTGCCAACAGCCAGCAGCGCCGGATGGCGCTGCGAGTTTCTATCTCCGACGACAATAACTTCAACCAACAACAAAATCCGACAATTAAGAAACCCATAATCAAAACCGACCACAATCATAAAATTCCAATTCGAAAATCCATACAGTTTGCATAAATTGAAATTCCATATTTCTAGAACAACAATATATATACACATCTATATATATATATATATCCTTGGAATATACATGCATAAAATTGGAATCATATATATATATATATATATATATATATATAAATATATATTGCAAAAATTGAAATTCATTCTTGTATGCAGAACCTTGAAATCAATTCATATATTGCGAAAAGAAAACCCATATTCAATTGGAATTCCATTTTTAGGGTTCACGATTTCTTCATGGCTGAATGTGGAACAACAATACACAAATTTAATATTGAACTTTTAAATTCCACATGTATTCATATCTGATAATACAACATGAAGGTGGCTCTGATACCACTTGTTAGATTAAATTTATCTAATCCATAAACAGATGATTATACATCTGTGACATAATAACCATCATGCTGTAATTACCAAGATTAAAAACTGAAGCGGAAGCGTACCTGAATCCATGATTCTGTTTGATCGAACTGGGTTATGGTCTTCCAATTGATCCGTGGTTTTCTTCTTAGTGTCTCTTGTTGATGGGGATACAAAGAGTTATGAAAAGCCACGCTCAATTGGGGACCATGACCTGTGTATATAACTGCAGGGCAGTTATTTTGTTTCAATGTTATTAAATTGGCCCCTCATCAATTTAAAACATTGTATCTGTCTCTACACTTTAATCTCATGACACTTAATACCCATTAGTCCAAAATAGTCTTTAGTGGATCACTTTATTGACTAAAACTTTAAGATAGCACCACACATTTTAATATATATATGTTTGGCCCCACATGTTGAATTTTATCCAACAATATCATCATGACATATTGAACATACCGCGCCCCTGCGTCTCAGGCCCCCTTCCCATTTGCTGCATCCCGTTCCCTAGTCCCCCTTATTGCTTGGGAGACTCCGGAATAGCTACTTGACAGCTACTCCAGAGTGAGGGTTTGTGGGTGGGGAAGACGCAGAGAAGGGGATAGAGATAAAGGTGAGAAAGAATATGACACGACAAATGTGAATGTCGCTTTTTATAATATTAAATTAAATGGGTTCTTTTTAAATGAAAAAATTAGAAGTCAGACAGTTTTCACTCAAGAGTCAAGACACTAAACAAGGGATATTTTGAAAAAATTCCTCTTAGAAAAATGGAACACGATCCGCTTATAGCATATTTGATAAATTGGACCTCACATGTGTTTCTTCCTCGATGTTGTCCAGTCAGTCTACTACACAAAACATGCCTTTAATGTACTAATCATCTCGAGTTAATTTAAATTTTAACTTCGAAAGCGCTATATTTGCCTCACTTAAACTGATGCTGCATCTGAGTCTTATTAAAACTCCAATTGCAGTCTGTAATACCTCTGTGGAAAGAACTCGAATACTATAAGGAATACAAAAGCCGGCTGGAAGGCTATCTGGGTAAAACGAAGGCGAATAAAATCTTGACTGAAGCTCTATACATAATCAGTATGGGAACGAACGATTTCTTAGAAAACTATTACGTGCTTCCTTACAGATCATTCGAGTTTTCTCCCAAGGACTACCAGAAGTTTTTAGCAGGCACAGCACGATCCTTCATTACCGAGATTTACCACCTTGGAGCGCGAAAAGTATCCTTAACCGGGCTCCCTCCAATGGGCTGCTTGCCACTGGAGAGAACACTACATGGGGGAATTTGTATTGCAAGGTACAATTATGTAGCCAAGGAGTTCAACAAGAAGTTGAAACATTGAACAACGAGCTTTCTGGAATTCGACTGGTACTCTCAAATCCATACCATGTTCTTTACAACATCATTCGAGATCCTCAGTCATTTGGTAATAAGTTTGATACCATGTCTTACTTCTATCTGATCAAATTGTTTTGTTGATTGTTCCCACATTGTGTAATACATGATCAACAGTTCTGATTTGCTGATTTTTGTGATGCGATGCAATGTTGCAGGATTCGAAACTGCAGCAACTGCGTGCTGTGGGACGGGAAGATTTGAGATGAGTTATCTGTGCAACGAACATAATCCCTTTACATGTACAGATGCGAATGAGTACGTATTTTGGGATTCGTTCCATCCTACGGAGAAAACAAACTGCATATTAGCAGATCATGCTGTTAGAACATCTCTTGCTGTATTTAAATAGTAAGTTAAAGATGAGAGATTGCATTTAGTCTGGTACAGACCACTTTCTCTTGAATTCTCAAAACTTCTACCGCCCCCATCTCGCCGGGGCAAAGAACCCGTCACTGTCTTGACTGTGCTATTTAGTCTAAGATTTCATTTTAAAAAGAACATATCCAATTGGAAGCATCTCATGATGTATTTTCTAAGAAAAACTTTGAATTAAATGCTATGTCCTCCCATTTTGAATTTACTAATTTTCTTTGGAGCAGTCTTGCCTTTTACCGAGATCGTGTCACGCATAACATGTAGCGACTGCATAATTTGTCGTTTCCTTAGTTTATCCTTGATGGGAGCCAAAAGATATCTTGATGTTATATACTAATCATTGAGATATTTCGAATAAATACTTGCATTCTAAAAGTTGAAGAAATATTTTTGGACGATAATGTCCTCTCTAATTTTTTTATAATTCTTGATTAATCTTTCTTCAAGTAATATTAATGTTCTAAAAAGCGTAAAGCGTGACTAGACGTGAAGACCGAGTTTCAAGTTTTTCGGGCCTAGGCGAGTCCTAAGCGAGAGCGAGATAAGGGCAAAGCGTGATGCGTGGCTAGGCGTAGAGGCCGAACTTCAAGCTTAGGCAGAACCTAGGCGAGGCTTATGTGGATTTTTTAGAACAGTGAGTAATATCTTTAATACCATTTATTTATTATTAAGAAAATTATAATCAAACCCGAAGTTAAAATGTCAATAGACTCAAAATTAAATGATACGAGCAATATTTTTGGACGGTAATGTCCTCACAAAATGAAAAGTGAGCATACATTGTAGTTCTCAAAACGTAAATTTTGACATTAGGATTGTGCAAAAAGTTCCATTTCGTACTTGAGCGATTCTTTTTATTTTTCTTCGTTTTCATACATTGCGTGCTTATATGTACACAATATACATAGATGTATAGAAGCATGCACACCAAGTGAACCATTCAAAATTCCTATAAATAGGGTTGTATGTTTAATTGAAATTCAAAACAAAAATTTACTAAATCATTCTAAAACTCGAGTTTTATTTTGAATGGTCATTATTTGAACGATTTGTTATACTACTAAATTAAATGTTTTTATTAGCCTAAGTTATGTAATGAAAAGCTCCAATTTCATTGGTGATGAAATTGGTTTGTGATTTTTATTTATTAATTTTTTTTGGGTTAGTAGATGATCTCCTGTTATTTAGATGGTACTTCAACGTGAAGGGCTGATTATTAAAAAGGGCTTTGGAGAGGCGGTTGTGAAGGTGGTGCTGCCGTCGTAGTGGTGGTGGTGGTGGTGGTGGTGGTGGTGGTGATGGGTGGAGTGGTGGAGTTTATTCCACAGAGTCTCCGTAGTTGATTTGTGGAGGTTATGAAAGTGAGCACCACCGTGGTGGTGGTGATGGGTGAAGTTGCGGAGGACGGTAGTGGTAGTGGTTGGGGATCTATAGAATAGAAGGAATTGGAGTTAGTCTGATTGGACAAACTTAATCGACCTTTTCTGACAGTATTCTCTTTTCTAGAAAAAGCGAAACTACAAGATAACTATCTCATACATGATGCTTTAAAATCAATCTACTCGAATATCAAGACGAGACTAGACTCAAAAAACGTTAATCTTTTTAAAAAGTTGAGTGAACGTGTATCTTGATAAATCATTTTATTCTCCTATTTCTAAAGTTAAAAAATATCCTTATTTTATTGTTATCTAAATACAAATACATGTGGATATCAATTATGTGCAAATAAAATAAAGGGTTAATTACACTAACAGTTCTCATTCTTTTATATTTGTAACGATTTCATCTCTATTTTTTTTAGTAGATATCATCTCCATTCTTCCATTTATACTCACATATGGTCTCCAAATTACTATTTTTCACTATTCTGACAATTCTTGGACAATTTTATCAATTGACTTAAATAAATTAAAATGATGAGAAAAAAATACAATAAAAACATTGCAATTGGACCCTTAACCTTTTCAAAAGTACAAATAAAAGGTTAATTACACTAATGGTCCCCATTCTTTCAGGTTTGTAACGATTTCATCCTCATTCTTTTTTTTTAGCAGATATCATCCCCATTCTTCTATTTATTCTCACATAGAGTCCCCAAATCACTATTTTTCACTATTCTGAAAATTCTATGACAATTTTACCCTTTGATTTAAATAAATTAAAATAATAAGAAAAAAATACAATGAAATTGAGCCCTTAACTTTTACAAAAGTACAAATAAATTCTAAACAATTTTATTTTATTCAAATAAGTGTTCTTCCCAACCACCCCCACCCCACCCCACCCCTCTCATTCTTTACCGGAACCGGTAGCAGAAGCTCGGTAGCCAATTTAAATTTTATCTTCAATGTTAAGCATTCTCAATTTTTCACCTTCAAATTCAAGATAGGTAATGATTGTGAAATGTTGAGCCTTGTAGAACTGTAAAATGAAAACACTCTTGAGCAAAGAACAATGGTAAAAGTTATACAACCCACACACCTACGAAAAAACAAAGTGTGTCTTGTTGCCACCCATTACCCCCCCACCTCTCTCTCTCTCTCTCTCTCTACACAGGCCCCATTCTTCGTTAGTAAAGCTCTAAAACTAGCTAACAGCAAAGCGCCAAATGACTGCCAACAATGGAAATCCAAAATCCCTCATCACCCACAATTTTTTACCTCTCAAACATAAAAATGAAAAAAGGTTGAATATTTTGCAGTAAAAAATGATTAGGTGAGTAAATCCTGAGGAGGGCATAATTCTTTCCGGAGCTTGTGCGAAAAAATCCTGCAAGCATCCATGCTGAGATCAATGGCTGCCGACAACGCCACGAAAGCTGCTGCATCGTTCGTGCAGTTTACGTGCTGCACGCTAATCTCCACTGTGGGTTTCCTGCTGCATTTTTCGCCAGTCCCTTCCCCTTCTACTTTGAGGATGTGGGTAGTGGAGTTCAGGCTAAAACTAGTGGTGGGCCGTCGTCGGTGGTAGCTCCTGAGCTTTCGCCACCGGTGCCGGCAAAGAAAGAGAGAAGTTGTGGTGGTAGGGGTGATTTGGGGAAGAACACTTACTTGAATAAAATAAATATTTTAGGATTTATTTGTACTTTTAAAAAGGTTAAGGGTCCAATTGCAATGCTTTTATTGTATTTTGTTTCTTATCATTTTAATTTATTTGAGTCAAAGGGTAAAATTGTCAAAGAATTTTCAGAATAGTGAAAAATAGTGTTTTGGGGACCATCTGTGAGAATAAATGGAAGAATGAGGATTATATCTGCTAAAAAAAAGAATGGGGATGAAATCGTTACAAACCTGAAAGAATAGGGACCATTAGTGTAATTAACCCTACAAATAAATCATAAATTATTTTATTTTATTCAAATAAGTGTTCTTCCTCGACTAAAAAAGAATCATCTTTTTATATATTTGTAGTAGATCCTACGTTGTTATAGGTCAGATTCTTGGACACTCCTCATTTCATTTGAAATGTGTATATAAATTTTTGAATCAGTTTCTCGTTGAACATGAATCAGAATAGATCTCTGCTTATTTCCTCCAAATTCCTGCATTTAATTTGCCACAAACTTAAGCAAATAGTGTAAAGAAAAGTTCATATCTTTGTGATTTTGATAACCCATTTATGTACTCTTCAATGAAGCGCGCTCTGCGCCCAGTGTACAACATCCTGCTACTGATAATGGTGGCGACTACTCTCACCGTCTGGGTTATGCTCCACTATGGATCTATCCAACTGAAATACGACACACCCACTTGTTAAAAACCCGAAAAATCTGGTGTTTAATGCGACCCTTTTGAAATATGCTTTGATTGATGTTGGTGAAGCCCAGTTGAAGCAAGAGATTGAGGAGTTATTGGAGGGCAATTTTAGAAGGCGTGGTCGCTAGAGATCCTTTTTGTCATCTAAGAAGTATAATATTGATACGAGAATGAGACCAGCGAGGGGCATTTTGTTACCGCTGCGGTCGCCGGAATTTTATCGCCTCTGGTTGACTTTTAGGAGGTATTTGAGTGATTGGTCCCGAAATAGAAGATACCAGTCGGATGCAATGTTGGATTTGATTAATAAAATAAAATAGTTTAAGATTTATTTGTATTTTTGAAAATATTAAGGGTCAATTGTAATATTTTTATTTTATTTTTTTCTCATTATTTTTATTTATTTAAGTCAAGAGATAAAATTGTCTAAAAATTGTTAAAATAGTAAAAAATAGTAATTTGTAGACTGAATATAAATAAAAAAATAGAGATAATATTTACTAAAAAAAAAGAATAGAGATAAAATCGTTAGATACGTGAAACACTAGAGTATTAGTGTTACTTCAAATAAAATATCTTTAATCATTTACCATATATCACCAAATTATAAGTAGCCAAATTTTGTTGTACAAGTATTAAACTTATTCATATCAGTAATTATCCTTTTTTCTCATCTTGCACAATCCATCAACTAAACATTTCATCGAGTGTAATGCAAACACAATCAAAATTACATACATAAACCATTTATTTGTATGGAATGAAGAATATGGAGTTTGCAAATGATATATTGCACCATGTTTTCAAGCGTCAGATGTTTGTATCGGTTGATTCCAGCATCGGATCTGGGTCTCATTAATTGCTATTGATTGGATTTTATGCCGACATCGGTGTTCGTTGCTGGTGCAATTTTGGGCTGCATGTGATTGCTGATTTAAAAAAAAAAAAAGGTGCTTGTTTTAGGTTGTCCGCTCGCAGGTAAGAATGTTATGAAAGCCCATCTGTTTATTTGAGGGATCACATATTGTTATATCGTTGAACAAACAATATTGCCCAGTTGCACGAAAGGTGTTTGTTATAATACTTCAATCAAATTCTATTTGCTAAATAATGGGGTCTTTTGATGTGACTTGTTGCTTGTTATTTAGCAATGGGCCTCTCCCAATTTCACATTATTCAAGGGTTTGGTTTGCTCCTTGATTTACAGATGAATAAGGCCACTTCTGCAGTAATTATTGCTATTAATCTGTTGCCGAGTGTTATTTGAAAAGGATTAGAGGAAGTTGAACAAGGAAAGATGGAGAGGATTATTTAAAAGAAACATGTGGATGTGCACAGAAGAAAATTATTTGGTTCAAAAGGTTATTGGTGGTTTCAGCCGTTCTTTTGTCCTCGAACTGATATTTTTCCTTGCCCTCCTGTTAGCACTAGAACTGGTCGGAAGAAAATTGTTATTTTTCCATCAAATATATATCCATCACATTTGTTGCTTTAGCCTCTTTGTGTGCCTGAGTTTTTGTTACGCCAGTCTTTGTCTTCATCTTTGGGTCGATTGCTAGTGAACCCATAGATTTTCGGAGTGCTATTTAAAATGTTTTATCCTCGACAAGTTTAGTTCTAAACAAAATGCTCAAGGATTTGATTATGATCATGTTCTTTTTGCTTGTGAGATATGCCCCTCGAGTCTTGGTGACGGTATGTTAAATTGGTGGATGGTGATTTTTATTTCACACCATCTTCTAGTTCTTTGGTTGGCTTAGACAAAATGCATGGTAAACGCAATTCCAAAGTATCATTTGAGCCTTGGAAAGAACAAGTTGCTTGGATCAATTTAATTTTCAAACTCAATTTGGTTTCTACAACACCATATTGAGTTTCAGGGGGATGTTGAAGATATGGAAAGATTATTCATGTTATTCTCATTTGCGGGTAAAAGAAACCCTTTTGGTTATTTCATATAAACTTCCTCATCGAGATCCCCGTTTAAGAAAGCCGTTTTTTTCATCCATTTGATAAACATAAAGATCATGTAAAGAAGGTAAGGCAAATAAAATCTTAATAGAAGTGTTTCAAAATGATCAATTCCTTTAATTTGTTGATAACTTTTAACTACTAATCTAGATTTAAAGGTGTGAAGAGTATCATCGGAGTGATACTTCTTCCTAAACACTCATTTGCAACCAATAGATTTAGAGACGGATGGTAAATCAACAAGTTCCCATGTATTGTTTGTTATAATATAATCCATTTCATCTCTAATGGCATCTTTCCAAAAATTAGAGTTCTTAGAAGACATTGCTTGTTTACACATTCTAGGATCATTTTCAACTTGAAGAACAAATGGAATTGTTCTTATAACAAGCTTCCTACTTCCTTCTTCTAAATAGATGGAAATTAGTTAGAAGTCAATCTCATTTGTTCTTATACCTTTTATTTTCTGAACTCTCTTACTTCTTCATGGTTCATTAGACTCATTAATATCATTAGGAGATGAATCTTCTAGTGATTTATTAGGGATAGGAACCTCCACTCGAGTTTCCATAGGATTTTGAGAATTATTTCCCGATATTAATATTCTCAAAACTCAACTTCACGGGATTCTATTATCACATTGGATTCTAGGTTTAGAAGTCGATATAGCAAAATTCTAGGTTTAGAAGTCGATATGCTTTGCTGTTTGAAGTATGTCCCACAAAGGCACATTTAATGCCACAAGCAGCTTTGTTCTTTTAGGGTCCATGTTCTTACAATATGCAACACCCCCACACTTTAAATTATCCAATGTTTGGTTTTCTACTTTTCCATAACTCATATGGGACAATTTTATTCTTTTTCAAAGGAATTCTATCTATAATATAACACACATTGTGTAAACATTCACCCCATAAATCGAATGGAAAATTAGCATTGAATAACATATCATTTATCATTTATAGAAAGGTTATATTCTTTCTTTCAACCATACCATTGTGTTCAGGTGTACAAGGTGTGGAACATTGATATATTATGCCATGCTGTTCACAAAAGCTATTGAATTCACTAGAGAAATATTATCCCTTCTATCATTTCTAAGTATTTTAATCTATCTTATTAACTGATTCTCAACTTTGGCTTTATACTCTTTAAACATGTTAAAGACTTTATCTTTATGCTTTAATAAATATACATAAGTGTATCTCAAAAAATCATCAATAAAAGTAATAAAATACCAACCTCTTGTTAACATGCCACTTAATTTACATATGTCGAAATGTATAAGTTCATGTAATTGTGAAGTTCCTTTGAAATGGTTTCTTTACCAATTTAGACTTAACACATACTTTACATTTACCATGATCATTCATATGCAAAAAAAAAAAAACCACATTTAATCATTCTTTTATGGTTCTAGTTCTTGCATGTGCTAAACTACCTTGCCATAATTTAAAAGAATCAACAATATAAGCAATATAAGCAGAAGATAATTTATTTGTTTCATTGTCAATAGTACATAGTTTAACCATTCCTTCACATTAATTGCCTTCTTCAATTTCGATCTTGAGATTACTTTAAGGGATATACCAGCAAATAGCCCCGAGGATCAAACAAGTCTTGACAAGTTTTCACAAGTAATAATAAAGAACTCAAATAAGAACAATGAACAAAATGAAAATCTGAATTTTGAGGGTTCTAGAGTATAAAGATGAAGAAGATTAATGTTTTTGTACATTATTTTGATCTTCCAAACTCATATTTATAGGTAATAACAACGTATCACATCAAAAACTTGGAAAGGAGGCAATCGTCCATGAAAAGATTTGATGGTTCATCCCTGAAATTCAAAAAATGAATTTTCCCACAATCTGGACAGTCTTCCTGCTCAAGCGGACCGAAGCTGCTGCAATGCAGCCAGACAGTCCGCTTGAGCAGACAGAGAGTGTGCAAAGCAGCCTTTTTGCTGCCTTGCACGAGCAAGCTTTTAGTTGCTCGAGTGATCATCCTTACTTGCCATCGGCACGTGAAATGCTCCTATATCATTTCTAAGTTTTCAAATAACATAACCCCGAGACCATTGTTCGTTATGATTTGAACAAACCCACAGCTATCACAAGAATTTACTGTCTGCAAGGCTGGCAAAATAAATGTACTGTAATAGGTATTTATTGAAATTCCAAGATACAGGCCCGAAATGAAAATTTAAACCAGATTTAGGACAAAATGTAATCCAAAAAACATAATCGGGCTCGGATTACTCGAATCTTATAAATTAATTATGATTTTGGAATCCCACATTTGCATTTCTTTCCTACTTACCATGACAGAAACAGTGTAATCTGAAATACAGATTACATTTTCCATCCAACTTTCAATCAAGTCAAAAGATAACATTAAATACTATTGGTACACTCCATGGCTTTACTGTTGTGCACGGTTGTCTAGTAATGCATAACCAAACATATTGTATGGTTTGTGATGTGTATTAAATAAATCTATCTGTTGTCATTAATGCGAAAGTTTATGATTACCACGCATTTAAGGTTGTCGTTTTGACTCTTATTCAACTTGTGTTTCATTTTGTTAAGAACATTTTAGAAGCTAAACCTGTTACAAGCTAGTAAGCAAGGACATGAAAATGGCATTCCATTCCATTGCTTTGATCTTTATTTTTCAGTTCCTGCAAATCCTCAGAATTGATGCTAAAGTTTCTTCGGTTATAGTGTTTGGTGATTCTTCAGTGGATTCTGGGAACAATAACTTTATTCTTACGAATGCAAGAAGCGATTTCTGGCCTTATGGTCGGGATTTTGAAGGCGGTCGATCCACTGGACGGTTTTCCAATGGACGGATTCCGACAGATTTCATCTCTGAGGCTTTTGGATTGAAACCTACCGTGCCTGCTTACTTGGATCCAGCTTACAGTCTAAAGGATTTTGCTACAGGAGTTTGTTTTGCATCAGCTGGGACTGGCTATGATAATGCTACCTCTATGGTGCTTGTAAGTGTCTTGTGCATTTGTATTTTAGATCTAGCATCAAAATATATTGAACATCCCCCGACTCTGCCCCAAGCATCTCAACCCACCTTCCCATTTGCTGCGTCCCATCCTCCCTGTTGTCGCCCTTCCTGCCCCTTCGCTTCCGGCATCTCCTCCCCTAGTCCCCCTTGTTGCTCGGGAGACTCTGGAGCAGCTACTTGGCAACTACTCCAGAGTGGGGTAGGGGGTAGGGGTGGGAGAAAGGGGTAAGGAAGATGTGGGGGAGGGGACACAACAGGGTAGGGAGAAAGGGGTAGAGATAAAGGTGAGAAGAATATGACACGACAAAGGTGAATGTCGCTTTTTATAAGATAAAATTAAACCTTTATTTCTTTAAGGAAAAAAATTTAGAAGTAGACAGTGTTCACTCTAGCCATTACACTAGGGCTATTTTGAAAAAATCCTCCTAAAAAATGCAACACGATCCACTTGGAGTATATTTGATAAATTGGACCTCACACGTGTCTCTTCCTCAATGTTGTCTAGTCAGTCTACCGCACAAAGCATGCCTTTCATGCACTAATCATCTCGAGTTAATTTTAAGTTTTAACTTCGAAAGCACTATATTTACCACACTTATAAACTGATGTTGCTTAAATGGCTGATTAAAACTTTAAATGCAGTCTGTCATACCTCTGTGGAAAGAACTCGAATACTATAAGGAATACAAAAGCCGGCTGGAAGGCTATCTGGGTAACAAGAAGGCGAAGAAAATCTTGACCGAAGCTCTATACATAATCAGTATGGGAACAAATGATTTCCTAGAAAACTATTACGTGTTTCCATACAGATCATCCGAGTTTTCTCCCAAGGGCTACCAGAAGTTTTTAGCAGGCATAGCACGATCCTTCATTACCGAGATTTACCACCTTGGAGCGCGAAAAATATCCTTAACCGGGCTCCCTCCAATGGGCTGCTTGCCACTGGAGAGAACGCTACATGGGGGATATTGTATGGCAAGGTACAATCATGTGGCCAAGGAGTTCAACAAGAAGTTGAAAGCATTAGTTGAAACACTGAACAGAGAGCTTCCTGGAATTCGATTGGTATTCTCAAATCCGTACCATGTTCTTTACAACATCATTCGCCATCCTCAATCATTTGGTAATAAGTTTGATACCATGTCTTACTTCGATCTGATCAAATTGTATTGTTGATTGTTCCCACGTTGTGTAATACATGATCAACAGTTCTGATTTGCTGATGTTTGTGATTTGATGCAATGTTGCAGGATTCGAAACTGCAGCAATTGGATGTTGTGGGACGGGAAGTTTTGAGATGGGTTATATGTGCAACGAACAAAATCCCTTTACGTGTACAGATGCGAATCAGTACGTATTTTGGGATTCGTTCCATCCTACGGAGAAAACAAACCGCATACTAGCAGATCATGTTGTCAAAACATCTCTTGCTATATTTAAATAGTAAGTTAAGAGGAGAGATTGCATTTAGCTTTATCTCAAGAATTTCTAGGACTTCTGATGGTACTCAGTCAGGAAGAGTTGGTTATCCTGCGTCTTTAGTCTAAAATTTTATTTGAAAAGAACATATCGAATTTGAAGTCTCCTATGACGAATTCTAAGAAAAAAACTTTGAATTAACTGCTGCCCTCCCATTCTGAATGCACTTTATTTTCTTTGGAACAATCTTCTGATTTATCGAGATCGTGTCACTCTATCAGACAGAAGCACAAGTAAGTCCATGCATAACATGTCCCAACCGCTTAAGTTGCCGTTTCCTTAGTTTGTCCTTGATTGGAGCCATGTCATATTTCTTTATATCGAGTAATTATCGAATGACCATGCGCATTAGAGGAGAAAATTTTATTTATTTATATTTGTAATTCCACAGTAAACAGTAAACTTTTTCATGTCTTGCCAAAACCAATTGAAGAAACAGATAAATATTAATTTAATCTTAAATCACCTGTTACTCAACCATCACTAGTATCAAGAATCTATTAATTTAAGCTCAAGTCATTCTTCTGATTCCATTTAATAAAAAAATCAAGATTATGCAAGTATTTTTAGATTATATTTCTAAGATTCCAAAGATTATTAAATAGGAAGAATGCACGAGTGTTGAAAATCAAGATCACTTGAGTCTCAAATAACAAAATAATTAATAAATATTATAAAAACAAATCCAGTGTACATAATAGTATAATACAATTATACATACATGTAGAAAATCACCTCTTTACCCCAAAAAAGCATTTTTAATCATATGGATTCCGAAAATTCTTTAGAAGTTTGGGGATGTCCTGTCCAAGCATGTCGTCGACGGATTGAATCATTTTAGGTCTCAACTTCTCAAACTTATCGATGTTGTAGACATTCAAAACCTCTCGAAAATGTTCAACATTTGGAAAATCTCCTGCCGGTAGATGGTGTTCCCGTTGAACCTATAAAATGACAATACATTGTAGTGAACTAAAAGAAAATTCACATAATCGACCCAAATATATCAAGAACAAGGCTTAGACTTTAGAGCATGTCTGGCTGAGCTTAACGAATTTAGTAGTAAGTAAACAAGTTTTAAAATAAAAAATTTCAACTCATTAAAGTTGAAAATAAGTTACTTATTTTGACGCAACTTTTTTACTGAAAAGTTAATTATGGAAACATGTTTGGAAACTTAATTTTAAGCTTGGCGAAACACGCTCTGTTGTTGTTTTTGTATTACAGTTATCAGTCCCACTACATATATATCTATATAACATTCATAAACACAAACACGAAGAGGTGCTTTAGCCTCGGCAAGTTGAGAGGGAAGAAAGAACCTTTGTAAATTCATCGTCTAGATTATCAATAAGTCGCTGTTGAACCTTTGATTTGCCCATCATTACAGGCATCTCCTTCTTCAAATGACTGATAATACAAGCATGTATCTTTGCAGCCCGAGTACGCTTTACAAATTCATTTATCTGCACAAGGTAAAGACGTCAAAAAACTTATCACTAATGTGCGAGAAACTGCTGCATGTATTAAAGACACCAGAAAATAATGATGTTAAACTCACACGACGATCACAAGCCCTTTTTGGTATGTTTTTTAAGTCGGTAAGAAGGTCGTCTTGTTCTTTCTCGAAAAGTTCTTGCCCCATTGGACCAGCGGCAGCATTCATAGGCTTATCATTAAATGAGCTGTCAAGACAGACGAAAATGTGGATTATTGGAAATAAAAATATATGAAGAAAATAAACAGTAATCATAACTAGAATAATAGTGATAAAGGAGAGACGAGGTGGAAGAGGGAGAGGGAGAGATAGAGAAAAAAAGAATGCCACCAAAAACCATATAAAAAGTTTGTCTATTTTCCTTCTTAATATGATGCTTGATGAAATGAACTGCGGAACCACTATTTAATAAAGAGAATGATCCTAAAGATTCTAGTATAAAAAAGTTATGAATACATAAATTAAGCTCCTATTTCTAAGCCATCGAGATCACAGTGGGTGCCTTCCCTTTCAAATCCTAAACTGGGTAAGTTTTAGAATGAGGATTTCGATGCATACCAAATCAAAATTCAAAATTGAAAGCAGATACGGTTTGTACTGGACTGAAGCAAGATGTCTGGCTTTCTCCCTCACATTCATCTTATATGATATTGATTACATAAAAAGAAATTGTAAAAGTAGAAAGCATACCCAATATAAACCCGCATAACTTCAGGAGTATTCAACACTTTGCCAAGGGACCACATTAATGCTCCATATACGCGCATAAGCTGCAATGAGAAGCCAGCAAGTAGAGTCAAATAACTAGGTAGAATGAAAGTTCAATGTTAGGCTATGCTTCAAAATAAGTAGAAGTTACTTTTAAATCATTTTATGTTTTCAAATGTGTTTGGATATGTCACTTCTTTGTTACTTCAAGGACCAAAATTTACTTATTTTGAAAGTCTTACCTTCCTATCGAAATAAGTAACTACTAGTTTCAAATTTCAAATTTCAACCAATAAAAAAAAAATTATTTTAAAACATACTCATTTGCTTGTTAGTAAACCTTTTAAGCTTGCATGCTATAAGTAGGATAGATCATAAATAGACAAAAAGAGGTATCATAGACACTACAATTCTTACTTGCTGTGTATCGACTTGGTCAGCCTTGTTCAAAACAACGCGTATCTTATCATCATGACCACGGAGAGATGAAATGACGCGCTTAAACTCATCACTTATATCGAGTTTGTAAGGATCAAACAAAAGCAGGATGAGATCGCACTTAGTGGCAAACCAAGATGTTACCCCAATAAAGTCGTAGCTTCTCTCTGTTCTTTGTTTTTCACCAGATAAAACTCCTGGAGTATCGACAAGCGTAATATGCTCCAGTAACTTTTAGCATTCAGAACACAAGTAATGTTAGGAGCTACAGAAACAGTTAAAAATTTGTCCTCATTCTTGTAAAAGTCGAGAAAATTTTAGTTCTTAACTTACAGGATGGGGCATTTGGGAACACTCAAATTTTGACAAAAACGCAGTTCCAAAAGTTGTCAGACCGCTAAATGGCATGTCTGCTTGAACTGCAATGGTGTTTCCTGGAACACTTCTTTCATCAGGTCCATTCTGTACAAAGAACAGCTCCACAATGAACCCCGAAGGACAAAATGGTATTTTTACCCCAAGATACAGATTCAAAGGAGACGTGACTTCAGAAAGTTTTTAGTATATTGTGCTTAATAGGTGTCCAATTGAGTTGAAAATGGTTTTATACGAACTCAAAATCACTGTCACATGAATGGTGTGTTACACTCTTAAGAGGGACCATTTGACGTAAAAGTTATGATTTGACATTGAAAAGTGTACATTTGACTTCACAGACTGTTATCTTTGGCTTAATATGTGTCCAATTCACTTGAGAAGGGTTTTATATAAACTCAAAAGAACCATTGTGACATAAAATAGTGCGTGGTACTCTTAAAGGGTGTCCAATTTGACATAAAAATGTTGATTTGACACTGAAAGGAGTACATTTGACACCAAGAAGTTTTTAGCATATTTGGCTAAGGGCTAATTGGGTGTCCAATTGAGCTGAAGTTGAGCTGCCAATAGTTTGTGCAAAGACAAAAAAATTGGATACATTCAGTAGAAGAAAAATCCCAACTAACCAACCAAATAAATAAATAGTACCTGTTTTAGGTATCAAACAATGTCTAAGAGATAAAACCATTGAACTGTAAACGGATCCACGAAAAAATTGCTCAATGGCAACAAAAGATGACAAAAACTAAAATTCTAAAATTACCATGACAACCACAAATCTATCCGTTGTCGGCTCTGGTCCAATGTGAGCTCCTGTAACACGTAGTGAACTAAGAATTACATCGTGGTTATCAAAATGTAAATAAATGAATACTAATTTACAAGGCTGGGAAAAGAATTATCATGTACCTGGATAACTACTTCCTAGCAAATGTTTAATGAAGGTTGTTTTCCCAGTAGAGTACTGACCCAAAAGCATCACCATTGGCTTAGCATCGAAGTCACTATTTCCCTTCCAACATACAATGCATTAACAGCAACAGTCAAGTCGATTATAAATCAACTTTCATGACAATTATAAAATCGTCAGAAAAGAATCAAGAAAGTTTCGGTATTCTTTTCACACATTTGCGAATGAAGAAAGATTAATTACTTACCAATAATGGAGAAACAAAGTCATTAAACTGATATGTAACTTCCAGGGGCTTCAGTTTCTGAACATACAACTTTTTCAGGCCATCCATTATCGAAGTGACAGCATTCAATGGTACCTAAGAATAAAAGAGGGAAGGAAGCATCATTCAAGAAACCAAAATATATATATATATATATAAGATGAAATTCGACTTATTCCTTGATCAATTGACATAAAAACACAGTAGTAAATTCCCTAAAAGGAAACTTTTCAGATGATAAAATGGATTGAGGAAGTTTGTATGACATAATCATAAATACAATAATCGAGTTCCTCTTGATCCATTTTGCAGAATGTAAACATTCCCACTAGTGTGCATATCATAATATAAGATCGTAGAATAAATTCGAAGCACGCTTATGTGAAATAAAAAGTCGATGCAATTTAAATGTGCAATCAAGAGATAAAGTTAATTTGCATTGAACTAAAACAAACGACAGGGGGAGATATTGTGGGCGGTTTGCAAAATTAAATAAGACGAACGAGTAGCTTAAATGTTGAAGTTGTTAAGTAAGCATCAAACAAAACATGGAAGAAATCCAGCAAACAAAGAATAAATCAATAAATCATGACTAAGAATAAAAACACACCATGATGGAAGGAATTGCAAGAAGTTTCGGAGAACGAAGGGTATCAGTGTAAACAAAAGAAATGGAATAATTTCTAACTACTTTCCGGAATAACCTTCTTTGCAGATTTTGTAGAAGTAAACCAATTAGCCGATGATGAAGATTGCAGTTGAGAACTACCTGAATTATTGCAAATTAATAAAGCCAAAGGCTGAAACACTAAATGAAAACAGTACTGTACGTAAAATATTAGCCTCTTTACCATTCTGATTGGATTCCTTTTTAGATTTACGCTTCTTCTGCATAAGAGAAATAAACAAATAATCCTTAATTATAATTAATATTTAAACTTACACCGAAGTATATAAAAAAACATGTAGCGAACGTACTGCTAAACGTGCATCGAGACCTTCCATGGCTGGAGGTTGCAAGTTTTCAAAGTCAACTGCAGATTATTAAAATATATAAACTATAGCAAGATCACATTATGATACATCTGTACAAAATGAAAACCAGACCACAAGTTCAAGCCAGGATCAATTCGCCATCTTGAGCTAGTATTTGTTAACCTTAAACATAGTACTATCAAACTAAAAGAATCTGATACGTATGCTCACCTCCAACATTTATGTCACTGGTGAGAGTATGTCCAGCTTGTGCCAAACAGATTAGCTACATTTTAGAATGCAAAGAGAAATTAGCCCTGTAGTATTGATAATTACCGAAATTTTTCTTTAAAAAAAAAAAAAAGAAAGGAAAGATCAGAACCTGCATTGCAGTAACGAATTCTTTATATCCAAGAAAGCCTTGCCTTTTCGAATCAGCAATTGCCCACACCTTACGAAAAAGAAGAGAACACAAACTAAGAAGATAAGACAAAAGTTGAACACCCGTTTTTTCACAAAATAAATAGTAGAGATGCATGAGCAAATGAAGACTGTCACTTCCAGTTTTCAACAACGATCGCCGAACCCACAACTTAACAAGTATATATAGTACATATATATGTATTAAATTGGAAAATTTTGTATTTTTGGTAATAAATGCTGCCAGAAAAGTATCAATATATGACTGGAGAGGAATACATATAGCAGGCAAGTGAATATTTGGCTTATGCCATGCTAGCAACGCTTGGTTAATGCTTGGTTTGGTATTGCTGTGATTTTAAGAGAATCAGTTTTGTTGTGCTGCAGAAACATTTAGATGTGGAAATAATCAGCTAAGTCTTTGGTAACAAAAATGATTTATTGCTGAGATTCTATAAAATTACTAAAATAGATATTGATTATAATAATATTATGTTGTATTATTACTAGTATGCCGCTTTTCTTTGTGGTGGAATCCGACTGTATTAGAGGATTTTAATGTATCGATGGGTTGAGAATAATTTGTTGAAGATTGAGAGAGAGTTTTATTCGAAGGGAGTTTGATAGCGAAGAATATAAAGAAATTAAGAGAGAAATATATGAGTTTTGGTTTGAGAGGATGAAAACGTTCTGAAATACATACTACTTTTTTGTCCCTAATGGAGAAAATCTCCCTACGGTCGGTGATTATCACTAGTATTGTAAAATTTATTTTTATTTCTATAACAATATGTAATACTAGTATACCGCTTTTCTTTGCGGTGGAATCCGACTGTAGAGAATTTTAATGGATCGAGGAGTTGAGAAGAATAAGAGAGAGAGAAAGAGAGAATTTTGTTTGAGGAAGGTTTAATTTTGATGAATATGGAGAAGAATATGGAGAAATAGAGGAATTGAGAGATATATATGGGTTTTGGTTTGAGAAGATGAAGACGTAGTGATAAACAAAGTACTTTTTTTGTACTTGTAACAGAGTAAATCTTCCTACGATTGGTGATTATCAAATATTTTTTCAAGATAATGTATTTATCATAATTATTTTAAAATAAAAATAATATATATCTATTAAATCTTAAAATTTTAAATGGTTAATTACACTAATGGTCCCCATTCTTTCAGGTTTGTAACGATTTTATTATCATTTTTTTTTTTTTGCAGATATCATCCTCATTCTTCTATTTATACTCACAGATGGTCTCCAAATCACTATTTTTCACTATTCTGACAATTCTTAGACAATTTTACCCATTGACTTAAATAAATTAAAATGATAGGGGAAAAAAATACAATAAAAGCATTGCAATTGAACCCTTGGCCTTTTTAAAAATACAAATAAATCCTAAACTATTTTATTTTATTCAGATAAGTGTTCTTCCCCAACTAAAAAGCCATTCTCCCTCCTTAGCCCATTCTTCGTCAAATTCCACCAATTATCTATAATACTTTAATCACTCCTAAGAAGTTTCTATATTTTCTTTTCAATTTCAATAGCATTCTCACTTTTTTGGAATATAGAATAAATGGAAATAGGACAGCCATCGGTGCCACCGTCCCTGATTACCCATACTCAGCCAACGCCTTTACCGCCATTGCCTACACCTCCCACCCAATCTACCGGAGAAAACAGAGGGGATTAGCAGGTGCGTTGCGCAGGGTGCAAGATGGTGTTGACAGTGGGCTCGGGTTTGACAGAGTTTGCGTGCCCTAGTTGCAAATTGCTGCCGCCTGAGCTGATGCGGCCCAACCAAGCCCATCAACAGTGTAATGTTTCGACATACAACATTGATCTGACGAAGATACAGTTGCCTTGCGCCCACTGTAAGGCCTTGCTTAATGTCCCCCATGGCCTGTCACGCTTCAATTGTCCTCAGTGCGACATTGACCTGGAAGTCGATCTCTCAAAGTTTCGACATTTTTCTTCAGATCTTCGCCTGCCCCCGCCTCCTGAAGAAGTCAACGAGGTTTTCACTTTTTATTTCTCCTATTTTTTGCTTTATTTTTTAGTGGTTGCAAAGTATGTAGTGACATGGAAATTAGAATGTTACTGGGGTGGGGTGGGGTGGGGTGGGGTGGGGTGGGGTGGGGTGGGGTGGTTTTTAGTTAGAGAAAAACACTTAACTAAATAAAATAAAATAGTTTAGGATTTATTTGTACTTTTGAAAATGTTAAGGGTCCAATTGCAATGCTTTTATTGTATTTCTTTTCCTATAATTTTAATTTATTTAAGTCAAGGGGCAAAATTGTCTAAGAATTGTCAAAATAGTGAAAAATAGTAATTTGGGAACCACCTGTGAGTATAAATAGAAGAATGTGGATGATATCTACTAAAAAAAAAGAATATAGATAAAATCGTTACAAACTTGAAAAAATGGAGACCATTAGTGTAATTAACCCTAGAGATACATTATAATTAGAATACTAATACATAAAAAAAATATTTTAATTAATTAAGGTCAAAATTAGTATTTTAATAATAGATAGATAGTTGAGCAATTATATTCACACAACACTTTTTATTTTTTGCACCACATTTTAATTTATTTAACATCCATAATCTATGAATATTATAGCACTGATGTCCCCAATTTTTTTTATCACATTTTTATTTTCAATTTTTCATTAATTAGCACATCTTGTATTTGATAATGGTCTCCATCTAAAACATTTGTGGAGAATTCATAAAAAGACTTATTTGTCTATCATATTTATAAAAAAATAATAGATACAAAAGTACGATAAAATATTTTTCCTCATTTCAAAGCATGTAAACAAAATATACAGAAATCATCATTAATAATGAAATGTGCTAATTAATGAAAATTGAAGATAAGAATTCGATGACAAAAAATTAAGAACATAATTGCAACAATAAACAAAAGTTGAGAATCTTAAGTACAATTAAAATATGGTGCACTTTTAACAAATTATAGTGTGAATATAACTACTCAAAAGCTAAAAGCAGAATCTGAAAAGTTACCATTTTGCTACTTCTCAAAATCTGCTGTCGGATAATACAGATTCTTTTAGATATATTTATTTATTACCAAATGCCTAAAAAAACTTTTGATTATTTGACAATCACAAATTGGGCTCCAAAATCAAAATCAAAATCAAACTGGCCTTAAGATCATGATTGAATACTTCTCGAGCAAAAGAACAGAATTCTTCATGTGGAAGCGTGGAAACAGGAAAAGAACCATCTGGACTTAAATTGAGAATGATCAATGCAAATATTAAGCTGACAGATATCTCAAGAACCGGATAATACTAAACGTGATCTTTAAATATCGACTTTACATCACCATTCACATTAGATATTCATAAATGCATACGAAAAGCAAAACGCAAAAACAACCAGAAAAGGAGAAAGGAGGTGGAAACAAAGAGCAAACCTGCTTCAAATCTTGACGAGACAAGTTTGACATATTAAAAAACTTCGTGGCGTCATTTCCTGTGAGACGCCCATCTCCATCTAATTTCATTGATGAAACCCTTTCTTAATTCAATTAGCAAATTCAATTGAATACAAAATTAAATAAATAAAATGATATATATATATATATATATATATATATATCGAAGTACCTGAATCAACATAGGAAAACCATTCTTGATAAATCTTCTGGTGCTCCTTGGAGCACCGATTAATCGGAGCTAAATCGATCTCCATCTTATCTGATTTTGAATTTCTAAATGCTATAAGCTAACGGCTTCCCCTTTGGTTTGGGGAAAGACAGCCGTTATGCCGCCTTAACAGTGCATTAAATTGTTATCATCCTCTGATTAAACAAAACTTGAAAAGAATTTCTTCGAATTCTTCTTTCTTTTTGTAAAATTTCTGAAATGACAATTCCAAATTACAAATGCTTTCATATAAATCAACAACTTCAAGTGCTTGGCAATTGACCTTTTGATTCGAAGCGAAGCATTGGCTTTGCAGCAATGGGAAGCGAATTGCACAAATCGACCGTGCATTTCGGCAAAAATCACTCTCGATTCACCATTAATTTTCATTGTTCAATAAACTGTATCATCTACATTTAAGTATTTGGTAGCAATTTTGAGAAGCAGTTTAATTTTCCTTCATCTAAATATCAATTTTAATCCTCATAAATAGAATTAATTTGTTTTTTATTATATGTTTGTTAGTTTCAACATTTACTGATACTCTAGTTTTATAAATTTTAAGATTTAATACATTTATTATTTTTTAAAATTAGTATACTACTTATTGGTTTGATCCGACCGTAGAAAAATAAATAGAGATTGATAGAAGTTTATGAGTGATCGGTGGTGAATAATGAGAAGGAACAAAGTTGAAAAACAAAAAATGTGGAGAACAATGATGAAGAGAAAAAGAATTGGGAATGAGAGATTTGAAGAGATAGAGGAAAAAAAAATGAAAAGATAAAGATAGACATATATCATTTTTTTGGTGAGTGGTGTGAAAAACTCCTTACGATTGGTGACAAATATGATGAATACATTTAACTAGTATATTGTTTTTCTTTGCGGTAGAATCCTACTGTATAAGATTTTAATGGATTGGGAATTGAGAATGAAAGAAAGAGAGAGAGATAAATTTGTTTGAGTGGAGTTTGATTTTGATGAATATGGAAAAATTGATGAATTGAGAGAGAGATATATGAGTTTTGGTTTGAGATGATGAAGACGTAGTGACGAAAAAAGTACTTTTTTTGTACTTGTAGCGGAGTAAATCTTCCTACGATCGATAATAATATTACATATATATATATATATATATATATATATATATATATATATATATATATATATATATATATATATATATATATATATAATGAATTTTACAATATTATTAATGATAATAATAATAATACAAAATGCCATTACTGTGTACGTTTTATAATTGATACTAGCAGAATAATAAAATACTTTTATTTGCTAAACGCTCAAATATTGATTTTGAAATATACAATAATTCTGAAATAAATGTTTACCAAAACATAATTGATTCTTTCGACAGTCGATTCTTTCACCAGCAAAGTTAATTCTAATTATTTTAAAATCACAATAATACCAAACTAATTGAAATATAAAGAAAATATTTTAATACTGATAAAGTACTTATTTAAAAAAATATATATAATTTCATTTTATTCTATCATTTCGAGTAGAGCTAGCAAATGGGCTGGGTTAGGCCAGCCCAACCCACCAGAGTAGGGCCACACATGAAATTGGATTGGGCTGGCCCAGCCCAGTTTTGTATGGGCCAGAAATATGCTAGCCCAGTCCATCCCATTGGCCCAACTTAATTTTAATTTTCTTTTTTTTTCTTTTTTTTTAAATAATTTTTTTATACAATCTAATACATTACATCAAATACAATCTAAGATAAATTTAGACTATATATTTTGAGATTTTTAAAGAGGTTAATTTATAAAATTGGGGCTCTCATATATTAGTCAATAGATAAACGTCAATTTTCTTTCAAAATAATAATTATTTTTTTTAATTGTAAACTATTTGTAAACACTTTAAAAAAAATACAATTATTAAAAGCATGATAGTCTTATTGTTTTGAGATATAAGCGTGTTTGACTTAAATTAAAAAATTTACTTATAAGTAAATTTAAAATAAATAATTTATTTGTCACACCAAATATATTTTGGATTGAAACTTAAATTAAACTAAATTTTAATTAAATCTAAATAATTTTATGTTGGATCTTGGGATTTTTGGACTAATATTTATTAGTGACTTATGTTTAGATCATTTTAGATTGATATTATTTGGATTATGTATCGGGACTATTAACAAAATGAGTGATTAATGTTAAAAAGTAAAAAAAAAATCAAAATCAAAATCGGACCGGCCCATGCCCGCGAGCTATATTGGCCCGGTTCTATTTAGGCTAAGGCTAGCCGAACTCAAAATGTCAAGTTATATAAACCGACCTGTGAGATGGGCCAATTTTGCCACTTCTAATTTCGAGCCATTTCTAAATTTGACATTTTGCTAGAGAGCTCATTGTGCCATGCTAAAACGGGGGTTGCATGGAGGATTGGGACCGGGAAGCTAGACAGGGGAGTGGGAGTATTACAAAATTCAATTGTTGTGAGCATTTAATTGCTACACTATTATTATCATTAATGCATTTATTTATTTTTATTGGCATCTATGTTATTTATTTATTATTGATGGATTTCGAAAAATAAGTACTAGTAACATAGTAACCATAAAGAATTGTAGTAGTGGGATATATATCGTAGTGTTTTTATTTTTGAACTGTATGTTGCATATGTATTAATGAGACGCGGATATCATTAGCTCAAATAGGCTAGCACGCATATTGCGCTTCTTTCTTTTGAAAAAATTAGTTGATATCACAAACTAAAGCGTTGAGACACTTAGAGTGAATACACGGATACTTCTTATCAGAACAAGTTCATCGAATGACTTGCTGTGTGTCGATGGACTATGTTTTAATAACAGTTGTGAAATTAATCATTCGACTTGATATCATCATATAATCTTATGTGTGGATCATCACGTTTTTTATGGTGTCAGATGCTACTCTATCCAAGTATTACTAGTATGACACTAATTGGATGTGACGTGAACCACGTGAAGATTGGTGGATGATCAAAAAGAGATTTATCACTCTTGGATAGTAAGAAAGCATGTCATGCCATTTGTGGACTTAAGCGTCGATACACTAGTTCCTCGACCAAGGTAGAGTTGTGATTTGGGAAAAAAAATTCAAATATGAACTCAATAAATCGATATCAAATATCAACTCAATAAATCAATTACTTGAAATGACGAATAACATAATTGGTGAAATGAGATTGACACATTCCATATCTTGTATCGAGATATAGTTGATAAAAATGAATTTATTTCACGCTAACCGAGCATGAATGGTCGTGTCATATTACACGACATTTCTCGTCACATGGGTTGCCTTGCCATATTGTTAGATGTCATTCAAGGACATATATATTAATTAATTGGTAAATTAATGGATAAATTAATTTAAGTTTTAATTTATTCTTATCTTGATAGGATCAAGATAATAATTATATTTTGATATCGCGGACGGGAATATAATAGGTCACACACAAAAGGATGAGAGTTGGAAGATCGAAATAGAAATTTAATTTATAAATGTGCGATATTTGTAGATTTAATTATTTGTCTATATGGGTTGTATAGCTAATTAAATAATTAGACATTCTGGCCCGTTAAAAAAACAAAAATTATTTAAACTTATTTTTAACTACATATTTTATGGGACCCGCAACTTTTTAATCACATATTTCACCAATTTTTTTTTTTGCAAAATCTCTAAAAAAAATTTTATTTTTAAACTCCATCAAACAAGCACTAATTAATTAGTTGGGATTAACTGGCTTGAACGGTTGAACCAACTAATACCCTATATACACATATGTTAGGGATGAGAATCACAAGTCAATTTGCTACAACAAAAATTTAGTCTTCCAACCTTAATACACCATAGTAGTTAAATGTGTGCAAACCTAATTTGACACGTGTTGCAATCCCATTGGTTGAGAGTTTTTGCTGCAATGGTTCGTTCAAATTGATAAGATTGTTTCTTTATGAAATAAATCTGTTGACTGACATGCTCTAGTTGTCCAAATTTGTTGCAACACAAGGCAAGGGGCTTCGCTTGCAAGTTCTCGGCCGCCAAATCCATTGGGCTTCACTATCTCCATTTGAATTTGAGTGGGAGACTTGATCAATATGACTTTTATGCAAATTTGTGTGAGTTGCAACGTGATGTTATCATATGTGCCAAACTAGAGGAATGTACGGCTTTGCTGCTATCAGGCAAACCACATGGAAAACAAGCAAAACATCTACATAGTAGATTGACATTAGTCTACATTACATCCCTTTTCTTAGATGACGCGTACGTGGCCTTGCGCGTAGGGCCAAGAATTAAATGTGTATTGAACTGTTGAATCTTGCATTGTTTTGCAATTTTTTACGATTGAAAAGCATGTTTGATGTGTACTTGTTGAAAAAATAATTTCAATTTATTTACGATTGTCAAGTGTACCTTCATAAAATCCTAAATCTTTTATATGATTTCGGGTCAAATACTTCCGGTGTGTACCAACCGCTAGTATTCCAATTATACAATCAGGAAGTAGTATAAAAGTATTGTAACATTTAGAAAATAAATTAAAAAAAAATTTCGTTATGCTCGAATAATCAAATTGTTTCAAAAATTTTATTCTTAATTAAAACACTCCCCCGCTAAATCTTCTGACATCATCTCTAGTATTAACAGTACAATCAGAGTCGATTTTGGATCGAGATGAGTGAGACAATCCCATCGGATCCAAAATCGAAGGGGGCTATTTTCATTAAAAAAATAAAAAAATTATTTTTGATTAGTGAAGTTGTCCAAAACAAAAAATATTTGTACAAAAGTTTAAAACCCAACAAAGTAAAGAAAGCCACATTCCACAAAGACCATGACTATTATTAAGTAGTGGTCCAAAATCAAAGAGACCCATTTTAAAAATAAAAACATTGAAACTAAGCCCACCAGTAGTCATGTCCATAAATTATCAGACTTTGACTTGTGAGCCTAATTTTTAGACTTCACCTCGGGACCAAAAATGTCAAAACCGGCATGAATACAATGTATTGTATCAAACAAATTTATGAGAATTTATGAGACAATCCACAAATCTCTATTTTTTATCAACTTTTCAATTACACATTTCATCAACTTTTATCAAATCAGCTAAAAAAATTGATTTTTAGCACAGGCACTAAGCGCATGTTTAGTAGTACTGAAATTATTTTTTAAGTGCTTATATTATAAGTTGTTAGTGAATGTGTGGATAAAAAATAGATCCTATAAAATGTGTAGATAAAAAATATGTTTGATCTGTTTCACCAGTTAAAATTATAATCTAAACATTTTCAAACGGTAAGAAGAAACACAATCATAACACACAAACCAAGGGACTGGACAATATCACATGTACAACGTACGTAGCAATTTCTATGATACAACTGCCATGTAAAATACATCCTTGATAAATTACAGCCAAGAAACAATGAAATAAAATACACAAAAAATTGAACGAATAAATAGCCTCTTTACAAGCTCTATCACTGGCTTCTCTAACTTCACTGTGCAGACAGAAATCAAGCAACGACTATCACGGGTCGAGGGTGAATTTCTCGAATTAAACGCGCAGATAATGATCGACTAGTCTCCGGTAGAGTAGTCAATCCTTCAAGAGATTCCGATAGTCTTCCCTAGCAACCAGAGTACAAGAGACAATTCTATCCCAAATATGGTGTGAAGTGAAGTTCTATCAAGCATGAAGCCGAATACTGTAATGCCAGCTCGATTGTTCTCGAAGTACGTTACTACCACATATCAAAATAAAAATTAATCGTTAGAGACTCCACATTTCGTACATGTTTGGTACACAATATTGAATAGGAGTAGACATAATAATAAATAAGATTTTAGCTTCTTTTTCTTTCTTCATAGCGTCAAGTTCTGCAAGTAGCAAGTCTATTTTCAGAACTTACCCAAGGCTTGTCTTTTTTGAAACGAAATGTTGCTGAAGGCATATGACGGGATGAATTTGGTGTTATCCATTTCATCATCTTCATCATCAACTTCATCGACATCAGACAATGCATCAGAACTCACGGCAAAAACTCTATTTCTAGCCACCGGACCAACTGGAGTCTCATTTTCGGCTCTGTCAAATGAGTCGGTTGTTGCAGTTACGTGCCACTTGGCAGCAAGGCATGTAACAGATTGTGCCTTGTGGGTAATTCTTGTTGCACTTCGCAGTATAATCATAAGCCCGGCAAGAAGGCTCACGGAGCATAGCTGCACATCAAACATGTAAAGTAGAGATTTTAACACCTAACTCGATACCTTGTCTCTGTTTGATACACGGTATTAGAACAGTGGAGTTGAATTAGCAATGCAAAGTTTAGGATATTTCTGATGGTCGAAAAATAGGCAAACACTCGATAGATGGAGCAATGACTAGTTCTATACCAACGGGAATGGAGATAAGTTATAACAGTACATACCGCGAGTTCCCCAGTTTTGTATATATTAACATCTGCGCTGGACCGTGTAGTCATGAGAAGCGAGGAAAATTGACTTACGGTGATGAATACCAATGCCCACAATATGAATGTTCTGTACCTATGGCTTATAATCTGTAAATGCTTCCTAATCCTGAGGTGTTCTCTCAAAACGGATTCAACATCATAATCACCTTGGAAAACCTGAGCAAAGTCTTGTAGACGGAGAATCTGAAGGTAGCAGATCAAACGGAAGAGAACACACACTAGAAAAAAGACCACTATTCGATAAAACCATGAGCACAACTCTAGGATGCACGCAACAGTGTCACTCACGACGGCATTTCCCAAGAAGGGGATGCGCGTTCCACCTGAACTATACCACCATATCTTATAAGCACTCTCAGCAGCAAAACAGGGGAGGACGAAGATGAATAGGATCGTCAGTGACCTCTGCATGTACGGAGCGAAAATTGGTTAAAAATAGTAGACTAGATTTTAAGTTCTTTTTTCTGCCGCATCAACCCTTTTAGTATCAAAATCTAACCAATAAATGTTCTTGAGATAAAATTTTCATGGCGAATCAAGGTCAAATGGTACTATCAGATTAAAAAAAACGGGACATCCATAATTGCTCCACTACTATGAGAGCCATAATAAATTGAGCGAAATCAAGAAGACAAGAACTCGCAAAGCAAATGCATTTATAGCAGTTTCCCTGAATACAATAGCTAGATCAACTCATTTTTGTCACTATAATTTAGAGAAATTTACCCATCAATGTGAAAGCTACGCCAACTTGCTACCTATAATAGAGAAAAGTACAACTTTTCTCACGCATCTCACCCCACAGGCCCACAAAAAGAAAACACATATAGACAAGTACAAGTTACACTCTAATTTCCCACCTTGGTGGGGTGTGGGGATAGGGCAACACCACCTGAACCACCGGATCCACCGGTTACCCACCAGCAACCCACACCCACAAAAAACATATAGTATGATGAGCCTTCCCAGTTCTTGAAAATTCAAATTTGATCAACAATTGAGAGAGACAAAAGGTAGACAGATACATACATTGAGTTGCTGTGTGTATCCCTTCCGGACGGTCTCGCTCTCATCACATAGCTTATCAAAGAACAAGAATCTCCTCAGCCCAAATTTCCTTATAAAATACGACAAACAAATAAACGACAGGGAGGCGACGCCGCTGAGGGAAAGCTGCATCACGGTGTCATACGGCCGGCTGTGGCGGTTGTCGCAATCACTACATGCCAACACGAAATGGGAAAGCGCAGGGACCAAAATAGCAAATACCAAGAAAACGAACCACGAAAGAAAAGCAGTCTTTGCATTGGATTGATCCACGCACAGCCACTTGAGCCACCTCCGAAAGCTGTGCAATTCATCGTACGCATGCGACACGCATCTTGAAAGAGCCATTTTTTTGTCCGAATTCACGAAGGATTCTCGTACCATGTTCTTGTCGGATTTCAACAAGGATTCTCTTTCAGTTTCGTCCCCCATTATCAAATCTTAATTTCTTGAATATGCTGAATCAAGAAGGATTCAACTTCAAGGTTGTTTTTTTTTTTATAATGCTGATTTTTTTTCAGTATTTTGCTAAAACAGAGAGAGGGACCCGCAATTTGTGGGTCTGAACGGTCTGATTGAAAGATGTATATGGTTTACTGAAGGCTTATGTAGGGCCGTGACTGTAGAAATATTTTGCATAATAACCAATAGGATTGTGCCAAATGGCGTAAAAGGGTTCGTTTGGGTGGCAATTAAACGGCGGCTGACAGCGATTGAATGTGGTCCCTTTCTATTAATTATTAGGGAAAATTTTGGGCCGGTCACTGTTAACGCCATGTTGGGCTGAAAAGTCATATCATATAATCTTAATTCAACTAAAGTCATACTTAATTACTAAAAGACCAATATGCCCTCCAATTGTAAAAACAGTCATTTAAACACGTAAAAACCAACAAAATCATTTCAATGCCTGTTTACAAACTCCTTCATTTACTTTTAACAATTTTCATCTTCTTCTTGTGTTTGATTCTTCTCACCATAACCTGTAACTGCATACAAACAATTCGAAAGCTGATATTTCAATGGCGAAGATATTGTTTTCTTTTTTATTTTTTAATAAAGTAACCATTTTCAGTTAAAAATAATCATTCAAATATTGAGATATTGTTCAAATTGAAACATGTGCAATGCAGTTAATGAATGGAGTTTGGATGAACTGATTCAACTAGTTTTTGATAATGTAGTTGTTGTGAGTTAGGGTTTTATGTTAGATCATGTAAAATGTTTGATACTGTTTCAATAGATGTGTTTCAATATATGATACTGTTTCTAATGATAGTGAAATTTGCTGATTTTTTTCCTCTGTTTTTAATGATAGTGAGCAGTTATTCTTTCTTTATCTTGGCATTGCTCTGAAGTATGTGTTTGCTTGCTTTTAAGGGACTCAGATACCTTGGAAGAGCTTTAATTTGCAGCAAAAAGATGTACATTAATCAGTGATACTGTTTTAGAGGATTTGTGATACTGTTTTGAAAAAAAAAATTAAAGATTGTCATTTTAAGCTAAAGAGACGACTTCAAACGGGTAAAATCCATCATAGGCAGCAGCGAAGCGGCTGGTCTTGACCGTCTCGTCGAGACCATTCCGAAAACATATTATAATAAAAATTCTGAGCACGTGTGCAAATTCTATGATCATTTCTATTGTGATACTGTTTTTTGTGATACTGTTTTGCATAATACAGTATCAAACAACACACATGACTATGATATCATGCTTTTATCTTTGATACTGTTTAATTAGTCATATGTTTTGTTTGATACTGTATTATGCAAAACAGTATCATAGATTAAAACATGGATTAAAACAATATTAATTTATATTAATGCACATTACCTAAACAAAACATTATCATGGATTAAAAGTAAGACATTCAAACAGTATCATAGGATTAAAACAGTATCATGGATTAAAACAATATCAAAAGATACTGTTTTATCTATGATACTGTGAATTGGTATACTTATATCATGTTTTTATCTGTGATACTGTTTTATTATGATAATGTTTCAACCTATGATACTGTATTAAAACAGTATCATTACTTCAACCATTAAAATATCTTGTGCTTAGTTTTATGATACTATTTTAGCTGTGATACTATTTTATTTAGATAATGTGAATTGGTATACTTATATCATATTTTTATTTGTGATACTTTTTTAATATATGATAATGTTATTGAGTGCAAGTAGTATCAATGGTCTTATAATACTAATGGAGTATTTTAAGAACAGTTTAATTACTTCAAACAGTATCAATGGACTTGAACAACATATTTTCATGTATAACATTTATCTGTGATACTGTTTTAGAGGATGTATGATACTGTTTTGACAATAAAATTAAATATTGTCATTTTAAGCTAAAGAGATGACTTCAAACGGGTAAAATCTATCGTACGTAGTGGCAAATGAATTGGTCTTGACCGTTTCGTCGAGACAATTTCGAAAACATATTATAATAAAAATTCCGAGTACGTATGCGAATTCTATGCCATTTCTATTATGATAATATTTTGTGATACTGTTTTGGTATGTATGATACTGTTTTGACAAGAAAAAATAAAGATTGACATTTTAAGTTAAAGAGACGATTTCAAATGGCTAAAATCCATCTTATGCAGTGGCGAAGCGACTGGTCTTGACCGGCTCGTCGAGACCATTCCGAAAACATATTATAATAAAAATTCTGAGCACGTGTGCGAATTCTATATTCATTTCTATTGTGATACTGTTTTCTGTGATACTGTTTTATATAATACAGTATCAAACAACACTCTGATTATGGTATTGAATCAACATATTTCACTTCTCTTTATTTTTCCCAATTCAATCAAATGGTGGAGCATTATCACCTATCTTTGTTCTATATCTTCATTCTTTTTCACATACAATTCAATTCTTTTCAAAATCCAATTACTAACCAAACCACTTGTGTATGTGAAGCAAGTGAATGTGTACAATCCATTGTTGCCCCTCTGCCTCAATATCCACCACCGCCGGCGAGACCAGAATTAAATATTGAATGAATGTAATTTTGAACTTCTATTTCCTTGTTTGCAATTAGAAATTGGAATTCAACCAGAACAAAGTATTCCAACTAATTGATTCACGTAAGAAACACCAGAAAACCATAATGCATGAAACACCAGAAAACCAGAATACAGGAAACACCAGAAAACCAGAAACCAGAAACCAGAACCAAGTTTTTTATGGTAGACCCGAACTTCACCATGGGCGGATCACCTTCGTCGCACTCATACCCAGCCTCACGCCATCAAATTCAGGCCCCCACACCAAAAAACAGCACCTAAATCGCAGCTTACCTAGGTTCAGCATCTAAATCGCCGCCGTGACCTCTTCCACCAAACGCGCAACCACCGGACAGTCACCGATCAACTTGCCCATGCCCAAATGACTGATGGAGGTTTGTAGATGTAGAAGAAGACGTCAATGTTTTTGTAGGGTAATTTTGGAATTAATTTAAAATATTGCTTAAAATATGACTTAATTACAATTTTGAAAAATGTCTTGACCTAATTTGAAACAAGTCATGTACAAGTGACTTATAGGCAATTTTCCCTAATTATTAATCAGCAAGCAGTTGGGCCTAGGGCTGGGCGTGGGTTGGGTCGGGTCGGTTTTGGACCCAACCCGAACCCAACCCAATAGTATCGGTTTGCCAAAATTGTAACCCAACCCAACCCGCGAACTGAGCCCAACCCGACCCAACCCGACCCGCACATGCGTCGGTCGGGTTGGGTTGGGTTCAAGGTTTTTTTTTTTCAAAATAACAGTTTTACATTTTTGAGCCACTACATTAGTGGGTAATGGTTTAAATCCTTCAAAATAACAGTTTCACATTTTTGGGCCATTACATTAGTGGGTAATGGGTTAAATGTTTTGTTGAATACTACAAATTGAAAGTGAAAAAATGAGTAGTACAAATTCAAAACTAATCATGTACCAAAAAAATAAATTATACAAATTCAAATTTCAATAGATAGTACAAATTAAAAATAAATAACGAATAAGCATCCAATAAATCATTCGACTATGATCCTGAAAATGAAACAAATTCAACCTAAATAATAATTAATAAGTAGTAACGATTAATAATATTACAGTCATCCAAACTAAATCCAAATCGAAAAATATTACAGTCATCCAAACTAAATCAAAATCTAAAAATATTACAGTCATCCAAACTAAATCCAAATCTTAAAATATTACAATCATCCAATCTCAAAAAATTATAAATATGAAATATTACAGTCATCCAAACATATTTAAATTAACGAACAAAAGCTTAAATAGTAGGCTCCTGCAACAACAAAAATGAAACTATCAATAATCAATAAAGAGTACTTTGAATGAAGTATTTATCAAAGTTTATATTTATACGTTTACCTGAACAAGATTGCAAAACGAATGAATCACTTCACTTTGGGTCCTTGACTATCTTCAGTTGATTTTGAATTCATTGATTCCAAAAGTTCTAAACAAATAATAATTGAATTACCAATAAAGTACATAGAAAAAATTAAATTTAAAAATTATATAAGATGTAGTTTGATTACCTGCTTCTAATTGATTGCAATGCTCAATATCTTCCATAAAAAATCCATCCAAATTTGGAGAAGCATTCAACCAATTTTGTGCGCATACCAAGACCTCCACAATTTTAGGACTTAAAGAAATACGAAAAGGATCAAGTATCCTTCCTCCAGTACTAAAAGCACTTTCTGAAGCAACGATAGAGATTTGAATTGCCAACACATCCCTAGCAATATTTGACAAAATACCATACTTACTTTTGTTCACCTTCCACCAATTGAGAACATCAAAATCCTTGTTCTTCACACTTTCACGGGCATCCAACAAGTATCTTTCCACATCATTTTTTATATCAGTCAAATCTTTTACTGTTTGTTTTTCATCAAACCTAGAAAGCCGAGCCTCACTAGTAGAAAAACGAGAACTGTCTTTTTCAGAATTAAAAGAACTTGAAGTAGCCTCATTTGTTACTTCACTACTTCCAAAATCTTCTTCACGTTCCAAATACCACTCATAAATAGACATCAAATTGTCTTTCACCATCTTAGTCATGCTACTAGCAACTTCTTCATCCTTGTAGTTTGGGTTGGTTCGGGTCAGGTTCACTGACCCAACCCACAACCCGAACCGACCCGACTTATTTTCACATTTTCGAACCCGCAACCGACCGAATTAAGCCCAAAAATCGACCCAAACCGACCCAACCCGACCGGGTTGGTCGGGTTGAGCGGTTTGGGTCGGTTTTTGCCCAGTCCTAGTTGGGCCCCGAAAATAGTCTACATATTCTAGATTCACCACAAATTTTATTTTTAATAAATTTAAGTTGATTATAATATTTTTTTTATTTTTTTGCACAAATGGTCCCTATCGTCTGCACTTACTGCAGATTGAAGACCTATCATTCTATTTTTAGCAATAACATCCAAATTTCAACATTTCTTAACACAATTAGTCCTTTTTGTTTATTCTCGTTCAATTCCTCCATCAAAAGAACACGTGCAATCCACAATTTCATCTTGTAACAATTTTTGGGCATAAAAAATAAAAGAGAATTTACACCAAATGTCCAAAATCTTTCAAAAATACGTTGAAAGGTCTCAAACCTTCTAACTCTAACACATATGTCACAAATTTTAAATAAATGTATGTTCGAAAGACCTTTTGAAGAATTTTGTCCAAATTTTCGTTAGTTGACCAAAAGTCAATGATCCGATTTTAATTTGATTGACTTTAGAGCATGTTTGGATTGTTTTTTTAAGCTCTTTTTTTTTTTTCAAACTCATTTTCAACTACATATTATATGAGATTCACAACTTTTATCAAATTTTCAACTACACATTTCACTAAAAAAATTCAACGTCTCGTAAAAAACTACTTTTACTTTTAAACTCTATCAAGCAAGCACTTAATAAGGAAAAAAATAGTCTTTTCATATTTTTTTTTTATCTCAAACAATTAAAATATAAGAAACAAAACAAAAAATAAAGAAAGAAATAATTAAAGAAATGGAGAAAAAAATTATTTATCCACTAGGCGTCAAGCGTGGGTTGGTCTCTTTATTTCTTTAAATGATGACAATTTTTTTTCTTCATTTCTTTAATTCTTTTTTTCTTTTTATTTTTGTTTCTAATATTTTAATTGTTTGAAATAAGAAATAAAAAGATTTTTTTTTTCTTATTAAGTGCATGCTTGATAGAGTAAGTAAAAGTAGCTTTTTACGATATTTAAAAAAAAATGGTGAAATATGTGATTGAAAAATTGATAAAAGTTGTGGATCTCATACAATATGTAATTGAAAATGAGTTTGGAAAAAATAATGAGTTTGAAAAAAAGAATCTAAACATACTTTAAAGTCAGTCAAATCAAAGTAAGATCATAGATCATTGGCTTTTTGTCAACTAACGAAAATTTGGAGAAAATTCTTCAAAAGTCCGTCGGGCATACATTTATTTAAAGGTTTTGGACATATGTGTTAGGAATAGAAGGTTTGGGACTTTTCAACGTATTTTTGAAAGATTTTGGATCTTTACTGCAAATTCCTCTTTATTTTTTATGCCCAAAATTGTTACATAATGAAATTGTGGAATACACGTGGTCTTTTGACGGAGGAATTGAACGGCAATAAACGGAAAAAATTATTTGCGCCAAGAAATGTTGAAATAGGGATATTATTGTCAAAAGTGAAAGGATATGTCCTCAATCCGCAATAAGAACAAATGATATGGACTATTTGTACAAAAAAAATGTATTTTTTCTCGATTAATTATAATTTAGTGTAGTTAGGACTTATTTTTGAAAAATGACGACTTGGTAAATAAAATTTAGTTAAAATAACAAAGTAACAAATGAGGTATGTATCATCTCAAATAGTGTAGATTGTCTTGAATTTGTTGTTTCTTCATACGTGTTTCTAATATATATTTCATATTTCACACATCAACTCTTCTGAGTAAATATAAAAACGTTAACACATTTTTTGATTCTTAAGCACGTTACAAATTGGCGTCTTCCTATTTTGTTAAGAAAAGATATTTGTCGAGGTGTGATGAATGTATTTGGAGATAACACATCATACATCGATGTGTCAATAATTTGATTTTGAAGAATTTCAATAGGACATATTGCTCGTATAAGTCCATTTTCTTTTTGGGAGCTTATCCTCTTAACGTCATAATTTTATCGTTGTTGTAAAATCAATAAAGAAAATAGGATAATAAAGAAAATGGCTATTTGAAAATTGGCAGTGGTTAATTCCATTGTCATAATTAATTCAGTGGACAAAATTAACAATAGCTTTCGTATCAGCTGTGATTGAATCAGTGAACATGAATAGTTTCTGTTGTACGCCTTGAAGTGAGTGTCACACTAGTTTTTGAAGTTGACGATGTAATCCAAACCTCAGAAGTTAAAACTTGAAGTGAGTGTCACACTAAAGACCGAATTTCTTAAATCTTCATTAATTAGGATCGTTATTTTACATGTCCCAACTTTATAGAATGTCATATTTTAGTAATTGAGATTCAATTGTTAAATTTGATTTAAGGTCGTTTGTAATTGATTTTATAGTTCAATTTTTTTTTTTTAATTTTCAAACAATCAAGCATTTGGTAAATCTTTAAAAAAAAAAAAAAAAAAAAATTGATTATGAACGAATTTGTAGATTTTCGCAGTAGATTTTGAGAAGCAGCAAAAGTAGCTTCTCAGATTCTGTTTTTAACTTGTCTACTAATGTATTATTAAAATATCAATTTTAACTTTAATTAATTTATTTTATTTTATGTCCTACATTTATTAGTGTTGTAATTATAATGCATCTCTCCAAATAATTTAAATTTAAATTTAATTAATTTTTCTACTATATGACTATACTTTTATTTTGTAATTTTTATAAATTTTGAGATTTAATAGATGTTTATTATTTTTATTTTAAAATAATTATGACGAATACATTGTCTTGTAAAAATACGATAATATTACATATTGTTATAAAAGTAAAAATGAATTTTACGCTACTCATTATAATAATAATAATACAAAAGAACATTATTATATCAATACAAACATAAATCACTTTTGTTTACCAAACGCTCACAAATGCGACTTACAAATTTTATCAAATTTATATCTATACATTTCGTAATGAATATTTTATCAATAGAATATATTAACCAAAAAAAAAAAAACAAGGATGAATATAAATTATTTAATTATTATTGTTTGATTTGTTTAAAAAAACTAATTTTATTTTAAAAAATTAGGATATAGTAAATTACGTAAAAATGAAAAATAAAATTGTCTACTCATTATAAATATATTAAAAACAAAAATTTAATTTATTATTTATAGCAGTCACAAGGTTCACCTGATTAGCAGCTGTACATAACTTGAAAACAGGTATCGACCGAGGCTATTTATATTTGCGAAACCAAATGTCAAATGCAAACGTGTACGGTTCCCCCTTCAATCAAGGAGATCCCCAACTTGTCCATTTTTACTGGAATATTTTCACTGGGTCGCGGATCTTACAAGCTTATTTCATGCCTCTGACGTGTTTTAGTACATATTTAGCATTTTTTAAATTATTTTTTAAATATTTATAAATTGTAGATCTTATAGAATGTATGAATAATAAATGGATAGTAAATTGTGAGTTCAACGAAATATGTAAATAAAAAATATGTTTAATTAATTTGATCAACTTAAATTAAAATTCAACTTATCAAAACAAGATGTTAATTTGATCGCTCAATTTAGAAATTTTGGCACAAATGGTCCATAACCTTTGCTCTTGGTGTGGAATTGGTTCCTAACGTTTATTTTTGGCAAACAAATCCCTAACATATGTGTTTTGGTGCGAAATTGGTCTTTATGACAAATATGTCTTTAGTTTTAATTAGAAAATTTATTATGTGGATTTCTAATCATTACCAAATGTGCAAATATGTCCAATACTTTTATTTTTTATAAAAAATTAAAAAAAACAAATGAATTTTTTTTTTATAAAACTTTAGTAATAAACATGTCAAATAAAATTATTATTTTTATTATTAAGTAATTATATTATTTAAAGAGGGAGAAATCATTGTGAGAAATTATTTTTCTCCATTTTTACTTATAATTTTTTTTCCTCTTTACTTTAAAAATTAAGTTAAATAAATAAATGACTTATATAATTTTATGACATTGAACTAATCTTATTACATTTTTATTTAATATAAAAATACTAATAAAAATTAATTTACACATTATGTATTTTATTTTTGAACAAAAATAAAACGATTAATTAAATTAAAATATGAAGAATATAGTTGGATCTCTAATATTATAGTTAATAAATATATAACTCAATTAAATAAAATTATTTGAACATTAAGTCTGTGACAAAATTATTTTTTTTATATAACAATAAAATAAAAATTTAAATTTTAAATAATATAATTACTTAATAATAAAAATAATAATTGTATTTGACATATTTATTACTAAAGTGTTAATTCAAAAAAAAAAAAAAAACTCATTAGTTTTCTTTAATTTTTTATAAAAAAATAAAAGTATTGGACATATTTGCACATTTTGTAATGATAAGGAATCCATATATAATTTCTTTTAATTAAAACTAATGGCGTATTTGTCTTTTTCATCCCATAAAGACTAATTTTGCACCAAAACACATAAATTAGGGACTTGTTTGCCAAAAAATAAACGTTAGAGACCAATTCTACACTAATAGAAAAGGTTAGGAACCATTTGTGTCAAAATTCTCGATTTATATATTTGTTTCGGTTTAACCATATCATTTGTAACTATGCCTAAAATTACTAGTCAATCCCACATGATTGACAAAAATGCGTGATTTGACGCTCGTTTGATGATAAATCAATAGTTACTTTATCAAATAAAATAAAAATCACAATAGCAAATTTAAGATTGTTAATTTACTTATTCGAGTTTTCTTTGTTGGCAAAAACTATTGATTTGACTTCAATGCATTTTGTTAGTCATGTGAGACTAATCATCAATTTTGATCTCGGTTACAAATATAATATCCAAATTGAAAAAAAAAATTAAAATAAAATAAATTGGAAGTTAGATGACTACCATGAAACAAAGCCTTAAGTAGGGTGACCTCCAATAAAATTCTATTAATTAATAAACGTAATTGACTAATAGTACCATATCCACTAGATGGACTACGTATGTAGTGGGCAATTCAAGATTTCATGTCGATTTTAGGACAGAATAAAGTAGCTTTTAATTAAATAAATAGTGATAAAGGTCAACGAATTTGGTGCAATTGTGCATATTTGTGACAAGTTAGTTGGGTGTTGAACACGAGCATTGTAATTTACGTATAAGAGCTTGTTGATAGATTTGTTTGGGTATTCAAAACTATTTTGTCATTTCACTTTTAAAACTTTTGAAAATTTAAATATGTCATACCAGAAAAACATATTTTTTACCCAAAAATCTCTAACGAACAAACACTGAATTATAGATTGAATTCGTTTTAATTTTATTAAAAATGTGACATATTCTTAATTTTCATATTCATTTGCTCTCTCCAATGCATTTTAATCTTTCTCATAGCTTCTAGTGTAACTGTTATCTGTTAAAAAATGTGAAACCACGTCATTAAAACACAATATTGGTTTCTCTCTCAATACATCGACAATCAAACCATAAATCACTTTACAATTCTATCTCTGACTTTTTTTTATTTATGTTAGAAAGATAATATGATATTTATTTAAATTTTATTTTCAATGATTTGACAATATGAATTACAATGTAATGAACATTAGAAAAAAAATGTTATGCAGAAATATAGTTCACATATTACGTATTGTACTATTAATATTGTATACAAAATATGTCATTATCTAGAATGTATTTGATGTGCACGACTCGGGCAACATATAAGTGCCCTGTCATCATCGTTGCATGTCACTACTCATTAAAAAATAGAATTATATAAATATTTAATGTATCGTTGTAAGTACACGTGTCATGAAGTGTATTACTTATAGATTTATTCAAAAGAATTGAAATGATGTACAGATATTTTTTAATATCTACTATTATAAAGTAAGGTTATTGCTACATTTTATCTGAATAATAATTTAAACTAAAAATAAAGATAAATTTTATTTTTAAAAAGATGAGGATAAATTTTTTTATTCAAATAAGAATTTACTTATTTTTTTTAAAGGACGAACGTACTCTTTAATTTAGAGGCAGAGCTAGGAAATTTTCTTTAGGTGAACAAAAATTAAGGAACTAAAAAAATTAGAAATAATATAACACTAATAAAAATATTTCGATACATTACTACAATTGTTTTCTACGCGTTTTCATACTTTGAAAACGTTGTATAATTATATTATTATTAATTTCATGAAATATATCATTCTCAGTATAGACAATCAAACTGTCATTCAACTATTGATCTCTAATTCGATTGTGCAGTTGAGTCTTTACAAGATTCATTGCAAAAAATATTTTATCAGTAGCAACTGGAAGAATTAAAGTCAATGTCACAAGCCTATAAAGTAATGAATAAACTTCGTTTTTTTTATCACAACCAACTTCTGTGCAAGATCACTAAGGTCCCGTAATCTTCCAAAATCTGGGTCAGTGCGCATATCAATATTATATATTTTAAGTTGTTCCTCAAGTACCAATAGATATTGGTAAAAAATCTTTTAAATAATAATTATCAAGTCTAATTAATTTGTCCTTATTAAAAGCATAGAGTAAATCATATGGACACAAACATGCTACACAAATTCATAAGTCACCATTTACCTCGGAAAAACGATCATTCAACTCTTGTTACGCCATGAATAACCTGGAGGTATATACATATCATCCATGTTGTGAACATTAATATTATATTTTTCACAAATGAACAAACATTTGCCAAAAAAATCACATCCATTATCAATTATTGCTTGGAATCGTTCTTTACAAATTTTCACTAATCTCGTGGCATTAGCAATATCTTGATCTTTTTTTTTTTTGTTTTACATTTGACAATTCATATGAAATTCCAGATCTTTTTGATTAGATGTAGTATAAAAACAAAGTCAAATGTTAGTATCAAGCTCAACAAATTAAGTACTTCACCTATTTTTTTTAGAACATGGAACATTAATAGCAATCATTTCAAGAATATCAATTGTAGCTGAAAACATGTTAATCAAGTTAAGCAAAGAAGTATGATGAGAGCTCCAACGTGTATCACCAAAACGCTTAGGTATAGTTTGTTGACGAAGGCCCCGTCCACTTGATATTTCACCTTGATTGAGTGCTTCAAAGATTTGGAGTCTTTGTTTCTCTCATAGCTGATCCTCCAACAACATTCACCACATTATCAACCAAATCAAAGAATGCTTCAATCTCCACATGCTTGTTTGCCACAATTACAAGGGCTATTTGAAGTTCATGAGCAAAACAGTGAATGTAGTAAGCACTTGGGTTCTCTTTTAAAATAAGTGCTTTCAGACCATTAAATTCACCTTGCATATTACTAGCTCTATCATAACATTGACCTCTCAAGCTAGATATACTTAACTTATATCTACAGAATAAGTGATCAATAGCAGCCTTAAGTGAGAGAACCGTGGTATTCGAAACATGCTCGATACCTACAAAAAGTTCAACTACACATCCACTCTTGTTCACATAATGCAAAACAACAGATATTTGCTCCTTAACTGAGATGTCACAAGATTCATCAACTAGAATAGAAAATAACCTATCACAAATATCGTTGATAATAACATTAATTGTTTCAAAAGGAACAACACTTACTATATCTTTTTAAATGTCAGGTGATGTTAACTTGAGATTGTCATGAGCATTTTTAAAAGTAACGGCATTAATCTCATTACTCTCATCAGCCAAAAAATGCAGTAGTTCAAGAAAATTTCCTTAATTCTTTGAATAATAAGATTCATCATGTCCACAAAATGCAAGTCCCTATCGTATAAGAAATTGAACATAATCGATTGGTGCACACAAACGAATTCGATAGTCATTTCGCGTTTGTTGTGACTGCTTCAAGAAAGTTGTCTGAATATTTTTCTTTTTGATTCATGAAGACCTCACAATTAATCCGAGCTTTATCATGTGCACTATTGTGATCTCCAACGTGCTCTTGAAGTTTCTCTTTCCTTTTCCAATTTGAAGATCCTCTCACATTAAAAGTGTTAAAATCTTCTCGTTCCCCACTTAATTTGAAAAGATAACAACAAAAACAAAATGCAACATCTTTCTTTATGCTATATTCCAACCATGAAGGAAATTTATTAAATCAAGAATTTTGGAAACGTCTCAAGTTCAATGATTTCCAAATTGTTTATGTGGAAATTTATGATTGCGAGATTGACAATGACCCAATTGCATGTAAGCTCTTTGAATTTCATCTCGAATATTAACATTATATTCCATAATTGGAATTCGTAGTCTAGGATCAATAGAAAGTCGTATACCATCAATTTTACCCTGAATACCACTTTCATCCCGAATACCACTATCATCCCGAACAACATCACTCTCAACCTAGACATCAGCTTCATTTAAAACAACATCAATTTCAACCTGAATATCACTTTTGTTCTGAACAACACCACGAACAACCCCACTAACACTACTAGATTTCTTTCTATCAATATTTTTCTCTTCGATATCAAATGAAGATTTCCTTTTATAAAATATCTGCATAACTGTTGATATTAAATTCTATAATAATTAAATAAGCAACAAAACAAACAGGCAAAGCATAACAATATAACAATATGCCGACAAGGCAGCCGTCAAGGCACAAGAATCTAATAATATTATAAAAAGTAGATAAGACAATAAAATAAATCGACAAGGCAACAACAATCATCCAACAATTTCATTTATATATAAACTATTATCAATAACAATTAGCAAATATACAAGTTCTAAAAAAATAATAAAAAACCAGCAAAATTATTTTAAAACAATAGGGCTGATTTAGTGATTTAAAGAGACCACTGGACTTTGATAAATTCATTTATCATTAATAAATTGATGTAATCTCTATCCCTTTCTAATTTTTTTTAAAGCAATTTTTTTCTTATTTAGTCCAAGATAAGCAATGAAAGTATGGAATTTCCATATCATGTCTATGCGTGAAAATAAAATGGTTCCAGATCCAGTCCTATAATTTTGTAAAAGATCAACAATGAAAATAGGGATTTTCCTAATTCTTGTTTCAAATAATACCCTAAACATTAAAATTCACATAAATGCTTACAAATTTTAAGGCTGAATTAGGAATAAATTACCTTTGGTCAAGAAGTCTTCCCTTTAAAATAATGACCACGAACTTACTAAGGCTGCAAGCTAAATCCTTCTCTCCTCCCTCTCCAAGCTAGATAGCTTGGTTAATACATTAAAGTCCTATTTTTGCTTATTGTAAAATGGAGTGAAAATAGACGCATGCTGAAGCAGATTAGAGCGCGGTAGAGATGTATATTGAAGGAAGAGAATAGGTGATAATTATACCATGGGCTTGGGACTGGGGTTAGCACCTAAATTAAAACTTGGACTTGTGGATATGAATTAATAATTTGGACTGAAACTTGAATTAAATAATGGGTAAATTCAGGGCCGGTCAATGTTTGGGCACTTATGGGCTGTAAAGTCATATGCTCAAAACTTAATTCAATTAAAGTCATATTTTAGAGCTAAAAGACCAACATACCCTTAATTGTAAAAAATGCGGATTTTGAGTGGTGATACTGTTTTGCGGTGATACTGTTTTGTTGTGATACTGTTTTGTTGTGATACTGTTAAACCAATGATTTTGTACTACTAATGAGACATTTTAAGAACAATAGTATTCTCTTATTTATTCTCTACTGATTAATTCTTCTACCTACCATTAAACACCTTATAAATTTATACTTATCTATCCAATGAGAATCTATGTCCTAATTGAATCTCAAACATATTCAAATTCAAGGAAAAAATTAGAAACATTGTTTATGGTTTTAGATGAGAACCATTTGCATGACTTCCCATTAACTTGATAATGATTGTGAGTTCTTCTTTCTTCATTTTAGCATTGCTCTGAAGTATGTGTTTGCTTTTAAGAGACTCAGATACCTTGGAAGAGCTTTAATTTACAACAAAATGATGCACATTTATCCCTGATACTGTTTTAAAAAATTTGTGATACTGTTTTAAAAAAAAATTAAAGATTGCCATTTTAAGCTAAAGAGACGACTTCAAACGGGTAAAATCCATCATAGGCAGTGGCGAAGTGGCTGGTCTTGACCGTCTCATCGAGACCATTCCGAAAACATATTATAATAAAAATTCTGAGCACGTGTGTAAATTCTATGATCATTTCTATTGTGATACTGTTTTGCATAATACAGTATCAAACAACACACATGACTATGATATCATGCTTTAATCTTTGATACTGTTTAATTAGTCATATGCTTTGTTTGATACTGTATTATACAAAACAGTATCATAGATTAAAACATGGATTGATATAATATCAATTTATATTAATGCACATTACCTAAACAAAAAATTATCATAGATTAAAACTAAGACATTCAAACAGTATCACTTATTCAAACATTGCCATAATTAAACAATATCAAAGATCACATAGATTCAAATAGTATCAAACATTGTCATAATTAAATAGTATCAAAGATCATATATATTTAAACAGTATCACAGGATTAAAACATGTTTCAAATGATAGTGAAATATTATGACAAAGTTTCAATCTATTAAACATTGCCATAATTAAACAGTATCATAGATTAAAACTAAGACATTAAAACAGTATCATGGATTAAAACTAATACATTGAAAGATTAGATGATGGAACATTCAAACACCTATTTACAACAATTCTATGTCCATTTATATTGTGATACTGTTTTGTATAATACAGTATCAAATAACATATCATGACTAAACATTAGATGATGGAACATTCAAGCTCCTATTTACAGCAATTAGATGGTGGAGCATTCAAGCTCCTATTTACATAAGATAATGGAGTATTCAAGTTCATATTTACAGCATTCAAACTCATATTTACAGCATTCTATGCCCATTTCTGTTGTGATACTGTTTTGTATAATACAATATCAAACAACTTTCACAACTAATTAACAACACAAAGAAATAATCTAATGACCAACTTAATACAATATCAAGTTGCTATTCTATAATACAGTATCAACAATAGATGTTATCTCATTGTTTACATAACTTGAAAAATGCTCATTGTTTACATAAATGCTAAAAATGAACCCAGGTTAATCATATTGGTCAGCCTCTCTTGCAACACGGATATATCAATGCTAGCTGTTAGATCATTAGCCTGAAAAAATAATCAAATACAAGAATTAAGATTAAAACATAGAAATTAATAACAATATTTCCAACTGGAAATTGATCCAAAATCTTCACCAAAAAATTGCCTAAAAAGTGACACTGCGCCATAGAAGCACTCGCTGGAGGTGGAAGCGGTTATCGCCGGAGGTTGTCGGAGGTGAAAACGGTGGTCGCCGGAGGTCGAGGCGGAGGTCACCGGTGGTCGTCGGAGGTTGCCGGAGGTGGAGGCGATGGTCGCCGGAGGTCGAGACGGTTGTCGCCGGAGGTGGAGGAGGTTTGTAGAGTTGGAAGATTGTGTCAATGAAAAATATGGTTAAAAGGGGTGGTTTTGGAATTAATATAAAATATTAATGTGAAGTATCACTTAATCACAAAGGGTTGTTTAATGGGCTTGGGTTATTTGAGCTAATTTACATTTTTATATTTGGGCTTGGGTTATTTGGACTAATTTACATTTTTGTATTTGAGTTTGGGTTATTTGGGCTAATTTATATTTTTTTATTTGGGTTTGGACAATTTTTTAAAATCTTTGCTGGATGAATTGACCTCCTTTGTTTCTTGATAGCTCCGCATCTGTTCTTTATAATAATAGAACAAATCTATTTTTGAACATTTATATTCTAGAAAAACTAGTGGCTACGAATAGAAGTGAATTTGCCATCATCAGCAAAAAAAAAAAAAAGAAAAAAGAAAAATGAGTGGTGGTGGTGAGACCAATAACAGTGCAAATCATGTGTTCATTTGTGTATCCTGTCACTCTATGTAAGATTGTTGAAGGTGTTAAATGATTCCTCGTGATCCACATAGTCTATGTTTTAAAGTCTATCTAAGGTCGTCTATAGGCCCGACATGACATAGTCTATGTTTTAAAGTCTATCTAAGGTCGTCTATAGGCCCGACATGCCCTTTGTCAACAATTTTCAATTTTGATTCGTTTATGTCATTTAAAGAAACTGTTGACGTCGGAAAATGGTTTGCACTAATCCCCAGTCAACTTAATGATGGTGTTCAGGTCGGCTGGATCCGTACTGGATTTTAACTAGGTAAACGTGAGCAGAGAGAACTAAATGTACGTTCTTTTTATAAGTGTCTTTTTTCGTTATTTTTTTGTGTCCCTTTCGGACATTTATTTCCTCATACTTATAGGGAAATTTACAATGATTATTTGCATTTAATGCCAAGCTAGGCATTTAATGCATAGCTTGGTCATTTAATGCTTACAAGACATCCCCTTTTTGGGGCATTTAATGCAGGCTTATTTAAGTAACATAAACTGCAGCTAGACTGTCACCTGACACTCCAAAGGACAACCTGCATTGATGATGTCAGCCACGACGAAATTGATGTTGATCCGACCTGAAGAGCGAGGACGATCAGGGCTGAACAAAGCCGGTCCGATCTGAAGGTTCACTTATCAGACCGGACTGACCTTCAGTTCGGACACCAACAATTGCCCCCTGAGGACCTGTTTTAACATCGGTGAAAGGAGGTCTTCAATTGTTGTGTCAGCTCGGCTGAAGCCGTCCTGATCTGTGCCGTTGACTCTGACAATCCTGACTTCATTTAATGCTGTCTGACACGTGGAGCAATCCCAATGGAGGTGTCAGGTCTGCGCGTGGCTCGAGGACACGCCTTAGCTGTCGCGTCATTATTACCTCATGAATGGTGCTGACCTTTCATTTTCCCGCCCTATATATAGGGGGCGAGAGTCATTTGAAGCCTTTGCTTATACGTAATTTCCCCACTGAAACTCTGGTGCACTCCGAACTCATCGTCAGAGCGGTCAGACTTTTCTGATCTTAAACCCACTTCAGCCATTCTTTCCGATCTAGGGGTGAGAACGGTCAGTACAGAATCCTTCTTCGCATTTCTCCTCTTCTTTCTTTTTATTCAATAGAATGTCTAGCGAGGTCGGTAGTGAAAGTGGGAGAGAGGCTCTTTCTTGGGGCAGGGGCCAGGATGAGGAGCCGGCGAGTTCGGGTAGGACAGTAGAGGGATTAGACGAGGACGAAGTCCTCAGCCCTGCTCCTATCGCTGCTGTTCTCCCTCGAGTTAGGCCGTCCGAACAGGCTGAGACCAGGGGTGAGCGGGTAGTAGAGCCCGGGAGCGTAAGTAGGAGGGAGGCGGAGGTCGCCTCGGGGCTTAGGACGGCCCCTGTATGGAAGTGTAGGTTTTTCCCTTCCGAGGTGAGTGAAGGGCAGCTTAGGGAGTGGCACCAGATGTATAGGATTCCCGACGACGTAGAGTTCGTCGTTCCAGGTCCTGATGACCGGGCTGATGAACCGCCCTTGGGTATGTGGCCCTGAATCAGGCCATCCTGGCTGCCGGACTCCGACTACCCTTTCCCAGGGTAGTCAGGAAGTTCCTGCGAGAGTGGGGAATAGCTCCTACTCAGCTCTGCCCCAATGGGTGGAGGATCCTGATAGGCCTCATGGTTCTTTGGGACCAGCTCGACTTCTCCCGCCCTACTATTGGAGATTTCCACAGTCTGTACTCTTTTAAGTCGGACGGGAAGAGGTCGGGCTGGTGGTACGCTTCAGTGAAGGCGAGGACGGGGGGCAGCGTCGTCACTCAGACTCCGGACTCGATCAAGAATTGGAAAAAGTTTTGGTTCTTCGTCCGTGGTCCGTGGCAGTTCGCTGAGGACGACGCCAGGCCTGATCTCAGCATCCCAGTTCGTTATCACGAACTAAGTAAGCGTATTACTGTTCCTTTTTACAACAATTACCTTGTATCCGTACTGAACTGTTTTATTCATGCTCGTTGCAGGACACATCGCTCAGGAGCCCACAGCAGAGTCTTCAGAAAGAGCTCGGCGAGCACGGGAGATTAGCGAAAGCCTTAGGTCGAGCGCCGTCCTGATAACCGATGAGAATCTAATATCTGCTCGGCTCTTCCGCCCTCTCTCAGACCGTCACACAGCCCGTAAGTCCGAACCCCTTACTTGTGAAAGATATCTTTTATGTAAAGATTTGTTCAGGTCTGACTACTTCCTCTATGATTTCAGACCGACCCGAAGGAAGCATGAAGGACATCTCCGCCCTTCTGAGGAAGAAACACCAAGGCCCCAGCCAGGCCGGTAAGGGAAAAAGAAAGGTACCTGCTGGGGACCAGGATCGTCCCTCGCGGCCGAGACTGGAGGCCGATCTTCCTACTCGCCCTCAGAGAAGTCCGGCGGGGAGCGTGGAGGAAATCACAGCTCCGACCACCGTGCGAGCTGGACCATCCTCCTCCCAGCCCGTTCGTTCTCCAGCCGGGCCCCAGCTCCAGCCCACTTACTTGGGCTCGACCCCGGAGAAAGACGGGGAGTTCCTTCGTCTACGGGGGACTGTTCCGAAGCCAGTCTGGGACTTCATCAGGTCGAACTCGCCGACCAGAGAAGAGATAGCCGGTCTTCCCCTGTCAACGAGGAGGGCGATAAGGTCAGTCGCCAAGTGCTGGACCCCAGTCCAGCAGAAGTACTTGGACGGCATGGGGGTAATGGACTCCGTCATGGCCACCTCGGTGAACATTTCGAGGACCGCCATCCAGTTCAGAGAAAATGGCCAGGCTGGTGTCTGACGTCCAGGTACTGAGGGACGAAGGGCGGAAGGTCCTGGAAGACCTTGAGAAGGAGAAAAGGCTGCGAGCTGCCTCGGAGGACATCCTGCTGAGAAGGGAGGAGGAGCTCAACGCCAAGGCGGACGAGCTGGTGAGGGCGGCTGAAGTTCAGGCCGATTTGGAGGCACAGGTGGAGGCCGAGAGGAAGAAGAACTCTGAACTTCAAGCTGCATTGGAGAATAGTACTGCAAAGGAAAAAGCAGTGGCTGAGTTCAGAGCTTCAGATGCCTATCTGGCCGAGCAGGAGGTGGTCTACTTCCTGACGATGGAGGAGCTGATCGATTCCACCGCGGAGAAGCGGCCGGACTGGGACCTCCAGTTCCTTAAGGACGAGCTCGCTGATCTGAAAAGGAAGTCTACGCTCAATCCTCCATCTCCAGATGAGGCAGAAACCTTTCAGGCCGGTGCTGATCCAGATCAGTCCGGAGATGAGGAGTGAGCTCCAACTTGTTCTTTTTAGTTTCCCTTTTGTTGTAGTCAAAGTAGTTCGAATGTAAATATGCAGACCTGAATGTCTGTTTTGACGATTTATTCATCTTCTGACTTCGGACTTAGGACTTCGACTTCTGACATTTGAACTTAAAGAAAACCGAACTGCCAATAGTTGAATAGTGTTTACTTCGGCGAGGACGAACTTATCCCGAGCTGAATAGTGCGAAAAGGAGCTTAAACCGAACTGCCAGTAGTTAAATAACTTCAAACATAAAGTGTTTACTTCGGCGAGGACGAACTTATCCCGAGCTGAATAGTGCAAAAAGGAGCTTAAACCGAACTGCCAGTAGTTAAATAACTTCAAACATAAAGTGTTTACTTCGGCGAGGACGAACTTATCCCGAGCTGAATAGTGTAAAAAGGAGCTTAAACCGAACTGCCAGTAGTTAAAAAACTTCAAACATAAAGTGTTTACTTCGGCGATGACGAACTTATCCCGAGCTCAAATGCTTTGAGATTTATCCAACTTCTGAATTCTGACTTCAGTACGTGAGCGATCTGGAACTTTAAGAACGAGGCCCGACCTGTAGTCAATGCCAGGTTGGATGGGTGGAGGCCCCCCAAGTTTCCAGATCGGCATAGTACATTACTATTCAGGACGGCGTGTGGGGCGACCTGAAAGTTGAATAGTTTCACATATTTGGGAAACTAGTTCAGTCTCACGGACGAACTCTGTTCCTCGGACTAGTTCAGTCTCTTGGACGAACTATATTCCTCAGACATAGTATGTCTGAGATAAATAAGCTTTAGTTTTGGCGTTGGTGACGCAGCACTTACGCCACCCAGCCGGGTCACACGTTCATGTGTTCAAGAGGATTGCGACCTTAGTCATTCGGTGTAAGGTCGGGTCCTTTCTAGGCTTTCAGATTTCAATGTGAGCCCTTTATTTTGCAAAATTTTCTTCATTTCATAAATTTGAGAAACGATTACAAGGTGGAAGCCGTGGCTTCTTTTAACAAAAGTAGCTTACGCCCTTGGGCATAGGTGGATGGTCTTCATTGGTAGTACTTCTTTAGATGCTCGGCATTCCATGGATGCGCGAGTGATAGTCCTTCTGTATTCTGGAGCTCGTAAGCTCCATTTCTTAGAACAGCAGTGATCTTGTAAGGTCCTTCCCAATTTGGGGTGAGCGTGCCCGCTTGACTTTCTTTCGTTGCTAGGGATACTTTTCTAAGGACCAGGTCCCCAGCTTTGAATTTCCGCTCCTTGACTTTGCCATTGTAATACCTAGCACTTCTTTGCTTGTAGATGGCAGTTTTCAGTTCTGCCCCCAGCCTTCTTTCCTCCAGAAGGTCGAGTTCAGATCTCAAGCCTTCGTCGTTGTGATTTTCGTCAAACGTTCGAACTCTATAAGACGGGAGCTCGAGTTCGACCGGTATGACGGCTTCTGTGCCGAAGGCCAGTGAGAAAGGTGTCTTTCCCGTACTTGATCGGCATGTTGTTCGATAAGACCATAGCACACTGGAGAGCTCCTCCGCCCAAGCTCCTTTCAGCTCATCCAAGCGTGTTTTCAGTGTATGCTTAATAATCTTATTTATTGCCTCGACTTGTCCATTTGACTGGGGGTGGTTTGGAGTGGAGAAGTACTTTCTGATATTGAGGTCTTCGCAGAATGACCTGAGTCTAGCGTTGTCGAATTGCTTACCGTTGTCTGTAATGATCGAATGTGGGACTCCAAACCTGCAGACAATCGATTTCCATATGAAACTGGTAGTTTTCTGCTCAGTTATTTTGGCAAGCGGTTCTGCCTCTACCCATTTGGTGAAGTAATCCACGGCAACTATGGCATACTTAGTTCCACCTCTTCCTACTGGCATGGGACCGATGAGGTCAATTCTCCATTTGGAGAAAGGCCACAGACTGAGGATTGAGGTCAGCTCTTCCGGGTGTGCTTTGATGGAGGGACCAAATTTCTGACATTTGTCGCATTTCTTCGCGAAATCGATTGAGTCCTTCTTCATTGATGGCCAGAAATATCCCTGCCTCAAGATCTTGAGTGCGAGGGAGTGCCCCCCAGTGTGGTTGCCGCATACTCCTTCGTGGACTTCACTGAGGGCGTATTTAGCTTCGTTTTCCTTTAGGCACCGCAGTAGAGGGAGCGAAAAACCTTTTTTGAACAGGATGTTATCGATTATAGTGTATCTCGCTGTCCTGATTCTTAACTTTCTAGCTTTCCCGCTATTTGGGGTACCTTCCCATCCTTCAGGAATTGGATGATTTCGTCAGTCCAGCTGGGGCTCAGTTCGGACGTGTTGCTAATTTGCTCAGGCTGAGATATAGCTGGGCTATTAAGTCTTCCAATCGGGATGCTCTCCAGCTCTTCTATGCCCTCGCTGGTAGAAAGTCTTGCTAGTGCATCAGCGAGGCCATTCTGTGTCCTTGGAATCTGGTTAACCTCGACGGTGGCGAATGATTTCAGTTCCTGCTCCACAATGAGTGAGTAAGACGCCATCCTATCGTCTTTGGTTTGGTAGGACTTGTTGATTTGGTTGACCACCAGCTGAGAATCGCTGTACACGAGCAGTTTGAGTGCACCCATACCTTTCGCAAACCTTAGGCCGGCAATTAGGGCCTCATACTCAGCCTCGTTGTTTGAGGCACGGAAATTAAATCGCAGAGATTGGCACAGTGGCTCTAGGTCTGGGCTCATCAGGACTACTCCGGCTCCAGCCCGAGTCTCGATCGATGAGCCATCCACAAAGAGAGTCCAGACTTCCTCCTTTCTGGCACTGGGTTCTTGCTCCGGGCTGAACTCAGCGATGAAGTCTGCAAGAGCTTGACCCTTGATTGCAGTCTGTGGTTTGTAGTGGAGCTCAAACTGGCCGAGCTCAACTGCCCACTTCATAAGTCTCCCGGAGGTGTCTGGTTTCTGCAGGACCTGTCTCAGAGGATAGTTTGACAAGACCTGTATTGGATGTTGCAAGAAGTAGGGTCTGAGCTTTCTTGCAGACATGATAAGGGCGTACGTCAATTTTTCCATCGGGGTGTAGTTCAGTTCAGCATCGTGTAACGCCTGGCTGACATAGTACACTGGGTGTTGGATCCCCTCGTCCGTCCTTATGAGTACGGAACTAATTGAGTGCTTCGAGACTGCTAAGTAGAGAGTGAGGACCTCCTTTACTAGAGGTTTGGAGAGTAGTGGAGGTCGTGCTAGTTGCCTCTTCAGCTCTTCGAATGCTAGCTGACATTCTTTGCCCCACTTAAACTCCTTTCCACCGCGTAAAGCGTCGAAGAAGGGTTTGCACTTATCGGTCGATTTTGAAACAAAACGACTAAGCGCTGCTATATGCCCAGTAAGACTCTGTACCTCTTTGATCTTAGTGGGGGGCCTCATCTCTTGGAGAGCTCTGATCTTTTCCGGGTTGGCCTCGATTCCTCTTCGGTGGACCATGTACCCCAAGAACTTCCCTGACTTTACACCGAAGGAGCATTTGTTAGGATTGAGCTTCATTTTATATCTCCTCAGTATGGAGAACATCTCGGAGAGGTGTTCCACGTGGTCTATTTCCTTGGTGCTTTTGACAAGCATATCGTCAACGTATACCTCCATAGTTTTCCCAATGAGTTTGGAGAACATTGAGTTCACCAGCCGTTGATAAGTGGCTCCGGTGTTCTTCAACCCGAAAGGCATAACTCGATAGCAGTACAACCCTCGATCAGTGATGAAGGAGGTGTGCTCTTGATCATCCTCATGCATTGCAATTTGATTGTAGCCTGAGTACGCATCCATGAAGCTCAGGAGCTCATGCCCAGCAGTGGCATCCACCATTTGGTCTATCCGAGGGAGTGGAAAGCTGTCTTTAGGGCAAGCTTTGTTCAGATCAGTAAAATCTATGCACACCCTCCAAGCTCCGCTGCTCTTTTTTACGAGAACAGGGTTGGCTACCCACCGGGGATAAAGTGATTCCCTAATGAAGCCGCACTTGAGTAGTTTATCGACTTCCTTAGCTAGGGCCTCGTACCTCTCTGGATTGAGAGGACGTCGGCGTTGCTGTTTTGGTTTTACGTCCGGACTGGTATTCAGTCTGTGGCACGAGAGTTTGGGATCAATTCCTTCCATGTCCGCGTGTTCCCACGCGAAGACGTCAGTGTTGCTTTTCAGGAAAGTTATAAGTTGGGACCTTACTGGTTGTTTGAGTTCCTTTCCGATGTGGAGAACCTTTTCAGGTCGGTTGGGATCGATCTCTACCTGCTCCAGGTCTTCAACTGGTTCAGCCTTCCGTAGCACTTGTGCCGACCTGGGGTCGAGGTGACCCAGATCTCCTACTGTGTTCCTATCCAGATCATCCTCGGACTTGTCAGCTGCAAGCTCAGCGTCAGTCCGGATTGTGTTTACCCCCGCTCGGGTGAAGTTGATGTTGCAACTCCTTGCTACCAGCTGGCTTCCCCGTACTACTCCTACCCCATGTGGAGTGGAGAATTTGATGGTGTAGTGATAGATGGACGCGGCCGCTTTTAGCTCATGCAGGATTGGTCGCCCTAGGATGGCATTGTAGTTGGATGGGAAATCTACAATTACAAAATCCGCAATGATCCTTCTGTGACAGGGAGGCAATCCGAGCTCAACCACCAAGGCGATCTGGCCCTTGGGATTTACACAATCCCCAGTGAACCCCTGCAGGGGCTTTGGAAAAGGCCTAACGTGCCGAATGTCGAGATCCATCTGGTGGAATGTTCTGAGATATAGGATATTTACGGAGCTCCCGTCATCCACCAATGTTCGATGGATGTTGACGCCGGAGACCGGCATAGTAATGACGAGTGCATCCGAGTGTGGTTGCAATACATGGGATGCGTCTTCCTCGGAAAAAGAGAATTTTTCCGCGTCAGGGTTAGCTGTTGCACCAGCTAACACTTGGTAGCTATTGTGAGCTTCCCTGGAGGACCTACGGCGCTGTCTCCTTGACCCTTCCAGGTACTGACTTCCACCGACTATCATGTGAATTTCACCTCGTCCGAGTTGAGGTGGAGGTGGAGGCGAAAGTTCAGCTCGGTCATGGACCTGGGAAGGCTCAGTTCTGCCAGATGGCCGCGCTAGGAACTCCTTCAGGTGGCCTCGTCTAATGAGGCTTTCAATTTCTCCTTTTAAATCACGGCAATCATCCATGTCGTGTCCAGCCGATCGATGGTAGCTGCAGTATCTCCTTTGGTTTAGCCCTGATGAGTTCGCCTTCATGGGAGCTGGGCTTTTGATGATGCCCTTGCCCTTGGTTTTCGTTAGGACATTCTCAAGCGAAGTGTTTAGGATATGGTACCCCTGGTACCTCGGTGTGGTGGGCCTTGGACGCCCTGCACGCTGAAAGTCTGGTGTTTTCTTAGGACTCTCCTTTTTCTCCGCTTTCAGGTCCTTCTCTTTACCCTTCGTGCTGTCCTTACGATCAGGGTGGTCGTTCTCCTGGTCCGAGGTGGCTTCCTCAGCGCCGATGTGTTTTTCAGCTCTAGCCAGGAAGTCTTGGTAAGTAGCAGGTCCGTCTTCGTGAACGGACCACCAGAACCGAGTCCGTGTTCTTAGTCCTGACAGGACTGCCATCAGGGCGGCATCATCTGATATTTTGTCCACCTCCACTATCCTCTTGCTAAATCGATCCATGTAGGACCTCAGTGTTTCCGTTCGGCCTTGTTTAATGCTGATAAGGCGCTCTTTCGGGGTGGATCGAGTTCTTGCCCCCATGAAGGTGGAGACGAACTGACCTAAGAGGTCATTCCAGCTTCGAATGGAGCGCGGTGGTAGTTTTTTGAACCACCTCATCGCTCTATTCCCGAAGGTGAGGGAGAATGCCCTGCACATGATAGCGTCACTGGCTCCTTGGAGTTCCATCCAAGAGGTATACCTGTCGAGGTGGCCCGCAGGATCATTGCCATCCTCATAGCTAGCTAACTGCGGCATTTTTAGCTTCTCCGGCAGAGGTTTTGCCAAGATGTCCTCTGTGAATGGGGAACGCCTATCCGTGGTGACTTCTTCCGAGGTATTCTTTTGCTTTGCTTCCAGTTCGGCCAGTCGTTGCTTCATGAGTTCAAGCTCATCTGGAGTGTCCTGTACACTCGAGGCTGCCATGGACGGAGCTTTCTTCTTTCTTTGTGCCTCTCGTTCGTGAGGGACTTGGGAAGAATGACCTAGACGGTCAAATACGCTAACTGACCGTTGCGTGGAAGCTTTCCTGTGGGGACTGGAGCGCACACTTTTTCCTCCCTCACTTTCTGATGGGCTTTTCGCTTCAAAGTCCAGTCTTCGTTTTACTCGACGGCTTTTAGACTCATCGTGTGCCGGTGACTCAGCTTCTGAGTCAGAAATTCGTTTGGTGGTGGCTTGATTTCTCTCGAGCCGTTCAATAGCTCGAGTTAGGTATTCAAGCTTCTGTAGGACTGCATCTCCCTCGGGCACATGTGTTCGAGCCGAGGTTTCTCCCTGTTGTCTACGACGAAAGACCTGGGGAAGGTTGACCTGCTGACTCCCAGTTCTTCCGTGGCTACGAGCCCTTGAGTCATGACTACGACTCATGTTTGGATAATTTTTGAGTGTTTTGGTAGTTGTGGAAAATGGAGAGCCTTTTTGGAAAATGACCCCTCCTTCTAGTGCCAAACTGTTGACGTCGGAAAATGGTTTGCACTAATCCCCAGTCAATTTAATGATGGTGTTCAGGTCGGCTGGATCCGTACTGGATTTTAACTAGGTAAACGTGAGCAGGGAGAACTAAATGTACGTTCTTTTTATAAGTGTCTTTTTCCGTTATTTTTCTGTGTCCCTTTCGGACATTTATTTCCTCATACTTATAGGGAAATTTACAATGATTATTTGCATTTAATGCCAAGCTAGGCATTTAATGCATAGCTTGGCCATTTAATGCTTACAAGACATCCCCTTTTTGGGGCATTTAATGCAGGCTTATTTAAGTAACATAAACTGCAGCTAGACTGTCACCTGACACTCCAAAGGACAACCTGCATTGATGATGTCAGCCACGACGAAATTGATGTTGATCCGACCTGAAGAGCGAGGACGGTCCGGGCTGAACAAAGCCGGTCCGATCTGAAGGTTCACTTGTCAGACCGGACTGACCTTCAGTTCGGACACCAACAGAAACAAAACACAAAGAAAATTGCAAAGCACGTGACCTCAAAACCTATGTCCAATGAGTTATAAAAGTATTTTATGTAGCATACACAATGAACAAGATATGATATTAATTATAAGCCAATTAAGTAGATGTTGTTCTCATTTTTTGAGGCTTCTAAGTCGTTCACTAAACTATAACAAGATATGTCAAGTCGACCATGGATGTCAGCTAATGGATTCGAAAAATAATTATTTAGTGTCTTGTCATCTTTCACATGGGTCTAATTATTCAGATACAGTCACTTTACATAAATACACGTGACAATGATACGAGAAGTGACGACAACATGGGTGACATCTCAATAAACATGACAACTCATTTAATGTGTGATATTTCATCTGTCACTATCGAATTTGACATATCATATACTGCTATTCTAGGGATGGCAATGGGTCGGAGAGCGAAAACGCCCTGCCTCCAGGGGTGCACAGCCCTGTCCTAAAAATGTTTAGTTAAATAAAATAAAAAATTATGTTATCGCCCAATCTATTTAAAACCGTGGCTTAGTCCTGTACAGTCTCTTGGCTCCGCCCCTGCCTGCCTCGTTTATTTCCTACATTTAATTTTTTGTTTAAACTTACATATTATATTTTAAATATTAAAAGAAATAAAGACTTGAATTATTAAGACATTTAAAAAATATAACATCACATTATTTACAGACATTCTTTTCTTTTTTTAATATGAATGATAATTTTTCGACGTGGGATAAAATAAAATATGTGAGGGGTGTCCTCAATTAAGAATTTGAAAGAGTTTTTAATATTTATGATTTTGAATAGAATTCTACAAAATTTATAAAAATTTCAACAGAAATCTATATTATATATTTCAATAGATTCTTATAGATTTCTATTAATTTTCATTGATTTGTGGTGTTTTTATTAAAAATAGTAATTTTACACCATCTTTATTCCAAATAGTTCAAGTAACTGTCTTACATAAACAAATATTTTGAGTATAATTTTAGAAAGAGAAAAATTCTTGAAATATAAAGAAAGAAAAACTCTTCATCAATTTTGAATTAAAAAAAAAAATTGACTAAATAGCAAAGCTTCTTAAAAAAAATTGAAATAGTGTTTAACCCTCTTGTCTTTTTACTTTCATTTTCTTTCCACTTGTCATTTTATAAAATTTCCTCTTTCATATTCCGTGTTAGATGAGGGTTATTTAGGATTTTTTTTCTTCCAAAACCAATTGCTTAACCATCGTGTATAAAAATTTATTTTATGACTTACAAATATAATTTGCAAGTATCACAGTTGACGGGTAAATTTTTTCAAATTAAAAAAAATAAAATTGGTCTTATATTAATTTTACAGTCCAATATTTAATCATACTATATAGTATTAGACTAATTATATAATTAAAATTTACAATATATTATATATATTCTTTAATCCAATTGTTTAGTTCAATGAATTGTCGTTGAACATCAAAAATGAAAATTCTAAAGATGGTGTTTAAAAATTGTAAAAACTATTATTAAAATAAGAAAGCAACAATTTAATACATTTCTATGCTAATAAAATTTGAAATCAAGAACAAAAATTTAGTACAAAAATATGTGGCACAAATGGAAGGGAGATGTAAGAGATAAGAGTTGGATTGAAATTTTAAGGGGTGTGATAATAATTCTTAAATAATTTGGTATTTATATTGATAGGGTCGAAATTTATGAAATTTTTTATTGATGACACATAGATTTCTATAGAATCTTTTTAAATCCGAGTTGAGAACATATAAATTTCAATAAAATCTTTTAAAATTCGAGTTGAGAACATATAAATTTCAATAAAATCTTTTAAAATCTGAGTTGTGAGACCTAAATTTATATAAACTTTTAAAATGCATTCAAATTTGAGTTGAAGACAACCTTTTTAGAGTATCTTTAGTTTACTTCGTCTATTACTTTTTAAACGTGTCACATAAGTACAATAGATAGAGTTATAAAAAACAATAATCAATGGATGCTAACGAGAACTCAAACTAGTTGATGTGGCATACCAAAAAATATACTATTTCAAAAGTTCGTCTAAATTTAGACGGACTTGTAGATGGAGTGACTCATCAAATTTAAATCAAACTCAACATTTTATTAAAAAAAAAAAAAGCTTGACGAGGGAAATAAAAATTGAAGACCCACCAATTTTTAAAAAAATTAATGCCACATGAGCAGTAATATTAGTTTTAGACCGAACCCATTTGAGATGAATTTTAAATTTGACTGTTTATTCAATAAACGTAGTGTCAGATAGACTGGAAATCCATCTATTTTACCTGTCACATAGACGGAGTGCATTGAGATGCTCGTAAAGTCTCAACATTTAAACAATAAATGTATGAAATGAATCATACATCTGATTTTTTAAATAAATGTGTTAAAGGAGAAGTTTATAAAAGGAGAAGCTTATCATTAAATAAATAATGAACTTTACATTTGGATGGATCATGAAGTAAATTTGTAGTCTTTTAATTAATATTTAGTCCAATAGTACCTTTTCATATTTTTATTTTTTATAAATATAATGATAATAAAAAAAATTTAATTATTGCAATCGGGGAGTGTAGGTGTGGGGGTGGGGATCATGTTCCCGCCCCTGTCCCATTCTCGACCTGGGGCAGGGATTTTAGCCCCGACCCCCGCTCAGATTCCTCGAATAATCGAGAATTCCCACCTCGTTAGGTGTGAGTCCCTACGAGATCGGGGTAATCGAAGATTTTTGCCATTCTGATGCTATCTTTTGACATTTTTTGAATCTCCATTCCCCAATTGGTCATTCTCACTCCAAGTAAAAGAAAAATATTATATCATTACAATAATATAAAAATCTTACTAGTTTCAATTTTCAATTTCTCGTCCAATACTACATAGTTTTGGGTGACTTTTTTTCACGACTCACTATTTTTCTCCTCCAACTACCGTCTCTCTCTATAAAGTTTCTCTAAAACCTCTCCAATTCCTTGCAGATTATGAACCACAAATTGGCGAGGCTCAAAAATAGGGTCGAAATCTCATCAAATCTTTGTGTTGTTTTTATGCACTTTTTTTTTTATTTCTCTCTGGTCGTGTTTTTCAACCTTGCATCAAAAAACAAAAGTCACAGAAGAAATGATTTATTAATGTTAGTGAATATATATGTTGGTGGGTATTTGAGAATTGAAAATGGTAGCATCCACCCAATATTTCTAATTACAGATTGTTTTTTGACCAATTTTGGGCGTTTTTACGAAATAGGAGTCACATTTGTCAAGCAACTCAACAAATTGGCAATTTGACAAAGTCCCATTTGTCGAGCAACTCAACAAAATGGAACCATTTTGTCGAGTTCATCGACTTCCACAATTTTTTTTTTCAATTTTCACTTACCATTTGACACACACACTCTTCTTTTCCTTTTCACACGCAAAGTCTCTGTTTTCTCTCTCCTGCGAACCGCCATTATTCTTGCTTCATTTTGCTCACTGTCCATAAAATCCGAGAACAAAATTGAAGAAAAAGAAGAAAAAATTAAGGAATTATTAATAGAATACACTTATTGGCGACAGTGGTGATAAAATTTCTGGTATGATATTATATTTATTATATTATTTGTGGATTATACATTTAGATTTTTTTTTTATTGTATAATTAATTCGATTTTGTCTCATTTAAAATGTTGACAAAATAGGATTATCGACAATCTCAACACAAATTGGGGAAATAGACCCATTTGCTTGGGAACCAATTGTGTCAATACCCATTGGCACCTTTTTTTCTTTCTTTCTATTTTTATTCAATCCAAACAGAATTTTATTCAATTTTTTATTGATGTTTTTTTGTAGTATTTGATTAATTCAATAAAAATGGGTTCAAGCGTCACACACAACTTTTCCACTAAAAATTCTGTAAAATATTAATGTTTACGAATCTTAATTTTAAATTTTTGTGAAACATATATTTCGTTTTTTATTTTATTTTATATGAGTTATGTGTTTATTTGGTTTATGTAATTCATACATTTGTGGGTTTTGCTTTTTTTAATAGAATTTTAACATTTTACTTCTTATAATCTTCTTATTTAATGCTTATATGCATTTCTGGTTACATTGATTTAAGAGTTAATTCTATTAAAAGATATGTTCAAAAAAATATTTTTTATATTTGTTATTTGCGTATTATACATCTAGAATTTTGTATACGTATATATTCAAACAATAATTATAAATGCAAACGATGAATAGCTATTCCATTACAATTATTACATGAAAATATTCCATTACAACTACTACAACATGAAGAGCTATTCCATTATAACTACCAAATGTACAACGCACGCACGCACCAAAACTAATTTTTTTAAATCTGTTAAACACAAATATCTTGAAAATGTTTAAACTATTGATGCGTGTCTTATATTGCAATACAATTTGCATAACAACATGTTGGTTTAAATATCTTTTTACTTTTTTAACGATATTATCAATGAATTAGCTATTTATTCAATTGATATTCTATCTCAAATAGAATTTTTTATTACTATTTAATTAAATATTTTTATTAATTTATTTTTCGATGAATTTTTTGTCGATAAATTAAATTTATTAAACTATTTTTATTTTTATTACTGTTGACTGAAAAGTTGTTCGTAATTTTGAGCTATTTTTTATTTTTTATTTAATTACCGATAAATTTTTTTTGAAGTATAATTAAATTTTTATAGTTTGTTACTTTATTTAACGATGAAAGTTGTTTTGATAAATTAGATTTATTGAGACGATTTAGTAAAATTGCAAGCGATAAAAAACTCCAGGACTAGAAAATGAGTAATTATATTCACACTAAGTTTTTTATTACTTACACTACATTTTAATTGCAATGAAGGTCCCACAACTTTTGACATTTTAGAACTTATATCTCTAATTTTTTTCGTCGCATTTTTACTATTAAGTTTCAATTAATTTTCAAATCATGTCTCTGATGGCAATTTTTGTTCAAATATTCTGCTAATGTGCATTGAAATAAGGAGAAAATATTTTGTCAAACTTTTATATTGATTATTTATTTTTCTTATTTGAAAATACGAGGTAGACAAATTTTTTTACGCCCTCCGATTTAACTTTTTGGATAGAAATTGTCATCAAAGACAAAGATGTGCAAATTAATAAGTTGATGATATGAATGTGATAAAAAAATGTTAAGGACATAAATTGTAAAAAATAATTTTTTTTTTTTAAATGACAAATTCGATTCCAAGTTGGGTATCCACGGTTCTAATTGAAAAACTAATAAACGACCAGGGTTCTCGGTTCCGGTTCCCAATTTTATTTCGGTTAAAATGCCCACATCTACCTTAATCTGTATATAATTCTTGTCTCTTTCATTTTATAAATTGGGTAGTAGTTATTGACCGTGTTGGCTAAAATATCGTGTCAAACATGACGAATGGAAAAAGAATTTAACTTATAAAACTTAAGTTGCAAATGCTTATTTTATAAACAAAAGACTTAAATACAATAGTTGGTAACGTCTATTAAAAGATAGTCGATTAACAGATCATTAACAGATAGTCTGTTAATCGACCTTGACCGACTCTTAACTGACCATAGGTATGTTAGTCTGTTAATATCAGTTTACACCTATTAAATTGTGTTTTCAATGAATTCACTTTAAATTGACTCAAATTTGCACAAATTTAAGCAAAATCACTATTCATACTCAAATGTATACATGTGTTCGTGATTTATACCATAAAATCTACAATTTCTACAATTAAAAAAAAAAAAATTACCACACATTTTACAATGATTTAGATGGGTCAAATTCTAATCATGAAATAGGATTTTATACACTTGTTTGTGCTTTTTGTGAGATTATTGATATGTTAATTTCTTTGCAAAATAGTGAAATTCGAAATCATTTTTTCTTCTAATATTGTATAAGTAACAGAGTGAATTTGAAATGTTTAAAATGAAACAAGCGGAGAAAAAAAATCAGGAATATATTTGATAATTTGCTTACAAAAATAGATCACTCGACCATTTAGACAAAAATGCTGAGTCACCCGACTATTTAGCACTATCCCCACTTAAGTTATTGAACACACTTCTGTCTTTTCTGAAAAATCCCGAATAATAACATGGGCAATTGCTTTAAAAAATCCATTCATTTACCACTAAAATAACTCATTGAAGTCCACTTAATCATACTTCTAACAACTAAGAGCCTGTTTTCGAACTAAGTGCCTGTTTTGATAAGTTAAAAATCAATTTTTACAAAAAAATTGATAATTGTAACTGGTCAATTTTTACAAAAAATTGATAATTGTAATTGGTCAAAATTTACTTTTATGAGAATCACAATTTTATTAATTTTTACCTATATATTATTACATCAACTTTTATCAAAATCTACTAAATTTTTTATTAAAAGCTTTGTTAAACGGGGGCTAAAATTTTTAGCAAATTTTAATAAAAGTTGGTGTATTATGTGATTGAAAATTTGATAAAATGTGATGGATAATTGGACGAATTTGATTTGGGGAAAATTCAAAACTGGTCCCTGTATTTAGGAATATTTGCAGTTCAGTGACAATATCCAAAAACAATTTTTGCTCACTTTTGTTTTTTTTTATTTTTTTTATTTTTTTTTATTTTACTTCCTCTTGTATTCGTGAGAATCAAGAATTTCCAAGTTAAGCCCTTGTTTGATAATTTTTTTAAAATTTTTTTATCAATTTTTCAGCATGTTAATCTTCAATTTTAATCCTACCTTCCATAGGGTATATATCACTAGAAGTCCCAAACTTTTAAACCTTGTGACGATGAGATCCCGAACTTTTAATTTATAACCCTCAGGTCCTTAACCTTTAAAAAAACGTGCGAACAAAGTCCTTCTGTTAAAAAAATCGTTAATTTGACTGTTAAATAATCAAAATTTACTTAAAATGAATAATTTACCATTTTCAAAAATAAACAAAGACAAAAAAGTAAAAATTACAACAAACCCCATACCTCTCTTCTTCATCTCCAGTCAACCCCTTCTTCTCCAAAGATAACAACCACTAAAATTCTAACAAGGTAAACAAATAATCTCTATAAATCACAACAAAGAATAAATATTAAACTAAAATTTTTAAACTATATCTTAGTGTACATCAATAGACAGAAGTAATTGAACAGATAGACAGATTTCCAGAACCTCTTTTTAAAAGATTTTACTCTCTTGAATAAGCTTTAAATCATTGTAGACAGACTATCGGATTTAATTTTTACATATCTGAAAAAAATTAGACAAACAATGCAAGCATCTACTTTTCAACCATCATCATTTTCTTCTCAAACATCATCTTCATCTTTGCAACTATGTAACAGCTGTGAAACTATGACTAGAGTAGTTAGAGATCTTAATTATAAAAAGCATATTTTACAAGTAAAACTAGAAATTTTGGAAGACCAAGAATCTTCTCATTAACAAGAAATAACTAAATACCAAAATGAAATATTTAAATTACATGAAACCTTAGAAAGATTTAATACTGATGAAGAGAATTATTCAAAAAATATCATTACTTTTTCTAGTAGAAAATATCCTCATAAAATAGAAAGACTTATTGAACTAACAGATTCTACAGCTGTAGGTCAAGAAAAAACTCTTTTTGATCTACAACAAAGTATTAGAGATTGTGCCAACATTGTTCGAAATTCTATAAAAAAATTCACTTATCCAAGAAATTATTGATTTCTCCCAAACTCTACAATATTATCATAATGAGAATCAATATTTCCTTCAATATGACCCTCCCTATAAAACAGCTATCAACGACTCTTTCTTTCTCAGACACAATTACCCTACAATTTCATTTGACTATACAATTTCTCAAGAAGAAGACGATATATTTTATTCAGCTTTACAATACGGCATGATTGACATAGTATATATCTTAAACAGACCTTTTAACTTTTTTCCACCTTTTCTTAAAAAGATTCTTAATCAGCTTAAACAACACCCTTTAATGATTCAATTTATTTCCAGACCACCAATCGTAAATAATGGTATTATTATCCCAGCATACCATTTTATTAAAATTTTTGAAGGTTCTAGAAAATTTAGGCCTTCTTCAAAGACTGATATCAATGTTAAAATTAGACAGATTAATTATGAAAGAAGAATTTTAGAAACAGCTGCTCTCATAGAAAGTGGGATTGGTAGTCATGACGGTGAAATTGGAGTATCATTTTCTGGGTGTCGATTTCTAACGGTGAGCGATTTGCAGTGAGATTTTATACATTTATTAGACGGGAGTAGAGCTAAGAGAATGGGGATTTTTTTATCCAAATTGTGTAGTGGAAGAAAAATCTCCTCTACCTATCAAATCAAAGATATGTGATCTGTGTAAGGACCCATTGAGGTTTGACATGTTCAATAGCTGGGTTTTGAGCTTCCGGTGGGTGATGGGTGGTTTTGGAATAGAAAAAAAGTTTTAGGATGGAATTGCAATTTTTTTTAGTTTGTTGGGGGTTAGTTGGAGAAGATGAAGTGAGATAGAGGGTTTGTTGTAATTTTTGTTTTTTTATCTTTGTTTTAATTTGAAAAAAGGTAAATTAGTCATTTTAAGTAAATTTTGACCATTTAACAGTTAAACTAACGATTTTTTTAACAGAAGGACATTGCTCGCACCTTTTTTTAAAGGTTAAGGACCCAGTGGTTAAAAATAAAGGTTCAGGACCTTAACGTCACAAGATTCAAAGGTTTGAGACCTCTAGTGCTATTTACCCTATGGAATGTAAGATTAAAATTGAAGTTTAACCTGTTGGAAAATTGATAAAAATTTTTTAAAAAAATTATCAAACAAGGGCTTAACTTGGAAATTCTTGATTCTCAAGAATACAAGAGGAAGTAAAAAAAACAAAAGAAAAGTGAGCGAAAATTGTTTTTGGATATTGTCACTGAACTGCAAATATTCCTAAATACAGGGACCAGTTTTGAATTTTCCCCAAATCAAATCCGTCCAATTATCCATTACATTTTGCTTACATATTAAGCAGCGTCTTTTCTAAGCAATCGCAAAAATTGTACATGCACGACGTGGTGACGTGGTGTCATTACTGAAATTATTTAACTAAATTTTTGTCCGTCGGATTAGAAGGAAACAAATCTCAACCGTTGATCCTAATTATTACCCTTTTCATTTTTATATAAAATGGACAAATATTATTGAAACTGCAAAAAACCCTCTCTACTGCAGCCTTAGAATTCCAAATTTCAACCCCCCAAAGCAAATCGGCGGCCGGCGGAGGCGAGTAATCGGCGACGCGTTAGAAAATGTCGGGTGTTACTCAAGATGAAGACAAGAAGCCCGGTGATCAATCGATCCATATCAATCTGAAAGTCAAAGGCCAGGTTCTCACTCTTTTCTGTTCTTTGTTACCTCTGATTTTCTATTTCATCTGAATGCTTTTATTTGTTATTCTAGCTATGTTTATATGAAGTCTGATGTTTTTAATTTACTTGATCGTGCAATTTATTTCTAGGGTTTTAGAACAATGTATGTTTTAGATCCATCTTCAAATATTTATTATCGTGTTTCACTTGTAGATCGTTTGTTTATTAGTTTTTCTATGCCTATAGTTATACGTATATTCAGAATGAGTACTGCATTACTGGTGTTTCGTCCATGTGTTCTTTAGCAAGTCTTGAATCGGCTGATAAAGGTTTTATTTAGCTTGTTTCATAGAGTTTGACTGATTTTTATCATTAGTTAAGAGGGAATTTCTTAAAAGGAAGTTGAAAATATCGAAAGTTTTTGAGATTCTTCTGTCTGAGAATCCAAGAAAATCCTGATTCCCTAATTTTTCACACAATTTAAACCCTTCTGTCTTGGAGCAGTGGACAATGGCTGAGTGAAAGTCGTTTTATTCGGTTCCCTCTTTTTTTTAGAAGTTCAAATTTGTTTAGCAAACAGAATTCTCTTGATGGTAAAGCTGCTCTTAATTTTGAATAATGTTAAGCCAGTTATTATGTTGGAGTGGAATTTATATAGAAATGAAAATAAAGAAATGTATGCATATGTGAGTTTTATATGGGAGCCATTTCACCAACTTTTTAGCATAATGAATTGGTCGATTACTTTCTCTTTCAAGGACATACAAGGCTGTTCCTTTTCCTCAATCTCCAGACGCAAGCGCAATCTTAATCAACCTGCATATCAGTATATACACTAGTTACTGCTTGTTTTATACCATTATAATTACTTTCTTCTACTGCCTTATTGCTGCTGCTGCTGCTGCTGCTGTTAACATTATAGCACTCTTATTTCCGGTGGTTCTTTACAGCATTACAAAATAACTGGTCCTCTAGGCTTTTAATGATGCTATTATTGATATAACGTGTTCTTCCCTGAGATCTGTGAATAGTACGTGTACAAGCTGTTTAAACACTTGATAATTGTGCATAGAAGTGTCTAATCTAGTCACTTTATGTAGGATGGGAGCGAAGTGGTTTTCAGGATTAAGAGAAGCACACAGCTGAAGAAGCTAATGAATGCTTATTGTGATAGACAATCTGTGGATTTCAACTCTATTGCTTTCTTGTTTGATGGCCGTCGCCTCCGAGGGGAGCAGACTCCTGATGAGGTCAATTATCCACCCTCTCTCTCTCTCACACGTGCGCGCACCCTTTTTCATGTCTGCACAATCTTTTTACACACCAAAAAACATAAAGTTTTAGTTGCATTGTTGTTTGACGGTCGTCATCTGTAAGGGGAGCAGACTTATGCTGAGGGTCACTTTTGCACTACTCTCTCTCTCATACGTACTGACATACGTGCACTTATAGACACATCTTCATGTCTTCACAAGCTATTCACACCCTAAAATACATAACAGTCGAGTTGCATTTTTGTTTGACGGTTGCTTCCTCTTGTGGTGTGTGTGTGTTTTGTGGGGTGGGGGGGTGGGGGGGGGGGGAGACTCCTGATGAGGTCACTTTTCATTTTCTCTCTCACACAGACACGCACATTTCACGTCTTTGCAAGCTATTCAGGCACAAAATACTTATAGTTTGAATTGTGTTGTTTCTTTACAGCTTGAAATGGAGGAAGGTGACGAGATAGATGCCATGCTGCACCAGACGGGAGGTTCTACTGAATAGTCAAGGAGGACGAGTCCAGAAGTGTCTATTGGAAATGTAATATAAATAGTGCCTCCAACTTACATAACAACAGCAGTTTAGATATCTGAATTGCTAGTCTTTTGGTGTGTTGATCCTCCTATGAACTCCATATGATTGCCGACAATTTTATACTTTCCATCAGTGTGTCGTCGTTTCTACTGGCTGTAATCCATTCAGTTTCAAATGCTTCGGTTTTCGTTTCCTTTTCGAGAATCTGAATTTTTGGTATACCCGCAAGTTTCTTGTTGAGATACAGGTGTTCTCTTACCTTCTCTATTTACGTGTAGTTGTAATTTTATTTCTCTAACTAAATTTCTGGCAAGTGCAATTGAGGTATACCGGTTTAGATCTCCATAGACTAATAGAAATAATAGGGACAGGCTCGTTTGTAATTGCTCAAGACGCGACGTGGATGGTGTGTTAATTGATCCATGTTCTTCATATGTTGTGCTGCCATTTAGATGGCCCTGGAGATGGTTCTGCAGGTCCTCCATTGAGTGGTGGAGATGAATATAATGAAATTCACCCGTTATGGACCACTGATTCAGGACCATTGCATCTACAAGTCTATGACCATTGACATCAACTGGGTTCTCATGGACCCTTAATTGATGTCAAGTTGCTGTTTGTGAGACAGACAGTCCAACCTAATACTTACTGAATGTGATCAACCATTGTCCCGAGGTGCGAATGAAGGCAACTGAATTTCTCCAGAAGAAATGATCTACATCACATACAAATTACAGTACGACTTTGAATGCCTAATATTATTTAGTCCATTAAGTTTGGGTTACACTATAAGCGCACAACCTATGAAGATCCAAAATAAATTGGAATGAATGTTAATCATGTGATAAATCCTATCTAGCACTGGTCCATGTGGCAGTGGAGTGCTTTGTTTACAATGGGTTGAATAAAAAATTTATAGTATTTTCAATATATTTTGATTGTTATTTAGATAGCATAAATGTTGAAAGACTTTAAATTTATGTGTTATTGATGTTTAATAAATAGACGTTCAAAGTTTAAATTTTGTCGCTAATGCATTCTATGAATTGCTATCTATGTATATTTTATTTTTTTCAAAATAAAAACTAGATTACATTTAAATCTCCATATAAAATTTAAATTTTGTTGAGTAAGCAGGTCTAACGGATTTTCTAAATTTAGACGAAATTTTGGATATTATCTATTTTTTTTTTATATCAGCTTGACAAAGTTTTTGACACCTTGCATTGGAGAAGAATTTTTTAGATATTATCTATTTTACTTATGTAGGAAAAATATTATAGCAATTTACGGTTGTGGTTGCATTGGAGCATCTCTTGCTAAAAGAAATTTGCCACATTAAAAAAATAGACATTGTTCAAAAAATTCAAATCCAATGCAACCCAACAAGAACATTATCTAGAGTTTTGTTAGATATTGTGACTTTACAAAATTTATATTTCCTATATAGATTTAGATATAATTTTGTTTTTATTTTCAGAAAAGAAAAGAAATGTTAGAACTCATTAGAAACTAATTTTGGATTTGAGTGTCCATTCACGAGACTTCAATGCAGTGGCAGATCTAGCCACGGGTGGAACATATTTGGATGACAATTCTCAAAAGTCAGGAAAGGCTCTTAATACCATTTTAAAGTACTCACGATGTACTTCGTAATGAACATTTCAATTTGCAAAACCGTTAAGTGATAAAGTAGTAATACAGAGTTAAAAATAGCTGCATGAAATTGGTCATCATCTATTTTGGCTTATTTTCGAGCTATATTTCTTGATCGTCAAGGTACGTTCTTGGTATTATTTCAAAGAACTCGAGACTGGTTATACGATGCATATTTTGAAACGAAAAATCGTTAAATGATGAATTTAAAATAACTAGTGAAAGATAGCTACTTAAAATAGGTTTAACAATCCTATTTTTTCCCTGCTAACTCCGACATCAACTTAAATAAAATTCTATTTGATGTCAAATGATACACGTTTGACTTGAATAATTGAATATAAAAATATAATATATTTTCGAGTCATTACGAGTTGTATATTATTATTTTTAACTAAATATGTGAATTGGGAATTTGAGATTTTTAGTTGAATTTGTATATTTTAGTTCTTGTTATTGATAGAGAGTTAATCATTGATGAGTTTGATCTTCTGAGGAATTGCAAGTTGCGACTTAATTAGTGTTTTAAAGTATTTGTATTCTACGTTTTTTTTTTTTTTGGTCTTTCATTTTGAACTTTTAAGTTAATGTAGTGTGTTAAATGTACAAATTGAAGAATAAGATTCGTTGTGCATCATTTTTGTCTTTTCAATTTTCTCTTACTTTCGAAGTTCTCTTAATTTTTTTTTTTGCAAGCCCTCCCGATTCATTCATCCTAAATCCGCCCCAGCGGCAATGTAATGTACATAAGAAATCTCTCAACTTGCAACCTAGATAATAATTCAAAAATTGCATTAAAGATGCTTTTACAATTGATCTTCAATTGAAGATGAGTCTCACTACCACATAGACCAGTGTAAAAAACCATTAATGCAGTTCCTAGGGGGATAGGCGAGTTGGTAAGGCTTGATGTGACGTGGAGAGAAATCCTCTGACAACGCAGGTTCGATTCCCGTGTGGGATAAATTTTCATTAAAATATTGTGGGGGTCTGTTTTGGGGGTTGGCCTGTTGGCTCTCTCCCACAGGTCCCTGTCACTCGTGCACATCTCTCGATTTACAACCCGCCTGGTCAAAAGGCCTCTGACACAGGTGAAGAGGTTCCGCATTCGAGATTTTCCCCTTAACAGAATAACTATTAATGCATAATTTTTTATTTTTTATTTTTGAAATCTAAATAGCATTATTCTGATAGTAATCAGACAAATGTTGGGTTTGCCTTGGTGTCTTTGTTGGGGTGGGGGGTTGGTTAGGGGTTAGGCTCCCAAAACAATAATGCCACAAACCCTAGCTACACCTACCTAAAACCCACATATTTAAAGTTAGAGAATAAAAAATAAAACCATTCCCATCTGCCATCACTATGGAGTAAGCTAACCAACTTATCAAGCTAGTTGCTTCACGTTTTATTTTTAAAATATTTAACTCAAGTAGTCGAGTTAGAATATTATAATATATTTAGTACGTTAAATTAGATAAAATTTGTATTTAATTAAAAAAAGAAGTTGTTGAACTTACTATAGAGATTACACATTAATATTAAGAAAAACATGCATAAAATTATTAAACTCAGTTGAAATTTATCCCACATGCATCCAGCCAAAAGAGGTGAAGGTTAAAAGTAACAGAAACATAATTTGTCTTGTAATCAAATGTAATAATTGCAATTTGAAGTTAGAATGGACAGAAATGAGGAAATTCCAAATAATAAAAGGTATTTGGTATTTTGAGTGTATGTTTTAATATTACTGAAAATGCGTTTAGTTTGTTATTTTTCAAAATAAAAAAATTGGAAAATATATTTGATTTGAAATTTTGAGAAACTGTTTTATGACATTTTATTCAATGAATTTGATTATGCAGTAAAATTGAATAAATTTATGCTAATTTATTATTAAGTAATATATATATATATTTTAAAGTTAGAAAAACAAACAAACAATAAATTTACTTGGCAAAAAATAGGAAATAAAAAAAAAATTTAATGACGGAGAATTTTTTATATGTTTTTCTTTAAATAATTTTTTTAGAATTTTTGTTAAAATAACCAATAAGGGCTTGAACTATTTTTATTTTTTTAGACTTTTAGAATTTTCTTTTTTTTCAGAATGTTATTTTTTTAGAATTTATATTTTTTTAGAATATTAGGATTATATATTTTTTATTTTTTTAGAATTTATTTAATATTTTTAAAAGAATTTTGAAATTTTTATTTAAACACTCTTTTTTTTTTTTTTTGGTATTTTCATTGAAGACGTCAAATTTTTTTTTTTTTTAAAGTTTTATATTCTAAGTTTAACATTGTTTTCAAAAATATCAGACCAAACAAATTTCGAATATTTTACAAAACAAAAAACTGACAGTAAACCAAACACTACCTTAAGTTCCAACATTTGTAACTATCATGTTTGGTTAATCTTAAAAAGTTAAGATTACATTTAAATATTTTTTTAGGTGAAATTATAACTATCAAAGAAATTGTCAAGAAATCAATATCTTATATTATCCTAAAACAAATATATTATCAACGAGTTGATATCAAACAGTCCAAGTATCAATAGTTGGTATTCGATAAAAGAATTGTCCAAGAGTGCATTCAATACAAAGTATTTTATGTACCAAAAGTGGTATACACGAGTACACGATAAAAATAAAAATAAAAAAATCAAATGCTTGTAGTTTGGCTTAGCTTAAAATTATTCATTTTGAAGTAATGTTACTATTTTTTTTTTTAAATCAATATTACATTTGTTTACTTGTAACTAGCATTAATTTTTATTAGATTTATGTTCCAGTAAAGTGTGCTTATAATGTAAATAGAAATAATGGTTTTCTATTTTAAAAAATAATTTTTTAGAATAATAAATCAAACTCGTTTTTCAGTAATCTTAAAACGCACCTTTAAGACAAAAATGTGAAAATGAATTCAAAACTCAAAATTGAAAAGTAAACCAAATGCATCCTTATAGTTTCATATTTTAGATTGCCTTGATAATTTTTTTATTTTAAGACGAACAATTTGTAGTTTAATTGGTGAGAATAATTAGTGTGTTATAGAATGTATGTGAGTGCTTATTAGTATTTATAAATTGGTTAAACATAATTTTTTATCCACATATTTCGTAGAATCTACTGTTTATAATCTACAAAAATCTTTACTACAAATATACTTAATTGCTTAAATTAGGTGTAGTAGGGAAAAAAAATTCAAATTATGGACCACATTTGAGTTATTCAATAGTTGTATTCATTTAGTTTATGACATATGAAGTGTAAGATGGATCGTGCAACATGGACACGACTCACTCGGTGCTGGCCATCTATTGGCACACTAAGATCTGTTTTTTAATTTTTTTTTTTAACTCTTTTGCTATTTTTAAAAGAATTTGAAGAATAAATGTGAATATGAAGTCCTAGTCCGCGGTCTGGCTCGTGCTAGGCTGTGTCGATCTTGGACTGTACTAACTAACTGCCTTGATACACCTAGATTGTATCAAGTCGACTCGACTTTCTTTACACTCCTTGTCCCATACTTTGAAATAAATAAAGTTGAACAAATATATTTTTGAAAAAATAGCATATTTTAGTCTCCAATCTTTCAAAAATAGAAGAGATATATCCTTAACTTTTAAAATAGTATCAGACATTCCTAATGTTTGAAGAAATATGCATGTTAGGTTCTTTATGACAAAATTATCCTCCCTTTTAAATAATAAAAAAATACAAGAAAAAAAGAATAGGAAAATAACCAAGGTACCCTAAAAAAATTAAAAATAAAAAGGCCATCTTATTTATCAAACCCTAAAATTCAAAATCCATCATCATCCCAAACCCTAAAAATCCCAAATATTGGAGCTGATTAGATAAAATTAGGTTTAATCTGCACATCACAAGTGCCTTCAAACAGGCAGGACATGGCTGAAGTGGTTAACATATTGGAGTTGATTAGACGCCCTTTGAAACGTCAAGACGAGTTGGGATGACTTCAACTAACTCGTAGAAGTTCAGAGCTGAAGACTTATCCGGCAAAGAAGAATCCGGTTTGGTTTATTTAAAAGGGAGCATTCAAATCATTGCTATGATTCTTTCGCTCGTGTTGTTTTCGTAAATTTTTAACCTCTAGTTATAAGTTTTACGTTCTTCTCCCAGTTGCAATCGTTTATTGGATTCCTTTTCTCAAGGTTCCAATTCAGGACCTGTTGGATATTGTTACTGTAATCTCATTCAATTTCACTTTTTGTTGGACTAACAAATTGATTATGAAGAGGTACTTTTTAATTTTTGAGGTTTGGGGTGATGGTTGTGGATTTTGGATTTTGGGATTTAATAAACAAGATGATCTATTTGTTATTTTTTATTTTTTGGGAGTACATTTGATTATTTTTCTATTTTTTTTTTTTTGTTTGTTTATTTCAAGAGGGCGGGGGGTAGAGGAAATTTAGTCATAAATGACCTACTATACCTATTTTTTCAAACATTGAGAATGTTAGATGCTATTTTAAAAAGTTAGGAATATATGCTTATGTGTTTGAAAATTTGGGGACTAAATATGATATTTTTTCTATATTCTTTACTCTAACAAAGTGCTAAATAAACACAATCATAGGCACGTGCCTGATGCTCGCATGTATATATATAGAGGCAAAGGCCGAAGGACTAAGGAGAGACAGAGACAGAGTGAAGCAGAAACCAACACGCAAAGAATGAGGCAATGCCAACGCAAATGCAAGCCTTTTGCATTTTTTATTTCTGTAATTTCTCTGTTTGCCGCGTTTCCATTCTCTCAATCCTTCAACTATAGTGAAGCCCTTTCGAAGAGTCTCCTCTACTTCGAAGCGCAGCGTTCCGGCCGTTTGCCGTACAACCAGAGGGTCACTTGGCGCCACCATTCCGGCCTCACCGACGGCTTAGAACAAGGGGTTTGTTCACTTGATTATCCTCATTTCAACATGTGTTGTGTTTATTGTGGGCGATCGATTTTTGGTTCATATTTAAACATTTATTGCGAAATTTTGGTTGAGATTTGTGAAGTTTATTGTGTGTGATCGATTTTTGCTTGCATAAGGTGGATTTGGTAGGAGATTACTATGATTATCCACATTTCTGTGCGGAAACATTTATTTTGAAATTTTTATTTCAATTCGTGATGTGCGATTTTGGCTTGGAACAGGTGGATTTGGTAGGCGGTTACTATGATGCTGGTGATAATGTTAAATTTGGTCTTCCAATGGCGTTTACCATTACAATGCTTTCATGGAGTGTTGTTGAGTACCGGGATCAGATTTTGGATGCAGGGGAATATCGCCATGCCCTTGAAGCTATCAAATGGGGAACTGATTATTTCATTAAAGCACATACTCACCCACATGTTCTTTGGGCTCAGGTGATGTATTATCTCTCTCTCTAACCCGCACTTTCTCTCTCTATGTTTGTATTTTTTTTGAAAATTTGAACAAAAGAAGCGCGTTATATGCACGATTGCCGACAATTTGCAAAAAGAGTGAACAATATCCTCCAATCACGCCGGAGAATTGCTTTGAATTTTCGGTCATAACAGTTTCTCCTGAATTTCTGCGAGGTCCACTAATGCAAAATGTCAGAAAATACTCGTAATTTTGACGATAATTTGGAAGCATAATAATGAATGATTTGATGATATTTTGCAGGTAGGTGATGGCGACACCGATCACCTCTGTTGGCAGCGGCCGGAGGACATGACGACTTCCCGCCGTGCTTACAAGGTCGACGAGGAGCACCCGGGCTCCGAAGTCGCCGGGGAAACTGCGGCAGCCATGGCGGCGGCAGCCATTGTGTTTAGGAGAACAAACCCACATTACTCCCACCTTCTTTTGGATCATGCACAACAAGTAAGTTGTTAAGGAGCCCGACAAAGTAGATCTTTCCCAAATTTAATAAGGGCTTAATGTAATCTGCTTTATTGTGCACTAAAACTAGCACAACAAAATATTAATAATATAATTAAATTGTCTTTCAATCAAATCAAGCTAAATTCACAATTGTACCATTTTGAAAAATAGACAATGACAAAATTGAAGTATTTAGAGCATCTCAATTTGAGATGATTTATAAATTAATTTTAGTTTATTTTAACCATCATTTTTTATTTTTCAACTCACTTTTAACATAAAAAGTCAATAATTTCAACTCAAATAAACTAATATTGATTTATAAACTAGTTTATAATCTCTGTCAAATGGACCCTTAATAAGAGACGAGACAAACTTATTATTTAATTTTTATTTTCAGCACAATTGGCCCAATCCACAAACTAATAAGTGCATACTTGGTTGTGTTGAAATTATTTTTTAAGTGTTTAAAATTTGTGGGTTATATAGAATGTGTAGGTAGTAAGTTATGAGTCTCACGAAATATATGAATAAAAAATATGTTTGACTAGTTTGACTAACTTAATTTATAATTTAAGTTTAATAATCCGAGTGTTTGTTTGGTCTGTAGACTTAAACAAAAGCTGAACAAAATTTTAACTTTTTTTTTTTAATTATTATTCTCTTGCCAAACATTTTTGAATAATACAATTACGGATATATTTAGTATACAATATTAAATAAAAATAATGAAAAAGAAAATTTTAATATATAAATTATTGAATTAGGAGGGTTTGTTCTGCAGTTGTTTGAGTTTGGTGACTCGTATAGAGGGAAATACGACAGCAGTATTGGAGTAGCAAAGGGGTATTATACGTCGGTGAGTGGTTACATGGATGAGTTGTTATGGGCAGCTGTGTGGCTATACAAGGCCACCGACAACCTATACTACTTGAATTATGTTATAGAGAAGGCCGAGTCCTTTGGTGGGATCACTTGGGCCATCACAGAGTTCAGCTGGGACGTCAAGTATGCTGGTGTCCAAATCATTGCTGCAATGGTATAACCCCACCCCTCTTTCTTGCTTTTTCTGCATTGCACATGGTAATATTGCAGTCTTGGAAAAGTTAAATATGGACAATATGCATGCAATTTTTAGTGGACTAATTACAGTGTGGTCATTCAACTTTTGATGAAATTTCGTATTGTTGACTAAACTTCGTTTTGTTTCAAGTTGGTTATTGAACTTAAATTTTGTTTCAATATATTCTCGTCCAAATTTGTTAGTCTGAGTGAGGAAAAAAATGGCTTGATAATCTAGTTATTTATCAACTAGGGTGTCAACCAGATTGTCACAAAAAAATTTCGTAAGTCAAATTAATGGATATGAAAAGAATGACAAGTGTAACAATCGTTTAATTTCAGTGATTATTTAAAATAAAATTTCAGTGATTATTTAAAATAAAGTTTATAGTCAGCAATGACGTTGACTTTAAACAAAACAAAGTATAGTGGACATCGAAAAACTTTGCTAGTAGTGTAGTGTTCATGTTTTTAGACCAAATCTTAATTCTGCTTTGGTGCTATCATTGCTGCAACAATATAAATCCCCCCGCCCCCCTCCTCCCTCCTCTTCCCTTCTCTCTTACACATTTCTGCATTGCACTTGCACATGGCATAATGCAGTCCCAGAAAAGTTTAATTTGGGCAATATGGCATTTTTTTGTCTGCTTTGGTGCTATCTTCAAGAATTATTTTGTGATTATTTTTTAGAATCAAATGCATTTTTGTAACAAAGATTCAACTATAAGATCCCATGTCATAATTCACATTTATTCCAATGGGACAAAAGGTGGGGCCTCCACAGTCCACCCTGATAAATTGTTGTTGGGATTGGGCTTCACCCTCTTTTCAGCCATCACCAGCCTCATGAATGCCAAATCAAAACATATTAAAATCCCTCTCATTTTATCCCTCAACTTTCAAATTAAAGGCAATTTCTTGATTGGAGTATAATTATTGGGAGATTAGCCATAAAAAGTAGTGACAAAAAGTGATCAAGTTTTGTCCTAATAGAATCCAATGAAAAGCAATATAATCGTGCTTATTTAATAGATTCAGACAATATTAGCCTTGATTAAAAAGAAAAAGGAAAACTTAAAATCTCGTCAAACGTAATGTACACTAGTTATTGTCCAATATTGTGCAGCTTTTCTTGATTTTATTTGCTAATATCTTTGTTTTCTTCCCTTGCAGTTGCCAGTGGAAGGAAAGAATGAAGAACAGAGAAAGACCCTCAAAGAATATCGTTCAAAGGCAGAACATTTCATATGTGCTTGCCTGAACAAAAACAATTCGACTCGTGTGCAACGCACCCCAGGTGGGCTCATGTACACCCGCCAATGGAACAACATGCAGTATGTTTCTAGTGCATCATTTTTACTGACAGTCTACTCTGACTATCTTGAATCAACCAATCACATGCTCAATTGCCATGGAGATTCAGTGGGTCCTCAGGAGATCCTCTCCTTCGTCAAATCACAAGTAGACTACATTCTGGGCTCTAATCCTACGGGAGTGAGCTACTTGGTTGGCTATGGGCCAGCCTATCCCATGAGAGTGCACCATAGGGGTGCATCCATGGAATCATATAGAGAAAGCAAGGTTTTTGTAGGGTGCACTCAGGGATATGATAACTGGTATGGACGCCAGGATCCGAACCCGAATGATCTTGTTGGAGCTCTGGTGGGTGGACCGGATAATATGGATGAATTCAGGGACAGAAGAGGGAATTTTATACAAACAGAAGCCTGCACATATAATACGGCGCCGCTTGTTGGGGTTTTTGCCAAATTGCGCGTATTAGAGAATACTAGTTTACCACTGATTTCGTCCATTTAATTTTAAAGAAATTTGATGGTGGGGTGGGGGTGATAGCCCAAAAAAGGGCATATATTTCCATTTTAAATACATTCTCATGTCAAGAAATACAAAATCATAATATACTCAAAGTTTTGAAAATGCAAGTTCTTTTCCTTGAAAGACAACACTTGTGAAAATCTATACAAAAAACTGTACAAGCAACATTCCATAGAATTCACTACGCACCAAAAATTCGAAAAGTTTAATAAGCAATACTACAAAGACTTAAATTCGTTCTTGCATGTCGAACATTATTACCAACAGATTTCAGTAAAGTCTTCACGTCAGTAAAGGCCTCGCTAAGACCTTGCGAGCCCAACAAGGGCCATCCAGATTTATAAAGGCATCAGACGTCAAGCGAGGGCTTCGTGAATACTTTTAAGGCCCAACAACATGTCACTGCTCATGAATCAGAGTACAGCAAAACTCATGACAAGCCTCGAATATCACGACTAATCCAGTAAGTTTTGCTGAGCTTTGAATTCCTCGTAATCCGCGGGCAAAGTAATGTTTCAGAATGACCAGATATATGCTTAAGGAAAGATTGTGTTTGATTGACACACGGATCTTCACAAGGAAACTAAATCACAATCTCCTAAAGATTAGACAACGTGATTAACTCAAATAAGGATTGAAATCTGGAAGATTGCCTTGATAACCGATCATCCCTATCCAATAAGGAAGAATGATCCAATCAAATATATAATTAATTATCTTCCTAAATCAATTAGGTTTCTAATGATATAAATACAACATATCTGGTTTTTCTAAGGTACGTACTTGTTAGAAGTGTGTTCACAAACACGTTTTGTGTCTAAGGCAAAATCAAACTTCTGAGTGTTAAGTTTTTTGCCACGTGGATCTTGGCATTGGCTTACCTGTTGTGGGAAGGATTGTGCTTCCTCTTGTGGATTCTGAATCATTGGATTTAATCCAATGGCTGAGGCAAGTCTACGCAGAGAGAGAAGTATCTGAATCGTCCTTTCATTATTCAGTTGAGTATCTGGTAAAAATCTCTATCTTCTTGGCCATTTTTCTTTTGGCTTTCTTTCTACTCTTTTTTTTCCCCTTATTCTTTGATCAGAATCAGTGTTAAGAGTAGGAAGGTTGAATGTTGTTACCTTGTGTGAACGGTAATCTTTAGGACTAAGATCTAGTGTTCATCTCTGTCGATGAATAGTAACTTCGTTGTGATAAATCTGAGTTACAGGGGTTGATTTTGCCTTAGGTCTGTAGTGTAAAAGTTGTGTTAGTGATCAAGGTGAAACTTTGTACCTATCATTTGGACGGCATGTGCGGTGATCCAAAATCGGTTGAGTAAATCTGAGCCCTAACTTCGGTGGTTTGTTTCGATTGTAATCTCCTGAGAAATCATTGTTATTGATTCTGTAGAGATTTGTATTAGGTTTTACTTTGTATTTCCTAACAGCATTTTTACGCATTATTCTCACCCCTAAACTCTGTTCAAATCTCTGTCTGTTTGTCCATCTCATACCCTATTATTTTTTATTTCCCGAATATTGTCCTTTATACTGACAGTTAACTTGATCGTCGTAGTACCAATGATTGTTGTACCTTTTTTTCTCGGTGATCTTGGTGCTTAACGATCGTCTTAGTGTGCAGCTGATATACAAGTTGACAGATGATTGACTGGAGATCTGTTAACACGTGGTTGGTGCAGAATCCGACGTCGACGGACATGCCTCTTCTCATTTTACATAATCTTACTTTAAGATAGGGCTGCACAAAAAAACCGCAAAACTGCAAATCGAACCGAAACCGTTGGTTCGGCTCCACGTGGACCCGCGATTTTTTTTTCTCTTAAACCGAACCAAATCGTTTCAAAATAGTTTGGTTTATGTTTCAATTTTCAAAAACTGCACAAAACCGAACCGAGCCGCTTTTAAATTTTTAAATTAAAAAATAATTTTATTAAATTATAAATATTACAATTTTAAAAAATGTAAAGTTGGCATGTTGTTAAATGCTAATTTACTACTACTTTTTTGTCTTTTTGTTTGTATTTTGAATTTTAGACAAATGTAAATGTAATTTAACGTTTAACATTATTAGTTCTCGTTTAAATTTATATGTTAACTTGTTTTAAATATATTATTATAATATCAATAGGTAAACTGTGGATTAAAACCAAACCAAATCGCAAATAATAGTTTAGTTCGAAAAAATTTCAAACCGCATGAAATAATTTGAATTGAAAATATGGCACAAACCGTCCAAATCGAACCACGTTCACCCTTACTTTAATATCACTCTAAAAGAACTGAAAAATTATTTATAGCCCAACGTTTGATTGTTGCGTGGATTAAAGTACGTTGGGTGGTTTATGTGATTCCAAAAACAGGGGATTGTGGCTTTAGGATGGAAGGCCATATAACATGTGTTTTCTTCTTGAGACAATTCTCTTTCTTAATTCTAATATGTTTGGTTTAATCCATCGTATCATTAAAGTTTTACTTCATGTGAGTGTAGAAGAAAAATAAAGGAGCCGAAAATAAGAATCTTAACTTGAAACAAGACATCAAAATATAAACTTGAACATTAAGAATTATATTGGGGCACATATCAGCTTTAAATATATAATACAGACATGTTTGGTATACAATAATAAAACTCGATAATACTATACAATTCAACCCACAAAACAAGCCATAACTATAGTTCTATATTTTAGTCCACGCCCATACAGAAATTAAACCTCGTATACATCAACATATTTTGATAAAATAAATTGCTTTACGTTAGAAAGCAACAACAGAATCAATACAAGATTCGAAAGTATTGGAAATTGGTTTTAAAATGTCGAGAAATTGATTAGGTGTCAACTTGGCCAAAATATACAAAACCCGACCTAATCTGTTTAGGCAAAGTAGTTTGCCACTTCGCCGCTTCAAAGCGTCGAAACGGAGATCGACCTGCCCGGTCAGGTCGCGGGGTTCGGGGGGCAACGCCCCGGAAAGAGAATTCAAATTTCCCTGCATGTATTGAAGGGTATTTTTGGTATCTCGAAACCAATATGGAATAAATGAGAAATTATGGAAAAGGACAATTTTTTGGTCAAGTTTTGACCATGCGATCGCATAGGTATAATACCTTGCGATCGCAACCTGCCTAAATTTTAAGCAGAATGTTTTTGGGTCCTTCCATGCGATCGCAGGAGACAAAGCCTTGCGATCGCATGGTTAAACTGGATCAAGTTCTGTTCTCAAATTTGTACCTTGCGATCGCAGCTTGTTAAAACCATGCGATTACATAGGTTTGCGCGAACAGACATGTCCTTTTGAAGTGTTGCACGAATTGGTTCCATTCCTTTTCATTTTCAACCGATCTTCAACGTTAAAAAGGGCCTCTGGACGTCTATTTTGACATAGAATTGATACAGAAACTATATGCAATTTAAGAGGCATCATATTTCATTATTCTTCAACCAAAAATTCTTGCATTTGTTGCTTGAATTTCTGGTTTTCATTTCATTTTCTTTTTTGGAGTACAAATACCAATTTTGGTTCGCTGTACTTGAGTTTCGAAGTGCTACAAACTCAAGCGGAAGTCGTTGTATCTTGGGGATCGATTGCCATAAACCGTAAGCACCGTTGCGGGGCAAATTTGACTTAAGGACAAAGTGTTCAACACTTGCCTCGACTTACTTTTCATCCATTTCATTCATTTTGATTGCTTTGGAGTCATTTACACAGAAATCCGTCAACAGAAAGCAACACCCAAAAAAAAAAAAACATAAACCAATCCGCCCCTGTTTAGGTATGTTATTAGATTGTACTGAATAGTAATACAGAATGCATTTTAATTTTTTTTAATCACGACCGTATAGAGTTTTCTTCGCTACGGAAAGAAAAAAGTACTTAAATGTCTGTGTGTCATTATGTCTTCAATTTCTCTCCTCACAACATCATTTCCTCCAAAATTTGTTGACCGCTTCAATTCATCTCCTTAATTCGACCATCTCCCTTAACCGATCATCTCCAAAATGTGTTCACCGTCTCAATCCATCATCATAATAGAGTATACGGTCATATCATCATAATAGAGCATACGGTCAGATCCCACCGCAAGAAAGCGATATCCCACCGTAAGAAAACGATATACTAATAATATCTAGCATCATCTAATCCACCTTATCAAACATACCATCAAGATAAAATGTAAGAAAAAGAATTGAAAGGCAATTAAGAGAAAAACAGTAACAAGCAGAAGTCACATAGATAGCATCTCATCAAGCCTTGGGAGAGGATGCATCCCAACTGCATGTTTCTGGATTACACCCAAGACATCTCGATCCACAATGTACTTGCCTCGAGCTTCTTCGTAAAGATCGATTCTCTTTCCAAATCTTTGTCGCTGGATTCGGGTTTGATACACCACATCCATGAGATCAAAACTTTCTTCCCTTTCAACTCATTTTGATGTCAGATAATCTTTTATATCGTTATGAAATAAGAGTTGAAATATAAGCACTTCATATCTAACTATGCCCCCAAGTTCTTATCAATCAAAAGAATGAAACAATTAAATACTTGCATCTAATTTTATATTGTTTCAATGAACGAATTCAGTTTGTTCATGTTGCTTCATGAAGGGATCAATTAGAGGGATGATGCAAAAAAAAAAAAAAAAAAAAAAAAAGAGTGGCCATTAATCAATTGTCCACCGTTGATATGGGCTGATGTGGGAGTGGCACATCAACAGTGGGACACAAAATTGTGTGTAGACACAAATATTGTCCATACACAGTGGGGCAACATATCTACTACCCAGGAGATCATTCCCCGGCCATTGGACACCCGTTGAGAATTTGACTTCCAGCTGAGTTCTTCTCAATCTTTTGCATCTCACTGAGAGTATTTCTGTCAAATTGCTGAATTTCAATAACATCTTCAATTTCAAATTTATTCCCCACTGAAATGAAGGTTTCATCTCTTGAGTGACAACCTTCCTCGACCCAAGTCAATTACTTTGTCATTAGTAGAGGTGGCAAAACAGGCTCAATTCGACGGGCTGCCCGTATAATCTAAAATTTGGGCCAGGGTTGACCTGTTAAAAATCCGACCCAAAAACTTGGGAGCATATATGGCCCAGTCCGGTTAGCCAGCCATGCAGTCGCACTTAGACCGGGCTGGTCCGGTTTTTTTTTTCTTTTTCTTCACATTAATTACTCATTTTGTGAATAGTCTCAATACAAAAACCAAATAACCCCAATTCAAAATAGCCCAAGTCATCAATCTATATTGTTTTTTTTTTTAAAACATTAGTCCAAGTATCCCAAATTCCAATTCCAAATTGTTTAGATTCAATTAAAATGTAATTTAATTCAAATTTCAATCCATATTTTATTTATATATATAGAAAAATTGGAATATATTTTTAAAAAATTTTGTAATATTTTATAAAAAATTGTGCTTATGCATACACACAAATGTCAGTCAGCAGATTCACGCATGGACTTACAGTGAACTGTTTCTTTAAAGGAACCAGCTTGATAGTGGTAAATAAACTCGCTAGAGGCCTTTGTTTCCACGGGAATAACTGGACGCATAAGATGAAGCCATAGAGACAATAGAACAACCCGATGGGGGGTGGGGGGAACAAATATGAGCCACCAACATTATTAACTTGGTATAATATTGAATTTGAAGTTGATGCCTATACAAATAATGCAAGAAACTATTGTATTAATAAACACTACTTTTAAATCATGTTTTTACGTCGTTTAACTCCTACTAATATTTAATTATAAGTAAACCCAAAGACTATATGAACCCCATCAAATTTTATGTCATTAAGAATCAAATGCATGTCACTTTTTACTGAGAAAATGATAGAATAGCTCACTTTTTAGTACAAGCATATCTTCATTACGGTAACACTCTAACATATAATAAAAAGTAGACCCATCGTAAAAATACAATTATATGGTTACAATTCGCATGACAAGCCACTTGAATCCTTCGTCTAGTCAATAAGAAGAGGCTCATCGGAAAACAGTGTGACCAATGTTAGACCCATAGCTGTCTTTTTGTAATAAAATGAAATAAAAGCTCGGTCACTTTTCCAATAGTCTAAGAGTATATTTGTGTGTACTTATAAATACTTATAAATTGGTCAAATATTATTTTTATCTACAAATTTCGTAGGACGACAGTTAGACAACATGTATGTTACATGCACACTAGGACAACCGTTAGGCACCAAGATCACCGAAAAAAAAGGGCTAGTGATCGTTGGTACTGTTGACGTCTGAACCTGCACCAGTCCACGTGCCAACAGATCTCCAGTCACTCCTCTGCCAGCTCGTATGTTACCTGCACACTAGGACGACCGTTAGGCACCAAGATCTCCGGAGAAAAGGGGTCCGGCGATCGTTGGCACTCCGACGATCAAGTCAACAGCCGGTATATAAAGAATACGCGGGGGCGGGAACAAAATAGGAGTGTGGGAGAGACAAGCAGACAGAAGTTTGAGCAGAGTTTTAGGGTGGGATTCGTAAGCGTAAAAAGTGCGTCATGAAAATTACGTACTAAAGAGTGCGTAATCAAGATGGTGCGTACCTTGGAATAATTGGAGTCTGATATTTATAGGGGAAGAATCCTAATTGATTAAGGGAAGCAATCAATCAGAATTCTCTTGGGATTCTATTTCCTTATCAGATAAGGTAGGTTCTAATCTCGCCGTGATCTTCCGAGATTGCATCCTCATCTCTCTCAATCTCTGAGATTGTGTTGCTGATTTTATTGCATCGTGATATAGTTTCCTTGTAACAATCGAATATAATCTTCCCTGAGATATCCTTTTAATTGTGCGGACCATAATAAATACGAAGCCCGGCGAGGCTCTCTGGATCGGCCATGAATATCGAGGCCCTTAATGGGCCTCGCAATACTCTGATTCAGGAATGCTAAGATGTTCGATGGGCCTCCGAGGCCTTCGCCGGGCCAATGGAATCTTTATGAATATGGAAGGCCTTCGCTGGGCCTATAAGGCCTTAGCGAGGCCTAGATGAGACTTTTACTAGAACTTTGCTGACGTGTAGGCTTTACCAAAATCGGGTGGTAACAGGTACTTTGACGATCAAGTCAACTGCCGGTATACAGAACAATATACAGGGGGAGTAGTAATTGGGTGTGGGAGAGACAAGCAGACATAAATTTGAGCAGAGTTTAGGGGTGATAATAATGCGTAAAAAGAGCACGTACCTTAAAATAACCAGAGACGTTGTATTTATAGCGCAAGAGTTCTAATTGATTTAGGAAAACAATCAATTAGATATTTGATTGGATCCTCCTTCCTTACGGGATAGGGCTTATCGGTTGTCAAGGCAATCTTCCAGATTTCAATCCTTATTTGAATTAATCATATTGCCTATTCTTTAGGAGATTGTGATTTGGTTTCCTTGTGAAGATCCGTGTGTCAATCAAACTCAATCTTTCCTTAAGCATATCTTCGGTCATTCCGAAATATTAAGTTGCCCGCGGATTACGAAGGATTCAAAGCTCGGCGAAGCTCACTGGATCAGTTATCATATTCGAGGCTTGTCATAAGCTTCGCTATACTCCGATTTATGAGTGCTAACATGTTGATGGGTCTAAAAAAAATTCACAAGGCCCTCACTAGCTGTATGAGGCTTTATGCCTTAGCGAGGCACAGTTTAGGTCTTTACTGGACTTTTGTTAACATACAGGTCTTAACGAAATTTGGTGGTAATACAAATATAATTAAAAAGAAATTTATTGATTTTCACGCAAAAGGTACCCTAGAAAAATCTTTATAATAAATATGTGTATCAATTATACAACGCAAAACCTTGTTCTTAAATTTTAAAAATTGATCTAAAACGGTTTTAATCCAGCTCGTAAATTTTTCTATTCATTAGTTATGTGATTTTCATAAATAAATTTTATTAATCATGGAATTTAAACTTAAGCCTCCCCTAAAATCTTGTCAACTACAGCTGCTTGCTTACTAGGATGTAGAAGTGGTAAAACCGGCCCGAACCCCATATAACCCAGATTTTTTGATTGGGTTGGCCCTGGCCCAAATAAAACGGGCCAGCCTGATTTTAATGTTTTTTTTTTCCGGGTTAATAACATATATAGTCTATATTTATCATCAAATTTCAATTTTACTTGGTTGTCTCAAAAACTACAATATTACTGGATTGATGTTCAACAATTGTAAGGATACTGGCCCATGAAACTAGCCCGTTAAGAATAGATTAGTACTTATCCACTATTACCTATTCTTCCAAAAACAAAAACTTCATGGATAAAGATCGGCAGTTACAAATCAGGGAGATTCATCAGCTTGATGATGGGGATTTCAAAATTCAAAAATGAAATCGATAATACTGTTACTCTATCGGCAGATGAAGAAAATAGTTTCACATTCTGGATACGAGAAAATTCAAGAAAAAAACAAAGACGTTCGACAATTGGTAGTGTTTCGAAAATCTGGATTATTGTTTTGGAGAAGAATTGATGGGTATCTCATTGGAAGATAATTTGGATTTATTTACAGGATTTCGATTAACAAGGTACTATTTTTTTTAGTAACAATAATTTTTTAAGAAATGCGACTACATGTTAATTTCTGGCATCACATATGTTTTAAATTATTTACTCTTCTTGAGACATTGATTGAGTTGGATATACTAGAAATATAAAAGAACTTAACATGTAATAGTAATTTGATGTTCATAGACAAAACATTACTTATTTTCATTTTTGTTGAATTTTTGAAATATTTTATTTGATAAGAATATACAAATGCAAAATGTTATTTGCCAAATATTATAGTAACAAAGATTATGATATTTAGGATTGTTGACTTTCCTGGATTAAAAAGTGTTTATATGCTAACCACGATTTTAAATGATCATAATCTGTATTATGAGTTTTATATATTTGTAATTATAATGCATTTGTTTTCAATTATAGATTTCGTAGAACGAATATAATTCGATAATGATTCATTAATTTAAAATGAACTTTTTGATACACAGATGTGAATTATTAGTGTGTTGGCTTATTACAATGGTGAATGGGATGAGTCACGATCTTACAACGATTACTCAATGGTTGGTATAATTGTCCCGTTGGAGTGCAGTTACGTGAATTTGGTTGGGATAATGATGAAAGAGTTGAAACTGGGTTGTTTACTTTGAGAGTACACCAATGGGTTGTTTACTTTGAGAACCATTTCCAACTTTTGGGCACAATTCTTTTGTGCAATTTGTTGGAAACACGTTAATAAATAAATCAGAAGCAAATACTAGCAAGCCTGAGGAGTTGGAGGACTGTATTTAGAAATAAGAGTAGTTGTAGTAATAGAATTGTGGTATACTTAATACATATGTGACAGTTGATCATTACCTGCATTCATTATTAATTTTGACATCTTAAAAGAGTGTTCACATGCTGCTAATTGTCTCTTTTCCCTTGTTATGGTATGGTTATCGATTGTGTTTTTGCAGTTTATTAAGACCCACTCTACAGTTAAACACGAAGGCAAGTTGGACGAGATTAAAGAAGTGACTCAAGAGACAAATATAACTCGAGTTGTTTTTGGAAAGGATGATCTACAGCAGCACATAGCATGCAAGTTGTTCAGTAGCCTTGGATCTTTGAGAGAACCATGGTGAAGAACACAATTAGACAGAGCTTGACAAAGGATAAACCAAACAACCAGGAGCATGAGCATGAGATCCACGACACTACCGACACTGTCCCTATTAGTATTATTTTTATCGTCGGTTTGTTTTGTGTTTCGAGCTCCACCATGCACTTGTCAATGGAAGAATTTTCAGTGCTCTGCTGGATATTGTATTCTACTGCTTTGGCTGATGTGTCTCCTGCAATTGTTTCATGCAAATTATATTTTCCTTCCCTGGCTGCTTTATCTTCTTCAATCTTTCCTTCCATTTCTTGATAATCGAGGTTCACTCCTTGAAGATTCATAAAGGATCTGTGTAGTAATTCTGCCGTCCAAACTGCCTCCTCATTTGATTCTGCAGAGAAATCTCCTATCTCTTCCAAGTTCTCGTCTAGCTTATCAATAAAATCTTCTTCAGCCATACCATTGGTCTCGTCTTCAATATCATTGACCATCTCTTCATCTTCACCACCAATAGTCTCGGATGCCACCTCAATTTCCTCTCCAGTATTTTCCTCTCCACGATTCTTTTGTTTGCCTTCTCAAATGTTGAAACTTGATTTGTAGAATTGTATTGTTAAGGCTGAATGTTAAAACTTGATCTGTATTATTGTATTGTTAAGACTAAATGACGCTTGAACTCATATATTTGCTTTTTGTTTATCTTTTGCAAAAAAAAAAAAAAAGAATAGTCTAAAACAAATGAAATCAGTATAAATCTGTCCTAAAAAATATTTTGGTGTCCAGCCACTATTTGGAATGTTAACAATTTTCTTTGGTTTCTCATTAATTGGAAGAATGTATTACTAAGAACTAATTTATGTACGTTCCTTAGATTCGATTTCACTTCCTCATTTTATTTGCACAATGTGGCACATGTCTAGCTTTGATTCTGACAATTTGGTAACGATGGACAAGATTTCAATTATATTTTGTGAGTGGTCTAAAGTATTGTGGAAAATATTATTTTGTGACTGGACTTAACCTGGATGCAACAATTTTTCAAGAAAAATGTGTGTTAATTATAATGACCTGTAATTTAGAGTATGGTAACCCATAAATGTAACTAAGATATAACAATGGAAAGTAATATATCCCAAAATGCATTAAAAATACCGTCAATGTTATGAAGTATCACAAAACTCCTCACCTCCTTCCCCGCCACTCCTGTAATCACATAGATGGTGATACGAAAAGTATCACAGATTCATTTCACCAGGCACCAATAATTTTCAAACGTGTCAAAAAGGAAAAAGAATAAGCACAAGTCATGTGTCCTCGTGCATTGGTTATGATCATTCGGCTAATACTAGATTGATACATCATTTTGCTGCGTTATAAGGATGAATTCATACATCTCACCTGTTTTTGCATCAAATGTGCAGTCAGCCCCGTGACAAAAATATGGCTTTTTCCTAAAATTGAAGTAATGAGATCACAAAGTCGAAATTAGGGTTCCTATTGTAAAGAGAAGGTTTATAATGTGCCAATTCTGCATATTACGTTCAATTCAAAAGGCAAAGTCCATTAGCATATTCACCAAATCTATTCTTTAGAAATTTAAACTTAAAACATATGCCAAACAAAAATAACGTCAACGTTATGAAATATCACAAATTTGTCGAAAAACTTAAGCAAAAGACAATAGCAATACAAGATTGCTTAATACACATGTGTTCTGCTAATGAAAGTAATAATTTCATAGGAATCAATCTATCTGATTCTTTAGAACACTGAATGTCGGGCTTCTCGAGTGCATATTTGTACAATTGAACAGCCTTGTTCTGCCGAGCAATCGTGTCAAATGGGTTTGGCATATCTGAAATCTTCTTCTCATATATGTACTCAGCATATTTGATGATGAATATGCCGTAATCACCCCTACAATTTACAGATTATAAATCACGTTATTTTAGTATCAAATTATATTATATATACAAGAATCAAATTGTAATGTATTAACAGCAAGCTATCGCAATGGTCTGTTGCAATATTAAGTGGTAACAAAGATAAAATGACGTATTATGATATCAAATACTTTAGTTCGCGTATAAAGGTATCAAGACAATGATTTTTTTAGAAAGTAACAATTGTCCCATCGTAGCAGTAACAGAATACAAATGTAAATATTGAGTATCATTTATAATTGAAAATAGTTCAAAATAATGAGGTTCATGCATGAAGTTATCAATATTCGATTTATTTCAACAACGATATGGTATCATATTTGTAGCAGTTACTCCTAAGATTTAATTTAGAGTGAACGAATATGAGGCACACAAGAAAAGTATCATATTTGTAACTGACGCCAAATTTAAGTATCGGTTGTCATTTACACTTTAAGATTACAAGAAATGAGCAAAGTTTCATTACTTAATAATAACAATATTAGCAACATTAAGAGGTCACAAAGATAAAATGCCGTAATATAATATCGAAGAATATAGTTCACGCATAAAAGTATCAATACAATGATTTTATAGAAGCTTGTATCAAGTCAATGTATATTGCAATACACTCTTGACAGCTTGATTTTGTCCATCAAGAAAAGGGCACGTATCAGCAAAAACTCAAACCAAAATACAGAATGCATATAATTAAAATAAGCAAGAAAATAACATTTAATTGATAAAAGTAAATTGTTTACATATTTTAAATTTAAAATTAAAACTATACTTCCACAATTTATGACCAAACTACTAAAAGTATAACCTTTATCAATTCAGTAATCATCATTTTCTCTTGTTACCAATCTCAGAGTTATTTTTATCACAAAATAATAGTGAATCACAGGCATTTTCTTTTTATATAAATGTGATTTCAAGTTGCTGAAGACCATCAATAGAAGAAACATTAAGAGGTCACAGAATCACAACCAGAAAAAAAGGAAGATACTACAAATTTCATATGTGAAAACGATCTTCATTCAGTTAAATAACATTTAATTTTAACTAAGTTCATTAACAAATTTGTTCGCTTTTCAACGCAAAATCCACGAAATATGGTCAAACGGGAGTACTCTTCAATCTCAAACAAAATACCCTAATACTGAAATTAGAAATTATAAAAAGGTTTACCATTATAATGCCAAAAATTCAAAATCAGATTTAATATTTACCATAAACATGCAACATCATCCAAAAACAGAATATGCTCTTTAATTCTAGAATGGCACTAATGATTTTTTTCCCGTCATTACCCAAACTATAAAATTTAAAATATCTTAATATACACATATAATATCACAATGAAATATATAATAATAACCTTTTCTCCTTATTGAACTGGAATGTTGATCTTTTTCTTCGAATTCTGGTTTTTGAATTTTTTGGATGGTCTTTTTTTCTTTATCGCCGAATTGCTTCGTCGGTTCTTGTTGTTCCGTCTCTTGTTGCTGCTGTTACGTGCTGATGCCATTATCCGTGAAAGGTTACAATTTTTTGTTGTTGATTTTTGGTTGAAACTACAGAGATTATCGTCTGGTACTAACTTGATAATAGGGTATGAATATGAAATTGGGAAAGTGAGAGTTTCAGTGAGATACGGCTCTAAGATTGTGGGTTAGAATAGATAAGTTTAGGAAGACGGTAATTGCTCCTTGATTTATGGAATGATAAAAGTTAGCCCCTAAAAAATAGGATGTAACAGTTAGGTTGATAATTATGGTAATATATTAATTAATTAATTTAAATGCCCTATCAAGTATAATTGAATGTTATAAATTATTTTAACAAATAATTTATTTTATACAGTATAATACAAATTTTTCAAAAATTATAGGTAGAGGGTCTAATATTTACTTTTTTTCCCTCCTTAACACTAATCACTTATTTTACGAATAGCCACAATACATAATCCAAATAATATCAATCTAAAATGATCTAAGCCCAAGTCTCCAATAAACATTAGTTCAAAAATTCCAAGCTCCAACATAAAATTGCCTAGATTTAATTAAAATTTAGTTTAATTTAAATTTCAATCCAAAACATATTTGGTGTGACAAGTAAATTATTTATTTTAAATTTACTTATAAGTAAATTATTTAATTTAAGCCAAACATGTTTATATCTCAAAGCAATAAGACTAGCATTCTTTTAATATCTGTATTTTTTTTAAAAAGTGTCTACAAATAGTTTACAATTAAAAAAATATATATTATTATTTTGAAAGAAAATTGACATTTATCTATTGACTAATACATGAGAGTCCCAATTTTATGAATTAATCTCTTTAAAAATCTCAAAATATAGTCTAAATTTATCTAAAATTGTATTTGATGTAATGTATTAGATTGTATAAGAAATTTATTTTAAAAAAAAAAATTAAGACTAAATTGGACGACTGGACTGGATTGAATTAGCATATTTCTGACCTATACAAAACTGGGCTGATCCTCCAATTTCATGTGTTTGCTAGCTCTACTAGGATGCACGCTAATAAATGAACTTCTTAAAAATCTTTGTTTACAATTTTTTGTTTTGATTTATCTTTTAAGTTAAAAAGTAAAATTTAACTTATTTTGCCATGTATGACTTCTAAAGTGACATTTTTCATTTACATAATTTAGTACATATTTGATAGTTAATATTATTTTTTAAGTACTTATAAATTATAAGTTATATAAAACAAAATGTGTAAATAATAAGTGAGTAATAAATTTGCAAATCCTATAAAATGTATGGATAAAAAATATATTTAACCAATTTGACCAACTTAAATTATAATTTAAGCATAGCCAAACAATTACTATTTTAAAAAATAAATCTCAACAAAAGAAACTCTCTTAGAGCATGTTTGTAAAAACGTAAAGTTAGTCTATTGAAATAGAAATATTTGATACATTAGATTGAATAATACTTAACAGATTAAGGAACAGCCTTCTATGAAGAGCATTATGTGACAAGAAGCAAAATCTGTAACTTTCACACATGTCATGATGAATTAAGGACTAATATGAATCCATTTGGTATGAGAAGAAGATACATTATTGATCATAGAATCCAAATGGAGAAAATGTTTACAATTCTATAAATACAACAGGGGAACATCATATGTACTTAGATTCTCTTAGACCATAAAGCATTGCAGAAGCTGCAGAGTTCTCGGCATCTCTTATCCGTGTCTTTTCGCTCCCCGTTGATAAGAGTACACTTTCATTGATTTTGATTTGAACGGAGCATACGTATTTCTTCTCATGAGAACGACCAACCTCTCTATCAACTCTGTAGACATATATTGGACAAACATCAGGGCATAAGTAGTTTATGTAAACAAGATAGCTGAATTTTCCCCCCATTTTTACTATTATAAATTCACCTAAATGAAAGAGAAACATATTGGCATGTTTGGTCGGGATGATTGGATTGGATTGGATTGAACAATAATAATGAAAAAAAAGAAGTCAAAATCTAGTTTCTTGTACTCTTCATTCCTATCCACTGTTGCGTACCAAACATCCAACAGAAGTATAATTCCTAACAAATAAGTTAAAAATTCAGATGTTAACAACAAATTTCAGCACAGCAGTTAGGAAAACCTTCGAAGAAAAAATACCCACGGCTAAAGTTACCTCCGAATTTCCTCATATTACAAACTTAGCCGTATTTAAGAAAGATGATATATACACGATCAACTCTTCTATTTTTATTAAGCTGAATTACAGAATGAGTTTCTACCCAAACTTGCAACTAGCATACATGAAAAAGGCAAACCATTGGAGGAGGAATCAGAATATCACAATTATGTGGTTTTAGTCTTGGGGAATATACCTCTTTTAAGCACATTCTACTGAATATTAGTACATATAAGTCATTCTCAGTTTACCTAGACTCTCCTCTTCATAATGGAAATTGTTTTTGTTTATTAGATTATTTCGAGAATGTTCAGCATCACATAAACAATCTGAATTGGTCTTTGTACCAGAACAACCTTATCTTATGTGACTTAACTAAGCTAACCAAATGCACAAAACTACCACTACACAGTCATTTTTCCCCCAATAGACAGCCTTGCACTCAAAATGGAGGAGTGCTAAGTAGTGATGGCAACGGAGTAGATTCGGATCCGATCAGTCTGATCTGTATCCGCCCAGCAATAATTATAGGAGATCCAAATCCGCGGATTGATCCGCCATTTCTTGGGGCGGATCGGATCAGAAAAGTGATCCGCATTGTGATCCGTTTCATTTTTTTTTTTAGCCAAGTCCAGCCACCTCTAAATTGTAATTTGAGCCCTAAATCTTTCATCTATTTATTATTTAATCCTATTTATTTTCCAAATGGGGCAGATTGAATCAGAGCATACATGATCCGATCTGCCCCGTTAATCCGCAGATCAGGAATTTTTCGCTCAATTCGAATCGGATATCCATTGAGTTTGGGGCGGATCGGGTATTTTTGTCATTCCTAGTGCTAAGGGGGGGCGAAAAATATTATCTATTATATAATTTATATATGTGTTTGTACTTTTTGGTGGACTAAATGCATTGTTTCAATATTTCTTTCCCCAACATATGATTTTCCTCATAAAGGCAAAGAAATTTGCAATTCATTTGATAACTAAATATGCCGAAGCCACCATTTCTTTCAGTTTTTAGAAGTCAGGGGAAAAGGTTCCATACTAGCTAATTGGGAAAATTCCAAAAGAAAAGAGCTATAGTTTCCCTTGATTGGTGCCTTAAACTTGCTGAAAATTCGCAACAGAGCACCAAAGGTTTTATACATATCAGAAAGGTTTATGGGTGATTATTTATATGAAAGTAATTGCAATATAATGAGCTTAGTGATAGGAAAAGCCATACTTGTAATCTGGTCGCGGCCATTTTATCTTGCCACACAACTCATGGAGCTTTTGTTTTGCTCCCTCAATCTCCATTTCCCCATTGAGTTCGCTGAAGATATCGGTCCCCATCATGTCACTGGATTTGTATGACAACTTCTGTAGAGCAGCCTTCGCTGCATGAAGCTTTGCATTTTCTTTTTGCTCAGCAGAAGCTGAAGCAACAAAATATCCATCAACATAGACGCTGGCAACATTTCTATCTCCTTTTCTCCAATGTCTTATATCAACTTGCTTTCCATCCTTTTGGCACAACTCAAAAAGCATTGTCACTGGTTGTGGTTGTTGTTCAACCATATCAAGCGTGACAATAGGCTCCAAGAGGTCTCTAATGACCTAAAGCAAAAGGGAAGGGAAGAATGTGTAAAGCAATGTGCATTTTTCCTAATACAGAAATTTTAGGTTTATTTTGCAGCTCATCCCATAACAAATTACTTTGAATTTGAAAAGGTTGGGCCTATCATGAAATTTTGATCCCTTAATATCATATAAGGATATATACTGTTGAAATCATCACATGTTCTATTTGTGGCACGTCTTAAGTTTATTTTCACCAAAAAGAATAACCAAATTGTACATGGCGTAATACAAACCCATTTTTGGCCAAATATTAGATATAACGTATAATTGCATAGAAACATTTAAGAAAAACAAGAAGCAAAGGAAAAACTAACCATCCACATATCCTTCAAATTGAAGTTAGAGTCAACGTATACAGCAGCTGCAACAGACTCCACAATGTCTGCGAGAACTTTTGGCGCTTTCATTAATCCACCATGCACCACTGCATCATCCTCTTCTTGTATTGCTATTGCAAATTCCATTACCTGAAGCACAACCGTGAAAAGGACTCGATTTTGGTCGACTTCAAAATGGAAAAGTTGGCTCAGATCCCCAATAAGCACTTGATAATGCTGGTCCAATGAACGATTCTTGGGTACATGCATGTTGTGCTAAATGCACCTTTGATGAGTATTTCACTCTATGCAGCTTTGATGAGTATTTCACTCTATGCACCTTATTATTTTAACTATGAATGGGTGATCTCGTACTGGAATGTCCAACGAGTCAAGTGCTTATTGGATATTTGAACCAACTTTACCATTTTCAACTCAACCAAACCCATGTCCCAGTTAAAAATAAACATCAACACCCGAACACTGATTGTTCTTTCTAAAGTGTGCACCCAAATTGTTCGGCATTAACAGGCTGCTTCAAACTTACAATGATCGACGAATGATTTGTAATTCCAAATGCTTCAATATATTTAATGTCTTTCCATGTTTCCACCGCGGTGAGACACAGATTCACACTCGTTAAAACTTAAAACAACAAGATATATTCACACGAAGATACCTTCAAGTAAATGTGCAAAAAATAAAAATAAAAAGGCCATTGATGACAGGTATAAATTGCTTTAAAAGATGGACAAGGCAGAAAACCCAGTTGACTTGGGCTGGGTATTCAAAACTGCAATTCAAAATCTCTAGTGTGTGTATATGTGTGTACGTGTTATAATTTGTATGTTACTCAGTTACTGATTGATAAAGCCAAATACTTCATTAAGCTGTTGTGCATGTAGCTCCAATAATTGTACCCTTCTACGATTTAAAGAACAAAATTACTTCGCACACAATAACAAGAGAATGCGGGACTCGAAACACATATCTACGACTATGTAGTATGTGCAAGAGTTTATGGAACTTAAGCTACAAATTCCAAGTATGAATTCACCCTACCTTCTCATCAAGGGCGGTAGCATTGTGACGTACATATTTGTAAAGTCCGTGGCGGATGGCTACTCGGGCGAGCTTCTCGGTGCTAATATTGGAGGCGCGCACGAGGGAGAGCTTGCCGGGGTCGACTTCCGGGTACGCCAAAAATATGTAATTCGTGATTGCTAAGCCGAGAGCTGAATCTCCGACGAATTCGAGCCGCTGATAGGAAGCTGAGCCGGTGTAGGATGAGTGAGTCAAGGCCTCCTCCAAAAGCTTCTTGTCCGAAAAATTGTAATTCAACAGCTTCTCCACAGCCCTCACCGAGTCCGCCATGTCCAAAATTTCTTGATTCTCGTCATCCTCCGGCGGAAGGTTGTATGTATAGTTCACCGGCGATTCCATGTTCGAATTTCGTGCCTCCCTGATTTATTGTGTGTTTATGTGTGTGTGAGAGTGAGAGAGAGAGAGAGAGAGAGAGATTCTTTGAGGTTCAAAGGGAAAGGTCAGGCTTCCTCTACGGTTCCTATTACACGGTACTTTGCTGTTTTAACTAAAATCGTGCATGTAGTGATGTTTTTCTATTAAGAGGCAGTGTGTTTTATAGTTGAAATTGGAGAGAATGGCAGGGGAAGAATTGGTCCCAGCTGTTTTTTCAATTATTATTCGCAAAAAGCGAATTGGAGTGCGGGAAAAAGTTGAAATGTGTCGGTAAAAGTTTTGGGATTTCAATATTTAAAAAAAAAAAAAAGCCAATTAACATTTAAATAATTAAATTTGCTATTGAAATAAAAGGAGCTAGTTTTTGTTAGAAAACAAAAATAATAAATAAATTAAAAGTAAAGTACAATAAGCTTTTAAACTTGATCGTTCATTGGTTTGAATCTTTTTTTCGTTTCTTAACACACAAGCATTTAAAGTAAGTATGATAAGCTTTTAAACTTTGAATGTTTGAATCTTTTTTCGTTTCTTAACAATGAAGCATTGTCAAGTTCATGAATTCAATTGTGTGCTTCATAAAGTTTTTTTTTTTTTTTTTTTAAGATTATAAGAAATGTGTTTTACGAAATGTGTAGATAAAAATTATGAATCTTATAAAATATATAGATAAAAATAATATTTCATCTTATAAATATTTATAACCACTAATAAACATACTCTTAATTATGTCGATGTGCTATTTCCTAATGAGACATTTAGATGTGTGTGATACAAGAATACACTCCCCAAATTTTTCAATATTTTTTAAATTTTTTTATTAAAAAATTATTTAAGAATTCGTTATAACACCTCAATTTTTTTTTTTTTTTTTTTTTTTTATATTTACTTATATGAACTAAACGAGTCAAATTGAAGTCAAGCAGAATTTTAATTAAATTGACATTTAAAATTGGAAACGAAATGAGAATATTGAATCGAATTCTAACAGTCGTCTTTGATTTATTATTTTGAATTCGTTATTTAACGATTTTTCAATCTGAAAGATTTGTTGTGAAATTTGTCATGAATACTTTAAAATAGTACGTAAAACATAAACCGACGAGTGAAGAAACATAACTCGAAAATAAGCCAAAAGATGTGACGTAAAAACAGAAATTAAAAGTAACAAATTGAATTATTAAATCTATTTCTAACACCCATCTTTACTTGTTGTTTTGAATAGTTTTGTTAATGGTTTTTTAATCTAAAAATTGCATTACAAAGTTTTAACGGATTTTTAATAGAAACTATCAAAAATGCTCAATTGTGCACCTAAATAGATAGGTTAAGGACTATTTTGCCAAAAATGAAAGATTAGGAACCATTCGCACACTAATATCACACGTTAAGGACTATTTGTGCCAATTTTCCAATGACAAAACATAACGTTAGAATAGGTTCTTTGTCCAATTCACGACATTCATTTCTATTGAATTATTCAATCTCGACTCTCGTTGCTTTGTTCTTCTCGTAACGTTAGGAAATTAGAAAACGTTTTGTAATCGTTTACATTTTATTGTTTTCATACACATACTTAACATTATCATCTTGAGAAAAAGTTTGTATATGTTGTTGGCCTATAATCTATGATGGTGCAATATCTATATACCATCTTAATCCTTAATAAATAAAATTATTGGGACTGCAATTTAGGAATTTTTATCACTTTCTCTTTAAAAAATTGCTTGATTGATGATAGAAATTCGGGTAATTAGCACAAAATGTCTCTATCTATTAAAGTAATTGTGCAAAACGTCTCTACCTTCCAAATTTTGGCATTTTCACCCTCACCTACTGGATTTCTTGTGCAAAAGGTCCTTCAATCCAAAAAACATCACGAGTCGTACTGCATAGTAAAGGTAAATTAGTCAAGCCACATTTTTTCACTTTTATATATATATATATATAGAGAGAGAGAGAGAGAGAAGTTAAAAATGGAGTTTGGGTTTCTTTTTGTTTTTTCATTTGTAGATGGAGATGGATATAGAGCAAAATTTGGATTCAAATTCTTCTTTATTTGATATTCTTTACTGTGAAGAAGAACAGGAAAAAAATGAGGAGAAGTTGAAGAAAAATAAGAAGAAGAAAGTGAAATTATTTTGAACAAAAATAATTATTTTAATGCCAAATATTTTTCTATTTTTTCGGTGTTGTGAATGGAACAAGATCTGTTATGTGATGATGAAGAACATCAATCTCTTTGTGACGGAGGAGATTTTTTCAATGGTTTTGACAAAAATGAAGGAATAATGCTATTTTTTTAATGCCAAAAATGGAGTTTGGGTTTCTTTTTGTTTTTTCTTTTGTAGAAGAAGATGGATATAGAGTAAAATCTGGATTCAAATTCTTCTTTGTTTGATTTTCTTTACTGTGAAGAAGAGCTATTTACTGTGAAGAAGAAGAAGAAAAATGGGGAGAAGTTGAAGAAAAATAAGAAGAAGAAAGTTGTAATGAGCAAGGGCGTTAATCGATAATACAATTGGTGAGGATGTTCACCACAAATTTTAAAATAGGTAAAGTTGTTATGTGCATTAAGAAATGAAAAATAGGGACGATTTATACAAGTTAATCCAAAAGGTAAGGACATTATGCACATTTATATACAGAAGTAGGGATATTTTCCGCAACGTCAATTACACATCAAAATGCACGATGCACTACATCCCTACATTTTCTGAAAACATCCTTACCTCTGTATATAAATATGCATAACGTCCTTACCTTTTGGATTAACTTGTATAAATCGTCCCTATTTTTCATTTCTTAATGCGCATAACGGCCTTACCTATTTTAAAATTTGTGGTGAACATCCTCACCAATTGTATTATCGATTGTTAACGTCCTTGCTCACTACAACTTTTTTCTTCTTATTCTTCTTCAACTTCTCCCCATTTTTCTTCTTCTTCTTCTTCACAGTAAAGAGTATCAAACAAAGAAGAATTTGAACCCAGATTTTACTCTATATCCATCTTCTTCTACAAAAGAGAAAAAAAAAGAAACCCAAACTCCATTTTTGGCATTAAAAAAATAGCACTATTCCTTCATTTTTGTCAAAACCATTGAAAAAATCTTCTTCGCCGCAAAGAGATTGAAGTTCTTCATCATCCCATAACAAATCTTGTTCCATTAACAACACCGAAAAAACAGAAAAAGATTTGGCATTAAAATGATTGTTTTTGTTCCAAATAATTTCACTTTCTTCTTCTTATTTTTCTTCAACTTCTCCCCATTTTTTTTTTCTTCTTCACATTAAAGAGCTATTCTTCATAGTAAAGAGTATCAAATAAAGAAGAATTTGAATCTAAATTTTGCTCTATATCCATCTCCATCTACAAAAGAGAAAACAAAAAGAACCAAACTCCATTTTTAACTCCTCCATCTCCATCTCTCTCTCTCTCTCTCTCTCTCTATATATATATAAGTGAAAAAATATGGCTGGACTAATTTACCTTTACTATGCAGTACGACTCGTGATGTTTTTTGGATTGAAGGACCTTTTGCGCAAGAAATCCAGTAGGTGATGGTGAAAATGCCAAAATTTGGAAGGTAGAGACGTTTTGCACAATTACTTCAATAGGTAGGGACGTTTTGTGCTAATTACCCTAGAAATTCATACATGAGATTGCAAACAATTTTGAATAAAATGAAAATTAATTAATGGTTTCTTCTTTTCAATTATTTATCCAAAAAGAATCCACAAATAATTTAAAGAATATGTATCTGCACATAATAATTTTTTTATATTTATTCCAGTTACTTTTGGATATAATGAAATAATGTTTGGGATTTCAATAAAATTAAAATTAAGAATAAATGTTTTCTTTAAATTGGAGGTATCATTGTCTTTTCACATTCTATTTTGATTTTAATGTTAACTCTCAACATAAATTAATTCTTGGGTTTTAATGAAAGTGTATAAATTAATTATTGGGTTTTAAGAGAATTAGAGATTAAGTGTATAAATTTATTAAAATAATAACTTGTATTTATTGGGTTTTAATCAGTGTTTTAAAAGCGTAAAGTGTGACTAGGCATGGAGGCCGAATTTCAAGTTTTTTGGACATAAGCGAAGCCTAGGCGAAGGCAAGACAGGGACGATGCAATGGCGAGATGTGAAGCGTGGTTAGGCGTTGAGGTTGGATTTCAAACTTAGGCGGAACCTAGGCGCCATAATAAATTTACCTCTAACCAATTTTTTAGCACCAGACATCCCAACCTTTGCAATTTGTGACGGTTTTGCTCTCCTCTTTAAATAAACAAAAATAAATAAATAAAGTTAAAAACAACAAAAAATAAAAGAAAATTATAATATAGTCTCATAGCTTTTAAAAAGTACAAAATAAGTTCATCTTCTCCAAAACCTACCCTCACCGCACCGCATTGCCAAATCACTTACACCATTAACTCAGCCACTTGCATACAACAACGCCCACCAATCTATGCAATTGGGCCAATTTTCCCACTTGATTTCACCAAAGGCAACATATCCATGAACCAGTGGCTGGAGTCAGAATGCACCCAGTGGCTAGACACCAAACCACATGGCTCAGTTCTGTACATATATTTTGGGAGCTTTGCTCATACTAGCAAGCATGAAATCTCAGAGATTGCTAATGGGTTGTTGCTGAGTGGGGTGAACTTTATATGGGTACTCCGACACGATATAGTGAGCTCCGATGAGAGTGATTTTCTATCGGTTGGGTTTGAAGAAAGTGTTAAGGGGAGAGGAATTATCATTTCATGGTGTTGTCAAATTGCGGTGATTACACATCCTGCTATTAGAGGATTCTTAACCATTGTGGATGGCATTCTATACTAGAAAGCACATGGTGCAATGTTCATTTGATTTGTTATCCTCTCTTGACGGATCAGTTCACCAATCGAAAATTTGTTGTGGATGATTTAAAGGTTTGAATCAATCTGTGTGATGACAATAAGTCTGACAACAGAGAAGAAGTTTCAGAAAACATCAATTGTTTGATGAAAGCAAAAGCATCATCGGAGATACAAGAACACATCAAGAAAGTGAAAAAAATATTAGAGGATGGAATGAAGAAAAACATTAGAGGTGATAGAAGACCGATAGAGGTGAAAGAGATGTTAACGGTGGAAGTGATTTGGCGATGCGGTGCGGTGGGTTTTTGGGGAAGATGAACTTATTTTGTGCTTTTTAAAAGTTATGAGATTTTATTTGTAATTTTCTTTTATCTTTTTTTGTTCTTAGCTTTTTTCTATTTTTCTTTAAAACTATCAAAATATGTCAATGGGGGACATGATTTGCAACAAATTGAAAAGGTTGGAAATGCCTGGTGCTAAAAAAATTGATTATAAGTAGATTTGTTACAGATTTGAAAGGTTGGGGATCAAAATTGTAAATTACTCATAAACAAAAATAGAAAAAAGTTAAAAACAACAAAAAATAAGATAAAATTATAAATGAAGTCTCATAACTTTTAAAAAATACAACATAATTTCATCTTTCCCAAAAATCTACTCCACCTTTGGTCAAATTACCGCCACCCAAAAAAAACGCACAATTAAAATAAAAAATAAAAAACATTATCATTACTTCGTCTCAATGCCATTTTGGGCAATCAAAAACATTTTCCACTTCGTATAGAAGATCCGATAACAAAGTAGTGCCTAATTCATATGCTTCGCCATACAAATACAAAGTGAACAATAAACAATTAGAAGAACACTTGTTGTCTCAACTATATACTGGCAATGCAGAGAATTACTACTATAAAAAAATATTTAGATTTTTTATTTTGATTGTGCGTTTTTTTGGGTGGTGGTGATTTGGCCATAAAATGGAGTAGATTTTTGGGGAAGATGAAGTTACTTTGTACTTTTTAAAAATTATGGAACTTCATTTGTTTTTTTTTTTTTTTTGGTTGTTTTTAACTTTTTTTCTATTTTTGTTTATTTAAAGAGGATGAAAAATTCGTCAAAATCTGTTAATAGAGACGTGATTTGCAACAAACTGTAAATGTTGGGGACATCTAATGCTATAAAAATTGGTTGATGGTAGATTAGTAACAAACTGCAAAAATTGGGAACCAAAAGTGAATTTTTTTCTATTTTTATAACATTTATATGCATCTTCAAGAACAATGATACAATATTCTTCACATATATGGATATAATTTGTGCTTCTTCGAGAGCTATAAACCCAATATTTTTCTTAAATATTGATACTTATTAAATTGTAATTTTTCATGCACATTAATCTAATATTCTTCTATATTTATTTCGTGTTTTTCTAGAACAACATATTCTTTTAGGATATTAGAATATTGATGTGTAGGAGCTTATGTTTTTTCATGAGTATCAATACAATATTCTTCTACAATTATTGATATTTACAAATTTTAGGCTTATCCGATAGCAACAATATAATATTCTTATAAATATTTGATATATAAAATTGTGCTTCTCCACGAGCAACTATGTAATATTTGTTTACTATATTGGAATGAGAGTCATGCTTATTTGGGAGGAGCATTAACACTATTTTATTTAAAAAATTGTATTTATAAAGTTGTACTTCTTTAGAATAACAATACAATATTCTACCAGAATATTGATATAATTTATGTTTCTTCATATGCATTGAAACGTTAAAACAAGGATTTAACAAATCTAAAATAAAAAATTCACAAATCATATTATATATCCAATGTTAATATATAATCAAGAGATTTATAAGAATAAATTTACTTGCAATCGAAATATAACAATTGAGATAAATTAGTTTTCAGATCTGATAGATCTAAAAATCTCCTGACAATCAATAAATCTTTGTATCGCAGATTCGATTTGTTTCTTTTTTGTAAGATCTTATTCGTGCTTCACACTATTGCATATTTCTATGTATTATCCTAAAACAACTACAAGTGTGCGTGGAAACTTTTTTTGAACAAGATTAAATTGATCTAGATTGATGAGGGAAGAAAACACACACTTTTGATGTATGAATAGTGGTGTGAATAGTAACTTTTTGATAACCATGAAATAAAAAGAGCATTTGTTCTAATATCGCATTATAGAACTAAAAAGTAAGAGAGAAAAATAGAATTGAATTATAGATCAATTGTGTAATTTTTTTTTTTTACAACAATGATCCCAATTTATAGAATATCAATGAAAGTTAATACATGCTCTTGAAATAAGTATGACAATTATATAGATATTTAGACAAGATTAAATAGTCATTTATCATTATCTATAATTTTACACTATTAAAGACATTATTGACAAAAGATTTAAAAAAAAAGGTAAAAGTGTCAACTAAACTTTTCTCCAACCTCTAACACTTTTTGTAAATTCTAAATAAATAAAAAGTAATTATATTCACACTATACTTTTTATTTATTGCATAATTATATACTTAACGTTCTCAATCTTCGCTAATCACTCATGTCCCAAGCTATTTTTTATCTCATTTTTATCCTCAAGTTTTAATCAATTAGAACATTGTGTCTTATGATGGTTTCTTTCCAAAACATTCATTAAGAGGGTGTAAAAAAATTTATTTGTCCATCATATTAAAAAAAACAATAAATATCCAAATACAACAAAATATTTTTTCTCATTTAAAAGTACGCAAATAAAATATCTTGACAAAAACTATCTTTAAGAATGATATATGCTAATTAATGGAAGTAGGGGTGGGGCATTCAAACTGCCAAACTGTTCAAACCGACCAAACCGAACCGAATTGGGTTGGTTTAGTTCGATTTTTTACACCCTGTCGGTTTGGTTTGGTTTGGTTTACTAATTTAAAAAATATATTCGATTTGGTTTGGTTTCGATTTGGACAAAAAAATCGAATCAAACCGCCAAATAAACCAAACCGAGAAATGAGAGTTATTTTTATAAATAACATGTCAAAAAACAGGTTGTAAATAATAGGTTATTTTATAAATGGGAGTTATATTTAAATATTTTGTAAATTTTTGTTAATAACATGTTGCATTTTGTAAAAAAAATTTGAAATGGGAATTATAAAATTAATTTTTTTTTGTGTATACAAGCCCAAAACATTAAAGCCCAAACTGCCCAAACCGAATCAAGATTGGTCGGTTCGGTTTGGATCAGTTTCATCTAACGCGGCGATTTGGTTCGGTTTCAAATAATGGCCAAATTGAATTGGTCGGTTCGATTTCGGTTTGGGCCCAAAACCGAACCAAACCAACACATGCCCACCCCTAAATGGAAGTTAAAAATAAAAATTCAACGAAAAAAATTTAGAACATAAGCACTATAATAAACAAAAGTTGAAAACCTTTACTCAGCGGTTGAGAGTTTTTCACTACTAAGACCAAAATGTGATATACAGAATATCTTTACCAAAATTATCTGTACTCTTAAATTTCTTATCCTCAATTATGTCTTTTTTTCTCTTTTGCAAAATTCTTCTTTTAGTTTAAATCGTAACTCTTACGATCGAATTCTACCGCAATTAAACGGTACATAGTAGTACAATTAAAATGTGGTAATTGGTATATAGCCACACTTTCATAAATTATAATTAAATAAATAAAGACGCGAAAAATATTACAATATAATGCTAGAAAGAATAATGCCTGCAAGGAGTAAAAGTTCATAATTTCTGGTAAAGTTTTTAAAACCACCATATTTTTCTCTGAGCGCGCAGCAGTCTCTGCAACTATTTTCTTATGTGAACGTGTGCATTATCTTTAACTTCGAATCTTCGCAGTAAAAAAAGAATGGAAAATCTTTAAACAAGACTGTGTTTAGATTTTTACCTCTAATGGCTTCTCCAGAACCTGTTTCGAAGACACGTTTGCAGCATCTTTTTGCTGACGAACAAAAGTCCAAGCTCAATATGAATTTGTAACGTACACCATAGGAATTACCGCCAACCAACGGCGGCGCTCACGAGCAGAACGCATGTTGACGGTGCTTCTGTTTCAATTTTGATTACCAAAAACCTCAATTCTCAAACCGAAATCAAAATCAAAAACCGCAAAAACACTGTCAAAGATTTGAGAGATAAAAGAGGCAAGAAATGGCACATCAGTCATGGAACAGGAATGCCGCCGCCGGAGGAGCCTCCCCCTCGTGGGCTTCTGGTGGCGCTGCCAGGAGAGGAGATCAAGCCGCTGACAACAAGAATTGCAAAAGGAAAGTGGTAGAGAAGCTGGTCCTTGATATCGGTGATCCTGATCTCCGGGAAAACGCCCTCCACGAACTTTCAAAGGTTTAATTTCTCCATTTTTTATATTTATGCATATGATCTTTTCGATTTTTTTTATATCTTTTTAATGTAATCGAAAATGATTTTTTTTTTCATGTGAAATTGCTAATGGTTTAATATAAGTAATTTTCTAAAATAGCAGCAGTTTTTTCTGTATTTGGGAACTTTACTTTTAACCTCCTATAAAACTAGTTGTCATTAATTATGTTTCTGATCGACTGGAAAAGTTTTACCTTGCATTTTATGGAAGCTGTACAGCCACTGAGTAGAGCTCACTAATTTTTTTTTCTCATTTCAATTATGAGTTATTATTTTCATAATTTCATTATGTGCAAAAGCTAGCTTAATTTCTGATTGTGTGGACATGCACTTGCTATGAAGTGCACAACAATCACATTTTTTGAGGGATTTACTTACCCTGTCTTTTTTTTTAATGGTTTATAAATCTTGAACTCATGTCATTCTAGCTTTTATTCCATCTATATTTGCATTTCCATTGAAGAACATATATTTATTCCAAGGTTTAACTTATTTTTCTGCGGACTTTTTTTAATTAATTGCATCATCTACCTGAAACGCTGTTCTATTTTTGTTATAATAGAAGAGATATCAACTTCGATATCTGCCCTCGTTATTGTGGTCATCCTTTGGTACAATTGCTGTACTTTTGCAGGTATATTTCATAAACTTTTTTCTGTAATTTTGTGTTTTTCTTCATAATTCCTGACTTGATAAGGTTCTTGGTAATGGATGACCGAACAAAGACCGTACTTCATTAACTATTTCGTCGCACCACTAATTTCATACCTACTGCTAGCTTAATTTTTTTTCTTTTTTGAAGTTACACTATTTCAGTGAGCTAATGTACCATTGTGACCTTTATGAAGCTCCTCGTGTCAATGTTGCTGAGATTTATAAATGGTTTGAACATTGATCGAGCTAGAGTTTACATTCCATTCACACGTGTCCTTGTTTGATAATTTCGAGCTTTTGAGTGTTATTGATCACTGATCAAGAAGAGGAATCTTGATTTGCCTACTAGCTCATGTAAGGATCGTTTCCCCCCTAGCCTCCTCGGGGAATATTCTGATAGGTACCCAATTCAAAAGACTTACAAGAGACGCATTCATGCAAGGGATACAGATAGGGGCAAGAAGGGAATTTCGGATGGCAGGGAGAATATCATGTGGGGCCCAGGAATACCAATTGATACCAATTGACGGCACGTCCAAGCCGTTAAAGACAGCATGCAGGTTGTTGCTGTGGCATAAGAGAGGGTGGGGAAATCACATTGCGGTATCTGGAAGATCAGAAAGAAAGGGAAACATTGGAGAGATTGAGCCACTTGAATTGCTCATATATTTGTAATTGCTTTTTCTTTATTTCATTCAATAAAAAACAATTGTAATCAAATTGTTGGAATCATTATCAATACAATTTCAATCAATTTCTTATTCCTATTACAAATTCGCGCATATACACAAACTGGGGTCGAAATTTTAGCTCCAAATCAGGGGCAGCTGCACCAATTTGCAAAAATCACAGAAATCAGAGAATTAGGTTCTATCATTTTGGTATCAGAGCACGATCATGGTAATGACACTTACGGACCGAGTAGGAATTATGGAGGAAAAAATGGAGGAAATACATCAAGGAGTAAAGCTAGGTATGGAATCCATGAAATCTGAAATGCAAGGACAAATGGCTACGCTAATGGAGAGATTCACTTGAATGGCTGACAAATGGGAAGAATAAGAACGAGAAAGGAAGGGAAAAGAAGGAGAAGGTACCAAACAAACTGAATTACCTATCCCTTCAGAGAACTCACCTGGAATTAAAATTGGGAGCCGTTAAATCGAAGGAGGAGGAGGAGGTTCCGACGGTGGATGGCGTCCTGATCATCGTAATAGACGCTTGGAAATGCCCATATTTGAAGGATTGGACCCAGACGGATGGATTTGTATGGCTGAAAGATATTTTGCTATTAATCAGATAGCAGATGAGGAAAGGGTGGAAGCAACCGTGGTGTGCCTGGAGGGAGAGGCGTTGGCGTGGTTCTAATGGGAAAAGAAGCGCCGGAAGTTACACCGTTGGGAAGAATTGAAGGTAAGGATGTTGGAACGGTTTCGACCATCCTAAGAAGGGTATCTGGAGGAGAAATTCTTGGCACTCTGGTAAGAAGGTTCAGTTTGTGATTATCGGCGGTGGTTTGAAACCTTGGCGTCTCCGTTGGAAGAAATGCCAGAGGCCATCCTGGAAGAGAACTTCATAAATGGGCTGAGACCAGAAATTCGGGCTGAGATCCGTTTGATGAAACCCATTGGTTTGGGCCAAATTATGGAAATAGCCCAAAGAGTAGAAGACAAGAATGTGGCTTTTAAAAGATCAATTGCTAGAACAAGCCCACTCAAACACAAACCTCCAGTTTACCCACCACCGCATCAGACGACTGTGATGTCTGCTCCTTAGCTGCCTAAATTCCAAAATCAAAGCTGACTTAGAACTGTATCTACCGAAAAACCTTCGAATTCACCTTTCAAAAGGCTTAGTGAGGCCGAACTGCAAATGAAGAAGGAGAAGGAGTTGTGTTTCCGATGTGATGAAAAGTATACCCTGGGCCATAGATGCAAAAACAAAGAATTGCAGGTCCTGTTGATTCAAGAAAGGGAGGTGTTGGAATTAGATGAAGATGAGGAAGGGGCTGAAGCAGCAGCAGCAGAAGAAACGAATGATGTGGGGGAGGTGGTAGAATTATCGCTAAATTCAGTAGTTGAGCTGACCCCACTGCGGACAATGAAAGTGAGAGGAAGGATTTTGAATCAGGAGGTGGTGGTGTTGATTGATTGCGGAGCTTCTCATAATTTCATTTCTTTGGAACTGGTTCAGACACTAGGATTATTGAAGACAACAACTACGGGTTATGGAGTTATTATGGGAACGGGATTGGCCGTACAAGGGGTTGGGGTGTGCAAGGGAGTAGCCTTAGAAATCCAAAGTGTCCAAATTAAAGAAGACTTCTTGCCGTTGGAGCTGGGCAGCTCAGGTGTCATACTAGGCATGAAGTGGCTAGCAATCTTAGGAGGCACACAAGTGAATTGAAAAGAACTAACCATGAAGTTCCAAGTAAGGGGAACTTCAGTGACGCTCCAAGGAGACCCGAGCTTAAGCAAAACGTTGGTATCCATGAAATCCATGATCAAGACATTTAGAGAAAATGGTGAAGGGGTGTTACTGGAGTTGGGAAATATCACTTCAGATTTTGTTGAAAAGCAGGGGGTGGTTCCGTCGGTCATTGACGGAGTTTTGGCAAATTATGAAAATGTGTTTGTGGAGCCACATGGGTTACCTCCACACCGTAGTAAAGACCACCTGATTGTCCTGCAGCTGGGCACAACGCCTGTAAGTGTTAGGCCGTACCGTTATCCTTATGTGCAGAAGAATGAGATCGAAAAGCTAGTTCGTGAAATGTTGGCAACAAGTATCATTCGACCCAGTGTAAGCCCTTTTTCAAGCCCGGTCTTATTAGTTAAAAAGAAGGATGGAAGTTGGCGCTTCTGTGTTGATTACCGAGCCCTGAACTGTGTGACAGTGCCAGATAAATTTCCTATCCTAGTAATTGAAGAGTTATTAGATGAATTACATGGGGCTGCAGTATTCTCGAAGCTGGATTTGAAGGCGGGTTATCATCATATTCGAGTTGAGGAAAGAGACATACCCAAGACCGCATTTCGAACACACGAAGGGCATTATGAGTTCATGGTCATGCTATTTGGGCTGACCAACGCCCCTGCAACTTTTCAATCACTGATGAACGAGGTCTTTAGAGCACAACTGAGGTGATATGTCTTGGTTTTTTTTGATGATATTTTAGTCTATAGCAGCAGCCTAGAGGAACAACGTAAACACCCCCATTGCGTGCTGGGAATTCTTTCAGAACATCAATTAGTGGCTAACAAGAAGAAGTGTCAATTTGGACACTCAAATGTGGAGTATTTGGGACACATTATCTCATAAGAGGGGGTAGCAGCGGATAAGTCCAAAATAAAGGCGATGCATGATTGGCCCAGCCCACGTTGCCTAAGGGAACTATGGGGATTCCTTGGGTTAACGGGGTATTATCGGAGGTTTGTACAAGGCTACGGGAGTATCGCCTGGCCCCTCACTGAAAGATTACACAAGGATAATTTTTATTGGGACGAAGTTGCGGAGGAAGCGTTCCAAAAGTTAAAAATAGCCATGGTGTCAGTGCCGGTCTTAGCACTTCTAGATTTCAGTAAATAGTTTGTAGTGGAAACTGATGCCTCGGGATATGGATTGGGAGCCGTGTTGATGCAAGATCATCGCCCCATAGCCTATTACAGCCACGCCTTTAAACCAAGAAGCCGCACGAAGTCAGTCTATGAAAGGGAGTTAATGGCAATCGTTTTCGCAATACAAAAATGGAGACACTACCTTCTGGGGCAGAACTTTTTGGTTAGGACAGATCAAAAAAGTTTAAAGTTTTTGATGAAGCAAAGGGAAGTAAATTCGGAGTACTAAAAATGGTTAGTGAAAATAATAGGGTATCGCTTCGACATACAGTATAGACCGGGGTTAGAAAATAAGGCGGCAGATGCACTCTCCCGGGTAAATCAATCGGTTGAGCTTCTAGCTATGACAGTACTAGCTGTAATCTCGTTAGTCCAGTTAGGAGATGAGATTAAGAAGGATGATGGGCTGCAGAAGATTATGAGGGAAGTTTAGGAAAATCCACTATCCTATTCTGCTTTTACAATATGTCAGCGGAAACTATTGCAAAAAGGGCGATTGGTGATTTCCAAAAAGTTTGCGCTAGTGTCTTTATTGCTACACGAGGGTCACGACAGAAGCATTGGCAGCCATGCTGGAGTTTTAAAAACTTATTAGAGATTAACAGCTAGTGTTTATTGGGTAGGAATGAAAGCGGATATCTGAAAGTATATGGGTCAATGTGTGATTTGTCAATAAAACAAATATCAAACTCTATCTCCGGCCGGGTTGTTGCATCCTTTGCCGATCCTTGATCAGGTATGGGAGGATGTAGCTATGGACTTTGTAGAGGGGTTACCAAAATCAGGAAAAATGGACACTATATTGGTGGTGGTAGTGGTGGATAGATTGAGTAAGTATGCCCACTTCATTGGGCTAAAGCACCCATTTACCGCTCTAACGATGGCTGCTATATTTGTGAAGGAAGTGGTCTGGTTGCATGGAATTCCGAAAGCGATAGTGTCAGATAGGGATAAAATTTTCATGAGCAAGTTGTGGGAAGAGCTATTCTTCTTGCAAGGCATCAAACTAAATCGAAGCACCGCTTATCACCCTCAATCGGAAGGGCAGTCAGAAGTGGTAAATAGAACCTTGGAGGCTTATTTAAGGTGTTTTTCATCAACTAAACCGAAGGCATGGTCAAGTTGGCTATCTTGGGCAGAGCTATGGTACAATACCTCTTTCCACACCGCATCAAGGACTACTCATTTTCAAATTGTTTATGGTAGAGAACCACCCCCATTGATAAGGTATGAAAAGGGGACAACCGTAGTGGCTATGGTGGATCAACAATTATTAGAAAGAGACCAAATGTTGGATGAATTGAAGGTTCAGCTGAACAAGGCCCAGGTCAGAATGAAGGATATTGCCAATGCAAAAAGAAGGGAAGTGAATTTTGAGGTTGGAGAAATGGAATTTTTAAAAATTCGCCCTTACAGGCGTAAATCCTTAGTGTCGTGCACGAATGAAAAGTTATCCCCCAGATTTTATGGGCCTTTTATGGTGGAAAAGAGAGTGGGACGGGTGGCATACCAGCTGAAGTTGCCTTCCACTTCTCACATTCACCCAGTGTTTCATGTTTCTCAGCTGCGGAAGGTGGTTGGGCAGGTTCAAAGTAGACTAGAGTTACCACCTCAGATCAGTGGGGAGTTGGAGATGAGGGTCGAACCAGAGGCTGTTTTGGGGAGTCGTCCAGGCATGGGTAAAAATTTGCGAGGCACGAATGTTCTAATTCAGTGGAAGGGGCTGCCTCTCCTTGAGGCCACTTGGGAACCTTTTGAATTGATTAACCAACAATTTTTCTCCTTTCACCTTGAGGACAAGGTGAGTTTTGTAGGGCAGGGTAATGATAGGTACCCAATTCATAAGACTAACAAGAGACGCATTCATGCAAGGGATACAGATAGGGGCAAGAAGGGAATTTCGGATGGCAGGGAAAATATCATGTGGGGCCCAGGAATACCAATTGAAGGCACATGCAAACCGTTAGAGACAGCATGCAGGTTGTTGCTGTGGCATAAGAGAGGGTGGGGAAATCACGTTGCAGTATCTGGAAGATCAGAAAGAAAGGGAAACATTGGAGAGATTGAGCCTCTTGAATTGCTCATATATTTGTAATTGCTTTTTCTTTATTTCATTCAATAAAAAACAATTGTAATCAAATTGTTGGAATCATTATCAATACAATTTCGTTCAATTTCCTATTCCTATTACAAATTCGCGCATATACACAAACTGGGGTCGAAACTTTAGCTCCAAATCAGGGGCAGCTGCACCAATCTGCAAAAATCACAGAAATCAGAGAATTAGGTTCTATCAGATTCTTAGCTACTAGGATCAGTACACTCTATTCCTTAGGAAGGAATAGCGGGCTGGGGATCTTTCTCAACTTGAGTATTAAGTTCAGCGGCTTTCATCGTTGACAAACACCTGCTAACAAGGTAGGTATAGTTATATATTGATCTTGGAAGAAGAGTTTTACTTGAGAGACAGACGCCCATTTTCTTGTTAGCACTAGTGCAAGGGGAGGATTCTATCTCAAGGAGATTTTTTATCTGCATATCTCACTTGTTTCATTTCGTAAATTTTTATCAGCTTTATTTAAGTATGTCCTTATTGATTTTAAATTGTGTTTATTTTCTCCAACTAGGTGAAGGAAGTGAATTTAACTTTTTTTATCCATAGATGATATGAATCAACTGAATTGGAGATTGTAATTCATGCAGTGGTGATGGTAAGTTCACCACACAATCATATTCAATTTGTAAATTTGTAATCTAATTTGTTCATGTAAACATTTAGAGGAATTCTCTTATTGTCTTTTTTAATGATTCTTCATGTTTATGTTTTCCTCGGGTTTAGTTTTATTGTGATTCAGCTACCTATGTCTTTAGCAATTACTCTCCTATAATTTACTAGTTCTTTTCCCCTTACAAGTGTTAGCTCTTCATTTGTGGTGCCATGACATCAGTTCAGGGCCGACAGTACTGTATGTTTTCATTTTACCTCCTACAGGAAATAGTTTCTATCTACCCTACTCTATCACCGCCTAATCTGGCTCTAGCACAATCAAACAAAGTCTGCAATGCACTTGTACTTCTTCAGGTATGCTGTTTTTTCTCTACTTGGCTCTTCCCTCAAGATTTTCTCTGCTGACTTTCTGTTTTTTTTTTTTTTTTTTTTTCCTTCTAAATTTTTGTGCTATAGAACCAACCATTGCATGTTGCCTTCATGTTTTCTACTTAGACATTTAGCCTATAGACGTGACACATCCCACATATTGAATTGGGATGGGGCATAGGTAGGACATGCCACTTGACTTGAGACTGACTTGAGAAATCCAAAAACTGAGAGAATAACCGCAGACTTTGACTCTTGGAGGTGAATACTGATTAATAATAGTGTTAACCATTGATTGCTGCTTTTGTCCCTTTAAAATTGCAGTTTTTTTCTTTCTTTCTTTCTCTCTTTCTTTTTTTTCAGATGTGAAGCAAATGGATTTGTACTGTATTTTTAACTGAATTACTGAAATTCACATCAACCTTAATCTTTTGTATTCTGAGCAGTAGTGTGTAACCAGCACGGTTTATATATAGTCCTGTAATAGATGTCCTCATTTGCAAGTTATATCAATTCTGGTGTTGATCATTCCCCCTCACTTTCATCCCCAGTTCTCATCCTTTCAAAACAATGATAGCAAAAAGGAGATTCCCTCAAGAAAAAAAAAAATATAAATAATTGAGAACGTAACAAAGCTGGACGTCGTGCACTCGTCCTCATACTATGATTTAATGCTTCTTTTGCAGCGTGTGGCTTCTCATCCAGAAACAAGGGTTTCGTTAGTCAATGGTACTCTTCCTCGTCTCATCAATACGTGAATTTTAAATTCGTGCATTTGTTTAGGTATTGAAACTTTAAGTGAATGGAGCTTTCTGATCATGTTCACTGACTGCTGGGGAACCAGTTTTGTTGGTGGGTTTAGGAGAAAAGGAGAACAGTAATGAATTATCTGTTACCATTGACAGGGTGCGGTTGATACTTTTGCAGCTGTTGCCCTTTCTTTTAACTGTTGCGGCATTGTGATTGTGCCACTAATATAGATATACTAAAAAGATTAGCCCACCATTTTAGTGGAGCTTGATTGTATATTTTTGCCTGGCCTTAGTGTTCACTTACAATGTCAAGTTATTTCTATTCTTGTTCATAGTTCTGCAGTAGGAGAATTAGCTCACTCTTTGTTCCAAGGTATTTATAGCTGTCTACTGTGAAATTTTTCTTTCTGACATTTGCTCTCTGTTACAGCGTGTATACCTTTGTACTTGTACCCTTTTCTAAGCACAACTAGCAAAGCACGGTCCTTTGAGCACCTGAGGCTCACTAGTTTGAGCGTCATTCGAACTCTGGTGAAGGTATATCTTATTCGTCTGGACATTTTTCAAGTCGTCTGTACTGAATTTTCATGACACTGTCTATTGTTCTTAAGGAAATTAAGGTATATTACATCAACAGAACTATGGTTATTGTCATCTTTCATATGAAAGAATAATATCGTTACTTCAAGGAATGAGTTATTTCCCATAGGTAGGAATGCGTAACCTTGCATATTACTTCGGAAACAATGAAATTACATTTGGCTCCTTTCATTGTTACCACACCCTCTTCCTACCTTCGTTTTTGTATGCTTTCATTTTCAGTAGGATTTTTGGGAATCGTGCAACTTCATTCTCTGGATCATTAAAAATGGCCAATCTTAGCTTCTATTTGGCTTACGAAGGCTGCTAGAAATGTAATGGATATGAGATACTATAGCTTTCCTAGCTTGTAGCTGGATGCAGCTGTTTTTGTCATTTTGATGAAAATTAGATCACTCCTAATTTTATCCGAATGAGATATATTGAATGTTAGTTGCAGATAAGATTCAGACCATTCTGATGTTTGCAATTCCGTGTCTTTACTTCCTTAACTGGATGGGGATCCTCTTATGGCGTTGTGATTCGTTTTCATTAGCATTATAGCCCTTAGTTCTCTACTCTCTCTTTCTGTGTGTACCAAATATTTGTCCTTCAAAGTTCTTTTTCATTAGCATTTATCCTCTTAGTTCTTGGTTTCTTTACTTTTTTTTTGGTTGGGCAAGTCTTCTGCTTCAGGGTATTTAACTACTTATTTCACTCCCATTTTACCAACTTCTTAAACTGACAAATATGCCTTGTTTCTTTGGTTTCCAGGTTGATGACACTGCAGTTATCTGTTTCCTTCTCTCTACAGAAGCTATTCCACCGTTATTGTGTGCTATGGAGAATGGTTTTGAATTGTCAAAATCAGTTGAGTGTCTTGAACACATTGTTTTCATTCATGTTTATTTATTAACTTCTCTATGAAAATGCCTATGATTATCTGATTGTCGCCGTCTATCTTGTTATATTGCAACTCGATAAGTTGCTTTTCCCCTCATAGTTTATTCTAAAGTATCTAAATAATCGTCATTTAACTGTGGTCGGCTGGACTTGGCATAATTCTGATACATACAAGAGTTCATATTTGCAGGCTGCAATCTCGATTTTGCAAAGGATTTTGCTGAATGATGTAGGCTTGGAACGTATATGTGCTTCACCAGTGCAATTTTTTGCTGTAAATCGTGTACTGGGAAATATGGTCGGTGCACTTACTTTACAACCTTCATCCCAGCTGCTAGAATGCATTATTGGCTGCTACCTTCGGTTATCAGATAACGAAATGTTGGTCACCACTGGAATTAGTTCCTCTGTTAACCAGCTTTCCTCACATTACTCTTCAACTTACATGCACATTTATCTTGAATCAGCAGTTTTGTTTCTGCAGGGGTCTTAAGGTGCTGAGAAACTCTCTCCCAGACATGCTTAAAGATGGCACATTTAATAATTCCCTTCGTGTATGTACTCGTTCATCTAAAAGTGATTTCAATAATTCTTCGTTTTGTCTCATGAAGAGGGTGAGATATATCTTCTATAGTTTGACATTGTTATTTTTCTTCCTGGTCCTCTACGTTTCTAGGAAGATCCAACTACGAGAAGGTGCCTACAAAAGTTACTTTACAATATTCAAGGGCCTCTCCTCCCCTTGCAAGGTGGGAGGAAGATTTGGACATATGCAGGTCACCAGAATTGGACACAGTGCAATCAGCACTTATCTACAATTGTTGGTTTCCCTGTTTGATGTCGCCAGTATTTTGTTTTTTAGTGCTTTAGAGAACATAGTAGTTTTGTGTGGAACAACCTTCTGCTGAAATTGAAGTCTTCACTCTGTTCCGAAGATATTCTGTAGGTTGTTTTCATATATTAAGTTTTGGTACTTCTGGAAGTCGATAATCAAACCTTCGTTCTTGAAAATTTGATATACTATGAAAACAAGTCTCAGCTTTGAAACTTTGAGAAACGAGTGGGATGACATTTTGCATCTATTGCAATTTTATTTTTCTTTCTGGACTGATTTTCATACAGAACTTGTGTATTTTTCCTTTCTGGACTGATATTTATATGGAACTTGTGTGTTTGCTTGCCTACCTTTAGAATGTCTTCAACATGTTTGTATTGATTTGAAAGGAAATGGAAATAGAACAAGAAGATATTTGCTTCTTAATTTTTTTTTTTACTACTTTTCGGGGCTTAGGGAATTTTTGGATCACATTTTTTTCAGACTAAAATTATCAGCTAAACTGGATCTGGATTTAACAGATCCAATCTGATTAGGATTCAAATCTACTTCTATTTGCCATTTACTATAGCTGGAGGAAACAAAATAGACTAACTAATATGGAACGGAAAGAATGAATATTGCCCTAAAATTCTTTCTTATTTAATGTGCATTTATATTTTTGACTTTTTCTTTCTGAAATCGCTATTAAGACCTTCTATGAGTTCTTGAAGCAAAGTTCATCAAATAATAGTCAAAATATAAATTCTACAATGCCTCTACCTCGTACTCTTTTGGCTGTTGGGTTTATTTGTTTTCATTGCGCATCTCCTTTTCACGTGTTCAATCTACATTTGCCTCCCCACATGAAGAGATTATGGGTACCAAACAAATTTTTTATAGATATTTCATTGTTTAGAAATGCTGTTTGAGGCTTATGCCCCGAGTCACGCCTCACGTGAATCTTCCATTAAACGCATAAAAGCTTACTCCTTTAGTGTCATTTGTGAGGCTTACGCCCGAGGGCTAGTGCCTCGAGGTGACTAAGGTTTTTGCCGTTTTGGGAATTTTTATTAGGCCTTAACTTTTTGTGCTATTTTGTAATAACCTATAACGTTCTATGGTTTTTTTTGTATTTTTATGTTTTTTCTCCCTTTACATGGAAGGGGAAATGAAAGGAGAATGCACCATTGGAAGTGGAGAATGATGACAGAGGATGAGATGAAACTTATTTAATAATGAGGATGATAAGAAAATCTACCATGTTGATGATTCCCTTAAGGATCCTATTAGTAGTGATGATATAGGAGACTTGTGGGTAGGTAGATTACAATTTTTTTATGTGATTGCTAATTTGAAATCTTATTATTTGCTACCTTATTAATCTATTTTAAGTTATTTTCAAGCTAGATTTAAATTTTGTTAATTTGTTTTATTATGGATTTTTAAGAGAGTTTATGTTTTATTACAAGCATTTTTTTGTTTTATATTCTTTTGAACTATTGTAGTAGTTTGTCTTCAGGCTTATGCCTCGTCTCACAGAGGTAAAAAGCCTTAGTACCTGAGTGAGCCTTTTGAAACATCAAGAACTTGCGGAGTTGAATTCATGTCATGAACTATGAGTTTGAGAAAACTCTTGTTTTCATAGGTTATAGAACCTAAATTTGATTTTCGTTCTCATGATTCCCTATTGTAAAGTGCATTATGCTCTTGATGTAATTGTTAGGGCGGGATAACTAGGATAATGAAAACCATGAATGTCGATTACTGGCAGCATCAAATAGGGACAAGCAACAATTGTAGATAAGTTCTGATTGCACGGTTTCCAATTTATTTGACCGGCATATGATCAAATCTTCCCCGTGTCGTAGGGTAAATACAGACCCTTGAATATTGTAAAGCAACTTTTGTAGCCGCCTTGTCGCTGTTGGACCTTCCTATAAACACAAAGCAGCAAGAAGAACCGTCACAATGCCCAACAATAGAAGACGCGTCTCATTCTTCCAAAGAATAGTGGAAACTGAAAAGGTACGCATAATGTATGTTGTGAGGCTCGGGAGATGATTTTCCTCCCACTAAGAAAATATTTTGTTGTGTGGTATCATAATCTTTTAATCTTCCTAATTGCTTCTTCCTTAAACAGGGAAGTTTTTTATTTTCTATATATATTTAGATATTACCGACAATAAATTGATTGCTATGGTGATATAAGTTTTATGTTGATTATCACTTGTCCTGTATGATGCCAAGAGCCATAGATATGACAATTTTCTGTATTGAGGATTTTACTTTGTTATAGTGTCGCAGATACCTCTAGAATTGCATTCTTCATTTTGTCCATATCTCAACGTATTATGGTTCCATATTGAGGGTGTATGTTATTATGCATGCCCGATTCAGTTGTATTTTTTTACATATCTGTTGTTTATTTCTATCAGTGCCAAGAAGATTTGAAAAGAAAGTGGTCACATAATATCTTATGGAGTTTGGTAAGAACTTTCTCACCTTTTCTGGATTATATGGGAAAAAAAATTTCTTTCTTTTCTCAGACCTAATATGACTCGTCTATTTGTCAATCTTTCATTGGTCTATTTCTGGTCGTGTCTTTTATAAAGCATAATCTTGTCTCCTTGAGTAGCAATATATTCGCTTGTATGGATTTAGTTGCTTTCATTTGGACGATTTTGGCATGTCTTTAAAACAACGAGATCCTAGGAACTTTTTGGTTCCCAATTATTTGATCCTCTCATTTAGGACGTTGTCTTCTCTAATGGGCTAAATGGCTTGAAGTGTTTCCTCCTGTTGACCTACTGTGAGTTGTTGGTATCTTGCTTCGGCAACACTTTGTCCTGAATTTTGTAGATGAATTGCTATTTGATTATTCAGTGATGTCTTTTTTGCACGTGGATACGGTGGTTAGATATTTTCGTAATTTATGTTCCATCTATAAGGGTAGTTTAGTCTTATATATTTTGTTAGGTTTTTTTAGCTTTCCTAGGAGATATTAGTAATTATGTAAAAAATCAATAGTATGATTTCCAATGCTTCTTCTGCAGTGTGTGGCCTCTCGTTCACCTTTTTCGCCAGTTCAAATACAAGTACTTTTGTCCATGACACTCTTCTTGGTCTAATCAACATGAATTTCTGTTGCCTGCATCTGTTTAGGGATAGAAATTAGCGCGTAGCTTTCTGACAGCTGGCACATGTCCAATCCTTGTTGGGAGCCACTTCTGGTGGTGGATTTAGTTGAACGCTAATGGTTATCTGTTACAAGTGACAGGATGAGCGTGATACTTTTGCAGGTGTTGCCCTCTCTTTTATGGTTTTACCTGTTATGGCATTATGATTGTGCTGCTATAATATACATACCAAAACAGATTAACCCACCATTTTATAGGAGTTTAATTGTATATTTGCTAAATTAACTTTGACCTTGACATTTATTTACTCTGAGTTATTTCTATTTTTGTTTGTAGTTCTGCTGTAGGAGAATCAGCTCACTTTCTTTACTAATGTATTTATAGCTGTCAACTATGAAGTTTTTCTTGCTAACGCTCTCTCTCTGTTGCAGCGAATAATCTTTTGGACTTATACCCCTTAACACAACCTGCAATCAAGGCTCCTTGAGAAGCTGAGGCCCCATAGTCTGTCATTGGTGCTCCGTGAAGATATATGATATCCCTTATTATTTCAAGTCTGAATTTTACATACCATTATCTGTTAAGGGAATTTTGGCATATATCATCAACAGAAAGCTATAAAATAACAAGTTAATTCTCATACGTAGAAATGTGGAATGCTTCTATATTACTCCGGTTATAGTGAAATACATTTGCCTCTTTCCAGTGCTGCCATTCCTTCTCCCTACTTTTGCTTGTGTATGCTCTCCTTTCAGTGGACTCTTGGGTATCGTACAACTTCAGTCTCTGAATCATAAAAATGGTCAAGCTCAGCTTCTGTTTGGCTTACAAAGATATACCAGAAAATGCTATGGATATGAGATTCTGTTGCCTTACAAGCTGTAGCTGGATGTGTCCATTTTATATGAATTTTTCACTCCTAATTTAATGTGAATATGTTACAGTGAATGTTAATTGCAGATAAGATTCAGACTGTTCTGATATGTGCAATTCTTCACCTTTATTTCCTTAATTGGATGGGGATGCTCTTATGGTGCTGTGGTTTCCTTTTCATTAGCATTGTAGCCATTAGTACTATATATTTCACTCCCATTTTACCAACATCTTAAACGGACAATTTCCATTGTTGTTCGGTTACCAGGTTGATGACACCGTCATTATATACTTCCTTTTCTCTTCAGAAGTTTTTCATCCGTGCTTGTTTCCTATGGAGAATGGTCGTGAATTGTCAAAAACTCTTGACTGTCTTGGTCACTTGGTTTAAATTCACGGTTGCTTTTTATTAATTTCTCTATGAAAATGCCCATGATTATCCGTTTATTGCAATGTGTTACAATTTGATAAATCACTGCTTGACTGATGTAGTTCATTCTGACGTAGCTAATTAATCTGCTAACGTTAATGAAGGGTCCTGGTCCTTTGTATTTGTTACTTGTTTGGAGCCCTCTTATCTACTACCAAATTATTTATACTATATTCTGCTTTTAGACTGACTGCTGATCACAAAATTTGTACGTTCAGGGACGAGTCCATAGAAAATGGCATGAAGTCTACTGAAATTTGAACTTCTGATTCTGCCTTCTCATACTGTGTGCCTACATTAAATCTACATTCGACCGGTCTTGTAGTGTTGTCATTTTTCACAAAAGTGACTGCTAAAATATACTCTGTTTGTTGATTGAATGTAACTAATGTTATGGATTTGTATAATAGGTTTGGAAGCTTCTTTGATGGTAACTCAATCTTTGGGGGTACCTTGTTGTATGGAGGTATGGTATTACTCTCACATCATTGATGATCTAGGACTCGGTAGATTTCATTGTCATGATCTTACAAAATCTTTTTTCATGTGCAGTTTGGAGAATCAGCATTGCTGTCCAAGATGGCTACTCATCTGCATTCTTTCAAAGTTGCTGGGAAATAATTGCAGATGACGTTCTAAACTTGGTAACTGATTCTTTTTGCAGGAAATCCACTGCCGATAGGTTACACTGCAACCACTATCGTACCCATAAGGTACCTAGAAAGATTATAGACCTATCACCATCAGTTTTTGCACTATAACGAATAAAATCATAACCAAGATTAGGGGAGAACAGATTGAATAAGGTGCTGAACGAAATCATATCTGCCAACCAAAGTGGATTTGTCCCTGGGCAACTAATACTAGATGACATTTGACTGGAGAGTTGGTACCTGCTGTTGATTCTAAATTTAGAGGGAGTAGTGTGGTGTATAAACTAGCCATGGCATAGGCTTATGATCGAGTTGATTGGGATTTTTTTGGTGACAATTCTTCAAAAAACTCAGCTTTGACGGTGACTGGCGAACATCTGGTACTCAATATTGGAGAATGAAGAGTCCACAAGGAATCCCGTCCCAAGCCTCTTATAATAGCAGCAGAAAGTGTTACTTTCCTACTAGGTATCTTAGTTTCAGAATTTGAGATGGATGTGGATTGCTTTATCTATACATGTATATAGGGCTTTAATACTTATAAAGGCAGTGCTTCATGAAAAGTATTTATTTGAAATGATCAATGCAAAACCATAGTTAGTATCGATCGATAAAAAGAAAATGAAATAAAAAATATTTAGGCGGTCTGTGTTAAGAAAACTTCCTCCTGGAAATGGGTATGGCGTAAGCTGATAACAATTGATGGTGTTTTGATTATACATTTTTGCCTGAATTTATGTGACTTGATCTTGTTTTGACTGTACAGTCCCAACAGTTTATGGTTTAGGCATTATTAATTAGAATCAATACTTTAATTATCACGACCTTATGGAGTTACTCCTCTACTGGTTCAAAAAAACATATGTACAGTGTCTTTTTATTTTCATTCTCAAAATTGATTTTTCTCTATCATAACTTCTCTGTTTTTCAAATTCGTTCTCCTTAAATCAAATTCTCAAATTTACTTTTTTCTTCGTGTCATTGAATTTGAATAGAAACTTATGATCGAATCCACCGCGAGAAAGCAGTATATACTAGTGTTGTTTATTTATTATAAATCAAAATGAATTAGGGCGCTAAACACATTTATTTAGCAGTAAGATGTGATTAAATGATTTGGACTGCATACTTGATTTTGTCTTGAACTTGTTTGATCATAACAATGAGATGGAATATGCTGTGTGGAAAACGGTTCTATGTGAAAACTTTAATTAAATAAGAACAATACAATGAATTACAAAAGAAAAACTAAGATATGATGTTCATTTGTCCAATTTTAATAAACCTTTCTCCTACTGCTCTTATGTGAAAAAGTTACTTCCATCCAGTTTTACTTTTACCAATGGTGAATTTCCCAGCTTAATTAGTTAGGACTTGTTTGATTTTACTTAAAAATTTTACAAAAAGTTGAAATCAAAATCAATAATTAATTTTAACTACAACTATACAACCACACATTTTATCAAGTTTTATCAAAATTTACAAAATCTAATTTTTACAAATCAAACAAACACTTAAATACAAATTGAAAAATCAGATTCAACCCAAACTTACTTCAATCCATGTCTCCAACATCATATGTGTTTGTTGAAGATGTGTGAATGATATAATTATATGATTATATAATTTGTTTTTCTCTAATTTTGGAAGTATATAATTTTAAAAATAATATAGTAGATTTTCAACGTTATTCATTTATAACAGGTAAAAATGACTTGAAAAATAAATTAATACTGATTAAAAAAAAAAAAAGTCCAACGTGCTACTTATACATTATAAATTGCCTTAATATAGAGTATGTTTGGTTTTGATCCTTTATACAGAAGAAACGACTCTTTTTCTAAAATTAGATAAAAAATTCTCTCAACAAGATTTGTAGAAAGAAGTAAACATGGACTGCTTTTGTACCATTTCAACTAAGAGCTTGTTTAGTGTATTTACCTAATCCAAAAAATGGTGGCGAGCACCCCTACCCCACTGCCACCAACCCCCGCCCATCTTTGCACCACCACCCCACCATCCCCAAGCACAGCCAGCACCACGCCTTCTTCCCCACTACCGGCCAGCTACTACCATCACCCTTGCTGGGTGTTGATTTTGGTTTTGATGGTGTGTTTTTTGGTAGTTGCTTTGGACTAGAGATGACGGCAGAAGCTGGAGTTAGAGCCAGTGACTGGGTGTTGCAGGCTGTGCTTAGCGAATGGCGATAATGGATGGTGGTGGCGATGGGTGAAGGTGGGCAACAGGTTTGGGATTCTGAGTGTTTTCATTTCTTTTTCTTTTTTCCTTTTTCTTTTCTTTATTTCTTATTTAATTCAAAATAAGAGTACAATGGTCCTTTTACCAAAAAATTGAACTTTTAACAATCTAATTGATGTTTTTCGTAACAAAAAGTTGCCACCATTCCGTAGGTTTGGAACCCGTGGTGCCACAAATTAAAAGTTCGAGACCCCAATGTCACAATGTTCAAAAGTTAGAAAACCCAGCTAAAAATTTTCCTAAAAATTAAGTATGATACAAGGGTCGTGACAAAACGAGAAATCAAGATATTCCTTATGACAAGTAAAAAACATCAATGGAAGTCAAAGACCTTAGCTCAGAAAATGCATATATCCAAGAAAGAACGAGTAGAAGAGCGTGAAGTGCAGCTGACCAAAGAAGGTTGAAACCCTGTCTAGAGTAGACAGGAAGACGAGGCCAACTAGAAAAGATCGAGTCCATGATGAAGAGTAGTAGACCAGAAGACGAGCTTTTGCAGCACCTATTTTCCGTGCTTTCAGAGTGCTTTCTTCCGTTCAAATCCACTTCTCCTACAATCTGGTCATCTTTTTCTCCCATCTTTTCTTACCGTTTTAGTGTAATTCATCCATATTACCAAATCATTTGCACAAATAAATAAAATTTATGTTCTCATCTTGGCAAACATGCATATACCCAAATAAAACAAAATGTATGAGATTACTTGCCATTACCATGTAGTCCAAATATTAAAGATGGCACTCACAGTAGACCATATAATAACCATGACAAAACAACAATATAATTTGAATTTGACTGATGAAAACAAGAAACACTTCAGTAGTTCAGTCTAACCAAGCAGAAATATGATAGAAAAATTGAAAACATTGGGCGGAGAAATATATGGGTATTTGTATTTTAGACGAGATCTCATTTCAAGTCGCCACAACTAAAGATGACTTGGTCCAAAGAGCAACTGAGGAAGACTACAAAACTCTCAGTATTGTGCATTTATTCCGACCCGTTGAAACTTGAGGGCATTCAGTTCTACGTATATTAGCAAAAGACAAACCAAGGTGTCACCTGCTGAAGCATCTTCATATATCTAATAGCAATCGACGGGGATCTTCCACCAAGTCTTTAATTCTTCTCAAAAACAACACGGCCTCTCTCCCATCAATCAGCCTATGGTCATATGTCAGTGCAATATACATCATTGGTCGAGGAACTACATTACCTCCAACAACCATGGGACGGCTCACAATCGAGTGCATACCCAGAATTGCAGACTACAATATCAAGTAAACGAGCAAAAATATTAATCATAAACGACTATAGGGAAGCGCGAAGCAGATGAACCAACCAATAGAAAGCCTCAGAGAGGAACAAACCTGAGGGGGATTGATAATGGGAGTACTCAAAAGACTTCCATAGACACCCCCATTGGATATGGTAAATGTGCCTCCAGCCATCTCATCAATTGATATAGTGCCATCATTTGCCTTCTTAGCAAGAGTGTTGATTGTCTTCTCAACCTCAGCAAAATTCATCACCTCGGCATTCCGGACAACCGGAACAACAAGACCCTAATAAAAAAATGATATAGAATTAGAAGCACATTTGATTCATCACGTACCAAAGTTGAAACTAACAAAACTTAGCAGTAAATCAGCTTTCTGTCTTCAAACATATATGGTATGTTTGGTTGGAAGGATTAGATAGTACTGGACAGTATTTAAGAAACAAAAATTCGCTAATTCTTGTTTATTCTACCATCCAATCCTACTCAATACTATAGACTGAACTTGCACATAGTAAATTGATTATATATTGTAAACATATGATACAAGCTTTTTTTCTAAGATTAGTTACCATTCTATCAACTATTGCAGGGATATAAAAAGTGGCCATACATGATGTATTGAAATATCATTCCATTACTTCCACCTATAAACTTTTACTTGTAAATCAAAGTAAATAGAACACAGCAACATATCTTGCCTTAGGGGTACCAACGGCTATGCTGATATCTATGTAGTCTCTGTAAATGATATCGTCACCATCAATGACAGCATTAACTATGGGCTGATTGTGGAGAGCACTGACAGCTGCCTGACATTCAGAGGGAGAAGTGAATTCATTGAACATTGAAGCATAAACACAAAAAGTAAAACAGGATATCTATATACTTTCACAAATCCAGACATAAATCCCAGCTTCACTCCATGTTTTTCAACAAACGCATCCTTGTAATCTGAACGAAGCTTCATCAAATTTGTCCTGTAACGAGCAAATTATCAACAAAGGAAAAGAAAGGATTATAACCATGTCAAGCTTCATAAACTGTCCTAGACAACTAGTTAGATAAATATTTACAAGAGTAACATGTGTTGAAGTTGGCAGTCAAAACAAGGCGACTAAAAGCTCCAAAGTCGAAGATGTGTAATCTGAAGAAGTTTGGCACAGATCATGCTTCATCCTCTTTACTAGAACAATAAACAAAAACAAAACAATAGTAAAGCAAACTTACATATCAACTTCATTAAAAGTTGTCAAAAGTGCAAATGTGTTTTGAGAATCTTTCAATCGCGTGGCAACTCGTTTTCTGAGCCTCGTCATAGGCACCTTTCATCAAAGACAAATATAAAGTAAGAACAATAAAATTTATTTTGTGCATCAATATGCAGAAAGATATGAAGAATATCAGACTCACTCGTCTCTCCCTTTCTTTAGGGGGCAACTGGGGTTCTGTAGCAGAGGTTTTAGGAGGTGAAGAAGCTTCCTTAGGAGGCTTATCTGTAACAGATGTAGTTTCAACTTTTGGCTTTGGCTTCTCCTTTTTCTCTTCAGCGGGAGGAGATGGTGGGGAAGCAGCTTTTTCAGATGGCTTCTCATTAGATGGTGCAACTTGTGTTGCACCCTTGCCAGATTTTGATATGACAGCAATCTTGGTGCCAGGTTCCACGGTATCTCCCTCCTTAGCTACAAACTGTAAGTATATAAAATAGTGACCAAAACAGTGTTAGTTCGAAAATAATTGAAGAAAGAACAAAGAGTTCAGAAAGAAACAAACATGTATTAGTCCGATATTAATGATATTTTACCTCCTGGATTACACCCGCTTCAGGACTATTAACATCAACGGTGACCTGATAGTTGACAAACAATTCAATAAACAGCAGTTAATCCCGCAGAAATTTGAAACACCTTCAATGTTCATCCGATCTGTTTTATATTTATCGCATGTATGCACAAGCAGGTCCAAATTGCTCTATGTGCACTAGTTACTGAGCAGCAATAAAAGGTGATTGCGCATCACAGTCTAACGCTACCATGTAAAAAAAAAACTTTGCCAAACTGAAGGTTGATAGAATATATAATCACAATCTATATGCTATCGAGTACCTTATCTGTTTCAACCTGAGCAATTGGCTCATCAACTTCTACTCTATCACCAGGTTCTGCCCTTCCCAACAGAGAACAAAGACGAAAGGGCTTAATCTTCACAGGATTGAAGTGCAAAGGGAACTAGGACAGGAATAGACAGATACGTACTTTTCAAGAATGTTGCCAATGTACCATCACTTATGGATTCACCCATAAAAGGGACAACAGCATCAACAAGATCACCTTCTGCACATATACATGTACAAATGATGGGGAAAACAACAAGAATGAGAGACTAAATCACTACAAAATATAAAATTTAAGTTCACGCATAACACCACCAAAAAACTAAACCTTATTTATTCTCAATAATTTTGAGGTTGGTGATAGGAACTCTGAATTTGATGATTGAAACAGGGACAATTTGCTATGGAACAAGCATTGGGTATGCAGTAAATGAAGACAAGTGCTGTGAATTTGTAATTTGAAATTCTCTGTAATCGTAACGCTAGGCAGAATTGAATAGATTGATATTTATCTTCGTATATTTTTGTACCGAAAGTAAAGAACAGAATGTAATTGCAACTGAATGAAATGAAAATTACAATAGTTTTGCCAAACTTTCGAGAGGTTGTCTCTGTCCCACAAACTACCAAATTTCTGCCTACTGATCCCACTTCACACTCCTCTGCTTTAACTAACTGTATGGTAATATTCATGTGCCTTTGGGGCCTATCAGTTGGCTACATGAATTCTTTTTTGCCAATCCATTCAATCCATCACTGCATCTAGTGGAAGAATCAAATCTTGCACAAGCACCTAAGACCATGCTAATTTACACAAGTCAGATACTCATAATGACCACTTAGTGATGTTTTCTCCCCATTTCTGAAAAGAAAAAGGAGACGAAAACTAGAAATTTTAATCAAATTCAATCCATTGACAAAAATATCTGCTACAAATACTTTCTTGGTGGTTCTAATATTTTATTTGCAGTCTCTAGTGACTAGTTCTTCTAGAAGCGGAAAGCCAAGAGGTATCACTCAAAACTCAATCTATGTACTGATGAAAGTCCAAAAGGGAGAGATGAGATTTTCCTGAAACGTGGATAATATCAAATCACATCTAAAATCTAAACAAGAATATTGTTCCCCTATGGCACACAAAAATTACAGAATCCTTATTCATGTGAATATTATACCATTTTTGGAACAGAATGACCTGCTCCAAATTTGCATGTTCACCTCTTGCTGCAGATTGCCCACACCTTCCCTGCAAATAATGAAAAAAAAATGAGATTTATTAGCAGGGACCTTTTCCTTGGCAATTATCAGTTATATTTTCCAGAGCTGCTTTTATCACTCTTTTCTGAAGTCAAATAGATCTGAAGACAAAAATCAAATCGCACAACACGAGGAACTACCATAGAACTTTAACAAGGTTGGTAATCCGGGTATGAAGTTTTTATATAATTCCCGTTGATTATCATATTTGGGTAGGTTACTCTTGTACTTGGATAATAAACTTCCATGTGTCAGCTCAAAAAACATAGACTTAGGCCGGTTAGTGACATTCAACATCCTGACATACCTAACAGTGTTTCTTAAACATCTTTTGAAAATAAATGAGGCAGCTCTTTGTCCATGCCTAATAGAGGATTGTAAATGGTGAATTCTAGAGAAACCTACTCATCAACTCAAGCTGAGTCTCAATTAGCTCCCCTTTCCATAACTTGGAAATTGCCGATTCCACGATTCATTTCATTTTTCAGAATCTCGTCCATGAGATTGAAGATTAGGTTGAATACGCAATACAAACAAAATATTAATACATTAACAGTAGCTCACTAACCTTGTTGGCCACAAACTCGCTGAATGTCCTATAACAAAATGATAATTAGAAGAATCAATCTCAAATGTGATGGGAGCATGTGTAAATTAGTTCAGCTATAGGAATGCACAATATACCAGCCAAAGTAAGGTGACAGAAAGTCCGAACATAATAGAATCCCCTTGGATGATGTGAAATCTGTTCACATGTTCAAAACACAAGTTATGATGGCATAGGATGGGTTAAAAATCATTGCATTAATTTAATAAATGCTTCTTGATGAACCAATTCAAGTGTCTATGTGAATCTAGCAAAAAAAAATTCCAACTGCTCTCCCTTTTATAATAACTAAATAGTTCACATAGCTGCTGTTGTGCAATGGTGAGAGAATTGAAAACTTTCAAGAGCAAGGTTCTGTGGAGAAAAAAATATCTAAAAGGAAAGGTTAACATAAATAACATAAACCACTGCACTCTTAGGGCCATAATTAGAAGACAGGTTAACCTGGTGGATTTTGAAGCAAAATTGTGAGTACAATAGAACTAACTTAAAACACATTGCCACATTAATCCACAGAAATTTCTGTCCCGCAATAATTACTTTCTTGTCTTATATTAATACATACAAGTTAAAGTTTTGACTACATTTCTGTCTCCTACTTGGCAACTGGCAAGCACTAAGGTCAATCTGCTGTTTATCGTTTTTTCTAGCATATAAAAATCAAATATACCAATCCTATTAGGCTTGATTTGGTGCACTCTCTTGGCTCAAGCCATAAAATCAAAACAATATTCACTCTTTCTCAAATGTACATGTAAAAACAATGCTCTCTTTCTATTCTGTGTACATGTACATGTACATGTACATGTACATATACATATACATATACATATACATATAGATCTATTGTCGTTTATTTTTTCCATCATTTATACAGTCATATTCTAATCATTATATTGTCCAATCGAAAATTTAATTTATACAAAATTCCAACTTTACTCTTAATGTAACTAAATTTAACATAATCTTTAGGTTCATGTAAACCAACTAGTCATTGAGAATTACAAAGTTGCAACTAAAACCAGTATGCCAATTCGATGCTTATTAATCTTATTTCTACGAAACTTTCAAAAATTGACTTAACTAATTACTACTTTTATCCATGATGAAACTAAATAATTATTCTTCGTTATGATATATATTAGATTTATGTGAAACTTCTGAGTACTTGGAACAAATAACGTCAAGGTCGGACGGAAATGGAAACAGGAAATGCCACGCTGCACAACGTGTGGAAACGCTATTTTCAAAAGTAGGACACAAATGATGTAGAAAAGTTTTATAAAAAACATCATCATATTAATAATACATTAATACTCCACCTTTATGATGGTTTGATTTTGAAAAAAAAAAAAAATATATATATATATATATATACACACACACACACACAATACTACAACTATTTAATATATGATTTAAAAAAGATCCATTTGACATTAATTGAATATTAAAAATAACACTAAGTCAAACTGAAACTATAGTTCAATACATGATGCAATCTTAAAAAGTATGTATCAAAAACAAATAAATATAGGAAAACAGCGCAACCTCTGGGTAATGTGACATTTGGGTCCTCAACCTTTATTTCTAGGCGTCTAGATCCTCAACCTTTTAAATCTGTAGCACATAAGTACCCAATGGATGTTTGACAGTTAAATAGACAATGGTTGAAGTATATTTACTAGCTGAAACTAATTTGAGAAGAAAACCATCTGGTGCACTGAGTACATAGTTGAATACTTTCTGATGCACTTCAATTTGATTTGAAAAGGTTTTCTCAAAGTTAAATCAGCCAGAAACGGTTAATTTTAGTTGTACATCCACCCCCTCTAACTAACTAACACAAATCATACACTAACACAGTGGTTATATGATTTTATCTTGGCATAATGATATGTGAAATGTGTAATGCTTCCAATTTGAATTGGTATTCATTCCAAAATATTTTTATGGTAAAAGCTAGTTTAACTTTTTAAGGTACATTCCCTGTGTTGGGGAGAATTCCCTCTTCTGTGGCACTTGAAAACCAATAAATAATTAGGACCAAAACTTTAGACTATTGTCCCAAACTAATAATCATTCTGATTGTAGTTATAACAATTTTCACGGTCCTCTCCCCAAATTTGATACGGTAACATAACAACCCAAATAATCAACTAGATATAAATAGAAATGAGTTTCAAGCAAACCATCCATTCCCTGAGTCCACAGCAATTAGAAAGACTCAATTAATGATACAGCAATATAGTCACACTTAAAATTGCAATGCTCAATGACATATTTTCACAAAAAAAAAAAATAAATGACCACGGCCTTACCTCTTCCGGCACAGCAGAGCATACTCTGGATGTAGACATTGCAGGTCTGATCGTATGCAAAGATTTCCCTAAAACCTGTTCCACGTGCATAATTCAGCTTCATTACATACAGCCCAGAGAGGATTCATATAAATAATACATATTTAGAATTTAGAAACATACATGTCAATGCACATACATACACACGCATACATATAAATACACATTTACACTGTGGGGGAAAAAGATTGGTACATAAGTACAGGAGCCGTTAGAAGCAGCTTTGCGCCTCAAAACACCCAACATTACGCCTGCAATCTTTTATAACTGTAAAATTAAAAAACAAAGAAATGCTTATAAGAAAGAAAAAAAATTCCATAAAAATTTGAAAAGTATATAGAAATTTATAAAAACGGTATTGAAAAATTAAATCATTGGACATTGGTTCAAAAATTTTCACCTGCGACTGAATGAAAGAGATTAATAGAGAGAGGGGAATGGTTTGTGGATGGTTGAATGCTGATAATAATTGAGAAAGTTAAAAAGAGATCTTGTAGAAGCATCTAAACGTATGTTTATTAGTGTATAAATTATTTTTTTATGTGTGAGCATATCTCTCTAATGCGTTTTAGGACGTGACATATAAGCATTGATAATGGACAAAGTTTCTTTTGTGGTTAAATTTGATTGTACGTTTTATTATGATAATAGATTGAACGATGAATAAATTTTGAAAATAATTGGTAGAGGGAGATTATCGATTGAGGGGAGATAAATTGAGAAAATGAACAAATTTTGGTGATGATCCATTGAAGAATATGATTGAATAGCAAATTTTGGAGGAGATAAATAGTGAATACGTAGTGACACACATAGTTCATTTTTTATCTCCGTATCGAAAAAAACCTCCCTACAGTTAGTGATAAAAAAATCTCTCCCTAATGTATGCTAACAAAGCTTTAGCTTATGTGGACTTTTAGACATAATAATTTAGCAAATTTAAATTCAACTCAACATTTTATTATATAAAAAATTCGAACAAGGAAAATAACAATTGAAGACACGTCGTATAAGCGATATATTAGTTTTAGACGGAATCTATTGGAGATGAATTATTAATTTCACCGTCTATTCAATAGACATACTGCCACATGGATTAGAAGTTCATCTATTTTACCTGCCACGTAGACTTCAATAGACAGAATGCAATGAATATGCTATAATGCAGCCCGTCTATTGTTTTTTTAGACGTACCACATAAGCACAAATAGACGGAGTTATAAAAAACCATTTCCAATGTATACTAACGAAGACTCCGTCCAGCTGAAGTGACACACTAAAAAATAGACTTCGTCTAAATTTAGATGGAGTGATTCATCAAATTTAAATCCAACTAAGCATTATGTTAAAAAAAAAAAAAAAGTCAAACGAGAAAATTAAAAATTGAAAACTCGCCAATTTATATAAAAAATAATGCCACATAAGTGGTAATAATAGTTTTAGACAGAACTAAGTGGATATGAATTTTTAATTTGACCGTCTATTCAATAGACGTAGTGCCATATGAATTGGAAGTTCGTCTATTTCACCTACCATGTAGACTTCAATAGACGGAATACATTGAAGATGCTCTAATGCATTCTATCTTTTGCTTTTTAGACGTGCCACTAAGTACGGATAAACAGCGTTATAAAAAAATTCTCTTCAATGTATACTAATGAAGACTCCGCCTTGCTAATGTGGCACAACAAAAAATAGATTTCATCTAAATTTACACGGACTTTAAACAGAGTAATTTAGCAAATTTAATCTAACTCAACATTTTATTAAAAAAAATCGAACGAGAGAAATAAAAATTGAATACCTACCAATTTAAAAAAAAATTAATGTCACATAAATTGTAATATTAGTTTTATACGGAACCATTGGATATGAAATTTTAATTTGACCGTCTATTCAATAGACGTAGTGCCACATAGACTGAAAATTCGTCTATTTTACCTGCCACGCAGACCTCAATAGACAAAGTGTATTTGCTCTTATAAAATGTGCATCTTATAGAATGTATGGATAATAAGTAGGTAGTAAGTTGTAGGTCCTACAAAATGTGTTGCATCATTGAAAATCAATCAAAAAAAAACTCAATGAGATAAAATCGAAAGAAAAAGAGTACAATCGTCTTGATGTTATCTTTGAGTCAACATATTTCTATTTCATTTACCAATTTATTGTATATAGAGATTAATAATACTTTTGTGAATAAGTTAGTCATATGATCACTTAAGCGAATTTGTTAAACATCGATATCAACATTTTTCTGGAATTCATTTATGTAAGAGTTTTGAAGAAATGTGTTTTGTCATGTCTCATTTTGTATAGTCTCCATTAAGTTGTACAATTTGCAAGATATGTTAATATAATAAGGTATGTTACTTTGAGACCAAGAACCTTATCCCCAATTTCAAGTGTGCAAAAGAGATTTTGTTTTACAACAAGTGATGGAACGATCATATGCGATACCCATGAATGTATTTTATCCATATAACAATGTTTTATAACTTTTTTGAATATGAAGATTGACATGTAGTACAAACATATATGATTCACTATAAATAATTTGCTTTAATATGTCACTATTAAGTAAACCATATAAATATGCAATTACTATTTTTATCTTACAATGATTACATTTCATATGTTCGAACTACATGTCCAAATAGTCTGTGTTATTCTAAAGAATGAAATTTTGCATATATGCCTTCTTTTCTTTTTTTTAGCAAATGATTTCTATGTCAATATTCTTCGACGGATTTATGTTCAATATCTCACATTCAATAAAAATAATGAGCGTTGCATTACCTTTTCAAATGTTGCCGGCAACTATTTATTTCGATTCTTTCTATTCACCATAGTGACATAACTTTATCAAGATCTCTTTACTTTCACTAATTTCAGGTACTCAAACATATTACATGATATATGTGAACTTCTTCTAAAGTTATTTGATTAGTTATGTCTTATTGTTTCTTCAAGAGTACCGCGTCCTTAATAAGATCATCTTAATTATTTACTCAATTTTTCTTTTGAGAATTTTTATCCTTGGAATTGATGTTTCTAACACATTTCAGTCATGCATTAGATTTACTAACTTCAATAATAATGGATTATCCTACTCAAACATAAATTTGAATTTAACCATATAGAGCTCGTATACGTTAGTAATGCATTTGGAAATTAATTTTTCTTATATATTGAACTTTTGATTTACATTGTCTTGCGATGATAACCACGATGTATTGTGTAATTTCTTTTTCAGCTATTTAATATCTCCCTCAATGTTAGGATAACTATCTCATAAATAATCAGTCAACAAACTGCCACATAAAATATCACCTGTCTGATAATTCAGATATTTTATATAAAATGGATTTGATACCCAACCCATATTCTCAGCATTCTTTGAAAAAAAAAATCAATTTTGACGAGAGAACTATAATAAAATGTTGTTTAATGCATACAAGTCCTAATGCATATAAATTAGATGTCACAAGTAGAAGTACGAAACTTTATTCTCATGAGAAATGATTTGATACTTGTATTGGAGGCATTTAATAACTAGTTCTGCTAAACTATCTTTATATATATGAACATCGACAACATGATGTTGTATCGTTATCCCAATCGATTTATAATAATCTCTAGAAGTTTAGAATATTACATTTTTGATAGCATCACAATGAATACTCATGAAATTGTAACCTGAAAATTATACTCATATAATTATACCTCGCCCCCACCCCTTAAGTAGGGATTGGAGCAGAGATGGGATGGGAAAATCTACGAAGGGTTCCCTTCGAGGTGGGAACGGGAGGGCCACCCTAGACCCATCGCTATCCCTAACTCTCTTTGTTATCATCTTTGTAATTGGTCCTTCTTAATTCATTTTTTTAATCAATTATTTAAATGTCTCACAACAAGAATATATTATTCGGGTCATTTATTTTCTTATTATATTCTGTAGCAGCAACCTATAAATGTTGTAAAAATGATCAAGGGGTAGTCCTATGACCTATCCAACCAAACTTAAATAGTATGATGCGGATATAGCCTTCTTCAAAAGTCTCATAGTAATAACTTTATTATAATTATCATTTTTGTTTTTTATTAAGCATTTCATAGTAAAATATTTTTACGGAAAATTGGCACATATGGTTTCTATAACATATGCTCTCTGTGGAAATAGCATCTAAAGTTTATTTTTTGGCATAAAAGTTCCTAATCTATGTGTTTTGGTGTAGAATTGGTCATTATTTAATAAAAAAACAAATATGTTTTTTGTTTTAATTAAAAAAATTATAATTAAATTCTTAATTTTTGTAAAATTTGCAAATAAGTCGGTACATTTATTAAATAATATTTAATTTAACATATTAAATATATCACTATAGTCGCGTCAATTAAATTTTTGATAAGAGAAAAATATAAAATTATTGTGCTTTAAGTATATGTAATTGCTATGTGATGTGAAAAACTTGAATAGAAATTAAGTTGAGTGAATAACAAAATGTCATATATAATTTTATGATATTGAACCAATCTTATTATATTTAAAAAAATTAAAAATATTAATAAAAATTAATTTACACATTATGTGTTCTTTATTTTTAAAAGATAATAAAACGATAAATTAAAATATGAAGAATACATTTGAAACTCTAATATTTGTAACTAATAGGTGAATAGTTCAATTAAATAAAAGTATTTGAGCATCAAATTTATGACAAATTTATTTTTCTTTTTATGTTTTAACAATAAAATAAAATTTTAAATTTTAAATAATGTAATTACTTAATAATATAAAACTAATTGTATCTAATTTGTTAATAATTATGAGCTTAAATTTTAGTTACTTTTTAATAGTTCGTAAAATATACAAAAAAAAAGAAGTATATTATCAATTTGTTCAATAAAGTGTTAATTCAAAAAAGATCTTTAGTTTCTTTTAATTTTTTATAAAAAATAAAAGTATGTGACATATTTACACTTTTTACAAATGTTAGCAATCTAATTATAATTTTCAATTATTAAAATTATGGGTATATTGGTCTTTTTCATAAAATAAGGACCAATTACGTACTAAAATACATAAGTTCAGATCTTATGTATAAAAAATAAACGTTAAAGACTATTTTCGTGTTAAGGACCATTTGCGACAATTTCCCTATTCTTATAGTTCTTATTTCTACATGTGGCTTTAGTGGCTCAAGCCTTGAAAATGTGAAGTAACCCGGGGATCTTAGACTCTACATTGGAGTTAAAATTATTATTTTTTCTTTCCTTCAATTATAATTTAAAAATAAAAATAATGACTTTTAACTTGAAATATTTGGATTATGGAGGAAAGAAATTGGTTGCGTTTCTCTTTATGGTGATCAACATCCTATTGTCCTACATTGCAAAAGAAGAATTCAAATTGGTTAAGGATAACATAAAAAATTGAGATCTATAAATGACGATGCAAAAATTTGGGAGATCAACGATGAAGTTTTTCTTATCGATAATAAAAAAAAATGTTTTAATAATTTTATTTATCGATAAAATTTTATCTTAAAATAAAATACAAAAATATAAAAAATAAAATATTAATTTCAAAAAAATCTATCAGTAATTAAATAAAAAATAGTTAAGTTCACAAACGATTTTAGGAATATTAAAAATATAAATATTTTGATATAAATTTAATTATCGATAGAAATTTCGTTAATAAATAAAATAATAAAAATATTAAAATTAAATTAGTGAATGGTAAGGGCAACGATGGCTTCCTCGCATTGATCAATGATTGAAGCATCTTCATTGATTGATGATAACGTCACCTATGACATTGGTATTGATAATCACTAATGTATGTACATCGATAATTACTAATAGTATCATTGTTAAAAAATTTGTCATAATCACCAATATATATCAATTTTCATAAGAATAAAATCACTGTTCTAAAAAGTCCATGCATGAAGTTTGGCCTCCACGCCTCACGCATTGCTCTCGGTTTGCTCATATCTCGTTTAGGCCCAAAACATTTGAAGCTCAACCTCGACGCATAGCCACACTTTACGCTTTTTAAAATATTAATTAAAATAATAATATAATCAACGAAATTTTCATCAATAAATATTTGATTCATTGAATTGTTTTTGTTATTATTCTCAAAGAATGCCCCATTGGCGATTTTGACTATGACCCACAAGTTATTTTAGTTGCCTTAATTTATTTTTTTCTTTGTTAATATTATCTAATATTTGTTTATTATACCTTACTAAGCATTCCATTAATAATCTCAAACGCATGAAACTACTCTCTGTTTTCCATTAAACATTAGTTTTATATTTAAAATGTGAAAATATTTTCAAAGCGGGGATAGCTCAGTTGGGAGAGCGTCAGACTGAAGATCTGAAGGTCGCGTGTTCGATCCACGCTCACCGCAAGATAATATTTTGTGCTGCCGAGCAAAATCAATTGCACCAACGTTTTGCTTACTATAAAGCAAGTTAAATATATTTTCTAATAAATGCATACCTTTATTTTAATAACAATTACTTTTTAAAATAAGTAAATTACATTAATCAACAAAAACTTATTACTTGTAAGTAAATAATTTAAGTCTAGTCATACATGCACTAAGTGATGAAAAACAAAAATGAATTTGAGTTTTGTTCTACAAAAATACCTTTCTACAATTTTTTTGACAGGAGGTAAAAAGGTTTTAATTAACTTCATTGCAATTATTGGTTACAATTGATGGAATTATGGTCTCATTTGTGCCATTTCTCAAAAAGTGAGTTTTTTCTTGTAAAAGAAAGAGATCGTGCGTATTTATAGCTATTACTATTATTTTTTTTTAGGAGTCCTTAGTGTACATCTTCTTCCTACGCCGCATACTAACCCACGTGAGTATCCCTTATCGAGATATGGGCGTTTGAGAGCTCGGAAAGTCAGGGTATTAATAAATCAATGAAGAAAGCGGAGCCAAATTCCTCTGGATCCCGAATCCACAGCTTTTACCTCGAGTGGCTCTCTGTGGTTTGCAAAGCGTGCTTAGCCAGAGAAAAAGAAAGCAAAAGCGATTCCCATAGTAGCGGCAAGCAAGATAAGAGCAAAAATGTAGCTTTTCTAGCGAAGAAGTGGCCCCCAGTCATTCTATTGCCTGCTCCTTCCATTCGTATTTCTAGTCTTCTTTCGCCCCCACTTTGACTTCCCTTCTACACTCTTCCCTAAAGCCCAATCTTAATTTTATTTGCCTTAAATACCACACTACTATTAAACGTATAGAGTTTTTTTAGAGTTGAGCTAAATTAATAAATTTTGTCTCGCCCTAAATAAAATGACTCACCAAGTGCAGGCTTGGGAAGCAAGCAACACTTTCCGGAACAAAATGCCGCCAGCTTTCCGAAAATAAGGGCAGATCTGCTGCTTACAACTGGGCGAAAGGTTGGAATTGAGTTCTAAGGGCTTGATTGGTTTAGCGGCTAAAAATAAAAAACATAGAACATCTCATCTCCCCTTTCGGCGTCCTTCTTTTCTTTTTCCTTTATTCTATCTATAATGTTGGCTGCACCATATATATTTATTATGTAATAACTTTATTTTTCTTTATACGTATTTTTTCAATTACATGAAAGAAGAGCACATCTTTAATTCGTACATACACTTAAAATATCTGAATCCGCCCTGAACAAGGTTCTGACTATTTCAATAGATTTATCGGACAACTAAGACAAATACACCCGAAAAAACCAAACACATACTGAACAAATAGACAGCATATCTTCTGTTGAAATAAACTTGGCATCATTATGAAATTTTTGATATCAACCAAACTAAAAATAGCTTGTTTGCCTAATCTTAAATTAATTTAAGCTAGTCAAACCTAGCTTTTATCTAACACATTTCGTAAGACCCACAATTTACTACAATTTATTCTCCACACATTTTATAAGACCCACAACTTATAAGCACTTACAAAATATTTCTAGCACTACCAAACGAATAAAGTAGACATTTACTAGAACAAGCAATCTTTGGCAAAGGCTAACATCAGATAGTAGATAATTAAAGAATATTTACAAGATTTTTCGTGGACTATATGCATATTTCAGATTTTGGCTTCTACTTCAGGACGATCCAAACGTGTTCTCACCACTGTAGGTCATATATAGAAAACCATCCTCATCTTTGTTTTCTTCGTAAATTGCAGATATCATAGCAGCTGCAGTGATATTCGGCGAAGAAATATATTAAGAACAAAGATTTCCTACAAAAGTAAGCAATCGTTGCAATGCTAAAACTACTGAAATTTCTCCTCACCAGTTGGGGGGAGAATGTTCTTCACAAAGATAAATATAGCTTTCTCAGAGTCAGCACTGAGCTTAATCCTCTTTCGGACAACATACACAAATTGCCCGACCGTCAGATCAGCGGGAACCAGATATCTGCACTCATTGCGATTATACATAATATAGAACTGGTTAATCAGTAAAAGAAGAACCACAAACATAATACCATGAATATGAAAGGGAAAGGGTTATGGTGTTATTAATATAGTCCGAGAGTGTGCAAAACTTGCGCATTTCTGTGTTTATAGATATCGTAATTCATAAATATTTAAATTTAAAACTAAAATTTTAAATATCAAGGTAGAAATTTTATAGGATGTATGTCACCCATGTACTCAAAACTCTACACTAATAAATCAAGAGGGGGAAATCTCAAAGGGATTCACTCATAAACTGATACTCAATAATTTGAAGTCCATTTAAACATCATGGAGGTCCAAGCATTGATATAAAAATTAAGGTTACTGACTTTTTCTTTTCAATGTCAGGTATGTCACTCAGTTCAGCCTTCTCCACAATGACCTACATTTTGGAAAGAAGTAGATATGGTGAAAGAATAATTGGAGCATAGAGACAAATTGTCAAGCATCCAAAATAGACAATCTTGTTAATACCGGAATTCTATCGGGGTACTTCTCCCTGATCCGAGCAGCTTCTGCCTGACGCCTCTCTACAAAATTTTGAATTAGATTTAAAATATGTCTAAACAAATAATGGGGAAATGCAGAGAAGAACTTCCACTATCTTCAACATGAAAACTGAGAAGAATAGATAGTCATTAGTCATTACCTTTCCAAATTCCAGCTAATTATATTGATTTAAAAAAATTAAAAAAACAACATTTGAACTATGCTGAATTCCAAAAACCACTATTTTCATGTTCACCACAATAAACTTCTATTTTCGAAAGAATAAAATTTCACATGCATTGCACCCGTTTAACCAAAAAAACCCTGTTCGTGGATCACCTGAGAGTATATCGTCCATGCATTTACATTTTACACCATCTTGTTAATGCGTATAATATTTCCCTAATGCAACAGAACAAATTGCAAAGAGAGAACTAATTTCTATTTCATCACATTTTTTTAACTAATTACTCCAATTGAGTAATGCTACGTAGGCTGACTATAGCAGTGAGCGATTATGAATAACATTATTTTTGAATTATTTGTATTTTTCTCTTCAGTGGCAGACTTTAAGCCCTCAGGCGTAGCGCATGTTTGGCTGTGCTAAAATTATTTTTTAAGTGTTTATAAGAAGAAGTGTAACTCTTATAAAATCTGTGGATAATAAGTGGATAGTGAGTTGTGGATCCTATGAAATATATAGATAAAAAATATGTTTGACCAGTTGGATTATCTTAAATTATAATCAGGACTTTAGGAAGTTTTCTCCACTACTAGTATACATTTATGTGTCTCTATATTTTCAATCTCCCTCTCAAACAAAACTCTCCCTTAAACAATCTTCTTCTTACTCTACTTACTGCATCAATCCTAAAATCTTAACCACCGCAACTCAAATCGTGATCATCGCCCATCAAGACTCCATCTATAGAAACGAAAAAGTTCAAATCTCATTTATCCATTGTTATAGATCCTACGGTCGGATCCCACCGCGGAAAAGAGGTATACTAGTTTAAGCTAAGGCAAACAAGCACGATATAATTGGTGGATCAGAAATTTAACTCTATCACAGAGATGAGATTTCAATTTGAGAATGAGGAAATTTTTTTATCAAAGAAACTGTTTATTTTCAGTCATAAATAGTATTTCTTCACCTTGACAGATGTAAACATAATTCCAACTCTATGAAGTCTCATTCCATAAGAATTTACACATAACATAGTGTGGCCACATATTTATATCGATCAATAACGAATTAAAGATCAAAAAGTAGACATTAACATATGCAAGCAAATCCACAGTCCATTCCATAAACATCCAAAGAAACCCGCAATCCATCATCTTTGAAGGCAAAAAATCACTATATTCCAAGTTAATTATACATAATCGATCATTCAAAACAAGGTAATCGAATTACTGAATTTACTGATAGTCAACCAACAGACGATCAAATAATAAAGAAGTTCGTGTGTTTGCTTGTGTGGGTAAAGCGCATATACCCAGGGGGTGTTCCAACTTAAAGGAGCTTTTGGCCATGGCGTTCAATGAAGGCTACCGATTAGCTACTGCGAGTTGAAAATAGAAACTTGAAAGGAATAAGAGCCAATTTAGGGTTTTGTTCTTGACCCGAAACGACGAAATTATTTATTGAAATATAATGATTTTGTATTCCAATAAACTTATTTGTCTGTCATATTAAAAAAAAATCAATAAATACAAAAGTATGATAAAATATTTTTTCTCATTTTAAAGTATATAAACAAAATATCTCGACAGAAACCATCATTAATGATGAAATGTGCTAATTAATGAAAGATGAAGATAAGAATTCGATGACAAAAAGTTAAGAACATAATTGCAACAATAAACAAAAATTGAGGATCTTATGTATAATTAAAATATGGTTCACTTATAACAAATTGTACTGTGAATATAAGCACCTTAAAAATAATGTTCTACTTTATAACTACTTATACCCAAACAAACACGAGGTTTCTGGCCAAGTTCTTGAGTAGCTTAATTGCAATTGACTACCACCAATGACACGAAAATGCAGGCGCCCCTAAGGCCCTAACAAGTTCACCGCTTCATTAAACGTTCATCCTTATGTTGTTTCTTCATTAAATAACATTTTAATTGATTAACAATCTAACAAATATTTCAGCTTTTATACCCTATCACATTGAAGTAGAAAATAGAAATCAAGTTGTGAAATGGTATAAATGCAAATATAATTTATAACAAAAAAAAAAAAAAAAAAATCCTCCAGAAGCATGTAGATCAATAAACAAATGACATTTGATTGTATTTACATTTTCAAAATATGAAAATCCGTAGACAACAATTGTAATGTATAGAAAAAATTATTAACATTTTTTTAATTTCCTTCTATCATCACTTTATTTTTTTAAAAAATTATTCTTATTCAAATTCCGCCTCACTAAATTGTAGTCTTATTCAAGTTGACTTTGACTTTAATTTTTTAACAAAATTTTAACTGAAATGAAACAAGCCCTTAATATCGAGTTATGAATATGTCATCTTAATAATTTATTCTTGTTCAAGTTCCGCCCCACTAAATTGTATTATTGGCTTCGTCCCTTGTGGTGGTGTAGATGGAAGGAGGAAATATTAATATTGAGCTATGGACTTGTCATCTTAAAATAATTGATAAAAGATACAATTAGTCACCTAACTCCAATAAAATTTTCATATTCACGTTTGATGTTAATGACGAACAAATAACTGGAATAACAATGCAAGCACATTGTATATGTGATTTGGGTATTTGGAGAGTGCGTAGAATGTTCCAAAACCCCCTAATGGGCACCTTTCTATTTATGAGTACCGATCTCATACTCTTTTATTGATCTTGGATTGTCCACCTGCTAACAACCCAGCAGGTGGACAAGATGTCCTGCCACCTTCATTCTTCTTCTATTTATAGGCATATTTAGATGGTTGAGAAAGGAGACGTGGCATTTATCAAGATCATCGCATGATGATCATATCTCTAATTCGACGGAGAGAGTCCAATAAAATACGGTAACCCAGCATGCGTTGTCATTTGACTTGTTTTCAAAAAATTTACAAAATAATCTAGTTGATTGATATTGAACTTGTTACTCGGATTAAATATGTAATTTACAAGAGAAAATTAGTGAAAACAGATTATATTTAGAATTAAATATTTTAATAATCACTGAATTATCACTCACTAAACTTTCAAATGTTGCTGCATGATTACTGCAATTTAAAAAATTATACTTCATTAATCACTCACCACGACTCAATATATGTCAATGGACAGAAGTGCATAATTGGCTGACGGGAATGCCCACATACCACACATTTGAGGTTAATTTTGTCAACCAATTGAAGTTGTCTCTCCATGTCATCAAATCACTTTTTAAAAATACGATTTATACATGAGAAACGTATATTCTTTCCCTAAATTGAAATCCTCCAAAGTTTATTTCCAAATTCAATTCTCTAACCCCAAACTCAAGTACTATATCTTCAACTCCCGTTTTAATGGCTTCTGTAACATTTTACTCACACAATTCATCTTTAGATTTATTCTCATAATCAATGAAGTATGAATCATCCTCCAATTCTAGCAGCACAAAAGGAGTTGCTAAAAGAGATCTCATATGACCAAAATGATAGCCCAAGAATAACTAACCAAGAGGGGAGTGAATTGGTTTTCTCAAACTTTTTCGAAAAATATTCTCAAAAATGATATTTAAGAAATAAAAATTGATTCACAAAAATATAAGCACAATATAAGTAAATAAAAGAGAAGAGAGAGTGCAAACGATTTTTATGGATGTTCGATCCAACCAATGATCTACGTCCCCCGTTACCAAGCTCTTCAACACGAGCACGGCCCTTTCACTATTTTGATTGACTTATAGTGCAATCCAAACCTTTACAATGTATCCGGTGACTTACAAACAAGGAGCACCGATCCTTATACAATATTGAGCTTTTCAAGGGACCTCAATATGACCCAAATATATAAAGAGATTGATTTGAGTATTTTCTCTCTAGATGAATGATAGATACAAGTTTAGTTCTAAGAGAGACTAACACTTTAATGAATAGCAATGGATGAGGAAAGCTCAAGTGTTAGAAGAAAACTTTGTTGAGAAAGATGAATCAAAGGTTTGAATTAATCAAATAAAGTTTTTCAATAAGAGATATTGAAGATATAAATGCAATGAAGCTTTGAATGAGGTTTTTCAATATGATTCTCTTTATAAATGCTCTTGCAAGTGTTGTTGAATGATAATAAATGAAGTGGTATTTATAGATATGAATTTTCGTATCTTTTTGTTGAAACAGATGACCAAACGGTCGACCGGTCAGATTGGTCAGAACTAGCCGTTGAACTGCAGAAAATCAGAACGGACACTTTTTGAAAAAAAGACGTTCAAACGGTCGACCGGTTCAATCGGTTTACCAAACGGATTGTCCGTTTCCACAGTTTTGAAAATTTGATTTTTGGCTTTAATCAAACTATTTTTATACAAGTGATAAAAAATATTTTTGAGCTTTCGTTCATTTAATTGCTAAGGATTAAAGAGTTAATACCTTTACAATTTTATCTAAAAATCTATTCTTCAATCTTGATCTACGAATCTTGAATTTCGGCGGATCTTGAGATGCATGAACTTTTGTATTGATTTTGACTTTGAACTTGTCATTGCATGAGAGTTTGATTTGTAACGCTTTGAATTTTGCTTGAAAATAGATTGTTAGAAAACATAACCAATTTGTTTGTTATAATCAAAACATTAAGGTTTAAAGTTAACCATAGGTCAACACAAAATACATATTTTTAGACATAAAATTCATTATAAATAAATGAAAAAAACTATAATTTTCACGTTTATGGTTAGGTTTCCTGAGAATAACTTCATACATGCAAATTTTTTTGTACATAATACGACAAACAAAAAAAATTACTAATAGCTTTGACATTACCTCTATGTGGTCCCTCAATGAGCGACATTTTTTATTTCTAAACAGAGTGGCGGTCCTCGATTAGGCTGGTTTGTGGGCTAGCGCTTCATTTTGTCACGGGTGAAAGAGGTTGGGGGTAGGAATTGAATTTAGGATAATAGAATTTGAGAATTTTAATTTAGAAAAAGAATATATGTTTCTCATATATAAATCGCATTTTAAAAAAATACTTTGATGATATGGAGAGGTAGTTTCAATTGGTTGATGGAATAAATCTCAAATGGGTGCCATGTATTCGTTTATGTCCATTAACAATTGATGAATTGTGTGAAGTGATTAACAAAGTGCAACTTTTTAAAATTCAGTGAACACGTACCAATACTTGAAAGCAATGTTCTAAAAAGCCCGATTTGAAGCTCGGCCTCCACGCCTATCCACTCCTCACGCTTCGCCTCGCCTTTTCCTTGTTTTGCTCTCGCTTAAGCTCGAAAAGCTTAAAATTTGAAGCTCAACCTCCACAGTCACGCTTTACACTTTTTAGAACATTGCTTGAAAGTTCAATGAATGATCGAATAAGTGACTAAAAGTTCAGTGATTATTGAAACGTTTGATTCCAATTTTTAATAAGATTAGTTATCAAGAGTTTGTTTGGTGGAGTTTTAAAGTAGTTTTTTTTTAGTTTTTTATAAATTTATAAATTGTGTAATTGAAAAGTTGATAAAATTATGAATCTTATGAAATATGTAGTTAAAAATAAATTAAAATAATTTAAAATAAACTATACCAAACATGATATAACTTGACTTAAAAAAAAAAAAAAAGAGTAAAGAAAAGAATTGAAAGATGACGGTAATGCAAACCTACTAAAAAAAGTAGGGCAATTTGCACTTTTGGTCTTCAACCTTTTTAATTTGTAACAAATCGACTTTTAACTTTTTTTTAGCACCAGACATCCCCAATCTTTCAAATTTTTGCAAATTACGTCCCCATTGACATATTTTGATGGTTTTGCCCTCCTATTTAAATAAATAAAAATAAAGATAAGCTAAAAACAACAAAATAAAATAAAATTACAAATAAAGTCCCATAACTTTTAAAAAATATAAAAGAACATCACCCCACCCCACTCTCTCTCTCTCTCTCTCTCAGCCACCAAAACTCCACTCCAGAGCGCCATTCCATAGAATTGGCCTTTTGTAGTATACATTATTTCTCAAACTACTGTGTTGTAGACATTTTGTCAAGCGATTATTGTCTTAAGTTACAGTAAAAATCAATTTTTTTAGTATTTTTTCACTGTAGTTTTTCACTTCACCACCACCTCTACCCTATCTCCCTCAACTTCCCCCAACGCTCTCATTTTTTTCTGTACTCGAGAACTTGGGAGACTATTGAGTAAGAATGTAGATGGGGGTAAAGGGTTGGTAGAGGGAGAAGTAGCAAGGACAAGGTAGAGATGGGAAGAAATGGGAGTAGAGCAGGGATGTGAACAAGCTAGTCAAGGAAGGAGATGCATGGTGAAGTTTTTTATATCGCTGGTTTTTCATGATGTTTTACCCTTTTGGACAAAATCAGCTCGAGGGCAAATTATTTTAGATGAGAAATGTATTAGTTGTGGTTAGCCTCAAATCTGTATCTATGTTCTATTTCGATGTAAATGGCCAAAAGTGGTTGGAAGGTGGTTAGGGTTTTGGTGGCCATTAGAGAGAGAGAGAAGGGAGAGAAATTAAATCTAGAGAGAAAGAGAGAGAGGTAGGGTGGTATATTTTTAGGGAAAATAGTGTTTTTTTATATTTTTTTAAAGTTATGAGACCTCATTTATAATTTTATTTTATTTTTTTTGTTATTTTTAGCTTATTTTTATTTTTGTTTATTTAAAGAGGAGGGTAAAATCGTCAAAATATGTCATTGTGGATGTGATTTATAAAAAGTTGAAAAGTTGGGGATGTCTAGTGCTAAACAAAGATTAAGGATAGATTCGTTACAAATTAGAAAAGTTGGTGACCAAAAGTTCAAATTACCCAAAAAAGTTCTCTTAAACGGAAAAAACAAAGAAAAAGAAAGAAAAGAATTCGGGGTCTTTATTTAAATGGCCTAGTCAAACAAGTGTCTTATTTAAATAGCCCCCATTTAATGTGTTTTGTGTGAAAGGCCTAAACAATAAATAAAGTGGAAAAATGAAATATCAAATGACTAAAATATCCTTGTACTTGAAAATACACTATAACGACTTCAATATCGTTTTTCTTCAACTATAACGACTACAATATCGTTATAGTTATATTTACTATAATAACGACTTTAATATCGTTTTCTTTCAACTATAACGACTTCAATATCGTTATTTTGGATCAATCACTGTTCATCATTATTTAACATAACGATATTGATATCGTTATGTTATAACTAAAACGACATTAATATCGTTATAGTTATATTTACTATAATAACGACTTCAATATCGTTTTCCTTCAACTATAACGATTACAATATCGTTATAGTTATATTTACTATAATAACGACTTTAATATCGTTTTCTTTCAACTATAACGACTTCAATATCGTTATTTTGGATCAATCACTGTTCATCATTATTTAACATAACGATATTGATATCGTTATGTTATAACTAAAACGACATTAATATCGTTATAATTATATTTACTATAATAACGACTTCAATATCGTTTTCCTTCAACTGTAACGACTACAATATCGTTATAATTATATTTACTATAATAACGACTTTAATATCGTTTTCTTTCAACTATAACGACTTCAATATCGTTATTTTGGATCAATCACTGTTCATCATTATTTAACATAACGATATTGATATCGTTATGTTATAACTAAAACGACATTAATATCGTTATAGTTATATTTACTATAATAACGACTTCAATATCGTTTTCCTTCAACTATAACGACTACAATATCATTATAGTTATATTTACTATAATAACGACTTTAATATCGTTTTCTTTCAACTATAACGACTACAATATCGTTATTTTGGATCAATCACTGTTCATCGTTATTTAACATAACGATATAAATATCGTTATGTTACAACTGAAACGACATTAATATCGTTATAGTTACATTTACTATAGTAACGACTTTAATATCGTTTTCTGTTAACTATAATGACTACAATGTCGTTATTTGGGTTCGACATCCGTTTCGCAATCCGGTAGAATCGAATCATCATTATCTGGTACAAACATTACTTTTAACCAAGAACCGAACAATATTTTCTAATGAAGTGCCCGTTTAGACTACCATACAAGATTCTAGTGTTGTCAACAACGTTTGAAGTAATTCGGTAGGAATAAAGTAACTTCATTTGTGTTTTATTCATTGTTCGTATGGTCTTTTGTGACCAGATACAATTTTTCAGACCTCTCGCGTGTGTTCTAAGCATGCCGTCTTACGTGGATGATCGATCTAGCATATTTGAACGAAACGATATAGATATCGTTATCTTACAACTGAAACGACTTTAATATCGTTATAGCTACGTTTACTATAGTAACGACTTGAATATCGTTTTTTATCAACTATAACGACTATAATATCGTTATTTGGGTTCGACATCCATTTCGCAATCCGGTAGAATCGAATCATCATTATCTGGTACAAACATTACTTTTAACCAAGAACCGAACAATATTTTCTAATGAAGTGCTCGTTTAGACTACCATACAAGATTATGGTGTTGTCAACAACGTTTGAAGTAATTCGGTAGGAATAAAGCAACTCCATTTGTGTTTTATTCATTGTTCGTATGGTCTTTTGTGACTAGATACTATTTTTCAGACCTTTCACGTGTGTTCTAAGCATATTCATCGTACATGGACGATCGATCCAGCATATTTAAACATAACGATATAAATATCGTTATGTTACAACTGAAACGACATTAATATCGTTATAGTTATATTTACTATAGTAACGACTTTAATATCGTTTTCTTTCAACTATAACGACTACAATATCGTTATTTTGGATCAATCACTGTTCATCATTATTTAACATAACGATATTGATATCGTTATGTTATAACTAAAACGACATTAATATCGTTATAGTTATATTTACTATAATAACGACTTCAATATCGTTTTCCTTCAACTATAACGACTACAATATCGTTATAGTTATATTTACTATAATAACGACTTTAATATCGTTTTCTTTCAACTATAACGACTTCAATATCGTTATTTTGGATCAATCACTGTTCATCATTATTTAACATAACGATATTGATATCGTTATGTTATAACTAAAACGACATTAATATCGTTATAGTTATGTTTACTATAATAACGATTTCAATATCGTTTTCCTTCAACTATAACGACTACAATATCGTTATAGTTATATTTACTATAATAACGACTTTAATATCGTTTTCTTTCAACTATAACGACTACAATATCGTTATTTTGGATCAATCACTGTTCATCGTTATTTAACATAACGATATAAATATCGTTATGTTACAACTGAAACGACATTAATATCGTTATAGTTACATTTAGTATAGTAACGACTTTAATATCGTTTTCTTTCTATTATAACGACTACAATATCGTTATTTTGGATCAATCACTATTCAAGTTATATGAAACATAACGATATAAATATCGTTATGTTTACAACTGAAACGATATTAATATCGTTATAGTTATATTTACTATAGTAACGACTTTAATATCGTTTTCTTTCAACTATAACGACTACAATGTCGTTATCTTATCATTGAGACAATATTATAGTCGTTATAGCTAAATATTGTATGATAACGATATAAATATCGTTTCAATTGAACTATAACGACTCGATTGTCGATCTTTAGGATCCCTAAATGTACAAGTTGTATATAGAAAACAATATTAATATCGTTACCTTCCAATGAAAACGATATTATAATCGTTATAGTCGTTTTATATTATATTTTGTAATGTAACGATATAAATATCGTTTGCTTTCAACTACAACGAATATAATGTCTTTACTTGGATAAATAATTGTTCAAGTTACGTGTTAAATGAAAAAACAAAATTTAAAAAATAGACTCAGTAATTGTGGGTTCATTAGATTCTTATAAAATGGGTTAATTAGATTTTCATAAAAATTGGTTCAGCAATTGCGGTTTGAGAAAAAAAAATTTCGGGGACGCTGCCCCCGAACCCCCGTAAAGGCTTCCTCCTCCTCTAGCCCATCACATTAGGGACCTCTCCACTTAAAAATGTGGTTTTGCCACTATCTAGGTATGTCGAAGGCATGCCAAATGTCGTGGACATTCAATTTAACATTTTTAGCCATAACAATATCAATCTCGTTGCCTTTTAATTGAAGATTAAATTTTAAATAATATAATTATTTAATAATAAAATAATAATTTTATTTGACATGTTTATTACTAAAGTGTTAATTAAAAAAAAAACTCATTAGTTTTCTCTTATTGGATCTATTTGCACATTTGTAATGATTAGGAATTCACATGCAATTTCTTCTAATTAAAACTAATGACATATTTATTATAAGGACCAATTTCGCACAAAAACATATAAGTTAGTGATTTATATACCAAAAAATAAATGTTAGGGACCAATTCTACAATAAGGGCAAATGTTGGAGACCGTTTGCACCAAAAATCCCTTTTCTTTCAAATATAACGAATATAATTTTGTTATTTTGATTAATAATTGTTCAAGTTACGTGTTAAATGAAAAGATAAAATTTAAAAAAAAAAAGTAATTGAAACTTGAAGGACCAAATTGGAGATTAAGAAAACTTGTTAGACTAAAAAAGATAGAATATAAAGTTGAAGGACTACTTAAAAAAAATGGGAACATTACACACGGTCAAACCCATGTAGATTTGAATTTAGAATTAAGGGTATAAGAGTAATTTCATTCTTTTTACAATTTTACCTTTTTGTTTTTTTTCACTTTTTGGTCAAAGGCGTTTTAGACAAAATAGGCATTGAAGGGGGTTATTTGAACTCATTCCCCAAAGAATGGAAAGAGGACATTAATGCAAACCTGTGTTTTAGCAACACAGATTACATACAAATATACCGTTCTTTTTGTTGAATTCAAATTCGATCCAGCATCTTGTCAAAACAATACAAATTCGTAACCCCTAATCTTGATAATTTGTAATTGGGTGATGTCTCGGCTGTGGGCAAGGTTCTCAGGGCTATTCAGCAGCAAAGCTTTAGTGGGAATGGACAAAGGCGGCAATCGCTATTTCGCTAGAACCGAAGAGATCGATGGTATCAGTAAGTGCGTCTCCTTCTCTCTTCCTCCCGCTATTTTTTTTTTTTAAATTACCATGATTTTTTGGTTTGGAATTTTCATAATTTATGGAATTATCGTGTGTCGATTGGTACTTTTATTTGAAGATATACATTGATTTTAGGCAAGCAAGTTTCAATCTTGATGCTCTGCCAAATGTCTGTAATTGTTAATTTTTTCATAATTATGATTTTTATTTTATGGGAATGCATTTCCCCCTTTGGATTACTGTAATTTGTAATCGAAATTTGATTGTATTGAAGGAGAGCTGCAATCAATACTGTTGCTATTTATTTATTTTTTATTTTTTGTAGAAAACCTTAATGTTTCTCTTTTTTCACCTTTTAATTAGCAACCGTTTAGGTTTAGCAGGGTAGGAAAATGGTGATTTTTGACATTCAACACATAACATAGAGTTAAACAATGTATAAAAACTTCCTACAAAAAGGTTCAGGTGCATTTGTAACATACATTTAAGCAAGTTAGGACACTCTTCTTGCAATGATGGCGTGCTTATGTATCAGTGAAGGAGAAAAGATGGGTCGTATTTAAAGGAGAGCAGGAACCCACGAGTATTCCAGGTATGCCTGGAAATTCTCTCATTTTCTTTCGTTTACATGCTCACCTTGTCCATTGTATTCAGAAGTGGTGTTGTGTCTAGAACTCAGATGGCTAGTTCACCTCCCATTTTTGTTTTTGCACTATCGGCATTTGCAATTTATTCCATGGTTGGTTCACTTCACCATTATCCGTGCAAAATTCTGAAACCAAATCCAAATTAGTTGGTGCATTTAACACTATGTTTAATATATTATTCCATGCACCAAACTCCACTATTTTGCAAAGACTTCTTTGAAGTGGGATTGTGGTAAATTCTGTGGCTACGGATCAACATTTTGAACTGGAATGCATATTTGCCTTTTTCTTTCTTTCTTGAAATCAGGGATTATTGATATTTTGACATTTTTCCTATAGTTGAATGGATATGCTGGCTGAATGGACAGCGGAAAAGAGCTCCCACACAGGAGGTAAGATACTCTTTTTCTTTACATTTCTATATAAATTGCGCTTCTTCCCAAGGTTTTCAACTAAAGGCCTATCTTGACTGTTCAACATTTTTATCTTTATCTCGAGTTGATTGCCTTTTCAAAATTAGGAAGAATACTAGCATTATATTGAATGTAACATGTGATTTCAGTTTACGCTATCGAAAAAAAGGTACAAATTGGTTGTGTTCTACTAATGATTTTTTTTCTCTCTCTCTCTCTCTAATCTCTATGCAGTGGGTAGATTGTTTAAAAAAGCTTAATCGAGTAGCGAGGCTTTTGATTCTTGAGGCAAAGCGTAAGCCTCAAGGCACTTTGAGGCGTAAGCCTCAAGATAGACTAATTAGTATACCGTTTTTTTTTTGCAGTGGAATTTAACCGTAGAGGATTTTAATGGATTGAGGAGTTGAGAAAAATGAGAGAAAGAGATAATTTTGTTTGAGGAGAGTTTGATTTTGATGAATATAGAGAAGAATAAGGAGAAATAGAGGAATTGAGAGAGATATATATGGGTTTTGATTTGAGAAGATGAAGATGTAGTGACGAACAAAGAAGTATTTTTTATGTTTGTAACAGAGTAAACCTCCCTACGATCGGTGATAAATAATATCGTACAACATCTTAAAAAATCCATAAAAAAATAAAATTAACAATATTAAAAGTTTAGCTTGCACAAACAAATATAAAAATAAATCAATAAAAGATAGGAAAATAGCCCACAAAGCAAATGCCAATAATAGAATATCCTGAAAATGCAAGACAAATAGACAACCATTGAGGCTTAGCTTTGAGGCATAAGCCTCAATAAAGAAGGCGTTAGTCTCACAAATAGCACTTAAGCGCCGGGATTCGAGGCATTTTATGAAAGCCTCAAATATTTTTTTTTTTTAAAAAAAAAATAGTGAGTGGGTAGGTAGTAATGTGATAGGATGACACCACCAAGACCACCAATTCAGTTGGTGTATTCTAGACGCAAGAAAGGAGCTGGACCAGATGCAAGCAAGGGAGCAGAACTAGGCGCGAACAAGGGAGCGGACTAGTGGGGAAGCCAAGGAAGTCGACCAAGCAACGTAGTAGGAAATTGTAATAGAATAAGTCGTATGAATGTTTACTTTCATTATTCAATTGTAATACTTTTGTTTAGTCAAATTGTAAGCAGGGGCAGGGGGGTATAAATAAGAAGAGCACTGTAATAATAGGGATTATTGAGTATTGTTTTGTGGGGAGAGGACAGAGCTCTCGAAGCCTTTGTGTATCAATTTATTTCATTTCATTCCGATATCAACCACAGCAGATTACATTGTTCTGTACATGTTCAATCATTGAATCAATAAACAAATACTATCTTCTATTACACATTTGAATCTCAATTACACTAGTTGGCTTTCTTCTTGCTGCAATTGGCTGTTTACCTGCACGTAAACAATTCAGCTCCATCAAATTGGTATCAGAGAACGTCAATTCCACACCATGGCATCATCTAAGAAACAACTGGAGGATCGCGTCGGGATGATCGAAACACGAATTGAAGAGATTTACGGTGGAATGCATGGAGAGATAGGAACGATCAAGGATGATCTAGGGCAGGTGTTGAGCAAACTTACTTCAATTGAAAAAATGGAGCAATTACTGGAGAAATTGGGAACCACGAATCCTCTGGACCCCAAGGATAGAGGAAAGGGAGTGATGCCCGAATCCAGTGGTACGCCGATGCAATTTCGTAATCCACTTCATGATAGAGATCATCACTGTGAGTCTTTCTATGAACCAAATCAAGCTGAGCACATGCAAAGAAGATTGGAGATGCCGGTGTTCGCGAGTGAGGATCCGGACAGCTGGATTTATTGCGCGGAGCGATACTTCAATGTGAATCTCTTAACCGAGCCGGAGAGAATGGAGGCAGCGGCCTTGTGCTTCGACGGCGAGGCGCTGGCGTGGTACCAGTGGGAGGAACGCCGACATCCGTTGAGGAGATGGGGGGAATTGAAGACGGCGCTGTTGGAGAGATTTCGATCTTCACAGGAAGGATCGATATATGAAAAGTTCCTGTCACTTAGACAAGAAACTACGGTGAAGGAATACCGCCGCCAATTTAAGTTGCTGGCTTCACCGTTGTCGAAAGTCTCGGAGGAGATGCTGGAAGGTAATTTCATCAATGGATTGCACCCAGACGTCAGGGTTGAGATCCGCCTATTGAGACCAGTGGGCCTGGATAAGATAATGGAGGTGGCCCAAAGGGTGGAAGACAGGAACATGGCCATTAAACAGGCCCAAGGAGGAACAGAAGGGAGGTAATTTTGGGCCTACTTATTATACAAATCCATCTACCATCAGTCTGCCCAGGCCATTTCCACCAGTCCAAAACAGAGCTTTAGCTCCACCGCGGGTTCAGCATCCTTTCCGGCGACTCACGGATGCTGAGCTTCAATCTAAAAGAGAGAAAGCCCTCTGTTTCCGTTGTGACGAAAAATTTACCATTGGTCATCGATGTAAGAACAAAGAGTTGCAAGTTTTAATTGTTAGGGAAGAAGAAATTGAAAGAGAGGAAGACGGAGGCAATACCTTCCAGAGCAGCGGCATAACTGGAGAAGTGGAGGAATCAGTGGAACTGTCGCTAAAATCGATGGTGGGACTCAAAGCTCCGCGGACCATGAAGTTAATGGGAAAAATCGCACAGCGCGAGGTGGTGGTGTTAATTGACTCGGGTGCCACCCATAACTTCATCTCATCCGAGGTAGTGAGGCAATTGGGACTTCATCAAACCGAAACCACAGGTTATGGAGTACTTATGGCCACCGGGTTGTCAGTAAGAGGAGAGGGGATGTGCCGAGGAGTGGAATTACAATTGCAAAATTTTTTGGTGATTGAGGACTTTTTACCATTGGAACTCGAGAGTTCCGAGGTCATATTGGGAATGCAGTGGTTAGGGAAATTGGGTGCTATGCACGTGGATTGGGGCCGCCTGTCTATGAAGTTCTCAGTGGCTGGAGGTACAGTTACATTGAAGGGTGATCCCACGTTGAGTAAGACTCTCGTAACAATAAAAACGATGATGAAGGTTCTTAAAGAGCAAGGGGACGCGGTACTCTTGGAGTTGGAGAGCATAGTGGTGGGGGAGGATAAAATCCCAGCGAAGCCACCGGAAGAAATCTCGAATTTGTTGCACAGATTTAGGAGCGTGTTTGATGAGCCGCATCAACTGCCTCCGATTAGAGATCATGATCATGCCATAGTGCTTCAGCCAGGGGCAGCTCCAGTCAGTGTTAGACCCTATCGTTACCTGCACTTTCAAAAAAATGAGATTGAGAGGTTGGTGAGGGAGATGTTAGCGGCTGGGATTATACAGAATAGCATCAGTCCATTTTCTAGTCCGGTTTTATTGGTGAAAAAAAAGGACGGAAGTTGGAGATTTTGCGTGGACTACAGGGCTCTCAACAAATTAACCATATCGGATAAATTTCCAATTTCGGTCATTGATAAATTGTTGGACGAGCTACATGGTGCTACAATATTTTCTAAATTGGATTTAAGATCCGGTTATCATCAGATAAGAGTGAAGCGGGAAGATATACCGAAGACCGCATTTCGCACCCATGAGGGTCATTATGAGTTCCTGGTTATGCCTTTCGGTTTGACCAATGCACAAGCAACATTCCAATCGCTCATGAATGCGGTGTTCAGGGACAAGTTACCTAAATTTGTCCTGGTCTTTTTTGATGACATATTGGTGTATAGTAGGACGGTGAGCGAGCACGTGGAACACTTGGAGCAGGTGCTGGAACTTTTAGCAGGAAATCATTTGTTGGCTAATGAGAAAAAATGTTTATTTGGCCAACACAAATTGGAATACTTGGGCCACATTATTTCATCCGAAGGTGTGGCGGCGGATGGATCTAAAATTGAAGCGATGGAGCGTTGGCCGAGTCCCTAGTCGCTTAAGGAGTTGCGGAGATTTTTGGGGTTAACCGGGTATTATCGGCGATTTGTTCGCGGGTATGGAAAGATTGCTTGGCCTCTAACGCAGCAACTCAAGAAAGACAATTTCAGTTGGAATTCGGAGGCCGAAAAAGCATTCCAACTTTTAAAACAGGCGATGACTACTGTTTCGGTTCTAGCGTTGCCGGATTTTTCACAACCCTTTGTGGTGGAAACGGATGCTTCGGGGTATGGTTTGGGAGCAGTTTTGATGCAAAACCATCAGCCCATTGCATTTTTCAGTCACAGCTTGTCAGCCCGAGCGCGGAGCAAGTCCATCTATGAGAGGGAACTCATGGCGATCGTATTTGCAGTCCAGAAGTGGCGCCATTATCTACTTGGTCGCAGATTTGTAGTACGAACTGACCAACGTAGTCTGAAATTCTTATTGGAGCAAAGATTGGTTACGATGGAACACCAAAAATGGTTAACGAAATTGTTGGGGTTTGACTTTGACATACAATATAAGCCGGGGCTGGAGAACAAAGCGGCAGACGCGTTATCACGATGTGATTCAGTGGCATCACTTATGGCTTTAACCATCCCTACAACTCTTCATTTGGAGGAAATCAAGGAGGCGGTACAAAAGGATAGAGTGTTGGGTCCGAGGGTGGCTGCCATCAGTAAGGATCTTTTGTCCCAACCTGGTTATTCATTGGTTCAGGAGCACTTGTTGTACAAGGGCCGGCTGGTCATTCCTAAAGGGTCACATCTGGTACAATTGGTGTTGCAGGAGGCACATGATAGTTACCTGGGAGGACATGCTGGATTTCTTAAAACTTATAAGAGGGTGGCTGATACTTTCTACTGGCAGGGGATGCGACGCGAGGTGAAGGAGTATGTAGCAGCGTGTAAAATTTGCCAAACCAGCAAGTATCTCTCTCTTGCTTCAGCTGGGTTATTACAACCCTTGCCCATACCTGAGAAAGTCTGGGATGATGTGACCATGGATTTCATAGAGGGCCTTCCCAAGTCCGAGGGGTTCAATTCTATATTGGTGGTTGTGGATCGTCTGAGCAAGTATGGGCATTTTATTGGATTGAAACATCCTTTCACTGCTTCGACTGTGGCTGCCATATTTGTCAAGGAAATCATCCGCCTTCATGGGTTTCCTCGATCTATTGTTTCGGACAGAGATAAGGTGTTTATGAGCATTTTCTGGACTGAACTTTTTCGATTACAAGGGACGACCCTCAAATATAGTACGGCGTATCATCCTCAAACAGATGACCAAACTGAAGTAGTTAATCGATGCGTCGAGACTTATTTACGGTGCTTTGCATCAGGTAGGCCCAAGTTGTGGTTTCGTTATTTGCATTGGGCGGAATTTTGGTATAATACTTCATTCCATGTGGCTGTCCAGTCTACCCCATTTCGGGTGTTATATGGCAGGGATCCTCCTCCCTTGATACGGTTTGAGAGGGGATCAACCGTCGTATCCTCTTTGGATCAACAGTTGGTGGAGAGGGATTCTATGTTAGATGAGTTGAGGGTCCAATTACTTCGTGCCCAACAGAGGATGAAGAAGAGTGCGGATAGAGGTCGCAGAGAGGTGGAGTTTGAGGTGGGTGATCAAGTGTACCTCCGTTTACGTCCTTATCGCCAAAAGTCCTTAGCTGGCCGCTTGAATGAGAAGTTGTCTCCACGATATTATGGGCCTTTTGAGGTGCAGTGCAGAGTGGGAAGTGTGGCTTACAAATTGATTTTGCCCGAGACAGCTTCAATCCATCCAGTTTTTCATGTTTCGCAATTAAGGAAGGTGGTTGGGGATCACACGTTGGTGCATTCATTACCTCCGCAGTTGGGCACGAATTTGGAATTGTTGGTGGAACCGGAGGAGGTGTTGGGGGTGCGGGCTGGAGGCTCTCATTTGTGTTCTTCTCCGGAGGTCTTAATCAAATGGAGAGGTCTATCTCCAATGGAAGCCACCTGGGAAGAATTTGATTTAATTGAGAGGCAGTTCCCTTCGTTTCACCTTGCGGACAAGGTGGCTTTATGGGGAGGGGGTATTGATAGGATGACACCACCAAGACCACCAATTCAGTTGGTGTATTCTAGACGCAAGAAAGAAGCTGGACCAGATGCAAGCAAGGGAGCACAACCAGGCGCGAACAAGGGAGCGGACTAGCGGGGAAGCCAAGGAAGTCGACCAAGCAACGTAGTAGGAAATTGTAATAGAATAAGTCGTATGAATGTTTACTTTCATTATTCAAGTGTAATACTTTTGTTTAGTCAAATTGTAAGCAGGGGCAGGGGGGTATAAATAAGAGGAGCACTGTAATAATAGGGATTATTGAGTATTGTTTTGTGGGGAGAGGACAGAGCTCTCGAAGCCTCTGTGTATCAATTCATTTCATTTCATTCCGATATCAATCACAGCAGATTACATTGTTCTGTACATGTTCAATCATTGAATCAATAAACAAATACTATCTTCTATTACACATTTGAATCTCAATTACACTAGTTGGCTTTCTTCTTGCTACAATTGGCTGTTTACCTGCACGTAAACAATTCAGCTCCATCATAATGTCGTGTCTATAACTTTCAGGTTGGTTGGCATTTATTTGTGTGATCAGAAAAATTCTTCATCATACCGGCCTGCTCTCTTTTACTTGTGCAACACAAGTTGAGCTTACTGTTTAACATGCTCTTTCTCAGTTTTGTTAAGGAACTCTCTATTTGGCCTCGATTTGTGAAATAAATCGTCACTTTTATTGTAGATACTAAACAAAAAGAGGGAGCCTCCATTGTACCTACCGAAAGGGAAAATATAAAATGATGTGGGAACTGTTCGAAGTTAATTTTTTGTTTTAAATCTTCTATCTCTCTCTCTCACACATGCACAGACGAATAGTTTTAAGTCTTGTTGGCTCCTGCATTGTCCCTTTTTTTTTCTGCCAATATGTTGACATCCAGCTATATTATTTCAGAAGCGAGCATGCTGTTTTCTGAATTAGCATGTGAGCTAAGGTATATTTTGATAGATCTTAATGTTGTTGCTTGCAGATATGGTTGGATGGGTTCTTATTTTAGTTATCAATTAAATTTTGATTTTTGAGAAGAGACGTTCTTAACTTGTTGACGTGTTCTTCAGGAAATGGCTAAACTGGAGGCAAGAAGAGAACGTGTTAGACTTAGTGTTGCTAGTGAGTGTAACTAACCTCATGCTTTTGACTTTCATCAATTTTTTGCACTAGATGTTCCTACAATAATTAATGAAGAGTTCGACTTCTGGAAGTTGCTTAATGATGGAATAATTGACGAATATCTTTTCAGTGAAACAGGGAATGATTATAATTGCTAAAAATTTGTCCATTTTAAGCATATCCTGCTTAAAATCTCCATTACGATGCCTTTAACAATTTGTTTCATGTTACTATTATCTTTTGAATCCTTATCGTTTTACAATTATTTTTCCTTTTTAGCCTTATTCAAATTCTCTCATTACATCTAGTGCTCAAGAAGGAAGAAGAGGAAAGAAAGTCCAAAGAAGGCAAAACCGTGAGCATGGGTAAGCTAACCTTCAATTTTTTATGTTTCTGGTAAAAGAAGTTAAAGAATAGGAAAATGCGTGTTCTAATATGATGTTTGTATGATTTTGATTTGTTTTATTTTCTATGAATAGGTAAAGCTGCAGGGCCAGACTTAAAAAGTTTTATTAGGCAATTTCCCGTTGATTCAGAAGGTAATTAATGCTCTTAATCTGTTTAAACTGGTTCTTAGTTGCCTTTTTTTTGGAGTTTTCTATCTCAAATGAAGTAGTACAAAAGTAGCTGCAATGTTGGAGATTTACTTGAATTATGCGTTGGTGGCTCCGGATATAGATGTTGATTTGAATGTGTGTGTGACACCATTGAGTTAATGACGTAAGATGATCGCCTACTTCTCATATCTGAAGTTGTTACCCAAAATGCTCTCTCGTCTCTGAGATTTACAGTCCTCCAATTCAAAATTTGGAATAACTTTCTACTTTTGAAATCAAAATGGTCCAATTGCTGATGGCTGTATATTGAATTACATTTGAGATTTAGAAAAAACATGGTTACTAAAATATAAATTTAGGGATATTGGCCCCTGCACAAACTTGGAGAACGATTTGCCAAATTCCTGAATTGCACGGGCTTAAGATTTACAGTTACATAGATTCTTAATTTCTTCATTTGAATTGATTGTCATTCTTGTATGAATGTGTAACTCTCCAGCTGAATGAGTTTGGAAATCTAAGGTTTACTCTTAATGACTTTTAACTTTTGATTTGCCAACTAGGCCTAAATTTTGGTCATGCCAACTCTTGGTTATTCCATTGACAATGATCCCTGTTAAACATGAGTTTACCTTTGTCTCACTCCCACGTACTGCTTTAGTCACTTGATGTGCAAATTTCATGGTTCTCCTTATTTCCCCTTGGGCATTATTATACTATGTCTTGTGGTGTATAACAAGAAGCCAAACATTATTCCCAAAACTTTGGGTTGATTACATGAATTCTTCGTTGCCACTCCATCTGCTAAAGGTCTAATAAAATGCTTTTTGCCAACCATGTCAAGGCATGCGACATGCTAATTTTGATCTAGTTCTCATCTTCTGACTTGTTTTACTTGTATCAATCATGTGTTTCTTGTGGTCTATGCAAGACATGCCTCAACCATCAAAGTCACTACTCTTAATTTATCCTCAATTGGTACCATTTTACTTGTTGGCATGTGTTCACATTTCTTAATTTTATATTTTAGTCATCTCAACTTCTTGTTTATTTTATCTCTTTTAATGTGACCGCACATTCATATTATCAACATCATCTTTTTTGCTATGTTTGTCCTCTAAACATTGTCTTTTAGCATCCCAATGCCCAATTCTAAACATAGCTGCTTTAATAACTCTGTTCTTTAGAACATCCCTTTTTAACTTGGTAGGTCCCCTCTGATAACATTAAATCAATGTAGCACTTTAATAGGCCCCAATTAGTTAAAGCAAGGGAGGGGCAGTTTGGAAAGTTTATGTAATAAATCAAGTAGGCGCCAATAAATATAAGGGGTGGGGTTTTGTTAAGGGCATTGAGAAAATGGAGAGATTTGTGGGAGAGAGTCGAGCCTCTAGAATGCTGGACAACATTTTGTAATTTTTTTTTATTTTTCATAGCAATTCCATTCTATTTTTCATTCAATATATAGACAAAAATACAATACCAATCAAGTTCCTATCAAATTCGTATCATCTCACCTGAGGTTAAATGGCAACAAATTTCAACAAACTAGTAGAGGAAATGGAGAAGAAGATGAGGTCATTCATGGAGAAATTCGAACATGTGTTGCAAAAATTCAGCGAAGAGGATGATTTCCTATTGGATTCACTAAGATGTTTCAAAATATCTATATTCTACGATAGAAGTTCAGATTGGTGGCTGTCTAGGGCGGAGAGGATTTTCTCAATAAATCGGTTGTCGGAGGTGGAGAAAGTAGAAGCTGTTGCAGCGTGTTTTGACGATGAAGCATGGGTATGGTTCTAGTGGGTAGATCGTTGCCATACCGTACGAACTTGGGGAGAATTGAAGGATTTGATGTTGGCTCAATTTTGCATGAATGAGGTATATGTTGGTGAGGAATTTTCATCATGGAAGCAAGTAGGTGGTGAAGTGAGTGTGGAGACAGCGGTGAAGGAATACCGGTGCCAATTGTATATTTCTTCATTGTCGGAGGAAGAGAAGAGGTCGGGGGACTATTTAGAAGAGAATTGTCTAAATGAGCCCATTTTGAGTAATTGGGATGTGGTGTTCAATCTTTTGGGTTTGGGCTCCATTGTTAAATTTGGCCAGCAAGTGGAAGACAAAAAAGTATTAATTGAACAAGGCCCAGATCAATCATCCCAATTAAAGAAAAAGGCTCAGTCACAGTAACAATTCAAAACTCAGCCCCTTCAATTCTAAAAATTGCAGCAGCACTTCCCAAAATTTTAGATTTGGGAAATACTTCAACATTCAAGAAGCTTACTCATTTGGAACTTCGATTAAAGATGGAAAAGGGAATTTTCTTTCAATGCGACTAGAAAAATTTGGTGGGGCCATCATTGCAAAAGTAAAGAGATACAAATGTTGTTGGTAAGTGATGAATGGGGAACACTGGACATGAAAGAAACAGAAAGAAGGGCCGACACAATTGAGGTCTCCATTGATGCGGTGATAGACTTAACATCTACGAAAGCCATGAAAAGTAGTGAAATAATTATACAACAAGAGGCTGTTGTTTGGGTCTAGCTATTTAATCACTGGACAACCCAAAATTTTATTTCGGTCGTGGTTCAAAAGGGGGAATTTTGTGGGTAGGCCCAACCAATTACGGGGTCTTCGTGGATGATATACTCAAGGTGGTAGGTAAGTCCGCTCACTTATTTGGGTTGAAATATCATTTTTCTGCTTTGATCGTGGATGGGGTTGTTGCAAAGGAAATTGTTGAACTTTACGGTATTCCAAATTCACCTTGAGGACAAGGTGAATTTCGAGGGTGGGGAATTGATAGGCCCCAATTAGTTAAAGCAAAGAAGGGTTATTTTGGGAAGCTTATGTAATAAACCAAGTAGGCGCCAATAAATGTAAGGGGTGGGGGTTTCTGTTGAGGGCATTGAGAAAATGGAGGGATTTTTGGGAGAGAGTCGAGCCTCTCGAATAGTGATTTTATCAACCATAAAAAACCCGCCGCAGTTAAATAATTCCATTCATTAATAGTGATTTTATCTAGACGAATTGTTTTTTTATCTTCTTCATCTCTATAGCCTCCCTTCTCTCGCTTCCAAACTCAGGTCCTTCTAGTATTGTTTTATATTCAATAGAGTTTGACGAATCTCCAAGATCCATTGTGCCTTCCATTAAAACTTTATCGAAATAATTCATCCAATCTTTTGCAAAATTTCATTTTACTGACCCAAAAGTCCTAGGTTTTCATTCTTAATACATTTTACTTGGTTTAGATCTCTCCTTCTATTTTCCCTTTATTGAAATATCTTGTAAAAACTCTCTCCACACCCTTGATTCTGATACAACTATGTAAACCTATCATACATTCCTGTTTGCATCTCTCTAATCACCCTCTTGGTTTCCCATTTAACCAACTTATATTTCTTAATGACCTGCACATTTTATATTTTGTTAAGTTTCTATTGCATTCTCTTTTGAGCTTAATAATCATCGGAACATTCTTGTTCCACCATCACATTTCCTCATTAGAAGACTATCTACCCTTGCACTCTCTTAGTACTTACTTTTGATAAGTTCCTAGTGCAGATAATTAACTCGTTCTATATCATGTATGTATTCCCATTTATATTGTATTTCCCTTGTTTCGGAACTTTTAATCTTTAAAAATCAACTTGAATTTCACCATTTTGCGTATGACTTGAAAATCTTGCGCATTTCTTTTCAATTCTTAATAACCATAAGGAACACCACCAGTCTATGTTACATTGTTAGATGCTCACTAGATCCACCTTCAGAGTAAAGATGAAATCTATTTGATTAAAATATTTCTAACTTCTAAAAGGTATTGATGATCTTGCTTATTGGAACATGTATCTGCTAACACCTAATCATAACTCATAAGCCATCTTGAAGTCCAAAATAGTGTTACCTTCTTCATTTTGATGCCCATGAGTTAGATTTCTATTCATGTCCTAGGTTAACTTTCACCAAAAGACCACAATAATTATTTTTACCCTTATTTCACGTATTCTCTAATGCTTTTGCCATCTCTTCTATTTAAATATTAGAAACATGATCTGAAGTTTTCATGAATCAACGAGGATATTTTTGGTTTGTGTCTCTCTTCTGTGGTATCTATCCCTCCTTTTTTGTGTCGATGGACTGAATTCTTACTTTATTTGTTCCAACAGGCAATAAAATTGAAGGAGCACCTGATTCAACAGATGGTAAAAGGTCAGTATGTTTTCTCCAACTAGCATGACCAAGTTTGCAAAAATTGCAATTGAGGGTTACCTGATCTATAATCGTAATATACACGTAACAAAATGATCTCTATAGAGACCTTAAATAGGCAAACAGTGGTGCATTTGACCCGATACTGTAAATGTTCGTTAATCTAATTTTTTTTTTTCTTATTCCAGTTTTAATTTTGAAATTAAATTTGAATTTGAATGCAGAGACAAGGGGTTCAAAGAATCCGAGACAGATAAAAAAATCCCACATTACGTCAAGGAACAGCCAGAGTAAGTTCTTTATTTAATTTCATTACTGTGTGGGTTGCCAAATATAGAGGTACATTTCAAGGTGAACATGTTCACGAAGATATCTTAAAACTGTAGAGAGACAACTAAGTTTTTTTTTTTTTTTTGAACATTTTGCATCTAAAATGATGAATCATAACTTGAAAATGGCTCCGATGCTCAATAGTACCTTCATACGTAAAATTGTGTGTCGAAATGGTTGAAGTACTTATTCTACCATTGGTATTAGGTCTTCAGAGCCAACTGGATCCGGGGTGTCCTTTAAACCAGGGACATGGCAACCACCAACATGACATATATCATTGCTTACAACACATTCAGGGAGTACATTCTGATCTTCCACAACTTGTAATTTGGTATTGTAATGAGGTTTAACTCCCGTCATTATCGAAACTGGCAATAATGCATTAAGTCGTGTGGCTGCGGAGTGTGCACAAATACGGGTTTTCACAGATTTTGCTGTTCGAAAATTATACCTGAGGTTTTTTCCTGTGGATTGTATTTCCTGATGGAGCCAATTTGGGCAGAATATTCATATGAAGTTCTTGAATTATGATCGAAATGGAAGCAACTGTTGTTCTATTATATAAGATTGTCGATCAAAGCATTTTCTCATTATGTTTTAATTGCACAGGACTCTGTGGTTCCCCAAATATGTAGTGTCTTTAATACATTTCTAAAAATTGTGTGGGGGCATGTTTGTAATTTACAAAAAAAAAAGAGGAATAAAAGAAGAATGGGAAAATTTGAGAGGCAATCGCCCAACTTACAGGTTTGTTTCATTTTAGTCACCTAACCTTGATTTGTTTTAATTTGGTCACCAACTTACATTTTTGTCTCAGAGAAGAGTATTCTCTTAGTCTCTTAGGTTTCTCTGTCTCACTCAAATTGAGTTTTCTTTTTCTGTCAAAAACTGTGGGTTTAATGTCAAATAAGCAATAATCGTGCGAGCAGACCGATAGTTAGTGATGATCATTGTTAATGGTCAAAATGAAATAGTGATTAAAAGGGGAAAAAATTAAATATATGTTTGGCCAGGTTTGTTTTAATTTTTTTTTTTTTTCAAATATTTTTTCAATTACATATTATGGCGCTTACAATTTTTATTAAGTTTTCAATTATATATTCTATAAAGCTTTTTTAAAATTTCTTAAAAAACTATTTTTAAACCTCGCCAAACATATAGTGATCATCGCGAAACAAACTTGAATGTGACCTCCAATGAAAATTTCCCAAGAAGAAAATATATGTCCAAAATATATACCACTCCATTAAAACGCTGTTGTTTAAGATCCATTTACCGCCTACCAGGATATCGACTATAATTTTTGTGCCACCAAAGAATAAAACAAAATTGTTGTTATTAACTAAGAGAATAATATAAGAATTTTGAAAGAGTCAAAACTCAAGTGTGTAAATTTATTATAATAAAAGTTACAATGTGAATAAAATACATGTACTAAATAGTTATATATTATTATCTATCAGGGCTGATCTACTCCCCACTGTGGGGAGTAGATCATTTCCTTATTATCTATTATTTTACAACACTCCCCGAATGATTATTTACACAATAACTATATAATTAAAAACGTTGTTTCACAAAAACTTATTGGGACAAATACCAAACGAAGGAAAAAAAAAGTGTAATTAATTAGCGTAATCAAATGATGTCTCGTTAAAACTTTGTGAAGAAAACTTAGTGAGACAAAACTTGAACGAATGAAAAAGAGTACAACTACTCTTTCAGATTTCAATTAATGAAAATATTTGTACTGAGCCATCCATATATTATGCGTTAACGTCTTCAATGTCACTATGTTTCTAAAACTTATATAAAACAATTCTGGTGATATATATTCCACAATGTTGTCTTGTTATAGACTCCAAGCAATACTATCTCCATACAAGATATTCATATGTCTCTGGTTGATTGTAGTAATCGTGATGGTCTGATTCAATTATATTAAAAACAAATATTTTTGTTACTCTCTTCAAAGGTCTCGTATACAATTTTTAACATACGAGAGTAAAATCATAGAGTTATGTTAATAGTATATGTACATCTATAACTATAATATTTATAACTCTCCCTTGTGGATGTCCATTACACAAATAATAGGCATCGTTAAAACCGTACTAAAAAATATACTAAGTGAAAAAAATCCTAATTAAGAAAAAAGAGTACGTTATTCTTTTGAACATGTAGCGAAAGTTGTTTCATTAAAAACCTTGCCCAAAAAATTCAATGAGACAAAACATCGGTCAAGAAAAATAGAGTATAACACGTATATCTTGAGATATGTATATCTTATTTATCAACTTCTCAAGTGCTATGTGAACATGTTTGCCACATAAATCGTCATGATAGTTACATGTGAATAGATTGATGAGCTTTATGTAGATTAAATAATACTCAGCATTAATGCATCTATTATGTAGATTGATGAGCTTTATGCAGATTAATGCATCTATTGTACTAAAATATGGTACTTCGGGATAATAAGTTATTTACTATCATCTCGAGGACTAAAATAGTTCTCTTTTCACTTCTATATAAGTTGACTGATGAACAAGAATTCAATTAGTTAAATACTTGATCTGCAAGCCTAGGTAAAATTATTTTACCAAGATTTTTCATCATGAATACTTTTTTTAATTAATCAATTGCCTTTGAAAGCTCTTCAAGAGTTATAATAATATTTAAATCATCAACTACAATAATAGAAAATTTAGATATTGCCTTCTGTATAAAAATATATGGGCATATATAGTCATTCTTGTACCTTTTTTTCAATAAATATTCATTAAGATGATCAGTGTGTATGCCCATATTGCAATCTATACAAGTATCTATGCAATTTGTCTGAATAAGCTTCTCTAAAAATTGAATTATATGCTTTATGCATATAAAGTCCTTCAGAGATTCATATACATAGTAATATTAGTCATGCTAGACAAGTTGGTTATATCTACATTCATTGGACACATATCCAGTTTCATACATTGTCAGACTAACAAAATATCGAGTTGTGATTACATTCACCACATGATAATTTATCTATGCAAGTCTTTGTGAAAGACATTAAATTAAAAGTCATGCATTATATCTTATACTTTTAGGTGTGGTCCAAAAATTCAAGTTTCTCTAATAAGTTCAATTTTGTCTGGATTGCATCATTTTATTTTGACCAAATACTTCCACGTCAACATTTTGCGACGAATTTCAATTCAAGATCCTTGCTTTTGTTCATAATACTGCGGTCTATATTGTATTGTAAATATATTGTCGACAACTGTTTATTTTCGATTCTATTTCTTTCTTCATAACAACAAAATTTATCGAGATCTATTCGTTTTCAATATTTCAGGTACCTGAAATTCTTCTAGAGTTTTAGAATTAGTTATGTCTATATACTCTCCAAGAGTATAAGATTCCTCAATGAGACTATTTTTACTCTTTGTTCTATTTTTCTTCTGTGGACTTTTGTCTAGGAATCGAATATCACACTTCAAGCGTGTCATTGACTTACCTAATATAATGTTAACAGGAAGGAATTTAATTTGAGTTGGAACATTTACAGCATGTATATGAGATTTGTTTAATATATTTGGCTAGTAAATGTATCTATCAATCATATAGTTTACAAATGAATTATCTATCGAACTTTTGATTAACATTATCTTGTGAAAGGATGTAGAAAACATAATACAATCATTTTATATATTATTTTGAGCAACTTATTATGTCCCCTTAATGCTAAGAATTTTTTTAAAACAAAATAGCAGTCAGCATGCATCACCGCAAAGTATGACCCGTCAGTGATTCCAACTTATATATTTTCAACTTTTTTAAAGATACATTTTTGTGCGTTGAGGTGGAGCAATTGAGATATATATTGCTGAGTAAGAGAAAATTAGATGGGGCATATAAGGCTCCTGATCATAAGCCAATTATAATAGGAGAACTTGATGTTGGTATTATAAGTACCAATATTAATACATATAAAATATCATTCCCTACTCAGAAATGAAATCAATAATTTAGTCATTCTTGTGGCGTTTAATAAATGTTCAACTAAATCATGGGCAATAATATGTACCACTATTATCTCAATTGATAATCATAAAAAAATTGGGACATGAACTCACTGGCATTATCAAAACGAATTGTCTAGATTGTTTAATAAAAAAACTATGCACGTAATCGAATAATTAAGTAAATAATCTCACAAGCGCTAAGGTACGAGTCTACAATAAGCACACATATAACCAATCTAATGCATCAATCTATTAATATCATAAGATTCTAGATGGTCTATATGGAGGATGAGTCAATCCACATATGTTATATAGGGGAATTTTGAAATTTATCCAAAAGTAAAGAGTGTATTGGAAATATAACCATTTTTTTATAACATTTGCAAATAAGTCATTTTTTAAATGTAAAATTTCAAATATATCATTTTGTAAAAATGACCACTTTTGTGTGTGCTTAAGATTTAATGGTAGTTGACAGTCATACAATAACTTCTAAGAGAAGCTATCAATCCAAATATTTTGATATCAAAAAATACATCGACAAAAAATTTGTCAGCATCGACAATATTTGGTCGACATCAACCAAATAATGTTGATATCGACAAAATAAGCACAGATAAAATGGACACTAAATTAATATTCTTTTTATATCGCTCATTTTGTTGATGTCATATTGTTTCCTATTTTGTCGATATCGACAAAATGGGTCAAAGTCATATGACAATATGGGAACCAAATTTGGTTGTTTCCATTTGTACATTGACAAATGGGAGTCTATTTTGTCGATATTTTTTGTTGATGATATCAACAAAATGATTGTATATTTTGTCAACGAAGAGACGAGTTTTGTATTTTTTTTTTTTTGTATGTTTTTCGACCAAATGTAACCAATTTCATTCTTCAACAACAAAATATACCAACAAATTATATCAAAAAAATTTGTAAATTAAATTCAATATCTAATACAATCTACTAATATACAAATATCGAAAAAAAATTACACAACAATATAAAATATATCGACAAAAAAATAGAGATACAATATATCAAATTTAAGTTTCATGAAATCTAAATAAAAAATACACTAATTTCTCAATTTTTAATAGCTTATAACTAATTTCAAAATTTTTAAATCGGCCGACTTTAAAATTTATATCACTTAGTCTAGAAATTTATTTAATTTTAACTTTTAATTACTGAATGTCAATTTGAATTGAACATCGAAAAAAACTTTTATCTCAGAACAAATATTTCGACATGAAAAATTTTGTGGATGTGGACAAAAAGTTTGTCGACATCGATAATCGATGTCGACAAAATTCCAGAAATTTTTTGTCCATTTTTGGCACAAATTAATGTTTATTTTGTCGACGGACACCAATTTATTGTCCATTTTTATATCGACAAAAAAATAACACCAAATAGTGTCCATTTGTTGATATAAAAACCAAATGTCATTTCGTTGACAGTGGTGCCATTAAAATGGGCACCAAATTTGGTGCTCATTTCATTTGTCGATGAAACCATTTTTATATCGTTAAATTTGTCCATCGACAACATGGTCAAATGAGTTTCATGTCCACTGTTTTGTTCTCATTTCTCTGCATGTTTTCGACCAAATGTAATTAATTTCATTCCCTATACATCGACAACAAAATATACCAACAAATTAGATCACCAAAAATTGTAAATTAAACTCATTATTTAATACAATCTACTAATATACAAAATTAAATTCTTAAAAAATTACCCAACAACATAAGATATATCGACAAAAAAATAGATACAGTATATCAAACTTAAGTTTCTTATAATCTATAATCTACAGTAAAAATACTAATTTCTCAATTTTTAATAGCTTATAACTGACTTCAAAAATTTCAAATTGGTCGACTTCTTCAAATGGCTAAAAAATCAGCAACAGATCTGACAATGTATTTGAATCTGGGATAAGAATAAGAGAATTCAGTCACAAAAATGACAAAGAATAATGGAAAAATGGAACTTATGGCAACGACAATAGTAGAGAAAGTGAGGAGAGAAACATTGTTTAAATTAGAGAGAGGAAAAGTAAGTTTGAGAAAATAAGAAAATGGATATAATAGATATTCCAGTTGGTAATTTAAGTATAATTTTGTAAAAAAATTTTAAATTTGGTTAATTCATCAAATGTTATAAAAAATAGGCATATTTCAAAATACACTTATGAATTCGGATAGATTGTCCAATTCCTTCTATTATATATTACCCAAAATACAATCCATAAATGAAAACAATTCAGCCCCAAGTTCAACTAGTGTAAAACCAATGAAGGTTTAGTGGCCAATTTGTCATGACAACAAGTAGCATATAAGAATTTATTAGATTGAAAAATCTTTTGATTTTCAACATATTTCCATGCAAATTCTCAATAAATCTTTTTCACATTATTATTGATTTGGGATGGTCTTCATGTCAAATAATAAAATATTTTTAAGTTATTAAACTTATGATTCAATATTGAATAATATTATTTTTAGTCGCTCACTACCGATAGTTATCCTACGTGACATTACTTAATTATATTAATATTAGCTTCCAACTTTCTTTTGTTTAATTTTTTTTCTTTTCAAAGAGTCTTAATCAATTCAGTTAAATGTTGAGATACATGTACGAATAATAAGTGGGTGAACAAATATTCACTAATTCACAATTAACAAATGATCAAAAAAATAATACGTACGCACAAAAAAAAATGCTAACATTTTCTTTCAAACATAAAAGAATAATCACTTTTACTAACTCGATTTGCTAGACTTTCATGTTTTTTAATAGAAAAGAAGAATTACTTTTGTTAACTCAGTTGGTTACGTGCTATAAAACTAATAAAAGAATACAAAAAATTTGAGAGAGGTAAAACTTAAATGTGTACAACAATTACCTTTAAATATAAGATTTCAATAAAAGTTACAATCTGAATATAATACACTTTGCTAGATTAAGTAGGATAATCATATAGACATCTAAATAAGACCGAATAGACATTTACCATTATCTATTATTTTACAACAATTGAGAATGTTTTTTAAACTTCTCGAAGTAGCATGTTTTATCAATGACAAAATTAAAATATTAGACAATCAAACAAACATAAAAATTTACCCGTTCAGAGACGGGGAGTACAACTTTTTTGTATATATGCACCTTATCCCTTGTCAATATCCAATGAGTGAAGTGTCTCTTCGACTCTTGATCACTTTCGAACTTGCTATTATAAATAATTGTTTAAATTTGTGATCATATCCCAAATTTGAGAAGTCCTAAGCTTCCTCAACTTTCATGAATGAGCAAAAGCGCCGTCAACATATTCTCTTAACATCGGGTATAAAGATCTACGACCTATCTCAAGATCAACATGTTTCATCAAAATTATGAAAACGACCTTTTACAAGCCGCTTGGGTACACTCGACACTTATTTTTTTATTAGTCTTTGTGCTCGATCGACTCGAAACAATTGGCGGGCCAGCCACTTTCCCAGTCATGCAGCCTTGAGTCTTATGCAAATCATACCGACTTGAATCTTTTCTTTCACTTCATTTCTTCATTGACTATATTTATCGAATTGGTCGATTCTTTCTTATCCATCTTTTCTAAAGTGGGAGATCCAGACAGAACTCCACGCACCAAGTTTTCTACAGCATTATTCTTCATTCTATGGCTCTCAAAGATGCTGTAGGATCCACTGATTGAACTGATCTTTATTCCAATTCCTAAATAAGCCCTTACGTGAATTTGCAAAAGCACCTCCCAAAATTCCAGTATTATGCAATTATATCCCCAAAATTTCTAGATTTTACAAGATGGTCCCTAAATTTTCTGCATTCAGCAGGTTGGTCCCCAAAAATTTCTGGATTCTGCAATTCTTCCCTTCCATTTTCGGTTGCTGCAAAATAATCACTAAATTTTTTTGCTCTGCAGATCATCCCTGAATTTTCTAATTGTTGTGAAGTCGTCCCTGAATTTTTTGCTATCCGCAATTCAACCCCTGAACTTTTTGAATTATGCAATTCTGATCTATCTTTTTGCCTTTTTGGGATAATTTGGCCCATAAAATTTCCAAATTATCCAAATTAGCCCCTAAAGTTTCAACTTTTTGAAAATATGCCCATAGTCTTTCTTGAATATGCAAATCAGTCCCTAAAAATGTGAATCAGGCCTAAATTATCAGAGTGCTGCAAAGTAGCCCTTGAATCAATGGGCATGGGTTGAATTAGTAATGACAACGGGGCAGATTCGGATCAGATTGGCCTGATCCGTATCCATGCAATAATTCTAGAATATCCAAATCCGCAGATTAATCCACCATTTCTCGGAGCGGATCAAAACTATGATTCGTAGACTGATCCGTGAATTTTTTTTTTGGTCAATTGTCATTTAAAAACTTAAACAAACATTGAAACAAACTTTACCACTTTACTACTTTTTTCTTTCTTTTTCTTTCTTTCTTTTTCAAATTGGGCGGGGTGGATCGGATCGACGCACACATGATCTGATCCACTCCGGATCACCCAAACCTGCTCCAATCCGACTCGCAGATCCAGAATTTCTGATTGGATCCTTCATCGGAGTTTGCATTACCAGCTAGGGAGGAAGATGATAAGTTGGACGGGATCGAAAATTCAAATTTATGTGATGCCCGAGATGAGATATTTATCAAATTTGGACGGATCGAATATTTTTGACATCCTCAACTTGAATGCTCAAATGATATCCATTATATGAGACCGGACCCACCAGATCTTGGCCTATTGGTGGAAAAACTGAAGGCCCATTTCGCCTTGGTGAATAAAGCTAGATTAACCCCGTCCACCAAGCCACTTCAAGCCCATGTTGCAGCCCAATCTCCTCCAAATCCGTCAACTGGGCTCTAGTTTTTGAAATTTCCTCTGGTTCCCAGATTTGTCACCTCCAAATTTTGTGATTTCAACTTGATTCTGTTCTGATGTTTTTCCTTCATGTCCAGCTTCGATTCCGAGTGATTTTCTCGTTTTCACGTTGCCTTTGACAATCCAACAAAACTGTCTATATCTATACAAAGAGAGAAGTAAGCATTTTTGCTTAATCAATGGCGAAAATATTTGCAACGCAAAATCTTCCGGCAGATGTGATTCAAGTAATTGATCAGCTGGAGCGCCACTGCTTAGCCCCTGATGGATCTCTAATTTCCAAATCCACCTACTACGATCTCCAACTTGTATTTTACCATTATTCCATTTTCAAATGTTTCTGTTTTTTTTTCTTGAATATTATTTTGAAGATTCTGCATTATTTTAAAATGCAGGCGAGAGAAGAAATGTGTAAAGAAAGACAGCGATACTTGGAAGCCATGGTACCTGTTGTAAAATTTAATTCCCCACTGATTAGGGTTTATGGATTGAATTTAATTTAGAGCATGCTTGGCTAAGCTTAAAACGTTTACTTAGAAGAAATAAGTGAGGTTTAAAATCCATCAAATTTATTGGTTAAATTTGAAAGCAAGTGTCTTTAGGATAAATGCTAAAGGGGACAAAGGTCCTATCCAAGTTCACTTTTTTAGTATATATTCTATTTATTTATTTACTTATTTTTGCTATGCAATTGGGATAAGTTATAAGTATTTTCTACTCCTTTATTCTATGATTCAGCTTTTTATTCTTGTTTATATTCTTCTATAGTTGTACTATATTTGGATTAAAGCATTTTATTTTTTTTTTGAATTGTTTATGAGGGATTCAAAATAAAATATCAGTTTGAGTAGAGAAGTTTCCAATGTGATTGTTCCCGAGTGCATTGAATTGGCTTGCATGAATTTTTCCGTCCACTTAGGACTAAGAATAAAGATTTTATGTATGTACAATACCCAAAAGAATGCTTTTGAAAGAAGAAAATGAAACTAACTAAGACCACCACGGCCCTTAGCAAGAGATGTAGGAAGGAACACTACTAAAACGATATTAGCAGCTATAAAGCCAAAAGCACGACCTTTCCTTTTGAATGATTCAGTATCCAAATTCTCTTTGGTTGCTAATAAGTAAGTTCTTTTACGGAAAAGTAAGAAAAAGGTAACGGTAACGCGTCTAAACATGTTTATAAAGTAAAATACTTGAAGTAAGTTGTACTTACTATTAAGCTTAGTCAATATGCTCTAAAGTTGTGTTAATGGTACTTAAATGCTTAAGCTTTAATATTTTATAGATGCACAAGTACACACGGATATACGTACCTTGGGTGATAATGCTGATACTATAATGTAGGCAATCTACATAGAGGCAATAGCAATGGTGGAGGAGTATCAGCAGGCTATTTCTGTGGTTAATCTGGGTGGCATTCGGGATGTTCAGGGTCTTTATCCACAGCTCGGCTTGAAGAACTCTCCTCAGGTCATGATTATCAACTTACTCTACACATAATTTTAATTTTAACCTGCATAGCCTTGGTAAAATTTGTTTTCCGTTTGATTGATGCAATCAGCATGCTATCTAAGACATTCTGTCAAATGTCAAGTTATGCTGAATCATTTCATTTTGAGGAATTCGAGGAAAGCAAGTGATTTGAAGTATAGAAATTGGGTTTTGAGTTGACAAAAATGGATAATAGAACTTTTCAGGTCTACGAGACTCTTGAGCATCGGATGGTTGTTGCTGAAGCTGCTCAAAAATTGAGGCTTCCGCTCATTTCTAAAGATGGTGATATTCACGAGGAAGAAATTGAAAAATTGGGTAACATGTCCAGAAGCTCACTGGATAGCACAAGTACCAGTGTCACAATGAGCTCAAGTACAAACTCAACTAATTATACAAATGCTTCTGCTATCGGAATGGGTGCTCCCACAAACAATGCTCTCTCTGGCATGATTGATGCATCAGAACCTGAAGTTGGTGGAGCCCCAAATAGGTTCCTTGGAATAACACCAGCCTATTTATGGCAAACACAATTTAAGCAGCCACCATTATCAATGGTAGGGCCTCCCTCATGGTGATGATTTAAAACATCTTTGAAATACTTGATGCAGCTATGACAGGTTTTCATTGTCTCCATATGGAAGATTCATAGACAATGTTAGGCTTCTTTTTTTGTAGTTAATGTTTAAGAGAAGTGGAAATGTTTACATGTATAGAACTTTCAGTTATTCTTATTGTTTAAAATCGACGGAGCAACTAAGATGCTTAACTTTCTATATTTGTAGGACACAACAAAATACCAGGTGTTGCTTGCCCGTGAAATTGCCAATCGGTTAGAAGCTAAATGTGATAAGTTAGCAGATGCTGTCGTTATAGATGACATCGGTCAGTCTAAATGATTCACCTATCCGATTCTTATCATGTGTTGATGCCATGTTAGTTAGTTGGCTTGCCTTATTTTGTGGACTGCATGCACCAACACCCCTGGACACTTTATGGTCACCCAATTTTGGTTTGTCTCCCTTGACCACAATCTGTCATCTGATCATTTGTCTGTTTTATTATTCAGTTTTTGCTGTAGTTGTTCACGTGCTGTATGCCTAAAAAGCATGGACACTCCACCAGCACCGACGTGTCAGCGTTGGATAGGTATCGGACACCGACATGTATTGGACACTTCGTCGAGTATTTGTTTAGGGTTTAAAAAAAATAGACAAATCCTTATGGGCTTAAATGGGCAAATTATTTGTTTGTTAATGTTAAAATGAGTCGATCATTTTTTGAGTATTTGTTTTTTATGAAATAAATACAGGAATTTTTATTTTCTTTACACTATAAAATTTAAAAAAAAAAAAAAATTAATCGATGTGTTGACGGCATGTCAGTGTCGGTAGTTTTTCAAAAATTGCGTATTGACGTATTCGATACGTATCATATCGGACACGCGTATCCGTATCGGTGTATCATAGCTGTATGCCATATGCCATTGTCAATGCCTCTGGTCATCATAGATATGCACGGGCACGGGCACGGGCACGGGCACGGGCACGGACACGGACACGCGACATGCACACCAACACGGCGACGTGTGATTTTTCTAAAAAGTAGGACATTGACACGTGGGGGATGCATTGATTTAGATTCTTTAAAATACAATTTTTTATATTATATTTTTATTTTTATACTTCTTAATATAGGACACGACACATGGCCACATGCCATGTCGAACACTTGCCCAGAGAATGTCCCTAAAGTATTCCACGAGCGTTTGAAATTTAAAAAATATATAAAAAAAATAGGACACGGCATGTGCTTATCGAACCCATGTCATGGAGTGTCCGAGGAGTGTCTTTCTTTGACACGACACAATACGTGTCAGACAAGGACGCGCTGCCCTAGTAGGGGTGTCCGTGCATCATAATATGCTCGAGTGCAGGATAAGTTACGCAAAGGCATCCATGCATTAGGGATTGGATGTAATCAGATTTTGTGCCTATTTAATCTAAGCACAATGAATTTGCATCTATTATCTAAATATATGCTGTAGATTAACTATAATACTTTGCGTTGGTTTGTCAGATTCGTCAAATGGCCATCAAAGTTTGACTTCTCGACTTCCAGAAAGGTCTGTCACATTTTCTCTCTTCTCCTCTCCGACCTCCCATCCCAATAATCTCTAATGTTTTTTATGCTGTGCGAGTCACACTTGACAGTTTGTCTCGATGTATGTCATTTCCTTTTCTCTCCCCTTTCTGTTTTTTATGTTGTGTGAGTCACACTTGACGGTTTTTCTCGAAGTATGTCATTTCCTTTTTCGTTCCCTTTCTGTTTCTTAAAAATATATTCTGACGGTAAAAGTTTTCTACATTTCACTTCTTTAGCTACAATTAGTTTGAAGATATATTTTTTGTGATCTACAGATTTTCTCTTTTGGTATTTTGAGTAAACAATGTTGCTAGCAGCTTTGTTTATATGACTTAATACACTTTTGCTAAATGTATATCTCTTCTAATCTTTTTCTAATAGAAAAGATCTATAAAATCTTGAAGTTTGATGTTGATGTCTCGGTTTTTAAAATAAGAAATAATATTTGGTTTTTCCTCTTGGGATAAAAATATGCTTCTTATTTTATTTAGGTCAATGGATGATTTCAAATCATCAAAGTTTTCTTGTATAGATCATATGATAATCATATTATTTATGCGTACTAGTACTACATCAGCAACAAACTAAGGTTCATTCCTTGTATATCTGGGGATGGTCCCAAGATTCATTCTTCTACACTTTTTTCTATTAAGAGCTACCTCTGTGAAATGGCCAACTAAATGTCTGCAAATACATCCAGCCATGTTAGTTTTAGGCTTTTAGCATACCCATCCCTTGTGACTGGGAGTTTTTTAAGTCTATATGAGAAGTACATTAACCATCTAAGTTGTCATTCACTTAATTTGCATCCAATTATTGGTGTATATTCTTATTTTTATTTTATTCATTCTAGAGTAACCCTTCTCTATGCTCATCTTGTGGACATTTTGTTCTTTAATGATTCAATACTCAATACTATGAAGTATTGTTGGTCTAAAAACCATTTTATAGAATTTGAGTATTAAGTATCTCCTGAATGGCTGAATCGCACAAAATCTTTTTAACATTTATTTATCCAACCTGTTGTACTCTTATTAATTACATCCTCTTTAGTCCTTCATTCCGTGTTAATAATCGAACATAAGTACCTAAAATAACACCATCCTTTGTTGAATCCACCATCATCCTTATTCCTACTATGACAAAAAGGAAATTTGGTATGTTCTGATTTATTTAATAATCAATCTATGATCCTTAATTCTAAAGTGCTCCTTCGTAACTTTGTGATTTAGCCCCCTCTTACTCTTCTAAACTGAAACTACATCATCAAGGAATTACATACACCAGTGGACCACATCTTGGATATGTCGTTAGCTCGTTCATGACCAAAGCAAAAGAATAAGGAATAATGACCAGGCCTCGGTGCAAGCCTATTGTAATAGAAAGTTACCTACTACTACCTCTGCTAGATCCCTAAAAATATTTATTTAGTTAATAGAAGTTTCTCTTTTCTTTGACATCCTCCATAGCATTGCCCTAGAAACCCTATCACATAATTTTTTAATTCAGCAAGAACCATTTGAAAACCTTGCTTGTTTTTCCAAACCTTTCCATCAATTTTCAGAGTAGGGAAATAACTTAGATGTTAGATCTCCCTGGCATGAAACCAAATTGGTTCTATGGAAACCTTGAATTACACCCTAATATCAATAACTGTTCCCCATAATTTATAGTACCGACTCATTAGCTTTACATTCTTCGTCCGTCCATCAATCATCTTTTTACATGTTAATATCTAATCCTTTTATTGTGATGCTAGAGTATAGAGAAAATTCTTTTCAACGGGTTTATAGTTCCAGTTTGGCAGTTCTAATTTATTATATAAACAGGGTAAAATTGAGTATTGAGGAAATTGAGAGAGAAGAAACAGAATGGAGGGAGGATCTATATTCTTCCGATAGAAAATTTGCAGAGTATTACAATGTGAGTAAGAATTCCGTGGAATCTCTTTATGATGCTGTATCCTTTTACTTTTTCTCTGGTTAATTATTCTCATGCACTATACAATTGTATAATAAACTCACTTTATGATGTGCAGATGTCTTTTCTTGTGATTGTATGTGACCTTTTAACCTTTGTCTGTCCAAGGTTCTAGAGCAGATTCTTGGGGTGCTTATCAAACTTGTCAAGGATATAAAACTGCAACATCAACACAAATATGTAAGCTTCATACCTTCGGTTGTCTTGAGCCCTCGTAGTGAACTGTTTCCATGAGCTGTACTAAAAAACTTAATTTACAATTGCTTGAAGCTGTATCAGATAATTGCACACATCTTTACGTTTTCGAAAGATTCTTACTATGACATCTGCTTATTTTTGCAATAGGATGAACTGCAAAAGACTTGGCTGTGCAAAAGATGTGAGACTATGAGTGCTAAATTGGGGTCTGTCTTCCCCGCTGTTTTCTGTTTTTTCATCTTATAATTGACAATTTGACATTGGGAAGTCGGTTATGTTTGTTCCTCAGCGAACACTTGGTTTATTAAAATTCTTGCAATAAATTATAATAGCTTTGGATTTGTCTTCTTGAAGGGTTCTAGAACATATTCTCCTGCTCGAAACCTATACACCAGAAACCATTCCGGCACTCCACAAAATAAGGTAAAAGTATATGGCCTTTTATATCCCCAATTAGTTTACTTCTCTGATACAAATATTAACTAATTTACCTTTGTCCCAGGAAATATTTGGTTGAATCCACAGAGGAAGCTTCACTTGCATATAATAAAGCGGTATGCTTATTTAATTTTGTTGTGTGTGCAGTAGTTTGCTTAAAGTGTGTGCCTTTACCTCTGTTTACGGTATTAAAATTTTTGTTTCTGAGCCGATACATCAATGTAACGGACACCTTAGAAATGTGAAATAGCTCGAGAAATTAACTGGCTAACTTCGTAAGCCTGCTTTGCACAGTATTGTGTTAAGAATTCAGCTATTTCGGCTTTTTGGTTCTTCATTTTCGTTATTATAGTTGGTTGTCCTAGTACGGGAAAATAGGGGAACTTGATTCCTCTTGCGCCTGGCAACCTTGTGTGGTGGCTTGTCTGAACTTAAGAAGTTTCATATGACTTACTTCACTGATTCATGGTATTACAATTATTGAAATAGGTAATTCGACACGTATGGTTGTGCTAATTGAAATTGACAACGTCTTGGATGTTTTGCCAGGTTACGCGGCTTCGTGAGTATCAAGGCGTTGATCCTCACTTTGACAACATTGCTAGGCAATATCATGACATAGTAAAGGTAAAATTATATTCAGTTTCATGGTTATAGTCAGCTGTTGGGGTTGACTCTAAAAAAGTCAAAATCTCTCTGCAGAAATTGGAAAATATGCAATGGACTATTCACCAAGTAGAGATGGACCTGAAACGGTTGCCTGGTGATCCTAGCAACTAAACCATATGTGGCCGAAGATTGTATTGGTGATATTGTGGCTCAATGAATCCTTTTACCTTTGTGCATAAAAGTGTGGTAGTTGTGTGTACAATACCCATGAACGAATTCACCATTGTACGAACTTAATTTCAACTTATATCAAATCAAAAATTATTTTATATTTCTAAGCATGATTGAAATGTTATTTTTTTAAAGTCAAAATTTACTTATTTTGATGGGGCCTTCTATTTCATTCAATTTCTCCCTTTTGTGAACACACCACACCGTTGAGGTTGGAACCTCTTGCTCTTTTGCCAAGGGAATATGATTTTGGGGGCTCGACCACTTCTGCCAAGGCTGAAATAGGTCATTCCTTTGACAAACTATTTCAAGCATTCAACTGTTCTATTGCGGCTTAAGGATTACCTTGGATGTTACAATGGGCTAAACACTTTAACTTTTTTGAAATAGTGAAATTGAAAAAGATATTATTGACTTACTGTTAGAATAAGTAATTCAGTTACTTTTAATTTTGATCAATAAAAAAATAATATACTTCAAAATGCACTTGTTTAGTTGTTTACACAAATTTTTTAGCTTAGCAGCATGCTTATACAAGCGTAAAACGTAGTTATGTGTGAAAGTTAAGTTTCAAACTTTTCAGACTTAAGTGAGGTATATGCGAGAGTAAGACAAGGGTGAGGCGAAGGCGAAGGCGAAGCGTGACTAAACGTGAATGCCGCACTTCACGCTTAGGCAGAGTCTAGACATACTTTTTAGAATAGTGCATATAATTATTCATTTATCCTTCCAAAACATCTCCAAAATCAAAAGCCAGCCACTGCTATAAATTATAGGGAAAATTAGGGATGGACTTTTCAATTTTTCACGTGATATGGTTATAGGTCCTCAATCTATTTAATTTTGTGAATCTGGAGGTCCTTGTGGCTGAAATTGTCAATGTAGAAGTTAAATTGCAAGTCATTTTTAGTTGACTTAAAGTAAGAGGGCAAAATCATCAAATCACTTTTAACATTTCTCTCTAATTCAATTGAAAGCTGCATGTGATTTTAACATTTATATTGACAATTTCGATCACGTAGGACCGAAATTCATGAATTTAAATAGGTTGGGAGCCCAAAACCCTATCGTAGTCCTAATTTTCCTCATAATGGGAAATTGATGCATTTCATCCCCAACCTTTGAAAAAATTTGCATACACATCCTTACCTTTTTTGGCACAATTTATTACCAATCTTAAGAAAATTGGCGTTCCTTTCCATCCACTTTGGCCGTAAACAAAGAGAAAAGAAGCAAAAAGGAAAAAATTAAGTGCATGTTTGTTAGAGTTTTAAATAATTTTTTTTTTGAACTTATTTTCAACTACATATTTTATAGGACCCACAACTTTTATCATTTTTTGAAGGAATAATTACATCAAAGGTCTCCAATGTTTCAAAAACATTAGGGATATGCCTATAACCTAAAAAAATAGCACCCCCAACGTTTGAAGAAATAGGCACCGTAAGTCATTCTTAACATTTTCCATCCATTTTCTCCATTAAATCTCAGAATTGCACTGCACGCACTTCATTTCCAAAAAAACTCGAGTGGAATTGCAGGGGTGACTCCAAAGCTTCTTGTCCACGAAGAAGAAAGGAGGAGATGACTCGAGTGGAATTGCAGGTATGACTCCAGAAGCTTCTTTATCCATGTTTAGATATCTCATAATTAATATAGTGACCGAACCCTGATACAATCCTCGTTCTTGCAAGAAAAAACGTTGAGGACCAGTTTCCCTTAGACTGGGAAAGCCTACTAAGAATTGCAATTGGTGCAGCAAGGGGTATTGTTCACATCCATTCACAGAGTGATGGGACGCTTGTTCATGGAAATATAAAATCCTCAAACATCTTCCTCAACTCACAACGATATGGTTGCGTGCTTGATCTTGGCTTGGCAACGTTGATGATTCCAGTCATGCCACCAGTAATTCGGACTGCAGGGTATCGTGCCCCTGAAGTCGTCGACTTCAGGAAGGTGTCACAGGCATCAGACATCTACAGCTTTGGAGTCTTGCTACTCGAACTTCTCACGGAAAGTCCCCCGTCCATGCCACTAGCAGCGATTAGGTCATCCACTTAGTCCGATGGGTTCACTCTGTTGTTCACGAGGAATGGACTGGTGAAGTATTCGACATTGAGCTTTTGAGGTATCCGAACATAAAGGAGGAGATGGTCACAATGTTGCAAATAGGCATGAGTTGCGTGGAAAGAATTCCGGAGAAGAGACCTAAAATGGCTGATGTAGTGAAAATGTTAGAGGACACAAGAAGTATTAATGCAATTCTTTTCTATCCCCTCCTTTCTTCTTCATGGACAGGAAGCTTCTGGAGTCACCCCTGCAATTCCAATCGAGTTTTTTTGGAAATGAAGCGCGTGCAGTGTAATTCTGAGATTTAACGGAGAAAATGGATGGAAAATGTTAAGAGGGACCTACGGTGCCTATTTCTTCAAACGTTGGGAATGTCTGGTGCTATTTTTTTTAGGTTATGGGCATATTCCTAACGTTTTTGAAACGTTGGGGACCTTTGATGCAATTGTCCATTTTTTGAACCACATATTTCATCAATTTTTATCAAAATTTTCTAAAAGACTACTTTTAAACTCCACCAAACAAGTACTTTGCTTTTATCCCTAACTTTTAACAGCTTGTGTAGTAACAAAATTGAAAGAAGAAAAATAATTACGGACCAACAACGCAACTTTTCCAAAAACGAAAGGGTAAATAGTATTGAAGGTCTTGAACATTTAAACTTTGTGATCATAGAGTCCCGCTCCTTTAATTTGTAGCACCTAGGTCCCTAACCTTTAAAAATCGCGCGAAAATAGTCTTTCTGTTATAAAATCTGTTAGTTTGACTATTAAATGGTCAAATTTTTCTTAAAATGACCAATCTACATTTTTTCGAATTAAAATAAGAAAATAGAAAAAGAAAATATCAACCCATCTCCCACTTTTTCTTCTCCAACTAACTCACAACCAACAAAATACAAAATGACAACTAACCCTCTATCCCACAAATTCTTCTCCAAAATCGTCGTTGCTAACCAACACTCACCGAAAAACCACTGCACCCACTGAAAAAACATCGGCACCCACGACCACTAACATGCTAAAACAAGAAAAAAAATATGAATAACAAAAAAACATCAAAGAAATCATCTACTAATTAATCAATCCGAGAATTTTATTTTCACCTCCACAGTAGCAGCCACTGTCGTCGACATGAACCTATTGCACTTTCAAAATAAATTTCAAATGGTGTGAAGCAAGAGACGGGAAGCCCATGGTGTGAAATACAAAAATAAAAAATTACATTAAATTAATCAAAAAATTACATTTTGGGGGAGGTGGAGGTGGAGGTGGAGGTGAAACTTTTCCTTTTTTTCGCCATAGGTGGGGGATGGGGTAGTGTGGCGTGGCGTGGCGTGGGGTTGGGTTTGCATACTAAAATTATGGACGTGGGTAAGGTTTGCAAACCGGTCAACCAGTCCAATCCAACCCGATCCAACTTGATCGGTTTGAGTCGATTTTTACTTTAATTTGGGTTGGGTTGGATTTTAAAAATCTATTTTTGGTCGGGTTGGGTCGGATAGTGGGTTACCTCATAAAACTGACTCAACCTAACCTACCCTAACCCGCTTATTAAAAAATATTTAAAATATAAAAAATTAATTAAATTGGGTCAAAATCTTTCAAATTTCTAATTTTAATGTAATTTACATTAATCCAATTTGAACTAGGCTCAAATTTTAAAAAATTTCTCAACAAAATTAACAATAAATGTTTCAAAGTATATTTGGGCCCCAAAAAAATTGTCCTAGCGTGAATCAAGCCCAAGTCCAAACTAACAAACCCAACCCAAACCGACCAAGCTGGATCGACATTTAACTCTTGGTCGCTTGGTTTGGTTTGGTTTTTTGTCAAACCGAATATGTTGGGTTGAGTTTGAGTTAAGCCCAAAATCAACCCGACCCGACCTAACTAGACTCAACTCAACCCAACCCACCTCTAGATGTGGGTGTATGAAAGAGTGAGGTTGCAAATTTCTGGATGAATGTGGGTGGGGATTCTTTGATTTGTTCCACAAATTTCACCTTTGCTGCTCTAGCATAGAGATAGAAATACATATAGGGACAGGTTGCAAATTTTTGTTTTAATTTTCTTTTTCTTTTTTGTGTTTTTTTTTTTTTCTATTTTTGGTTTTAATTTAAAAAAGAATAGAATGGTTATTTTAAGAAAATTTTGACCATTTAACAGTTAAATTAACGATTTTTATAACAGAATGATTATGATCGTGCGCTTTTTATAGTTAGGGACTTGAGTGCTATAAATTGAAGGTTCGAGATTCGTCGTCACAAAGTTCAAAAGTTTAGGACCTCATTGCTATTTATCCAAAAAGAAAAGAAAAATAAAAAATAAAAAATAAAATAAATTCTTACACCTTGCCCCAACCTCACCCTAGGTGCGGACTTTATTTTGTCATTTCTCGTTGTCGACGTCAGTTTTTGTATTAGTGGATTTTTCTTTGTATATATTTGTATGCTGATAAAATTCTTGAAAACGGGTTGTGATAAAAAAAAAAAAAAATTATGGTTTTATTTATTGTTAGATATCAATTTTTTTTTTTTTTTTTTGTCGTTTTATTGTTTAGTTTTGAGTTTTAAGATTTAGTTTCAGAAAATTTTTATGAAAAAAAATGTAAATGCAATTTGAGGACCCAATTTTAAAAATTCAACTCAAATCCGAAAAATATAAAATCCTATCCTGTCCCACCTTCTCATTGTCCAAAAAAATACGTTGAATTTTTGTAACAAAGTGGATTTTGTTTTGTTGGTTTTTCTTTTTGTATTTATTCAAAGTGAATGATAAATTTGTCATTTTACACAATTTAACAGTCAAAATAGATGGAAAGAACGAATTGAAAGGCTAGAGATCAATGGTGTACGAATAATGCTTACTACTTTGTTCAAAAGTTAAAAACGGAAGTTGAGAACCAAATGCTTTAAATTTTGTAATCACAATAAATAATTTAATTGAGCGCGTGAAGAGCAAGTTCAATGAACGAACATTCCCTTGTCATGTCAGGTGTCAGCGTAAAACACGCAAGTTTTTTCCAGTCCGATAATTATTCAGATAGCGGATCCTACTCTCTCCACCCCGATATTTATCCTGTCGTGTCAAAAGCGAGTCTTTGTGCGTTGAATCTACGCGTCTCTTTTCATCACAGATTGGGTCCGTCAGAAGAATCTCAGCCGTTCATTTTCACGTGAAGCCTAAAAATTAACCATGATCAGAATATAATCTTTTTGAGTGGTCCAAATAAAAAGACAAACCACTGCCTTCCCCCTTTGTCTATAAATTCATACCCCCTGCCTGGGAATTCATAATACATATCGAGTTGCGGTTGTGCGAGTTTTGAGGTACATGCACGTTTTCTCTCTCTCTCTGTCTCTCTCTCTCTCTTCTAGAAGAAACATTCTTGATTTTCTTGTTCTGATTTGATTAACGTTTTTGCTTTTTCCCCTTTGAATCATAAGACGATCTTATGTTTCTCGGTTTTCCCATTTGATTTCTGGGTTTTTTCACCAATTCTTGAATTTTTTTCAGCAATATATTGAACTGAAATTCTTGATTTGGGGGTCGGGTCGGGTCGGTGGTTGTAAATTGTTGGATCAAAATCTTAATTGTTTCAGATTCTGTTGTTTCTTCACCAGTTATTGGTTTTATTTTCAGAAATATATTGAAAATAAAATTCTTATTGGGGGCTGGGGTGGGGGGTTGGAGAATTAAGGTGATGACCCCTTTCCTTGTATAAGAAGTTTTGTCTTATGAGCCAGTTCTTAGGGTAGCCTGAAGTTTGTTGGGTCTTAATTTGATTGCTTGATATGTATGTATATATGTATATAATTGGTAGTATTGATGAAGAAAAAAAGTTGAAATCTTGTTAATTATTCTGTTCAACCTCGTGTCGTACTAAACGCGCACGCAGTGTCAACTGTCTATTCATTTTCACTTGATGCGTTTAGATATGCCTGCAAGACTGGATTTTGTAAGTAGTATTCTAATAGTGGAGCTCATCACTAGCAATGAACAGAAAGGCTGAAAAATGATTCATGTAGCCTACCCGAATTTCAGTAGTTTTGTTGTTGTTGCTGGAGTTGTTTGGGAACTAATCATTTGTGTTAGGCAGCTCTTTTGTGTGCTGGAAAAATGATTCATGTAGCCAACCTTGAGTTTAAGTTGTTTTGTTGTTGTTGTTGTTGGAGTTGTTTGGGAACTAATCATTTGTGTTTAACTTAGTCAGCTCTTTTGTGTGCTGAAAAATGATTTATGTAGCCGAACCCGAATTTCAGTTGCTTTTGTTGTTGTTGTTGGAGTTGTTTGGGAACTAATCATTTGTGTTTAACTTAGGCAGCTCTTTCGCCGTTGAACACACTTAGATCTCGGTTACAAAGTTCTAATCAAAACAAAATTACATGGTTGATATCGACACACAGATTCCAACTGCTTTCGATCCATTTGCCGAGGCCAAGGAATCAGGGGCTCCTGGAGCCAAGGAGTATGTGCATATTCGCATACAACAGAGGAATGGAAAGAAAACCCTGACGACTGTTCAGGGGCTGAGGAAGGAATTCAGCTACGAGAAGATCCTTAAAGATCTCAAGAAAGAGTTCTGCTGCAACGGTAATGTTGTACAGGACAAAGAGCTCGGTAAGGTGATTCAGCTCCAGGGCGATCAGCGTAAGAATGTTTCTCACTTCCTAATCAATGCCAACATTGTGAAGAAGGATCAAATCAAGATTCATGGTTTCTAAGGATTAATATGGTGTTGTAATATCGGAGTGCAATATCTCAAGAAGCCTATTATAGTCGTCGTGTGGGATCCTTGAAAACGGGTTTTGCGGTTTTTCTGATTTTTATAGAACCCTTGATCATGTCATGGGGTTTCTTCTGAATTGTAATTGCAAAACTTCTTTTAATAATATAGTTCATAACCATTTAGCTTGGAAGAGTTTTCTATGCATTCATTAGCTCGCTTGCTCGCTCACCTAGTTTGTGTTTCATTTTTTCCTTGTAGTGATAATTGCTTGTGCGTGAATGCTATAAGGGGATTCGGCTACTCATTTTGTCTATGACTTGTAAATTGTAATGTAACATAGTACTAGACTAGAAATGCATGCTTGGTAGGTAGTACTTGATAGGATTCAATTCTCCATAACAAACATGCTAAAAATTTCTATTGAAAGTACTATTGTGAGTTCGATTGTGAAAAACTAAGTCTTTATTCTACCTTGTGTTGGTGGAAATAAGGATGGAAAAAATATCCAATCAGCTCCAAACTCAATAGATACCCAATACGAATGGAGCAAAAAATTTTCGATCTGCGGATCAGGCAGGTCGAGGCGGATTGTGGGGCAGATCGGATCATATGTGCTTCGATCCGATTTGCCCTATTTGGAAAATAAATAGAATTTAATAATAAATAGATGAAAGATTTGTGGCTTAAATTACAATTTAGAGGTTGCTGGACTTAACTAAAAAAAATTATTCCAAAAAAAAAAAAATGAAACGGATCACAATGCGGATCACTGTTCTAATTCGATCCGCCCCGAGAACTCGCGGATCAATCCACGGATTTGGATCTCCTACAATTATTGTGGGGCGGATACAGATTAGACCGATCTAATCTAAATTCGCCCCATTTCCATCACTAGATGGAAATGATATTTTGTCTACGCTTGTGGCCTTGTTGTTTGAAGCATATGTTGCCTCCGATACTGTTTAGAAGCCTTTGAAGGTACTGTCATTTTTTTGTCACATTCTTATTATTACAGCGAAACTAAATTTGAAGTCATGTTGCGTTGTGACTTATGACTTCTTTTTGCTCCTATAGGTAGAATGGTGAAGAAGACCATCTTTATTGAATACGAAAATAAAGTTAGAAATTTATTTTTATTGCATTGTGGAGTTGACTCTTAATAGGGGTGTCAATTCCAGCCATTTTGTCACCCTAACTCTAACTCTAACTCTAACTCTGTTGACTTGAATGAAATGTTTTAATATTTTCTTGAAATATGTTTTGATCTATTTTTTCTACAATTATTATTCGACTACCAAATATTCATTGATTACTTAGTAATAACTAATTATGTTTCATGATCATCAACTATAGTCGGTTCTCTTCTAGGATTGTCTAGGGATCACTAGCAACACTCGTGGCTCTAGAAAATTGATCGGCAATTTTGAGTGTCTGAATAATTTTTCCAAATCAATCAATAGTAGCTAACGATGGTTCTAGTGCATGTAAATGATTTCTCCATATAACATCAAGAGCTACAATTTCAAAAAAAGTTCTCTCCAAAACAAAAGAAATATAAATGATTGCCGTCCCTTGTAATAAAAATGAAAATTAATATAAATAGATTTGCTAAGTAGCCTAAATGTAGGAATGGTAACGGGGCGGGGCGGGGCGGGGCGATCATTCCCGTCCCGGCCCCGTCAGGGAATTTTCACCCCTATACCTGTCTCGTTTCCCGCTTTAAGTGGGGTGGGTGTGGGTGTGGGTGTGGGTGTGGGTGTGGGTGTGGGTGTGGGTCTGGGTCTGGGTCTGGGTCGGGGTCGGAGTCGGGGTCAGGGTCGGGGTTGCGGTTGGGGCCGGGGCCGCTTACTGCCCCGATTTTTTCTTTTTTTGGGTTAACTGTGATTTTCATTGTAGCCCGTATATGAAATTATGAATTATGAAATGGGGAATTAAAGTTAATTCTAAATGGTAGGTTTAGAATTTAAAGAATGAATTTTATATAATATGCTTACTAAACAAAATGAAAAAAAACTCGTATTAATGAGTTGTAGTATAGTGTTTAGGAATTGTAAATCAAATTTCACACCCTGAATTCGGCTCTTTCAACACTCATTTCAACAAAATATTTTTTTAAAATTTTAAGAAAAAGAAAAGAAAAAATAACTGGGAACCCGCCCCATAATCGTCCCAGGGCAATTTTTCTCACCCCATATCAGTCCCAAATATCCGATTGTCCGGAGCGGGGCAATCTTACATTTTGCTATCCCTAAATGCTCTAGAATTTTTATGGTTGATTAATGTTTTCAAATGAATACAGCCCATCTTCATTGAATTTCATTAACTATAGGTCTATGGTGATTGGTGCCCACAGAGGATGGCACCAGAGGATCTTCAAGAAAAGGAGTACACTGCAACAAAATTTCATTAACCAACAAGTATGAGGTACTACTTTTTAATAAAATTAAGATTGGGTTTATAATTATTTTTTCTTTTATATCACTCGTTCAAGTCATAAAACAAAAATTAAGATTGGGTTTATAATTATTTTTTCTTTTATATCACTCGTTCAAGTCATTGTTTTATGACGTCTAAAATAAATAAATTTTAATAGGTCAAGTAACTTTTTCTCTTTTAATTTGTCTCAATGAAATCCAATGATATAAGAATCAAACACTAGCCGTGATAGAAAGGCAAACAGAGGAATCCGAAAGATAGGTTGGTAATCGGACAAAAGGTTGGAATTGATTTCGAAGTGGGATCCAAGATTTCATAAACCTCGTCTCTATAAAAACTTTTTCTAATTCAAAAGATGCTAAAGTTGTTTATAATTGACACCTCTCTTAGATACCACTTCTAGTAGACTTTGACGTCCATCTCTCAAATTTAATGTGGAAAATAAGTTTTGGTTAGCACAAGAATTCGTTGGACGGTCCGGAAAAACTAGAAATCGGTTCAATTATATATAAAAAATAAAGAACTTTAAACCCATTAGAATAAGAGAAATTTGCAACAAAGGTTCCAAATTTTTCAAAAATATGCTATCAAGTACTAAACTTTCTAATCTTAGCACATATATCAAATATTTTAATAAATGTGCACCCTAAGAGCCCTTGATCCATTGGTTGACCAAAAGTCAAGCATATGTAATTTGACTAAATTTAATAAGGACAAAATGATCTTTCCAAATTTAATTATTTAATATATGGAGAATTTATAATGGAGGTCCTAAACCTTTTAATAAATGTGCATTCTAAGAACATCTGGACAGTTTCCATTAAAATGATCGTCAGTTGACCCAAAGTCAAGCGTCTGACCGCGTCTGACCTTAATCTGGCCAAATTTAATAAGGACAAAAATTGTCTTTTCAATTTAAATATTTAAAACAATTGAAAATAAATTAAAAATAAAAAAGTCATCTTCCTCATTCCTGCCACCGCAACCATAAACTGGACTATTAGGGTGGTGGTGTGGTGTGATGTGATGTGGTGTGGTGTGTTGTGGTGTGTGTGGAATGGGAAAGATGATATTTTTATTCTTCATTTATTTATTTTTTGATTTTTGTTTCTTTTTTGTTTAATTATTTTAAGCAATTAAATGTGAAAAATTAATTTTCTCTTATTAAAATTGGTCAAATTAATGTCAAACTCTTAACTTTTGGTCAACTAACAATCATTTGGATAGATGCCGTCCAAAAGTCGTTGAAGCACACATTTATTAAAAGGTTTAGTACTAGGCATCACATTTTTAAAAGATTTGGGACCCCGTTGCAAATTTCTTTGTTCTAAATAATTAAATGTGAAAAAAAGCACGCCTGATGCCTCCCTTATTAAAATTGGTCAAATTAAGAACGGGCACTTGATTTTTATTCAACTGACAGTCCTTTAGAAGGAAATCGTCAATACGTTATTATGGCGTATATTTATTAAAAGATTTGGAATGTAAATATTAAGAGCATGTTTGGTAGAGATTTTTTCTAAAAGATTCTATTTTTTCTCCAAAAAAATTCTATCGAACAAGCCCTAAGATTAGAAGGTTTGTGACGTGTCGATTTATTTTTGAAAGGTTTCAGACCTTCTCTGCAAATTTATCTTAAAATAATCTCAAAATCGAATGGTTCACCACAAAAACCAACCCGTCATTTTTTTCCAAAAAGAAAAAAAAATTTATTTTTATTTATTTATTAAATTTTATTTCTCCCTGGTTTGACCCTTTACTCAAGTCGACCTTTATCGGATAATGTTAGGGTCGATTTTTAATACATCGTTGATATCATTTTTTTTTTTTTTTTTGCATGGAATGGAAGCTTAAGCAAAACATGCCCAACTACCTAAATCGTTATTTTCTAAGTTCATTATCACTTGGTGACATCTACTAGTTAGCATGTATTCTTATTTTTTAATCAAGATGAAAATTTACTAAATAGAGAAGAATAACAAACAAATGGGACAAGAAAGAGTAAAGAAATTCTCCGCAGGGTATTAAGGTTTGTTTGGCAAAGCTTAAATTAAAAGTTTTAGCAGATTTTGATAAAAATTAATATAACGTGTAATTGAAAATTTGATTAAAAAAATGTGAATTCTAAGAAATATGTTGTTAAAATTGAAATTTGATAGCGGAAAACTTAATTTAATTTTATCAAAATTTTGTAAGGACTAAATAAAAAAAAATCTTTTGCCATAGATGTGTGAAAATAAATAATAAGAGGGCATATGTCTCTTACTATATGTTTGGAAGTGCTTTTTAACACTTATAAGTTGATTAAATATTATTTTTATTCACATTTCGTAAGACTTACAACTTTTATCAATTTTTTATCAACACATTCTATATTACTCACTACTTACAAACACTACCAAGCATGCACTTAAGTAGTTAAGCATCCAAGTCAGCAGCCCGCATAAGCAGAGGCTGTAACCACCGTATCAGGCGGTGGCACCTGCTTTTGTGGTGGTTTTCATATTTGAAAATTGTTTCACCTATCAATATATTTGACAAATAATTACGGTTTTCAATTTCAACTAATTTAATGGTCTAAATGTATTAAAACCTTTATTTGAATGTGTTTAGATATAGATATAAGAATTTTAAAGATTCTAATAGATCTAAACAGTTAAATAAACTTAAAGAACCACGATTATTTATCAAATACATTAGTAGGTCCCCTACATATTTATGCCACTCATTAAATTAAAATTCCTTTGTTCAACCAAATTAGTTGACCTATTTGAGCATTAAATAATTTGATAATCGAATTTTGACACGTACATTTTTCACGATATTTGTGATTCTCAACTAATGCAAAATATAGATAGTAGCTTCTCAACTAATTTGTGTAGTATCAAAGTTTTCAATCTTCTATTTTTATAGCAATTAGGTTTTTATTAGATAATTTCTCTACATTACCATTAAAATGTCACGTGACAGTTACATGTCTAATTCTGCAAGTGCAATCCACACATTTATCAACTCCGTTTTTCTTTTATAATTTAAAAAATCAAGTAAAATCATCATTTTAATAAAATATAATTTTTAAAGATAAATAGCATTGAGGGTTTTGAATATTTGAACTTTGTGATGATCGGATCTTGACCCTTCAATTTGTGACACTCCGGATCCTTAACTTTCAAAAAGCATGCGATCATGATCTTTTATAATTTTTAATGGCCAAATATTCAAAATGGCACTAAAATATGCTATATCATTCAGATCTAAAAATATACTACCCTTAAATTCAATATTACAAAACCAATAAATAAAAAAGAATATTTTTTCAAGATTTTTCTATAACTAGCTGGCAAGAACCAAATAATTTCCAATCGGATAATGGAAATGCATGAATTTAGCCCAAGGATAACCAAATGTGTGCCCCCATCCCCCATCCCAGTCCCAATCCATTTCCTCTTTTAACCAAAATTCATTTTCTTGTGCTCACAACATGTAATGTTAGGCTTTTAAAATTAAAATCATAGTTGAAAATAAATAAAATTAGTTATTTTGACAGTAAGGCAAAACTTAAGAATTATTCAAACGCTATCATGACGTAGCATTGTAGCAAAATACGCATAATGATGAATAACATTCCAAAAACTCGTGAATTCAATATGTGATAGAAAAAAAAACCTTCTCACCACTTTATTAATTTTTCAAACTTCAGTACCAAACATCGAACGTATTGTTACCGCATATTTAAATAGCCCTCAAAAGCCGAAAATGAGAAGGAATAAAGCCTGCCCTTCCATGTCCACATTCCATTACGTATTCATCTCGGTGTGTTTAGACCAGTGTTCTAAAAGCGTAACTAAGCGTGAGATACGATCTTCATGCTTTGTTTAGGTCATAGGCACACAATTAAGCGATTGACTATGTTTTTTAGAGCTTATTTGGTATAGATTTTAATAGATTTTTTGATTTCTATTTTTGGACTTTTGAGAGAATGACCAAAATAATCTTTTGTTTTCCAAGGTAGCTGCAATATTTGACTAAAAAATTGGATTATTTTGGTCATTTTTCCTAAAAGTTAAAAAATGAAAAACTAAAAACCCATTAAAATCTCTACCAAACAAGCACTTAACTAAAAAGCATGCGACTAGGTTTGCGTTTTTTTTTTTTTCTTTTCCTTCTAGACTCAAAAAATTTGAAATTCAATCTCTACGTCTAGCTACATTTTACACTTTTTAAAACATTACTCTAGACAAAAAGTTACTTAAAAGTAAATATTTTTTCCCCCTAAACTTAGTGCTTGTTTGGTTAAGCTTTTTCAAGCTTATAAGCAAGTTAGACATCATTTTTATCCATACATTCTATAGAACCTCCAACTTATAATCTACATAATCTTTACCAAACATGCTTTAAAGAGAAGATGCGTCGCCTTAATGGCTATGGCCAGTAACTCTCTGCATGGACAGTCACGTGTGAGGTAGTTCTTCTGCTCAACCCCAATTTAATGCACTTGTTCTTCTATAAATGCTTGTTAGTACTTGCACAATTACACACATTCCCCCAAGGATTTCACAGATACACAATTTTCTGTCCGTGTAAATGATCTGTTATACAATGATGAAGAGGTGGTTCTGCTGTATTTTTTCTTGGGTTTCCACAGAATCTGGGCTTCTGTTTGTATTGATCAAGAAAATTGCTACAGCTCTATTTACATGTATTTTTGCTTTAGGTATGTGAATTTCCCTTTGTTAAAAAATCACAGCCCTCTTGTCTTCCATTGAGTATTGTTGTTTTTTACACAATATACTGATAGAAGATAAAATATTGGAGAAAGGATTTTTATGTTATATTCTCTCTCTGCTGGAAGTGGAATACAAAGCTGGATTTTATATCCAGTAAATCCATGAAAAAAGGGGAATTTACAACAGAAAGAGAAGCCACCTGTCCTATCTAGAATGACCCAAATTAACAGAAAATAGATTACAATTTAATCAAGATTAGGAAATACTAATATGGTTTAACATCCCCCCTCAAACTTATTGGGCGAGGAAGCACAGTAAGTTTGTTGCGAAGTTCATGAAAGCGAGCAGCAGCTAATGGTTTTGTCAAGCAATCTGCGATTTGATCAGTTGAGCTGGTGAAAGAGAGTGAGATAGACTTGTTGGTCACTCGTTCGCGGACAAAATGATGATCTATTTCGACATGCTTTGTGCGAGCATGCATCACAGGATTGGAAGCCAAGTGAATGGTGCTCATGTTGTCACAAAACAAAGTAGGTGGTGCAGGCAAAAGAAAACCAAGTTCGGCTAGTAATGATTCAATCCAGGATACTTCAGCAGCCCCATTGGCGAGTGCACGGTATTCAGATTCTGTGCTAGAACGGGACACTACCTTCTGCTTTGATGAAGACCAAGAAATTAAGTTATTTCCCAGAAAAACGCAGTAGGCGCTGGTGCTTCGTCTGTCATCAGGGCAAGACGCCCAATCTGCGTCTGTATAGCAAGTGAGAGTATGATCTTGGTTGGGCAATAGCAGCAAACCCAAGTGACCAGTCCCCTTTAGATAGCGAAGAACTCTTTTGGCTGCTTGCATATGAATAGTGGTGGGAGAATGCATGAATTGGCACAACTTATTGACGGAGAATGAAATATCTGGCCTTGTGAAAGTGCAATACTGTAATGCCCCAACTATGCTACGGTATTCAGTAGCATTTTCCAAAGGGTCGCCATCATGAATAGACAAAGTGCCGAGAGCCAAGGGAGTGTGGATAGGCTTTGAATCGAGAAGACCAGTTTTTGTTAAGAGATCACGGATGTATTTGGCCTGATTGAGGTGAAGACCAGCAGAGGAGCGATGAACTTCCATACCAAGAAAAAAATGAAGAGGTCCAAGATCCTTTACCGCAAACTGTGAATGGAGATAGGCAAGCAGACATGAAATGGCACTAGAGCATGAACCAGTAAGTATAATGTCGTCAACATAGACGAGTAAAAAGAGAACAACCAAGCCAGACCGATAAATGAAAAGAGAAGCATCTGCTTTTGAAGCGACAAAGCCCCATTGTGTGAGAGCATTGCTGAGTTTGAAGAACCATGCGCGAGGCGATTGTTTGAGTCCATAGAGAGACTTGGACAGCTTGCAAACATGGTGAGGATATTGAGGATCAACAAATCCTTGTGGCTGGCTCATATACACAGTTTCGGTCAAGTCACCATGAAGAAAAGCATTTTGGATATCGAGTTGTTGTATAGGCCAAGCAAAGGAAAGAGCAATGCTGAGAACAATTCTTATAGTAGGTGGCTTGATAACTGGACTGAAAGTCTCATGAAAATCGAGACCATATGTTTGATGAAACCCCTTCGCTACCAAACGTGCCTTGAACCGATCTACAGAACCATCAGCCTTTAGTTTAACCCGGTATACCCATTTGCATCCCACCACTTTATAATGATCAAGTTTAGGAACCAACTCCCAAGTGCCTTGAGATTTCAGAGCCGAGAATTCAAGCTGCATGGCATCTTTCCATTCTATATGTTTGTTGGCCTCAGTGAATGAGGATGGCTCGACTGGTATACCTGCAGCAACACTAAAAAATACACGAGGTTTAAAAATGCCAGATTTGGCTCTTGTCACCATTGGATGGTCATTACAGGGTAATGGTGGATTCTCATGAGAGCTATGCAACTCTTCTGCCACGGGTATAGAAGGAGGTGAAATAATATTGGGGTGCTGAGAAGAAGGAGAAACAGAGGCAGGAGAGGGTGATGGAGTGGTAGTTGATTGAGAAGGAGAAAAAAGGAGAGGACTAGATGTATGGTAAGGCTGTAGTGGTGATTGATATGGAATGGGAGAGGTGTGAAATGGTATGGACGGAATTATATGTGGTGGTGAAGGAACGAGTGGAGGCTGCTGTTGTTGAAGAGGAAAACTGAACTCATTAAAAACCACATGACGAGTAATGTAAATCCGACCAGTCTCATAGTGCAAACAAAGATAGCCCTTATGTTGGCTACTGTAACCGAGGAAGACACATGATTTGGAGCGGAATTCCAACTTGTTGGTGTTATATGGTCGTAAGAATGGGAAGCACTCGCAACCAAACACTCTTAAGTGAGAATATGAAGGGAGTTTGTTGTAGAGAACCTGATACGGAGATGAGAGACCTAAGACTCGAGTGGGCAGCCGATTAATTAAATAAACAGCAGCAGTAAATGCATATGGCCAGAATTTCATGGGAAAAGAAGCATGTGCAAGTAATGCGAGGCCGGTTTCAACAACATGACGGTTTTTACGTTCAACACGTCCGTTTTGTTGGGGTGTGTAGGGGCATGATAGCTCATGGAGAATACCATGAGAAGTGAAAAATGAGGAGAGTGAACGAAACTCCCCTCCCCAATCCGAACGAACACGTTTAATGTGTGATTCAAATTGAGTGAAAACCATTTTGTTAAAAGTGAGAAATGTTTGATATGCTTCATCTTTGGATTTAAGTAGATATAACCAACTAAATCTAGAGAAGTCATCGATGAATAAAAGAAAATATTTCGCACCAGTAATAGATTGAAAAGGAGAAGCACCCCATAGATCCGTATGTATTAATTCGAATGGCTTAGAAGCCCGAGATACAGAATTTGGAAAAGAAAGTCTATGAGACTTAGCTAATTGACATGAACTACAAAATGAAAAACGATGTGCGGAATTAGACTTGGACACATTACAAGAAGACAAGACTCGAGAAACAATGTCACTAGCTGGGTGTCCCAAGCGACAGTGCCACAAGTTGGAGTCATTGTTGAAAGTAAGAAGGAGTTGTGGGGCGAAGGTGCTGGCTGGAGAAGAGGATGGATCACAGACACGATAGATACCTTGATCAAGTTGACCCGTGAGAAGAACCTGCTTGCTGACCTGGTGTTTCACAATAAAACAGTGAGGATAAAACTCCACAAACGCATTATTGTCATGACACAGTTTGGACACACTTAAAAGATTTTTGGAAATAGATGGTGAATGGTATACCTGAGATAATTTAAGAAAAGAATGATAGGCAGGAAGTGAAGCATGACCAACATGAGAAATGGGAACAAGCTTACCATTACCAACCGTAACTTGATCAGCCCCGGTGAATGGTTGAGCCGCCTCCAACATGTTTAAATCCGGTGTAAAGTGATGCGAAGCACCTGAGTCCATATACCAAGAGGGGTCACCAACAGTAGAGGGATTTGCAGTGGGTGAGTGAACAGATGCTGATTGTTGAGATAGATAGGCATTAAAAGGTTTTGGAGGAGGTGGGGGTGGTTGGTACTGCAGATTAGTCCGGTGGTAACATATGTTGGCTGTGTGACCAGGTTTTTGGCAAATTTGGCATCGTGGTCGATTTGTTGGGCGCGGTTGTTGAGAAAAATGAGATGGGGACCAGGATTGAGGTGGCTGTGGGGGACGTGGCTGATGGTTTTGTTGAAATTGGGGATGACGAGGAGGGCCTTTAGGAAAAAAACCGTTGTTGTGGTGTGGCTGGGACGATTTCGGCTTGGATTTGTTATGTGGGAGATTAGCGACATTGGCTTGAAGGGAGCTTAAGGATTCAGCAGCAATCTGTCTTTCCAGGCGGGCATCATAGCTAAGCAAAAGACTGTGGACCTCCTCAATAGAAGGTTTGTCAGCTCTAGTTTGAAGAGAGGTGACAAACGGATTGTAATCCCTACCAAGACCGCCGAGCAGGTAGATGAGATGGTCACTGTAAGTGACTGGTTCACCAACGGAAGCAAGAGTATTGCAAATAGATCTGAATTTCTGAATATAGGCGATGGCAGAGAGTCCATCTTTCTTCATGTGTTGAAGTTGTGTTCTGAGTTCAGTCAATCGAGCAAAAGATGCCGCTGAGTAAAGTTGCTCCAACGCTTGCCAAATCTGAAAAGCAGAAGAATAACCAACAATTTGGCTAAGCATTGAATCACTCAAAGATGCATAAACCCAACTCATTATGAGTCGATTATAGCGTTGCCATAGATGATACTCTGGATTGGGTTGTGTATCCAAAGCATCAAGAAAGCGAGAGGGACACGGCCGAGAGCCGTCAATGAAGTCCTCCAGTCCATTTGCAATAATGATGTTGAGCATTTGATTTTTCCATATCAAATAGTTATTTTCGTCCAACTTGACTGCAAGAGGCTGATTTACAGAAGGTAAAGTGGGTAAGGAAGGAGAAGAAGGAGGTGCAGCTGGGTTTGGGGCAGGTGGTGGTGGTGGACTGGGGGAGCTGATTTCCGACGCCATGGATACTGTTCAAAGCTCTGATACCATGATAGAAGATAAAATATTGGAGAAAGGATTTTTATGTTATATTCTCTCTCTGCTGGAAGTGGAATACAAAGCTGGATTTTATATCCAGTAAATCCATGAAAAAAGGGGAATTTACAACAGAAAGAGAAGTCACCTGTCCTATCTAGAATGACCCAAATTAACAGAAAATAGATTACAATTTAATCAAGATTAGGAAATACTAATATGGTTTAACATATACACATACAACTGTGTGTTTTTAACCATTTGTGAAGTATTTGTTACTTCGGATTAAACAATATCAGATATGACAAAGGACGTATGAAGAAATGCACGTAAAGTGTTTGTTCGATGTCCTGTATGGTCTTGTTGAGTCGCCATATTTGCTCCCTCGGCTTGGTGGCGTAAGAAATTGATGGGGTGCGACGAAAAACTTGTATTCTTCTTCTTCATTAAAGTGAGAACTTACCGCGAGTGCATGTCACTCTTGCAGTGAGAGTGGATCACTATAAATCTTTGCGTGCTTTTCTCGTTTTCTGATTATTATTGCCATGGAAAATAGGGATTCTGGCAGTATGGTTGATACTACATAATCTTGAACTTGGCAATTTAGGTGGAGCTACCATAGGAGCAGTTACAGGAGGAATCAAAGGCCAGACTACAGAAACCGGTCTATTGCGTGGCATCGGCGTCGGCACAGTGGCAGGGGCCATCACAGCCGTCCAATTGATGGAACTTATAGTCAGTGGAGAGCCATTTTCCAAGGTATAATGTCACTTATTGAAAGTAACTTTTCCTTATTTGCAACATTTTAAAAAAAAAAAAAAAAAAAAAAAAAATTATCTATTTTAAAACTTTCTTAGAGCTTGTTTGGTATCCATTTTTTGCCAAAAAATGCATTTTTTCCAGTCACTTTATTTGACTTTTCAAAGTAAATGTGGCTGAAATGACCAAATTATCCTTTATCAAAATTGTTACATATTTCAAATGAATGACAATTTGGTCATTTCAGCCAAATTTGCTTTGAAAAGTCAAATAAAGTGGCTGGAAAAAATGCATTTTTTGGCAAAAAATGGATACCAAACAAGCTCTTATTTACTTATAAGTAAACTTTTGAAGTTCTAACATGCTCTTGATACTATCACTTTCATGATTAAAACACCCTTGCAGACTGCACTAGGTGTTTATGGATATAGCAGAATAGGATTCTTTTACCCCAGAAATATCTGCTCCTAATAAAGCCTTTGATGGCTCCACTAGAATGCTAGCTAGTATCCCTCTTGGTTTCTCGAATGTCGTACAGCTATCGAAGTATCGAACATGTGTAATTTATATACCGGCATAGTCGAGGTTTAAGTTCTATGACCAACTCAAAACAAATGAAGTTTATTGATCAACATGAAATTTTGCTAAAAGTTTGGTCATCTGTGATCACAAGTGTAATTTACCCGGTCGTAGATTTTCCATTCTCCATTGCGCATCAGTGCAGAGGAGGGACCTCAAGATATGCCTTTATCATTATGTTGATATCTAACATGAACAGATAACTGATAACACAATATGTGAGCATGGTTGCCTAAGCTTAAAAAGTTTACTTATAAGTAAATAAGTAATTTCGAAAAAGTTAAAAATAAGTGAGTTACTTATTTTGAAGTAAAGTAAGAACTAGTTTCAAACATTTTTTTACTTAAAAAGTAAGTAACTTTGCATTTTTTAATCTTAGCCAAACATACCGATAATTTCTTATATTTCGAAACAGTTTGCTCATTAACAGGTGGATTTTTCAGGTTGCACTAATCTGTAGTCTAATAAATGGGAAGATCTTTATGGAATGGGTGAGCCCTGCAGTGTTAAAAGCCTATCAATGGCAGGTGTAAATTAATTGCTTTTTCTTTAGTTTGTTTTGAGCTCATTTTGCTGCCACTTATAATTAATGAGATTATTTGTATGTTTCAGATTAGCAATATGGAAACAAGTTTAATGGAGATTTCAGACATTTTTGATGTCAATGCAACCAGAGGATTATCTCAGGATATTATCAGGAAGTTGCCAAATTACACATTTTATTCCACAGAGAGAAATACATTGTCTCAAGAGACAAATTGTGCAATTTGCTTACAGGTGAGTTCTCTGTTGCACCGAGATTAGTCTTTTAAGCTCTTATAGATTTGCACTATTATCCGCTTGCGTTTTTCTCTTGGCATTAAGCTCCTCAGCTTTGCGGCAAATGGTCCCTACTGACGGTTTTTGTCGAACATGATTGTTAAGTTGCCATGAAAAGATGGTTTTACCCTTAAAATCAAATAAACAAAAACACGAAAAAAAACGAACCACCATCTTCTGGAAGCCTTCACCCCTAAACTGTCTTTTCACGCAGAAACTGCGATTAAGAATCATTTGCGCCTATTAATGACAGGTTGATAAGCCTAAGATATAAGTTGGGGAAGACGGATGTAATTTAAGAGATAAAGATTTTGATAGAGCGCGTATAATTGAAGGATGTGATTGAGCTCTGCACTATTGTATGTTTGGTTCGTCAAAATGGACATCAATGCGTTACTCACATGTCGTTGTCAATTGTGTGACTTACAAACGATGATAATTACGACCCGCTATTCATCAGAGTTTTGTTTATAAATCTCACTTTCTATGTCTCAAATGTAGGATTTTAGGGATGGGGAATGTGCAAAGATGCTACCGAGTTGTGGACATTCCTTTCACCTGCACTGCATAGATGACTGGCTTATCCGGCAGGGTAACTGTCCATTGTGTAGAAATGAAGTTTGAATGTAATTAGAAGAAGAAGAAGAAGAAAAACTGGAAAAGGGGCCAAGCACTGCTGAATAGAGGAATCAGCCATTTGGATTCAAATGTTCCTTTCATCTATGCACATTCAGTTTTGTATGTCCCTAAAGAATTTGATCTCTTTAGTAAGAAAACTTTTGGCCAAATTGAAACCATAAATACCAAGTATATAGATAATGCTTTATAACATGTTTGAGAATGGCTACTTTTCTTAGAAGTAAGAGCCTCTTTAGCTAGGTTTAAATTATAGTTCAAACTAGTCAAACATACTTTTTATCTACATATTTCGTAGTACTCATAATTTACAATTGACTTAGTATCTACATATTTTATAAGACTCACAATTTATAAGTACTTAAATATAATTTCGACACTGCCAAACATGCACTAAGTCAAGCAGTAAAAAGAATTATTTTTAAACACAACTAAACATCTTTAAATTTGAGTCGAGATTGCGATAACCAAATCCATATGACAGTTTCACATAAACAATGACTAGACACGGTAAAAAACAAACATTAACCACATTAATAATTCAAAGGAGAGTAAATTATAAGAGATTAATTTATAGAGTTCTTACTTATGAATGTATTGCTACAAAAAGTTTTAGAAGAATGTCATTGTTTGGTCTTCAAAATAAGGCCTTTAAGAAAACTCGTCCATGTGTTACTTCTAGTATACTTTTGTATTAATTCTATAGTAACTTGTTTATCCCTTTTTCAGAAGAGTTGATTGGACTTGACTTAAGGTCAATTTTTTGAGTCATTTGATTTGGGTTTGTGTCATTTTTATTTGAATAAGAATTGATTTTCATAAATTGTAGGGTTAACATTAAAAAGGGTTATACCATATACGTAAAAGTAAATTAAATTTTATATTTAAATTATATCAAACATAATAGTAGATTATCTCTTTTACTATGTAATGGTTAATTTTATTGGTGGTCACTGAAATTTTATCAAAATTATAAAACAATCACTAAAGTTATAAAGTTTCAGTACATGTCACTCAAGTCTACTAATGTTTTCACCAACGGTCACTCTGTAAAATTCTCAGCGTAAATTAATGACGTGTCGCCGTCAAGTGTCTACATGACATACAATTGGTCGACATTTAGCAAAAATTGATGCCACTAGACACGTGTTTGGACCTGCTTAAATTATAATTTCTAGTCAAACATACTTTGTATCCATATATTTCATAGGACCTACAACTTACAACTTACTTTTTATCCACACATTCACCAACAACTTATAATATAAGTACTTAAAAAATAATTTCAGCACTATCAAATATGCGCTAAGACTTAATGTACTAATAACAATAAATTCGTACAACAATGGATGCACCTAAATCATGGGGACCTAGCTACAATTTTTGAACAATATCTAAATCAAATCTTCAAACCATTTGCACAACCCGATTTAATTACTTGGGAGAAAAATTAAGGTTTGGGATCGTTTTTCGAGAAAAATCAGGTTGCACAAATAGTTTGAAGTTCTAGTTTAAATATTGTCTAAAAATTGTAGCTAGGTCATCATATTTTATGTGCATTTTTTGTTGTCTAAATTATTGTTATTAGCACATTATTTTTTGTCAAATATCGATCGATTGTGTGCCACGTACATACTTAACTATGGCACGTCAACAATTTATGCTGAAAGTTTAATAGAGTGACTATTTGTAAACTTATTAGTATATTTCAGTGATCAGTATTGAAACTTTATAACTTTAGTAACTATTTTGTAATTTTGTTGAAACCTTAATGACCGCCAATAAAATTTACTCACCATGTACACAATTATGTTACTTTGAAAATATTTAACAAATAACTAATAGTTAATTGCCATCGAGAACAATTCAAGTGTAGAATTCTTTAAAAATTAGGATGATGGTGAGAATTTGAGAAAGTTAGGTCAATAACAAAATTTGTTATTTTTATTTGCTCACATCCTCAATTTATTTTCTTCAATTGATCATCTCTCTCTATCGATCTTCTCCAAAATCTATTTATCGCCTCAATTCATCATCATAATAGAGTCTGCAGTCGATCCCACCACGAAGAAGCGGTATATTAGTAAAGAATTTATCACGATCATATGGAGTTTTTTTGGTTATAGAAAGAAAAAAGTATTTAAACGTTCGTGTGTCACAACGTCATCAATTTACCCCTTACAAAATCATATCTTCCAAAATTTACTTAACACTTCAATCCATTTTCCTTATTCGATCATCTCCATCAACTGATCATCTTGAAAATTTGATCACATTCTCAATCTATCTCTTTCAATCGATCATCTATCTCCACCAATCATCTCAAAAATCTATTCTCCACCTCAATCAATCATCATAATAGAGCCTACAATCGGATCACATTGCAAAGAAACGATATACTAGTATTTAATTATTAATTTTTTTACCTATCACGACTGTAGATAATTTTTTCCGCTACTGGGAAAAAAAAAAAGAGATTTGTGTTTCTCTATGTCTTTAATATCTCTTTCAAACAAAACTTTCCTTTAAACAATTTTCTCATTGCTCCATTCACTTCGTCAATTCTAATGGGGTGTATTTAAATGGAGACTTTTAAAGACTTTTAAATATTTTACAATTTAGGGGTTTTTAATGTAGATTTTTTAAGAATCTCTAAAAGCATTGGTGTATTCAATTGAGACTTTTAGAGATCTTTAAAAGTCACGAAGTATTCAATTAAAACTTTATATGAGTCTTTATAAGTCACGAGGCATTTAAATTGAGAATGACTTCTAGGGATTCTCTATACCAGAATTCTAGAGACTCCTGGATGCTTTTTAGTAAAAAGTATATATAGCAAATCTTTAAAAAAAAAAAAAAAAAATCTCCCGTCTACCGTTAGATTTGTGAAAACTCCAAAACCCCAAAATAGAGAAAGCCTATTTTCTTTCACTTTTAGGTTTTTATTTTTTTTATTTTTTTATTTTTTTTGTATCTCTTCCATTCAAGTAAAAATTTGTTGTAATCAATAATTTATACCCAATTGTACCTAAAATTTGCAATAATCAAAACTTTGGTATCACAGTACATTAAGTCTTGTGTCAAAACTTAAGAATATTTTACGTGATGAATTTACAGCATTTTGATTAATGTTTTAGTGGGATTCAAAAATTTTGCATAATTATTAAAAATTATTCCATGGTAATAGTTTATCATTTGTTTTACTTTGATTATTTTATTAATGTAATTTAGTCAAAAATTGATTTAACTAATAGGTCAACAAAATAGGTTTGCCATTAATAGGAGTCTTTAGGCGGGAAGGCCATTATTTGTATGTCATATATATTATTATAAACACTGCTAAAATAATTTTGTACCAAAAAATTAAATCTAGAATACACAGTCTTTTATGTTTTCTCTCTATTTTAGAGAAATTTTTATTAAAAATAAAGAATGAATCTGTTGATACTTATGTATATATACAATAACATAAGTTAACCTACCTTATTAATCTCACAACCAATAAGAATGGCAGGCAAACAATGAGAAATATAATTTATTACTTTGAGTTCTTAAATACATGTGATGTGGAGGATTTGGACATATGAAAAGTTACTTCAAATAATATTATAGTATATATAAATTTAGCTTAATATTTTTTTAAAGGGATAATTGCATATTTGGTCTCCAACTTTTCAAAATCGTTGGGGATATGTCCATGACCTAAAAAATAGTACAACACATCTCCAACGTATGAAAAACTTGGCACGGTAGATCATTTATGACAAAATTGATCATTCCTTTAAATAAACCAAAACAAAAAAAAAAAACAAAATACAAGAAAAAAAGAAAAAAACATGATTGAACACTAACCAAATGTACCCAAAAAAATAATAAATAATAAATATACCCCAAAAAAATAAGAAATAACAAATAGGTGAAACTCAAAATCCAAAAAAAAAAAAAAACCGTATGAACTAGAGAATGTGCTATCAAACAGTAGGCTAACAGTCTCCGGCCGATACCAGAAAGCCACATGGGCGGAGTTGAAGATTTTGTTCAAATTTGCGGCACCTGCCATTATTGTGTATTTGCTTAAGAATATGACTTCAATATATATTCAGATTTTTGGTGGGCATCTGGGTAATCTTGAACTTGCTGCTTCTTCTCTTACCAAGAATGGGATTCAATAGTTGAGCAGGCAGATACTGATGTGAATGAAGGTAGTCATTTTCTCGCTTGGGTACGCCATTAGCATCAAACATTTTGAAAATACTCCAAGTGAATTTTCTTCAAAAATGTCTGCATCTCGTCCAGAGATGACATTGACTCGAGAACCAACCATTTCTTCAAGTAGAAAGTTTTCTGATCAATCAGAAGACTTGAAGAATTTTCCATTTCAAACACCGATGACTGGTTCTTCTGCAGGAGCTAGTGGTTCTGGGATTTCAACTACTGGACATGCAAACACTCCCTTTTCAACTGGACAATTAGGGTGGTTTTCTTTGCCATTTTCAACCCGTTGTTTGTTTTTTAAAATAGTGAAAATGTGTTTATTTATCCATTTTCGAAAATGCACTTTCTAAAACACCCAAAAAAATTATAAAGGAAATGGAAAATGATGATTTAGTCGTTTTCGGCGTTTTCTTTACAAACTTGGATCATTTCCAAAACGGCTAAAACGAGCGTTTTCCGAAGATGGTCTACGTTTCGAATCTCAATAGCAGCCTTTTGTTTTTAATTAACATTTTAGGTTGGGCATAGAAAATGATAATTTAGTCATTTTTCGTGTTTTTTTTACAAAATATGGCTCATTTTCGAAGTGGCAAAAACACTAGATATTTGAAAGTGGTCTGCAATTCGAATCACAATGGCGACCTTTTTTTAATTTCAAGTTTTTAATTGTTTTTAATTCTAACAATAAATGCCAACAATAATTGTTTTTTAAATCCAAATAATTCTAAGTTTTTAATTGTTTTTAATTTCAAGTTTTTAATCAATATTTGTTTGAATAAAATATTATAAAAATATTTTCAAAAATTTCAAGTAAATACGTTTTCGAGTTTTCTGTTTTGAGAAATAGTTTTTGAACATTAAAAAAAACGTATTTTCATTAATCTCAAAACAGACACTCAAAACACAAAACTGAAGTTGAATTCAAAACTCAAAACAGAAAATTGAAAACTGAAACGCAAAGAGAACAACACATAAGCTTTTGGCTCTAGGACACCTCCTGCTTTCTATTCGCAAATGAATTTTCCACAAAGTGGAATTGTACCTGTAAGTGGTGGTTCTCAAGAATTCTTATCTTGTTAGTGGTTTAATATGATAGTTCACGTTGGATTTTTTTTTTTTTTTTTTTTTTTTTTTTTTTTTTTGTGGATTTTGGATTTTTGGAGAAGATAACATCTTTCTTATTTTTTAATTTTTTTTTGGGTATATTTCTTACTTTTTTTTAGTACATTTGGTCAGTTTTCAATCATATTTTTTTTTTCTTATTTTTTGTTTTTTTGTTTATTTAAAGAGAATGACAATTTTGTTATAAATGACCTACTATACCAAATTTTTCATATGTTGGGACGTGTGGTGCTATATTTTTAGTTTAATAGCATATCTCCAACAATTTAGAAATGTTGAAAATCAAATATGTAATTATCTATTTTAAAAAAAATGAAAATATATAGAAGTACGAAGAAATTTTTAATAAAAGTCGACATGATTTTTATTAATTTTAAATAAATTCATAAAAATTATTTAAAAATCTACAAATTCCATGAAAATCACCCCTTATAAAAGTCTATAAATTTTTAAAAAAATCTCAATTCAATATACCCCTAAAATTGTTCTATTCACATCGTCAACTCTAAATCCAGCTCATCGATATTCCATTAGAGCCATGACTTTCAGGATGTATACTAGCACTAATACATGTACACCGGCCATTTTAGAAAAAATCGCCAATAGAAGTTGCGGTGTCACGGAGAGAGAGAAACTGTAAATAGAAAGACTCATGGCTTGGTGCGCCGCTGCAAGGAGCTTCCAAATGCCGGCGATCGATGTCCGCGCACTCCGTAACCGGCTTCCATTAGCCGCCGGTGTCGGCTTCGCATCCTTCGCCGGCGTTAACCTGAGCCGCTCTGCCTCGGCAACTCGATCGACCCCTTTCGCATCCTTAGGCATTTCTACTGATTCCATTGCCAGTGAGTTTCCACACATTCTCGTTCCTTTGAAATTCAGCTCAATTTATCTGAAATGTGTTTGGTGAATCGGAAAAGATTCGGCCGTTTCAACTAAAATGCTGCATTAAAGGATTGCACCGCATGATTATTGGCTGTCCTGGACTCTGTAATTGATTTTAAACAGACTGTAAGTAGATAAATAAAATTTAAACCATTGTGCGTTCAAGATAATGCATTGATAGGTGTACTGTTAAGTCTAATTTTAAAGAAAAATGCAGTTTTTATGATATGGTCTACTAATGAAAAACATTGAAAATTTGTATAATTAAGTTGCTAATAATAATTGAATTTCAGTACTTCATCTACCACTGAAGTTGAGTCCTTTATTATGACTACTAATTGAGACGAATATGCGCAAAACTAGCCAATTGTTTAGTAGATGAAGTAGAAGAAATATGTTGCTATATTGTAATATGGATTTACCTCAAAGTGAAAGCAGTTTAATTCTACACTTGCATGGTAATGATTCATGACTATGAACGTGAATTGATTTTTGAAAGTTGCAGTGCTGATCACATTGAATTGGTCAAATGTTTTCTCTGGGGGATTGCTGCAACTTATTCATTTGCTCTTTCATTATTGTCATTATTATTGTTTTTCTTTATCGGAAGAGGGGGGCTTGGAGGCCCTGTAATCTTTTTCCCCATTATGTTTCTTTATAACCAGTGGTAAAAGCAATTGTACTGAGCAGCACCTATTATTTAGATGACTTTATAATGTGAACAGTCATAAAGCAACAGTAAAATGCTGCCAGTCCAGGGCCAACATTGTGTATACCCTCGTGAGAGGATCGAAAAGGGGTCGGGGTGGCGACCACTGCTCTTGGGGTTGTTTTTAGTAACCAGTATTAATTCTTTATGACATACCGAAGCCAAAGCAGTCTACTTTCTTTTTATTTTAATATTCCAATTAATTTCTTTCAGAAAGAAGAGTTGACAAATGCGAGTAACTCGTGCCTTTTTCCCATCAGTGCAATTTAGCCCAATACGTTACTTTTTTGTGTTTGGTATTAGGGATGATCTATTTTGGTTCAATTCATTGAACAGATCTTCTTTAAAATCTGCTATTCTTTTCGTCATTTCTTTATGGCTTTGCCTGGTGGTGCATGAATCTCATACTAATATGCAAATGAACTTAGGCATAAAGGAAGCCATCCAGACAGAAAAGGCTCCAGCAGCATTGGGGCCATATTCTCAAGCCATTAAAGCGAATAATATGCTTTTCGTGTCTGGGGTTCTTGGGCTAATTCCAGAGGTTTGAGATTTTAGATCACATATTATGAAATTTTTTTCCTGCATAATTTTGCCTATTTATATGTATAGTTTTAATTTATGCATAAATTCTAGATAATATACTATGGTGGTTGTAAACTAATTTTCAAGTTTAAATTAGACAGGAAAGTTTGTCTCAGATAGTGTAGAGGATCAAACTGAGCAGGTATTTCCGATATTTGAACTCTGGTAGTGATTCTCTTTTAAATAATATGTTTGAAAGAATAGCAACAATAGCAGCGAAAAAACTAAGCGTTAAGTAGTTTCTGAGCACAAGGTGAATGGTGTGCTGACGTGTTTAAGATCGTGCATATATTGCTAGGTTCTTAAGAATATGGGTGAGATACTTAAAGCAAGTGGTGCCAGCTATTCCTCGGTGGTCAAAACAACAATCATGTGCGTGATCTTGTTGCGATTCTTGAATTATTTGAGCATCTCTCTTTCTCTCTTGCATTCAGTGCAGACACATGCATTTCATCATTTGAGTTATTTTGGTATTCACAAATTGACATTGTGTCATGCTTCTTTACAGGTTGGCTGATCTGAAAGACTTCAAGAAAGTAAATGAGATCTATGCTAAATGTAAGTTCTCAGAATTGAAGTCAACTGTGCTGTCCATAGATTTGAGACTTAATTATATTTCTATTAAAGAACTGTCAACCCTTTTCATGGTTACAGGATGAACTAAACCTGAATATCTGTTATAAAAATCCAATATGAGAATTTACAAAGAATATAAGAGTGGAACCCTGCTTGGGCTAGTTTCTTCGAACAAACTGGCAGAAACCTTTGGTAGAGTAATACACGTAACTTGATTTCTATTTGTCACTTGCAATAGCAAAAGGTGTTACCCCTTTCCTCATCTCCATGTACCTTTATGAAACATTCTATTTCCAAAAAGTTTCAACAAAATCAGTTCCCATTTTTTTTAATTGTGCCAATTTGTTTTATTATTAAAGGACATTAGAAAAATGGGCAATATTTTAGTAACTGAAAGAGCTGGTATACTCATGTTGAGCCAGATTACACATAAATTAATATAGATTTAGCAGCTTGGGTAAACTGCTATCATTTGGGATTTGGAAGGCAAGAATATTAAGAATTTATATAGGAGAAGTAAATAGTGAAACCTTCAAAAAATACGAATCATAATGGTTGACTTCAAGAGTCCCTGCTTGTGTTTGCAGATCTGCACAAGAAAGTCTGTTTTGATGGTTGTTGGATTTTGAGTAGTGTTATCCATATGTAAAACTTATATTTTGAATTTGTAGAGATAGCATGGGGTTCAAACTTGGTGCAGTAAATGATATTTTTTGTTCTTCGAAGTCTTGAGACATTTTTTGTTTGTATTGAATTTCCATGCTGTTAAAATTTATGATGAATTACATCTACCCCCACTGTGCAGTGACTTCTTAAAGGAAGGATGCCTCTAAAGAAACTCGCGTTTTTGTTACTAATACGTACTAGAAGAGTTGGCCTGAGGCGTTGGTAAAATAATTGCGTCTTTAGACATTTTAGAAGCGGTAGTTCTAGATTAAACAAAATGGCTACAAATGATTCACAACCAATCCCAAGTTTATTGGGAATAAGGACTAAAGTATTGTTTATCATTTGAAACAATTTGCACATGTATGTCTAATTGTTGGGTCAACAATTTTTCTTCTTTTAATCATCGTAACTGTATTTACTCACCATGGTAAAAAATGTGCTAAAAACCATTTCATAGCTCCTTGTATAGAGTTAATACAACTTGGTTAAGTTGTGTGGCAGATTTTCCATCGCCTGCACCAGCTCGTTCAACGTACCAGGTCGCAGCACTACCAATGGATGCGAGGATCGAAATCGAGTGCATAGCTGCTCTACAGTAGCATCTCACAGTTCTTGTGTTCAAATTCATTTGGTACAGTTTTAACTTATATAAGCTAGTTACTCAAGGAATTGTGGCTTAGTCTCTGGATTTTAATTGAGAAAATCTAAACGAAAACGAAAGCGAACACATCTGATACTAAATTCTAGTAATCGGGTTGAAGCATATTCCTATTTGTTGTGATTGCCATCTCTTCTGTTATTGATTTTTCTTTGCCTGTTTAGGATTAACTTAAAAAGTGCTTTCAAGCTCTTCTTAGACGAAGTATGACCTTATATTACTCTTTGAGCAGAAGCAAGTGTGTCTCATTTGTTTTTCACGTCGAAATTTTAGTTCAACAATTATCGAGACAATCTCCTTAGGTAATTGACTATCTTATTCGTCTGCACCCCTACCTTTTTTTATCACTTATCGATCATTTAGGGGTCTTAGCTAGTGATATGTGTTGTTTCTCTCTCGACGATGAAATTTATCCTCTATTATCTCACTGGCCGACCATCACATTTATTTTTAAAAATTACATAAACTTCCTTTGAAGTATGCATTATAATAGATCCCCTCCCCTGTCAAACAACATAAATTTATGTTTCTTAATTTTCCCTTATATATTTATAATAGGGTAGTTAGCAGGGGGCGAAGCCAGGAATTTTATCCAGTTGCGGTGGAATTTTTCTATACTATACTCCAACCAACTATCAAACTCTTTAAACCAAAAAGGATTGAAGCATCTAGAATTTTTTTCAAATATTTTTTGTGTAAATTCATAATCTCGATCTGACAAAGATATTTTTGCATGTATGCTCTCTGAACTTGATCTCGAATGTTAACATTGTAATTCAAAATTAATGTTCTTAGTCCAGGATTTGTGGGAATTGTACGACATTAAAATCCATTTTTTTATATTAATTAAATGTCTAATTTTTTATCCTTCAATTTAATCAATAGACTAATGAACAAATTTTTCATTTTTAATAAACAATTGCAAATATGGATTGTAATTTCACCATTTCATTTAGTGGGCCATTTTTTGTTAGTATTGCAAATATGGATTGCAATTTCGTCATTTTCCCATTTTACTGGATTGCAATTTCCCTTTCCAATAATTTATTAGTATATTTTAGGCCATTTTCAGTTGAGGCACTACTTGCTTTTTTAGTGGACCTTTCAAATTTCAGTGCAGGCATCCTGCACTGGACTTCACATGGCTGCCTGCACTGGACTTCACATGGCTCCGCAGAAAATGTCCCTACTATTGAAGTCATTGTGTAAATCATTTCTACTTTTTAAATTTTGGCATTTTTACCTTAACATAGTCTATTTCTTGCGCAAAACGTCCTTTCGTCCAAAAAATTGTCATTATCTCACCTAACCAACACGACTCATAATACAACTTAAGGGTAAATTAGTTCAGGAACATTTTTCACTTGTCCTCTGTTTCAAATCGAAGTATATGAACGGACGCACCTTTGTTTGGAAGTTTCACCACTATTCCCAGAATTTCGTCGACGAACTCGTCTAAATCCGGCCATACATTGTGCGAACCGTCGTTAACATTCGGTTGGTGAGTTTGAATCTCCTATTTTTGCTTCATTACATTTTCAATTATAAAATGCCGAGAATGAGTTTGGGGCAGATTAGGTCCTCGAATCCAAAAGAATACGAAGACCTCTAATAAAGAAGACGAAAACCCAGCTCCTTTACCTGAAGTCACGACTGCAGTTTTGCTGGACATGGAAAACTACCTTCATCCATTTCGTGAATCAAATTTGCGAACCCATTTTTGTTTTGGACAGCCAGTCTTTTTTGCTTTTTACTCATGATAAAAAACTGAAATTCAAGGTTCCACAACCAGAAATCAGTGGCCGACAAAGTAGAATCAGTCTGGAATTAAAATATTCAGACAGAATTTGAATATTAAATGCCGAGCAAACACTGTAGCAGATATTGAAAAATCATGAACACAACTGAAAAAACCACTAATGATGGAAACAAATCCAAGAATTAGTGGGGTCCACATCATAGTGGAGCAATAACTATGCATTAATGGATCAAAAAGATATTGAATCCAAGTGCGTGAGCGGAGAATGAATTGAATGCACGAGAAGAACATTGATGACCAATCGTTCATATACTTCGTTTTGAAACAAATGACAAGTGAAAAATGTTGCTGGACTAATTTACTCTTAAGTTGTATTACGAGTCGTGTTGGTCAGGTGTGATAACGGCGGCTTTTTGGAAGGAATGACGTTTTACGCAAGAAATGAAGTAGGTAATGGTGAAAATGTCAAAATTTAGAAAGTGTGAATGATTTGCACAATGACTTCAATAAGTAGGAACGTTTTGTGCTAATTACCCTTTATAATATAATTGAAAATTATTGTCAACTATTGTTTCTCTTTTTCTTTTCTCATTTCATAAGATTTTTTTACTTAAATGCGATAAATTTTTTGTAGATAAAATAAATATCTTTAGATTTCTGTAATAATGTTTGAATAAAATTATAAAATATAATATTTTTCATTGAGTTTTTCAAATAAGATTAATAACAACTTGTTTCTTTGCAAATAATGAACAACTCAATACAAAGAAATGTTCGATAATCTGTAATTTTGATCAATTAGTTTAATTTGCAATCCAATTATAAAACAAAATGAATAAATATATTTGTGTAATTTGTAGTCTTCCTTTTTCCTCCTCTAAAATATTAAATTTTTTTCAACATATTTGGTTTCAAAAAAGCACAATATGTTTTTGTATCACTTGGTTTAATTAAAATATTATACTAAATTTAAGAAATTATAATATAAAAATGCAATAAGGAATGAATCGAATAAAGATCAAAGTTATTTCTTTAATAAATTAGAAGAGTAAGGATTTGAGCCATATTTTTCCGGCAATAATTATTAAAAAATATTTTAATCAATTTAATTTATAAACATAATATTAAATTAATTAATAAAAGTAATAAATGTTACTGACTAAAATGTCCACGGTAGCAAAATAATAATTTAATATCAATAATAGTGTTTTTCGTTGAAGATTAAAAACAAATGTCTTTATAAAATTTAATTTACGATAGAATTTTATCATTTAATAGTAGTAAAATTTTAATATTAGTTTAAGATATTATATCGATAATTAAATAACAATTTAAAAATAATTTAAGAAAAATTTTTAGTTTGTAATAGTTTAGTAAATTTAATTTGTTGACAAAAATTATGTTAGAATATAATAATAATTAAAAAATAACTTATTCTTCAATAATATTATAAAGAAAAAAATAAAAATATATTTGAAGTTAAATGTTGATAACTTAAAAAAAAAAAAGTAATTATACTCACACCACATTTTATTATAAATGCACCACATTTTAATTACATAAAAAGTCTTTAATTTTTATTTATTGTCACATTTATATCTTTAATTTTTTTTCATCAGATTCTTATATTTATCATTCTATTAATTAACACATCTTGTTCCTATTAACAATTTTCGACTAAAAATTCTATTAGTGTACTTTAAAATGAGGGAAAAATATTTAATCGAAATTCTGTATTTATTTATTTATTTGCTTGTTTAAAAATACGAGAAAAAATGACTCTTTTTGTTTATTCTTAATATAATTTTTGGACGGAAACCATTATCAGAGATAATATGTGTTAATTAAATGAAGGTTGGTGTCTTGGTGATAAGAATACGATGAAAAAATATTATGGACATACTGTAATAATAAGTAAAAGTTATGGACTTTTTATGCAATTTAAATGTAGTGCACTTATTAAAAAAAAATTGTACGAATATATTTAGCCAAAAAAATAGGGAAATTGACGCAAAATGGCCCTCACTGCAGAAATGGTCCATAACAATTGTTTTTTGACACAAATCCCTAACATTGTGTGCTTTGATGCGTAATTGATCCTTATTTGATAATAATGACAAATATACCCTTAATTTTAATATAGAAAATTGTAATTAAATTTCCAAATTTTACAAAAAAATGCAAATAGGTTTGATACTTTTATTTTTTATAAAAAAAAATTAAAAGAAACTAACAAGTTTTTTTAAAAAAAAAATTAACACTTTATTGACCAAATTAATAATATATTAAATTGTTTTGTATAATTTACAAACTATTAATAAAATAACTAAAATTTTTGTTCATAACTTTTGACAAACATGTTGAATAAAATTATTTTTTTATTATTAAGTAATTATATTATTTAAAATTTAAACTTTTAATTTATCGTTACAACATAAAAGAAAATAACTTTGTCACAAATTTGATGCTCAAATATTTTTATTTAATTGAGTTATTCGTTTTACAAATATTAGAGCTCCGATTGTATTCTTCATATTTTAATTTATCATTTTATTATTGTTCAAAAATAAAGAACACATATTGTGTAAAATTAATTTCTATTTGTATTTTTATGTTAATTTTATTATATACGTTATTTTTCTATTTATTTAAATTAATTTTTATTCAAGTTTTTCACATTACGTAAGAATTATATACACTTGAAACACAATAATTTCTACATTTTTCTTTTATGAAAAATTTAATTAATACGACTATAGTGATATGTTTAATATGTTGAATTAAATATTATTTAATAAATGTATCAGACTCATTTGTACTTTTTACAAATGTTAGGAATTTAATTGCAATTTTCTCTAATTAAAACTAAAGTATATTTATCTTTTTCATCAAATAAAGATCAAATGCGCATAAAAAAAAATATCGTCATTAGTTGCTAAAGATCAACACATAGATTAGAAACTTATATACCAAAAGGGATTTTGGCGCAAATGGTCCCTAACCTTTGCTCTTAGTGTGGAATTGGTCCCTAACGTTTAAATTTTGGCAAACAAGTCCCTAACCTATGTGTTTTGGTGCAAAATTGGTCCTTATGTGATAAAAAAGACAAATATACCCTTATTTTAATTAGAAGAAATTGTATATTGATTCCTAATCATTACAAAATGTGCAAATAGGTCCAATACTTTTATTTTTTCTAAAAAAATTCAAGAAAACTAATGAGTTTTTTTTTTTTTGAATTAACAATTTAGTAATAAATATGTTAAATAAAATTATTATTTTATTATTAAGTAATTATATTATTTAAAATTTAAACTTTTATTTTATTGTTGTATAAAAAATAACTTTGTCACAAACTTGATATTCAAATACTTTTATTTAATTGAGTTATATGTTTATTAACTACAAATACTAGAAATACAATTATATTCTTCATATTTTAATTTATCGTTTTATTTTTGTTCAAAAATAAAATACATAATGTGTAAATTAATTTTTATTAGTATTTTTATGTTAAATAAAAATGTAATAAGATTAATTCAATGTCATAAAATTATATACGTCATTTTGTTATTTATTTAACTTAATTTTTAAAATTAAGAGAGAAAAAAAATTTTATAAGTAAGGAGGGAGAAAAATGATTTCTCTTTTCTCCCAATGATTCTCCCTCTTTAAATAATATAATTACTTAATAATAAAAATAATAATTTTATTTGACATGTTTATTACTAAAGTGTTAATTCCAAAAAAAAAAAAATTCATCAATTTTCTTTAATTTTTTTATAAAAATAAAAGTATTGGACTTATTTGCACATTTTGTAATTATTAGAAATATACATACAATTTATTCTAATTAAAACCAAGGGCATATTTGTCATAAGGACCAATTTTGCACCAAAACACATAGGTTAGGGACTTGTTTGCCAAAAAATAAACGTTAGGGACCAATTCCACACTAAGAGCAAAGGTTAGGGACTATTTGCGCCAAAATCCCTATACCAAAAAATAAACGTTATGGACCATTGCAAGAAACTATTTGCAAAAATTTCTCAAAAATTTATAAGAATATAGAAAGAATAAAATTTTACCGATGACACTAACAACTTGTGCCAACAACCTAAATATCGTCATTAGTTGCTAACGTCGTTGATCACTACTAGCAGAGGTGGTTCGATCACCAAATACTATTGTTGTAGGTAATTTTATTTAAATTATCGAGTTAGGTACTCTGACTATAATATCACTGATCCTTATCACTCCATTAATTATTATTATTATAATTATTCTCAAAAACATCCCGTCGACAAATAATGTTAAAAAAAAGGCATAAAAAATACTTTTCATCTCATAATTAGACAACCCAATTAATCATACAAAACCCTAATGACATCCAAAAGTAAAAAAAATGAAATTGTAACCACTACAATAAAAACGCTATCGACAATCTTTACAAAAATAAAAAATAAAAAAAGGAACATTTATTAAAATGGTACCCACTACAAATAAATTAAAATACAAAAAGTTATTTTTGACAAATATTATTGAAATGTAATTATTTTTTTAAAAGAAAAAAATTCACTAAAAATGATTTTCTTATTTGAATTAAAAAAGAAAAAAGAAAAAAGAAAAATAGTTTTAAACTATATTTTTAAGATGACATGTAAATTTCAGGTGGCATAGTCACGCCATGTCATCCAATTAAGAAGATTACATACACTGCTGATGAAAAGTAAATAATTTTCACAATTTTCAATTTGATACAAATTAAAGATCTCATGAACAAGATCACAAAAGTGTACTATATTTTTTTTATTAATTAACACTATTTATAAAAGCAACAAAAAAACATAGATTTTTCTTTTCTTTTTTTGAATTCTGTAGTCCCAGTTAGAAATTGGTAAAGGGCAAAAAAATAGAGTTTATACAGGGAGATTAATTTTTAGCGTTTGGGTTGAAAATGGGTCAAATTTTGCACAAGCCATCTACTTTAATTCCAATTAAAAGATTCAAGTATAGCATCACGGCAAACACATTTGCCGGGTTTCAGATTAGACTGTAATAGACAGTATTAAATAAGAAAAAAATGTTACCAAACATGCACTTTGAATTACGCCTAGGACTCAATAATACCTTCAAAAACAGCCAAAAGTGCTAACCCTTTCATTAAAATGTCTATATGCATCCTTTTCAAATTCAAAGATTTTAAAATGTTACAACAAACACAAGGGAACCAGAAAACGCGACAAGTCGAAAGGTTTTCTTCTGCCACGAAACGCAATACAATTTCATAACTTGCTGAAACAACATTAGTAAGTAAATGCAGGTTTTTATGGCAACAGATGGATATAATTTCACACCTGCTTGCTTTTATTCTATGCTCTGTTTATTCAGTTTCATATATATCATCTATATTCCTGGAAGTTCACATGGCCTGTTGCTTCTGCATGCTCCACCGCTTCCTGGCAAGTTAAAAGAGAATATAGATGACAAGAAATGTAAAGTTCGAAAATTTCAAAGACAGGATTAAGAGCACGTTTGGCTATGCTTAAAAAAAAGTACTTTGAAATTACTTTTTGTTTAAAATACCTTTTTCTCAAAGTTACTTCGTTGCTCAAAATAAGTAACTATTTATTATAAAACTTAGTTACTGACTTGTAAGTAAATTTATTAAAACTGAACATTTTAAGCTTAGGGAAACATGCTGTAAGAAAGGAAAAGATGAAGGGCTTAAAACCTTCTGTCCGACAACTCCAATTTGGCAGGTACCACATCGCAAAGTGAAGTTGGAGGTGTCAGTATAACTCCTTTTCCTGCAAAGGTAGCAGAATGGTATTAAAATGCCTATAAAGAACCAAAGAACCAACATAACAGAGACAAATGAAATGAAAGAGACAGAACCCGTATAATAACAAAGCCATTCCGGTAACTATTTACACTCAAAATTTTGGAGTACGAATGATTGGGTAATTATTATCAAGTAAATACTGATAAGAAAACTAACGTGTTACCTTTGTTGGTCTTTAACCAGATTAAGGGCGAGTAGCTCAGCTGGCCCCACAGACCGGTCTGCTTGCACAGGAAATATTGTCTGATCAAACTCTTCTGGAGCTCCTTCAGCAGGAGACATCTGTTGAAAGGTAGACACCATATCATGCTTTTCACCAAGTATAATTATAAAAGAACATAATTAGATAACCTAATTAGTTTATATAAGAACATAGATAACCACACTCTCGGACTGGGGGGGGGGGGGGGGGGGGGGGGGGTTTGTTGAGAGAGGAAACAACATACAGCCAAAGCATCGTAATGGAGTCCATCATAGATCAGCATAACTCTTTCACGGTAGTTTTTTCCCTATTAATAAAATCCCAAAGATTGAAGATTTAAAAATCGTAAGAAATCAATCCGCGATATCATAAAGAATTGCTGAAGAGACATTCAACGCAAACCTGTCCATACAAATCACATCTGATGGTTTGTATATCATATGCTGCTATCTCACGCCCATAATACTCGGCCAGAATTGCAAGCTCAATGCCACCTTAAGATTAAAAAAACGAAAGAAGTTCAACCATACAAATGAATTAACAAGCTTTGATATATCATAGTGCAATACTGTAAGAAATAACTCTATGTAGGAACAATGTTAATGCAATCCAAGAGCCAGAAAAACGTTGTTAAAAAATCCAAGAGGCTCTGACCCCACAAAAAACAAGTGTCATCATTGTGGACTGAAGAAAGGGAATTTTCTCTACAAATGTTGAGATGATTTCTTAAGAAGAACTTAAACATGATCATCAGATCATCACCCAGATTCCAGCTTTTGGAAATTTTTTTTTCCCCGTAGGTGTAACAAAATTTAGCAACTAGGAAAAAGCAACAAGCCCCTAAGACAGAAAGTGACCTTATTTTGTTAGGTTGCTGCTTTCATCCTTGCATAAAACAATAACCTCAGAATGAGCCATGGAGCTGAGAAGCTGATACGTAGAACTCCAATTATTTCTTTGTTCTCTCTATTCTACGTTTTAGTTCCTCAGGTTTAGCGATATGACAGGAAATTTTCTCCGTCATTCTCTCCTTCCCCTTATTTTCCTTGCTCTCTCCTAATAAGTATACACACTTATTTCTCTTCTTTCCTTGTCCATGTCTTGTCCTCTCCATCAACACTAACCACCCACCTCTTTCTCTTCTCCCTACATCCAACGCCCAGAAAGGACAGTCCTGCGCAACCTCCTCCCATTAAAGATTAAGAATGATGGTGTCAGAACAACTTTCTAGCGAATAAAGAAACTCTCATCTCCTCAAAGAGAGACCTTAGAATCATTTCAAGGTATCCAATAATCCCCAATCCAACTACTTTCCTGTTGATAAAAGATCTAAACGCAAACTTATTTAATGAGAATATAAATTGGAATCACTCTCAAAATCAATTACATTGGAAGAAAAGCTGCTTACATTAGATATATTATTCTCAATTTCCAATGCCGGAACAAAATTCCCCAAATAATCAGTGATTTTTGACACAAGCATAAATCGTACAATTGATAGTGCACAGTCAAAGGAAATGTAAAGGTGCCTCACGTTATCTCCAAAATACTCCAGTTGGGAATCTGACTATGTGCACAGATGAGTGAGAGAGAGAGAGAGACATGCTGGAGTTTCAACAAAGTTGACCACATGGAAAGCAGTTTTGGAGAGCAATGATTTGGCCAAAATCTGTTTAAGTCATTGTCGTGAACTTTTGTGTGATTATTTGCTCATAAAAGCAACAAATTACAGCCCAAAGGACGGCATATGAGAAAAGACACAATTGCTCTTGTAGATAGATCAAAACAAAGTAGATATTGCACTTAGACAAGATGAATTAAACTGTAGTTTGTTTAAACATTCTGGAGTAAAAACTTATAATTTCACTAAATAAAACACAAAAAAAGTTATCATATACTATTTGCATTTGTGGCAATAAACAAAGTAATGGATCCAAGGTGCAGATTCTGTGTAGAACAACATGTGGCTCCCAACCCATGATATAAACCACCTCAATACCAAAACGTGGAAGTACACAAGAAAATTGCATTCTCAACCCAACTGCCTCAGCATTGATACAGAGTTCTTCCATATGCAACAAATGTAAAACTTACCTCCCCACTTCTCAGGGTTAAGAATCCATGCACAATACTCTTCATTAGGCTTTCCAAGGAATGCTTCAGAATATTTTTCTGGAGCACTGGCCACTGTTGCAGCTATAACCTAATAAAAATTATATAATGTCATGCTCAAAGAATATTTTCTGGATCACTGGCCAAACTATTTTCTTTGGTTTATTTCTCTTTCTCAAATTTAATAAGTCTGTATTAACGCTGAGAACAAAAGAATATAAGTTCATAATAAATTTTCAGCCTCGCCATAACTTGAATCTCAAAACGCTAGTTTTTTCATTCAAAGCATCAGCACGTCGTATGAATCACAAGTGGCGTGATCTAATAATTACTTATTTTGCATGCATAAAAAAATACAATTTGTAACCTGTCTTAGCTCTGGCGCTTTCTTTTTGTCGTGGTCCATGACATAACTGCACACGATATTCATAAGTTAATTGCTACATACGTTTGTTAACAACTCTATAAGTACGGCATACAAACTTTTTCCCTTTTTGGCGAGCTAAAATAAAGAAAGATATGAAGCTCACCCAACCGCATTAAAGAGGCAACTGTTGTCCGAAGGAATAACCCTCCTAACTATAATACCTTCCATTTTAAACCTGAAACCATCATAATTTTAACGAATAGTTATTTGAAAATCATCAATGAGAGATTTGCAGTTTATAACTAGATAACTCAATAAATCATACAGAACCCTAATGACATTCAAAACTAAAAGAATGAAACTGTAACCTCTACAAGGAAACCAATAAAAATACATAATCATTGAATCAATTAAGCGGAAACACAGTGACAATAAGTAAATTCAATGCATAAACAAATAATGTCCAAGAAAGGCGTAAAACATACTTTTCAGTTCATAATTAGATGACCCAATAAATCATACAGAACCCTAATGACATTCAAAAGTAAAAGAAATGAAATTGTAAAAACTCTATCAACAATCTTTACAAAAACAAAAACAAAAAACAGAGTATTCATTAACATGGTACCTGCTGGAAATTAGAACTGGGAGGATTCTAGATCTAGGTGATGTGCCAAGAAATGCTTTGGCCTGAAGATAAACCTCAAAAACAAAACAAAAAAAGATAAAGCGAAATGGAATCTTTGGAAAAGGGTTTTTTATTACAGTGAATTTTATTGGCAATTAATGGAAAAGATATAGATTTTTTGAATTGGATTGCAAATTGTAAGAATCTCAGTGGCTCTCTGCCTGTGCAGCTGTTGATTTCTTGTATGCATATGAAGTTAGTTGAGGTTCAAAATGGACATTTATGGAAATGGGTCGGGTTCTTGGCTTGGGTTTAACGGCGGGATCCGAATTTCTATTGCGTATTTGCGTGTAAATACGCAATGTTACAACTAGTTCATACGTTTGACCAATAAAATCAAGTCAAAAGTTGATCTAATTATAATAAAAATTATTATTTATGTATTTATTTAATTATTTTGATTGTTAGTTCAACTTTTGACCTTCTATTTTTATCTCTCAATTCGTGGCATGATTATATTAAGAAGAAGAATAAAGTAATTCTTTGTTAAAGTTTAAATTATAATTTAAAATGGTTAAATTAGTTAAATATATTTTTTATTCACATATTTTGTAGAATTTATAATACAATTTATAAGTACTTCAAAATTAATTTCAGCAGAACCAAACATGTTCTTTCACGAGTGTTTTTATTTTCTTCATCCTTTTTGGGTTCTTTATTTTTTATTTGAAAAGTGAAAATTATCTTATTTATATAATATAATAAATTGAAATTTATTTATGCTCAATGTAGTGTGACAAAAAATATTTTAGCACATTTTTCGTTTTTATTATGTTATGTTGACTTCGAAATCTGCACTATCCACATGTCAACAAATCTTCAATCACTCATATGACAACATGTATCTTACCTGCACACTTGGACAACTGTTAGACACCAATATCACCGAATAAAAATGGACCAACAACAGTTAGGACTCCGACGTCTAGTCAACTATTGATATCAAAATGTGATATATGAGAAATATGGTGTGGGAGAGACAAATAGACATGAATTTGTCCAAAGTTTAGGGTTATGAATATTGTGTACCTTTGAATGGATAATGAATGTATATTTATAAGATAAGAGTTCTAATTTAATTAGTTATCTGATTGAATTCTCATTCTTTATGAGGATAAGGCTGATCACATAGTTATCGCAATCTCCAAGATTTTATCTCTGTTACTAATCAATCTTTACTATTGTACTGCTGATTTTTAAGGAATTGACAATGAGCTTCCTTATGGAAATCTATCTGTCAATTAGTGGTAATCTCTTTTTAATTATCTATTTGGTTGTCTGGAACAAGACAGTCTTTCCTTAATTATCTATTTGGTTGTCTGGAATAAGATTGTCTGAGGGGATTTTGTGGGATGCGACGAGTTTGCAAAGAACAAAGGTTTACCATTGTGGCAAATACCTTCCTATGTTTTCTTTTGGCAAGATATTAAATTGTGAGGGGTCTAGACTTGAGTTGCCACATGTAGTATAAGCAAATGCCATGGGACCCTCACTGAGATCTCGCATGCTGACTTGATGTGACATGACATGACGTGACATGACAACCTCACCAAAATCTAAGTGGTAATGTGTCCATTACTATTAAATCTTACACACCAAATACTTATTGTCCATGGTGTCTTGTTGAAAAATTTAATAAACTTTTGTTCGTTTCATTTGTTCTACAACTAACATTCAAGAAGAATGATTATTGGACAATAGGTTTAGTGTGTGAAAATTTTCAAATTACATTGTAAAATTAATAACTATTCATTAGAACATGAAAGACATGATGAAATTAAAGAGTTAAGAGTAGTATTTGAAACCATTATTTGCTCTTATTTTTATGTATTAGGCTCATTTTCACCATGGTGATTTGAAGATAAATGACGTAATAATACATATACAATCTCTTTATTTTTAATTAATTAAAAGTGTCAAAAGGGTCGGAAGAGTTAAATTGGGTCAACATTTACTTTAAAAGAGTTAAGTTGGCCTAATATATAATTTTGTTTCAAAACTGTATTTTCTATTTCAGTTTTTGAATTTTTATTCGTATCTAAGTACCATCAAACAATACTTAACCAACCGTATCCCAATCGACCCAAACCCTAATCCCACTTTCCAAAATCGTAATCCAACATTCTCGCTGCTATCGTTCATCCATGTCGCCACCCCACCACTGCCTATTTCTACCACCATCGTGATCTTATCCCGATGAGGTCGCCATCGAGATCTCCCCCTAAAACCTAGGGCTTGATTACTCCATCCCAGATGTATGATAAAAGAGGTATTTGGGCCATCAAAGCCAAGAACGACAACAAAATATAAATCTTAGTTTGAATACGCATAGCCTCTTTTTGTATGATTTAGCCGTTGAAACTACATCCCTCATAGCAGATTTGTGTTGAAAACATTTGTTTAAACTCTAGGTTTAGTAAGTTTTTGTTATGGTTGAAGATTATACACAAAACCAGCAACCACAATCCGCTAATTCAGAGAAATTCTCGCTCAAATATGGCTAATTCATTCACTTTCATTTAAATCAAAGGGTTCAATACATACTTACAAGTAATAATCAATGGATTAAAAAATAAAATTGGAAAATTAAGAGGATAATAGATAAATGATGGAGTGTGAATTCGGCTGGGCTAAATTTGTTAATCACAGAATAATGCAAAGATTCAAATTCAGAGATAGAGATAGAGATAGAGAAAGACGTGGGAGAATAAGGGATAAGGGAGTAGGTTTTGCAACCAATTTCAAAAATAGTATTCACCATTTTTCTCTACCCATGTGCTAGCTATTTATAGAGGCAAGTAGAATATTCTAGAATGACTAGGTGCAGGTGAGTGAGGTGTGCAAGAGCAGTGAGAAAATGATCTAACCATGACAACCATTCTTCTTAAATTAACCTTGTCCCAAAGGTTAAAGAATTTGACATCTATGCTGATCTGGAGGTTTCCTCGGAGATTGAAGAAATAAAGAAAAATAGAAAGAAATTGGGAGTTCTTTCAAGTGGTAATTTCGAAGCAGATGAAAGCTAAAAAGAGGGATAAAACACGAGGAAACTTTGGGAGCGGGAGAAAGAGAAAAACTAGGTAGCCATTGGAAATTTTTCAGTAGGGATGAGTATGAAAAGCAATGGAAGTTTGACTTTGAGTGATGTCACTGATAGAAATAGATGTACAATTGAGAATGAAGTAGCAGTGGTTGTGATTAACAGTGGCGTAAAAGGGGATGCTATGGCTAACATGGTAGGTTGTTGAATGAAATTTTGACCCTCAATTTCTTCTTCATTGGCTGCATCATCCTCATCCTTTAATATAATGGTATCAAACTTGATTTCAAAGCCTTCATCTAGAGTCTTATCCACTTCTTCATTGCAATTTGAGAACCTTTTGCAGAGTTCTATTGAAAATAGCTTATAATCTACATATGGATGGTTGATATTGAAGCAGTAAAACCAGACGTATGCCATGCCTTCCATATAACTCTTAACAATCTCCATTTTCTTCTCGTCACTCAACCTAGAGAATTGGAAGAAACATCTCAGCTCTTCGAAGCCATTCATTGGAATCTTCTCCTCCAAATTTTAAGAAGTCAATTTCAGGCAGATTAGGACCTTTGCTATCATTTCCTTCTATCTGATTTTTTTTCTGTATGATCATAACAAGGCACGGAGTCTTCAACCTTCTCTTATTTGGATATTGATTTTTTTTTCTAACCATTTCAGTCACTATGACTATCATTCTATCGTAGCTATCATATATCTTCTTCCTGTATTGCTGAATATCCAGATCACGTAGCTGCTCTGATACCATTTGTTTTGATTGGGGATCAATTACAAATCAACAACCATAATCAGTTAACTCAAGACAATTCTTCTTCAAATATGGATAAATTCACTTCATTCCATCAAAAGAGTTCATTATAGAATTAAAGTAACAATAACTGGATAAGAAAAATAAACTTGGGGAATTAAGAGGAGAAGAGATAAATGATGGAGTGCATATTCAGCTGGGATAAATTTGTTAATCACAAAATAATGCCAAGATTCAGATTCAGAGATAGAGATAGAGAGAGACGCGGGAGAAGAACGGATAAGGGGTAGGTTTTGCAACTAATTTCAACAATATTTTTCAGCATTTTCTCTATCCATGTGTTAGCTATTTATAAAGGCAAGTAAAATATTCTAGAATTGCTAGGTGCAAGTGAGTGAGGTGTGTAAAAGCAGTGAGAAAATGGTCTAACCATGACAGTTTTAGGGTTCTAATATATTGCAATTAAGTTTGACTTGGAACTTTTGAGAGGTAGGGAGAGACTAGAATCCAAGATGATAATGAGTGAAGGGACATCAATTGTTGGTTGTGGGTTTTCTTAGGGTTTCTACAAATTTACAATAAAGTGGTGGCTTTTTTGCACAAATGGTCACTGACTTTTGTACTTACTGCAGGTTGAGGACCTATCATTTCATTTTTAGCAGTTTAGCTCCTATTTCAAATATTTTTTGCGGCAATGGTCCTTTTTATCAATTTTTGTCCAATTGTCCGTGAAATTTAACGGTAGAAAATTTTTTATTTAAAAAATAAAGGAAAATTTGGAGCAAAAGTCCCCAATCTTTCAAAAAATTACGAAAAGTCCCTAACCTTCTAATCCTAACACATGTGACCCCAAACCTTTTTGACAATTTTACCATCAACTTAAATAAATTAAAAATAACTCATAAACCTTTTCAAAAATATAAATAAGTCCTAATTTTTTTTTTTTTTACAAATTTACACTTAAAATAATAAAAAGTGTGTTATCAAGTTCCAAAACTTTTAATTTTGTTCACAAAAATAACATTTAAAATATGTTTGATTAAAATCAGATTTTTTAGTAAAAGTTATTGAAAAGTTGTGGGACCATAAAATGTGTGGTTAAAATTAATTGTTGACTTTGACTTTAGCTTTTTAGCAAAATCAAAATTGAAAACAAACAGGCTCTTAGATTCTCTACAGATATTGTCCAATTGTCCGTTAATTAACAAAAAAATTATACTCATGATCAAAATTTGACCAATTTAAAATTTTAATTTATTTTTCATACCAATTACTAAAGAATAATTAAAAAAAAGTTCTTCACATTCTCCAGCCCACCACCACCCTTTTAATTAAATTTTCATACCAATTAAAAAAAGGTGGTGGTGGGATGGAGATTGTGAAGAACGTTTTTTAATTATTATTTAGTAATTGGTATGAAAAATAAATTAAAATTTTAAATTGGTCAAAACCAATTTTGATCATGAGTATAATTTTTTTGTTAATTAACGGACCACTGGATAAAATCTGTAGAGACTCTAAGAGCCCGTTTGTTTTCAATTTTAATTTTGCTAAAAAGCTAAAGTCAAAGTCAACAATTAATTTTAACCATACATTTTCTGGTCCCACAACTTTTCAACCACACATTTCAACAACTTTTACTAAAAAATCTGATTTTAAACATTTTAAATGTCATTTTAGTGAACAAAATTAAAAGTTTTAGGACTTGATGACACACTATTATTTTAAGTGTAAATCTGTAAAAAATAAAAAGATTTAGGACTTATTTATATTTTTAAAAATATTTATGAGTTATTTTTAATCTATTTAAGTTATGGGTAAAATTATTAAAAAAGTTTTGGGTCATATGTGTTAGGATTACAAGGTTATGGGACTTTTCAACACTTTATGAATGATTATGGACTTTTGCTGCAAATTTTTCTTTACTTTTTAAATAAAAAATTTTCCATCGTCAAATTTCACAGACAATTGGACGAAAATTTATGAAAATGATCATTGCCGTCAAAAACATTTGAAATAGGGGCTAAACTGCCAAAAATGAAACTATAGTCCTCAACCCGCAGTAAGTGCAAAAGTCAGGGACCATTTGTGTAAAAAACCATAAAGTGGTTTTGTCTATGTTATAGAGGATGGTTGTGGTGATTGTAGTGGTTTGGGTGGTGGTGGAAGAAGTTGTGGGTTGCAAATATGATGGCGAATATGGAAGGTGTGGGAGTTGGTAATAAAAAGCATTGTTATAAAAAGTTTGTTTAGATGGTGTTGCACACTTCACGTCTCGTTCTAGCCTAGGCCTTACTTAGGTATGAAAAATTTGAAACTCGACTTTCATGCCTAGTACACTTTACGCTTTCAAAAATATTGATAAAGAATAACACAACTTATTATCTAGAAAAATTCGAAAGGTGAAGACGAGGGTAGGAAACAATGTCATACAAGATGGTGTTAGAGTTTGAATCTAAATAACACTATAATACATATGTTATTTTAAAAATAAAAATAAAAAAGTCAAACGATAACATGTCAATTACAAATGTATAAAATAAGGTAACAAATTAATAAAAATATAAAATAAAACACTAACACAATAAAATAAATCTACAGATTTCATAGGACGTACAATTTTTATCTATTTTTTATCCGCACATTCCGTAAGATCCACTGCTTATAATTTAAAAAAAACTTTACCAAAAATATGAGTTAATTGATATTCCATTTTGAATGTGACCTAAAACTCTACATTTAAGATGTCATATCAATTAATGCTACATAATTGCCACATAGACGAATTATGGTAGTCGTTGATTATGAGGACCCGTTTGATTAGTGGATAAAACTATTTATCTGGATAAAAATTATATGTATAAGAGTTATTCGGATAACATGTTTATTATTGTCTTGTATGTTTAAGCAAAGTATAAAAATGAAAAAAAATCACTTTTAAAAAGTCAGTTTTTGATATAAAAAAAAGACAATTATACTATTATGCTTATTAAACGAAACAAAAAAAAAAAAACTAAAGTGAAAAAAAAAATGGATGGAGCAATAGAGGGTGGTAGAGATGGCGGGCAGATGGTGGCGTAGGATGGTGGCAGAGGCGGTGGCCGAATGTAGAATGAGATGACTAAAGGATCGTGGCGGAGGGGTTGGTAGTGACGACAAAGATGATAACGGGCTGGAGCGGACATTATCATCCCCGCCCCCATCAGGGATTAAAAAATCGTCATTTACTGCTGTTTAATTAATTAAATTTTTATATTACTTTTATTTTTTATATATAATTTAAATTTTAAAATATAAATAAAAGAGATATTCAGGACGAGTTCGAATAATTTGGAGTGGGGACTATGATTTCCATCCCCGTCCCGATTACTAACGGAGCGGGTTGGGTATTTTGCTATCCCTAGGCGGTCGGCAGTCGGCGGTCAACGGGTAGCATCGATTATCCTAAGTTATGTATGTTCAAAAATATATATTTTTATATTATAAAATGTATATTCGTCTTTTAAAAAAAAGAGTGAATTATTATCCAGATGTCATATTCTTTATGAGAACAAAATTCATCATCATTTTTTGTTTAACTTGTTATTCGGATAAAAGTTTATCTGGATATCACTTCTGCTCAGACAATATACAATAAAATTTATCCATTATCTTTAACATTTGTCCATATATATCAAACACGCCCTGAATATTATTATTCTCAGTGATTATGTATATAATAATAGTAATGATAGTATTTATCACTATTGATAATGATTATTAAGTTATGTGACATTTAATAACATGGACAATTAATTGGATCTCATATCTTTAAATCTCATTACCTATCCTATTTAATATTAGGATAAATAGTATGCATGATGATCTCCTGCTCTTATGTGGGCAGGATATCCTGCCCACAGAGGGGCAGGAGATCATGGGTATAAATAGTATTGAGGGTCCCAAATCTTCTAACCTTGTGATGATGGTCCCAAATCTTCTAACTTTGTGATGATGGAGTTCCGAACTTTTAATTTCTAATACCTAGGTCCCTAACTTATGAAACATTAATGCCCGATATCCTTTTTGAATAGAAACTGTCAATTTGACTGTTAAATAGTCAAAAATTTGTTAAACAGTCCATTTTACCTTTAAATTGAATAATAAAAAAAGAATAAAAAAAGAAAAACAAAAGGTAAAAATAAAAATTGCAACTAAACTCTAACCAACAAAAAAGAAAAAATTGTAACTAACCTCCAATCCAACCTCATCTTCTTATCCAAATCGCCACCGTCCGTCACCACCACTAGAAAACCATTTTCGGCATTAATATATGATCTCTTTGGCGCACCACCACACACCATCCACATTCAAAAATGGATACAAATTGTTTTCAATCCTTGGATCACTCGCCTGCATGAGGAACGGCAAATTATAGGCTTTCTCTGTCAACAATTTTTTAGGGTAAAATTCATAATTGAACTGTTGCTAGCCGGCGATTACAATTTGTCATCCATCAAGCAAAAGATGATTAGTGGCGTACAATCTTCTCTGCACGAGGCCATTTTTAATTTCCTGCTTATCATTACAAGGTTTGTATGTTCTAACTGCATGCTCGCCATCATTGAAGCCACCAGTTTGTACCAAAACGCCGTCGAACACGACTGTGGCGGATGAGCACTAGATGTCGGACATGACAGCAGCGGTAAAGCACATATCTTTATGAAATTTTGATTGTGGGTGAAAATAGTTTTCCAGTGGGTGGTGATGGGCGGCGCTGCAGTGGCGATTTGGAGAAGAAGATGATGTTAGATTGGGGGTTAATTGTAATCTTTTTTTGTTGGGATTTAGTAGCAATTTTTGTTTTTACCTTTGCTTTTACTTTCTCTATTCTATTTTATCATTCAATTTAAGGGTAAAATAGCCTGTTAACAAATTTTTGACTATTTAACAATCAAACTGATGACTTTTGTCAAAAAAAGATCTCGGACGCTAATGTTTTATAGGTTAGGGATGTGGGTGCTAGAAATTAAAAGTTCAGGACTATAGTCACAAGGTTAAAAGATTTGGAACTCCTGATGCTATTTACCATTAATACTACATAGACTAATGATCATCACCAGTTGTGATAAATATCATTATTCATTCAATAAAAAGTCGTTATCCCTCTTATTTTATACCACATAGACTGATGATCATCACTAGAGCTAGCAAATGGGCTAAATTGGGTCAGTCCATCCCAGTTTTGTATGGGTCAGAAATAGCGTCCAGTCCAACCCATTGGTCCAACTTAGTTTTAATTTTTTTTTCTTTTTTTTAAATAATTTTTTTATACAATCCAATACATTACATCAAATACAATATTAGATAAATTTAGACTATATATTTTAAGATTTTTAAATAGTATAATTTATAAAATTGGGGCTCTCATGTATTAGTCAATAGATAAACGTCAATTTTCTCTCAAAATAATAATTTTTTTTGTTAATTGTAAACTATTTGTAGACATTTTTTGAAAAAAAAAATACAAATATTAAAAGCATGCTAGTTTTATTGCTTTGAGATATAAGTATATTTGGCTTAAATTAAATTTTTTACTTATAAGTAAATTTAAAATAAATAATTACTTGTCACACCAAATACATTTTGGATTGAAACTTAAATTGAACTAAATTTTAATTAAATCTAAACAATTTTATGTTAAATCTTGGGATTTTTGGACTAATGTTTATTGGTGACTTATGCTTAGATAATTTTAGATTGATATTATTTGGATTATGTATTTGGATTATTCACAAAATAAGCGACTCGTGTAAAGGAGCAAAAGCCAAAAAAAAAATTCCAAAATTCCAAAATTCAAAATTGGGCCGTCCCACTAGCCTACGGGCTAGATGGATCGGGCCATATTGTCCCTTTTTTATTTGGGCCAGGGCAGTCCAATCCAACCCAAAAAGTAAGGTTAGATAGGCTGGCTAATTTTGCCACTTCTAATCATTACCAGCTGTGATAAATAATATTATTCATTCAATAAAAGGTTCGAAAGTTGAGTTATTTGACCTGTTAAATTGTACTGTGATTACTGATTATTAATTAGGCCAAAGATTTAATTTCATGCCACGAGATACAAAGTTTGTGACATAACTTTGATTTTTAGCGATACATTTTTTTTTGGTGGCTAAAATTCGTGTCACTACATTTATTGTTTTAAAAGCGAGGTCTTGTAATAATAATATTATTACACTAATCAAATTCTATTTCTATTACACGAATTTTATACTTAAATCATAAATTTCTTTCTCTTCTATGACTACGAATATAAGTGACAAATTAAATTAAAATATAAATTTAAATTAAAACAATGACATTAAAAAATAATATAAATAGATAATCAAGTGGAAAAAAATTGAAGTTGAATCCAGTTAACAAATTAGAGCCGTTTTTAATAGAGAAACTAGTGATTTTTTTTACTAAAATAAAACAACTTCCATAGAAAAAAAAAAAATAAGGATCCTTTTCACTTTGTGACCTGATGCTTAATTACTGCAAAGCGCGCATTTCTAAATTCTTGGCGCAAATCAGCAAAATTCAAATGCAAAAAAAGGGAAATTCTCAGTAATCCCTTCGTTTGCACCTTCAAATTTTAAACAAGCATCCCAAGCCCACCGATTTCCTTTTCCATATGGCGAATTTTGATTTTGAGCCTCCATCGTTCTCCCTAGGGCTCGATTTAGACCTCGATTCGGGTCCTGGACCCACTTCAGGACCCGACCCATCATCCCATCGAGCTACATTTCCCCCTACCACCGCCAATCTCCAGTCTATCGTAGAAGAGGACGATGATTTTGAATCGCAGGTAAAGGTTCCTGACCCGGACCCACCTCGGGCACACAAAAGGCTCAGGCGCGGGCCGAAGGTTGAGGTGGAAAAGAAGAAGCCCAAGTGTAATACCTGGCGCAATGTGGATGACGAGATTGAGGATTTCTCTTCTGAGGAGGATATGCTCCCTGGTATTAAGATTCGATTACTTGTATTTGTTTAAGCTTTGGGGTTTTTGTTGAATATCTGGAAACTTGGAAAATGATATGATTTTGCAATTCAAAAATTTTATTTTTGTTGTTTTCTATGATATTTTGGGTTGTTCATTTCAACAATTAGGATCTTTTAAAAGGGGAAATAAAAATTTTATTTTCTTTTTGTTAGGAACTAATAAAATTGAAGTGGGCTAGATAAATTCATGTTAGTTTTGGTTTACCTCTCGGATGTATATATCGAGATCGCACAACTCTAATGAATGAACTGGAGCCTCTTTAGTTCTAGCAAAATACATTTCAATCACTTAGGTCGTTCATCCCTCTTCAAATGCAATCTTTTTTTGTATCCAAGGTGTGTTTTTACATTCCAGGCAACTGCATCAAATTTAGTGATAAGTATGAATTCATTGCAGTCAACAATTGCTGTTCTTAAAGGAGAACTTGAAATGCTATTGTTACTGTTGAACCAGATATATTGTTTGCACTTTGGAAAACTGTTATACTACCATTGGACATGACACAACTAGTGCAAAATTGCCGTGTCTACAATTTTGGTCCCAGATTATAGTTTCCAACAGGCACGAAGAACATTAAAAAGTGCATTAAAGTAAAATGCCAGGATTTGTTTTGCCCTAAGTCCTGGGTTCCACCATGAACAGTGTACATCACTGTTGAGCATCCAACGAAGGGATAAAGCTCGAGCACACTATCCAAAAATCTAAGTACAATTTTTGATTTACGACAGAGATTCAAGAAACTCTCAGAGATTATTGCACCAAACCTTTGACTCACTAATCCAGACCTCAAAACTCAAATTAGTGTTCATCAATGGGCCCAGAAACCTTCCCTTATCAGGGTTTATAAATTTCACTCAGAAAATAGCCCCAAATTAAAACTCTGATCAGAAGATTGTATGAAGAAGAAGAAGAAGAAGAAAAAGAGACGGGTCTCAGAGAGAGATAATTATGTTTTCAAGAGAGAGAGGGTGTAGGTCCTAAACTGACCCCAGAGAAGTGGAGTATATGAGAAGGATTTGGAACCCTTCATCGAACGGCCACCACCTTGCCATGTGTCACCGTCGTAGTAAGAGCGTCCCTTTAATTAAGTCGCATTTCACCCGAGTAATAACTTCAAAACCTGGTCAAAATTGGGTCCAATTTGAGCAACATTTCAACATAGAACACAAACAATCTCTGTGGGTGTCAATTGATACGCAAAAGACAATTTAATGTATGAGAGAACCTCAAAACACGCCAAGCACAAGTATGACGCTCTTGGCAATCTGATGCCCTTAAGAGTCTTGTGTCTTGATTGTGTGCCAAAAGTTCTTTATTTATATATGTTGATACTCTATGGTGCTGTACTAAAAAATGTTAATGGCTAAATGATTTTGCGCTTGCTTGTCCGTAACTAGTCACCTCTAAAATTTTTCATGTACCAATAATTTATCGTTGTTTTGATAGACATTTGATCGGTATATTAATTACACCAAATTGTTTTTTACATTATAATTTTGAAATCGTAGGTGATCCCCCGATGCATTCTGTGTGTAGCAGCTCAAAGTTCCCATTTCGTCGGCCTGGGGTTTTGAAATCACATTTTTCAAGTCAACAGAAATCAAAAAAGAAAGAGGGTTCAAGTGCTTCAGCTTCTGCAAATGTGAGAACAGGCGGTAGCAAATTGATCTTTCCCAAGTTAACTGTCAGTCCTCTTAGAAGGTTCCAATTAATCGATTCTGATTCCGATGATCCTTCTGCAATTGAAGATGTGAGCAAAGCTAATCATTCAAATTCACCTTTGAAGAACAGCCAATCAAATCACAAGCAACATGCAGCTTCAAGTGAGCAGGGGACAACAAAAGTGTCCCAAACTGGAGACTTTTGGACAGATTTCTGCTCAGAGAAGAGTTTTCACATTCCTACACCTGCTTTTGATGAGGTCTGTAAAGAATATTTTGGATCTGCGAAAGGTAAGAGCAAAACACAACATAACCATAAGGACGCTCCCCAATTTTTTGACAAAGACAACGGGCAACAATGGGATGTGGCTTCTCTTCCTCCTGCTCATCGCTATTTTTTCCATGAGGATCCTAGGATCCAAAAACTAGTTCAGGATCGTCTGCCCCATTTCTTTCCTTTAGGCACAGGGAACTCCCAAGGTTACAGACAGCAGAATGCATCAGTAATTGATTACATGTAATGATTTTAGGTGATTTTTTTTTAAAGTTTTAGTTTCATTCGAGTTTTCATTTTAATATGTGCATTGTGTATTGTGTAGGGGCCAATTTAATAACGGAGAAAACTCAAAACAAACAACTAAGAACCACAATGTTGGGACAAGCTCCACAAGGACCCAAAAAAAGGTAAAAAAAACAAGTGTACGCGAGATATCACGAGAATCTGAGAACTGGGTGAATCCTAAAAGTTGTGCTGGAATTCCAAAAGACGCTGGCAAAAGAAGGGTACATGCTGTTGGTAAGTCTGCTGGTTGGTTCACTGGTGCAGATGGGCAAAGAGTAAGTTGGATCTCATTTTGTACATATCAATATAGCTCACATTTCAGTTATTTATGTTCACTCCCCTTTTCCAGTTCAATACTCGATACTTCTGAAGTATTTGAGTTCCATAAGTTTGTTTGGTTAATGTAACTCTAACTGCAGCTATGGAGAAATTCATTTATCATTATAGATGATGTGTTCCTAAACTAGACTAGTTTGTGTAAAAATTATAGGAAAAATACGGTTTGTATGGAACCAGGTTTGCCCTTTACTGGTATCATTTTCCTTTCTTTTTGGGGACAAGTATAGGTCTATTTTCAAGTGTTGAAACAAACAACAGTGTTAACCACGTGTGCAGGTATAAAAAACCAAGGAACTGGTATTTTTCGGTGCCAAAAATGAGCTCGAATAGAAAAACAGCTAAGATGTTCATTTACACAAAAAAAAAAAGAAATATCCTCTCTAATTTGTTTTTTTTCATCTTTATTTACCAATCTATAGAGTAGTGTTCTCTCTCTCTCTCTCTCTCTGTTACCAACTGTATTACTAATCAAATTGTTAAACTTTTTCAGGTTTATGTGAACAAAAATGGGCAGGAATTGAGGGGTCAAATTGCTTACCGCCAGTATAGAAAGGTACTTTCCAATGACGTCTTTTCATATGTGCTTATGCATAATAGACATCTGGACGTATGGTTCTGCTTCCTTGTCCTATTTTTGATTGGTTCCAGGCATTATCATTAGGCTATTTTTTTTCTTCCTAAATGTTACAGGCTTAGTTTCTAAGATGGTCAGGGAATGCACATTTTTGTGGTTTGTGATAGAATAGATCTTGTCAAGCAACCTTTTCTATGGTGAATTCGCCTATTTCATGAATTATTGTGGGCTTATGACATTGAGAATTATGTATTCGAGCCAGAATTTTATTCCTAATCTTAAATAAGATTGTGACTTTATGTTCATTTTGCTGAAAGGAGAGTGGAATGGGATTCAAAAATTCAAAGAAGAAAGCGGCTGCCAAGAAGAAAACGACTGCCAAGAAGAAAACTGCTTGTAGCAAGAAATAAATCTATAGTTGTCTAGAAGAATATGTACATCATGCATCTGCAGTTGACGATGAAATTTTGTACTTTTTTTCATATCTGATGGTATGTTTCTGCACGAGTCCTTTTTTCTTTATCTCTTATCCTGTACAGTTACAATTTTACTATCTTCATGATGCATTCATTAGAATTCTCTATTAGAAATTCTTCTGAAACCTCCATTTTTGTAAGCATTACAAGGTATTTTTTCTGCAGCGTGCTATAACAGAAAACCCAAGCTTGAGTTAAAATTTTCTCGAGATTCTTTGCACGTTTGTTACACTCTTTGCGCTCTTTAGATCTGGAACTCGTTGCTTTATAGCTGCAACCCAAGTTTGAATGGACATTTTTTGGAAATTATACTGTTTTTATCCATTTCTATGGGACTTATTTGTTACAAAACTGAAGGTTGGGGGTTATTGTTTTATTATAAATTAAGTAGGGCCTCAAAAACAATTTTAGGAATAGGTTGCGGACTGTTGCTGTAAATTTATCTATACAAAAAATGAGTAATATTATTCATAGTCGTTCACTACTGATAGTCATACTATTTATCTATTACTCAATTGAATGAATTATTTCATTTAATTGAGTAATGTTATGTAGAATGACTACCGATAGTAATCGAGTATGAATATGATTATTCAAAAAAAAAAAATTCAAATAGAAGGCCTATAATCTATATTGTTTAACGCACTAGAATGATCATGTCACTGTCAAATTATATGAAGTTCTCAGTTCATACAAATAAGCAGATAAATTATTTTCTTATTATTTGTTGATTGGATTAGCATAAATATTGCAATTAATTATAATATTGTCAGAATTTCAACATATTTTTATTTAGGGTCTTATATTACAACCCCACAAGAATTTCACTTAAATGAGGAGACAAAAGGAAATATGGATTTAATTAAAATTTTGATATATTTAAGAGTTAACGATATTTATCGATATATTTTATTAAAGAAAAACAATAAAAACGTTGTTTATAAAGAATGGCTGAAAATGGGATTTCAATTCAAATTCTCGAAAATAGTTTAGAAGATTAATAGAACACACGACGAGATGGTACGATTAGAAAAAAATATATAAAATAGATATAAGAGATTTCAGTTCATGGTGCTTTTAAGTGCTCAAGTTATGTAGCATAATTATCATGGGGTGAGTTGAGATTTTACGAGTCAAGAATTTGTCTTATTGTTATAATTGTTTAATTTTTAGAGAAGTAGTAGATTGGTCCCTCACCTATTATCATTGCAACAACTTGATCTTCAATATTTTGAATTTTTTTAGTAGTGTCATTTGTGCATTTTAATTTTGTAGTGTCGTGGGTCGCAGTAGACGAAATCGTCAACTTTGCTGGAAAAGAGTTAAAACTATTTTTTAATTAAAATGAAAATTTAATATTAACAAAACTTTAAAAGTATAAAAACACAAAAAAAAAGTGAAGGGTTATCGACTACGGAAACTCTAATCTTACAAAAATGAGTTTACAGGTTTCAATTCGTTACATAATATGTTTATCACTTAAAATAAAAGCTTGTTCATCCATTCATAATTAGGTAAAAAAAAATTGTACAATGTGTCATGTTTACTTACTAAGTTCAGTCGACTAAGAGGGGACTGGATCAGAATGGACTGGAGTGGGTGTTAAGGAGTAGGGACGGAGGGTTGCGTGGGTGCGAAGGAGATAGATACTTCATTTTCTTTTGGAAATTTGATGCAAATGGTTTTTAACCTTTGTCATTTGTGTATTTTCGTCCCCAAATTTTAAATTTTGGCAAAGATGTTTTGTACGTGTCCAAATAGTTATTTTGGACAAATTTTCGTCCAAATATACTATTGATTCTGCGCAAACTTCATGTTCCTTTTATATCTTTTTATTATAGACGTAAAACGTCCAAATCAAAAATAAAATAAATAAAATATAAAAAGATAATATTTACACCATATTTTTTTTTTGTTACATTACATTATAATTGTACTTTCTCAATCTTTGCTCATTGTAACATTCGTGTTTCTAACTTTTTTATTGTATTCTTATCATCAATTTTTCATTATTAACCATTTGAGCACATAGAGATATATGTTTGGACATCTCTGTCAAAATTTAAAGGTTGATAGACAAAAAAGCATGAATGAAAAAGGCTAGAGATCATTTGCGCCAAAATTCTTTTTCTATTTTCCTTTTTCTTTGTTTAAATTTACTAAAGCTTGGTTTAGTATTATTGTACTTTTAAGAGAATCAATTTTTACTTTGCCAGATATTACAACAGCAAGGTGAAAGAGCGAAAATTCAAAGCCAGAGATTTTGTCTTAAGAAAGGTCTTCTCGGCAACAAGAGAAAGCAGGAACACTTGCTCCGAACTGGGAAGGACCTTACAAAATCGTCACAGTCCTCAAAAACTGAGCTTACGAGCTCCGAAATGCAGAAGGACTATTGCTTATGCATCCGTGGAATGCTGAACACCTCAAAAGGTACTACCAGTAGAACTTATCAACAATGGCCTACGAGTGAGCTACTTTTATTAAAAGAAGTCATGGCTTCCATCTTGTAAAACATTCTCACATATATGAAATGAAGGAACGTTTTGTGAGATCAAGACTTACATAAAAAACAATATGTCTAGACATAGTCCAAACTAAGGATATGATCAAGAACACAATCCTTTGGACATATGGGTCCCACATAGCTAGGACCCGCGTTGGATGGAGTAAGTACTGCGTCACCAACGTCAAACTAAAATTCTTTACCCCAAATTCAAATACAGAAAATAGCTCAGCACTTGGCCGACCTATTTTTCCAAAGTTATGAGGCAATTAAATTTTCAGTTCGTCCGAACGTCCGAGTTGAAAAAGACCAGATGTAGACCTGGGGTATGATGCCAATAATCTGAAGTCAAGTACGAGATATCCAGAGGTAAACACTATGAAGTCAGATGTCAAACCTTCACAGTCTGAAATCAAAGATCAGGTGTAAAAGCTATAAAATGGGAAACACTGACATCGGACATTCACACCGTATGACCGAGCTACAAACTTGGGGGCATTCACACACCTAAACCTAAAAAGATCTAATATCGGATGTTGGTGGTCAAAGTTTTAGCTCGCCCATGTACTGATGACATAAGTCAAAAGTCAGATCTTTGAAGTCAGAAGTCAGAACTCTTCAGAGTAAGGTTTGAAGTTTCAGAACTCAGAAATCGAAGTCAAAAACTAACTTAAAAGAACGAAATTCTCATTGACATTACAAAGCAAAATTTAGTACAAAAGAGTTCAGTACAAAAACCAAAAAAAACTACAGAGGGAAAAATCATTCATCGATATCGGGCTGAACTCTCTCATCAGGCTGAACTTCATCTTCGAGCTGATCTCCCTTTTCGGGCGATGGATGATTAAACTTGGAATTTCTCTTGAGCTCGGCCAGTTTATCCTTCAGAAACTGAACGTCCCAATCCGGATGTTTCTCGGCGATCGTCTCAATCAGCTCATCTATCGTGAGGAAGTAGACCTTTTCTTGGTCGGCCAGATAAGCTCTGGAAGACTTGAACTCTTCTACGGCCTCGTCCCTGTCAGCTGACCTCTCCATAGCAGCACTGAGCTCGGTCTGACTCTTTTTCTCCGCCTCCAGCTCAGACTCTAGCTCAACCTTATTCTTCTTCGCCGTCTCCAGTTCTTCCGCCAATGCCCTTAACTCGGCCTCCTTCACCCTGAGATCGTCCTCCCTCTTTATTAGAACGTCCTCGGAGATGGCCCGGAGTTTCTTCTCTTCGTTGAGTTCGGCTACAACCTTCCGTCCTTCTTCTCTCAAGACTTGGACGTCGGCTAAGAGCCTCCCCATCTTCTTAGCGGCCGAGGTGAGCTGAACTGTCGCCCTGGATGAGTTAACTGATGCCGCCATGATGGACTCCACAGTCCCCATGCTGTCCAAATATCTTTGCTGTACTAGAGTCCTACTCTTTCCGATCACGCTAATCGCCTTCTTCGTCGAAGAGGGAAGACTGACAATATCCCCCATGGTTGGGGAGTTCGACCGTAGGAAGTTGCGGACAAGCTTGGGAAGGGACCCACGAAGCCTTAAATACTCCTCGTCCTTTTCCCTGGTCGAGCCTAGGTATGTGGACGGAATCTGGGATGGCTGATCAGGTCGGGAAGAAGGTCCTTCGCGAAACGGGAATGACGTGATCTCCTCAAAACTTCGGGTCAGGCTGGGAGCTCATGGAGGTGTGGTTTCTAACGGCGACCTCATTCTACCTGTTTGGCCGTAGTCCTTGCCCTTCCCAGCCTAACTTTTCTTTTTCAAAAGTACTGAGATGTCCTTCATAGCTTCTCCAGATTGACCTGCAAAGGAATGAAGTCAGAGCTAAGGAGAGCATAATGTAATCAATTATTGAGCACATGAATTAATCAGAACTTACGAGGCTAAACACGATCTAAGCTGGAATGAGAAAGTCGGGCTGAGATTAATTTATCTTCGGTTATTAGAGCACTACTAGATCGGAGATCCTCGCTAATAGCTCGAGCCTTCCGAGCTCTCTCTGAAGATTCTTCTGTTGGGTCGTATAAGTTATACCCTAGAAGAGAAAACAAATAAGACAGATTAGTAAGTTATTTGACGCACTGACCTTAAATGAATGAGAATTTGGCTTACTTAGTTTGTGGTAACGAACTGGAATGTTTATGTCCGGTATGGTATCATGTTCAAAGAACTGCAAGCGACCTCGAACAAAGAACCAATTTTTTTTCCAATTCTTAACGAAGTCCGAGGTCTGTGTGATAAGACTACCTCTTGTCTTTGCTTTGACCGACGCATACCACTAGCCCGACCTCCTCCCATCCGACTTAAACGAGTATAGACTATTGAACTTCCTAACAGAAGTTCGGGAAAATCCGAGCTGATTCCACAAAATAAGAAAACCTATCAAGATTCTCCATCCGTTAGGGTAGAGCTGGGTTGGAGCTATTCCCCATTATCGCAAGAACTTTCTAACTATTCTAGGGAAGGGAAGACGGAGTCCGGCAGCCAGCACGGCCTGGTTTAAGGCCACACAGCCCAACGACGAATCATTAGCCTGATCATTGGGACCAGGGGCGAAGAATTCTATCTCACTTGGGACTCTATAAGCCCTATGCTAGTCCCCAAGTTGTTTCGCATTGACTTCAGAAGGGAAGAACTTACATTTCCAGATCGGTGCGGTTCTATGGCCAGGCTCAACCTCCATTTCCCGCCGACCACTCACTTCTGCAGGCGGGGACGATCTAGCTAATGGAGGAACGGTGGTCAAGGGAGCTAGACTAAGGACTTCATCCTCGTCCATTCCTTCCACTATTCTACCCGAATTAACCTCTTCTTCCTCCTGACCTTTACCCTAAGACAATGCTTCACTCCCACTAGCGCTTCTGACCTCACTAGACATCTTACTAGATGAACTCAAAGAAGAAGACAGAAGAGGAACAATGTGAAAGGATAAGAAGTGGATGCTGACCATTTTGACCCTCGGCTCGAATTCAACAAATTGCAGTTACACCCAGATCAAAAGTTTACCGTACTAACCCTCAGCTTAGACAAAACAATTGCAAAGAAGAAATCGTTTAGACAATAGTTTCAAATGAACTTCAGCTTCCACTATTTATAGAGGGGAATGGGGAACACGAAAAATCAGCTTAATCAATGTCACAATAATGAGGTGTCAGTGTAATAATGACTTCTCATTCAAAATACGTCCTCAAGCCATGCAAAAACTAACATCACCACTGAAATTGTGCCATTTGTCAACAAATGAGGTGGATTGTTAAATAGGTCATGTCTATTTTTTGGATGATAATTCAAATCAGTGTGGATAGTAGTTTGAGGAGCGAACTAAAGACCACCCTTGACTTATTCCAAGGCAGGTTTTGGGAGCAATTGTTGATATCCGAACTGACTTATCACATCAACCACGTAATTTTTGATTAGCCAACCAATGGGAATGTCGACTTGATCCCAGTTATGAGGACATCCCAGATCGGACCTCTTCCTTAGCCTTGACCGTGGGTTCAGTTTGGAATATATTCAGGTCGGACCTCAACCATAAATATTCAGGTCGGGCATCATCATTGCTTGGTCAAGCTCACGACATTAGTCTAGCTTGTCATTTCAAGTGTCAGGCACCAGGCTAGTTGCCACAATTAATACAAATGTCACTTCACAATAAATGTCCAAAAAGGGGATGTCTTGTAAATAATTAATGCTGAACTTGGCATTAATTACCTGTCATAATTGCATATTGTTCTATAAATAGGAGACATAAATATCCTTGTGCTGAAATAAAAGCACTCTTACAAAGATTATAAAAACATGTCTTCCAACACATTTACATATCTGTCGCTTATCACAGTCGCATCTGACCTTAATATATTAACATTAAGTTGGTTTGGGATCAGTACAAACCATTTTCCAACGTAAACAAAAGGAATTACTTTAATTAATTAAGATTAAATTCGTATTTTAATAATAGATACTCTTTTGCTGCTTCTCAAAATTTGCTGTCAGATGATAAGATTATTTTATAATCACTTTTTAGAAATTTACCAAACGCCTGAAACAACTTCTGATTGTTTGGGCTCCAAAATCAATCCCAAACGATTCCTAAATTATGTGTCTGGCCATTCTATTTCTAAAACGGTAGTTCACACGCGTTGTACATGCCTTATTAATATTAAGGGTTAATTACACTAATGGTACCATTTTTTCAGGTTTGTAATAATATCATCCACATTCAATTTTTTTTTTAGCATATATCATCCCATCATTCTATTTATTTGTATAGATAGTCCCCAAATGACTTTTTTGATATTTTGTCCATGAGTTAAATAAAGAAAAAACAATAAAAAAATTACAATTGGAACCCTAACTTTTTCAAAAATACAAATAAATTTTAAACATTTTTATTTATTTTTATTTTTATTTTTACAGATTTTCACTTAAAATAATAAAAAATATTTAATCAAGTCCTAGAACTTCTAATTATGTTGACCAAAATGACATTTGGAGTGTTTACATATTTCGTCAAGTGGCCTTTGACAAAATTTTATACTTTGATCTAATTTTGACTAATTTAACTAAGACAAAATAGCTTATTACTACTGTAGAGAGTTTTCTCTGCTACTGGAAGAAAAAAAGACGTTTGTGTGTCACTAAGTCTTCACCATCACAAAATTATATCCTCCAAATTTTGCTTATCACTCAATACATCTCTCTAATTCGAGCATCTCTTTCAACCGATCATCTCTAAAATCTGTTACCTCTTCAATCCAAATCCTTGAATCGATCATCTCCCCCACCGATTATCTCTCAAATCTATTAACCGCCTCAATCTATCATCATAATAGAGCATACGGTCGGATTCCACCACAAAGAAGCAGTATACTAGTTATCACGACTGTAGGAAGTTTTCTCCGCTACTGGAAGAAAAAATGACGTTCATGTGTCACTATGTCTTCTCCGTCACAAAATTATCTCCTCCAAATTTTGCTTATCACTTCAATCTATCTCTCTAATTCGATTATCTATCTCAACCGATCATCTTCAAAATCTGTTACTTCTTCAATCCATCTCCCTCAATCGATCATCTCCCCCACCGATTATCTCTCAAATCTATTCACTACTTCAACCCATCATTATAATAGAGCATACGTCGGATTCTACCGCAAAAAAACACTATACTAATATTTATTTTTCAAAATTAAAAAAAAAAAAAGAAAAAACTGAAAATGAATGATCTTCCCCACCCCCACCCCCACCCCCACCCCCACCCCCAGTAGCATGTCGCAATAGCATCGTTAACTTCGCCAGAGACCTCCCGACACTACTGTTAATTCACTCTCTCTCCCTACACGCCATAGCCCTCTATTCTAGGGTTCTTAGAATTACTCTCCCGTGCTTCTTAAGATTTATCGTAAAAAGTAATTTCTCTGCCATCTCTTAGACACTCTTCGAAGGTAAAGTCTTTAATCATCCTTACCTTCTCATTTTTATTTGGTTATTTTCTAACTTTTGCTGTAAATTAATTGCTCTTTCAGCTTCATCGTATGTGCAATTTCATCCTTTTCACATGTTTATTTTGAAATTTTTTTTTTTAAAAATTAAGGCAACACATGGTGGCGTATTTTATTAAAATCATAAAATAAGACTACAACCTTAGTAGGGGAGCTGTGCTAACCTCCAGCTAATGAAAAAAGAAAATAAACTTTTTTGATTATGTTGTCACTTTTTTCTGCTCAAAAAATTGCTTCAATATTTTAAACGATCAGAGCTTTGATCTTGTGAGGTATTCTTTTTCTCCTGTTAGTAAGATTTTGCTAGTAATTCTAGGTGCAGTTTTTGGTGTTTTTCATCAAATGTTAATTGAAATTTAGGCATTTTTAGTTAGCATTTTTTGTTGCGTGTTGATTGAAATTTAGGCATTTTTAGCTTTGTGATGTGCAGTGATATGAAGTATTTGAGGCTCGGCCTACTTGTCTAACAAGGAGAAAGATAGGTATTGTTATTGTACAAAGAACAAGAACATGAGTATTTTGTTTTATATATATGAGTTAGTTTCTTGCATTCTTACTTGTGAAAGAATAGAATACAAACTAAAATAGCTCCTATTTAATGCTCGTCTTATCTCGTATAGGAAGTCTTAGCCGCATTTATCACGATGAGCCAATGAGTTACATCAGGTGAAAAAGCTTCGATGCTGTTACATTTTGTAATTTCTCATGAACTAAAGTTATCCGTGGCTGTACATGCCAAGATTTTTGAAGGAAACTTCTGCTGAAGCTGAATTTTGGCATGTCCCAATAGTCGCACAGAAGGGTGGGACACACTATTGGGCAGTGTGCACCCCATACCCTTGTCAAGAGAGTTTCAGCGTGTGCCAAATTTGGCTTCTTTAGGTTGTAGCACTACTCTATTATTAAATTTTCAATTTCTTTAACCCAAATTTTCTCTTGTTTTATTATTCTTTTCTTATGCACTGGCATGGATACTTCACCAGTTGCATGCTTGTACATTGAAACAATAATGTCATAGCCATAATACTCATCAAAGTTTACCATGGAGTTTGTCATCTTGGTCACAAACCATGTAATTTGTGGAAAACACTTTCTATTATGTTCAATAGCTGTTTGAGATTGCATGAAATTTGAATCAAATTATTGTCGGAGTAAATGGTATTAAAAAAGTATAACTGCAAAATATGGTAGGTGAGGCAAGTCAAAATGTAACGGTATATGGGTTAAAAAGATTAACTAAAAGGTCATCGTTCCAATCTTTTTTTTTTATATGCTCTATATGAATGGTTTGAATTCTCATGAAGGCATCGTCACTTTGTTAACCTTGTGTACAACATTAAATTTGCTCCAAGTCACTGAATTTTCCTCCATCTACACGTCTTCTTTCAGTTATTGCCATGTTTTTGCCTTTCTTTTAGTAAGTGAATATAGGGGTCAACATTGCTCCTTCCTCAGCTTATTTTATTTTAGTTTTTACCCAAAAAGAATTTTATCAACACTCCCCAGAGGTCTATTCTTTTTTCATCCCTAGCATTCATATCTGCCATTTTTTTATTATGTGTCTGGATCTTAATGTTTTTTGTATATATGTTTCTTTTAGTTAGTGTATTTTCCCTTCTAATTTGATTTGTGTTGATTTACACCCCCCTTCCATTCAGTAAATCTGCATAAATATGATTAGGTAGTTAGGGCTATTACATGGACCGAGGCACTTGAAGCTTGCACAAGATCAAGTCGCTGAAAGGTCGATTTAAATTAGTTTGCTAGATGTACACAAGTCAATCTTATTATAGTTTATCGAGGCTCGGTCAATAAGTTATAACAACGATAAACTAAGCCTTGTTCCCAATAAATTTGGGTGGATTACATGAATATTTTTTTTGTAATCCATTTAGTTCATTGCTAGATGTACTTGAATATTCAAAACGACTACATCTTTAGCAACCCCAACAAGTCATGTCAGTTTTCCTATTCCTCTCCCTTTTCTAACCCTCTTATGAACAGGACGCTAACCACGTTGGGAGGACTAGGGGTGCAAACAGTGGGAGACCTTGGGGGGAGTGCTAGAAGGAGCGGGTTGGGTGGCGGTTACATCCCAGTAGTCAGCAACAGCGTTTGAATGTAAAATGAAAACTAATGGGGAAGGCTGCTACACTTCAGACAATTAGTCAATGTTCTTGCTTCCAGGATATGAGTAATTATGCATCTTTCCACCCTCTGGTAGGTGCAAGCAATATCCAGAACAGTGGCGGAGGTGGGGGGTTAATGGGTTCACTGACCCCCACTAAAATATGAGAATAATTTTTTATTTTTTTTTATTTTTTATGAGACATTTTAATTTTTTTATATTTTGTGTTTGAAATTTTTTTCCATACTTAAATTCTGCCCCCATTGGTTGTGAGTTCTAGCTCCGCCACTGATCGAGAATATCATATCAATGATCTAAAAAATGAAAATAGTAGATATGGCTAGAATCCGCTCTGTAATATCCCTTTTACTTTAAATGAAAGCTTGTCCGTCCTTCCATAAGAAGTCTTAAATAGGTTAGGTGAAATCCCTCTAATCTGCAGCACTCACTCACTAATTTCAGTCGAACAAGTGGGTGTTGGGGTAGGGATGGATTGGAGTGGGGTAGGACGGGGTGCAGAGGTGGGAGCAGGGTGGGGTCGCGTGTGTGGAAGGAGATGGAAAGTGTATTTTATTTTATTTTATTTCTTTCTTATTTATCTTTTAATAAATTATTTGTGTTCACCTATTTTACTTTGAAATAGTAGTTCACATATTTTGTACGTGCCTTGTTGATATAAAGTGGAGTTTCTTCCATTAAAGAGCACTAATGCTACAGATATGAAAAGTTGCCATGATGTTTTCTAAAAAATAAGTATTTAGTTGTTACGAAAGTTACTAAGCTATAGTTAGAAACTAATAGTGCATTTTTTCTTAATTTTTATTCGTGTTCATCACCACCTTGTCGCTTTATCACGGAATATTGGCATGTAGCAATAGCATCGTTAACTTCGCCCATAATTGAGAAAATATCATTAATGCCCTTCTGACCTCCCGAAACTACTATTAATTCACTCTCTCTCCCTACACGCCATAGCCCTCTATTCTAGGGTTCTTAGAATTACTCTCCCGTGCTTCATAAGATTCATCTTAAAAAGTAATTTCTCTGTCAAATCTTAGACACTCTTTGGAGGTAAAGCCTTTAATCATCCTCACCTTTCATTTTTATTTAGTTATTTTCTAACTCTTGCTGTAAATTAATTTCTCTTTCAGCTTCATCGTATGTTCAATTTCATCCTTTTCACACGTTTATTTTGATTTTTTTTAAAAATTAAAGCAACACATGGTGGCGTATTTATTAAAATCATAAAGTGAGACTACAACCTTAGGAGGGGAGCTGTGCCTAACCTCCAGCTAATGAAAAAAGAAAATAAACTTTTTGATTATGTTATCACTTTTTTATGCTAAAAAATTGCTTCAATGTTGTAAACGATCAGAGCTTTGATCTTGTGAGGTGTTCTTTTTCTCCTGTTAGTAAGATTTTACTAGTAATTCTAGGTGCAGTTTTTGGTGTTTATCATCAAATGTTGATTGAAATTTAGGCATTTTTAGTTAGCATTTTTTGTTGTGTGTTGATTGAAATTTAGGCATTTTTAGCGTTGTGATGTGCTGTGATATGAAGTATTTGAGGCTCGGCCTACTTGTCTAAGGAGGAGGAAGATAGGGATTGTTATTGTATAAAGAACAAGAACATGAGTATTTTGTTTTATATATATGAGTCAGTTTCTTCTTGTACCGTTTTTTCATTTGATGTCGTTTTAAGTTGCATTCTTATTTGTAAAAGAATAGAAGACAAACGAAAATAGCTCCAATTTAATGCTCATATTGTCCACTATGGGAAGTCTTAGCCGCATTTATCACGATGAATCAATTAGGTGTAACTAACGATGATAAATTAACTTACCATACATTAGGTGAAAAATCTTTGATGCTTTTCATTTTGTAATTTCCCGTGAACTAAAGTTAACCATTGCTGTACATCCTAAGATTTGTGAAGGAAACTTCTGCATAAGCTGAATTTTGTCATGTCTCAATAGTCACATAGAAATAAAGGGGGTGGGGGTGGGGGTGGGGGTGGGGGTGGGGGATGCACCACCCATTGGGTGTGTGGCTCATATCTTGTCAAGAGAGTTTCAGGGTGTACCAAATTTGGCATTTTTAGGTTGTAGCACTACTCTCTTATTAAAATTTCCAATTTCTGTAACCCTAATTTTCGCCTGTCTTGTTATCCTTCTCTTATGCATTGGGATTGATACGTACTTCACCCGTCGCGTGCTTCTAGATTGAAATGGGAATGCCATAGACATAAGACTAGTCAATGATTACCATGGTGTTATCTTCTTGGTCAGAAATCATTTAATTCTGTGCTGAGGACTAATCTGTGGCTCTTTTTACCATTTTCATCATCTGTTTGAGATTGTAAGAAATCTGAATCAGATCATCATTGGAGTAAGTAATATTAAAAAAGTATTACTGCCAAAATTTGGCAGATAACACAAGTCAAAATTTAATGGAAGTATTGGTTAAAAAGATAGACTAAAACGTCATTGTTCCTGTTTATATATTCATATGCTCAATATGGATGGTTTGAGTTCTCATTAAGGCATCATCACTTGGTTAACCTTGTGTACAACATTATATTTGCTCTAAGTCACGGTAATTTTCTGCATATCCCACTCTTCTTTCTGTTAATTGCCATGTTTTTGTCTCTGTTTCTGTAAATGTAAATAGCGTTCAACATTGCCAGTTCCTCAGCTTATTTTTTTTAACCAGAAAGAATCTATTAGCTCTTCCCAGGGGTGTATTTTTTTTTTTTTTTTTTTTTTTTTATCCCTAGCATTCATATCTGCCTTTATTGTGACTAGATCTTTAAACTTTTGTTGTATATATTTCTTTCTGTTTGTGATATTTTCCTTTTAATTTGATTTGTGTACAACACCCTACCCCACCCCCTTCCCTGCGTGGAAAATCTGCATAAATATGATTAGGTGGACAAAGGCAGTTAAAACTTGCACAAAAAAGTTGCTGAAAGGTTGATTTATATTAGTTTGATAAATATACACAAGTCAATCTTAAACATTACTAGATCTATTGAAAGATCCTAGATCATTAGCAAGCCCAATAGGTCATGTTAGTTTTGGTTTATCCCTCCCTTTTCTAACCTGTTGAGACTGCACCACTCTTATGTACAAGAGATTTCAATTAGTTATAAAATAAATAAAAGTTGATAATACCAAGCTGGTCAATCAGGACATATGGTTCGCTCAATTAGAGCCCGTTTGTGATTAGTTAATTGAGAAATTAACCCAGGCTTAAAGTTAGCCTTATATTTGCTTAAGAAATCAAAGTAAGCTTGAACAGCACATTGTCTGGATTGACTCAGGTTGTTTACAACACCAGAAGTAATTATTATGCATCAAAGAACTTGCAATTTACTTTTTCATACTAGAGTTAGATTTTAACCTGAAAATGGTGTTAATGCGAGCATGTCCATGTTTGGACGGTCTCGCAATTGTTCTCTCATACTAGACTAGATACAACATTTTTGCTAACTTCAGAAGTAAAAATCATGAAATCCCTATCTTCATGTTTTTCTCAGCCTGATTTGTATAATGCTACAACAATTGTTTCAATAAATCATATTCTGCCTCTGTAGGCATTGGATATTTGAGGTCTTCATGTTATACAAGTAGCCTCACCTGTTATACTCTGTTTGCAAAGTTCATATTGCTGTTTATGAAAATATATAGAAAAGAAGGAAAACAAATTAGAAAAGTTGTTCTTGCAGTATTTTAGTCAATTCCCAATGAACTTTGTTTCATGGTTTCATCCATTCTTGCGAGAGAGTTCCATAACTAACATCTGTAGTCTCATCCCCAAGATGCAGTAACTATGTTGAATCCTCGAATAAACTTAGATGCATTTGTTGCTTTTGGAGTTAAATTTGTTTCTTTTAACTGAATGAAAATAGGTGAATTCATTTCCAAATTTACTGTTCCTTGTGAATACATACACCAAAAGTTAGCTACCTAGAATCATCATCCTCTGGGAAGGTGAAGATGAGGTCAAAATCCTTAAATTGTTGATTTATTTGTTTGCAGGGCCAAAGATCTAAATGAGCTTTGGTTGTCAGTTATATACTTAGCATTAATTTCTGAAAATGAATCAAGTTATCCAAGGTGACGACTCTGGTGCCCCTTCAGTCCTGCCAGCAAAGCGGGGACGTGGTCGCCCTCGTAAAGATCCAAACCTAAAGCGTGTTAAAACTGCACGTGGACCTCCTGGTTTTGACAGAGTGAAAGGAAACCGTCCCCAGAAAGTGGATAGAGTAGATGGAAATGACAATATGGTGGGCCAGGCAGTGACTGGTGTTGTTGAGGCCAGCTTTGATGCTGGCTATATGCTCACTGTTAAAATTGGCAACTCCAATACAACTTTGAGGGGTGTTGTTTTCAAGCCTGGGCATTATGTTCCTGTCACAGCTGAAAATGACATAGCCCCACATGTTCAAATGATTAGAAGAAATGACATTCATTTCTCAGCTGAAAACCGAACTTGGTCGCGCGCCCAGAAACTTGCATTGCAAACAGCTGGTACAGTAGGCACAAAACGCAAATACGCATCTCCAAAGGTAGTTTCTTCTGTTCCTCCAGTGGGCGTGAGGGGCACTGTGGTCCCTGTTGTACTGCAACCTGTCAATCCGTCGAATGTACAGCCAACTTCCAACCAAATGCCTTCTGATTCATCCCAAGCTGCTTCTTTGTTGTTTTTGGAAGACAAAGATGTGGAGACGGTCGAACCATTAGCTATGTTACCACCTATTCGATCTATACCCGCTGGCCAGATTCCGATTTCCATACCACCCCGATTCGGGCACCAAATTGCGCAAGAAAGTGTGCAGAATGAAAATGATTCATCAAAAGAAGGCACGCCCGAGGTTGAAAAAGGAGAAAAAGGCATGGAATCAATGGAGTTACAGACAGCAGGCTCTTCAAGATCGTCAGAGATTCAGAACAAAAATGGTGAGGAATCATGGATACCTTCAGCTGAAGATTATGGTGTTAACCAATCCTTCTCAACTGTACCCTCACAAACTGCATCTGTCTCGACACCTTTGTACAATTATGGAACTGGAAGGATGACTGAACTTTTGCAGGTAAGATGTTGCCTCAACTTATTTAAACTTCTTCATTAATTTTCATACACAGATTTTTTATATAAATCCTAAATGGGATATGTTTTATTCAAGGCTTTGCAGGAAAATATGAAAGAGATTCCCCTTCCCGTTCCTGAACAACCAACTTCGGCATCTTCTGCCTCGGAAGTTGAGTTTCATGAAACTAGGAGTGCAGAATCTGATCCGAAAGAATGTGCCAAGTGATAGAAATGTTTCAAAAGTATGCCTAGTCCCCGTGATCTCCTTTCAAACTCATATAGCATTTCTGTTGTACTTCTACAATTTCTAGCGCCCTACTCAATATTTCAGAAGGATTTCCTTTATGATTCAGGGTTCAGAATGCTGCAAAAGGGGAAGTTTTTCTCGCAGACGCAAGAACTTATAAAATGGTCCTTAGTTACATAGGAGTTTTTTAGCCTTGAGGAATCTATCCTTTTTATCTTATAGACAGCCAGTCATAAAAGACTCTTCTCTGTTGAATATTCTGTGTGGAAACTGTTTTGCTATTCTCACCTTTCCTTTGTTTTATGCATTTTTGTTTGTGCTCAATGACTGTAAAATCTTGTAGGTGTTCACCGCTTTCCCTCCCCTCGGTTAATGTTATCTTTCTTGTTATATTGTCATCAAATATGCACTTTCGAAAGGATGCCATACAGGGAAATGGTTTTGTCATTCAGAATCCAAGAACCATCATCGGTGCACACGGGTTACACGAGGCTTAAAGTGCACGTTTGGTACACAGAAGTATGTAGAACAAAATAGTAATATAAACAAACAAAATTTAAGCCTATTTTCTTATTTGATAGCGTTGAGTACCATCTAATCTTCTTGTCAAACATGCCAGAAGGGTCATGGGATTCTGTAATCAAATTGAGATTTTCTTGGTTTTAAGTATTAACCACCCCACAAAAAAAAAATTATATAGTCGAAGTCCTCAAGTCACATTCTGTTGATGTGACAATTTTGACAACAGCAAGAGTTTAGTTCTTGGCAGTCTTAACTAATACGTGCGCCCCCAAAGAGACACCTGGGGGAGGGAAAAGCTATAAATGGCGCAGTTCTAAAATCCAAAACTTCCCCTTCTATTTTGACTTGACAAACGAACAGACGAATTCCCAACTCTTCCATGAACAAACAATCGTCAGAGGTACATTTTTCATTTCAAACCAGCATTCTCGAGTTGCAGTGAAAATATAGACCACAAGCCCAAGAAACGTCATCATCTTTTGTGGAGGCTAATGTTTGCTCATTCTTCAGTGGACAGCAAGTTTAACTAACCAGTAGAGAATCACCCAAAACTGAACTTGAAACTGCAGCTAGCCACCTTTTCCTGCTCAAAGGAGGTCTAAAATCTCCGATTCAAGCAATTCATAAATGTTTGTTTTTCTATCCTATTCAACGAATAGAAATTCGGTTCCATCAATAAGTTCTATTCCTGATCTTTCTTTCCCTTCCAGAGTACGATCTGCTCATCCTTGAATAGGATTGGAACACAAGGAACAAGATCCTGCATTGAAGAATAAGAAAGCAGAAGCAAAAGAATCAGAACATCCTCGTGGAGGATAGTATCTACATTTAGATAATAATTCCAAAACAATTGAAACTTTAATTATAAGTCAGGGATGAGTCATACACGTAATTTGACTCCGATCTTTTTACAGTCACTTGTGCCCACATGGGTACAATCTAGCGTCACCACTTCTTCAGTCTCAAATGCTGTTCTCGCTCTGTCCACCACATTTACATATACACCATTCCTAGCTGCAGAAAGAAGATGCAAAGTTAGGTAATTACCGTTTGCAAATCAAGAATGACAGCGTAATTACTTAGAGCATGTTTGGCTCAGCTTTAAACAAGTAAACTTACTTTTAATTAACTTTTTGTATAACTTGCTAATTTCTCAATTTTAAGTACAAAAAAATGTACCTTTTATGAAAGTAACTCTTACATTACTTTGAAAATAAGTACTTACTTTTCCAACTTTCACCACCACCAACAATAAACTAAAGTCTTATTCCCAATAAATTTGGGATTAGCTACATGTTTTTCGCCATTCCGTTGCTAGATCTAATGGAAGATTTAGAGCAACAACATCAATATTAAATATTAGAGGCCTAGTCAATTGTGGTATATCCCCTCCCTTATCCCAAGTTTTACCAAAAAAAAATACTGAGTTTTATTTTAAAACAAACTTAGTTAGTTAAAGTAAATTTACTTAAAGCTTAGCCAAACATGCTCTTAGACATAGATATCAATCCACTTACTGAGTTTCATTAAAGGAGGAGAGTTAAGCCCTTTGTTTCGCATCTCCTTAGTTTCTTCGAACGTGAGACCACCGGCAACATTCTTCACGAGCTTTGGATAGATTGGAGCATATGGTTTCCACAGCATAAGAGGAATGACTGGTCGACTTTTGGGATCATAGTTTCGACCCCGAAATAAGAGGAGGATATTGATGTTACGGTAGATAATTATCCCACCGGTTTTCTCCTACAATGAGAAACTGCAATCCACATCAGCTAACAAGCACCAAGAAATCAGAGTTTCCAATAATTACAATAGAAACAGCCAATTTTCGGACACCAAACCTCAAGATGAAAACAAATGTTGTCCATGTCAAGAGTTGGCACTCCCAAGCATTTAATCCTCACAGCTTCAGCCCTTTTCCAGTGATTGTGGATGTCTTCAAGCGTGTTGTGTGTAACTCCTCCCTTTCCTAGCATAAAAAAATATGTTCTTTCTTGAAAATCTCCAAACCAATAAATTACTACATACACACTCTTCAAAAACATTAGACCTGAAGATATTTCGCATTGTTCCTTGATTGCAAAGCAGTAAGGATACTTGAAATTTTCTTCTCAAGTAATTTCCAAGGAATAATTCTATTTTCAGCTATATGTTTTAAAATTCTACTATATTTTTATCAGTAATCATGTATCCGAGCCATAGGTAGAAGATTTCCATAGCCAGGCTTTTTAGGTCTTAAAGCATAAGGTCTTGTTGCACCCTTATGCAATGCAGATCGGCAATTGTATCAAATATAAGATTATGCTAAAAGGAAACATAAGAAATATGGACTGATAGCAAAAGAGAGTAGTGGCGTAGATAAGCTCTAACTCCTTCAGGCATAGATAAGCTCTAACTCATTCAGTACTTTGTACAGGCATGCTTGTCTGAACTTTTTTTAATCATGAACTTCATTCTTTTGGAAAAGTTCCTCTGCAGATTAACCACCCAAGTGAGCTATTCCCAAGCTTGCTTGTGCATTTTGACCAGTCATCGGATGATTCTGATTCTGATTCTGATGAAGAGACGGAGGATGACAAATAGATGACTGAGCGTTGGAGGTGAATAATACAAAACAATTGGAGAAGAATTCAAGAAATTGTAACTAAGTCTCTAAGCCAAGTAATCTATAGGATGAAAGTGATGAAGGTCAAAAGATTTGAATGAGGTCCATGATAGCCTTGGAGATGCATACTCCCACTGTTCTGAGAACTCATGACACAAACTTCGAGCTATTATTAACAAAATGTTATCGATCATTTAGAAGCGCAAATGGTAGGCTAAAAGAGCAAGAGGACAAAAAGCAAAGATTTATGCTATCAAGTTTGGTTTGGTAATACAAGTGGAACTAACATTTTGCTAAAGCTTGGATCTTTTGGTTTTGAGTTGTTCTTGAATGAGCTTTTATCAACAAAACCCCATTTGAGCTCAAGCAACTTGGTTTGCTCGTATCGGACTTGATAGTATGACTCAAATGAGCCAGGCCGAAAAGTTAACAACTAAAATTGCAAGCAAGCTTGGCAGGTTAATTCCCAAGCTGTTCTCGAACAAACTTTGCCGAAGCCAAGTCACATGTCGAGCCCCTTTAAAGCTTCAATGTCATGAAATGCGCTACACATTTGGCAGCTCAAAAGTTAAAGTTTTTCATTGCCAGTGCTCTTATTTCTGTATCCATACAGAAGAGCACGTTGTCCAAGATCATAGAGAGTTTATATATTGACCTCAAGTCGATTTCCATGTTCCAATGCGACACCTTTAAGTGTGTGTTTGTACATATTAGCATTTACACAGAGCAATCTTCAACACAGAGAAGAATTGAAATGCCAATATGCTACAAATGATTATTTATTACATTCTCTATTTCAGAATTACTTGGTACATATAAGAAATTCTTGTACAAAAAAAAATTTCAAACACAGTAGTAAGAAAAATCATAAAAACAAACAATTACCCAAATTGATTTGACGCGAGCAATCGCTATGGCGATACTTCTCTACGAGTTCCGCAATTTCCTCCTCAGACAACGGTTCTCCAAGGACCCTTTTCCGTTCCTCGGCCAATTTGTCCAAACCCACCTTCATCTGAGCCGGAGCGCAGGTCCCCGTCCACTTCCGCTCAATCCGTCCGGGCCCGAACGGAGAGAATCTAGTAGGCTCACGGAACCCAATGGGCTCAACACCGGGGCTGTTCTCCGAGTAAGAGTACATGAAATCAAAGGGCAAATCTGCTTTCACCGGAAAATTATGGGCATTATTTCCAGTAAATTGTTTAGTGTCTTTTTGTGAGTGCTTTTTTTCTTGAGTATTTTTTGGTTTGTTCTTGTCTTTGTTGAGATTTGTCGGGGAAAATGGGGGGTCGTAAAGGTCTTCTTCAGGTGGACAGTTGCTCAGGAAACGAGAGACGTTGAGGAGAAATGGAGGAGGAAAATGAGTAATATTGGGGTTTGAGAGTAGAGGTTGAAGGATTGAGCGACGCCATGAAAGCACCTTCAACATTGCAGAAATTGGGGAATCTGCCACTACACCGTAAGCAATTTCCTATGTTTTTAGTGAGTTTTTAGCTCCCAACCTTTTATTTTTAGCTAAAAAATTCAGTCAGTATGTTTGGCAAAGTTTAATTTAGAAACATACCTTTTTTTATTTATATATTTTATAAGATGTATAATTTATTATTAATTTATTATTTATAAATTCTATATCGCTTATAAATATTTAAAAATATAACCAAACAAGTACTAATCTATGTTATTAGATGTGAAATTAGTCCTCATAAACAAGATTTTTCCAAAATCTACATTAGTTGTGAACGAGAATGTACACACTCTCATTGTCAGTTCTAAAATCAATAATAAATTTAAAAAAAAAAAAAAATGAACCACACCACCCATCAATTCACATGGCCACATCTCACGAAGATTTGAAAGAAGTCCAAGTCTATCTTCAAATACGCTATTAATAGTACTAGATATAAGGGATAATTATCTGCTCCTCCCTTTCATTTCTGTCGTTAATCGATTTGTTCAAAAATTTGATAAAATATTTATTTATTATTTTAAAATACGCTAATAAATTATTTTGATTAAAAATGCCATTTAAAATAAGATGTACTCATTATTTTTGTACAAAGATAATAATGTAATGAAAAAAAGTTTAGAGACAAATTTAAAAATGAGCAAAGATTGACAACATTTTTTTCAATCAAACTTTTGTGTGCGAAGCAAAAAATGTGTCGTGATATAATGCTATAAAAATAGTATTTTAAAAAATGTAAAACGTAGTTAGGTTTGAAAGTCAAATTTTGAACTTTTTGAACCTAGACGAGAACGAGATGTGATTAGGCGTGGAAGCTACATCGTCAAGACGAATTTTTATCCATAAAAACCTTCGTGATAAATATTATCTCCAATTTTCCGTAACGTACAAATAGATGCAAATAATTAAAACAATTCGACTATGCCCTGATTGATAGCCATCCACGCCAATATATATATACGTTTAAGCCAATACACGCGGATCAATGGTCTTTCTTCCCAGTTGGCGCCCTCAACGCCAGCCAGAGAAGAGATTTATATAATTCACTGTAAAACCCTAGATCTCTGCGTGCATTTATCGGAGCCTATTCTAATTGATTCCCTGTTGCCCTAGATCATTCAATTTGAATCCATTATAAACGGGATAATTTAACTATTCTAATCGATTAATTCAGTTCCGAATTGAGTATTTTTTATTATTGTTTGACCTATACTTGTGCTATCAAGCATGGCGGATGGGCAGGTGATGAAGCGTGCCAAGTATAAGTCTTCTGTAAAGGATCCCGGTGTTCCCGGCGTCCTCAAAATGGTAATAATCCGAGCATTTACATTCTTATATCGGTGTTTTAGCTTCCCACTTAATTTCGATGTCAGTATGGCTTCTTTCTCCTGAATTATTTTGTTTGGCTATAATCTGCTGGGTTTGGTATACCCTGATAGTTGGATATAGACTATAAATCAAATGTACCAGAAATGCAGGACATATCAATTATTTATTGCATCTTTCACCATTGATTCCATTGAGCTGTTCAATCAACTATGGTTTTCTTTTTCATTTTTCATTTATTTTATTTTATTTTAATTCTCTTAAAATGACCGAGCTGTGATGATGTCTGTCTATTTGGTGATTGATGGATTATAATTAAGAAACCGGGACCATTAACTAGTACACAAATGCAGCTTATTGATTAATCTGGTTTTCTGTTGCTTGTTACAGACCAGGGAAAGACTTGTTTTTATGCCAAATGATCCGAATTCATCCAGAAAGCTAAACGTGGAGTTTAGGATGATTAAAGGTTCTTTTTTCTTCAGTCTTTCCTTCTCTACCAGGAGACACATTGATTCTTCTTAATTATAGTTCCATTAGTTGAGGGTTGCAGTTGATGTTATTTGAAATAAAATAAGCACCAATGACTAACGTAGTTCAGTGTGGTGTGTCTGTTTCCTTACAAAAGTAATTTTTCTTTTTTTAACTGATCTCATTTGTACTCCACAACCACCCTGAAAATCCAACGGAAAACGAAAAAGGAGAAAATAAAATGACCAGTCTTCTGGTGTCTACATTTCGTCTTTATTATTCAACTTCTTTGTTATATTTCTGTTGTAGAGCTTTTATTGATGTCTTTGCATTTATCTCCATTTTCCAGGGCATAAATTTACCAAGGAGGGTTCCAGTAAACAGGCCCTTCTTAATCTTACTCAAGACCAGGTTTGCAGTGATGGACTAAGCTGATACGTGCTGCAAAACTTTCCTCAATATCTTTCAACACGAGCAAAGTATTCTCTGCTGCCTAGTTTCTGTGCAATTAACAAGCTTAATTCTGGATTATTTCAGGGTGGAAATTATATATTTGAGTTTGATAGTTTTGCTGATCGTGATATTTGCAGAGAATTTGTGGGTAAGTCACCATCATGGACATTAGTCATTCACCACCTTTTTGTGAACTTGGATATTACCATGCTTCGTGTGATTTAAGATTGCCACAAGTGATCGGCTAAGTTTCTATTTGTTGGATTCAAATATCTCACGTGATGGGTCTGCTGCTTTTCTTTCTATTTTCCTTGTCCATTTGCTTATATTCAACCATAGGACTTTGGCTTTATATTTGACATTAATTTTCCCCATTATCTTATTTGGTTTTTGAGTTTAGCAGGATTCTTAATGTGCCAAGTAGCTACATTTGAGATAACAAGTCTGCCACCTAGTGTCTAGTGAACATGTTCGAGATTTTCTTGGCATATGAAATTTATATCATGTGCTGATCTGCAAAAGCTGATTATTACCGTCCATGTGGTTATTACATGTAGATAAAATGTTGATCACCATCCAAATTTTTAGCTAGAAAACTTCTTTCAAATTAAGAATGTATAGAACAAAGCATAGTTATTAAAACCATACCGGAGTCACTGACTGGACTCGAGGCTGGTCTAGGTACATTGAACTGGACTGGTTTACAATTAAATTAGTCAAGAATCAGCCAGAACTGGTTAAACCTGGTTGAAACCAGGAAGAACCCTGTTGGCTTTGACTGCCTACGCATTTCATGAATTGAATCGGTTTGTTCAAAATTTAAAAATGCTGCGCTATGAAGATTCTAACCTGGAACCTCCAGGTTACATTGTAAGCACTTGTCCATTAGGCTGCTTATTAGTTGTGTATGGCCTTAACTACAATATGTATTCGGATGATCTTTTCCGAACTAAATCATTATATCAACTTGTTTGGAAAAGTATAAATAAACAAATTGTCTTATTCTATGATGGCCACAATATTGATCATTATTTATCTTTTAGAGATTAGAGTCAAATGTAAATTCATAATGAGTGAAATTGCTTGACAAATGAGAAGGGGAATATGAAAGAGGAAAACTAATAATATATCTCTAATTTGATTTGCAAAAACAAAAGCAAGAGTGTTTGAGTATTTTGTCTTTTGATTACTTGATACTTATCTCATGTAACACATTTTGATCTTAAGATATGACTTAACTTTTAAAAGATTATAGTTAATTTATTTCGTTCTATTATAAAATATTTTGTTATTTAGATTTGCATCTCACAATGAACAGCTGGTTGAATCAATGACCCAGTCACGCAGGTCAATGGCCAGGCCGGACTTGATAATTATGGAACATAGTGTATCTATATTGGATTATTTTTTCACATTTATGTTCTCAGGGAAGTAAGGGGCTAATGTACCTAAAGATATTGTATCTGGTGACTTGTGAACAGCTGCAGCTATTGCATTTCATGGAGAAACTGGAAAAGCTACCTCTGAAAAGCCTGCTGCTCCACTTCAGGATGAACAGCTTAGCACGGCAGAAATGGAGCATCGAATTAAGCTACTGCAGGAGGACAAGTAAATTTACTTTCAAATATTTAATTATAAAATGTGACTTGGCCACTTATGCTTTGCTGGATAGTGCATACATCTTTCAGTGGCTGGAATCATATTTTCAAATCTCATTTACATGTGGAACAGGCCACCCTTATCCCTATGTCGCTCCTTCAATTTGACTAATTTATTACCTCGTGATGCACTTGAATCCTCTTTGCAACTGCCTTCGGTCATAGCATAGTGCTTCCATGATCTCATAGATACATATGGAATTATGTGGAAATGAGTTTTTCTATCTTTATGACCTTGGCTCTATAGGACCAAGTCATGTTAGTTAATATACAGTTATTTGGATGTTATGATGTGAAATTGCAATTTAAAAAATATGATTTGCAGACAAATAAAGGAATGAGGAAGTTGCGTACGGCTGTTTTGACCTATCATTCAAACCAACTAGTTTCTCAATGGACAAAATGTTTAGTGCATTCTGTTGAGTTGTTGTCAAATAAAATATCCTGTGCATCGAATTAATTATTTTAATCCTTTATACTTTATTCTAATATTTAAAGTAGAAGCTAATTGGCTCTTTTGGAGTTTGTGCTTGGAAGTTATATTTGGTGCTACTTAGAATTTTGTTATATTCCAATTTCTCGCCTCCCTTTTCAGCCCCATAGATTCTCTTACAAAATGATGGACGAAAAAAGGCTGATGTTCCTTCTGTGAGATTACAACAATGTTCAGTTGATATTTGTAGTTTGTTGGATTGTTTTCTTCTGAATTTGTTATGTATAGGTTTTTACTTTAAATCCACTTATAGGTTGTATAACTAAATACTGTAACTGGCAGCGAATTGCAGAGGCTTCACAAGCAATTTGTAATTGGAGGTATCCTGACAGAGGCTGAATTTTGGGCAACGAGAAAGGTTAGCTACTGGAGTTTGAACTTCAGGGTCTATTTTGATTGATCAAAAGAAAAAATAATGAAAATAATGTAACTGTTATCTATCCTGCCTTGTTTCCATCCCTTGTTGTTTTTTCAACAAATCTCATAATTAGCTGTTCCCAGAGGATAGCTTCCATATTTTTTCTATTGTGGGACAAAGTTGTTTGATAAATATTTGAGAAAGGTAGATAATAAATGGCACAATACGCACATACGAAATTCTGTAAGTTCTGGTGAACACATTGTAAGAGCATTATACAGACAGTTCTTACTGTAAACTGTTTCAGATAAATGGTTTCCTACTTAGTTTGACATATCATTTATAAAATTTTGCATAACTGCTAGCTTTGAAAAATTGAAAAGGATAGAGCAAGCTCTGCATTTAATTGGTCTAAAGCTACTGACAGAAAACATATGATAAATAATCATAATTCATTAATGAAATGCAGAAATTACTGGATCAGAATGACAGAAGAAGGCCAAAGCAGCGCGTGGCCTTAAAAAACGAAATGTGGAGTGTGAAACCCTTTTCGGATGGTCAGGTACAAGAAAGTGCTCCCTTATCTCTGTTCGTGTGCGTGTGCGTGTGCATATATCATTGTGTTTGCGAGTTTGCCTCTGTGTATCAGTGTATGTATTCTCCATGCTTGTCTGATAGAAAGCTCCATTTTGTTCGTGTTGTATGTTAGCATAACTGATTTTGTTTGATCCGGGTGAATTTTATAGTCCTGAATGCTAGACCCTAGTCAAATGATGAGATAATTTGGTTTGGTGAGGTATGTGTTACAGTTTGGATTCTATTCGAGTTTTCTATTGGCAGCAGAAGGGCCTAACTTGGTGATGCTGTTAGGCTGCACAGTCTGTGTTATGTCCCATGCTTTTCCATGTGGAATGTTACTCAAAGGGCCTGCTGGATAACTCATTTGTCTCTGGTCTCATATTCAATAACACACATAAATTCCATTTTTTAGGAGGAAGAACTTGTTTGGTTCGCGTATTAACCAAAAACAAAAGGTTTTTCAGTAATTTTGGATGTTATCTATTTTTCGCATTTTCCCTATTCAAGATGTCTAGCAAAAGTATATATGCATCTCATGTGCTGGGATCTCCAGAATTCGGTGCGACCTGTTTTGGCGATGATTGGACATCCTATTGCATGCATTGTCTTGATATGGTGATTTGCAGAAGGTGTGGTTGGTGGGTTTGTTCAGTGCTGGCTGTGGTGGTTTGATGCAATTGGGGGGCTAAAGGGGAGGGTTCCCTTGGTAGGGTGGTGTGGCAGTGGTATCATGGGTGTCAGTGATTCCCACAACATTGACAGGGTGAAGGTTTGGTTTGGAAGGAACTGCATTGAGAGGACACACGATTTTCGGGATTGGTGGGAGAAGAGCAGCACTGTGGTGATTGTTGGGGGTCAGTGATAAAGATGGAAGTTGAAATCTTTTTTTTGGTAGCCATAAGATTTGATATCCCAATATGTTTGATGAACATCATATTTAGGTACTTCTGAAAGTGATGCAAAGCTCCTTTTTCTGAATGTGGTTTTTATAACTGTTCTGCTTCTTCTTTTTTATTTTTATTTATTGAACTCAACTATTTTGCTTCTGATTTCAAAGAATTTAAATATAAATTAAAACAAAAACTTGAAGTGATTTTTTAATGAGTTCAAAAATTTGACACACAGAAATGAACAGGAAACATGCTCATTACCAAACAACCCCCAAGTCCTTCCGAAGTTAGCTTTTATCTGTCTGTGAAGTCTGATAATTTCTCTGTTTGTGACACAAACTGAGATTTGTTTACTTGTCTTTAATTTATCAAAATGCAACCTAATTGTCATTTCTCTATTTGTTGTATTTCCAGTCTAACAGAGTTACATTCAACTTGACTCCAGAGATTATTCATCAGGTACGGTTCCTTTCTTCAAATTTTGTGAACCAGAAAAGTACTTTTCTTTGGATGAAGTTAGCCTCTTACCATAGATAACAATAAAGGTTTTAGCTATTTTCAGTGCTGACTTTATGTGGGATAGTCCTTTTATCTGATACGGTGATTGTTACAAATGGAAGTGGCCCAAATGAAATTAGACTTCGGGGAAAACATGAATTTCCAATTAATTCTTTCCCAAAAAGCTCTAAATAATATTTATAACTATCCAAAACTCCTGAGGTCTATAAAAATTCTTTCAGTAATACCTACAATTTTCTAAAGAGCCAACAACTAATAAGTTTATTTGTTTCGTCATGACTTTTTTCCTATCTTTTCCCCTTTTCCCACTGAAATGACAGAGCCATTGTCTGACTTTGTGCGCTGGATGGATTATTTGGAAGTACCATGGTTTAACATTAAAATTATTTTCATTCAGAGACTCTTTTATATTAGTGCACATAACTTTAAGCTACCGTCCAATATTGTTTTTGAGTCATCGTGTCTTCCCATAAGTAAAGCCTAAATATGAAAGACAAATCTCTAACTGAAGGTCCGCTAGAGAAATTGTTAGTAGAAAATCTTTTGTTTCTTTTATATGCAACTTCTGTTGCTGTTTATTAGTTAAACGACTGGATGTATGTCTCTGAAATATATCTCCCATGTTGTCAACCTTACTGATCCCTAAACTTTACTGCAGATATTTGCTGAGAAACCGGCTGTTCGCCAAGCATATCTGAAGTTTGTTCCAAACAAGGTGGGCAGAATGTCAATGTTTGATTTCATTTCTTGGGAAGTTCTTTTCTTACATATTTCCTTGTTGCACTTACATCCCATCAGCTTACTTGCCATGTGGCCATGATTATAATTATGATGATTATCAATATCGTTTTTATTTTCCAGGAGTGATTTCGATTGGATTCCTTGATATTTTAGTGCTTCATACTGGGTTCCATTAGGCCGTGGACAATCGCCTTAAGTGTATTCCTGTCTTTCAGTGAGTGAAAATGGTTGCGTGTTGGAGCAAATGGTCTTTTAATGGTAATAAAAATCAGCCAGAGTCCCTGAAATTTTGGTACTTAATACTTGGTTCCCTTAGGCATTGGATAGTCGCCTTAAACCTTTTCCCGTCTTTCGCCGAGTGAAAATAGAAGTGTGTTGGCGCAAATGGTAATAAAAATCAGACAAACTCCCTGATGTTTAAATAAATGGTAGTTGGCCCCACATGATTTTGAAATTGTGCAATTACACCCCCTTTTCATAATCCATATGGTCGATAGAACCTAGAAAGACAATGTTCTCTTTGTTGGAAAGCTACTGAATATTGTTTTGTGTTACTTAAATTGTAAGAATGGGTTATGCACAAGTGTTCAGAGTACATGAAAACTGTGATTTTTATTTTTATTTTTTCTTTATGAAGAAAACGAGTTTATTCAAGTCACTTAAGTTTTATCTCTATAGGATAATTGTCAAAGGGAATCTAAAAACATGAAAGATATTTATTGAAATTAAATGTTTTATGATTTAAGAAGTATTATCTTTTGACATTTAAATCTATATTGAAGTGTGATCACTTGAAAGATGGCTCTTAGATGCATACTAGATCATTTAAATATTAAAGGTATACTGTTTCTTGTTGGAACCTCAAAGAGCTATGTGCCATTGGCGATATTCGTCTAAAGAAGGTCCATAGCCTATAGAAATCGCTGACAATGAAACGTTTTGTAATCCAGATGTCAGAAAAGGAATTCTGGACCAAATATTCAAGAGCGGAATATCTCCACAGTACTAAAAATGTAGTTGCTGCTGCAGCTGAGGCTGCTGAAGATGAGGAGCTTGCTGTTTTTTTGAAGCAAGATGACATGCTGGCAAATGAAGCTCGTAGAAAGGTGATTGACACTTGAAGTGTGCACTTATTATTTCCTACATGTTAACATTCTCTCACTGGAATTTTGAACTTGTTTTCCTCATCATTTCTTCTTCCAGATCAGGCGCGTCGATCCAACTTTGGACATGGAAGCTGATGTAGGCGATGACTACATACATCTCCCGGTACATTTGGTGGCATCTATATTCTGCAGTCTTATATATCCGGGTTCATTAACAAATTTCGCTAAAAGAGTCTTTTGTTCGTATCTTGTTTTTTTATTACTATAATCTAGAGCGAGAATAAGAAGTGGTATTGAACAAATTTGTTTATAAACATCCATCATTGGTGTTAATGACATGTTATTTTTTGTGATTTTGTCTCCATTCCCATTTTGGATACTGTAGTTCTTGAAATGCTCTTAGGAACACATCATTTTGGTTCACAGGGTCTTGTGTTAGATTGCATTTTGATTTTCACAGCCTATTGCATATGGATTTTGCATTTTTTATTCACATAAAGTGGTGCTTCTGTGACATATAGGATCATGGGTTAATTCGTGAAGAGAGCAAGGATGCTATAGACGCACAATATGAGCCATACAGAAGATATTTCTCGCAAGATCTCAACCAGCATGCTGCAGTTGTTCTTCAAGGAAGAGTTGTAGGTAGGTCTTCTGTAAGCTTTTAAGGCATATTTACCAAATAGTTGAAGCTTTTCAGTTTGAAGTAGTGATAAATTTTGGTGACGAATTAAGTTTATTTAAAATAGTAGAGTCTCTACATGAAGCTTTTTATGGGTTGAGATTATCTGTCAAAGCTGACTTATGATAGTCCAATGAAGAGTTCACGCTATTCAGACACCATTCTTTTGTGTGGCGTGGTGGTCTATTTTTCAATCTTCTTTCCTTTTTTCATTGCTTGTACCAGAGAGCTGATTGCTAGTTTTGTGTCACGGGATGGGAGTTGTGACAATGGTTAGTGGTCTTGTAATTCATGCTGAAGGTCAAAGTCTCAACATGCTAGTTCTACATGTCTGTTGTTTGCATTTAATTGTTTGTGTTCGCGGGCGTGCATGTGGGAGGGAGGGGAGAGAGAGAGAGAGAGATGTAATTGCATGTAGCAGATGGTGATGGTTTTTGTATTACCTCCTTCCCAACTTCTAATTCTCTGCTATCCATCTAATCTGAAATTAGTAATAAATAATCTAAGAAAAGCAGCGTCTCATTTGACTTATATTGCAATTTCGTTGGTCCATCCGTTTGTTAACCATTGCAGGCAGGTGCAATAAATAAAAATCATAATATTTTATTTATGAATTTTTGTTAAGAGCTTGAGGATTGCCAGGGAATTATTTTTAACACAAACATTTATGGCATAAGTGAAATGTATGACAGCCTAATAGCTTTTCTTTTTTGTTTCTACAATCTGAGCATAGATGTTGAGCTCGGAGACACAAGGTCTGTGGCTGAAGCACTTACCCGGACAAAACAAGGTTAGAGGATAGCTTCTTCCCTCACTAATGGCAATATATATGCTATTATTTTACTTGTGAAAGAAAAAATAGAGCAACTGATATCTTCTAGTATTGTCGCAGCTGAGTTGGCTAATGAAGTATCTGAAGGGAATTTCGAAAAAGATCTTTCTCACAGGATATCTCGAATGACCGAGATTGAGGATCTTCAGGGGCCTCGAGACCCTGCAGTTGCTCCCCTCTGTATTAAGGTTTGACTATTGTGTTTTTTTTTTCCTTTTGAACTGCAATGGTGAATCAATAACATATGTTATCTAAGTTTATTGATAAAGTGACACAGAAGAAAATGAAAAAGAAAAACAATGATGTTGATGTCTTACTTTTTAAAACAGGATCCTAGGGACTACTTTGATTCTCAGCAAGCTAATGCATTAAAAGCATTAGGAGATGCTGGTTCTGGTGCAAAGACATTCAAATGTAATGTCAGCTCACTTGAAGCCTATGGTTCTTTAAGGGAATTTGTATCAGAGATTAGAGTCACGGGGTTGAGTGAACCAATCACAAATCCAGAAGTTTCTTTTAAGGTATTACGTCCTCACATATATATTTTGTGGGCATGAACTTCTAATTATGTAGTTTACTGGAAAAAAATGTTTGTGGGAATATGAATGTTGATTCAGGAAAACATAACTGCTCACTATTATTATATAGGTTCTCAGTGGGTTGACCCAGAATATATCGAGCACCAAATACCATCTTGGAAAGAACCCACACGAGAGCGTCTTGGATAGTTTGCCAAAAGTTACTAAAGAGGATCTCTTACATGTGAGTGCACACCAATACTTGTACTTGACCAAACACGTAGTAGTGCTTCCATTGTTATATCTGGTATGTTACTCTTTTATGATGTTTCCTAAAATGTAGTTTGTTATTTTGTAGCATTGGACGTCTATCCAGGAATTATTGAAACATTTCTGGTCATCATATCCAATTACAACAAACTATCTTTATACAAAGGTAAGTATGCCATTTCATGCTTGAAAAAAATGGCCGTAAGCAACACTTTTTCACCTTTTGACAAGAATTCAGTTTTCTAAAAAAAATTCCACCCCTCTTGGCGACCTTTTATTGATCTTCAATACAGAAATTGCATAAAATTGCTAATTACGTTGTAAATTAAATGTTCTAATACTGCTGGCTGGATTATATTAAGGCAATCCTCCATTTGACGCGCTACCTCAGTTTCTGTTGATTTGAGTATTTTAAAACAGTTTACTCGTTCACAGGTAACCAGATTGAAAGATGCCATGTCACAAGTATATCCAAAGCTACAGGTATTTTTTGTTATTCTGGATATGTAATATCGTTTCTTGTTCACTGGGTTACCTGTATAATATTTCTTCTATCTTTTAATTAAATTCCAGGAAATTAAGGAATCTGTGCAGTCAGATTTCCGGCATCAAGTATCCTTACTTGTCCATCCAATGCTTCAGGTTTTTAATGCTTACTCTCAATATAGTCAGAGCAAGATTTTTTGCACCCACGATAATGTGAACTTTCACCTAGTGAAGGACTCGATTAAAATTAATGTATGTGTCCCCTCTTGCTGAGTTGACCCTAAGATAGTTGAGCAGGTCTATGTTTCCTTTTCTATTGTCACAAGTCTATATTTGAGTAGATCGGATCCCAATCCATTAGTTGCTGTCCAATGATTCAAGAAAGAAACAGTAAAAGTATGTTCTTTATGTAAAATAAAATGATCTAAAATGAACATCAAAATAAATTGAGGGACTATTAAGTTAAGCTATAGGGAACTAAATCTAGAAGATCGGCAAAGATAAAATGGAATCATTGAAACACACTTCTCCAAAATTTAAGGGAACCAAACAATTTGTAGTACAAGACTCTACCTTGCATGCTAGGTGAATAACCGTACAGTGTTCATGTTCGAAGAGTAAATAATCATTGAATTCATTAGACGGGCTCCATTATTTCAGTTACAGATATTAATTGGACACTGAACCTTAGCGCAAAACCTAGTTAACGAGAAGGGGCGATGAAGAATTAATGAAACGGTCAATTTTTGGGCCTGTGAGGAAGAAAAAGAAAAGTTTGCGATATTCACCTTACATAGAATAACGTATTTTTAAAGAAATGTAACATGTGTTCTTTAGTTTTCAATATTGTCGCAACAATTTTGAGCAGTCTGTGTGGTTTCTTTAATTCTCCAGTATGCGTAATTTACAGATAAAAACTTGTTTGATGCAGGCTTTAGATGCTGCCTTTGCACATTATGATGCAGATGTACAGAAAAGATCTGCTAAGAGTGGAGAAAGACCCAATGGGTTTGTGTAGCCAAATTTCCGTGTTCTTTCATATTGTAAAGATTATATGAAGTATATATCTTACAAAATTTTGTTGATTTTTTTCTCCGTTGAAAAGATCTCACTACCTTAAATAATCTTTTGTTTCACCTTTAGGATTTTGAAAGAGCTTCAATTAAAGCTTTTGTTTCAACTTGTGATAGTTTAAGCAAGTGGAATCAATTACACAACAACAAAATATCTTGCCTTATTCTAAATAAAATTTTGACGTTATGTAAATATTTTTATTGTTAATGTGTAGAGTTGTTGGTTAGATTTACTAGAAGACTTAAAATAGTTAAATCGTTAACAGCTTCAATAAGTAGTGTTAAATAATGTTATTTGTGTTCATGTGTAACATGTTGCATTCATTAGATTTTAATTTGAGTCAGTTTCACACTTGTATTTGAGGAGCCTTAATTCCCTTTTATCTGAATTTAGGGTTTGTTTGATGAAGCTTTTGATAACAAATTTAACAGATTTTGATAAAAATTGAAAAAAGTTGATCAGTTAAAACCACTGTTCTAAAAAGCCTGCATAAAGTTCGTCTAGGCTCCGCCTATGTTTGAAACTTAGCCTCCACGTCTAGTCATGCCATTGTTTTGCCCTTGTCTTGCTCTTGTCTAAGTCTTGCTTATGTTTGAAAAGCTTGAAATTCGACCTCGACATCTAGTTACGTTTTACGTTTTTTAGAACATTGGTTAAAACTTTGATTTTATTTTATCAAAGTTTTGCTAAACAGGGACTTAATCTATTGATCTTGTCCAGTTAAGCATGTATGAAGAATTGAATTTTTACACATTTGCAATTTTCCTTTAGAACAATCAATTAATATTGCAAAGGTTTTCTCGATAAACCATCTTATAAACATGGTTTCTTTTAAATAGTTCGGAAATTACACAATTATTCAAAAACAAAGAATAATCTTGTTTAACAAATTTATTCTAGCATTTCTGAAATATTTATTATAAATATAGGGGGAGAAAATATATATTAATTCACACTGATATATATTAATTCACACCGTCTTTTTCTATTTTGCATTAATTAACAAAATGTTTGACCGTACTTAAAACTGTATTTTAACTAACTTAACATTTTATGAAACAAGAAATATAAGACTAGAAAGACGAGGAAACATGACACACATTGGTGGAGCTAGATATTTTAAGTTGGGGGTCTACTAGGTAGGAAAGAAACCTATCCTAGAACTACAAGATGATACCTTAGAAGCTACTTCTCCAAACGACAAATAAAGGCATACTCTCCAATAAAGGAGAGTGGCTTTCCCTCTATTAGAAAACAAGAATGGAAGTCACAATGGGAAAGGGAAAAGCTCAACCGTGTGGCACAAAACTGTGGGTTTGGGTTCCTGGTCTTGTCTTCCTTCCGGCTAAAGCTTCAAGTCTCAATCCGAAGTCAAAGATAAAATAATAGAAAAAAAGATGCCCACTCTTTTCTCTGTGTAGTTGCAAATCACCTATTGAGTTACGAGAGGGAATCCACCCTTTCTTTTCACATGCACGAGTTTTGTCTTCCCCAGCTCGATATCCTGATCTAGTTAACTCACCTTACGTTTCGATCACATACGAGACATCGCGTCAAGAGCACATGGAAAGACTAATCTAATAAAGGCTTTTCTTTCGCTTTTCACTACCGTGGAAGGGGGTTTACCAATGGGACAATGGGAGAAGGTCTCTGGTTCAATGCTGGGCTCTATTTAGCTCTCTAACATAAGGTAGCTCCTTAAAGCTATAGGGGTATTAATAAACTCTTTAAAAGGCTTAACAGGCATAAAAGAAATTCTTAACTTTATAGCTCAGAAACTCCAGAACTACTCAAGGTAAGGAGTTAACTCAGAGCTCTAACTCAAACTCTGTAAAGGTCCGGCCCTTATTCTCTTCCTTCTTCAAACAGGGACGGAGCTAAAATATGACAAAGGAGTGGACGGGGGAGGGGGAACCCCTTGCCCCCGAAATTTATTTATTTTTTTTTTCAAACCACAATTACTAAGTTTATTTTATGAGAATTTAATGTTTTTTTATGATAATTTGGCACTTCGATTCGACAGAAGAACTCAGATGACGTGATTTTTGCTACCGCCTGCCGTGTGATTCGTGATTTGAAGTTCACATACTAGAAGACGTGAAGTCCAGTGGTGAAAAAAGATGAATATCAATCTATTTTTAGGCTTTTTTTTGTTTATGTTATTTATTTTTGTTGGCCTTGGTGTGTTTGATTGGTAACATGGAAAAATGGTGGAAAATGAAAATATTTTCCATGGAAGTGGGAAAATAAATTTTCCTATCTAAGTAAGAAAAAAATTTCCAAGAAAGAAGGCAAATTCATGTTTTAAATGCTTGTACCTAGAAAATGTATTTTCTTTTCCATGGCCAATTAAACAACAAATGTGGAAAATAAAAGTGTTGAATTTGACAACATTTTCCATGGAATTGACATTTTCCATGGAAAATGTGCCAATCAAACACAATTGAATATTTGGTTTTGACAATAGATTTTTGAATTTGAGTAGTTAGTAAATTAAAAAAAAAAAAATTTCAGAAAATTGCCCCCCCTCTTGACTTGACGGCACAGTTGCACACATAAACACTCTTCCCTAACGACTTTAAAAATATTCATATAAAAATCAGTTCAACTGGTAATGCATCAAGTTACAAACTGAAAATTCAATTAAAAAAAATGAAAACATTCCGTGACCAATAAAAATCAGTTCAACCATCATAAATTTTTTATATATATATGGCCTAAGAAGGTGGAGGAGCATTGAAACCCAAGAAGGGCCGTCCGGCGGAGCAGAGTGGGGCGGCGGCGGGGCTACAATCATGCATTGTATCCTTCAACCTGTGAAACCCATTCTTGAATACACCAAATCCGAACAACAATCCAATTGCCAAAACCAATAATATGACGCACATGAAGAAACAACAAACCTTAGTCCCACAACACATACTTGATCCCTTTTGATTCTTTATTAACAGAAAATGGAAAATCTGGATCTGGGTTTTGTGGGTATTATTGCTTTCTATGAGTGTGTTCGTTCTTGATGCGGTTATTCTACGCAGTGTTTCTGGTGAGGAATAATATTATTCATATTATAATCAAAGTTGGTGTCATGTCATTTCACTTTCTTTTCATGCATATAATACTGACATGACTGATACAATATTAATTAGGAATTAATGATTGAGTGGGTTGGTCCAATTAAATTTTAACTTCTTTTAATTGTGAATTTCAGAATTATTTAGGCTTCGTTTAAGCTTAAAATTCGACCTCGACGTCAAACCACGCCTCGTCCTTGTATCTCCATTGTCTTGCATTCGCCTAAACCTCGCTTAGATCCGAAAAACTTGAGACTTGTCCTCCACACATAGTCACACTTTACGCTTTTTAAAAAACTGCTACTAAACTAAATTTTTATGTGAGTTTTTATATAAAAAATGGGGTATCTTTGGGGTGGGTTGCAAAATCATCCCCACCCTTTTCTTGTTGGTGTTAACCTCCTCAAGTTTTTGCTTTAGTTGCATTTTAGTCCCAACACATGTTTAACCAAAGAGCAAATTTGGAGTTTCATCTCTTACATTGCATTCTCTAAACAGCAATGAACTCCCCCTGGACATGAAAGTTTTACCTAAGAAACAAGTCTCATAATTTGCGGAAGCTTTCTTAGCCCTCGCTTGCCTTGTGTTTGGTACACAGTACTAGACACAGTACAATAGATTAAGTTTTAACTTTTCTTCTTCTTTAATGTTGTCTAATACCAAACCAACCAAACTTGCCCATGTTTTTGTCTTGCTGCGTGAATTTGACATTCAAGTGGAGGACAAGGAGAGGTGGCCTGATTTTAGGTAAAAGTTATAATAGTTTCTGGTAAAAGGGACCAGACATAAGAAAGACATGCTACATAAATAACTCGAACTGTTAGAGCTGGATGCACCCCCAACACCTCTCATTTTCTAAGTAGTAAGGATAAAAGTTAAGGAAATGAGGAAGATTAACAAACAAGTTTCATTAAAAAAACCTAGCCACATACTTGGTTTCAGATAAGACACCGAATTCTTGCAACGCCACAGAACAATGACACGAGAAAAGGGATTCGGATTAGTATATATGCAACTCCTGAGAACATGTTTCGTTGTTATCATCATCAAATTGAAGGTATATATCAAACTTGTGTCAAGTGTCAAACGGGACGGCCAATGTCTGTTCCTAAAGGGTCGAACATGTATGTCGTGTAGTATTGAGCGTCGTTAAGACAACTGAATTGTTGGTGTAACATAGTCTAAGAGCTCAACTAACTTAGAGCTTGTTTGGTATACATTTTAGAACAAAAAAACCTATTTTTTGTTTTGACTCTGGCCCACATTAGTGCATTTTCACATGTCATGTGACACATATGTTAAAGGTGTCCAAGAAAATGACAAATTTGCCCTTTTTCAACAAGGACCGCACATAAGAACTTTCGGGACAACGTTGTTATTTTGAGAAGTCTTCAATAAATGTGTCAAAGACAAATGTGGGCGGAAGTCAAAACAAAGAAAATGGGGTCTAGGTTTATAACGGACACCGAACAACTATAGGGTGCTCAATTTAAATCACTTAAAGGTCATAAAAACACTGAAGATTAATGCATAACATCCACAATTATCAAATAAGAGATGGGTATGCCCATAGTTATTCTAACATATAGTAAAAGATAAAAGTCAACGATCAAAAAAAAAGATAAAAGTGCAAACGTTCAAACAATCAGCTGGGACTGATCCTGTCAGCAAGAACACCCTTTTCGGAAATCCAAAAGGACTTCTCTTTCACATAGCTTTGAAGTTTATTAGTTTCATAGTCAATAAGTGCTAGATCTGCATGACATTCTATACCAGCTATAAGCAAACCAAGATCAAGAATCCACCCAGAGAAGAAACACAATTTAACGTTAATGATCGAATCATCAAAGTCCAGTTTAATTACATATTCTCTCCTCCATAATCATAAAGTGCACAGGATACACGAAGTCACACCACTAGACTAGCACATGAAGACTGATATGCCGGAGTAAGTTGCTTCCATTTCCCTATTTTCTTTATTCCTAGATTTCTGCAGTTCCCTATTATTTAGAACGCTGGTGTGATTAGAGAACACGAGATAGAGACAAGACTTTACAGTCATCTGAATGGGGAAAGAAGGACAAAACTAGAAATTAATTGGTCTGGGAGGGGCAAGAGCCTGGAACTCTTTTCTTCGGGTGGACAACAATTAAATAGCATTTTTTTTTAAAAAAATAATATAACACTAATGAAAATATTTATTTGGATACATTACCACAATTATTCCTAGTGGATTTGCCTAAGAGATGGGCTATAGTGTAGGTTGGCCAGTTATTTGGATTAGTCTTTGAGCTATTGATTAATGAAGATTAAAAGTTGGTCCATTCTTGTGTGACCCGACCTTTCGCGGCATTGTTCCTTTAGTGGAGGCTTTGTATTTGATCTGCACACGTGTTCAATGCTCCGCTGATTTATATACCTCATCCCTCTATGGTATACGCAATAGTCTTGTTTAGAGTTAGGGTTTTCTCTCTTCATCATATTCTTCTTCTTCTCTGTTTCATCTTCTCACTAAGAATCTGAGTGTTTTCTTGATTGTAAAGTTCTTAGGGTGTGTTTGATTTCCCTCATTTTCTATGGAAAATAAAAGTTTTCCACCCATTTTCCATCTTTGGTCTGTTTGATTGGCAAAATTTTCCATGGAAAATGTATTTTCTCACCTATTTTCCATCTTTTGTTTGATTGGAACTTTTGATTTTCCATGGAAAATTTTTTCCATTTTTTCCTTGTTTTCAAGGAAAATATTTTCTTGGTGGGATAGGAGAATTTATTTTCCATGGAAAATTTGTTAACCTTTTCCAACCCAATTATTTTCCATGGAAAATTTGTTAACATTTTCCAATTCAAATTTTCTTGGTAATTCATTTCCATGGAAAATATTTTCTTTCCATCCAAATTTTCCACTTGCAATCAAACACAACCTTAGAGAAGAAATGTTGTGAGCGTTCTTAGTAAACAGTAATTGTTTCTGGTTTTATCAGAAATTTTCATGATTTTTGATATTGTAACACTCTTGTAAAAACTGATATATTTTCTTGGTTGAAAGGTCCCAAAACGAAAATGCAAACATAAAATATGGCAAAAATAGTAAAGAACACATGAGACTTTTTCACCCACTAAGGGGTCCGAATGTTCACGTGTTCTAAACGCTAGTCACCCGTTGAGCATCTACCAAAGTAGATATGGCTCTTTGCACTAAAGAATACCACAGTTCGCAGTTCGCAGTTCGGTTACAGATTACAGAAACCATACAAACCATCACGGTTACTGTTCACACACTTGTGAACAAACAAACCTCCCTCAGTAATCCTCACAAAATCACTCAGATTTTGTACACAAAGTGAAAGAAAATAAGAAGGAGATGAAGTTCTAATCTACAGAAAAACTCAAGAAATCAAAGGAAGACAAATCGCCTTTTCTCTGGTTTTTCTCTCTCTCTCTCTCTCGGATACTTCCCGAAGAAGAAGAAGAATGGAATATATGGAGACCATCATCTAACCCTTGATCCAACGGCAATCGATCAGCCACTTGTCACCATCTGAATTAGAAAGCCCACTTGCATAAGAGGCTTATCAGAGAATAAGAATTGGGCCGCAATCACCAATAGGATCCATTTAGGAAATGAAACAGTTGTCCAGTAATATAAGCCCATTCTGAGGCAGATATCTCAACAAACTCCACCTTGCTGAAGAGATGGCTGAACCATTAGTGTAGTATCCTTAGTGCATTAAGCTATATCAGTTTTGATTTCATTTGCTCAAATGTACCTGAAAATAAAATTGAAGTCAGTTGCCAAAATTAAACAAGTTAAAAAATAGAAAAAACAGAAAACGAAATTCATTACCTTTAAAACTCAACATCAGAGATATTCAAGATATTTAAACAATTCTTGAATTTATTCAAAGGAAGAATTTTCGTACCAATGTCAGAAGGATTGAATTGAGTAGGAATTTTGATCAAATCTACTATATTCTTCTCAACCATATCTCTTACAAAATGGAACTTAATGTCCACATGCTTTGTTCTATCATGGTATACTGGATTCTTACTTAGATGTATAGTACTTTGATTATCAGTATATAACCTGATTGTTTCATTTTTGAAACCAATTTCACCAAGAAGACCTCTTAGCCAAAGTCCTTCTTTTACAGCATCACAGGCAACTATGTATTCTGCCTCTGTCGAAGAGAGTGCTACTACCTTTTGCAGTTGGGACTTCCAACTTATACAACCATCACAAAGAGTAAACACATAAGAGGAAGTGGATCTTCTTTTATCCAAATCACCTGCAAAGTCAGAATCAGTGTATCCCTTTAAGATTACTCCTTCTTCATTTTTACTGAATTTTAAACTCAGATTACCTGAACCTTTTAAGTATCTTAGTATCCATTTCATAGCAATCCAGTGTGTTTCACCTGGATTAGCCATGAATTTACTTAAGATACTTAGAGCATGAGCCAAATCAGGTCTGATACAAACCATAAGATACATGATAGAGCCAATTGTATTAGTATAAGGTACTAAGCTCATTCTATCAATTTCTTCTTCTGTTTTGGGTGATTGCTCATTTGAAAGTTTAAAATGATTTGCTAAAGGTAATGAAACAGGTTTTGCATCATTCATAGAAAATTTTTCCAAAATTTTCGAAACATAAGAGGTCTAAAACAGATAAAGAGTATTGTTTTCCCTATCTCTTTTGATTTCCATTCCTAAAATCCTTTTAGCTTCTCCTAGATCTTTCATTTCAAACTCAGCTTTCAGCTTTTCTTTAATAAGATCAATTTCTTTCCTATCATGACAAGCTAACAGCATATCATCCACATATAAAAGCAGAAACACAGAGTTATTATCATGAAGGCTTTTATAAAAGAAACATGGATCAAAATTACTCTTATTAAAACCCAGAGTTTGAATATAAGAATTGAACTTTATATACCACTGTCTAGGAGCCTGCTTAAGGCCATACAAGGATTTTTTTAACAGACAAACTTTCTCAATTTTAGACTTCAACTCAAAACCTTTTGGTTGAGACATGTAAATGACTTCATCAAGATCACCATTCAAGAAAGCAGTTTTAACATCTAACTGATCCAAATCCCAATTAAATTGAGCAGTTAAAGCAAGAAGAATTCTGATAGAAGTATATTTAGCAACAGGAGAAAAAATTTCATTAAAATCAATCCCTTCCCTTTGGGTGAACCCTTTAGCCACTAATCTTGCTTTATACCTTACTCTATCTGAGGCATACTCTCCTTCTTTAATCTTATAGACCCATTTACAATCTATAACCTTTTGGTCCTTTGGTTTATTGACTAAGGTCCAAGTATTGTTCTTTAATAAAGAATTCATTTCATCTTGCATTGCATCAAGCCAGAACTTTGAATTCTTTCCAGTCACTGCTTCTTCATAAGAATTTGGTTCAGAACTAATCAGATCTAAAGCAGTAAAGAAGGTTACAAAATCCTCATTACTCACTCTAGATGAAGGAAATCTCACCCTTCTTTCTCTATCTCTTACAAGTTGATAACCATTTAGGTCAGATTCTTGTACTTGATCCTGATTGTCATTTGTATCATCTTCAGGCTGATTTAGATCAGGCTGAGAGGTCTCCACCTCAGTATGAGGTTCAGGAATAGTCTCATCAATATTTTGAGGATTCAAATCTATTTGTTTGATGACACTATCCTTTTCAGGTATATGAGAATTCCCTTTCTTCAAACAGGGCATTTCATTCTCATTAAAAATCACATTTCTACTAATTATGACTTTATAACCCCCTTTATCTTTAACCCACAGTCTGTACCCTTTGTTTCTTCCCCATATCCCAGAAAAACACATTTAATGGATCTAGGTTCTAGCTTACCCTCATTTTGATGAAAGAAGGCAGCACACCCAAAGGTCTTAAGCCTTGAGTAATCAGTGGGACTATTGGACCAGACCATTTCAGGAGTTTTAAAACCAATGGCACTAGAGGGACTTCTATTTATCAAATAGGTGGCAGTTTTTAAGGCTTCCCCCCAAAAAGATTTAGACAAACCTGAGTTTAAAAGCATGCATCTGACCTTGTTTAGCAAGGTTCTATTCATTCTTTCTGCCACTCCATTTTGCTGAGGAGTATATGTCACTGTTCTGTGCCTGAGAATACCACAATCTTTACAGAAAAGATCAAAGTCATAATTGCAAAATTCCAAACCATTGTCAGTTCTGAGAACTTTAATCTTCTTACTTGTCTGATTTTCAATTAAAGTTTTCCAGGTTTTGAAATTTTGAAAAGTATCAGATTTTGATTTTAAAAGAAAAGTCCACAGTTTCCTTGAAAAATCATCTATTATCAAAAGATAAAATCTGTACCCACTAAGAGTATTTACTGAAGATGGCCCCCAAAGATCAGCATGCAGATATTCTAAAATAGAAGTAGACTTGTGAGTTCCAATCATGAAAGGCAATTTACATTGTTTACCTAACACACATTCATCACAGAAGTCCAGTTTTTCTATACTATCTTTTCCAAAGGCTCCTTCATTCTTCAGAATTTGAAGACCTTTATTGCCTATGTGTCCTAATCTTCTGTGCCACATAAGAGACTTACTGGTTTCAGAATTGATGACAGAAGCTGAAGTAGCTATTTGGGGCTTAGCCTGTATAACATAGATACCATTAGTCTTGGGTGAAGATAGGATTTCTATGATATTAAGGAAGAACTTAACAGTTCGATTGTGTATCCTAATATCATAATCAGCATCTAATTCTCCCAGGGAGATTAGATTCCTTTTCAGGTCAGGGACAAATCTGGTCCTATTTAAAATCAGAATATAACTGTTATTGAGGAGCAAAGTAATTTTACCAATCCCTTTGATCTTACAGCTCATATCATTTCCCATTTGGACCTGACCTTCACTAATTTCAACAAAGTCAGTAAACCATTCTTTAATTGGACACATATGGAAGGTACACCCAGAATCAAGAATCCAATCATCTATACCCTTACTTGTTGAAGCAACCAAGACTACCCCATTCATTTCACCATTGTTATCACAGGCTAAGGCAGCAGACCCATTTGGTGAAGGCTTTTCTTTCATATCTGACATCTTTTTAAAACAATCTTTGATCATATGGCCAGTTTTCCCACAGTAATAGCACTTCTTTCCTTTTCCCTTATTCCTATTCTTCATCTTATTCTTATCTCTATATTTATCAGAAGAGTGTTTACCCTTTTTCTGAAAATTTGAGGTAGGAGTGCTATGATTCTTACTTCCTGGTTTTTCTCTCGTAAACAACCCCTCACCACTCTTATTTTCTCTCAGATCTTCTCTCAACTCAAGATCTTTATTTCTTAAAGCAGAAATAACTATATCCACAGTCAAGTCTCCCCTCCCATATTCTAAGGCATTTCTAATATCTCTATATTTATCACCTAGAGAGTTAAGAAGGGCAACAACTTGCTGATCATCAGAAAAAACTTCATCACAATTTGCAAATCTTGAATCAGTTTGGTAAATTTATCAATATTTTCCTCTAAAGATGAGGAAGTATCAAATCTGAAATTATAAAACAGTCTTAACAGATAGCATTTGTTTGGCATTGTTTTTATCAGATATAATTCTTCCAACTTTTTCCATAAAGAATCGGCAGTGATTGTTTCACCCACCTTTCTAATCACACTATCAGATAAATGCAGAAAAATTGAACTCCAAGCAATTTTATCAAGTTCTTTTCTTCTATAAGGACTGATTTCTGTTGCCCAAGAGCAATCAAGAGCAGCAGCACATCTTTGTTGTAATAGAAGGGCTCTCATTTTCTGGCGCCAGAGACTAAAATCTCCAGTTCCATTCCATAACTCAACTTCAAATTTTTGAGAGGTAGTCATTTTGAAAACAAAAAAAATTTACAACAAGATTATAATCAATTTACAAAGCAGCTTAAGGAAGAACACAAATCCAAACTAAGGCAAAGAACAATTTTATTTCACAATAATTTCAGATAAGATCACACCACACAGTAGATGAGGTCTAAGGGCTGAAAAACCCACGTTGGGCTAAAGTTCCCTTAGATTCCCAGATCCTCGCAGGAGATCTTGGACAAAGGTAAACTTTGACAGGGTTTTATTACCTTAATAACCTCCCAATCACACGCATATAATAAGAGCTAGGTTTAGAGAGAACAGAGGTTACCAGATAGAAACCCTAGGTTTCTGATAATGAAGCAATATATGAAGGAATTAAGAGAGACTTTAGGCGAAGAACCAAATATCACCAGAAAGCAAAACTGAGTCACTAAGAGTCACCAGGGGTAGTGATTTCACAAAGATCACTACAAGATCAAGATCGAAGAGAGGTTAGAACATAAAGATTCAGGAAATAAGATAATTTTTCTGAATCTTGACAAACCATAACAGATCTTTTTATTTTTACAAAAAACGTTTCCAAAAACTTAAAGAAAACTTTCAAGATCTATGGTTTAACAAGGCTCTGATACCACTGAAAGGTCCCAAAACGAAAATGCAAACATAAAATATGGCAAAAACAGTAAAGAACACAGGAGACTTTTTCACCCACTAAGGGGTCCGGATGTTTACGTGTTCTAAACGCTAGTCACCCGTTGAGCATCTACCAAAGTAGATATGGCTCTTTGCACTAAAGAATACCACAGTTCACAGTTCGGTTACAGATTACAGAAACCATACAAACCATCACGGTTACTGTTCACACACTTGTGAACAAACAAACCTCCCTCAGTAATCCTCACAAAATCACTCAGATTTTGTACACAAAGTGAAAGAAAATAAGAAGGAGATGAAGTTCTAATCTACCGAAAAACTCAAGAAATCAAAGGAAGACAAATCGCCTTTTCTCTGGTTTCTCTCTCTCTCTCTCGGATACTTCCCGAAGAAGAAGAAGAATGGAATATATGGAGACCATCATCTAACCCTTGATCCAACGGCAATCGATCAGCCACTTGTCACCATCTGAATTAGAAAGCCCACTTGCATAAGAGGCTTATCAGAGAATAAGAATTGGGCCGCAATCACCAATAGGATCCATTTAGGAAATGAAACAGTGGTCCAGTAATATAAGCCCATTCTGAAGCAGATATCTCAACATTGGTGTTAGAAGAGCATAATATACTTTGGTAGATGCTCAACGGCTGAGTAGCGTTTAGAATACGTGAACATCCAAACTCTTATGTGGATGAAAAATCGATCTGTGTTTTACTGTTGTTTTTATGATTGTTACTATTTTAGAAAGACCTGATGAGTTTGGGATCGTTAAGTTCCTTACACATTTTCATACTTTGAAAAAATTGTTAATTACATCATTATCAAATTTGTGATACATATCATACTCAATATATACTTCAATCATTGATTTCTTTCTATCAATATTTTTTTCTTCAATAACAAATGGAGCTTTCTTTTTCTAAAATATATCCATAAATGTTGACATTAAATTCACTAATATAATAAGCAACAAAATACGTCGGCAAGATACAACAATCTAATAATAAGTCGACAGAGCAATAAAATAGACCACCAAAGCACATCAATCTTATAATATTATAATAAACAGATAAGGCAATAAAATTAGCCGCCAAGAAATCAACAAGCATCCAACAATTTCATTAAAATTTACATAAATATTAACGGATTCAATTGAAATATGTTTCTTTTGAAAGAATGACCACGAAGGGAGTAAGCTAAACCCTATCTCATGGTCCATCTGCGAGCTGGGTTGACATATTTATGGCTGATTTTGGCTTATTATAGCTTTAATTTGAAGAAATGGAATGAAAATTACAATTGGATTAATTAGGGCGCGGTTATCTGCACAGAAGATAATTGAATAAATGATATCAAATAAGCTTGGAGACTTAAGTGTTTAGCAGTTGATATAAATTAAAACTTGGTGTTTGAGCCAATTTGGGTTGAAACTTAGATTAAAACAATTTGGGTTGAGACTTGAGCTTGGATTATTTTTGGATTTGGAATTGTGCCATTTTGAAATCGAGCTTGAACCATTTTCAAAATCTTTGCATGGTCAATTTACCTTTTTGTCCCCTGGAGGTTCCACCCCCGAGTCTGGGTTCACATTAAGAAAAGCTCAATTATGGAACTTCTGCCATTCACAAGTCCATCAGCAAAGGAAACGGCCTCTTGGCTTAACAGCTTTACGGTCTTACTTGCTTCAGTACATTTGCTTCAGTACATTTGGAAAGTAATGGGACATGATAGGACTCTGAGTTAGCCAACTTATAAAAAGGTAGCATGGCTATAGCATGGGCAGCAGGGCATGCAATTGCCTTTATACTTTTCTTGTGAGAGGGGCGACCACCCGTTAAACTATCAAATATTGTATTTTATCATATGCTAAGATCGTAGACAATGTAAGAAAGAATTGTAAATAAGAAAGAGGCCTATTCTGCGAAATCTAGATGGGATCATATTACTCCTAGGCCAAGCTCAAACAGGGGAGCACCAGTTTAAGATGTCTAGTAATTTGGCTGAAAGTTTACAGGACCTTATTCTAAAGATCAGATTCTGGATATATTTGAACTTTTTTTATTTATCAAGTTTGGCTAAGATTACTATCTTAATAAGTATCTACAGTTAGAGGTGGCAAAATAGGTTAGCCCAGCAAGCAGCCCAGATGGCCCGGTCTCTGGGCTGGGCTGGGCTGGGTTAGCCCAATAAAAAATTGATCAAATAAAAATTGGGCCAATTTAGCCCGGTACAATTAACCCACCGGGCCAATTGGTCTGAAATTGGACTGGTCCAGTAGAAATATTTTTGAACCCAAATCACCAACCCCCACTCCTCTCTGGAGCCGGTGCCAGAAACAAGGGGAGAAAATCCACCACCCTCCCCCCGATTTTGCGGAAAACCAGGGATCGCAAACCCTGGTTTTGCTACCTTGGATGGGGGGTGGGGGGGCCTTGTCGATAGGAAGTGGGTGGGTGGGAGGGTGCCTTTTGGGTTGGGTTGGGTTGGGTTGGAGTGGAGTGGAGTGGGGTGGGGTGGATTGGATGGTGAAGTTTTTACGTTTTTTTATAATAAATTAAATAATTTATGTTCGGCTGGCCCAGTAGCTCTGTGACACAAAATTGGGTTGGGTTGGTCCAACAAATAAGAGATCGTGTAAAATTGGGTCAGGGTTAATCCAACTCAATTTTTTGTTTAGCCCGTCAAATTTTGGATTGGACTGACCCATTTGCCACCTCTATCTATAATACAAAAGAAACTTAATTGCTAGTAAATTGTGTGCTACCATAACAATCCAACAAAATGGGAACTATAGATTAAATAGATATATTTTCTAACGGCTAATTCCCCACCCCCTCTCCCTCCCCTAAACTTTTATATTCTTCACAAATGTACAACTCTCTCAACCAACACAATCCAAAAAAATTATATTGATAGTTGAATTTCTACATTTTTACAATTCTACACTCTACTTCTAAATTTCTATTTTCTACATGGATCAATAGTTTAATACAACACACAAAGAAGTGCCGACCACCAAATTCATAATATTTTTAGTAGATTAAATGATATTCTAATTCCTGAATTTGATGATGATTATGGGATTGAGAGCATTGATCTTATTGTCGATTTAGAAAATATCGATAAAAAATTAAAAATGACCAACACTACTACAATAATTGAGTCGACTAATAAATGAAGAGTCGCAAAATAAAAGAGTGGGTGCTGGGATCATTTCAAGTTAGTGCAGATCGGACAGACAACCAATCTTCAAGACAATGTCTAAATATTGTAATAAAAAATTTGCATGGCAAAAAAGGTGGTACCACGAACCATTTAAACCTACATTTTTCTAAGTGTATGCAAAAGCATAGGGGTTGATATCAATCAAGCTCAACTTTAGTTCGGATCTCCTAATGGATCTTCTAGTTCTAGTCCAAATCTTAACAAATGAGTATATACAAAAGACTCTATGCGCCGGGAAGGCATGACTCAATTGGTGGCCAGTAGTGAATTCTCGCTTAGCATAGTGGAAAGCTCTCAGTTCACCAAATTCGTACAAAGATATCTTTATGTGCACTTTGCTAGAAACACTATTCGAGCTAATACTATTACTTTATATAATAAAAAGGAAAAAAAATAATAAATGATTTTAACTAAATATTATGGTGTTGTATCATTCACTTCGGACTTATGGTCCGGTATAAATCATAAAGGATATATTGTTGTCACTTTACATTATATTGATGAAATATAGATTATGAATAAAAGTATAATTGTTTTTAAAGTAATTGATTATCCTCAAAATGAGATATAAATTTTTACTTATTTAATGCATATTATTAGAGAATTTAATTATGAATCTAGAATTCGCAGTTTCACATTTAATAATGTTACGCCTAATAACATAGTAATAGATAAATTAGTTTGAGAATTAAATTCGAATTTTGATAGAATTTTATTTCATGTTCGATGTGTATGTCACATTTTTAATTTAATTGTCTAAAATGGTTTAAAGTATATAGGCGCATAATTAAAAAAAATAAGATATGTCCTAAATTATATTATTGCTTCACTTTCTCGAAAACAAGTATTTGATGAATTATATGTAAAAAATTCTATTTCAACAAAATACTTGTGTACAGACATAGGCAATAGATGAAATTCTTCTTATTTAATGCTTTCAAGCATGTAAATATTATAAAAATTGTATAACTGCCTATTATAATGGGTAACATTCACACAATCGAGAATTTAATTTGTTGCATTTCCATGCGAGAATTTTTTTTAAAATTTTTTTCGACATTACAAGCACGTGTGCTAGCGTATATTACCATATCAGTCTATTAGTTTTAAATTATTTTTATTTTATTGAATAATTTTAATAGGTATAAGACATTTGTATTTTTTTTTTTTTTAATATTGTAGTAGCAATAGAGATTAAGTTTAGAAAAATATTGAGAACAATTGTCTATATTGTTGCCTTTAGCGTCAATTTTGAACCCTAGAGTAAATTTAGAAAGTACAAAATATACTATTTCGAAAATATCTAATAAGTTAAGTTACGAGAATTCAATAACTTATAGTAATTTAGAAAAAATATTATGTAAAATATAAGATTTTTATGCGGCAAAAAACCTGTAGGAACATTAGAAGACCTCCTATAGTAATTCTTTCTACGTCATCAAATGACGATAACGATTATTGAAGTTTTCTTAGTTCCGTTCGGAGAACTCAATAATCTAGTTCTTCTACTTCACTTTTCTGTGCCACGAATGTAGAAACAAGTAGTAAAGTCGTACATTTAGAGTTAATTAGATATTTTGGTCACGGCATACTTTATATGTTATATGAAGATGAGAAAAATAATTTTGATATACTTAGATGGTGGAGACAAAACAAGTGTTAATACCCAATTATTTTTATTATAGCACGCGATCTACTAATACCTCCGATATTAGCTGTAGAATAAGAGTCTGCTTTTAGTACATATGACAGAATTCTAAATGATATGAGGTCAAGACTAAAACTAGACACATTAGAGAATTTAATATATTTAAAAGATTTAAAAGATGCAGTACTTCGAATCTAAGATAAAGTAGATTTCATATTGGCCGAATATGTGCAAGATGTAACTACATAAAATTTAAATATAGTTTGTATAAATTTATTTAATTTTTCTTAATTTTAAGTGTTGAAATTTAAGTTTACCAAAAATTGTACACGTAACAACTTGTTCGTGTACAATTTTAACTCCATCTACGCTAAATATAGCCGATTCCAAGTCCCAAAAAAAGGATGAGGATTTTTAATGTCAATTTTATCATAACTTATTTCATTTTAAGTTTTTTAACTCCAAAAAAAAAAAAATTAAAGTTCAAGTGTGTGCGGCCCGTATGGCCCATGAGTCATGGGCCGGTTTGGGCTCATGGATTTGGGATGAGCTGAGCCATGGCTCAACCCGTCCCTTTAAGGGCTGAGCTCGACCTTTTTTGGCAAGTGTTGAGCCGGCCAAGTTTGACCTATTGCCATCTTAAGTAGAGCATTATGTTGGGCAAAGACCAATATATACATATATTCAAATATTATGCACATAATAATCATTTCTTGGTACTCAACTTCAGTTTAAGAGTTTTTAAGGTAGAGATTAAGAAATTTACATGGAGTTTTATTGTAACAAAATTGAAAACAGAAAGCAGGATATGGCATCCTCATTTATGAAATGAAATATAATAAGAGTGGTTGTTTAAATTATAATTTCAATTAGTTAAATTGGTCAAATATATTTTCTATGCCCACATTTATTAGGATTTATAACTTACAATCTACTTTTTATATACACATTCACCACCAACTTATAATTTCAACACTTAAAAATAATTTCATTACTACCAAACACGCGCCTTCCTCTATAGTAGTTCTGCCAAATTACATTAAGCCTTTCACACTTAAAAAGGAATTTGCAGAAAGATTATCCAGAGTTTATAAAACAGACATATAAAGAAAAGAAGGGTTAATTATGCCACATACCTCATTTTCTTTCAAAAGTTAAAAGATACTTGTTATGAAATTAGAGAAAGAAGAGAAGAAAAATATAAGAGATGCGAAGTAAATTGTATATTTTATTATAACTATGGACCTATATTTATAAGATTCCAAAGTAGATTACCAAGAGATTTGGATACAATCAAACAATGCTTATCTAAAATACTAATAAGACTAAGTATCCTGATAAGTCTAAATAGTTATCAATAATTATCTCATAATTTTACCACACCTCCTATTTGATGACTATTTCTACAATAACTGACTCGCTAAAAACTTTGTTTGATAAGAACTCAGTGGGACAAAATATCAAATGAAAAGAAAAAAGAGTACAGTTAATTGTTAAAGTTTTGGAGTATTAAGAAAATGCTACCTCATTAAAACCTTGTTAGATAAATTCAGTGGAACAAAACCTGGACTAAGGAAAAAGAGTACATCTACTCTCCTAATATTAATCATTGAAGATCTTTGAGTCGACGCATCTCAATCTCGTGCACCAATTTCTTGAATGTGGATGTCGATAATGCTTTTGTGAATAAGTCAACCAAATTGTCACTTGAGTGAATTTGTTGAATATCGATGTCATAGTTCTTCTGAAGTTCATATGTATAGAAGAATTTTAGATAAATATGCTTTGTCCTGTCCTCTTTGATGTAGCCTCATTTGAGTTGTGCAATACAAGTTGCATTGTCTTTGTACAATATTGTTGGACTATCCTTTGTTGAACCATCTGCATGATGCTTGGATATGATGTGTCATGTTTATTAACCATGCACATTCTCGACTTGCTTCGTGTATTGCAATAATTTCAGAATAATTTGAAAATGTTGCTGTCAATGTTTGCTTCATAGATCTCCATGATATAGATGTTCCTCCACGTGTAAACACAAATCCTGTTTGTGATTTAACTTTATGTGGATCGGAAAGATAACCCGCATTTGTATATCCCACTAAAGACGATCCTAATTTTCGTGACTAAAATAATCTCATGTCAACAGTACATTTTAGGCGACGAAGAATGTGTTTAACACCATTCTAATGTCTTTAAGTGAATGCAGAACTATATTTTACAAGGAGATTTATAGAAAAAGCTATGTCCGGTCGAGTGCAATTTGTAAGATACATTAATGCACCAATTACAATTAAGTATGATACTTCAAGTCCAAGAGTTATTTCCCCATCTTCAAATGGGCGAAATGGATCTTTTTTTCATTTTAAGTGATCTTACGACCATATGCGATGTTAATGGATGTGCTTTATCCATATAAAAATGCTTGAAATGTTCAATTTGTAATCCAAGACAGAATTTGGTTTTTCTCAAAACTTTCATCTCAAATTCATTTTTAAATAATCTGCAGTTTTGTTGAGCTCTTCAGGAGTTCCTATAAGGTTTAAATCATCAACATAAACTGCCACAATTGCAAATCCAATATATGTTTTCTTTATAAAAACACAATGACATACATCGTCGTTTTTATAACTTTCTTTCAACAAATATTCGCTAAGGCGATTATACAACATTCGTCCAGATTGTTTTAATTCATATAATAATCTTTGCAATTTAATTGAGAACATTGTTCTGGTGAATGAATCGTTTGCTTCTCGCACTTTAAATTCTTCAGAGATTTTCATGTGTATGTTACTATTAAGTGAACCATATAGATATACAGTTACTACATCCATAAGGCGCATATCGAGCATTTGTGACATAGTCAAACTTATTAAAAATCTAAATGTGATGTTGTCCATTATGGGAGAATATGTTTCCTCATAATCAATCCCAGGTCTTTGTGATAAGTATTGGGCTACGAATCGGACTTTGTATCTTGTAATTTCATTGTTTTCATTCATTTTTCTTACAAAGACACATTTGTATCCTACAGGGATTATATTTATAGGAGATCGAACTACATGTCCAAACACTTTTCATTTTTCTAAGGAATTCAATTCCGCCTGTATGACTTCTTTCCATTTTGGCCAATCATTTATATTTTGACAATATTTAATAGATTGTGGTTCATGATCTTTATTTTGGATGATATATAATGCCACATTAAAGGCGAAGATATTGTCCACAACAATATTATTTCGTTCCCATAATTTATGAGATAATAAATAATTTATTGAAATCTCATTATTTTCGGACACTTGTAGTTATTCAAGAATCACATTATCAGTGTTTGATTGATCAATCATTTCAATCATTATTTCATTAAAAGTTTTTAGTTATGTTTTCTCTTGTACATTTTTCTTTCGAGGTACAGAGTCTTTGACACCAACTGGTCGACCACGCTTCTGACGTATTTGAGATTTATTTGCTATGGCAGATTGTCCTACGAGACATCAATTTCTGCAGGAGTATTTTCTGCTTGAACATATGACTTTGTCACTTTCCTTGTATCAACGAATACATCAGGTAATTGACTTGCAATTATTTGTAAGTGAATGATTTTCTCAACTTTTTGCTCACGTTGATTACTGCGAGGATCAAAATGAGATAGAGTTGTTTCATTCCAAAAAATTTTATCTTGTTTTTTAGGATGTAGTTTTTTTCCATCCCAAAACCGGGAAAGTCATTTCATCAAAATGACAATATGTAAAACGTGCAGTAAATAAATTACACGTTAAAGGTTCAAGATACCTGATAATGGATTGTGAGTCAAACTTAACATAAATTTCAAGTCTTCATTGGGGACCTATTTTTGTACGTTGTTGGGGGTGAAATTAGGACTTGGACAACACAACCAAAAATTCATAGATGAGAAATATTATGTTCGTAACCAAATGCAAGTTGTAAATGTGAGTATTTATGATAAGCAGTTGGTCTTATACGAACTAATAATGCAACATGTAATATAGCACGACCCCAAACAAACATATGTTGAGAGTTTGTTTTCACAAGTAAGGCCTAGCAATAAATTGAAGACGTTTGATAAACAACTTTGCTAAACTATTTTGTGTATGAACATGAGCAACTGAATGTTCAACGAAAATCCCGATTGATGAATGCTTGTGATCTAAATTCACCAGCCTAATCGATGAATTGAGCTCATAGTTTTATAATTTGAGCAAGTAGTCTAGCAAAAGTTATATTTCTAGTAGAAAGTAAGCAGACATATGGCCATCTAGTAGAAGAATCAATTAATACCATAAAATAACGAAATGATCCACATGGTGGGTTTATCGGCCAACATATATCTCCATGAATTCTTTCTAAGAAATTTGAGATTCAACATGAACCTTCGTAATAGAAGGTTTAATGACTAACTTGCCTTGTGAACATGCAGCACATGGATAATCATTAGGTAAAAGAATCTTATAGTTCTTTAGAGGATGTCTATGTGTATTATTAATTATTCGGCGCATCAGTATTGCTCTTGGGTGTCCAAGTCGATCATGCCAAAGCATAAAACTTTTTGTTTCAATGAATTTCGAGTTTGTGACATTGTTTGATTCAAATATTTTTATGAATGTATAATACATGCAAATTGGAGTGCCATGAGTTGTTCTTTTATCTACTTCTGGCCAGATAAAAAAAAAATTATGCAAATATATTCATAATTATTTTTTTGCATCGTCTAAATATGGTATCCATTGCTGCGAATATAGGGATGACCCGCCCCGCCCCGCCCCGCGACCCGCGAATTCGCGGGGCGGGGCGGGGCGGGTCGGCGGTTGGACCCGCCAACCGCCCCGCGAACTTTTTTTTTTTTTTTTTTTTTTGTTGTTAAACTGAAAAATAATTAAAAAAATATATATACAATTTTTTTTAAATATTTATACCAAGCAAAACAAAAAAAAATTATAAAATTTGGGTTGTGGTATAGCCGTATAGTGGTTAATGTTAGTAGTTTATAAGTTTTAACCCGGATTTGATTCTTCTTTAGTTTATTTTTAGTGAAAATCATAATTTCTACTATATTTTATGATTTTTCAAAAAAAAAAAAAAAAAAAAAAAATCTTTTTTTAGGGGCGGGTCGCGGGGCGGCGAGGCGGGGCGTGGTCGCCCCGGACCCGGCCCGGGGCAGATTTTTCTGCCCCAAACCCGCCCCTATTGCTTCGTGGGGCGGGGCGGGGCGCGGGGCGGGTTCGGGTCGGCGGGTTTTTTTGCCATCCCTATGCGAATATCTTTAAACTAAGTAAATTTCTTCTGGATTTGCTAGAATAAAGTGTATCGTTTATATGTAATTTCGTATTATTTGGTAAGATAATACTAGCTCTTCCGGAGCCTTCAACGATATTTGATGTATCAAATATTGTATTAACATTATTTTCTGCTAATGTTAAGTCCAAAAAATATTTTTTATCTTGAAAAATTGTATGAGTAGTTGCACTATCAGCTAAATAGATATCTTGACAATTCATCATAAATCTAGAAACATGACCAAATAGATATTTTTAAAAAATGAGTTTATAATCAAAAAATAATACTTCAATAAGTCATTTGTTATTAGGGCACCCTAAAAATACACATAAATAATCACTGCCTAAAAAAACATGAAATTGTAGAAGTAGAAAGCCGATATGTATTGATCAGTTTCATCGATAATTAGAATGATAAATCTCTAAAATCATACAGTAATGTATAAAATAGAATTGCATATAAGATGGATACATATGATACAAATTCCAAAGTTTGTTTAAAATATGCATAAACTTAAGTTGTGTTTCTTCATAAACACCAACACAATATTCTTCTGGAATATTGATATTCACATAGTTGTAATTATTATAAAAAAAAATAATCAAAACAATAATTTATGAGAATATTATTATGTAGAAATTATGTTTTTCAAGAAGTAGTAACTCAATATTCTTCTTCAAGACATGTGTTTCTTCAAGAACACAATAAATTACTATTTGGACTAATTCTCTTCAGGAGCAATATCTCATTGTTCTTCTGAAATATTGTGCAAGTAATATTCTGTCAGAATATTATAATGTTATGCTTCTTCGAGAGCAAGAAAATATTCTGCCAGAATATTAATTTAATGTTGTGCTTCTTCAGAAATAAAGATTTACTCTTCATGAGTAATATTATAATATTCTTATAGAATATTATATCTTATAAAACTATGCTCTTCGGGAGCAATTAATATTCTACTGAAATATTAATATAATATAAAATTTTGCTTATTTTGAAGCAACAATAAAATATTCTTCTAGAATATTTATATGTTAGATTATGATATACAATACAATATTCTTTTGAAATATTGATAGAATTGTAAAATTATATTTGTTCAGGAAAATCACAATTAAAACAAATATATATTATTCAAGATTTTGAAAGAATATATAAAAAATAACATAATAGTTGATAGAACATTAAAATCTACTGCTACTTAAGAATATTGGAATAAATGTTGGTGATCTATCAAAGAGCAATATCATGATTCAAGGATTCAATCAAAAGGGTCAGCGAGCTATTGACATGATTCGCCTAAAGCTGCAAATAGGAGAGTTAAATTCCTCAGCTCTCTTTCATTTTATTAATGCCAAAACATCATATGAATTGCTCATTGGACGTGTTTGGATACATGAAACTGGAGTGGTGCCTTCAACTTGGCATCAATGTTTCAAATATAGTCGAAATGGAGAAGTCAAATATGTGGTAGCTGAGTCAAAACTATTCCTCAAAGAAGAATCTTATTTTGTAGATGCCAAATTCTACTCGGAAGGTGAATAGTTTCATTCAGCAGGATTGTCCGCAACTGGATTTAAAATTAAAAAAGATACAAACAATGATCACCGACTTATTGTAGTGACGCATCATCAACTTATGATAGGTAGATCAAACTTACTTGTGAGAGCTCTTTAAAAGCAAACAACCTCAAACGACGTCAGCAGATGTTAAGGTATTGAGAAAAGATAAGAATTAACTTTTCCAATACCTAACATTCCTAAATTAGCTATGCCTTATCAATTTGTTACAGTTTCAGAGACCAGCAAAGTTTCAATATCTATTCCGAGTATAGAGAAGTTCTGTATCTCTAATTTATCCAAACAAAACATGCCACATGTCAAAGAAATTAAGAAATCGAAAAAAACTTTTAAATGACATTACAATTTGCAAGTTAAGAAGTTGTTCGAGAATGCCAGATTTGGAAAAGGAGAACCTCGTAAACTATGTGATCTTGATGCTGTTCTTTTATGTGGACGTGTTCTTTCAGATTCTGGTGGATTATTTATGCACAACCAAAGTATGGATTGAGATATAATCTAGGTCCACTAAGAAAGATAAAAGTCAAGAAGGTGTCCTTAAATCCAATCATGATTCAAATCTATGGGACTATTGAAGAAAAGTTAGAAGAATCAAGACCTTCAGTATTTGATCGAATTTAAAGTAAGAATGTCAGAGTTTTAGTATTTGATAGGCTGGAAAGAGAGACTTCCACAATAGTTGATCCAAGAGGTAGAACATCCATCTTTCAAAGGTTAAGTGGTGATTCTTCTACTTCTATTCAAGTTGACAAAAATGCGCAGGCTTCTTCAGAATCCTCTCAAAGACAATCTACATTTTCTCAACTTGGAGTCAAGACTTCTAATTCAAGATTGAAGCCTCAACAGTCAAGAAAAATGAATAGAAATTGGAAAACTGTCTCATCTCAAAACAATGGCGAGGATAAAAAGGTATCAATTAATCACATTGCTTTCGAAGAAGCCTCTGACTCAGATTCTGAATTTGAAAATTCAACCACGGCAAATGAACCTGAACGAGCTTCGCCAACATTCGAAGAAGGGGGGGGGCAAGCTACTGTGGATGATTTGAAGCCGTTAAACTTGGAAACAGAAGAAGATATGAGACCTGTGTTTGTAAGTGCTTTTCTTAGTTAAAAGGAGGAATCTGAGTACTTCAACCTGCTCTGAAAATACAAAGACGTATTTGCATGGTCCTACAAAGAAATGTCAGGGTTGGATCCTAAAGTTGTAGTCCATCATCTTGCGGTAAAGCATGGAGTTCGCCCAATCAAACAACCCCAAAGAAGATTCCGACCAGAATTGATTCCACAAATTGTCGTTACTCATGTGTTCACCAATGTGCATACAAGTTCGTGGACAAAGATGGACTGCGAATTGGACCTATTAGTGAAAAATTTCTAAAGCATTTTACGCTTAAAATTTGTTTTATTTTCTTTAAAAAAATGTAATGCTCCTGGCCAGCAAGAGGATAAACTTTGAACGGCTATACAAAAAAAGAAATCTTGTAATGTTGGAAGTAGTTATACAGCTTGAATAAAAAAATTATATATATAAATCCAAGATCAATCAAAATCAATAATCATATTTATATCTTTTCACTTGTCTTTGCATATACAAAAGAGATTTCTTCTATATAAAAAAAAAAAAAAAGAAGAAATGTAGAATTTCAGCTCAAAAGATCACTTTCAACCAGTTGCAAGAAGTTGTCTTCAAGAGAGTCTTCCTCTGATCGATTAATTCCACGTTGGCGATATTTTTAATTTGTGTTTGTTCTAGAGTGATCTTGGCCTTTTCCATTTTAAGAGGAGAAAGATTGTAAAATATTGATTTTAATGAAACTAATGAAGTAAGATTAACACATATGTTACTCGTGTGAAAAAATTATTTTCAAACGAAAAAATTAAAATATTTATTTTAAAATTAAATAATATATTATCTTGAAAACTAAAGAAATGAAAAAAATGGTAAAATATTGATTTTAATGAAGACGCATAAATAACATGTAGTAACATATAAGGTAATATATATGTTACGCGTATAAAAAATGTTGTTTTCAAACGAAAAAAGTGAAAAATTAATTTTAAATGAAAATAATATCTCTTTTAAAAATTTATAAGAGAAGATAAATTGTAAAATATTGATTTTAATGAAACTGATGATATGATAACACATATGCTACTCATGTAATAATATTAATTTCAAATAAAAAAATTAAAATATTTATTTTAAATTTAAATATTGAAATAGATTTCAAAAGAAAACACGGTACTTTCTTCAAAAACTACAAAAATGAGATAATTTGTAAAATATATATTTTAATGAAGACGAGTAAAGAATACATAGTAACACATATGTTACATGTAAAATGTTGTTTTATAATTAAAATTTGAAAATTATTTATATTTTAAAAATTTATTAAAGGAGAAAAATTATAAAACTTTGATTTTAATGAAAATGATAAAGCAACATATAGTAATACATACGGTACCATATATGTTACTCATGTAAAAATATTCTTTTCAAATGCAAAAAATGAAAATTTGATTTTAAATTAAATAATACATATGGTACCACATATGTTATTCATGCAAAAATATTCTTTTCAAATGCAAAAAATGAAATTTTAATTTTAAATTAAATAATACATATGGTACCACATATGTTATTCATGCAAAAATAAATGCAAAAAATGAAATATTGATTTTAAATTAAATAATGTATTTTCTTAAAAACTATAAAAATTAGATAAATTAAAAAATTTTAATTTTAATGGATACGAGAAAAATTGAAATATTGATTTTAAATTAAAATAACAATGTGTTTTTTAAAAATTTATAAGAGGGTATAGATTGTAAAATATTAATTTCAATAAAAATGATAATTTAACATATAAATGTTAATCGTGTAAAAATATTGTTTTCAAATGCAAAATTGAAATACTGATTTTTAAATAAATATAAATTTTAAAAAAAATATGTGTGAGATAAATTGTCAAATATTGATTCAATGAAAATGAAGAAAATATGTTACCGTGTAAAAATAGTGTATTTTTAAAAAAAAAATTATATAAATTGCAAAATATTGATTTTAATGAAAATAAGGAAATAACGTTTGTTATCGTGTAAAAATGTTGTTTTTAAATGAAAAATTGATGAAATAAAAAAAAAGATAAATTGTAAGATATTGATTTTAATGAAAATGATGAATTAATATATGGAAATATAATGAGAAAATAATGTATATTTTTTAAAAAAAATTATCATACGAAATAAATTATGAAATATAGATTTAATGAAGATGGGAAAATATTATATAGTAACACATATGTTATCGTGTAAAAATATTTTTTTTTTGAATGAAAAAAAAAAAGAAAAATTGATTTAAATAAAAATAATTTATTTTTTAAAGTTATCAAAAAAGATAAATTACAAAATATTGAATATAATGAAAATGCTGAAGTAACATATGAAACATATATAACATACGTTACTCGTGTAAGTAAATATATTATTTTCAAATGAAAAAATTGAAATATTTATTTTAAATTAAATAATGTATTTTCTTAAAAACTATAAAAATGAGATAAATGGAAAAATATTAATTTTAATGAAGACGCATAAATAACATGTAGTAACAAATTAGGTAACACATATGTTACCTGTGTAAAAAATGGTGTTTTCAAACGAAAAAAATGGAACATTGATTGTAAATGAAAATAATGTCTTTATAAAAATTTATAAGAGAAGATAGATTGTAAAATATTAATTTTAAAATTAAATAATGTATTTTCTTAAAACCTAAAAAATTGAGATAAATGGTAAAATGTTGATTTTAATGAAGACGCATAAATAACATGTAGTAACACATAAGGTAATACATATGTTACCCGTATAAAAAATGTTGTTTTCAAACGAAAAAAGTGAAAAATTGATTTTAAATGAAAATAATGTCTTTTTAAAATTTATAAGAAGAGATAGATTGTAAAATATTAATTTTAATGAAACTGATGAAATAAGATTAATACATATGGTAACATATATGTTACTCGTGTAAAAATATTATTTTTAAATAAAAAATTTAATATTTATTTTGAAATTAAATAATGTATTATCTTCAAAAATAAAATAAAATAAAATAAATGGTAAAATATTGATTTTAATGAAGACGCATAAATAACATGTAGTAACACATAAGGTAATATATGTTAACCGTATAAAAAATGTTGTTTTCAAACGAAAAAAGTGAAAAATTAATTTTAAAAGAAAATAATATCTCTTGTAAAAATTTATAAGAGGAGATAAATTGTAAATTTTTATTTTAATGAAACTGATCATATTATAACACACATATGCTACTCATGTAAAAATATTATTTTCAAATAAAAAATTTAAAAAATTTATTTTAAATTTAAATATAGAAATAGATTTTAAAAGAAAACATGGTACTTTCTTAAAAAAACTACAAAAATGAGATAATTTGTAAAATATAGATTTTGATGAAAACGAGTAAATAATACATAATAACACATATGTTACCATGTAAAAATGTTGTTTTAAAATTAAAATTTGAAAATTATTTATTTTTTAGAAATTTATAAAAGGAGAAAAATTGTAAAACGTTGATTTTAATGAAAATGATAAAATAACATATAGTAATACATATGGTACCATATATGTTATTCGTATAAAAATATTTTTTTCAAATACAAAAAAATGAAATTTTGATTTTAAATTAAATAATACATGTGATACCACATATGTTATTCGTGCAAAAATATTCTTTTCAAATGCAAAAAATGAAATATTGATTTTAAATTAAATAATGTATTTTCTTAAAAACTATAAAAATTAGATAAATTATAAAATTTTAATTTTAATATATACGAGAAAAATTGAAAATTTGATTTTAAATAAAAAAAACAATGTGTTTTTTAAAATTTTAAAATAAGAAATATATTGTAAAATATTAATTTTAATAAAAATGATAACTTAACATATATATGTTAATCGTGTAAAAATATTTTTTTTCAAATGCAAAAATTTAAATACTTATTTTAAATGAAAATAAATTTTAAAAAAATTATGTGTGAGATAAATTGTCAAATATTGATATAATGAAAATGGGGAAAATATGTTACCGTGTAAAAATAATCTAGTTTTAAATGAAAATAATGTATTTTTAAAAAATTAAAAAATAAGATAAATTGTAAAATATTGATTTTACTGAAAATAAGGAAGCAACATTTGTTACCGTGAAAAAATGTTGTTTTTAAATGAAAAATTGATGAAAAAAAAACAAAAGATATGTTACCGTGTAAAAAACAAAAGATAAATTGTAAAATATTGATTTTAATGAAAATGGTGAATTAACGTATGAAAAAATAATGTATTTTAAAAAAAAATTATCATAAGAAATAAATTATAAAATATAGATTTAATAAAGATGAGAAAATATTATAGAGACATATGTTACCGTGTAAAAATGTTGTTTTCAAATGAAAAAATTGAAAAATTGATTTAAATAAAAATAATTTATTTTTTGAAAGTTATAAAAAAAAAGATAAATTATAAAATATTGAATCTAATGAAAATGATGAAGTAACATATGAAAAGACATATAACATACGTTACTCGTGTGAATATATTATTTTCAAATGAAAAAATTGAAATATTTATTTTAATTTAAATAATGTATTATCTTAAAAACAATAAAAATGAGATAAATAGAAAAATATTAATTTTAATGAAGACGCGTAAATAATATGTAGTAATAAATTAGGTAACACACGTGTTACCTGTGTAAAAAAATGTTGTTTTCAAACGAAAAAAATGGAAAATTGATTGTAAATGAAAATAATGTCGTTTTAAAAATTTATAAGATGAGATAGATAGTAAAATATTAATTTTAATAAAACTGAATAAGTAATATTAACACATATAGTAACACATATATTACTCGTGTAAAAATATTATTTTTAAATAAAAAAATTAAAGTATTTATTTTAAAATTAAATAATGTATTTTCTTAGAAACTAAAAAAATGAGATAAATGGTAAAATATTGATTTTAACGAAGACGCATAAATAACATGTAGTAAATATAAGGTAATATATATGTTACCAGTATAAAAATGTTGTTTTCAAACGAAAAAAGTGAAAATTTGATTTTAAATGAAACTAATGTATTTTTAAAAAATTTATAAGAGGAGATAAATTGTAAAATATTAATTTTAATGAAATTGATGATATGATAACTCACATATGATACTCATGTAAAAATATTATTTTAAAATAAAAAAATGAAAATATTTATATTAAAATATTTATTTTAAATTTAAATATAGAAATAGATTTTAAAAGAAAACATGGTACTTCCTTAAAAAAAAACTACAAAAATGAGATATTCTGCAAAATATAGATTTTAATGAAGACGAGTAAATAATACATAGTAACACATATTAGTTACCATGTAAAAATATTGTTTTTAAATTAAAATTTGAATATTATTTATTTTTTAAAAATTTATAAAAGGAGAAAAATTGTAAAACGTTGATTTTAATGAAAATGATAAAATAACATATAGTAATACATATGGTACCATATATGTTAATCGTGTAAAAATATTCATTTCAAATGCAAAAAAAAAAAAAAAAAATGAAAATTTGATTTTAAATTGAATAATACATGTGATACCACATATGTTATTCGTGCAAAAATATTCTTTTCAAATGCAAAAAATGAAATATTGATTTTAAATTAAATAATGTATTTTCTTAAAAATTATAAAATTTTAATTTTAATGGATACAAGAAAAATTGAAAATTTGATTTTAAATAAAAACAACAATGAGTTTTTTAAAATTTTATAATAAGAAATATATTGTAAAATATTAATTTTAATAAAAATGATAATTTAACATATATATGTTAATCGTGTAAAAATGTTGTTTTCAAATGCAAAAATTAAAATACTAATTTTAAATGAAAATAAATTTTAAAAAAATTATGTGTGAGATAAATCGTCAAATATTGATTTAATGAAAATGGGGAAAATATGTTACCGTGTAAAAATAATGTATTTTAAAAAAAAATTATAAAATAAGATAAATTGCAAAATATTGATTTTACTGAAAATAAGGAAGTAACGTTTGTTACCGTGTAAAGATGTTGTTTTTAAATGAAAAATTGATGAAATAAAAAACAAAAGATAAATTATGAATTATTGATTTTAATGAAAATGATAAATTAACATATGGAAAAATAATGTATTTTTAAAAAAATTATCGTAAGAAATAAATTATAAAATATAGATTTAATGAAGATGAGAAAATATTATATAGTAACACATATGTGTTTGATTGCAAACAAGAAATTTGGGTGGAAAGAAAATGAATTCTATGGCATTGAATTGCCAAGAAATTATTGATTGAAAAATAAGACAAATTTTTTCATGAAAAATAAAACCTCCTCCCCCCATAAATAAATATTTTTCTTGAAAACAAGAAAAATGTGGCCAAAACAAGGAAAATGAAAATAGATTTTACATGTAAAAAAAAAGGTTGCAATCAAACAAAACTAGGAAAATAGGGAGGAAAATGTATATTTCATGGAAAATCTTATGCAATCAAACACATCAGTTGGAAAATAGGTAAAAAAAAATGCATTTTCCATGAAAAATTTTGTGTAATCAAACACAACCACGTAAAAATATTGTTTTCAAATGAAAAAAACAAAAAAATTGAATTAAATATAAATAATTTATTTTTTTAAGTTACAAAAAAAATAAATTATAATTAAAAAAATAAATTATAAAATATTGAATATAATGAAAATGATGAAGTAACATGAAAACACATATAACATACATTACTCGTGTAAATATATTATTTTCAAATGAAAAATTGAAATATTTATTTTAAATTAAATAATATATTTTCTTAAAAGAAATAAAAATGAGATAAATGGAAAAATATTAATTTTAATGAAGACGCATAAATAACATATAGTAACAAATTATGTAACACATATGTTACCTGTGTAAAAAAATTTGTTTTCAAACGAAAAAAAAAAATAGAAAATTGATTGTAAATGAAAATAATGCCTTTTTAAAAATTTATAAGAGGAGATAGATTGTAAAATATTAATTTTAATGAAACTGATGAAGTAAGATTAACACATATGGTAACACCTATGTTACTCATGTAAAAATATTATTTTTAAATAAAAAAATTAAAATATTTATTTTAAAAGTAAATAATATATTTTCTTAAAAACTAAAAAAAATGAGATAAATGGTAAAATATTGATTTTAACGAAGACGTATAAGTAACATATAGTAACACATAAATACATATGTTACCCGTATAAAAAAATATTGTTTTCAAACGAAAAAAGTGAAAATTTGTTTTCAAATGAAAATAATGTCTTTTTTAAAAATTTATAAGATGAGATAAATTGTGAAATATTGATTTTTTTGAAATTGATGATATGATAACACACACATGATACTCATGTAAAAATATTATTTTCAAATAAAAAAATTTAAATATTTATTTTAAATTTAAATATTGAAATAGATTTTAAAAGAAAACATGGTACTTCCTTAAAAAAAACTACAAAAATGAGATAATTTGTAAAATATAGATTTTAATAAAGACGAGTAAATAATACATATTAGTAACACATATTAGTTACTATGTAAAAATGTTGTTTTCAAATTAAAATTTGAAAATTATTTATTTTTCAAAAATTTATAAAGGGAGAAAAATTGTAAAACGTTGATTTTAATAAAAATGATAAAGTAACATATAGTAATACATATGGTATGTAAAAATATTATTTTCAAATGTAAAAAATGAAATATTGATTTTAAATTAAATAATGTATTTTTTAAAAAATATAAAAATTAGATAAATTAATTTTAATGGATACAAGAAAAATTGAAATATTGATTTTAAATGAAAATAACAATGTGTTTTTTAAAAATTTATAAAAGGAGTAAAATTGTAAAATATTAATTTTAATAAAAATGATAATTTAACATATATATGTTAATCGTGTAAAAATGTTGTTTTCAAATGCAAAAAATGAAATACTGATTTTAAATGAAAATGAATTTTAAAAAAATTATTTGTGAGATAAATTGTCAAATATTGATTTAGGCTGTGTTTGATTGCAAGTGGAAAATTTGGGTGGAAATAAAACATTTTCCATAGAAATGTACCAAGAAATTATGGGTTGAAAAATGTTAACGCATTTTCCATGAAAATTAAATGGGTTGGAAAAGGTTAACAAATTTCCATGGAAAATAAATTCTCCTATCCCACAAAGAAAATATTTTCCTTGAAAACAAGGAAAATGTGGCCAAAAGTAGGAAAATGAGAAAAAAATTTCTATGGAAAAAAAAAAGTTGCAATCAAACAAAACAAGGAAAATAGGTGGGAAAATTTCTTTTCCATAGAAAATTTTTGGCAATCAAACAAACAAGTTGAAAAATAGGTAAAAAAAATTCATTTTCCATGAAAAATTTAAGCCAATCAAACACACCATTAATGAAAATGAGGAAAATATGTTACCGTGTCAAAATAATGTATTTTTAAAAAAATTATAAGATAATATAAATCGCAAAATCCAAAAGTAGGAAAATGAGAAAAAAATTTCTATGGAAAAAAAAAAGTTGCAATCAAACAAAACAAGAAAAATAGGTGGGAAAATTCTTTTTCCATGGAAAATTTTTGGCAATCAAACAAACAAGTTGAAAAATAGGTGAAAAAAATCTATTTTCTATGGAAAATTTAAGCCAATCAAACACACCCTTAATGAAAATGAGGAAAATATGTTACCGTGTCAAAATAATGTATTTTTAAAAAATTATAAGATACTATAAATCGCAAAATATTGATTTTAATGAAAATAAGGAAGTTACGTTTGTTACCGTATAAAAATGTTGTTTTTAAATGAAAAATTGATGAAATAAAAAAAATCATAAATTGTAAAATATTGATTTTAATGAAAATGATGAATTAACATATGAAAAAATTAATGAGAAAATAATGTTTTTTTTAAAAAAAAATTATCATAAGAAATAAATTATAAAATATAGATTTAATGAAGATGAGAAAATATTATATAGCAACACATAATACCCGTGTAAAAATGTTGTTTTCAATTTGAAAAATTGAAAAAATTGATTTAAATAAAACTAATTTATTTTTTTAAAGTTTATAAAAAAGATAAATTATAAAATATTGAATATAATGAAAATGATAAAGTAACATATGGAAACACATATAACATACGTAAGTAAATATATTATTTTCAAATGAAAAAATTGAAATATTTATTTTAAATTAAATAATGTATTTTCTTAAAAACTATAAAAAAGAGATAAATAGAAAAATATTAATTTTAATGAAGAAGAATAAATAACATGAGTAACAAATTAGGCAACACATATGTTACCTGTGTAAAAAATACTGTTTTCAAACGAAAAAAAATGGAAAATTGATTGTAAATGAAAATAAAGTCTTTATAAAATTTATAAAATGAGATAAATTGTAAAATATTAATTTTAATGAAACTGATGAAGTAAGATTAACACATATGTTACTCGTGTAAAAATATTATTTTTAAATAAAAAATTTGTATTTTCTTAAAAACTAAAAAAAATAGATAAATGGTAAAATATTGATTTTAATGAATACGCATATATAAGGTAATATATATGTTACCTGTATAAAAAATGTCGTTTTCAAAAGGAAAAAAAAAAAAGAAAAATTGATTTTAAAATAAAATAATGTCTTTTTTAAAAATTTATAAGAAGAGATAAATTGTAAAATATTGATTTTAATGAAACTGATAATATGATAACACATATTACCTGGTAACACATATGCTACTTATATAAAAAAAATTATTTTAAAATAAAAAAATTAAAATATTGAAATAGATTTTAATGAAAACGAGTAAATAATACATTAGTAACACATGTTACCATGTAAGAATGTTGTTTTTAAATTAAAATTTGAAATATTGATTTATATGAAAATTATTTATTTTTTAAAAATATATAAAAGGAGAAAAATTGTAAAACGTTGATTTTAACGAAAATGATAAAGTGACATATAGTAATACATATGGTACCATATATGTTACTCGTGTAAAAATATTCTTTTCAAATGCAAAAAATGATAAAGTAACATATAATAGTATGGTACCACATATGTTATTCGTGCAAAAATATTCTTTTCAAATACAAAAAATGAAATATTGATTTTAAATTAAATAATGTATTTTCTTAAAAATTATAAAAATGAGATAAATTATAAAATTTTAATTTTAATGGATACAAAAAATAATTTAAATATTGATTTTAAATGAAAATAACATGTTTTTTAAAAATTTATAAGAGGAGATAAATTGTAAAATATTAATTTTAATAAAAATGATGATTTAACATATATATGTTAATCATGTAAAAATGTTGTTTTCAAATGCAAAAATTGAAATACTGAATTTAAATGAAAAAAAAATTTAAAAAAAAATTATGTGTGAGATAAATTGTCAAATATTGATTTAATGAAAATGGGGAAAATATGTTAATGTGTAAAATAATGTATTTTCAAATGAAAATAATGTATTTTTTTTTTTAAATTTATAAAATAAGATAAATTGTAAAATATTGATTTTAATAAAAATAAGGAAGTAACGTATGTTACCGTGTAAAAATGTTGTTTTTAATTGAAAAATTGATGAAATAAAAAAAAAAAGACAAATTGAAAAATATTGATTTTAATGAAAATGATAAATTAACATATGAAAAAATAATGCGAAAATAATGTTTTTTTTATCACAAGAAATAAATTATAAAATATAGATTTAATGAAGATGAGAACATATTATATAGTAACACAAATACCCGTGTAAAAATGTTGTTTTTAAATGAAAAAATTGAAAAATTGATTTATATGAAAATAATTTATTTTTTAAAAGTTTATGAAAAAAGATAAATTGTAAAATATTAAATATAATAAAAATTATGAAGTAACATATAGAAACACATATAACATACGTTACTCGTGTAAATATATTATTTTCAAATGAAAAAATTGAAATATTTATTTTAAATTAAATAATGTATTTTCTTAAAAACTATAAAAATGAAATAAATGGAAAAATATTAATTTTAATGAAGACACATAAATAACATGTAGTAACAAATTAGGTAATACATATGTTACCTGTGTAAAAAATATTGTTTTCAAACGAAAAAAATAGAAAATTGATTGTAGCTGAAAATAATGTTTTTTTAAAAATTTATAAGAGGAGATAGATTGTAAAATATTAATTTTCATATAACTGATGAAGTAAGATTAACACATATGTTACTCGTGTAAAAATATTATTTTTAAATAAAAAAATTAAACTATTTATTTTAAAATTAAATAATATATTTTCTTAAAAACTAAAAAAATTGAGATAAATAGTAAAATATTGATTTTAACGAAAACGTATAAATAACATATAGTAACACATAAGATAATACATATGTTACCGTATAAAAAATGTTGTTTTCAAACAAAAAAAGTGAAAAATTGATTTTAAATGAAAATAATGTCTTTTTTAAAAATTTATAAGACTCAATAAATTGTAAACACACAAATGATACTCATGTAGAAATATTATTTTCAAATAAAAAAATAAAAATATTTATTTTAAATTTAAATATTGAAATAGATTTTAAAAGAAAACATGATACTTCCTTAAAAAAACCTACAAAGATGAGAACAAATTATTTAATTTAAAATATTTCATTTTTTTCTTAAAAACTAAAAAAATGAGATAAATGATAAAATATTAATTTTAATGAGGACGCATAAATAACATATAGTAACACATAAAGTAACACATATGCTACTCGTGATTGATTTTAAATGAAAATAATGTCTTTTTTAAGAATTTATAAGAGGAGATTGATTGTAAAATATTGATTTTAATGTAAATGATGAAGTAATATAATACATTATGTTACTCGTGTAAAAATATTATTTTCAAATGAAAAAATTGAAAATTTTATCTTAAATTCAATAATATATATTTTTAAAAACTATAAAAATAAGATAATATAGTAAAATATTGATTTTAAAAAAGACGCATAAATAACATGTTACTAGTAACACATAAGGTGTGTTGTTTTCAAACGAAAAAATAAAAATTGATTTAAAATGAAAATAATGTCTTGTTTAAAAATTCATAAGAGGAGATAAATTGTAAAATATTGATTTTAAGGAAACTGATTAAGTAGGATATGATAACACATATGGTAACACATACATTACTCGTGTAAAAATATTATTTTCAAATAAAAAAAATGAAAATATTTATTTTAAATTTAAATATTGAAATAGATTTTAAAAGAAAACACGGCACTTCTTAAAAAAACTACAAAAATGAGATAATTTGTAAAATATAGATTTTAATGAATACGATTAAATAACATATAATAATACATATATTTACCATGTAAAAATGTTGTTTTATTTTTTAAAAATTTATAAAAGGAGAAAAAAGTTAAAAAATTAATTTTAAATGAAAATAATGTCTTTTTAAAAATTTATAAAAGGAGATAGATTGTAAAATATTGATTTTAATGAAAATGATGAAGTAAGATAAAACATATGTTACTCGTGTAAAATGTTGTGTTCAAATGCAAAATTAAATATTGATTTTAAATGAAAAATATATATTTTTAAAAAATTTATAAAATGAGATAAATAAATTGTCAAATATTGATTTAATGAAAATTAGGAAGATATATGTTATCCAAGTAAAAATGTTGTTTTCAAATGAAAAATTGAAATATTAATTTTAAATAAAAATTATATATTTAAAAAAAATTATAAAAGGAGATAAATTTTAAAATATTGATTTTAATGAAAATGAGGATGTAACGTATAGTAATTAATATATACGTTATCCGTATGTAGTTAAATATTGTTTTGAAATTAAATATTGAAAAATATTTTAAATGAAAAATATTGTAAATAATTGTAAAATTATAAAAGAAGATAAATTGTAAAATATTGATTTTAATGAAAAATGACGAGCCTATATAAAAAAAAAAAAAAATTCAAATGAAAAAATGAAATATTGATTATAAATGAAAATAATGTATTTTTAAAAAATTATCAAAGGAAATAAATAATAAAATACTAATATAATTATTATTATCATATTTGATATAGTATACAAATATGGGTTTTTTTAGTTAATAATAAGAATATATTTTTAGATAAAAATAATATAATTTTAGATAATGAAAAATTGAAATATTGATTTTAAAAGAAAAAAATAAAATTTTAGATAATGAAAAACTGAAATAATTTTAAATGAAAATAGTATATATTTTTTTATTAAATTATAAAAATAGAGTTTGAAGAAATTCAAAAATCAGACAAAATAAATTTATCTAATATTTGGATCCACAAATATAGAGTTAATTAACACGTAAAAGATATAAAACTAAACAAATTGACAATAAAAACAAAATAAAGGTATAACACAATATTGTATGTAAAAAAACTAAAAGTTAAATATTCACTTACTCTTTTTATTGGCTTCATCCACGAGGCAAAGTCCCACCTTAACTGGATGGAGCTTCCAGATTGAGTTGTATTTGGCGACTTACCTGAATTTTTACAGTCACATTCTTCAATTCACCTGCAAATTGCAATATTGTTACTTGCATACCTCAATATTGGTGGTGGTGTAAATGGTCTCCTTTAGGTTCAGTTCCAAACCCAACTTTCATCTGTTGTTGTCAATTGTTAACGCCACAAACTGAAATCTGAAAACTGATCACAACTTGAAAATTTTCAATCTTATTATGTAACTCATTTTCTATTTTTCCAGGTATATTAATAATTTCCTATTATTTTGAATAATATGATTGTAATTTGTTTGAATTAAATGGATATAAAATAACATCTTCTAGCCAAAACCACCAATCTACAGATAGGTAAGGTTATGCTGCTGCATTGTATTGTTATTATGGTCTAGAGTCCAAATTACACTTTTATTTAATCTCAAAGCAGGCATATTCATTCAACTAAAATAGGAATGGTACTAATTTTTTTTTTTTTTTATATATCCAGGTATCCCAATTTACACCAGACTATGTCCTGGACCACCCATCCCCGGCCCCTCAATGATGGGTGGAAGTAAATCGCGATATATGCCCAAGTTGACCAGGGTTCGTGCACCCTTTATACTCCTGGCTCCAAGGGAGCCTTCCTCCATAGATATTACATCACCAAGCTGCTCCACCCATAATTGAGTATTACATCACTCAGCTGCTCCATCCAGGAATCGAACTCCCCACGCTGGGAATGGTACTAATTCTTGAATAGACATGTTCTGGTTCACTACAAATTTTTTTGGCAACTATGGATGAAGTGAGATTTTTGGAAAAAATTATTGTAGAAATTCCTTCCCCACATAGCGAAGGGACAAGGAGGGTATTTGCTCATCAGCCTTTGCCTTTCGTTTCCTCAAAAAAGCTTATACCACCTAACAAGACGAATTATTTATCCTAAGATCTTATATATAATTATTTTAATCTATTTAAAAAAAAAATAGGATTGTAATTTGTTTGATATTCCAAATAGGAATAATTCTAAAAGTTTAGTATAACTATGCAACTTCAAGTTAACTAAGATAACTAACCATTTAAGTTTGGATCTCATGTCAATCACTGTAATATTGCTAAAGCACAATCCTCAACTTTTTGTAAGCGTTTGTTGCTTCGAGCCACATACCTTTCCTCTGTCATTTAGGGATGGCAATGGGGCGGGTCCGGGGCGGGTCGGCCCCGCCCCGCCCCGCGAAAAATTTTACCCGCCCCGCCCCGCCCCGCCCCGCGACCCGCGAATTCGCGGGGCGGGTCGCGGGGCGGGGCGGGTCGGCCCTTCGACCCGCCAACCGCCCCGCGAAATTATTTTTTTTTTTTTTTTTTTTTTTTTTTCTGAAAACTGAAAAAATAATAAAAAAAAAAAATAAATTTTTTTATATATATTTGTACTAAACAAAACAAAAAAATTATAAAATTGAGGTTATGGTGTAGTGGTTAAGATTTGTAGTTTACAAATTTCAACCCGGGTTCGATTCTTCTTTAGCCTATTTGTAGTGAAAATTATAATTTGTATTATATATTTATATTTTATGATTTTTCAAAAAAAAAAAAAAAAAAAAAAAAAAAAAAAAAAAAAAAAAAAATTCTAGGGGCGGGTCGCGGGGCGGCGGGGCGGGTCGGGGCCGCCCCGGACCCGCCCCGGACCCGCGGCGGGGCAGATTTTTCTGCCCCAAACCCGCCCCTATTGTCCAACGGGGCGGGGCGGGGCGGTGCTTCGCGGGGCGGGGCGCGGGGCGGGTCGCGGGTCGTGGGTTTTTTTGCCATCCCTACTGTCATTGTTGTAAAATACACAACATCCCAACTTGAAATTCACACTCAATGGCATTTTGATTACAATAATCAAAATTCAATATGCCTTCTCACCATAACAAATAATCTCATAAAAGGAGTTGTGCTATCTGTCAAACACAATGACTTGGATGAAAAAAAATCCAATAAAACTTGTCCAGCTCAATAGTGTTAAAAGCTATTCAAAACCCATAAACAAAACCATTTTACGATTGCGGGGAATTAGAATGAATATGCATTCGAGTCAAATTTATCCCGTAAAAGAAAGAAATCAAAGGGCTAAGATAATTAAGAGATCATTATTTTATTTCAAAATAATACACATATGATTTAACATAATAATAAAGAAACTAACCATTCAAGTTCAGATCTTATGTCAGGAGCCACGCCCTTCAGTTCACTTGTAATACTGCTTATGCACATACCTCAACAAATAAAACACAAAAGCAACCGAGAATTTCAAGAAAATAAGAAATCAAACAAAAGGAGTTTATCTAAGATTTGGAACCTCATATACAAAATGAATTAACGTTGAAACTGAATTTCATCATTGAAATTCAAGAACACGCTGAAATTTTAAAAAATTAGTAATCAAAAAATAGCCACTAAAGAAATCTTCAAATACTAAAAACATAGAAGCATCCACAAATTTCAAGAAATTAAGAAATCAAATACAAGAAATTTATCCAAGATTTGAGAACTCCAAATATAAAGCGAACTAACAGGGAAAATCAACAACCACAAAACAAAAACAAAAATTGAAATTCAAGAACACGCTGAAATTTAAAAAAATTAGTAATCAAAAAATAGCCACTAAAGAAATCTTCAACTAATAAAAACATAAAAGCATCCACAAATTTCAAGAAATTAAGAAATCAAATACAAGAAATTTATCCAAGATTTGGGAACTCCAATATAAAGCGAACTCACAGAGAAAATCAACAACCACAAAACAAAAACAAAAATTGAAATTCAAGAACATGTAGAAATTTACAGAAATCAAGAAACTAAACATAAGGAGTTTATACAATATTTGAAACTACAAATATAGAGTGAAGTCAAAAATCAAAATCTTCAATAAATAAAAACACACAAAAGCACTCATGCATTTCAAGAAATTGATAAATTGAGTTCCCACAAGGAATTTATTCAAAATTTGGAACCACAAATATAAAGTGAAAACCATCAATGCATAGAAGACGAGAATTGAGAAATCAAACAACGTAATTTATCTAAGATTTAAAACCACAATATAAAGTAAATTAACATTACAGAAAGAGCCCAGAAACTTCAAGAAATTAAAAATTAGAAAAAAACGTAAATTAACATAACAAACAATAATAGAATAAAAACATACAATTATCAACAAATAAAACACGAAAGCACCCAGAAATTCAATAAATTAACAAATTAGAGAAAAGAAAACCAACAATAAACAATGACAAAAAAAAAAATATTGCAATCATCAACAAATAAATAAGAAAGAGTCCAGAAATTAAGAAATCAGATAAAGGAAATCAATAACAAACACTGATAGAAGATAAACTCACTATAGCCAACAAATAAAATCGGAAACTGACTAGAAATTAAGAAATCAACAAACAATGATAGAAGAAAAGCTTTATCAAACAATAAGAAAGTGCCCAGAAATTTCAAAAAATTAAGAAATCAGAGAAAAAAATCAACAACAAACATTGATAGAACAAAAGCTTTATCAACAATTAAAATACAAAGCACCCAGAAATTTCAAAAATTTAAAAAAGATCAGAGAAATTAAGAAATCGGGGAAAATGGAAATCAACGACGATCAAAGAAAAACTTACAATCATCAACAAATACAATAAGAAAGTGCCCAGAAATTTCAAGAAAGTAAGAAATCAGAGAAAAGGAAAATCAAGAACAAAAGCTTACAATTGTCAACAATTAAAATACAAAGCACCCAGAAATTTCAAGAAATTTAAAAAATCAGAGACAACACCAAACAATGATAGAAAAAAAAATTATAATCATCAACAAATAAAACACACGAAATGAAAATTTCAAGAAATTAAGAAATCAGAGAAAATGAGTCTATCAAAGAAAAGGAAAATCAACAACAAAAGGGCCAGACATTTCAAGAAATGTAAAAATCAGAGAAAAGTGAAATCAAATTAAACAATTATAGAACAAACACTATCAACAAATAAATACAAAATTTCAAAAAAAATAAAAAAAAATAAAAAAGCAGAGAAAAGAATTTTGTCCAAGATTTGGAAAGGGAATTCATCCCATTCAGAGGACACACAAAATAAACCAGAAAAGATTAGAAACCGTACGTGAGTGAAAATTTACCGAATGTCTGCAACTTTTGTGTATAAAATCTTGAAATCTTGTCCACTCCATCTACGGCTGGCAATGAAAATTTTCTCTAAGGATCAAGAGAAGTTGCATTAACACGCAGGAGAAGAACCAAATTATCCCAGAATTTTCTTCCCCAAGTTGCAAAGAGAAAAACATATAATTTTGAAAATACTCGAATAGAGTGTTTGATTTTTAACTCTCTTTCGTGCTTTTAATAGCGCACGTTTGACAATTTTTTTGACCGTTGAGTTTTCAGCCTGACTGTTAATTAGGCTTATGTGCTTTAAAAGATCTGTTTCTCGCTAAGGCCCCATGTGATTAGTGTTGGGCAATTTCAAGTGTTTTCTCCTAATAAGGGTTTAACAGAGAGGAAATTGCACTACCTAGTACCTACTATTTTTATTCTCAAATTTCACAATTATTGTTAGCTTATTTTATAGGAAAATTTGTAATTTTCTTCTTAATCTATTCTTAACTTTTTTTTTAACACTAGGTGTTGACCTCCAAAAATGGCTGCCAACAGGATCCCCACGCCTCCTCTTCCTAAGTGTCTTTCTTCTTACTTGGATTGCCACGCGGTTTATTCAACCACATAGATATGCCTAAGCCCGGGTGGATAGGTAATCAAGAATAAGGAGCAACACGTTACGAGAGAGATGATGGCTTGAGGGCCTCCCACTCTCTAACTCTCAAGTGATAAAGATCCTTAAGAATTGCTAGGGTAGAGGACTTGATATAAGTGTATTGAGAGTAATATTTTCAACATCCCTTTTCCGTGAGATGAGTTTGGTATTTATAGGCCAACATTGTGAGAACGACCCCCTCCGATGTGCGACACGTGGCTCCATCTGAGGGGTTCTTAAGTCACATCTTTGACGTCACATCATTAGCATTAATGGGAAAGTCACTTTCAGCCGTAAACTAAAGGGCTATGATTGTGACAAGCCGTAATGGCAGGCTGTCCCCTCAAATCTTCTCAAGATTGAGTTGTCAGTTTGGCAGTGAGGCTTTCTTAGCACGCAACTGGGGTCGACTAACCAATCTGCTCGGCGCCTGGAGACTCGGGTCGGAGCAGGGCTAGGGTCAGACGCCTCGGAGTAGGGCTAGGGTCGGGCCCTCGGAGCAGGGTTAGGGTCGGACCAAAATGCCCCTGCCATGCCTGCGTGGTACTGTGGACTGCCAGATGTGATTGGTGCGTAACAATAGTCCCCCAAGTTCAGAATCTGTCATTTATGTGGGATGCTGGACTTGGATGTTTGTTTTGAATTTTGAGGTAGGGATTTAAGTCCCACAAGGCCCGGGACGTTCATTTATGTGGGTGTCGGGCCTTGAAAATGTTGGTCGGTTTGGTTTGGCGTGCTGTAGGGTTGTGGCCGAGATCCAAGTTTGGGAGAGGCGAATTGGCCGCATCCCAAAAATTGGAAGAGGCGGAGAGGCCGAGTCCCAAGTTGGGGAGAGGCGAATCGGCCGAGTCCCAAGTTTTGGGAGAGGCGGAGAGGCCTAGTCCCAAAATTGAGAGATGCGGAGAGGCCGAGTCCCAAGTTTTGGGAGAAGCGGAGAGGCCTAGTCCCAAAATTGGGAGAGGCGGAGAGGCCGAGTCCCAAGTTTTGGGAGGGGCGGATTGGCCGAGTCCCAAGTTTTGGGAGAGGCGGAGAGGCCTAGTCCCAAAATTGGGAGAGGCGGAGAGGCCGACTCCCAAGTTTTGGGAGAGGCGGATCGGCCGAGTCCCGAGTTTGGAAGAGGCGAATAGGCCGAGTCCCCAAAATCGGGATGCGGGAACGCCGAGTCCCAGGAAGGGGAGGCGAAGAGGCATGCTGCAAAGCAATTAATGGCCCAGTCTACGGGTCATGGATTGATTGGGTAGCCTGACGCGCGTCCTTTATGGGTATGGTGGAAAGAGGGCTGCAGGTAATGATGATGTTGAATTATGGTGGCTTTGGTGGTACCGAGAAATGACGCGCGCGTGGTGAGCACGCCCGCATCGTAGGCGTTCATTCAAATTGTTGATTGCGCCTTTTCGGATTCAAGGGCGGAGATGGCCTGATGGCATCAGACGGTGCGGATGGATCTCTGGTTGATCTGACGGTGTGAAATCATCCATATTTGCTTATAAATTGGTGTGAAGGGTTATGTTTTTTCATTTCACTGTTTGAGAGAGTTGCATTGCGTTTGAAAATTTCAGGCGAGAGAATTGCAGTGTTGTTTGTAGACTTCAGGTGATACTTGCCGGCGTTTGTTACCACCTCCGTTTCCGGCGAAGATTTAGGTTTAGGTAAACCCTTCACCTAGAGTAACTTTATTTACTGAATTTCTTTTAATTTTAACAATGTCTGCGAACTTCGGTGCGAATGTGGCTTCTGGTCGTGCTGAGAACGAGGGGTCCCGACCCGTCTCACCTGAAATGGCAGAGGTACTTCCTCTGCGAGGGGTGTGTGGATCGACAGGTGAGGTGATGAACGTATCCTCACTGTCTAGGGTAGTGGAGGGAACAGACCCGTTTGTGGCCGACCCCATTAGGTGGACCGCGATGGATGTCCCCTCGATCATGGTGGAAGGGGACCTGGTGTCGTTGAGGGAGCAGTACCGGGTACCTGGGGACATTGAGCTTATACTCCCGGAGGCAAACGAGCGGGCATGTGTTCCGAGGAGGGGCTGCACTGCCTTGCACCTCAATGCTTTCGTGGGGGGCTTGCGACTGCCCTTGCACCCCTTCTTCCGACGGATTCTACGGGCTTACGGACTGGCTCCGACTCAGGTGGCTCCGAACGGATGGAGTCAGATGGCGGGGAGCATGTACCTGTGGTTCAGGCATTCCTTAGGGTTGGAGATGCCTCTGCACGTATTCCAAACCCTATACCAGCCCCGGAAACTACCGAGGAAGAAGGACAAAGAGGAAGAGGTTGGCTGGTACTACTTCTGCCCATGGAGAGCACATAAGCCCCTCGTGACGGACTGCCCCTCCTCCATAAAACAGTGGAAAGAGTCCTGGTTCTGGGTGACGGGTAATTGGCAGAGGGTAACAGACGACCCAGAGCCGGACTTGGATGTATCCAGTTTTTACGGAATAGCCAGTGAGTGGTGGATGCGGACGTGATTGATTCCGAAGTGGTTGAAGATAGACTCTAATATGTTTGTTGTTTATTTTTCAGGGTTGTTGCCCCGTTGTGAGTTGTCCGAGGATTTGGTGGACGTGATTCAGTCCATCTACCAGTCGCCTCCGACGAATAGGAGATACGGTTTTCTATTAAACCGGCAACGGTGTTTGATTGAACTGGGTTTAATGGCCTCGAAAGGTAATGTTCTGATACTCTAGTTTGATTCGGGTCTCGTTTAGTATTTTGGTGACATTCAGATCTCTTTGTCGTTGCAGCTGAAATAGAACAAGGCAAGCGTCCGAGGCCAACATTGGCCCGCCTGTCGAAGCAAAAGCCAAGGGCTCTGGTTGCCGGGTCCAAAGAGGAGGGCAGGCAGAAGAAGGTCATTGAGGACCTGAGCCGAGAGGGGAACAAAGGAGACATCGAGGCCTCGAGGACGATGGAGGCCGAGGACGTGGGTGTCCCGGAGCGTGAGGAGCCCTTATCGAGGAAAAGGAAACTCCCAGCATCCTCGGCCGAACCCTCAAAGGCAAAGGGAAAGGCGGTTGAGGCAGTTGAGGACGTGGTTTGCGCCGTCCCTCCGGGTCAGCGCACGCTGGCGGTGAACACCGCGGGGGAGGTGGTCCTGGAGGGTCCTCCGAAGTCCCGGGATGCGGGAGGCATTGAAGGGGGGCCATACGACTCCCGGAAGAAGTTGAGGGAGTTGATTGGTGGCTCCAGGTCGAGGATACCTGAAGATTTGCTTCGGGACATACCCTTTTTTCCCTCCCTGGGGGCTCAGGCCGTGAAGAAGTACTTCACCCCCAAGTGGGAGGAGTTCACCTCGCATGGGGATCTGGAGGACGTCTTGGAGGCCAGCCTGGCATCGGCCGAGGCCTTAAAGAAACTCAGTGCCGAGGCCTTAAAGAATGAAGGCGCTCGGCGAGTTTAGGACGCGGATGAAGGAGCAAAAGAAACTCAGTGCCGAGGCCTTAAAGAATGATAAGGAGCACCAGCGGGCACTGGAAGGCCTTCAGGCCGCGTTGGACAGTGCTCGTGCGGCCTATGAGCAATTGGAGGCTGACTTGAAAGAGTCTGACTCCAATGTTCTGCAGTTGACGAGGCAGCTGGACAATGCCAACGCGGCTCAAAGGGTTGCAGCCGAGGCCCTGGAGGCGGCCAATAAGGAGAAGAGGCGGCTTCAGGATGAGGCCCGATCCCGTGAGGAGGAGGAACAGAATTTGAGGGGGAACGTTGCCTCCTTGGAGTCAGAGGTTGCACGGCTCGTGGCCGAGAAGAACGAGCTCGAGGCGAGGCTAGGGAGTGCGGAGGCAGACTTCGTGGCCAATTTTCACAATACTGAAGCCTATACCAACTTCTCAGATTATTTTGCTAAGGTTGGGCATCAGGAAGTTCTAACAGTGCTCCGAAGTGACTACCCTAGCCTCAGCCTCGAGGCATTAGAAGCTAGGTTCCCTCCACCCGATGTAGAGGGTGAGGAGGATAGTTAGGTTTTATTTGTACAAATTCCATTTGTAATTCCTTGTTTATGAAATGAAGCATTACTTTTCTTATGGGCCTCGTTTTTAATTTTTGCCTTGTTACTTGATTTCGTATGACAAACACTTTTCTTATGGGTAACCGAACAGACAAGATTAAAAATGACTAATCGCATCGCAATAGCCGAACATAACTACGCATCGTAACAGCCAAACATGATTACTCATAGTAATAGTCAAACATGATTAAACTAACTACTCGGCTTTACGACGATCCATTTATCTACTGATAATACCGTCGTAAGTGCTCGGCATTCCAGGGATGAAGTTGCAATTTGGCGTCCATGTCCTCGATGCGATATGTCCCGGGGCGTGTCTCACTGACGATCCTGTATGGTCCTTCCCAGTTTGGTCCGAGTGTTCCGACACCGTGCTCTCTTGAGGATAGGAACACTCTCCTCAGGACGAGGTCACCAACGCGAAAAGTCCTCTTCTTTACTTTCTTGTTGAAGTATCTGGACATTTTTCTCTGATAAGACGCTAATCTCACCAGGGAGTCGCCTCTTTTTTCACTCAGGAGGTCTAACCCTGTCCTCATCAGATCGTTGTTAACCTGATCACTGAATAATAACCGACGGGGCGAGGGAATACCGATTTCAACTGGGCTCACAGCCTCGGCACCATATGCTATGGAGAAAGGGGTTTCCCCGGTCGGAGTTTTTGTGGTGGTTCGGATGGCCCATAGGACTTGGGGAAGCTCATCAACCCAGGCCCCTTTTGATCCCTCAAGCTTCCGTTTAAGCGTGTATTTGATGGTCTTGTTGACCGCCTCGACCTGACCATTGGCCTGGGGATGATGAGGGCTAGAGAAGTGCTTGGCAATACCCAGCTCCTCGCAGAGGTTCTTGACCTTTTTGTTGTCAAATTGTTTGCCATTATCCGATACCAGGGAGTGTGGAATTCCGAACCTGCATATGATATTCTTCCATATGAATCTGGAGGTATTTGCCTCGGTTATCTTCGTCATTGGTTCCGCTTCTACCCATTTCGTGAAGTAGTCGATGGCGACTAAGGCGTGGCAGGCATTTCCTCTCCCCCTCGGCAAAGGCCCTATGAAATCTATCCCCCACTTGGCGAAGGGCCATGGGCTGGATACTGTGGTAAGCTCTTGGTGGGGCTGACGAGGAATGGTGGCGAAGCGTTGACACTTGTCACATTTCCTCGCATGATTCAAGGAATCTTTCTTTAGTGAAGGCCAGAAGTATCCTTGTTTAAGGATTTTTTGTGCCAAAGCTAGGCCTCCAGTGTGGTTGCCACAGACTCCCTCGTGAACTTCCCGAAGGATGTAATCTGCTTCGTTCGTTCCGACACACCTGAGGAGTGGTAGGGAATAGCCTCGTTTGTACAGCACGTCGTCTGATAAGACGAAGTGGGCTGCCCTCCTCCTCAACCTTCTTGCTTCTTCTTTGTCAGTGGGGAGCGTTTGGTCCTTCAAGAAAGCGAGGATGGGATCCATCCAGGTGGTTGTCTCCTCGATCCACATTATTTCCGTCACTGCCTCTATGGAGGGTCGGCTAAGGTGTTCGATAGGAACCATTTTGAGAAGCTCGGAGTCCTTGCTACTCGCGAGTTTAGAGAGAGCGTCTGCGTTGGCGTTGTCAGCCCTCGGCACCTGAACCAGTTCGAACTTCTCGAAGCTAGGAATGAGAGTTCTTACCAGTTTTAAGTAGGAGGCCATATTTTTCTCCCTGGCGGCGAAATTTCCCCTTACTTGGCTTACTACTAACTGGGAGTCGCTCGCGGCGGAGAGCCTTTGAATCTTCATTTCTTTGGCTAGGCGCATGCCTGATAGTAAAGCTTCGTATTCCGCAACATTGTTTGAGGCTTTAAAGTCGAACCGGATTGCGCAGTTCAGTCTATGGCCTTCAGGGCTCGCGAGGACCACTCCGGCACCCGACCCCGCATCTCCTGATGAGCCGTCCACGAAGAGATACCAAGTGGGTGGCTCTGCGGGCTCCATCGGGGTATCTATTACGGGCGCGTTAGTAAACTCTGCTACGAAATCTGCTAAGGCCTGTCCTTTGATGGATGGCCGAGGTTTGAATGTGATGTCGAACTGGCTCAATTCGACTGCCCATTTCAGTAGCCTCCCCGAGGCGTCGGGTTTTTGCATAACCTGCCTCAGAGGAAAGTTGGTCAGGACGTGAATGCTATGGGCCAAGAAATATGGCCTCAACTTCCGAGAAGCGGTGATGAGTGATAACGCTAGCTTTTCCATGTCCGGATAACGGGCTTCTGCCCCTAGCAGAGCCTTGCTTACATAGTAAACTGGCAGCTGATGTCCCTCTTCCCTGACCAGGACCGAGCTTACCGATTCGGCCGAGACGGCGAGATAGAGCAGTAGCGCCTCCCCTAGTTTGGGTTTCGATAGCAGAGGAGCCTTGCCAAGGTGTTCCTTCAAGGCTCGGAATGCACCCTCGCATTCTTCTGTCCATTCGAACCGGTTTCCTCCCTTTAGGATCTTGAAGAAGGGAAGGCACTTATCGGTAGCTTTTGAGACAAATCGGCCGAGGGCCGCCATTCTCCCCGCGAGGCATTGTACATCCTTGGGCTTCTTGGGAGACTTCATTTCTATTAGTGCTCTAATCTTTTCAGGGTTCGCCTCGATGCCCCTCTGATTCACCATGTAGCCCAGGAATTTTCCCGAGGCAACTCCGAAGGCACACTTCTGAGGGTTGAGCCTCATCTTGTAAGCCCTGAGTATTTCGAAGGTCTTTTCCAGGTGCCGTATGTGATCCTCGGCTCTTAGACTCTTGACAAGCATATCGTCCACGTAGACTTCCATGGTCGAACCCAGCTGCTCGGCGAACATCCTGTTAACAAGCCTCTGGTAGGTCGCCCCAGCATTTTTCAGGCCGAACGGCATGACCTTGTAACAATAGAGGCCTTTGTCTGTTATAAACGATGTGTGCTCCTCGTCCGGTGGGTACATCGGAATTTGATTGTACCCCGAGTAGGCATCCATGAAACTTAGGAGTTCGTGCCCAGCCGTGGCATCAACCAGCTGATCAATCCGAGGCAGTGGAAAACTGTCCTTGGGACACGCCTGGTTGAGGTTGGAGAAATCTATGCAGGTTCTCACCTTCCCATTCGGTTTCTTGACCAATACGGGATTGGATACCCACTTCGGATACCTGGCTTCCCGTATAAAGTTATTTTGCAGGAGCACGTTTACCTCTTCTTTCAAGGCTTCGTATTTTTCAGCGTTCAGCGGCCTCCTCTTTTGCCTGTGTGACGGGAACCTGGGGTCGACATTGAGGTGGTGGCAACTTATCCTTGCGTCGATCCCAACCATGTCTTCGTGTTTCCACGCAAAGACATCCAGATTTCCTTTGAGGAATTCTTTCAGGGCCATTTTGGGTCCTTCAGGGAGGCCTTTCCCTATCTGGAGCCTTCTTGCTGGGTCGTTACCATCTACCTGAAAATGCTCCAACCCCCCGCTAGAGGAGACTTGGGAATCAGCTCCCATCATTCTCGGATCAATGTCATCGGGGGCATCAGCTTCCGCCATCGGGATATCACCCGGCTCTTCTGTCGTAGTTCCTGCCATTGCTACGTCTAGTGAAACCATGTTAATTTCTTTTTTCTCAGCCTTCCTTAAGGCATTACGATAGCATTTCCGAGCCTCGGGCTGATTGCCTCGTATTGTTGCTATTCCCCCTTCGGTGGGGAATTTCATGCAGAGGTGGTGGATGGAGGTTATTGCCCAGAGCTCTTCAAGGGCCGGACGGCCCAAGACTCCATGGTAAGCCGACCTCCTGTCAACTACCAGGAACTCCATGAAGGTATGGGACGCGAGCGGCTCTTCTCCCATGCTAACGGGGAGGCGCACTATCCCTTTCGGGGTCACGCAATCCCCGGTGAACCCGTAGAGGGGCTCAGTTGAGGGTTCCAGTTGCACATCCACGTTCATTTGCTCATAGGTGCTTAGGAAGATGACATTAACGGAGCTTCCGTTGTCAACTAGCATTCTCCCCAGCCCATTCCGAGCCACCACTGCTCTTACAACCAGGGCGTCGCAGTGGGGGTAATGCACGCCCCTCATGTCTTCCTCCGTGAAGGTGATAGGATCGGCTCTTTTCGACCCTGGGGGCCTGCTATTGATAAGCCAGTTAGTCATCTGGACCCCTTCGGCCTCTTTGGCGTAACTCTTCTGGGCATTCCGGGTCTGCCCTCCAATATAGGGTCCCCCGTGAATGGTATCTATCTCCCGAATCGGAGCCTTTTCAGGCCCTTTGATTAGACGGGGTTCTGAGTTACGCTCTAGTCGAGGCTGTCGGATAGGGCTCCTTGAATTACGCCTCGATCGCTGCTCATGTCCCGGAGGTCTTCCATCCCATTGCTGGGAGCGCCTATCTTGGAAACTGTTTCCACGTCCCCTTGCCGGGACTTGATTTCCTCGTCTGGTGTTCGTTCCGCGCCTGGGCCCCTGGTTCGCCGTTCTTCTATTGGCAAGTTCTTCCACCTCTCGGCACTCGTCCGTGCTGTGTCCATAGCTCCGATGGACGCAGCAGTACTTCTGCTGAGACCCCTGGGGATGAATTACTGGAGGCGAGCTGGTTCCTGCCTCATAATAGGTGGACAGGGGCGTGCCATAGTTGTAAAGTCCGACCGCGGGGACCGGGGGCACGGGAGCCGTGTAAGGGGGGAGTAGGCCCTCTTGCGCAGAGGCCACATAACTCATCCCGACGTTTGGGTCGGATGGGTAGTTTCTCCGTCGCGGGTTGTGTTGGGGAGCTGCCCTGTTGGGATTTTGAACATACCCGGCTCTTGACGCCGGGTTGGCTCCCAACCCGCCTCGATTCCGGTGGAGGATCATATTCTCGTTGGTAATCTCCTCAGTTATCATTTCCACTAGCTGGTCGAAGGTAGCCGGATTCTTGTTGCGGACATCCCTCCAAAACGGATGGTTCATGTCTAGCCCTGCTTTAAGGGCGGACAAGGCCTCGGCATCTGTTATTCTTTCGCAGAACAACATTTCTTCATTGAAGCGGCCCAGGTAACTTTGCAACGGCTCGCTTGGGGCCTGCCTCACATCGTGGAGGCGCTGTACCGGGGCTGAAGCGGGCTTTTGTGAGGAGAAGTAATTTATGAAAGTCTTTTTCAGTTCTGGCCAGCTGGAAATGCTCCCTGCGACGAGCTTGTTATACCATCGCTTCGCTCCTCCTGACAAGGTCAGGTGGAAGGCCCTGCATTTCAAAGCCGGGGTGGCTCCTCGGAGGCTCATTTCTGTTTTGTAGGTGTTCACGTGATCCAATGGATCACCCCTGCCTGTGTAAGGGGTAATTTTTGGCACGCGAAACTCGTGGGGAATGGACGCGTTCCTGATTCCGGCTGAAAAAGGAAGGTTCTCGTCATCGTCATCTACCTCGAATGATCTCGTAGGCCTCGGATACTCTCCTCCGATGTTTTCTTCCAGAGGTAATGGGGCGTGGCATTGTGCTTGCTGTCCGCCCCATAGTTCTGTTGTGGTTGAATGGCAGGCTGGGGTGCGTATGGCTGGTAATCCGATTCTCCCTTGGCCTCGGCTTCCTTCGCCCTCCTTTCCCGCCTATTCCTAGGGGGACTTTGGGGCATCTCTCTCCTTTGTGGATTTTCTTGTGGCCATCTTCTGCCCCCCTGCTCGCCTAGCCTTTCAAACACGCTAGCTGACATTGTGGGCTGGGGCCTCCTTTCCGAAGCGGCTGCTTTGTCCCCTGCCTCGTTGGTTCTGGCATGAGAGGCTTCTCCCCCGGCTTGCTGGTCACGGGGGCGCCTGCTGTTAACTTCAGGTTCTTCCTCGGGTTCGTCTGGATCAGACTCTCGGGGGCGGTCCTCACCCCTGGCATGCATCATTTGGATGTACCCCTGCATTTGCGCATGGTGCTGGGCCAGCTGCCTCACGCTGGCAGCCATCGTTCTCATTTCTCGTTCAAGGTTCGTGGGAGGCCTTCTTCCTCGCCTCCTTCGAGGGGCTTCTTCAGCCATGACTCCGTCGTTTGCTACGGGCCTGGTTCTTCTAGGGTTCTGTTCTTCATTGCTTCCACTCATTTCGTGGGTCGGTTGATCCCTTTTCAGGGGAGTTCCTTTGTTCAAGGAAAAAGAAGCTTTTTTGTCACGTTTCCCACAGACGGCGCCAATCTGTTGACCTCCAAAAATGGCTGCCAACAGGATCCCCACGCCTCCTCTTCCTAAGTGTCTTTCTTCTTACTTGGATTGCCACGCGGTTTATTCAACCACATAGATATGCCTAAGCCCGGGTGGATAGGTAATCAAGAATAAGGAGCAACACGTTACGAGAGAGATGATGGCTTGAGGGCCTCCCACTCTCTAACTCTCAAGTGATAAAGATCCTTAAGAATTGCTAGGGTAGAGGACTTGATATAAGTGTATTGAGAGTAATATTTTCAACATCCCTTTTCCGTGAGATGAGTTTGGTATTTATAGGCCAACATTGTGAGAACGACCCCCTCCGATGTGCGACACGTGGCTCCATCTGAGGGGTTCTTAAGTCACATCTTTGACGTCACATCATTAGCATTAATACTACAAGGTATCTAGCACAATTAATACTACAAGGTATCTAGCACAGTGTCTAATTCTAGACATTATTCTTGACAATGTCCATCATTAATTTAATAATCTCTATTCAATCAATACATTTCTCCTTTTCTTTTTTCTAACAAGCTAATAATAATTTACCACATTTGCACAATGAACATTGTTGCATTTGAGATATTTTTTGATATAATGTCAATGTCTTTTACCATATATACATACTAGACATTGTTGCATTGGAGATGCTCTAATTGCGCCATGTGTTGACGGCATTTAGAAGATAGAATTTGAATTTGCCTATCCTTTCATTAACAGACATGGTTTTTTTTTTTTAATATCAGAAACAGACATGTTTATTCAGACGTGATATTTTCTATAGTTATAAATAAGTTCGTGTAATATTTCATTCATTTTTCACAATACTTTAACGCAATATGAACAATTGAACAAAAGTATCGTTATGTATATAGCCTGAGCCTTTTTTTAATAAACAGGGGTCAAAATCATCATTGTGTTATGTTCGCTCTTCTCAGGATTTGTAGTGTTTTATTTCAGAAAATAGTCGTTGTATTTTGAATATGACAAATTTTAAAATTGTATTTCCATTCGAGTGTTAACCAGGTAGTATACTTCAATTTTATTTTAGTCGAGTAACTGCGCTTTAATTTTATTGTACTAAGACAACTCAATCCAATTTTGTCACTTAGACGGTAGACATCAATTAACGACAATAATTGCACGTGGTCGTTAACAATTAGCGTGGAATAAGTACAATAGATCCCCTCTAAATTAGTGTTCTTGGATCCACCACCCTTGAGTATTAATTTAGATGGGTTATTAATACAAAGGATATAATAATCTTGTAAATTATTAATTTATTTTTAAAAAATGCTTATGTTTCACGTTATTTAAACTCTTCCAACAACTTTATATCATTTAACCTCCTTAAAAATCTCCTTTCAAATATATATTATCACACTCCAAATGGAGAGAATATCATTAATTATAGGCTAAATGTATTTATACTACATTTTTTTATAAGTGTACCATATTAAATTGCATAAAAAATTCATAATTTTTAATTATTATTACATTTATGTTCATAATATTTTTTCATCGCATTCTTATCATCAATCTTCCATTAATTAGCATATATTATCACAGATAATGGTTCATGTCCAAAAATTTCATTAAGAAATAACGAAAAGACTCATTTTTTTCTCGTATTTTTAAATAAGCAAAAAAATAAATATATACAAAATTTTGATTAAATATATGTCACTCATTTTAAAGTACACTAATAAAATTTTTAGAGTAAAATCATTAGTAGGAATAAGATATGTTAATTAATTGAATGTTAATTATAAGAATTCGATGAAAAAAAAAAGTTAAAGACATAAATGTGACAATAAATAAAAGTTAAGGACTTTTTATGTAATTAAAATGTGATGCATTTATAATAAAATGTGGTGTGAATATAACCACCTTTAATGATATCACAAATCAAAATAATAATGGTGCGGTTGAGATGGATGATTATGAAGTTGAAAAAATAATTTTTTTATATAAATTTTTTTTTTCATAAATTAGTTTGGTGTAAAAAAATTTTTAGCCCCGGTTTGAATCTGCTCCGGACGAAGACGATAGTCATGAATCTCTACAAGCAAGGTCGTTGAAATGTTAAATTTAGTTGAAACATTTTGACTACAATAAAATATGATACAATTCAGAAAATGAATGATGAAATCAAAAATTTCAAATATTGTGGTTAGAGGTGGCAAAATTTTGGGTTGAGTTGGCCCTGGCTCAAATAAAACCGGGCCAAGGCCCGGCCCATCTAGCCCGCGGGTTAGTTGGGCCGGCCCGATTTTAATTTTTTTTTTTTTTTTTTTTTTTTTTTGCTCGTTAACAGTAATCACTCATTTTGTGAATAGTCCCAATACATAATTCAAATAATATCAATCTAAAATAATCTAAACCAAAGTCACCAATAAACATTAGTCCAAAAATTTGAAGATCCAACACAAAATTGTTTAGATTTAATTAAAATTTAGTTTAATTTAAGTTTCAATCCAAAATATATTTGGTGTGACAAGTAAATTATTTATTTTAAGTTTACTTATAAGTAAATTTTTTAATTTAAGCCAAACATGCTTATATCTCAAAACAATAAGACTATCATGCTTTTAATATTTTTATTTTTTTTTAAAAGTGTCTACAAATAGTTTACAATTTAACAAAAAAAATTATTATTTTGAAAAAAAATTGACGTTTATCTATTAATTAATACATGAGAACCCAACTTTATAAATTAATCTCTTTAAAAATCTCAATATATAGTCTAAATTTATTTAAGATTGTATTTGATGTAATGTATTAGATTGTATAAAAAATTTATTTAAAAAAAAAGAGAAAATTAAAACAAGTTGGGCCAATGGACTGGACTGGACTGGACTGGGCTAGCATATTTCTAGTCCATACAAAACTGGGCTGGGCTAGCCCAGTCTAATTTCATGTGTGGCCATGCTCTGACGGATTGGACCCATTTGCTAGCTCTAATTGTGGTCTTGTGCAAAATAACATCTTGAACAACTTTTATAGTTCTTAAATATTATGTAATATATTTTCTAGTTTTATGAAATTATTAATTTATGCAATAGTCGATACCGAAATTTATACAAAATTTTAAAAAGAAATAATTAATTATTAAGGTAGAGAAGTTTATTATTTTTTGACACCAAATTGAGTCGGGACCAATATTTTTTATTAATTTAGAGACACGGATAAATTTTATTTCAAGTAATTATGTTTTCCCTCAAATATAAATAAATTAACAGATTTCCTGAGGACGAAATGATGACTAAAGATTTTTGCATGATGGGTTGGCTTCGTCTCATTGGTTGGTTCTGGGTATGGATTTCTTGAAATTCAACTTTCATCTAAATAAAGTTAATGCCAGATTATTGGATAATAAGGATCCGTGGCGCAATGGTAGCGCGTCTGACTCCAGATCAGAAGGTTGCGTGTTCGATTCACGTCGGGTTCAAATCCCCTTATCCATTCAGATATTTTTTCCAATTTTTTTTTTTTTTTTTATTTCCTAGTAATTTTTTCTATTTAGATCCTATCTTTTTTTCAATTTTATTTATAAAATAAGTAATACCCACATAATTGTTACATTGATCGTATCCAATAATTTTACCTCTAAATCATGTGTTTGGTCAAGTCAAAAACAATCTTAACTTTGAACTTAGAGCATCTTTGACAATGTTGAAATTATTTTTTAAATACTTATAAATTATGATTTTATGAAATGTGTAAATAATAAATTGTAACTCCTACAAAATATATAGATAAAAATTATATTTAATCAATTTATTCAGCTTAATTATATTTATATACTTTAAGCAAGCTTGAGCTAGTCCCAACTAGAAAAGACTATAGCCCAAATAAAGACTTTTCTTGTTTTTATCCAGTATAATCACAATTAGTGTTGTACTCGTGCGATACACGGGAGGTGTAATCACAAAATATAATTTCAATAGTTATATATGAAAGTTAATTAGAGCATGTTCGGTATAGATTTTTTCCCAAAAAATCTATTTTTTTGCCTACAATTTTTGACTTTTCAACTATTTTTACACTACAAAAAAAGTCAAAAAGTCAAAAAGTAACCAAAAAAACCCATTTTTTCCCCAAAAAAACTCTACCGAACAAGCCCTTAGTTATATAATAAAATCAAACATTAAATTTTAATTAACATTGGAAAACACATGTATACACTGACCAAAAAGAAGATAAGATTAATTAATTAATTAATTAAATTAGGTATTTAAAATATAAATAATTAAATTAAAACGTATTGAAAAATTAATTTTTGCAATGATAACAAAACTTTAAAATTTTGAATTTTGACTTATTTTTCTCCCACCGTGCATTGATTATCTTCCATAATAATTTTGAAAATGCAATATCTTAGATGCGATTCTTAAATCTTAGTTAGCATTGAAAAATTCATGCATATTTTGACCAAAAATATATAAGATTAATTAAGTAATTAAAATATCAATATTCAAATTAAAACGTATTGGAAAATGGATTTTTGCAATGATAACAAAACTGTGGATATAATCTTGAAAATGCAATATCTCAAATGTGATCTTTTAAATCTTAATTACCATTTAAAAACTTATACATATTTTGACTAAAACGATGAAAAAATCAATTAAATTAAATTAAAACGCGTTGAAAATTTAATGTTTACAATGATAACAAAACTTTGAAATTTTAGATTTTAGATATTCTTTTTATAACAATTAAAAATTGTCCTTTTTTGGAATTGGAACGATCATACTTCTTTTGTAAATTGTCCTCCTATTTTTCACAAACAAAAAAAAAAATGAAAAAAAGCTAGGATATATACTAAAATTAATAACTATATTAAAGTTAATCATATTATTAAGTTAAAAAAAGTATTTGACCCATGCATATTAAAAACAATTTCAAATTCTTCTTTTTTAAAAAAAAAAAAATTGAAATGGAATATCCTTCTTCAATTTAACTATTATTATCATTATTTGTTTTATATAAATCGTAATAGTTGCACAGTGCTCAATATCTATGTAAATTAAATGTATAACAAAATACTTATTAAAAATGGATGATATTTTTGTTGTAAATTAATAAACAATCAATGTGTGAAACCATTTATAGAATATGAAAAGTTATTGCATTTATCATATATAATATTAAATGTTACATTTCGTTTTTTGCAAAAAAAAAAAAGAAAAAAAGAAATAAATAAATATACGATCAATGTGTGAAACCAATTAAAGAAAACAAACATCGTTTTCTGCTAAAACATGCAAAGAAGGAAATTGGCCTGCGCAGCATTTATGACAAAACTTACCAAAATTGAAGAGAAAAATTGGCAGAAAAATGTTTGCGTAAAATTTTCAACGTTTATCCTATTATAATATAGATATAATATTCCATAACATGTGTTCTTTTTCTTTTACAATGTCGGGCATGGGAGTGAAAACAAAACTATTTAAGAATTATTGTATAATAAATAAATAATAAGTTGTAACTCCTGTGAAATATATTTTTTACAAGCATAAATTATAATTTAATATATAATTAGTAAAACTTTTTTTAAATTATAAACAGTAAATCCTACGAAATGTATGAATAAAAAATAGATAAAAATTATAGATCTTACAAAATGTTTAGATAAAATAATATTTGATCAACTTATAAGTTTTTATAAGCATTAACAAACATGTTGAGCTTGGCCAAACAAGCTGTAAAAATGTTTTAACACTACTGTCGTCTTACCAAATAAACCAAAAAAGCTTCATCGCCCAACATAAATAGCTACACCTAAACACTCTTGCTGAAGATTGCACTACTGGTTTACACAGTTCCACTATTTCATGAGAAAAGAGTCCTATCTACCACTTCACAGATCGCAAAACCAAGCTAGATAATAGTGTCGACATAAGAGTAATCCCGACTCCGACCATATTCGAGGAGGCTACCGTATGTGCGATCCCATACTCCAATGAATAGGGATTCTGTATCCGGACTGAATGACATGCCAGATATCTCACCAAAGAAATCAATTTCCTGCTCCTTCTCGTACTCACTTTTAACGTCAAAAACATGGACAAAATCCGCGGCCTCCGCCATTGCCATGAATCTACCATCAGAAGTGTAACGGATGGAACGAATGGCTCCAAGATTACCCTTCAAAGCAGTGATCGACTTGGACAGGTATCGAGTATCCCAAATTCGACAGGTTTTATCCTGGTTCCCAGTAGCAAATGTTACACCATCAGGGTGCCATGCTGTTGCAAATGAGTAATCCATATGCCCACGCAAATGTGCAATTATCTGCACGGATTAATATCAAAATTTAGCGTCTGAAAGTAAAAGGCTTCCTCTGTTCCCTATTACCCCTCAAGGAATAGAAGTGATATACCTTCCCGCTACTGGAGTCCACCAACATACCATCCGGATCATCTCCAACAATTATGAGAAACTTCGCATTGGGACAAAGAGATGTATGCTGCCAGTATAATCCAGTGAATATCGTTAAGAGTACAAAACTATTCATATGTAAAATGCCATTTGGCAAATATGAGCATACAAAGGTATCGAAAATGAAATTTCTTTAACTCTTTGGTTCCTTTTCCAATGGGAAAATTCGCTCTTGCTAAACATGCACCTCATTCCCCCAAACACAGGCGCGTGCGCACCTTACTAAAAAAAGATCGTCAAGTTAAAGAGTTTGAACTTTCTATGTGCATATTTTTCTGGATGATCATAAAACTGCAAAATCTAGCTCATTCAAATACATATTATATTCGCTACTTAAAAAATAAAGACTAAAGGCAGGTGCTTGGAGGAAAATGAAAGGGACCGTGGCTCTCTAAAGACTTCTAAAGAATCCAAATATAAATGCAATTCATATCTTCCATATCCGTCATCACGAATTTAATTTGTGCTCCCAGAGAGAGAGAGAGAGAGAAGCTCACATTGACTGGCCAAGGAAAATAAATATGTTTGGACGTGAATGTTTCCATATCAAAATCTCTAACTCCGCAGTCATTATTTGAAGCTATGAAATGAATTGCACCACTGAAAAGGAAATAAGAGAATGCTCAGGAGATTTCCAACAAGAAATATGTACATCCGCCACAAGGGATGAACAGATACCTGCTAGATGTATATATCTCAACAGCATTAGTGATGGCATTATCATGGTCGGTTAGCCGTGTGCAATAACAAATACCAGGCCTGTCTAAATACTGCAACCAAATAAGTGGCACTGAATGCTTCAGTAAAAAGGGTTCAACTTTATGCAAAGCAAAACTATTTGTGCGAGAACAGCTAAAAGAGTAAACTGGATACCAAAACCTATCACCAAACTCATGAATAAGATTCTTCATATTCTTTGGGCTATAAGAAAGTAGTAAATTTGCAACAGAACCAAAGGTGAAAGTGAGGTAACCAGAAGGCTGGTGGATAATTTCTTGGGTCATTTAAAGCACCCGAAGATGCACCAAGGAGCTGGCCGCTTGTAGGAGCTTGGGCACGCTTATGATTGCTTTTAATTCAATTTTGATATCTATGTTATTTTCTATTTTTTGCATTTATTAACTAAGGGTAGGATCGTCTTTAATTATAGCGTAGGTTTTTTTTTCATATTGTGAGGGTATTTTGAAAGGCCGAAAACACTCATTTTCTTGGCTTGTTTGATATAATTTACAAAACTTGGAATTTTCTTTCAATCTTTGAACTTCTCCCGGTATTCATAGAATCAAGGAGATTAGGTTAAGGTGTTCTCATTTTCGACTCTTGCACTGCATCAGAAAGTAAATTTAAACAAAAACGACAAAAAGCAGCACCAATTGAGGAGTCAGCACATTGATACATGAAAGTTAATACCAAATTTACGCACTTGCATAACCTGGCCATTCCAATGCAAGAAAGTTAATCAGATAGCTGGTTGTTTTAAATAAATCCTTAAAACCAATCATACTAATCAAAGAAACTATAACAAATGAAGACCTTCAAGAACAAAAGTAAAGGGTGTACACATTGGTGATGCCAATAAGAACAAATTGAGGGAACACTGTTTTATAGATATACAAACTGGGAAAAATAATATAGACCTTGCAGATTATTTCTCCCTGATTTCCTCCAGCAACCAGCAGATTATCTTTCACTGCTAGTGTGCTGACCTGGGTCTGTGTAAATCCTTCCAACAGGCTTCCAGGATAATTCTGCATTGGGGTAGAAAAGAGACAACTTATATCGAACTGGTAGTAACTCCACAAACTGAGGAGTTTTTTTTTTTGGGGGGGGGGGGGGGGGGGGGAATTGTCAAGGTAGAGAATTATAATACACATACAGAAAATGCCAAATATCACTCACCTCAGAAGGTGCTACATGTCCTGATACATTAAGAACTTCAGATTTCTTGCAAGTTAAGGATGACCAATGCATAATGGAGGACTGCGACATAAAGTATACGTCATGCTTTGATGTAGGCCATACCAAGTTTCTCAACTGTGTCATCAAGCAATGAGCTCATAGTGGGTTATCAAGCTCAAAAGCAAACAATAGGTAAAATTAGAATAAAAACGACAAAACACAAACCAAAAATCAGGTAAGAAAAAATAAATAAGCCCTTCTTCTACTCCCTTAGCGGAACTGGGCGTTCAGGTGTTCTGCTTAAATAAGACTCTGCACAAGTATGCTAACCATTTATTTTCTTCCCCACACAGCACGGTTTTTGTAGATAGAAAAATGTGACAGTGTGTGACATTGTTTGACATAACTAAACAAAAATTAGACATAAAACTGGATCTTTCACACATTACTCCATTTCAATTTTTATATCTTTTTGTGCACATCACACAATGTGGACATCAGTTATTCTATACCTGTATATGAGTTATTAGTTGAAATATATCAATTCATCACCTATACTTTCCCTTCAAGATATCTTCAGTAACATTCAACAAATGAAAAATACGTCACCGAAGTTTGATATGAATTACAGACTGAAAATCTATTGAGCTATCATTGTATTGCACTAGTTAAAGATTGAGAGGGGGACTCACTCATGACCATTAAAAATCCAATTTAATATATCCACTAAAATTGAATAAAAGGATAAAGTAAAGTCTAGTCACTGGATGAAGTAACTCCACTGCTAAAAACTTGTTAACTGACCTGGAAATGCAAAATTGTTGACTTCACGGATGTTGAATTGTGTCGGAATTCATAATATGAGCTCCCTTTCTTTGTGATTTTGCATTCCTATACACAAAAGGATAAGGCATCAAATTAAATATATAAAAGCAAATAACGAGCACAAAAGACTCAAAAAACCAGAGATGAAAGTGGAAGGAACAACGGAACTTTTTACCTTCTCCAATCCCTCTCCAGACTGAGGTTTGTTTTCATAATTCCTGTATTGTTCTAATCTAGTCTTCCTATACCTCTTCCTCATTATGCCAAGACTTCCCCAGGGAATCCCTTGGATATCTCTGCCACTCCTAACTTGAGCAGCAGAAATCTCTTGATTTCTTTTACTCTATTAAACAAAAGAAGTAGAAGACAGTTAGCAACCAGGCTTGATAAATACGAACACTCAGAGAAGAATAACAAAATAATAATTCACTTAGATAGCTTGTGATGGATATATAAGATAATTTGCACATATAACTTTTGAACAAACCATGTAGTCATATTCATCCAGGTCAGAGTCTGAGCCATTAAAATCTCTGCCTCGGGACTCGTCATCCATATCATTGTCTACATCTTCCATTTCACGTACAACGTCTGCATAACCAACATAATGATGGGACATGGTCGACAAAGAAATAGACCTGCAATAAATCAAGAACTTTAGATTTCAGCAGAAACTAATTGTGCATTATTTAGCTAAACAACTAACTTTTGACAAGAACAAGCAGGTTCTATTAATAACCACAATCAAATTTGGAAAAGAAAAAAAAAAAAAACCTTGCTCGACACATCATGATATTGAGCACCATCCATAAATATACTATTCACATGGAGATGATAGAACAAAATTTACAAAAGCACTATGCCAAGTGTGTAAGTGTAAATATTAACATGAATATACCAACGCACAATTCATGATATACAGCAGATTGCAATGATTAAAAATAGTGCAGCCAAACTAAGCAGACTATTTATTGAATACGAACTAATGGTATGTTGGATTACCATGGGAGAGACAATCCCCACGTTTAAAATATTTTACAAAATAAATATAATAAATTTGTGTGCTTAAATCATATCCAGGCCTTACAGTTCATAGCTCTCATTTAACATTTTTTTATGGAGATGGGCCACGGTATTGGTACGAGGGAGACTCCGTAAGGTTGCGATATTGAAATCCAGTAAAATAAATAAAATTACTTCAACATCATTTACACTCCGGTGATTTCTTTCAAGGTACGGGGATGGGGATGGGGATGGGGATGGGGATGGGGATGGGGCACCCTTTGTCTAATTGGATTGCCGACATTGCCCTTTACCCACATCCACCATCACCATGCTACTGACCAGGTTTGTGCTAATATTCAACATGAATTTCCCTCAACTTCAGAATGCAGCGGTGTGCTCTAAATCATACAATTCTCTATCAACCAAACAAGAAAATACACACAAGAAATAAGTAATATCCCATTTCCAAGGAACATAGCACGAGAGGAATCTCCCAGAATACAAAGATGAACAGTTGAACACAAACAGAAAGTAAAAACCAGTTCCTCCAAGTATAGACTAGTATTTCTTATCAAACCCCACAGCCTGGTAGCTACGCAACCGCAAGAACAAGCTATGTATTTTATCATTCAACTAATAAATTGTCAATTCTAACATATGATACATGCATCACAAGGTTACCAAAAGTGCGACAATCCAGACTCCTAATTCTACCGAAAAACACAAAGTGACTTGAAAAATAAAAGGAAACAATTTTCTCATATCAGTATTCATAATTTCTTATATACTGACACTTGTATTAATTGTTCATTTATGCCAGATAACATGGGGACGATGTGGGATTGAACGACATGAACCCAGCACCCGATATTATGTGTTCTTGTTCTTTTACGAGTCTTAGTAAGCATACAGCAAGTACATCATTGAAAGCCAACAGGAAAGACGGAGCAAATATCATCTTAAATTAGAACAAAAACATAATTATATATTTTAATTGATAATGGTGAAAATAAAAACACCATGTTTCAAGTTTCAAGTTTCTGCAGAAAATTTAATAGTACAACATAATGCTTTAAAAAAACATCAATTCAAATTGCAAAAGCTCGAATCCAATTATGATGAATAAACACCAAAATTCTTAAACGATTTGTAACTTCAGAAAATTGATGTCAATATCTTAAAATTTTACACAAAAAAGCAAGGACTAGGGTTTAAAAAGAAAAACACAAAACACAACAGAAAAATAACAGCACGCTGTCCTTCGCAATAAAGAAACCCTCGGCTTCCATGAACAGAACACGAGCAGCTAACCATCGTAAATGAGTACACATACACATAAACATACCTACACACACTTATGCATAAGTAAAATGATAAAAATAAAAAATAAAAATATGACATGCAATGATATTGTGAAGGAAGAAACTACGCTTGACTGTGAATGTATCTACGAAACTTATCACGGGATTTCGACGAGGTTCCAAACAAGTAACGTGACTGAATGAAAGGGACAGGTTTGCGGTTTGCGTTTGGCTATATATCTTTTCGGGTAAATTCAAAATTGAGTTTCCACTTAACTTTAAAAAATATCTCAATGGTCATTCAATTTTTAACTGATTTTTATTTAACTACAAAACTTTAAAAAGTATCTTAATGACCACTCAACTTTCAACTAAATTTCTCATATATCACTCATTACTCACTCACTTGCAATACCTGACAAAATATCCTACGTGGCAAACGATCTTTTGATAAAGTGTAATAATAATATTATCAACAAAAATGCACTACTCAAACACGCCTAATTCACATGAATTTGGTTGAAAAAAAACTAAAAGCATTTTCAATTTCTTTGAAATATGAAGTATTTGAGTTGTGCACTTTTACTAATTGAAAGATATTTAATAATATTACTATGTTATATTGAAGAAATATGATGTATTTTAGTAGTGCACTTTTACTGATTGAGAGAGATTTAATAATATTGAAAAAGCTTTTGGCACGTTGGATATTTCGTCAAGTATTGTAAGTGAATGAGTAACGAGTGATATATGAGAAACTTAGTTGAAAGTTGGGTAATCATTGAGATATTTTTTAAAGTTTGGTGGCTAAGAGTGCGTTTGATAGAGATTATAAACAGTTTATAAACCAATATTGGTTTATTTGAGTTGAAATTGTTGACTTTTCATGTTAAAAATGAGTTGAAAAGTCAAAATTACAGCTGAAAAAAACTAAAATGGGTTTTTAATCTCTACCAAACGCACGCTAAATAGAAATTAATTAAAAGTTGGGTGGCTATTGAAATACTTTTTAAAGTTCAGTAGTTAAGTAGAAACTTAATAAAAGTTAGTCATTGATTGAATTTACCCATTTCTTTTCCATCAAGACTAAAATAAGGTTAATTCGTTTTGGGCCCAACCTTTCATAAGTATGGCACTCAAGTCCTCAACTATCGATTTGTGCACCCATGTTTCCAACCTTTTCAATATTGTGCGCACAGTATCCACATGATGAAAATTGTCAATTCAGTCATTAAATTGTTACAGAACAGGCAAATATATGTGACTGAAAGGGTGAAATTATGAAGAAAATAGCAACATTTAATATAATTTTGAATCGTTATAATTTGGTTTTTTCTAATAATTTGTTTTTAACAATTTTACTTTTTCACGCAGACATCATGCATGAATATTTAATGTTCAAACAAATAATTTTCCATTAACTCAGAGATGGGTACTACAGTTACAAAGGTTAAGGAGATAATTGTAGGGAATAATAAGTTGAAACATGAGTGATAGAGGTGGTAAATGGGCTCGATTTTTGTTGGGTCGGGCCGGTCATGAATTTGGGTCTTTTGGACTAGTTCGTCTAACTTACTCATTTTGCTATCTCTAATGAGTGCTAACTGCAAAGAACCCTGGTGAAATTTATTCGAGATAGAAGACTCAAGTTATATAAATGTAACTATATTGACACTACAATTTTTTATAAGTGTACTATATTTTAATTGTACTTAAGATCATCAACTTTGCTCATTGCAACACTTGCATTTTTTATTTTTTTTCATCGAATTTTTATCTTCAGCTTTCATTAATTAGCATATTTCATCCTTAATAATAGTTTGTGTTAAGATATTTTGCTTGCGCGCTTTGAAATGAGGGAAAAAAATATTTTTGTTGTACTTTTGTTTTTTTTTTTAAATATGATGAGCAAATATTTAGTCGCAATTTTCTGCTTATTTAAAATTATGATGGACAAATAAGTCCTTTTACTTTCTCTTAATGAAAATTTTTTATCAACAATAAGATATGTAGTTAATAGAAAGTTGAGAATAAAAATATAATAGAAAAAAGTTAAAAACATAAGTGTAACAATAAGTAAAAGCTATAAACCTTTCGTAAAATTATAATATGACACTTGTTAAAAAATTTGGTTTCAATATATTTAGTCTTGAAATTATTCTAAAACATGTATTTAAGTTGATTTGTTAATTATTTTGCTAATCGTGTTTGTAAAACATGCAATCTTTTTAAAAAATAAACCATATTTTTTAATTTTTTAAATATTATAATAATATTTAATTGTATTCTTCAACTAAGAACCTTGTCTAAATCAAAAGTGTGAAAGAATATATCTTAAAGAAATAAAATATATAGTTTAAATATAATATAATAACAATCTCAAAATTAGAGCTGGTAAATGAGCCATACTCAAAATTGGACAAGTCACAAAAAAGATTAGGTTGGGTTAACTCTAACCCAATTTTACATGGACTGATATTTGATAGGCCAACCCAACTCAACACAACCCAATTTTGGACCACAGAACTAATGAGCTAGTCCAACTTAAATTTTTAACTTATTTTTTCAAAATAATTATTTATAATTTAAAAAAATAATAATAATAAAATAAAATAAAATTCAACATCTTCCTCTCCAGCGAATACCCCACCCCAACCCCAAATGGAATTTGAGAAACCCGACCAGATGATGAATTTCTCTCCCCTAATTGCCTGTTAGCAAAACCAGGGAGAAATCTCCTCCTTGTTTCCAACCGGCACGACCGGAAACAGGGGGGGGGGCGGATTTCTCCCCCTTATTTGCTGCCACGTTTCACAGTGGTGGGGTTGGTGGGGTGGGCTTTGGGAGATGAAGTGGAAGTGGGGGTTGGGACTTGGGTAAAAAAAAATTATTGGGTCAGTCCAGCTTCAATTCAATTGGCCTGATTGGTTAGTTGTACTGGATTAAATTGGCTCGATTATTATTTGATCAATTTTTTATTGGGTTAGTTCAGACCAGAAACCGAGCTATCTGGACTAGTCCACTGGACTCCCATTTTGCCACCTATACTCAAAATAGTATAAAATAAAGGAGTAAAATAGGATTGTGTTTTGTGGCTAAATGTGGCTCAGGCAAACACATATAGCATCGTAAATGTATGTAGCTCACTCGACTAAATAACACTATACTACATCAATATTATAGTGTTCGACATTTTTAAAAATTTAAATTATGAGCTCTACTTGACATAGTTTTGAGCAAATGGGGACAGAAAACCGGGAAATCATTGACTATTTACAATCAGCAATGATGATTTGATTAACATATAAAGAATGAAATAAGATATTTCAATTACTTGAGGAATTTTAGAACTATGTATTAATTGGATTATCATTATTCTTGTGAAATTTGAATAATTTAATTTTGTTTCTAGATTTCTGATTTTCTTTTTAAATTTTGTGATGATGAAGTGGCACAAATGCTAAAATATCACAATAATATTCACTTGTTCAAAATAATAAGTGGTTTATAGGCCGTTTAGTTTGTAGATAAAAGTTATCTAGATAATAATTATCTGAATAACTGATTATTATTATTTTGTTTGGTTCAACTAGGTATAAGAATGAAAAAAATCACTGTTAAAAAGTCTGTTTTTTGTAAAAAAAAAAAAAAAAAAAAAAAAAAAAATCTACCATTATTCTTAATCGAACGAAAAAAATTTAAAAAAAATTAAAGAAAAAAACTTGGTGGAGCGGTGGAGGGTGGCTGGACGATGGTGGCAGCGGCTATAGGTGGTAAACGACGGTTGGCGACTGACAATGGTAATTATTCTAGGATATGGATGTCCAAAAATATATTTTTTGTTTATTATAAAGAGTACGTTCGTCTTTTAAAAATTTAAGGGAACTTTTATTCAGATAAAAAAACTTTGTCCTCATCCTTTTGATGATAAAATTTATCCTTATTTTTTGTTTAAATTGTTATCTGGATAAGACAAGTTTTATCCGTTATATTTATTCATTGAGCATTTATCAAACGGACTCTTATAGTCATACTGTGTCATTAGCATCCATAGAATACCACATATTTTTCATGTTAGATCACACTTTTCGTCACATCTTTGTTCAAAAATAGGACATAAACCTAGTAAATTATTGACAGTTTACATGCAACACTGATTATATAATCAACCTTTAAAGAATGAAATAACATATTTCAATTAGTCGATGAATTTTAGAATTTTCAGTATTCTTGTGAACTTTGAATAATCGCAATTTATTCTCAGTCGCATCATTAATTGTTGGATTCTTGTGGTGATGGGAATAACACAAATTCTTGAAAAAAAAAATGCAACGAATTTCATTTTGTTTAATAATTAAAGTTGTTTTTATAATCATTGCAATTTTTTTCATTAATGTCCATAGAGTTCTAAAAGTAAGGCCAAAAAAAAAAAAAAAAAAAATCACCTAAGTTTGACTTCAGATTAATAGTGATGCCCATCAAACAACTAAACTGGCAAAATCTCAAATCTCCATGGTACAAAAAATAACATACTACTACATGTGTGTATTCAAAGAATTTATATGATCTCTTGAGCAACTTTGCAGATTAGAATTGATTTGATATTGCTGCGGTTTTAAAAGAATCAGTTTCTGTTATGCTACATAAAGAATCAGTTCTGGAAGAATTAGGTAAGTGTTTGATAAATTATTGTTTCAAAATTGATTTATATTTCAAAAGAAGCATTTGAACGTTTGGTAAACAAAAGTGATTTATTGTTGTAATGGTATTAAATTACAAAAAATGACATTGATTATTAGAATATTATTTTGTATTATTATTATTATCACAAGTGGTAAAATTCATTTTTTTTTTCCTTTTCTAGTATATGTAATATTGTCAAATATTAAAAAAAAAACAACGCATTCACTATTATTATTTTAAAATAAAAATAATTAACATTTAATAAATTTCAAAATTTATAAAAACTACAAAATAAAAGAATAGTCATATAGTGCAAAAATTAATTAAATTTAAATTATTTTTTATGCATTAAACTTGTATCAATTCGGTTTCTCAATTTCTCCATTTTCATATAATAGGAAAAACGTCAAATAATTTTAAATTATCATTAATTAATGATGTAGAAATCCAGGTTCTCAATTTCTCAATTTTCATATAAATAAAAAAAAATCAAATCACTGAAATGTGTAGAAAATAAACCTAGAATATTAAAAGAATTAGTTTAATTAATTAGGGGTAAAATAGATATTTTAATAATATATAAATAAAAAAACTAAAAGCAGAATATGAAAAGTTGTCATTTTGCTGCTTCTCAAAATCTGCTGCCATGTTAGTCAGATTATTTTATAATCACTTTTAAAAAATTTGTCAAACGCCTAAATCAACTTATGATTATTTGAGAATCAGAAGTTGTGCTATAAAATCAATCTCAAACGGAGCCTTAGTTTATCATAAGCAATGCTAATGTGACATCAATTAATATCAAATCTAATAATTTATGTGGGTCCTCCCTAATCACGAACGTAGGCAGTTTTCTCTGCTACGTAAAGAACAAAGTATTTAAACGTCAGTATGTTATTACATCTTGAATTTCTCTACTCACAAAAGTATCTCCTCCAAAATTTACTGACCGCTTCAATCCATATCTCTGATTCGATCATATCCTCAATCGATCATATTCAAAATATGCTCACCTCCTTAATTCATATCCCTCCACCAATTTTATTCAAAATATGTTCACCACCTCAATCCTTCATCATAATAGAATTTACAGTCAGATCCCATCGCAGAGAAGCGATATACTAGTAAATAAATAAGTTAGAATATTCATTTTATGCCATTCAACATTGAATAATGAGATATAAACAAGAAATTGAATTCTTCAACCTCTCATGAGACACTCTCTCTCTCTCTCTCTCTCAACATTGAATAATGAGATATAAACAAGAAATTGAATTCTTCTCCCTCTCATGAGACACACTCTCTCTCTCTACAACTCTGACAATTTTTCTTCAAATTTCATGTTAATTAAATCTTAAAATCATAATCATTGTTCATGCCACGATCCATTGCAGATGATTGATTTTTTTTTTCCAGTCTTTTTGTCTCTCCCTTTCTCAACTTAGTGTTCAACTTGCCTACTTTGAAAACTCATTAACATGCAAAGAAGATTGAATTTTTTTCTCCATTTTCTTGAGCGTCCGCCATCATTCATGAAGTTTAAATTGAAAAACTAAACTTATAGAAGAAAAAAAAATAGTTTGAAGTGAAATTAAAGCGAGTTTTTAGTTTTTTTTTTTAACCCAGAAATCAGAAAAAAAAAATAATAATAATAATCTGCTCCAAGTAGAGTGTAAGAAAAATAACATCCAGTGGGCAACGGGATCTCGACTAAGTTGCTGGAAGGATTGTTGTTGTTGCACCTTGATAGATTATGTAGGCTTCAGTTTAAGTTTATTGAAGAGAGAGAGAGCTCTTAGAAAAAATCTTTGAACAACTTTTGGTTGTGTTGTATTTTAGTGACCAAATGGCCCAAAACCCACAATGATGAATGGCCCATCAAATGAGGTTAAACCCACTGTGAAGAAAAGCCCAAGTGGAAGCCCAGCTGCTGTGCCCAAATCATTGGCTCAGAGATGGAGAAACACGCTTATGCTTATATCTGTGAAAACGCGTCTAATGCTGAAGTTGTTGATTGCATATCATCCGTTGATATTGTGTGATTGATCTCAGCCGTTGGAATGTCAGATAAATAGGCTCCGTCTGCATTTTCTAGGGTTATGTTTTGTGAGTGCGCAGCTTCTTCCCTTTTTTCGCCTTCTACTCCGATTCTTCTTCTTCCTTTCTTGTGGGTGAACTTTTGGTTCTCCCTGGTTTTCTTGAGAATAAATTGCTACAGTAAATCCTTGGTGGATTACTGTAGTCGTCTGAGTGTATATATCCTTTAATCTATTGTGAAAGGATTTGGTTTCTTGAGATTGGAAAGGAGTCTGTATAGATGAAAGATTAGGGCTATTTCTGAGTGGGTTGATGTTGTAACATAAACGCTTGACATGTTGTGGTTTTATATCAGTGCAAAGGGAGGCCGAATCTACGTTTGTAGAGCCTCAAAGGCAGATGTAGGCATCTCCGTGCCGAACTGCCTGTCCCCTAAAACGGGACAATCATATCTTGTGTTCTGTGATTTTTACGTTTATCTTTATGCTTGATTTTGTCTAACCTTGATCTTTGATTTTTGCTGAAAGTTTTAATAAGAGGTGAAACTTAATACCCAACAATTGGTATCAAAGCAAGGGGGTAACTGTTTCTTGATTCTTATTACGCTTTCGCCTCTGTTACTGAGACAAATCTCAGGGCTGTAAGTATCATACTCTCTGGTGGGTGTATTGTATATGTACTATGTGGTGTATAGTTAATACAAAGAGAAATATTCGTTTTCTTACTTGCTGCTTGATGTGTTCTCAGTAAACGTTGTGATATATTTCAAAGTATAGGATATTTGTAACTTGTATTGTTTAACCATTCGTGTCATCTTAACTGTAACACCCTCCCCTGAGGCTTTCTTGATCCCCCATTGACCTGAGAACCTGATTCTCACGGAATCCTGGGGTGGTCTTGATTATAGGCCTCTCCCAAACCTGTGTGGAAAATCTTGCTTGTGCCTGTGTTTGATTATATTGATTCTAGTTTTTAGTTTCTTGCCTTCTTTTGAATAAAATATCCCTTTCTTGGTATTTTCTTGTTCTCTGTAACTTTGTGTTAAAATTGTTATAAATGGCTACTTCAAGTTTTCATTTAGATCAATTTAATGGAAAAGGAGATTTTGCTATTTGGCAACAAAAAATGAAAGGCATTTTAGTTCAACAAAAGGTGTCCAAGGCTATAAACAAATCCTATCCTGATTCTATGTCTGATGATCAAAAGGTTGAGGCTGATGAGTTAGCCTATACCTCTATCATACTTCACTTGTCTGACTCTGTGCTTAGAAAAATTGGTACCCTTGATGATGCTCAATCTTTGTGGGAAACTCTTGAATCAACCTATCTTGAAAAATCCCTTCCAAATAAGCTGTTTTTATTGGAAAAATTTTTTAGTTTTAAAATAGATCCCTCAAAGGATCTTGATGAAAATTTTGATATATTCAATAAGTTGATTCAAGATATCAAGAACTGTGGTGACAAAGGTATTGATGAGTATAAAGCCATAATTCTGTTAAATTCAATACCTGAAGCCTATAAAGATGTTAAGAGTGCCATCAAATATGGTAGGGATGATCTGACTGTTGATATGATCATAAATGCCCTAAGGAGTAAGAGTCATGAGCTGAAATCTGAAAAAGAGACAAGAAGTAATGGTGAAAATTTGTATGTTAGAGGTAGATCACAGCATAGACAGTCCAATAATCAAGAAGGTAATGGTCAAAATGGCTCGAGTCATAAAAAGAAAGGCAAGGGTAAGTCTAGGTCAAAATCAAAGGTAAAAGGGAGAAAGTGTTACAATTGTGGTAAGTTGGGGCATTATATTAAAGATTGTTATAAGTTGAATAACAATCCTCAAAAATATAAAACCCCTGAACAGAGTAATGCTGTTACCACAAACACTGAAACTCTTGGTGAGCTGTATTTAGTCTTTGACAATGAAGAGCCTGATATATGTGTGAACTCTGTGTCCTCTACTTGTCAATTTGATGAATGGTTACTTGATTCAGGATGTACTTTTCATATGACACCTAATATTGATTTGTTCTGTTCATATGCTAAAGTTAACTATGGGAGTGTTGTTATGGGAAACAATGTTGCATGTGAAGTTCATGGTATAGGAAATGTTAGAGTAAAATTTGACACTGGTTTTGAATATCTCCTTGAAAATGTAAGGCACATACCTGATTTGTCTAAAAATCTGATTTCTATTGGTACACTTGAAGATTCCAAATTTGTTGGAAAATTTGGTGATGGCTGTTTTAAAATTTCTAAGGGTGCCTTACTTGCTATCAAGGGATATAAAAGAAATGGTCTGTATTTTACTCAAACTGTAAAACCCTCTTCCTGTACTGCTATGCTTAATTCTGTCATTAATGATTCCACTGTTCTTTGGCATAATAGGCTAGCTCACTTAAGTAATAGAGGGTTAAGTATCTTACAAAATCAAGGTTGTTTTGGTAAAGATAAAATTTCTGAACTTCCTTTCTGTGAAACATGTATCATGGGAAAACAACACAGAGTTCAATTTTCTGATGGCTTACATAAATCATCCTCCATACTTGATTATGTGCACTCTGATTTATGGGGTCCATCTAGCACACCTACACATGGAGGGAACAGATATTTTCTGTCTATAATTGATGATTTTTCAAGAAAAGTGTGGATCTATTTGTTGAAAAATAAATCTGATGTGTTTGATAAGTTCAAAACTTGGAAATCTCTTCTTGAAAATCAAACTGGCAAATCTGTGAGGTGTTTAAGGACAGATAATGGCCTTGAATTCTGTAATAAGGCTTTTGATGATTTTTGTAATCAATGTGGTATTAAAAGGCACAAAACTGTCCCCTACTCCCCTCCGCAAAATGGTGTTGCTGAGAGGATGAATAGAACCCTCCTTGAAAGAGTTAGATGCATGTTAAACAGTTCTGGTCTTTCTAAACCTTTCTGGGGTGAGGCTGTTGTTACTGCATGTTATCTAGTAAATAGGTCCCCTTCTGCTGCCTTAAGTGGTAAGACTCCTGAAGAGGTCTGGCATGGTAAGCCCACTGATTACTCCAATCTTAGAGTCTTTGGTTGTACTGCCTATTCCCACCTGAAAGATGATAAATTGGATCCTAGGTCACAAAAGTGTGTGTTCTTAGGCTATCCTGAGGGGACTAAAGGGTATAGACTATGGGTTAGGAGTTTGGGGGGTTTTAAAACCATAGTTAGTAGGGATGTTGTCTTCAAAGAAGATGAGCTGCCTTGTTTAAAACATAATACTGAGATTAGTGATGATAGTAATCCCACTAATACTGAAAATGAGGTGGAGCCTGAAAATATAGTTATCACCCAAACTGATATGGATTCCTCAGATATTCCCCATCCTGTAGTCCCTGATGATGATGATACTAATCAAGTTAGAAGTGATAATCACAATCTGACTCAAAACCGGGGGTTAGAAGATTATCAATTAGCAAGGGATAGGGATAGAAGAACCACTAAGACTCCTTCCAGATTTTCTGATTATGACTTTGCTGCTTTAGCTGAAAAATCTTTTGATGATTTAAGTGATAATGAACCTAAATCTTTTGATGAAGCAATTAATGGAAGTGATTCTGATATGTGGTGGAATGCAATGAAGGAAGAAATGACTTCTTTGTTTAAAAACCATACTTGGGAATTAGTTCCCAAACCTCAACACAAATCCATTGTGGACTGCAGATGGCTTTACAAGATTAAAGAAGGTAATAAGTCTTCTGACCCTTGTAAATTTAAAGCTAGATTTGTTGCTAAAGGGTTTACTCAAAAGCATGGTATTGATTATAATGAAATATTTTCTCCTGTGGTAAAATATACTACTTTAAGAGTCATGTTTTCTCTAGTTGCTCATTCTAATCTGGAAATGGAACAACTTGATGTTAAGACTGCTTTTTTACATGGTGACTTGGATGAAAGTATTTATATGACTCAACCAATTGGCTTTATTGATAAACACAAGTCTGATTATGTGTGCTTACTTAAGAAATCTTTGTATGGTTTGAAGCAATCGCCCAGGCAATGGAATAAGAGGTTTGATACTTTCATGCTATCCTTAGGTTTTAACAGAAGTGAATTTGATCATTGTCTCTATTTCAAATCTGAACCTCCAAGTAATACTTTAGTTATCTTACTGTTGTATGTGGATGATATGCTAATAATAAGCTCTTGTGGTGACTTAATTAGTAATATTAAATCTGCTCTAAGTTCAGAATTTGACATGAAAGATCTTGGAAATGCCAAGAAAATTCTGGGAATGGATATTATTAGAGATAGATCTAATTCCACTCTGATGTTAAAGCAACAGTCTTATATCATGAAAGTTCTGAAAAAGTTTTCTATGCTTGATTGTAAAGGTGCTTCAGTTCCTTTAGCTAACCATTTTGTGTTAAGTAAAGAACAATGTCCCCAATCTGTTGAAGAATTAGAATACATGAATAAAGTGCCTTATTCTAATGTGATTGGCTCTGTGATGTATACTATGGTTTGCACTAGACCTGATATTGCTTATTCTGTGAGTGTTTTAAGTAGATATATGTCAAACCCTGGAGAACAACATTGGGAGGCTTTAAAGTGGTTACTTAGATATCTGAAAAACACTGCTGATGTTGGGCTAGTGTTTAGACATTGTAGTGAAGGGATAAAATTGAAAGGATATGTGGATGCTAACTATGCAAATGATAGAGATAGTAGAAAATCTACTACCTCATATATGTTTACTCTATGTAATTCTTGCATAAGCTGGAAATCTTAGCTTCAACATATAGTTGCCCTGTCCACGACTGAATCTGAATATGTTGCAATCACTGAAGCTGTGAAAGAGGCTTTATGGTTGAAAGGTTTGCTGTCTGAATTAAATTTACTTCATAATTCTGTCATTGTGTTTTCTGATAGTCAGTCTGCAATTCAGTTATGCAAGAACCCTGTTTTTCACGATAGAACTAAACATATGGATGTTAGGTTACATTTCATTAGGGACATTGTGTCCAAGAAATTGATTAGCCTTGAAAAGATTCCAACTCAGGCAAATCCCTCTTATATGGGAACTAAACCTCTACCTGTGAACAAGTTCAAGTCATGTTTAAGTTTACTAAATATTGATACAGGTTAAGTGTTGGTAATGTGTCTAATAAATATATATATGTAGTAGATATATTAGTATTAGATTAATTTGCTTAAACTCTGTATTCTTTTTACTGACTTGTTTTAACTTTCTTGCAGGTACCCGAGGCTATGAAAGAAACATACAGATTCCCTTCTCGTTTGCACTATGAAACTACATTTGGTTCAAGGTGGAGATTGTTGTATTTTAGTGACCAAATGGCCCAAAACCCACAATGATGAATGGCCCATCAAATGAGGTTAAACCCACTGTGAAGAAAAGCCCAAGTGGAAGCCCAGCTGCTATGCCCAAATCATTGGCCCAGAGATGGAGAAACACGCTTATGCCTATATCTGTGAAAACGCGTCTAATGCTGAAGTTGTTGATTGCATATCATCCGTTGATATTGTGTGATTGATCTCAGCCGTTGGAATGTCAGATAAATAGGCTCCGTCTGCATTTTCTAGGGTTATGTTTTGTGAGTGCGCAGCTTCTTCCCTTTTTTCGCCTTCTACTCCGATTCTTCTTCTTCCTTTCTTGTGGGTGAACTTTTGGTTCTCCCTGGTTTTCTTGAGAATAAATTGCTACAGTAAATCCTTGGTGGATTACTGTAGTCGTCTGAGTGTATATATCCTTTAATCTGTTGTGAAAGGATTTGGTTTCTTGAGATTGGAAAGGAGTCTGTATAGATGAAAGATTAGGGCTATTTCTGAGTGGGTTGATGTTGTAACATAAACGCTTGACCTGTTGTGGTTTTATATCAGTGCAAAGGGAGGCCGAATCTACGTTTGTAGAGCCTCAAAGGCAGATGTAGGCATCTCCGTGCCGAACTGCCTGTCCCCTAAAACGGGACAATCATATCTTGTGTTCTGTGATTTTTACGTTTATCTTTATGCTTGAGTTTGTCTAACCTTGATCTTTGATTTTTGCTGAAAGTTTTAATAAGAGGTGAAACTTAATACCCAACAGGTTGCAAACGTGAGCACTGTCTGTGATGTTTTTGATTCGTCTAGTTTCACTCGTGTACTGTCAGAGCAAATAGTCGTATGTTGTTTTGAAAAAAAAAATTCATTTATGAATGTGATCTCAGTGGATTATACAAGTTTGTCATTTTATTTGTAAGTTGGTTGCTAAAATCTTATGACCTAAATGGATGGAAGTATTACATTGTTTTTTAGTCTTTTTAATTGGCATTTATCTGTGAGTTGAATGTTATCGATTGGGTAACTCCTCAAAACTGGAACAAGAGGTCACATTGATTAGGATTCTGATTAGTAGTTTTTGACCATCATGTCGCGCTCTGGCCATAGACACCATCTGCACAGGTAGAATGTGCACAAAAGGTTGGATGTGCATCACTACCAACAAGAAATCAGCAATACGGTCAAGCAAGGGTCGATCGCATGCAGGTAGATAGGCAATTCTTATTAAGAACCCACCAAAAAAATCTGCTCAAACGATGATTTCTGGGGTAAAAAAAAAAACTTACTTTAAATAGATGATTACACATCTAAAACTCAAGAACATCATGCTGTAATTATTAAGATCGAGACTGAAGCGGAAGCGTACCTGAATCAATAATTCTGTTTGATCGAACGGGGTTATGGTCTTCCAACCGATCCGTGGTTTTCTCCTTAGTGTCTCCTCTCTCCTGCTGATGGGGATGCAGAGAATTATGAAAAACCACGCTCAATTGGGGACCATGACCTATATAAATAACTGTATGGCAGTTATTATGTTTCAATATTGTTAAATTGACCCCTCATACAATTTAAAATATTGTATTTGTTTCTACACTTTAATCTCATGACACTTAATGCTCATTAGTCTAAAATAGTCTTTAGTGGATCACTTTATTGACTAAAACCTTAAGATAGCACCACACATTTTAATATATACATGTTTGGCCCCACATGTTGAATTTTATCCAACAATTCTTATTAAGAACCCACCAAAAAAATCTGCTCAAACGATGATTTCTGGGGTTAAAAAAAAAAACTCACTTTAATTTCACTTCAAACTATTTTTTTTTTCCCATCTAGGTTTAGTTTTTCACTTTATACTTCATGAGTGATGGCGAAAGCTCAAGAAAATAGAGGAAAACAAATCAATCTTTCTATGCATGTTAATGAGTTTTCAAGGAAGTCAAGTTTAATGTAAATATTCCACCCAAAAGTTTTCTTTTAGTTCAAAACGATCAATATGTAGAATCAGAACAAGTGATTGCTGAGATTCATGCAGGAACATTCACTTTGAATTTTGAAAAGAAAGTTTGAAAACATATTTATTCTGACTCAGACGGAGAAATGCACTGGAGTACTGATGTGTACCATGCACCTGAATTTACATATAGTAATATTCATCTATTACCAAAAACAAGTCATTTATAGATATTATTAGGAGGGCCGTGTAGATCGTGTCTAGTCTCACTTTCACTCCACAAGGATCAAGATACACCAAGTTGAGAAATGAAGGAAAAAAGAAAGACTGAAAAAAGAAAATCAATCATCTACAATTAAACATGGCATGAACAATTATTATGATTTTAAGATTTAATTAACACAAAATTTGAAGAAAAAAATTTGTTCTATAGAGAGAGTCGTGAAGAATTCAATTCCTTATTTTTATATCTTGTTATTCAATGTTGATTGACAAAAGAAAAATATTCAACTTATTTATTTATTAAATAGGATCTACATAAATTATTAAATTTGATATTAATTAATATCACATCAACATTTCTTAAAATAAACTAAGAGTCCGTTTGACAGAAATTATAAACTAGTTTATAAGCCAATATTGATTTATTTGACCAATATTGGTTTTTTTGAGTTAAAATTGTTGACTTTTCATATTAAAAGTGGGTTAAAAAGTAAAAAATTACGGCTGAAAAAAATCAAAATGAATTTTTAATCCCAATCAAACAAGCTCTAAGCAATATTGCTTAGTACATCAATTCTCGTGTGCATTCAAAGAATTTATCAAAATATAACTTTTTAGACAATCTACATCTAATTTGTGAGTGGTAGATTATGCAAGCCCAAGCCCAAGCCCATCCTCAAATTTTTTGGCTCAATATCAAGCGTAGCAGAGAATAATTTTGGGATAATTATGTCAAATACCTCTTTTTCTTCTAAAAATAAAAAAATACATCTTTTTGTAATTCTTGTTGTAAAATTATAGATAATAATAAATGACTATTTAGTTGTATCTAGATGTCTATGTAGTTATCTACTTACTCCAGAAGAGTGTATTCTAATAAGGTTGTAATTCTCTTTGGAACCCTATAAATAAGGGTCACTGTTATAATAAATTGACAGACTTGAGTTTTGACTCTCTCTATTCTATTCTATTTTTCTAATTTCATAATACGTTATCAGCACTAGAAAGCTCATCCAAAAAAGAGAGAAAACCCGATAGTTAGTTTAGAAAATTCGTAGAATTTGGGCAGCCTGTGCAGTTGTGATCAAATATTGAAATCTCAAGACTTTGTTGTCCGATCATTGTGAAATTTGAACAGTAACTTCCAAACTCATTGTTCTTAAAATCCAACGGTTATGATTAGGATCGAACGATTCATGTTTGAGAAATCGTTGCGTGAACAGTAACTATTTTTGAATTCGTTTGAAGAATTTGGGTAGTCTGCGCAGCTGAGTTCAAACTTTGTTATTTCAATTCTCCAGGTTCGATTGTTGTGAAATTTGGACAAAAAGTTCAAAACTCATTGTTCTTAAAATCCAATGGCTGTAATTAAGATCCAACGGTTCATTTGTGAAAAATCAATACATGAACAGAGGTAAAATTTAAATTGTGTATATGGAGATGAAGCCAATTGAATTAACAAATGTTAGTATTCTCTTTACTATCGTATTTGATTGTATATTCCCTATATTGATAAATAGTAGATAAATATTTATTGAATATTGTTAATTACTAATATCAATATTTAAAATAATATTGTGTTAGTATTATTGAAAAATATCAATTTATACAAATTAATATTCTAGAAGAATATTTCATTGGTCTTCCAGAAAAAGTACAACTTTATATTATATTAATATTTCAGTAGAATACATTTGCTCTCGAAGAGCATAAATAAGTTATTACTCCTGAAGAGCGTAATTTTATAAATCTAATATCTTATAAGAATATTATGTTAGTCTTGAAAATTAACTTTATACAAGTCTAAGTTTGATAAATATGTTAATACTATCGAAGAGCATGATATTATATTAATATTCTAGAAGAATGTTATTTGTCTCTAAATATCGTGACATCATTAATTTAATATTCCAGAAAAATGTTGTTTTATTTTTGAGGACCTAATGTATAAATATTATATAAGAATATTTTGTTGTTCTAGATGTAGCATAATTTTAGATTATATTAATATTCTAGTAGAATATTAATTGTTTTCGAAAAACCTAATTTTATGAGATATAATATTCTATAAGAATATTATAATATTGTTCTTGAAAATCAAATCTTTACTTTAGAGTAAAGTTTAATATTTTAAAATAATTTGTTGTTGCTCATGAAGAAGCACAACATTATATTCATATTCTAGCAGAATATGTCTTGCTCCCGAATATCATAATTTATGTAATTTAATATTAAACTATTTATTTTTGAAGATCAAATTTTTATAAAGTTTAATATTTTAAAATAATTTGTTGTCACTCCTGAAAAAGTACAACGTTATATTCATATTCTGGCAGATTATGACTTGCTCCCGAAGAGCATAATTTTATATAATTTAATGTTAAATTATTTGTTTCTGAATAGCAAATTTTTATAAAGTTTCATACTTTAAAATAATTTGTTGTCGCTCCTGAAAAAGTACAATGATATATTAATATTCTGGCAGAATATATTTGCTCTCGAAGAGCATAATGTTATAAGATCTAAACATTTATTATATCTTTGCTCCTGACGAATAAATTCTTACATAATCTAATATTCCTAAATAACAATTTGTTGTTGCTCTTGAAGTAGCACAACATTATATTAATATTTCAGTAGAATATTACTTGCTCTCAAATAGTGTAATTGTGTAAGATTTAATATTAAGTTATTGCTCCCGGTGAGCGTTCTAATATTTTATAAGAATATTATTTTATTATTCTGAAAAAGCATAAAATTTATACATGTCAACATTTTAGAAAAATATTGAGTTCATCTTGAAAAAGAATAATTATTTGTATATTAATATTTATACAAATATTTTATTAATACTTATTAAAAAGTATAATTTTATGAATATAAATATTGTAAAAGAAAATGATATTGTTTTTTTTGAAGAAACACAAAATATAGAATATTTTAGAAAAATATTGTGTTGTTGCTCCTAGAGAAACACAATTTCATTAAACGAGTATTAAATAATTGCTTTTGAAGAAGCATTAAATTTTTTACAAATCAATATTTTAGAAGAATATTGTTTTGTTTCTTTTGATAATCACAATTTTATTGCATAAATTAATGTTCTGGTAGAATATTATGATGTTTTCAATTGAAAAGCACAAATTTAAATACATCAATATTCTAGAAGAATGTTTGATTAATGTTCTCGAAGAAACATTATTTCTTATATATACCAATACTTTTGGAGATATTATGTTATTCTTGAAAAATATATTTTTGAACAAAAATTGTGTTGATACTCTTAAAGAATATCATGTTGTGGGTTTTAAAGAATCATAAATTTTATACATATCAATTATTTTATAGGAATATTGTATTGTTGCTCCTGAAGAGCGTACATTATAATATTTATTTTTAATTGTTCTTTTTCTGAACAAAGACAATTTTAAAATTTTATTAATATTCTAGAAAAATATTATATTGTTGTTTTTGAAAAAAAAAAAATACAACATAAGCCTATAAATATTCTAGAAGAATATTTTATTGTGGCACCTAAAGAAGCACAATTGTATATTATGTTCATATTATACTTTAGTAAAATATTACTTGCTTCCGAAAAAGTAATATTAAGTAATATTCTACGATCATTGAATTAAATATTGTCGCGAATCCGAAGTTCGTTAATCCATTTTTTTTTTTTGATATGTTTAGATCATTTAAATTTCAGATATGGCGACAATAGTCATGTAAATATTGTACATACATGCATCATGAATTCCTGAAGGAAAATGACAAGAATGATGAAACAAATATTATGTTATTCATTCCTTTTAATTTGTACTACACAAATATTGGTACAATTAAATAAGTACTATGTTGAACCAGAAGTTTAATAACCTAAAATTTTATTGATTGACATTACAGGTTAGACTATCCCGGATCAATATGATGTGAATTATTAATGAGAATATCTATTGAAAACCAGAAGATTTTCAATATAATGAATTCTCACGTAATGCTTGTTCTCATTGTATATAAACTAGTAGACCTTCACTAAAATCGGGATTGAATTCTGTGCATTTCTGAAAATTATTTAAGATGATTTATGGGGCCCCACCACCCTCTATATTGATCATCTATATATTATTTGTATCTAATAGGTATATCTACTAGATGATTGTATGGTGTTATTATTCGCAATTTAAAGTTTGCGAGATTACTTGCTCAAATTTTAAATTATGAACATAATTTTTAGATTAAACAACCAAGATGGTGATGTGTTTTGTCAATACTAGTGAGTCTAAATCACAAACCTTTAATAAATATTAGTTGAGATGATGTTAAATGATTTAGCAATATTGTTTTTCAACGCCACCAATTAAATTCTAAATCATTACTATTGAGAACTAAGTGCTTCCCATTTTTGTCTATGGAATGCTATTTTATATGCAGAAACACTTATACGCATCATGCCAACATCAAAGTTACCCCGCTATAGTTAGCTTATGGTCAGAACCTAATATTATCCATCTAATAATTTTTGATAGTGTAATATATGTACAATCAATCCACTATAGTGCACTGAGATGGGCTTTGAAAAATATTGAGAATACATGTTTAGTATGGAACATTATAAAATATCTTAAATCCTAACATGTGATATTTTATAATACGTTTTTTCGAATGTCATTTTGATAAGACAGATTTCTCAATATTAGGGGAGAGAAATTAAGTAGCTGGAAAAAATACATGAAAATGCAGTATATTATATTTTCTAGATCCTTGCACAGGACAATATGAACCAGAAGTTCGACAAATAACTTATTTGTAAGTTATACAATTGACAAATGCATTTACTGACCAAAGATATTAAATCAAATCTGATATACCAGCTCTAAATGCTCCAATTTATTTTAACGACCTTGAAGGACAATCCATTATCATTATATCAGGTAAATTAATAACACGCCTGAAGCGTGGTGACATTTGATTCCAAAAAATTCTCAAATAAAAAATAGAGACAATTATAAAGATGGTCATATTGAGGAAGTGTATATTATTGGAGTGTAAATAGACATAACTAATTATAAAACCCCATAAGAGGTTCAGCTAACTGAAATAATAAAACGAAAAGATCTCGTTAAGTTATATTGTTATAAGAAAGAAATGGATTCAAAAATAAATGTTGTTGACAACATTGTTGTACATAATGAAGCGCTTCATATTATAAAAGGTAGTAAGGATATTGAAAGAAATCTGTCAATGAATAAATTGACCAAATAAAAGAATGCAATCCAAGTAAATTGAACTGATTAGAGAAACTTTAAGTTTCCCTTTCCAGACCTATAGTCAGAGCACCTAAATGTGTATATTTATGCGAAAAGAAAATGGAAAAATGAAGTCGTAACATGTAATGCATGACTTTTAACATTATAAATTTCACAAAGACTCATGTAAAACAATCATAAGTTGATATTTTGTTAGTCTGTCAATGCATGACATATAAGCATATAATGAATATTGTTATAACCAACTCATCTGGCATGACTAATAAAACAATGTATATAAATCTCTGGAGGATTTAATATGCCTAAAGCATATAGTTCAACTTTTCGATAACTTAATCAATCAAAGTACAGACCTATAGTGATATTATGATAAGGGGGAGTAAATGCGTGTTGTACTCTTTTCCTTGACCAATGTTTTGTCCCATTGAGTTTTCTTCGCAAGGTTTTTAATGAGACAATTTTAATGGCGTATTAAAAGAATTATGTACACTTTTTATTTCACTAAGATTTTTTTCTCACGGAGTTTTTACTAGTAAGGTTTTAACGAGGTATATTCTTTCTATAAATGACATCCAATTAGAAGTGGTATAAATATTATTGTTATGGATGTCCATAACCAACAAAATATTTACCCTCATCATAATTCTATGGTTATACTCTTGTGTGTTATAAATTGTATATGAGACTTTTGAAGAGAACAACAACGAGATCTGTTTTTATTATAATTGCATCAAACTATCATGCTGACTACAGTCAACCAGAGATAATGTATGAAGATGATATTGCTTGGAGGTTATAACATGAAACACATTTCACTATAATTGTTTTATACAAATTCTAAGAAGATAGCGACATTGAAGACATTGGCTTACAAGATATAGACAGCTCGATACAAGCTTTTTTCATTGAGTGAAATCAGGAGGAGTAGCTGTACTCTTTTTCCTTCGCTCAGGTTTTGTTCCACTGGGTTTTCATGACAATGTTTTAATAAGGCAGCATTTGAGTACTCCAATTGTTAATAATTTTTTTTTCTATTGGTATTTTTGTCACATTGGGTTTTTGCCAAACAACGAAGCAATTATTGTGTAATAAGTCATTCAAGGGGGAGTATTGTAAAATTATAGATAATGATGAATGACTATTTAATTGTATCTAGATGTCCATGGGTTTTTGCCAAACAACGAAGCAATTATTGTGTAATAAGTCATTCAATGGGGAGTGTTGTAAAATTATAGATAATGATGAATGACTATTTAGTTGTATCTAGATGTCTATGTAGTTATTTACTTACTCCAAAAAAGTGTATTCTAATAAGGTTGTAACTTTCTTTGAAACCCTATAAATAAGGGTCACTATTATAATAAATTGACAGACTTGAGTTTTGACTCTCTCTATTCTCTTATATTTTTCTCTTTTACCTTTCTAATTTCATAACAATGCTTTAATTTTTATCCTACGTCCAAATAATTTTTTTAAAAAATACCTCTTTCTTATATTGTATAAAATTTTTATAATTTATTTACCATTCTAAATACAAAAATACAAGAAATTAACGGATAATTTTCTCACTTCAACCTTTCAAACCCTACACCATAACCACCACCTCCAATATCTTGCACCGTCGCCGCCAATCGCCAACAACCATTGCAGATATTTGTGACCTCTATTGCGCATATCTACATGACACCACATGGATTGAGTAGATCTACGAGATTTACTACTTCCATCGCATAAATCTGTGCTAGGTCGAAGTCGACTGACGTTCGCGAATCACCATTGTTGCTTGCCAAGTTTTCTCTCTTTTTATGGTGTGGAACTCCGGTTGAAGTTTCATGTATCACTTCCAATTTTTTGTCCGGGAATAAAATAAGATTTTTTTGTCCAACAATAAAGTAAGAAGGCGTTTCCTTTATTGTTGCATCAAGCTTGAATTGAGTTGCTAAGTTAACGTGAAAAGAGCATTTTTAATTTGAATGATACAAAATTCAAACTTACCCTTGATGCCAAATAGAATATTGCTGCAGAGGGGATGCGGTAGGCATTGTTCTTAATATTCTTCCATTTTATTAATTTATTTCTTTAATTATTTTGTCGAATTTATATTAAAAAAAGAGAGGTGTAAATGAAACGTTGTGATGTTTTTTGAGTCATCATCCATTTATTATTAAAATTGGTCTGGGAAAAGAGGAATTGATTCAAATGCAACATGTTTAATTAATTCTAATTAAAATCTTACACTGCCTTCACTTTTATTGATTCGAGCAATTGTTGATAGAATTTTTTACTTTTGGTTTATTCCTCTTATGCTATAAAAATTGTTAGTTTGTATTTTTTTTTACTGATGATAATGATGATAGATAACAAAGTAAAACACATGTTATTGTACAAGTAACATATGTGTTACTGTAATTTAAATTAGATTGTGGTCGAGGTGAATAGTTGTAGATGTTGGTGGAGTAGTGGTGGTGGAAAAAGATTGTAGTGTTGGTGGTAACCCGTGTTACCGCCCAAATGTGGTGAAAGTGATTATACTAGTGCTGGTAATGGTAACTCATGAGTTAAATGTGTTACTTAGGCTATGGTTGTGGTGATTATGGTTGTGTATGGTGGTAGAGAATTTAAACTCGAATGTGGATGGTGGTGGCGGATTTGAATCTGGTGGTGATGGGATAATGCGAGTGGTCGTGGTGGAAGGCGATTGGTAAATGGTAACACATATGTTACTCATGTAAAAATAATGTTTTCAAATGAAATATTGATATTAAATTAAAATGATGTATTATTTAAAGAGTTATAAAAATAGATAAATTATTAATTATTAATTTTATTAAATAAATTAAATTAGGAGACGATTGATAATGGTAACACATATGTTAACTGTGTAAAATTGTTGTTTTCAAATAAAAAATAAAAATATTGATTTTGAATAAAAATAATGTACTTCAAAAAAACTTTATAATCATAAATAAATTATAAAATATTGATTTTAATAAATGAGGAAGTAACATATAGTAATACATATGGTAACACATATGTTACCCGTGTAAAAATAACATTTTTAAATAAAAATTAAAATATTTTATTTAATATAAAAATAGTGTATTCCTTAAAATAATTATAAAATGTGACGCCAGAAGTCAATCGACATTCGTGAGCCACCGCTTCTCCACCTTGACTCCATATTCGATTGCCTAGATCCACTTATCCACTGACTGCTGTCATAATTTCAGACTTGATTTTATTACAAATGAGCAAGTAACACATAGTAACATATATGTTACTAGTATAAAAATATTGTTTTTAAATGAAAAAATTGAAATACTGATTTTAAATGAAAATAATATATTTTTTAAAAATTTATAAAAATAGAAAAATGGTAAAATATTGATTTTAATGAAAAATGAAGAAGTAACATCTAGTAACATATATGTTACTATATAGTAACATATAAGAACATATGTGTTACCAATGGAAAAATTATGTTTTAAAATAAAAAATTGATATATTAATTTAAAAGGAAAATAATGTATTTTTTAAATAATTATAAAATATTAATTTTATTGCAAAAGAGCAAGTAAAATATAGTAACATATACGTTACTAGTATAAAAATATTGTTTTTAAATGAAAATTTGAAATATTGATTTTAAATGAAAATAATGTATTTTTAAAAAATTTATAAACATAGAGAAATGGTAAAATATTGATTTTAATGAAAAATGAGGAAGTAATATATAGTAACATATATGTTACCTGTGTAAAAATGTTGTTTTAAAATAAAATAAAAATGAAATATTAATTTTAAAGAAAAATAACGTATTTTTAAATAATTATAAAGTATTAATTTTATTGCAAATGAGCAAGTAACACATAGTAACATATATATTACTATAATAAAAATGTTGTTTTAAATAAAAAATTGAAATATTGATTTTAAATGATAACAATGTAATTTAAATTTTTTTATAAAAATAGAGAAATGGTAAAATATTTATTTTAATAAAAAATGGGGAAATAACATATAGTAACATATATGTTACCTGTGTAAAAATATTTTTTTAAAATAAAAAATTTGAAATATTAATTTTAAAGAAAAATAACATATTTTTTAAATAATTATAAAGTATTGATTTTATTGTAAATGAACAAATAACACATAATAACATATATGTTACTAGTATTACTAGTATAAAAATATTGTTTTTAAATGAAAAATTAAAATATTGATTTTAAATTAAAAGAATGTATTTTTAAAAAATTTATGAAAAGAGAGAAATGGTAAAATATTGATTTTAATGAAAAATGAGGAGGTAACGTATATTAACATATATGTTACCCGTGTAAAAATGTTGTTTTAAAATAAAAAAATTGAAATATTAATTTTAAAGAAAAATAACGTATTTTTTAAATAATTATAAAGTATTGATGTTATTACAAATGAGCAAGTAACACTGTTACTAGTATAAAAATGTTGTTTTTAAATGAAATATTGATTTTAGATGAAAATAATGTATTTTTAAAAAATTTATAAAAATAGAGAAATGTAAAATATTGATTTTAATTAAAAATGAGGAAATAACTTATATATGTTATGTTATAGTACATATAGTAACATATATGTTACCTATGTAAAAATGTTGTTTTAAAATAAAAAAAAATTGAAATATTAATTTTAAAGAAAAATAATGTATTTTTAAATAATTATAAAGTATTGACTTTATTGCAAATGAACAAGTAACACATAGTAACATATATGTTACTATTATAAAAATGTTGTTTTAAATGAAAAATTGAAATATTGATTTTAAATGAAAATAATGTATTTTTAAAAAATTTATAAAAATAGAGAAATGGTAAAATATTGATGTTAATGAAAAATGAGGAAATAACATATAGTAACATATATATTACCTGTGTAAAAATGTCTTTTTAAAATAAAAAAAATTAAAATATTAATTTTAAAGAAAAATAACGTATTTTTTAAATAATTATAAAATATTGATTTTATTGCAAATGAGCAAATAACACATAGTGACATATATGTTACTAGTATAAAAATGTTGTTTTTAAATGAAAAATTGAAATATTGATTTTAAATTAAAAGAATGTATTTTTAAAAAATTTATAAAAATAGAGAAATAATAAAATATTGATTTTAATGAGATATGAGGAAGTAACATATATGTTACCCGTGTAAAAATGTTGTTTTAAAATAAAAAAATTGAAATATTAATTTTAAAGAAAAATAACAAATTTTTTAAATAATTATAAAATATTAATTTTATTGCAAATGAGCAAGTAACACATAGTAACATATATGTTACTAGTATAAAAAATATTTTTTTAAAATGAAAAATTGAAATATTTATTCTAAATGAAAATAATTTATTTTTAAAAAATTTATAAAAATAGAGAAATGGTAGAATATTTATTTTAATGAAATACGAGAAAGTAACATATATGTTACCCATATAAAAATATTGTTTTTGAATGAAAAATTAAAATATTAATTTTAAATAAAAATAATATATTTTTTAAAAAATAATAAAATGAGTAAATTATAAAATATTAATTTCAATGAAAATGATGAAATAACAAATATGTTACTCGTGTAAAAATATTATTTTTCAAGTGAAAAAATGAAAATATTGATTTTATAAAAATACTGTATTTTTAAACAATTATCAAAGAAAATAGATTGTAAAATATGATTATAATTATTATTATGTTTAAAATATTATACAAATATAATAGTTGGTGGTGGTAACACGTGTTAATCTAATTTAAATTAAAGTAACATATGTGTTATCATGATTTAAAATAGTATACAAATATTTATTTTGTTCGTTTAGGTGAAAATTCGAGTATAAAGTCAAATATTTAATTGAAAGTGCACTTATTTTGATCACTAAAATTATACTTATTTTGGTCACTAAAATCAAGGATTTGGAGAACTAAATTTTGAATATGTATAAAGTTGAATGACCTAAGATGCAATTTTTAGAGAACTTAACTGAAAGACAATTGAAAATTTGGAGACCAAAGTGTAAAGATATAAAAAGTTGAAAGACTTAAGATGCAATTTTTGGAGGATTTAACTGTAAGATAATTTAAAATTTGGGGACTAAAGTGTAAATATGTAAAAGATTAAGGACCTAAGATATAATTTTTGGATGATTTAATTAAAATATAATTGAAAATATAAGAATTAAAGTGAATATTATATAAAGTATATGGACTATCATACAATAAATAAATATTATATTATAAAAAATTGTTTTTAATGAAATGATGTATTTTTTAAATTAAAGAGATATTTTTTAAAAAATTATAAAAAGAGATATTTTTTAACTTTTTGACAAAAAGGCTTTTCTCAACTTTGCCCAATAATTTTCTCTGTGATCATCTGGCTAAGAACAGTCCACCCGGCCTGCAATTTTTTTTTTTAAAAAATCACCACGTGTCGTTATCTACACACTATAGTCAAATTCCGCCCAACACAACCCCAAAATTCAGTACTGAAGTAGAAAAAAATATTAACACACCGCTGAAAATTCATGCATCCGCTATGGATACGCTGCTTCGGAAGGTCTTTAGATCTGTTTCCCACCGGTCGGGTTCGAGTTCGAGTTCCAGGTCCAATTCCAACTCGCAAATAGATCGCTTCCAGCAGATGATGTATATTCAGATTTCATCGGTCGGGGAATTTGATCGGATTCCCATTGACATTTTCATCCAAATTCTCAAAATTCTTGGCCCCAAAGAGTCGGCTAAGCTGAGAGCCGTCTGTAAATCGTGGAAATATATTGTATCGGATAACAAGCTTTGGATGTATTTTTTACAGAATCAGCAGGAACCTTGGGATTCCATTTTCTTTGCTGAAACTCACCTGCGTTCCGGCTTTCCCCTACCGTACGATTTATTGATTTTTTTTTTTTTTTTTTTTACATTTTTAGCTAGAAAATGATATGACTACAAAATTTTAGGAACAAAAGGGTTTAAGATTTTGTTATTTTCTAATTTTATTTGCTTGAATTGCCTAATTACGTGGCTAAGGTATTGAGTGATTGATAATATGTTTTCACTTAATTTTATTTGGCTTAACTGCTCTTACCCATTCTTATGATTGTGTCACATCATTTTACTTGGAACGTAATTTTCAATGCTCGTTCTTTTTGAAACACCAATTACGACCTATAATTAGAATATGGCATTTGGCCTTAATCATGGATGATTATTGTACCTAACCCCATTGAAACTCATTGCTCTAGAATTAAGTTATATTTAGGATCTCCTATTTATGTAGTTTTAACACCTGTGGCCAATTATTTAAATTTTTGCACGTGTCATTCTTGTAAATATAGCCATTGTGGCATACAACCAAATTTCGGTGAACATTCATTATCTATTCCAATGAAGAGTGTACATTTTTAGTGGACCGGTCAGATTGCATGCCATCCAATTCAACTCCAGCAAAACCCATGAATCTATAGGTAAGAATTTTGATACATATAAGACAATATAAGAGAAAGAAAAGAAGTTAAGAAGTCATTGGAACCAACAGAGCCTAAAGATGTCATAACTATAGAAATTGTCCCTTCTACCCTCTCACGAGCACCACATCATCCCGCTACATCTCGCAAATACTATGACAATAAAGGTGATGGTTTTTGTTGAATGTAAATATGTAATTTGGGCTGCTATTCACCATAAAATTTGGAGAACAACACTGCAGTGATGTTGATCAGTAGGGATAGCGGGAATAGTTATGATTTTTGATGGTGCTCGAGCTTTAGGCTGGATAGTTATAAGGATATTCTTTTCTTTCTTTCATATTTTGAATTTTCTCTCAAATTTAAGAGATTTAAAAAATAAATAAAAAGTTGTTGAATAATCAAACTCAACAAATTTGTCTTTGTTTAACAAATCTCTTATGGTTGAGTTGGTTGCCATGCAATCTCTTGAAGCAACTAAAAAGATGTTACTGTCACAATATGTGGTGCTCATTGGAATCTAGGTGCAGGCCACAATTTTGGTATTTTGAAAAAAAAAATGGGATTTAAACTGCAAAAACTAGAAGAATGGATCACAATTGTTTAAAGTACGAAGCATTAGCTGTAAATTATTTTTTATATTGGAGTTCTGCTGGATGTCATGCATTCTGGTCGTCCACTTAAATTTGAGTTGAATCCACATCATTGTCCAGACATAATTCACTAGAATATGATTACAGTCCGAATTGTTGAATTTTGGAATTGATGAGAACTGACTTGCAAAAAGGAAAAAGCTGGAACACAAATGTGAAACAGGGTAAATCATGGAACTGTTATGTAACTTAGCTATTTTATTTGTTATGTGCACACGTCTGTGAATGCGTGCACTTTGATAAATTACTATCACAACTCAGAATGCTTGTAATCATGCAGCAAAGCTTGTCCCAGAGTGCATCTTGATCTTAATTAATTGATTGAGTCCATACATAACCATAATTTGTAGCTAGTACAATCAGTTGAGGTTGGTGCTGCATGTGCAGCTTGAGTGCCGCACTTTGCAATTACAACCATGCTTTAGTACAATTAAATGGAAAACTAATTGTTAACTATGATACTAAGCTCCAGTCATTCTACTGGACTAGCTTGCACTCAAAACCATAGCAATTAGGCTGTAGCATTGGAAATTTTAATACAAATTGGGTTTACAGTAGACCTTGAGAGGTATGTGCAATACCGTGTAGTCTTCATGTGCAGCATGCAGCTTTATGTCTACGGTAGACCCAATGCACATGCAATACCATTGTTGTAATATATTTCATCTTTTGATGCACATGTATGATTTCACGCAAGTGTTAATGGGGAATTGTAACAACTATTGTGATTTGGTTGATGGGGTGGATGAACTTGTGATGGTTTCGATGAAGGTGGCAAGAGGCGAGCATGGCTTTGTTATTGTATTAATTTTAGTGACACCACAAATCATATTGTTAAAATCTCTTAAACAAACATGGGTAAGTTACAAAGTTGGCTATGTGTTTTCCAAATTGAAATTGGCATCTCTAGCATAATGTTATGGCATCTGATGGAAAGGGAACGTTAGCTGAAGAGGTGATGCTGCAAACAATAAAATGAAATTGGAATACACACTAAATACTTAGAATCAAGTCATACATAGATACATAATGTACAAACATAAGCACCCCTTGAGCAATACATCTAAAGACATGAGCGTGAATAGAAATTGGACTATTGTTATCTTTGGCATCACATGAACTCATGAAGAATAAGTTTATGTAGCTATTGATTACTTTAGTAAATATTATGGTAGAACCAATGCATGGTACGTCAATGATCGCGATTTACTGATTTTGATGCGTGCAATATTTTCAGAAACAGTTGAGTATTATTATGAATATGTGGGCTATCGATTTTTCTTTCTTTATTCCGTTATTTGGTCTCTCCTTCTCTTTTCAAAATCCGGCCTGGATAATTGCTTCAGAAAATGAAATTGGCAATTAGTATTACCTGTAGAAAAAATTGCATTTATGCAATCAATTGTTGCTTTTGTCTTGTTTGCGTTTCCACTGTCATATGATTGATATTATGATATTTGATGCTGGTTTGACTTGTTGTAAAATGGAACCCCTTACTAGATTGTTGGGATAGAAAGGGAAGAAGGGAACAGGGTAGGGAGGATTATTATAAATATACAACGACCATTAATAGTGCATTATGTAATTGCAGAGTATTTCCTACTCAGGCGCCTGATCTGTCATTTATGCACATTTATGGTCAACGTGTACAGCTCCCTGGAGCCATTATAATTGATGGTGTGTATCCATAGCTTGATGTTCTTATACTACTTTCACAAAATTGCCCTTTTGTATTTATACAGCATTCCTTTTCAGACTTTTGGCCTTTTTATTTAACATTGGTTTTTTGGTTCAAACAGTATATGATTTATTTTTCTTCAGCTTCTATCCCAACCAAACAAGAGAAATATTATGATATTTTCTTCAAGTTTTATCACTTATTCCATTTCTTGTATTTTATAATCTCTACCCTTGAACCATACAAAAATGAGAAAGATATAAGAAGGGCAAGAATTTCTCCTATTTCCTCCAAACTGGCAGAAGCAGGTTTTACCCTTGTTTTACCTCATTTTTCCTGCTGCTGCTTTCTCGTCTTTTATTATCTCTCTTTTTCCTTCCAGTAAAAAGATTTTGAAATCCTTTAATCCATCTGAGATTTAACTTGCCATGTTTGACCAATTTGTCCCCACTTTTTATTTTATCATAGGTGGCTCTGGATATTGCAAATATGGGTGGAGCAAGTATTTCTCTCCGTCTGGGCGGTCAGCAACATTTTTGGTGAGTTTCTGCTTTTTGTTAGTAATGCTGTAGTTTCTGAAGAAGCAGTTGCTAATTTAGGGGTTTTCTTGTTCTTTGACCAAAACTGGAGTCTTCAATCTTTAATTCATTCTGAAGTTCTTTCAAAATGCAGGAATTTGGAAACATTGAGTCTCCAATGACTTCTAGACTTAGACATTTCTTTTCAACAATTTGCAGCAGGTATATCTTTCTATAACTATCACCACCATCTTCTAATATTTCGTAGTTATTTATCGCTTTTTAAAATGATGCGGCATTTAGTTTCCTGCATCTTTATGTATATTCAACCACAAAATCATTTTCCTTTGAGAATGTTAAAAGCCTATTTCTACCGTCTTGATGTTTCATATTTAAATCACCTCCCTCAAGAATCTGCATAAGCTTGCATAGCTGGGTGATTTGCTAATACATTGAGGTTCATCATGAATGTCAAGCCTTATTAACTAGGAGATTGTGTTTGTTAGATTCCATTGGTACTTGCAGATTTAACCTTCCTTCTCCATTTCTTTGTGAATTACTTGGACTCTTATGATAAGCAGGATGCAGGTGAAAACATCCACACAACCGATTGTCGTGTCAGTACCACTTTGCCATTATGATGGTTAGTTCATATACTCTGACTTTCATGTTTACCATCTTAATTTTCTCAAATGTTAATTCTGTGGATTGCTAATTCATGTCCAAAATATGATGCTTCAGTATAATCAATATTTTTGTTGAATTTAAAATGTCTATGAAACTGATGTCCACTTATTGGCTCTTTGTTTTGAAACTTTTGAAACATTTATTTTGTTTCATTTCTATGATCCTTTGACTGTTTTCAATCATGTATAAGTCCGCATCCCAAATATGGAAGTTATAGAACTAAGCAAGGATTTTGGTTAATTAATTTTTAGAAAATAGACGAAAGAAAGTTTCCAACTCTCAGCTGAATTTTTGTGCCCTTTACTTCTCCCAATTCTGTTGTCAGTTATAAACTTTACATGTAGTGATATTTGTTTTTCTCTATGTTATTGTTATGTTTCAGATACTGAGTCTGCAAAAGGTTCTAGAAGACAGCTAAAGGAAGCCATCTACTCTGCATTATTTGATATGAATGTTCCAGCTGTTTGTGCCATCAATCAGGTAGTGTCTATTCGATGTTTCCTCTAAGCTGTAGTGGAATCATTTCAGTAGCACTCTAAAAGCTAAAAATTGAATTATATCTTAATAAGGAATAACTCAATCTCTTGAATTCACTTTTTGACCATGGAAGTATCCATATTTGCTCGAACCCTATCACGGGCAACATTAATATATCATGATCTGCAGCATATCTCCTTCATGGAAACGTCTCTTAATGAGCTGGTTCTTCTATTTGCCTAGTTTCTATAGAAATTTGTGGTGTCCTGTCCCTCGTCAGATAACTGGTAGATGTTTAAATGGTTTATAATGATTTGGGTTGGCTGCTACTGAGTGACTTGGCTTAAGCATTGTGAGCCAGTGGGTACTCGCCATGATTTTGAGCCGGAAACGAGTTGAGCTTTAATAATGCTGTGTGATTAGCTTGATTGCACGCAAAATCCAAAACCAATGTCCTTGGGAGCTTAGACTTACCTTTGATAAATTGCGGCTAAAATTTTGAACTCAATGTTTACTTAATTCTATGTGCAGACTATTATGGCATATAAGCATTATTAGTGCTTCAGTTCAAATGATTGGACTTCAACCTTAAATTTTAAAATATAAGTGTGTATAATAGAGAGCACTTACAAATTTAATTTGAGGATTCTTCAATAGGAAAATATCTGAATATTTATTTCAACCCCATAACAGTATGTAATTTAGATCAATTGTCTTTGTAAATTGAGCAACATGATTTTGTCTTAGTTATAATAAATTACCTCATGATTTCTTTTGAATTAGCGCAGGCAACTTTAGCTTTGTTTGCGGCAAGACACACTTCAGGAATTGTTGTGAACATTGGTTTCCATCAAACTTCTGTTGTTCCAAGTAAGCTTTTTCTTCTTGATGCTATATTTGTTGTACAGAAGTATTTCATGTCCCTTAAGTGGACCTGAATTGTAATGATTTTCTCATTAGACTAAATTCATATCCTACAAGGATAATTGTAACTTAGTCAGGTATTTTCCTACATATAGTTTTTTTCTTTTTCTTTTTTCTAATGAGCAGCTGAAGAAGCATGGGGAGATTCCTTTTGCCCGTTATCATTTTTTGCGTGTTTTTCTACTAATTGATTCATGCCTTTCAAGTTCATGTTTCATAATTGAGCACCAAAATTTACCAAAGATTCAACTGTTTGGTCTTTTCTGTTTGACAGTTCTACGTGGTAAAATTATGCATGAGGTGGGTGTGGAAGTCATAGGAATTGGAGCATTAAAACTTACAGGATTCCTCAAGGAGAAGATGCAACAGAATAATGTTAACTTTCAATCACTCTATACCGTGCGCACCTTAAAAGAGGTAAAAATCCATTTTCCCTTTCTGTAAACCAGATTTACCATGCTCCTCTTTAGTTGGCTATTTCCTCCCTGGGATTTGAGGGGGAAGGGTAGGAAGAGAAGGGTTTGTGTGGTTTTCCAACCAGATTAGGCCTTGTGCATCTGACTACAGCAGTTTCCCAATGCCAACTCTGTCTAAGCTGTAGAATCTTGATTGGCTATAACCCCTTGTGGTCTTGTCTCTCTGGTGAAGAGTCATGACTCGCTAAATCTTTCTTCTTCCAAACCTGTCTTCTGCTTGGAGGGGGTGTCAGTGTGGGAAAAACGATTCTCAGAGGGCTGAGTGAATTTTTTTTTTTCTATTATGCTAACTCTTCATAGACTCGGAGACATTTAACTACAGGTTGACTTACATATTCTTGGTTATGTTGACTCACAGAACCTATGCTATGTTGCTATTGATTATGAAGCTGAACTATCCAAAGATACCCAAGCATCTTTTCGAGTTCCATCAGAAGGTTGGATTACACTTTCAAAGGAACGGTTTCAAACAGGAGAGATTTTGTTCCAGCCTCGCATTGCAGGAGTGTATGTACATGTCTCCTTATTCTGATATAGGATTTGGTGATGCCTTTTGCTATATTGTTTGTTCATCTAGATATATTTAGAAATAAATGGTTGTTTTTCATTGACCACCTGAATAAGATGTTGTCAAAATGAGTTGAGGGTGATGCCTTGAAATTCTGGATAATATCAATTCATGAGACGTCATGGGAATAATTGGTAAAAAGTTTATCCACTTCGTGGATACCTGTTTATTGCTCTTAGCTTGTTTATGGTTAATTTGCATCTCCTGGTCTTTTTACAGGCAGGCAATGGCTTTACAACAGGCAGTGGCACTTTGCATGGATCACTGCCTAGATGCTGAGTTAACAGGTGACAACAATTGGTATAAAACTGTGGTATTGGCTGGGGGCAGTGCATGTTTGCCAGGATTATCAGGTCTGAGCCTCTAATTTCAACTCCTTTTGTTTGTAATTGGTTGATGGAAGTTCGTTTGCTAGATTAGTAAGCAAAAAAGAATAATCTATAAGAATCTTGAGTAATTATAAGTACAATGAACAATATTTTCAATGAGATGCATCTAATTGTGGCTGGAAGACGATGACATCATTTATTGTTTTAACAGAAAGATTGGAGAAAGAACTCCGCGAATATCTCCCAGCATCTATGTCTAGTGGAATCAGAGTTACTCCACCTCCGTATGGCGTAGATTCTGCATGGTTTGGAGCAAAGCTTGTTAGCAATGTATGCTACTGCAGAATATTCTCATTATTCCTATTCAATTTTGATGCTTAATGTGTAGTGGTTGACAAATTAGTTCAGTGCTTGGCTTTAGGATATTCTCTAGTATAGCTATTATCGAGTTCTAAAATTATTGTGTACCATGGAAAAGTTTTGAACTGTCGTGCTCCATCTTGGGAAAAATGTACTCTCAAGAAGAAAATCTCATAAGCGGTGTGTATAGGTGTATGTAGTTATTAATTTGATGGGAAACCTCATCAAACCAACTTGAATAGTTGTAGTTGCTTGTGCAGTCTAACCACTTCATCATCTAATTATCTTTTGTTTTTATACAGTTGAGTACCTTTACCGGATCTTGGTGCATGACAAAAAAGCAATTTCGACATTGGTCCAGACGCAAGCAAATGTGGTGAAAAACTTTTCACTTATATGCAACAGCCAGTGAACAACGGAGTTTTATAGCTGGGTATAAATATTATTCGTATTATATAATATATATGAAATCTTGATTATATATGAACTACACGTAGTTCGATTCTTTTACTACAGTATTATGTTTGAGAAGTGTCACATATCATGGATCAGTTGTGCAAATAAATGTCTTTGTAGACTACATACTTTTTGCAGTACATGCAGATAATAAGGTAACTACAATAGTTTTTCTTGCTCAGAGAGATGAGAATCTTGGTGGAAATTCTTTTTATATGCTTTTCTTTTACCCGCTATATGAACCAAATTCAGATTGTTGGAAATCAGGATTTAGACATCACAAATTAATTTTCTGTGATGATCAAACATTCCTCCACAAGATATGATTTATTTCGTGCATTCAACTGGATTAAATAAAACTGCAAGAACACATAAGTGTTGAAGAAATTATTCTTGTAGCGTGTTGTTCTTTAAACTTCCAAAGCTCCAAACTCTCAAGGCTTCTCCAGTGTTCTCCACAAGTAGCTATACCGGTGTGTGGTCACCTCTCTGGTTTTAGGTTATACTAGGGTTAGGGTTTTCTTTGTCAGGAGAAAACACACACTTCACACTTTAGTGTGTGTCCTGCCTCTAGGTTTAGGTTGTGTAGAAAAAGTCTTATGAGACTATTTATTATCTACTTACACTTCAAAATTATACCAACTCTAGTACCATAATCATTTCTGCACAGCCCAAACTAGGTAATAAGTCTATTTAGCTCTATATATTCGAGCCACTGAGGAGACTTGATTGGACCCAATTAAATTAAGTTCTAATAAATTAATTTTGACTCAGTCAACTCTTGGTAAGTCAAAATAATTTATTAATCAAATTCTATTCCACTAAAAGAACAAGACTGCACTCTTAGTCTAATTGAAATTACTGAAGCAACAATTAATAATTATATCCTTCGACTTATCGATCCTATATGTTACCCCTGTCGATCAACTTGAATGTTCGAAATAAGTAAAATGACCAAAATGCTTTTATTCGAATATTCACAAATTCTCAACTCTCATTTTCTATCTGACAGTTTGATGTGATCACATCACATCATTGAATTCAATAATCAATGTCGAACTACTGAGCTCAGATTAAATTGTACACTAGAAGAACCAGTGAGATCATGATCATACCTTAAAGGTGACGGATTCCATATTACGAATATATGTTCCTCGTTAGTTCACTCTAATTCCCAAAGTATTGAGATATTGATCAGCAATTTGATCTCACTCATTGACACCTCAAAGAACTTCAAGCTAGTAACTGAAGTTCATTATTCGCTCAGGATTAAGGCCCCATGTACGATAGTCAAGTGAAATTAAATTTGTCTGGTCAATGTCACAAATTAATTTCATGTGGTCCCGTTCAATACATTCCAAATGTATTCTCAATTTAATTACCAAAGTCAAAGATAGACTTTAATAAAATTGAGACGATCTTATCAAAATAAATTATCCATATTTATTTACTAATCGTGAACGATAATTTTAGATGAAATTACAGATTGAATCTTTCTGTGTTTAACAACTTAAACACTCAATTTGTAATATTAAATCGACATATGGATAAATGTAAACTCAAAATAACATAATAAATATATCAATCAATATGTTAATTTTATTTCAAAAATGTCACAAATACAAATAATTTACTCAACGGACAAACATAACCTAACAATTATATCCTACTGAAGTTTCAACCTTTCGAACATGTTTAATAATTTTTTCGATTCTATAGGTTTTATTGTTCATATACCATTTTTCACACATTCTTGTTCCTTTGCACTTCTCAGTTCTCATGGTCTCCTTTGGAGAATCGAATGACTAGAAAATGTGAACAAAGTGACTATTAAATCATTTACCATATTTGGATTTAGGGCTACACAAACTGTTGAGATTAGTTCTAGACTTGGTCGAAGTCGAACTGCATCAATAACCCGACTTTCGAGATGTAAGATAACCTGATTTAATTTAAATCTATAGCCCGGCTCCTACCATTTGCAGTATAAGAGCATCTCCAAGATACATCATCTTTTGTATTTTTGAGAGTATATATAAATTTATAGATTAATTTTTTTTGAAGAATTCTAATGGCCACACTTTATTTTACAAGTATTTATTATTTTCCTTATATTTTATTTTAACATGTTTCTCTTTTAATTATTATATGACTTTTCTCTATTTATTTTGTATATACTATTTAATTTAGTCAACACTTTAGTATTGAAAATTACAATTCTTTGAATGCATTTAATTATAGAAAGTAGATTGGCTCTTTTTTGAAGTATAATTTTAAGGGTTGACTTTCTAAAATAGAGAGCATCTTATTAAGAGCATTTTATGTGTAAATAATTTTTTGAATTTGGCTCTTCTAATTATCATATGATTTTTCTCTATTTTATTTTATATGTACTATTTAATTTAGTCAACACTTTAGTACTGAAAATTAGAATTTTTTGAATATGTTTTAAGAGCATTTTATGTGTAAAGAATTTTTTGGAGATGTTCTAACACGATAAAAAGTTTTTTCAGACAATAACAAATTTTATCTACTCGTTACACGAGCGTCAAAAAGTTTTGGGGGCCATTGAAGTTGTGTTCTAATTTCTAGTACAATTTTCTATTCTTACAAGAGAATTAGCACTTCTTAATTTATGTGTTCAGGTACATAATTGGTCTTTATTTCAAAAAAAAGATCAATATGTCATTAATCTTAATTAGAAAAAAATTTCAATTGGGTTTTTAATTTTTGCAAAATGTGCAAATAGTTTCAGTACTTCTAATTTTTTTTTAAAAAAAATTTAAAGGAAACTTACTAGTTTTTTAATTAATTTATTTATTTTTTGAATTAAAATTTTATTGACTAATTTGATAATATAAGCAAATTTCTTTTTATATTTTATGAACTATTAAAAATAATTAAAATTTAAGTTCATAATTATTAACAAACATGTTAAATAAAATTATTAATTTTTATTAGTAAATAATTATATTATTTAAAGCTTGAACTTTTATTTTATGGTTTTAACAAATAAAAAAAAAGAAAGAAAAAGAAAACTTGTCACGAACTTGTTCTTTAAATATTCATTTATTAACTACAAATATTAAAATTCCAATTGTATTAATTTAATGCTTTATTATCATTCGTAAATAAAAAAACATAACATTTATTTAAAATACAATAATTTAAAATTTTTATTTTTATGAAAAATTTAGTTAACACGACTATAATGATATATTTAGTACGTTAAATAACATCTTATTAAAAAAAGTACCACTCATTTGTAATTTTGCAAATGCTAAAAATTCAACTATATTTTTTTCTAATTAAAATTAAAAACATATAATATTTTTCGTTAAATAAAGATTAATTGTACACTAAAACATATAAATTACGTTCAAGTATTAAACAAAAAAAACAAACAAACAAACGTTAAACACCATTTCTGCATTAAGAACAAAAATTAGAAACCATCTTCACCAAATTCCCTTCTTATAATTAGGTCAAATTATATTTTTGTTCAATTAAGTCTGAACTCGTGGAGCAAAATGAAGAAGTAACATGGATATCGGCATGACATGAGTTAATTAAGAATCATCAAGTGTTACATTAATACTTTCAATTTCCAAATTAGATCTGGAACACCAACTTGTTTATAAATTCAATGAAGACAAGAAAGAGCATGAGAATAGTTATCAACAAACAGGGTTGAAGAAAAACTATTAAAAAGACAATTTAAGCATCGGAGACATTTTTTGTGAATGTAAAGAATCTCTAGTTCATAAGAATAGCGCAATCTCGATTAATATAAAAACAAATATAACATGGCCTATACTACTAAGATTTAGCTACTTCTTTATGATGTATCAACAAACCAAATGAAGTGTCCGAAAACAATTTAAGTAGTGAATTAACAATTTATGGGGAAAAAAGCTTACTTTGTTCTTCTTGTGGTTGTGAATGCACAATGGTCCGCAAGTAGTAAAATAAAGAACTCGTTTGATTCACCAGAGAACATCAATACAACAAATGGAATGTTTTACTCTTGAGACAGTTAAAAAAGGAACCACAGCAATACCTCAAATTCAAAACCTATGTTTTCACAAATTTAACCTTCATACTATTAAAAGTAAAAGAATACAAGGGACAAGCGCGAAAGCTTCACATAAATTGCAGCAACACAAGAAAAGCTCCCACAAGAATAATCCCTCCAAACGGTTTACTTACTGTCCAACAGCCCTTAGATTTATCTGATTCTGATGCTGATGGTGGTAGCACAGGGCATTCAAGCCCTTGCTTCCCTTCCCGGCACTCGCTAGAAAATAAACCCGGTGGATACTTCCCATAGAGGTTAATGTAGCTGAACATGGTCGTGGCACAATCGTTTGTTACATCATTCAAATCATCAGCAAACGGACAAGAAAAATCTTTCAGAGCAGGACAACATAGCTTGGGTGAGTAGAGTGGTCCCTTGCATTTGCTCGTGATGATAGTGTAGTTCTGGAACTCAAAGTTAACTGGGCAAGCTGTGAAGCAAACAGCAGAGGGAATATTCAATGAACATTTCTTTCCAAACCGGACATTCAGATGATTATGGAATGTTCTTAAGAAATCTCTACAAAATTAGAACTGTGTTTCCACATGTATTAATGCACCAATTTGCATACCCACGTATAAGAGAGCTTGAATATAATCAGTATATCACATATAGATGCACACTCCATAGATTTCAATAAGTTTAAGACTTCTATTAGAGATGTGCATTTTCAGCATTTGATAGTGTTGACAAGAGAATGTGCAAAAAATTACAAGGCAATATACACAGTACTAAATCAGAACTATAGGCTCAAAAAAGTTAGACAATAGAGCAAATTCTCTTTCAAGAAAGGCTGCCATGACAAATATATGGCCTGGAAGGACGGGGTGACAATTAAAAATCCGAGTGTCAAGATATCCAACGAGGCAAAAACTGTCTGGCTCCACATAACAGCTGCTAGGCTGCATCAAACTACCTTCATACAGTAAACAGTTTTTCTCGGTTCGAGAAATCAAGATAAGAGGATCGAAATGACACTTTTTCAAATTAGATAATTGTTGGTTGATAGTCTATTTATAGTTATATCTGAAGGTAAAGTTTATGTACATTGTAGGTAAACTATGGAGGACATGTCCTTCTAGCATGTAGAACTGTCCCCTCCGAGAGGGTCTTCATTCCATTTTACAAGAAAGATTCTCTAACAAAACTACAAGAAAAGAAAAAGAATGTGAAAGAAACTATGCTGGGTCTTTTGCATCAAAATCTTGCACTCTAGAATAGGTCCTCGGCTAATTATACCATAAGCATTTAAGTCTTTTGAGAAACATGGCAAAAAATATCCAAATTCATCATAATTAATATTTTCCAACTCGTTAAAATCTTTTAGGAAGCACTTCAAAACTGTTTCAGTCACAAATGATCTCAGATATTGTGTTTGAAGTCACTTGGTGTGATACATCGCAAGCTAGAACTTTAGAGGAGCACTATTTACAAACGCATTATATAGAATACCCTTTCAATTGTAGTGGGTATAAATACAATTATGAAGTCAAAATGGAGAATCATATTGTCCCAAAACGCAATTGTTCTCAAAGTATTTCAATACAAGTACTAATAACGAACGAGGATTTGAAGATAATGTTATGCATAGAATTAGTGCACATCACGTGAAATTGATATATGTTAATAGAGGTTTTATGTAACTGGAAGATATCTACCGAGTCAAAAAGGAACATTCAATTGAACAAGCAGTGAATAAACTATATTTTTATGATAGTAAATTTTAGGTCATTAAATGAAATAATTTGGTTGAGTAAACTTAATAAAATTGAGAACGTTAAAATAAATAAAACAAGAAATAAGGTTACATGTCGACAAGTGTAGTATCAATAATTGAGGATATATAAAGGTAGTGACGTCCTAGATGGTTGATGTAAGCCTTATTTATTTCTAAAGAAGATACCGAGTAATGCAATCTCAATAGAACGTGTTTGGTCGTTCTTCAAAGTCACTATTATAGGAAGTAAGTTAAGACTTCTTTCTAAAAAAAGTAAGTTTTGTTAGAAGAAAAAATAACTTAAAAGTAAGCCAAACATGCTCTAAGTTAGAATACGTGAAATTTAGCCCAAAACTAACACTATTAAGATTGTTGCAAAAATAGTTTATTTGGATCTTCATGGAAAAGCAGTTTTGAATCAAACAGCACCATAAAAAAATAGTTCATATAATTGAATCCAAGTTTATTAGTAATAACTAAAAAAATATAGTAAATTCATCGAAATTTTCTCTAGAAAAATCAAAAAATCATAATCGTGATGTTCATAATTATACAGCAAAACATACAACCTCAAATCAAAAAGTTCTGTGGAACACACAATTCATGATAAATTAGGGAGACAAAAAGGAAGAATTAAGGAAAAAAAACATACGTTTCTTAGCCTGAAGGAGGTTCCTCCCAGTTGAACCTGAAGATCCAAAAATAGAATCTGCACCATTTCCAACAAACCCAAAAATTCGTTAAAAATCTATATACACACAGACAATATATATATATAGATTATAGATATTTATATATAGAGAGAGAAACCTGAAATGAAAGTGGAAGCAGAGAGGCCGGCGAAGAGGGGGAGAAATACAGCCAGAATCAAACAACACTTGAAATTACTCAAATCCATATCACTGAGCTGATTTTTCTGACCTAATCAATTAATATCTATCTCAAAAATACAAATTCGTGTACATAAGCAATTGAACTACTATTATCTGCAAAAATCGTTTACCCAAACAGACAAAAGTCTCGCAGGAGTTCAACTCCTCTACTTTTCGTGCAGATCTGTGTATTTTCTACTTTCAATTATTAATCTAGCTAAGCATATACCGAACCCACAAGAGTATTTATTACACAGATACATGAAATATGTATTATAATATATAGATATACGTGAAATTATATGGCTATATATTGAGAGAAACTGGAAATACGTGCTGTAATATTTGATGTTTCCGTGTTTGTGTGTATATATGTGTGTGTGAGAGGGGATAGAGACAGGTATGACTACGAGACATTGTAATGGAGTACAGATAGCACGGTGCCAATTCTCCACGCCGAATCAATTTTTTTTGTTGTCTGAATTTTGAAATTAATTAAGGATCATAATTAATTATAGGTACATTTAAACTATTGAATTAATTGAAATTAAGGATCATAATTATTTATCCAATACTTTGGTACATCGACCAATACTATCACATTTATTTAAGGGTTGAAGTTAGTTAGTAAACTTTAATGTTTTTTTATGGTTTGGTGGTTTTGTTTATTTTTGTGGATTTAACTAATAGAAGAACTGACTTGATTTGTCCAATTGACTGATTCTTTGATAAATACTTACTGCTATTTCAATTTTTTTTTTTTGTTAGTCTAGAGCTTATTAGTATGAATGTGTTGACTAATTAAAATATGTATGTGAGTGCTTTATAAATTGGTCAAATATTATTTTTATTTACATATTTTGTATAACTCACAATTTTTATTTATTTTTTATGCACACATTTTGTTTGATCTAATATTTATAATTTATAAAAATCTTTACCAAACATACTCTAAGACAACTTGCTTAAAACAACTAGCATTACAATTAATATGTTGATTATTTGTTCTAAAATTTTTGTGTATATATAACTAAGACAATTTCGTTGAAAATGAAAAATGAAAAATAAAATGTTATTGTTAAAATTTATCTATCAATTTAGTTATCAATAGTATTATTATTAATAAAAAACTTTATATTTCAAATTTTATAGAAAATAAGAAAAAAGAAAAGACCTTGGACAGCACGAATACGTTGGATTAGGCACCCTAGTCGATCAAAAGTCTGATTTGATGAAATCCTTCGAAGACAGACTATTCTGCTCGAACAACAACTGAGTTCCTTACTCTGTTAACGCTTTCTAATTTACTTCCCATAAAAAGATGAAACTTTCGTGCACACTTTCATCATAAGTAAGATCAGGATTTAGACCACAAAGCGGCAAGCTTCGCTAGATTCAAAAAGTAGCATATGGGGCTTCCCTTGCATTGACACGAAGAATGAGTGGGTACATGGTGAGCAATCATTACGCTAGCAAGCTTGCAAGCAATTCATCGGCTGAATAGGAATTTTTTTTAAGTACAACTCTTGCTAGGTAGTAGATCTAGTTCACTTTACACTCATAACAAGATAAACGTCCCTTCCAGCGAAATTTAACATTTCGTAGCGATAAAATAAGTAGGTTACATAAAATAACATGTCTTCGAGGTGTTATAATTATAAATAATGCTTGTTGTACACCCTTACTTACCTCCACACTTACACCCTCACACATGTCAAATGATGATTTGCTCACTTTATTTATTTGGCCAATTAAATAATGATTTTAGCAAATTATTATTTGACATGTGTGAGGGTGTAAGTGTGGAGGTAAGTGTGGGTGTACAACAAGCATTATCCATTATAAATAATTATAGTTGGAATCCTTTTTCAAAGAAGCTAATTATCAGTGATTAATTAAATTCTAGGATGGTGCTTGTTGTACACTCACACTTACACTTTCACAAGTGTCAAATAATGATTTGTTCACTTAATTTATTTTGCCAATTAAATAGTAATTTCAGTAAATTATTATTTGATATATGTGAGGGTGTAAGTGTGAAAGTAAATGTGGGTGTAGACAGTGGCGGATTTGGCTTGGGGGCCATGGGGTCCATGGCCCCCACGCCCATTTGACAAATTTTTTTTTTTTTTTTTACTTTTTTTTATTTTATTTTATTAAATGGTCCACAACTTTTACATTTTTTTTTTTTTCCCAACTCCATTTTCTTCAGCCCTTTGTGTCTCTCATGTCGAAAAATGGAAGATTAAAAATGGTGGGAGAAATCACAAAATCGTCAAATTGAAGTCTCACAAAAATCATCTTAACAAGTGTGAAAGACTACTCTTTTTTTTAATAAAATAGATATTTCTAATTTATTAGTAACTTTGCAATGTTTTTTAATATAATATATTAATGTTACACCGTAACTTTGATATATCTTTTTGTTTTTGAAATGGAGATGGGTGGTCAATAGATGAATGATTGTTTGATTGCTTTGTATATTGATATTTGTGATGTGAATTTGTAAATTAAATTTGGTTATTATATTTTACTTGTAGATTGATTAGATTGTCCAAAAAAAAAATTTTTCGGGGGCGCTGCCCCCGAACCCCCATCAAAGATCCCCCCAAAATTTTTTTTGGCCCCCATGACTTATGAATCCTAGATCCGCCACTGGGTGTAGAAGAAGCATTATTCTAAATTCTATATGCACGACAATTCCAATTACCATAATTCTATAAATAACTCTCTTTTGTTCCACCTATCCAACCTACAAATTCCTTCATTGAATCAATTGCTGAAATTTTGTTTCTCAGCTATACAAACTTTGGCCAATTTCTTTCTCTAATTAGCAAGCCGTCTCTCTTCTTCAACTATTTGCTTTACGGGAGTTGGGTCAAGAACAAAACAGAAGAAAATTAAACTGACTCGACCAGTTTATGGAATCAAATCCCGACGTCATGGAAGTAATAGCACGAATATTGGGTGCGGGAGATAGAGCAGTGTTTGCAAGTCGTGGAGATCAGTTCTTGCCAATGAATGCATTCGGAAATGCTCTGAGATTCCATGGCTATTAATGCCCCCTTCAAGATCCTGATAATGTTACACACATAAGCTTTTATAACTTGTTTGAGGGAAGAATTTATAATTTTAAGATGTCGAAAATACAATAAGATGGAGAAGATGATTATTGAGGAAAGTGATTTTGAGGAGGAGCCCAGCATCAGAAACAATTTATAAACGATGATTGTGAAATAAGGTTGAAATTATTTCATTTTATATATTCTCTGGATTTGGTCTACATTGAAATTAAAACTCATTCCAGATTCACAGTGTTGAAGAATGTTGCAAACTGCTATTAGTTGGTAGAATCAACCACTGGACAACACAACCCTTGACTCCCTTTAGGATCATGAAATTCACAAGGAAAACGATCATATGGATGATGAAATTCACGAGGAAGATGATGATAAAGCATCCTTGGGATGGATGAGCAACTATATAATCTTACTGACCATTTAGTATATTTTCGAACAAGCAAATTTGCAATATTTGATGTCGCTCATGGATATGCTCTCAATGATGGATTAGGGTTAAGTGATGGTTCTTTATCTTTACCAGTAAACAGAAATTACAAGAAAATCTATAGAAAGAATTGCATTTATTTTGCATTAAGCACGGAGAAGTTTTTAAAAATACTGTGTCCAAAGGTGTCCCGTGAAAATGGCGTTTTCAATTTGGAAAAAGGAAAGATTACTCGTTGTTTTACTAGCGAAACCCTTCCTTCAATGTCAAAAATGGGTAGGTTTACCCCATCACAATCATAACAAGACCTTTTATGTCTAGTTTATCAATGATACTTTTGCTGATATTTAGAGTATGTTTGTTATAAGTACTTATAAATTGGTAAAACATTATTTTCATCCACACATTTTGTAGGACCCATAACTTTTATCCACATATTCCGTAGGACCCATGACTTATAGTTTACAAAAATTTTTACCAAACATATTCTTAATCATAACTAGACCTTTATGTAGCCAGCCCAGATCCGCCCCTGCTTTAGCCAATAGATCGGTATATTTTTCAAGTGTGTTTATGCTTCAATTACCTTCGGTTCATATTTCTTAAAGGAAAAAGGAAAAGAAATCAGTAAGTACTGGAGTTGGATTATGCACCAACTGCTTGTAAACCTGCAGAAGAGTAAAGAGTAAGGATATTTCTAAATTCATTTCAGTGTTTCATTTACACCTAGCTCTATGCATTATCTACACAGGGCGTTATACAGTTAATTAGCAAGAAAAATGAAGCAAATAGTTCCACGAAGAACAAGACTAAAATCCTCACTGTGAAGCTTTTCCTGTTCTACACCATCTCAGACTTTGCGATAAACATTTTGCTAAGCTGCAGAGACAGGTTTTGTCATGGATTGCGTAATGAAGGGAAAACTGATGGGAGGAAAAAACATGGTGATCTGCACACACTTCTTCCACGACGACTCCCCCAAAAGGGAATATTATCCATCGACAGGTTGCAGGATCTCTCACAGCCCTACTCTCTGCAGTCATAAGTTAACAGCAAAGCCTTCGTTGCTGGAAAACAGAAGTTTGGAATGCATTTTAGAATTGATTTGAAAGAAAAACATACAAATGCAATGCACTTGGACAACTTGAAACCAAAATACAGCACAAACAACTTGTGATCGAGATCCTAATATATATTAATTATTATGTTGAAGACTACCAAGATTAGATGCTTTTTGAGCGATTTTCTTGTATTTGATTTATTTCCTTTATGTAGTTACTAGGTTTCAATTAGGTAATTTTCCATTTTCAAAGTTTGGTAACTTTTCATCTTATATTTGACATGGTAAGCATAGATAGGAGTGGGGGTTTAAGATTTACACGAACTACTGAATATTAAATATAAAGTTACTGAAATTATCCTCCCCAATTCCGATCTTTCACTTCTCTGTGTCTCCTGTTCTCTCTTGTTTCCCTCTCTCTCTCTATTTTCATGTGTTTTCTATATGGTGCTGCATTGTCTTAACTATTCTGAGAAGCCACCTCAGTGGGGACAAAAAAGAAACAGAGGAGTAAAGAGGGAGAAGAGAGACAGAGATAGGTGCCAAAAGAGCTGCCCTAAGAAACATCTAATGAGTATTAACACAAGGCTTGACGGACAAGAAAATAGTCAGAACATAGGGAAGTTTACATTGTTGATGAGAATGACTTACGTGAAATCTGGACTCCCGCATATTCTCTAAAATCTCTGCAATTTCGAGCTGCTTCATAGCTGCAGCATGTAATACCTGCAACAAACACAAGAATAAATCAATTTATCAAGGTTTAAAGTTTCAAACAAATCATGTAAATAAAACAGATAATTACCCTCTTCGTTTTTTCAAGGTCAAATTCTACTGTCTTAATCCTGTCCAAAGATTGCTGAAGCATTTGCTCCTTCTCTAAAGGAATTTCAGCAGGCCTTTTGTCGAGTTCTTCCAACAAACTTTCCAACCTCTGGAGTCTCTGTACACAAGGAAAAACCCTGTCTTCTTCACTTACAGCTTCAGCATCAACAGTTGAGGGGCTGCAGGGTTCTGGTCCATCTTCCATTGCATTAGATGGATAAATGTCGGTACGTCTTCTCCAATATGCATAGGGAACATTTCGGGTAAATGCAAAAAGTTTGATCAAGAAAGATACTAATGTTCTTGCCATATACTGGAAACTTTTCTTAACAACCTTCTCCTGGACGATGTGCAGCCAATAAAATACCAGAGTACCTAGAAGACAAATCAAAATCAGATCTGAAACCCAAGAACGTGGAGTACCTAGGAAAGCTAAACAGTCAGCGGATGATTCCCAAATACCCGGGCGGGGGGGTGAATTATATCAGATAATTTGATTGAACTGCAGAAAAATTCAGCCAAGATGTATGTCTCCATAAATTCATACCAGAAAAAGGCCTTTACCCCTAATAAATGCTGAGGCTACTCACATGCACAAACTTTCCAAATAATGTCAACAATACCTTCTAGATTTGTTCTCCAATCAACTTTCACATTTCTTGCATTGTCAATATCAAAAGACTGGTCCAGAAGGTTGGCAGTTCCTTGCTCGCAGTCACCATCATCATCAACTGGACAAAGATGATCATCACAACTATAGTAGATACATGGATCCGATGTTCTTGCCTGCATAAGTTGAATATCATCAATTCATGAATTCATGCATAAAGCACGCCTTGGATAAAGGTAAGTGTGTGTTAAGTGCACCTGCTGAGAGAGCCTCAAATGGGGGGAACGAAGAAGTATTGTTACATCACACAGTATGGAATATAAGTGTAGTTGTGTAGCGTAATAGACTGGGAAGATAATTATTGGCAATTGCTTATCGCAAACTGCATGCAATTGAACTTACGTCTTCATGAACAGGGGCCAGTACTGAAATCGCAGATCTATTTCGTCTTGTTGGAGTGCAAGATTCATCGAAGTCTGATCCTAATGCAACCGTTGATTTATCGCTGCCTCTCCCCTGATGACACAGAGAAAAGGTCAAAGGTGGTATAACTACTGTGTAGAAAGCCTAAACTTACAGATACTACCTTCAATGGGCATATCTGAATATAAGAGTTAATTTTCTGCTGGTCACTGATTATTCTGGTGATCTGCCTAACAAGTGTGGATTCTGCATTATGCACAAGCTACACATGGAAAGAAAATTATACTTCAGAATAACTAGGAAATATAATCTTATATCCAATTATATAGAACTGTACATACTGTATGTACCTTCATAATTTCAGGATCGGCCCATGGACCCTTAGTAGACCTCAGGCAACCTCCCTCGAGAGAGCAAGTGCATGATCCACCCAAAAAGTCCGGCAGTTGACTGGGAGAAAACGACCAACGAATTAGATGGTCTTACTTTTGAAAAACACATCAAAGGGAAACATAAAGAGAGAGAGAGAGAGAGCAACCTTGGGTCAATGACTTCAAGTAGTTTTTCCACAGATTTAGGGTCCAAAACCTGTAAATAGATAACGCGAACAAATCAATTGAAGCTGCAGTAAGGAAGACAAAGAAAGCGGTAAACGAAGAAAGGAAAATGTACAATGCCAGTCAATATCCTTTACATGTATCTTTGCAATAGTTTTTGGATCCAAAAACTTTAGTGCAGCAGGCCAAAGAACCTTCTTGAAGCCAGGTCCAGCATTGACAATGTACATATGGTGGAGTGTCTGCAAAGTATTAGGGGAATAGATTATTTGTGCTAACTAGTTCATGATTTCAAAAGAGAAGATTTGACCCTTGGCAACCTAATTGTACCTCAGGATAGTAATTATTATCAATTTTGGCCATGGCTGACAATAGACTCGCAGCAGTTGCCGTGAAATTCTTTATCCCCTGCACTCACAAATTCATGCCGTTATTGTAGACCACACTGAAATCCAATTGGCAGTGTAGGTTACCATAAATGAGAAGAAAACTTCTTGAGAAATAGAGCAAAACAAATTTCTGGATCATGTACTACTCAACCAACAGAATAGCATTCTTCTAACCTCTTTTCATAATCTATGGATGCTTGATGTGGTAGGCTAAGTAAACTTAAAAAAAGTGGGAAGTCAAATGTTACAAAAAGTGAAGGGATTACTCACTATCCACACAAATCGGACAAGAAACTGCTGAAAGACCCAATTGTATCAACAAAGAACATTCAATTTGAAAAATCGACCAATAATCAAATCTTACCAGGCCTTGGACATCCAAGATTGTGGTTGTTGAACATATTCGTCTCTTTGCGGCAATGGAACAGGCCGGGAACTTCTCTTGAAGGGTTCTCTCAAACTCCTGGACATGATATTTTAAGTATCGTTCAATTGTGGTAATGCGCATTAGTTTACTGGGGTGGGCTTTCCCAAGCCTTTCAATGTAAACAGGTCTGCCTTCCCGATCAACTCCATGATATCCTTGGGGATAATATTGCAACACTTCCTCCAGCTCCTCAAATTCAAAGTTCTGAAGAATCATAGTCGATAAATAGTTTAGAGAACACAAGAATACAATCAAACCCAAAAGGACAAATGACTGAAAATTCATGATTTTTATCTATAGAAGACGAAAGAAGTCATAAAAACGTGTCTGAATATGAAATATGATAGTTCTTATTCAAGACTTACTAAGAACTCCCCTTCCCGGCACTTTGTACTTGTGAACATTATCATAAAATTACCTCCAATATGGTATCTGCTCCATACTCTCTCCTCCAGTTAAGCATTTCTTCCCACATCTGGATGGTCTTCTCAATGTTGAAGTCTCTTGCTTTCAAAAACCTAAAACATATGAATAGCTCAAGGCTCTACTGCTGGTTTCTGATGAAATAAACTATACATAAGCAACTAATCTACTTAAACAAACATTTGCAAAAGATCATGTATAGACCAAATGTTGATATTTCTGTCGTTTTTCTGATAGTCATCTTCTTTTCATATATTTTTTCTCATACAAAACCTCCTAAGATTTGCTAAGAGAGCCGCCAAGAGTCCCAGTCCCTCATTCCAGCCGCCGGTGTCCATTGATGTGGGACTCATTAAAGTTTGTCTACCTCAAAATATATCTAGCGACTTGATCAGGAGACTTTTTTTTTGTGGTGGTTGTGGTGGGGGGGGGGGGGGGGGGGGTTTGAACAGTCAGAAAGCAAACCTGGAACAACTCACTCACCTCAATAAAGTATGATAGTCATCATGACTAACAGGCAACAAATCCCTGTCAAGGAGTTTTTGACGCAGATCATAGACAGAACTCTCCTCTTTTGAATTGCGCACATCCTCGATGGAAACTGAAGAAACCCTGTAGTCAATTCTCCTTTTCCTCCTTTTCTTAAGAGAATGAGTGAACTTGTTTGAAGCATTTATTGCCTTCTTCTTTAAAGCCCCAATTTTGGACCTCCGTCTTTCGTCTTCAGAGTTCTCAAAATCTGATCTCCTGTCCTTGGTTTCATCATATGCCTCTAGTCCATCTAGGCCTAACATATCACACATATTGATGTAAATCATAAAAAAAAAAACATCAAAAAAATTAAATTTCTGGGAATTGAATATAAAGTGATTTCCAACTAAGTAAAAAAGACTTCATTTGATAAGCAATGATTTTATCAACAATTGTAATGAATGAAAGTGATTAACAGCTGATAATTAAGCATACTGGCTGCTGTGTTACAGAATAAGTTTACATACCTGACATTTTAACCAAGTTTTGAAGGAGGAGGCTAAAGGAGAAAAGACGAAACTCTCAAAGTTCAGCGGAAGCAACACAATTCTCCAACATGTTTCCTTCAATATCAGTGAAACTAGCGGTTTAGTATCTCATGGTTAATTACATAATGCAAACCATATAGTACACTATCTACGATGTTCAAATCATTTCCTAATATGATTGGCTCAGACAATCCTTTACTTCCATTTTTTCTTTTCATCTTCTCCAAATAGCTTTGCAAGAAATTACAGAGAGAACTCAAGACTTTCCCTCAGAAATAAAGTTATCATTTCCCCTTGTGCTAGTACATATCTCTTCAGCCAACTAAACTCTCCAAACTTTTACTTTTCTGGCAAATAACACCAAAACAGATCCGTTAGTTCTGCAAATGCTCAAAACTTCGTTTGGCTTTCTTGGGTTCATCGACCTATTTTATTGCTTACTATTATTTTCAGACACTTGCAAATAATGGTATCTGTCCAATTAATAATTATGATCCAGTTAAATCAGCAAACGTGTAGACTCACATAGTTTCTTGCAAAATCAGCTCAAAAACCATTCTCATTGCCAACTATTCATCCAACAAATAAAAAATTGCAACTTCTTTGTAAACTCGGGTCATAAAACAATACAAAACACAAATTGTAGGTAAAATCAGAGCACGGGAACAATCATTCCTCCTCCTCCCTATCATATAACACCCACTCTTGGTAACCCCAAAATTCAACAATGCCAATAAATCTTCCTCAGATCTGGCGCCACATCCAATCAAAAACATTAACCAAAGCCACGCTCAATCAAAAACATTCTACCAAAACACAAAAAAGACGCAAACATACACTTTCACACAAATAATGTATATGTACGAATATCGTAAAAACGAGAGAGGAACCTACAAAAACCTCGGAATCAATACGAGCTGGATGGCAACCTCCTATGGCCCCGATTACAATGATTCTCTGTTCTTCATTGAATTGAAAAGGCAGAATACAACACAACAAACAAAAACCTGGAAAAATACAAAGTTGGCGATAAACTTTTCTCGAAAAAATTCGAATGAAAATGAAAGATCTGATGATTATTATATCATATGCATATACACAAATATACATATATACGCATATGTATGTATAGTTAGTGAGTGTTTTATACATTTTCTCTCACTAAATATTTCTGCGTTACTTTTCGCCTTGCCTTTGCCTTTGTTAGGTAATTCTCTCTCTTACGTGGCTTTTTTTTTATATTTTATATTTTATATTTAGTTTATGGTATTTGGTTGTACCGAAAAAGCGGACGTGAAAATGGCATTAAATAGGGAGGGGTCAGAATATCTGATAAGAATGTACGGCGTGGCTGTGTTTTGTCCGTTTTACCCTTGGATAATAAAAAGGTAAAAGGGCAAAAGTCATTGCGTGCAACATGGCTTCTAGACTGGTTTTGTTCCTTATTCACGGCACGTTTGGTAGCTATTTTTTTTTTTTTTTCAAAAAATTCTATTTTTTCACAAAAAAAACTACACCGAACACACCCCCCCCCCCTTTTTTTTTTTTTAAGTTTTTCACATTCGGCTGCTATTCATAATTTTTTGTAAATTTTAGAAAAAATTGTATATTTGATCTCCAATCTTTAAAGAACATTAAAAATATATTCTTAATTTTTAAAAATAGTACTAGATATTCCTAATATTTGAAACAATAGACATGGTATGTCTTTTATGACAAAATTGTCCTATTTTTAAATAAAAAAGAACAAGAAAAAAGAAAAAGTTACGTTCATAGAATGAGTGGAGCAACGATGGTGTTCTTAAAAGGGAGGATGATCTCCTGCCCCCAAGTGGTAGGATGGATGTGCTGTCCACCTGTTGACGCCTCAGTAGGTGGGCAGCACATCCTGCCCACTTGGGGGGCAGAAGATCGGGAGTGTCTTAAAAGTTACATTCTTTAAAAAAAAAAATTGAGTGAATCTTTATCCAAATAAATATTTTATTCTCATCTTTCTAATGATAAAAAATATCATCGTTTTTTTAACTTAAATTATTACTTAAATAAAAGTATATTCACACATCAATTAGGTTCAAATAGAATAATATAAATTTTATCAATTATTTTTAACCATTGATCATATACGAATATTAGAAATCGTGCTATTTAATTGTTTTTAGTAATTATAACATTGTTTTAGAAATTACTATTTTGTATTTTATTTTGGTTGCTTGGAAATATAGAGAATTGACACGTAGCACTCTAGATTGCAGAGAGATAATTAATGGTTACAGTTTTATGTCGTGTGATTGCTGTATAATCAGCTTGAGGGTAGTTATGGTAGCTGGAGGGACACTGCACCTATATTTTAGACTCATTTAAGGTCAATTTCGAAAATTAAATATAACTTTAAAATGAATAAATGCTATTTAACATCACGTCAACAATCACCAATTTATATCTCTATATTCATTTAATGACAACATAATATCATATAGATCGATAATAATCACCATAAGTGATAAATATTTTTTTTGTCTTACAAAAATAAATCTACTTTTTATTTATTTATTTGTTTTAAATTATAATATATTTTCATTGTTGATAGTATAGTTGATTTTTTAATTTTCTAATATGTTCTTAAAACTTGTTTTATATATTTACATTTTATTGAAAATATCATTTAATGATAACACAGTACCATATAGATTGTTAATTATCACCATGAGTGATATATACTACTTCCGTCCCACGAAGATAAACTTACTTTTTTTATTTATTTGTCTTAAATTATAATTACTTTTATTTGTTGATAGTATAGTTGATTTTTTAATTTTGTAATATGTCATTTTTAATGTGTCTTGTTATCAACATATATAATCTACCATTATTCAACATATGGGTATATTAGAAAAAATGTAAGTAAAATTTACGGTTCTAATTATATTTATTACATTTTATTAATTTGTATAAAAATAGAAGTAATTATACCTTTATGAAATGGAGAGAGTAACATTATTTTTATCTCAATCGTCCTAACTATCTTCTTGCTAGCGAGGAGAATATGGGTTCTTAGGGGGGAATATATTCGATTTTTATGGGAGGCGCCCACTTTTTTTAATCGAGCGTCCAAAATTTTTGGGCTAAGAGCCCTAAAAAGACCTGATCAAAGGTGTTTTTCTTTGTTCATAGTCCGTCACCCCAAAAGAGCAGCTGAAATCAACCCATGGTAAAGCAGCATACCTGTTTAAGCATAGTCGCTCGTCTAAGGTTTCGGGACAAAGAGAGAGATAGTTTCAAGTGCTCGTGTGCCAATTTCGAGTGAGGTAATGCTAATTTATCCTCCGTAATTGATGAACCTCTTTCAGAGTATGTTATTCGTAAGTCAAAATTATTCTATGCCCCTTTCCAAGTCTCCATTTTAACCTAACTTGAGCACTCTATTTTCCCTTTTTTCAATTCAATCTATACAAAAAGATAAATACTATGTAACATTAGTTTACGACTTTACTTTACGTGGTAACATAGTGACATGTGAAAGCAGAATGCTCTAGACTGGTAGAATTTTAAGACGAGAGTCAACAGCAAAATCTTGAAGATATTGAAAAATCCTTGGACTAGATTCAATGAAGAAGAAAAGGGATAATAAGAGCCTTGGATTGTGAACAGAGTACAGCACATAACAGAAAAGTGAAAATCTGTGTATCCAATCAGAAATTTTGGTGGCAAGGACAAAACCACTTTATTTTGAATTTTATTTTAGAAGATAGGAAGTGTTCGATTTATAAGTTTTTTGTGATATATGGAAGAAAAAAAAAGAAATCAAAGACACGATGTTCTTGATAATTCAACTCAAAGTAAGGAGTCGACTTGTTCGAACAAGCATTTTAAATTTATGCTTGAAGCGTGTTTTGCTAAGCTTAAAAAGTTTGCTTAGTATAATACAACTTACTACTTACTTATTATCTATATATTAAATAGGATCTACAATAAGTACTTAAAAATAATTTCAGTACTATCAAACATGCACTTACAAATACATTTACTTTTAAATAAATACTTTTTTATTAATAAAAAATAAAAATAATAAATTTCTTTAAAATGAATTTGCCTTTTAGCCATTCTTGTCACTGACTAGAAAAGTAATTTATCTTTCGTTCTGACTCAAAAAAGAAGAAAAAGAAAACACATAAAAGAAATCCCAAGCTAAAAATATAGGTTTGTACAAAGTCCAAGACTTTTGGCATTGAATTGTGATCCCGGTAGTACTGAAAAGGGCAAAAGGTTAAGGTAGCAAGGAACAGCAAGAATTTAAGAATGCGACCATTCGAAAAGGAAAATTTAGGGCGTCAATAGACAAGTCATTTTCCTAGGTATAACAGAATAGTAGGATCACTACTTTTTACAGTTTCTGGTCATTTTCACCCATGCTTACACCCTTATGCACACACATTGTGTGTCTGTGTTGGGTGGGTGTGGGATTTTGGAATGGCAGTGGTCGATATTAAACAGGGTGGTCACTACTCACTGGTCACTTAACTTTTAACGAAATTTTGTATTGAATTAATTATTGAACTTAAATTTTATTTCAATTGAGTTAATGAATTTAAATGTCTGTTTAATTTTGCTAAAAATTAAAAAAAAAATTAGATAAAGTTAATGAAATATGTAGTTGAAAAATTTATTAATGTTATGGGTCCCATGAAATGTGTGGTTAAAATCAATTGTTGACTTTGAATTTAATTTTTTAACAAAATCAAATAAAACCTAAATATTTGTTACAATTTGATCATTTCATTTACTTTTGTTATTGAGCCACGGGGAAATTGGCACAAATGGTCCATAACCTTTTATTTTTTGGTGGAGTGGTCCATAATCTATCCATTTAGGTGCGCAATTGGTCATTTTAGACAGATTCCGTTAAAAAAGTCTGTTAGTTTCGCGAGTGGGTTAAACTCTCCTTTTATTTGTCTTTATTGGGTGGGGCAAGTGATATTTCCTTTTTTTTTTTTTCATTCCGGCCACGGGTTAAACTTTCTTTTTTTTTTTTTCCTCTCTTGTCCTAAGGCAATAAGCAAATTATAGTTTCGACCAAAGATTTGTTTCTCTTGTTGTAAGCCTCGGATGCCAGAGATTCAATGGAATCTAGCAACCATCTAACTACATAAATCTTCAGTGCCTCTCTAATAACACTTCCATCCATTCTACCTTTCAATTTGACAGCATACATAACCCGCTTGTACATATCGATGTCTAATTCACATATATCTTCAACCCACCAAATTCTTTGGAACGGATTCTATTTTCTCGGGAAAATTTGTGACATTCTCAATTATCTTGTTTGAAGTTGCTAATTTCTGATTAAAGGTGTATGACCTGGTAATTTTTGAGGGATCCACTGAGATTTTAGGTGCAATTGAATCTATGCATCTGGTTACCACTTTTAGATTCTCAGACCATGGAAGAAGAGACTTGCTAGTCTACAGAATAATAATGGAATCTTTCCAACTCCGTAAAATACTCGAATTGATAACTACCTCAATCCTGAAAATCAGGTTTCCTCTCTCAATATCACAATCATCTCACTTGACGAGTTTAAACTCCCATTTTATTTCTTTTTTTTCTTTTAATGAAGACTTGATGCCGGAATGTGAAGTCCATGGCGATGGGAGTGAACAAACAGAACATTCAGGCCACATTGAAGCAAGAAAATAATATCACTTCACGATTTTACCTCCTCCAATAAAGATAAATAAAATGAGGGTTTAACCCACTCATAAAACTAACAGATCTTTTTAACGGAAAATGTTCAAAATGATCAACTGAACACCTAAATGGATAAGTTAGGGATTACTCTGTTAAAAATGAAAGATTAGAGACCATTTGCACACTATAAGTATACGTTATGGACTATTTGCGTCAATTTTTCTTGAGCCACGTTAAAATTTGTTATTATCTAGACTGCCATGATACATTTTTAACTAAAGTAACAGATAAAATTTATTTACTACCATAAAATTTCAAAAGTATTTGAAGAGTGATGGGACAAAACAGATATTTTTGGTTGAATCTATTTCACTTTCACTGGTCATTAATTGGGTATAATAATTAAGTAATAATTAACATTTTAAATAATTAATTACTGGGAATGTTTATGATTCATGATTATATGCCCGCACGAGTTGTCTCTGACAATGAAGTTTCGGGTTTTACGCTGTGAAAAAGTGAGATTTTGCAGCGAGGGGTGGAAGACCAAATCATTTTATAATAATTCTTGAAAATCTAATTTTATGAAATTAAATATTATTTTAATTTAAATTAATTTTTAAAAATCATGTTGTCACGAGAGCCATAAAATAATTTAACAGAAATATCAACTATTTTTGTCACTAAAGACTTAACTATAATGTATCTTTAAAAACTAACTTGATTCTTTCTAAAAATTAATTGAGGATCAATCTGACGAAGCAAATTTCCCTAATATTAAATTGTATTAAAGAGAAAATAGGTTAAAATATTTTTTTAATGTATTGTTTAATTCTATTAAAATATGTGACTAGCTAAAATTAACACATCTAATATGAATGCTCTTAATTACGCTGAAGAGATCTCCAACATTTGTTCATTGTTATATTTATGTTTTCGAAGCATTGTTATCATCAATCTTCTATTATTCGACATATCTTGTTGCTAATGACAATTTATGTCCAAAAAAATTGTTAAGAAGGCATAAAAAACTTATTTGTCCCTCGTATTTTCCAAAAAAAAAAAAAAAAAACAACAACAAAAAAAAATACAGTAGTTCTAACAAAATATTTGTCATTCATTTCAGAGTTCGCTAACGAAATATTAGGACAAAAACCATTGCATGGACAAAATGTATTAATTAATTGAATGTTAATGATAAGAATGCAACAAAAAAAGTTAAAAACATAAATGTAATAAACAAATATTACTTTCATTGCAATTAAAATTCATTTAAAAGAACTTGATTTCAATCTCAACAAAGAAATGAAAGCATAACTCTTTGCTTCTTGCCCTCTTACTCTTTTAGCCTACCTTGTGGAGGTTTCTCGAGTGTTTACGACAGATCCTATCAGTCTCGTGATGAAAGAAGTCTTTTCCAATCTTCCACTAAAAAATGTATCGTCACGACAACTCAATTTGTTCGGTAAACTACTCGGGGCTCCCCATGGTTTAGTAAAAGGGAGGGGATATTTTTTCTTTAACTATGGGTTCATTTCATTTATAATGAACAAAAGAGTGTAAGACTGATTAGTGAGGTCTTAAAAACGTCATATAATGAATAATCAGCCATTGCGGAAGGGCAATATAATTACTCTAGAAAAAAAGGTGGCAAAAACTTATTTGGCTTATCTTTCTAATTGTACTATTATATTTAAAAATCATTATACAACATAAAATGTATTTTGATATTTCATCTTATTGATTTTGCTTAAAAATAGTGCACTCACAAATATAAATATACTTATTATACTTATAAGCACAATTTATAAAAACGCCCATGTTTTACTTTAATGTTTATCTTCTTTATTTTTTATTTTATTTTTTGGAAGTCCACTCAGACATTTTATAAGGACTAACTGTCACATCTCTATGTGTAACGAATTTCTAAATTATATTAATTTCTTGATTTAACTAATGAACTTTTGCATTCCGGCCCTCAAAAAGACATATTCTACTTGAAAAGGATTTTAAGAAGTATTTCAATAAATGTCAAAAAGTTAAAAAGAAAAAGAAAAAACATGTATTGATAAATATGAAGCCTATGGTAATCCACACCATAGTCCAAAAGAACAAACAAAATTATTTGAATACATCCAACATTACTTAGATGCTTCAAAAGGGACATGTCAACAAGTTCTTTCTGCCCCCATTGCCCTAACATGCTATATTGTAGGTAAATGGGACAAATTCTACCTGCACAAAGGACCACCTACCCATTTGGGACCAAGGTCCTATATTTTAAAATAACGAAAATTCAATGTAATTTTACACCGATTTTTGATTGATTTTGGACGATTTTTAAACTGTTCAAAATCAGTGTAGTTTAATTTAGAGTGTATGTATCAATTCTCTAAATCAGTGGTTTTTATCCGTTCTTCAAATTTTTTTTCAATTTTATCCGATTTCAAAAAATTATTTTCAAAACTAATCTAAACTTAATATTTGTGAAAATAAAAGAACATATACAAAAGAAAAAAAAAACATATACAATAGCATAAATTTAATTTTATGTGGTCTCATCTCTTACTTCTCAAAGGATGGCCTGGTATACCTATCGCTCTCTCTTTAACGGAAGAAGATCTTGTAAGATTGGGGTTGTGGTGTAGTTGTTGAGATTTATAGTTTATAACTTCAACTTGGGTTCGATTCTTGTGTTGAATAAAAAAAAAGGAAGAATATATTGCCTTTATCCCCTGCCTGAAGGATTCTCAAATCCAAGAATTATTCCCTAAATGGCAGTGGCATCTTTCTTGTTCGCATTCGGACTACTTACCTCTATTTAAATACTATTGCATAAAATTGAGAATTTTCTAATCCAAATATTTTCTATCGGGAGTTTTTTTTTTCCATATATAGAATATTGTCTTTTCCCTCTAGATGGAAAAAGATTCTCTTTGAAAAGTAGTTTTGTTCTATCTGCTAAAGCTTGCAGAATTCCCATGGGGCCGGCGTATTCATGTCCAATTCGTTGTTGTATCCATGCAGATATTTCTCTTAATTCTAACCAAACAATTACTAGTACGGGGTTGTGGGAGAGTAATACAAATGTCGTGTTGCTTAATGTTGCACCCTAGATGTTGAAAGTCCAGTAGCTGAAAGCATCACTAGCTTACGCTCTAACCCGAGTAGCATAGGACACCTGAAATCCTGTGTGAATCAGTGAACGTTAGAAATTGTGGTGTGGGTTCATCTCTCTTGACCCGTTTAAGTTCAAGGATGTGGGGACCCAGACTTTAGATCTCTTCTCTACGACCAATTAAACGAATTTTTAAGAATTGGGTCAGCATTCAAAATTGTAGAGTATACAGACAAGCAAACAAAAAGAGAAGAAAAAAAAGAGAATGACAAAAAAAAACAAAAGAAAAGAAATGAGAGACATTTTGATCCCCTTGTTGACCAAGCAAGCTCGCACTGAGACTGAGAACACCAACGTAACACTCTCTTACCCATTGACTACCTAGTGTGCAATGACGACCGGCCTGCAAGCTACTCGATTTTCTTTTCTTAGCTGCTCTGGATTATATTCTAGATTCTACTTACTTACATATGATGTTTTTTTTCACAAGGTAGTGCATCCACAGTTGAAAGCGGACAAAGAAATCTGTTCCACAGTGTTACGTAGGCTTAGCTTAGCCTCTTTCTCTATCTACATTTATATATGGTAATATCACCAGTGGACAGCGAACAAAAACATGCCACACTAAATCAGGAACAAGGTAGTTAGGGACATGCAGACTAACTGCTTTGACATTCCTGTTTTTTGAAATGAATCTTTGGACCTTTTGAAACAGATGGGCTCTACTTCTTCCAGACTGGGACTCACTTGAATAGGGAACATGATGACTTGGAATGAGAATTTGACTTCGATGGGGTTTCCAAAGCCCGGACAAGGCGGGAGGTGTCCATCTTTCAAGGCCAGGGATGAGAATCGACCTAAATGTTAACATTTGGCGGGCCGCCAATAGACTGGGGTATGAGTCCTTTATTGGAGCCTGGCCCTGACTGACCAGCTCAACCTGGGAAGTGCAGATAATCAAGGTAGAAACCTTGCTGTCAACTGGATGTTTGGGACCCCTAGCCCTGCGACCAAAGACTTGCATGCAGAACAAGATTTTTTCCAAACAAAAAAAAAAAAAGAAGTGAATAGAAAAAAGACAAGTGCAAAATAAGTTTCAATAATGAGGGATGGGACGGCATTTATTGAGCACAACCCCATATTAACTTAAGACTGAGAGAGTCCCTTACAAATAGCTTCTCGGTGTAGGGGCCATAATTCTTTAGGCTATATTTACCCCTTTCTGGTCCGGGTCTGGGTAGGTAGTCAGTATTGAGACATCTGATTACGTTCGAATCGAGCTACATTCTGACTCAATTTGATAAAGATCATCTGTTAGCTACGATAAGCTACCATAGGATTGTAGAAAGTTTGTTCTCAGTGATTCAAGGAGCGAAAGGGCTCAGAAACATCGACGTGAGCATTCAGTTAAACCAAACCATTTCAAGCGCTCCCACATACCCAGTTTTCCAATCGATCGTCTTGCAATCATACATATAGCTTCTCCTAATTCAACTAGGTCTCTATGAGTAGGACTTTGACCATAACAAAATCGACAGATCGAAGACGCACTCCTACAAGTAAAGGGAGTTCAAATATATATTGTAGAAAGGCAGGCTGTCACGATTGAATGATAGAGTAGAGTGGGTTGCTTACTTAGCCGCAGCAGGCCGTGGCCAATTGGGCAACAACCAGAAAAAGAAGTTAAGTTGGAAAGCCGTATGATAGGTGGTAACTATCTTGTATGGTTCGGAGGGTAATCGGCGTACTCCGATTAGTGGGGGAATCTTTGGCTCTATTGAACATACAGGGAATTGGAGGTAGCTTTTCAATGATATGTAGATATATAAAAATTTTAAAACTTAAATTTTTTATATATATGTAATTTGATTATTTTAAAAAACTTTTACAACTACTGAATAATAAACTCTCAAGAATGGGTTGGTTCGTTTCAAAAATTGTTACTAAAAACTATTCAAAACCGCTCCCCCTCATAAACGCTTAAAACCAGTACTTTAAAAAATATTCATAACAAGTACTTCAAAACTCTCAAACAGATCCTAAGAATTTTGATTAGACTCGTATTTTATTGTTATAATTATATCGCATGTCCTTTTTAGTACATTAAAATTGATTACAAGTGTAGAAACCTACATGCACATTGGGGAGGATTGTTCTTTTATCATTATTGAAATGTTATGTTAGAGTGCCAGAGCCATAATATATATATAAAAAATAATCTCATATCTACTTATGTTGCCTACCTATGTTGTTCACGTTGAGGTGACATCACATGATTGATAGTTCATAGTTTCACACTCATTATTTTTACTAATCATTTTGCACATGAATGTTGTACAATGGTAGAAGTATATACTCTTGGACTAGTAGAAATATCTACAGGAAGGGGTTTTGGAAATTCAAACATAAAACATGTTTTTATGTTTTATATTAAGTGAATGCTGAGAAAAAAAATAATAAAAGTAAACTTTTTTATACACAGTTGACTATACTTAACATTTGGGGTTCTTCAATGTTATCAAGAAAAGTGGCTTAAATCTTTATATATTAATTATTATTTTATATTTAGTCGATATGAAATTTTACTTTTAACAATATCTAATATATTTGTGTGTGTTCATAAGTATTTTTAAGTCAGTCAAATATCATTTTCATCTACATATTTTGTAGAATTTATTGCTTATAATATATAAAAATATTTACCAAATATATCATAAATTACTTTGGGTGGATTGAAAAGATAATCTGGTGGGAAATGAATATTCACGAGAAAACAAACACCCCACCCCGACCCCCACCCCGGCAACCAAGAATGGGTTGTCCCAAGTACCCATAATAGTAGCTTGCCAACGAAAACTCATTGTTCAATAGTTCAGCACAAGCACGTACTTGTTTAGTAAATTTTTTTGGTAGAATATAAGTAATAGATCTTACAAAATGTATAAATAAAAAGTTAATAAAAACTGAGAATCCTACAAAATACGTAGATAAAAATAATTTTTGACATGTTTATAAACTTCAAAAAACTCTACCAAAAGTCTACACATGAATATTTTACAATGGTAGAAGTATATACTCTTGGACTAGTAGAAATATATATATCTTCAGGAAGGTGATTTGGAAATTCAAACATAAAAAATGTTCTATACTAAGAGAACGGTGAGAGAAAAAATATTTAAAAACCAAAACTTTGTATATAAAAAAGTTATGTACGCTTCCAGTTGTAGACAGGCCCGGTTTTGGGCCGAGGCGAGTGAGGCGACCACCTCGGGCCCAAAACCGGAGGGGGCCCATTTTTGTAAATTTTTTTTATTATTATTATTATTTTTTTTATTTTTTATTTTTAACGGAAGTTGCCCAATAAAATTATTTGTACAAAAGTTTGAAATCCAACAAAACAAAGCAAAGCAAGCCGGATTGTATATTATTAAGTAATGACCCAAAATTGAAGGGGTCTATTTTTTTTTTTAAAAATTTTGAAGTCCAGCCCACCAACAGCCGACAATGACTTCTTGATTTGGGGGCCTAAATTTTGAACCTCGCATCGGGCCCCGAAAATGTCAGAACCGGCCCTGGTTGTAGACTTATGGTTGTTGTGTAGATTGACGCTATCGTCTCCCATGTCTATTAAGATTTGGAGTTTGTCAATTTTATTAAATGAAGTAGCATAAGTTCTTATATATTTATTTTTATTTTTATACTTAAGAGAGACTGTCAAATAATTTTAATAAATTCGATTTGCAACACCAATAAAATATTGTCATAACTTGATAGACAAAATTAAATTGGATAAATTATGGTGAAATTGTGAGTCGTGATACCTTTTTGCTTAATTTTAGTTTTTAGCGTAAAAATCACCAATTGAATTGAATTGTTTTAAACCGTGTAATAAAAGTAGATTAATTTAAATCAGTAGTTAATAGCACAATTTATATGAGATCGACATCTATTCATTACTATATTACATGTCGTGATATTGTGCACTTTCAATTATAGCGAACAACAACAAAAAGGGAAGATTCAATTTAACATTGTGCCACTCTACATCCCAATGGAGCGATGACGAGAGTATATTTACTTTCCAACCCAACTGCACATAAGAGGCACAAAGAGAAACTCCTGTAACAAAGCAAGTCGTTCAAATCAAACCAAATTATAAAAGAATAGCAGCTAGCTAGACCTAAACAATTTCAACCAATACATCGGATCCCTCTCAACTACTAAAAGAAAGAGAATCATGGAATGAAAACATTCGAGAAGAGGGGGCACTCGATATTGACTGAATTATCTCATGTTTGATCTCTATTTTCTAAAATTTTGTTTTCAATCATGCATTATATGGAAGCTACAATTTTTATTAACTTTTAACTACACATCTAATCAACTTTTATTAAAATCTTCTAAAAATCTAATTTTTATCTATACCAAAGAGAAACTGTAACGCCTCGAAAATTCGTAGCTTTAATTATTTAATTTTAAAGCAGAAAAAAGAATAAAATAATGAATTTATTTGAGTCATTTCTAAAAATGCCTCAAAAGTCGAAATATTTAGTATTTAATTTAAATCCTAATAATAAAAAAGGAAATTGGATTTAATAAGTAATTTAGGGGACTAATGTACATTAAATTAAGATTTAATAATTTACCTTTGAATTAGATTGGTTAAAAGTGCAACAGTTGGGTTGAAACCCAAAAAGTTGAAAAAGTAAAGTTTTAAGCCTTTTTTGATAAGTCAAACAATCATTTTTAAGGCAATCGTACGAATTATATATTAGTTGAAATTCTTCGAATCTTATGGTGTTGCGAAGTACACGACGAGACCTTCGAAATGATACCAAATACACCTACTTTTGACTAAGAAATTAGCCCCAAAATGTAATGCCAAAAATGTTCCAAAAAGAAATCTAAGAACACTTGAGAAATTCCATCAACCCATGTTCGGACAGCCGTTTTTAGAACGGTTGTATAATCACTATGGTAGTCCGTTTTCTACGATTCAAAGTACGTTGCGAAAATTTCCATAAGATCTTGGAGATGGTATAAGAGACGTTGAAAAAAAAAGCCAATATCGACCTTCAAAATACAACCCAAAAATGGTTCTAAGAAGTAAGAAATCTACCAATTTTTATATTAAACAATTGACAAGTAGGCTAAGTAGGATTTTTTTTGTAGAGATTTGTTCCTATTTTGTCTCCCCTAATGTCCCTATCACACCCTATAAAAAGTATGGGAAAATAAAAAATAGGGATGGCAATGGGGCGGGTCCCGCCCCGCCCCGCCCCACCCCACCCCGCGAATTCGTGGGGCGGGGCGGGTCAATCTTTTGACCTGCCAACTGTCCCACAAATTTTTTTTTTTTTTATAAAACTGAAAAAAATAATTAAAAAATAAATATATTTTTTTTAAAAAAAATATTTGTAGCAAACAAAACAAAAAAAATTCAAGAATGGGATTATGGTGTAATGGTTGAGATTTATTATTTATAATATCAACTCGGGTTCGATTCTTCTTTAGTCCATTTCCAACAAAGTTTTAATTTATATTATATTTTATGATTTTACAAAAAAAAATTTCTTGGTGGGGCGGTCGCGGGGCAGGGCAGGGCTGCCCCGTCCCGCCCCGCGAACTTCGCGGCAGAAAAACCCGCCCCTATTACCCAAATAAGCGGGGCGGGGTGCGGCGGCGGGTTCGGGTCGGCAGGTTTTTTTGCCATCCCTAATAAAAAACCATTACTAGCAAACTTTACAAATGGTCCAATGAAAATAAAAGTAATCATGAAAGGAATCTGTTAATTCACATATACATGTATAACCGTGTATGTGTGCTGTATGGGAGAGTGTAGGACTCCTCCTATAAATACCTCCAAATTAAGGCCACAACTCACTATTTTGCAGAGTCCGTTACCTCTGCCTAAAGATTTATGTAATACTTATTTTCTATAAGATTGTGATATATAGGACATTTTATTTTCAGGTGTATCAAGACTAACTGCAACGAGTTGTGAGTAACTTAAGTTATTTGTCTTATGTGCAATATAATAACTATATATTTCATAAATTTTATGTACTCTTATGTGCTCCAAATGATTTATGTTGATGAGATTTATTCAGATAAAACTATGAGATATTTTGAGTATTTTGAGCCTATTTTATTATTTATGCAACATGAATAAAGAATGAGGACGAAAAGTTATTTGAGTTATGCATGTTCCAACTTGAGTTAAGAAAAGTATAAATATTTACAAATACAAGTTGTTTCATAATACAATAAGTTCTCCAAGCTTATTTGTACACTATAAAAGGACAAAATAGTCCAAAAAAGAGTTGATCAACTATGTCCAAGCTTTAGAAAGACCATACGAGGACATGAGATCCGATTAAAGTTTAATGAATGGCCAAAGGCAAAAGTAGCCCATAAAGGGACGAAAAAGTCCAAAGAAAAAAGTTGATCAACTAAGGCCAACGACAAAAGTAGCCCATAAAGGAATGAAAAAGTCCAAAAAAGTTTGGCCATCATAAATATGCACACAGAATGTTTCATTCGAGGGCTCGGTGTACAAGTATTGCTTAGAAGAATGACCTTAAAAAAGATTAAAAAAAATACATTTATATGCAATATCAAACATGCACTATATTTTACTCATTGAATATCATCATTATAGTCGTTTCATGACTCTTGTAAAAAATAAGATTTCTTTGAAGTCGTGGGATAAAGGTGGGAGTTAACTTCGGATGGTCAAGAATACCATTTGAACCCAATTACAGATTCACTCAGATAAATTGGACCGTAAGTGCAATTTTCTCTTTTATGAAGATGGGAAAAATAGTCAAGTCCATGCCATGCAATGCATCCTGCACAACTTATTCTCTACTTTAATTGTTTTGTGTAATTAGGTAATAAATAAACGAGACAAATAAATTCAGCTCTAACTATAAAAAAAAAAAAAAAAAAAAAAAAAGGATGATTTTCATCATTCAATTTTTGTCAAGGGTACATTTACACCACCATTTTTGTTTGTTGCACACTACATATTAATTATAATGAAGATCTCCAATTTTCACTCATTGTCGTATTTATATCCCACTTTTTTTTTTTTTTTTTTTTTTTGTTTTTTTTTGTTTCATTCTTATCTTTAACCTTCAATTAATTGGCACATCCAATCTCTGATGACGATCTCTAAACTTGATTATATTTACCAAGGAGCTCTTCAACTAATTACATTTCGAGTTAACCCCAAAACCAAGTACATCGTAATTTTTGTTTCTCAGTGGATTCTTTGCACATTAAGAGAATTTTTCTTAGTGAGTTTTACCACGTTATATCTTTTGTTCATTATTCAATCTCATCCAATCTCTGATGACGGTCCCTAAACTTCATTATATTTACCAAGGAGCTCTTCAACTAATTATATTTCGAGTTAACCCCAAAACCAAGTATATCGTAACTTTTGTTTCTGAGTAGATTTTTTGCACATCAAGAGGATTTTTCTTAGTGATGGTTTTACCACGTTATCTTCTGTTCATTATTCAATCTTTATTTTAAGCAATTGCATGTCTTATTCTGCAAACTAATGTTTAAACAATCTGATAAAACGTTTACTGGTAAATTTGAACATTGTTTAAAACATTTTGACATTTAAAGTTGTGTATGCAATTGAGCTGAACAATCCCAGTATCATATAAATTCTGGAAATTGGTCTCATACACAATAGGTTGAATCAATTTGATGTTAATGTTTTTCTAATTGTGTAAACATTCTGATAAATGATAATTCTAATTGTGTTGACATAAAAAGAAACAAATAATGGACTCACCCTCATTAGGCCGAACTAAAAGTAAAAATTTTGAAGGGCAAGAATTCCATAAAAAAAACTTGTTTCTATAATTTTTTGTAACAAATATAATAAAATGCGGAATGTGGGCCTCGGGCTTCTGAAGCCGGGCTGAACAACTCTTTTAGATGGGCCTGGGTGGCCAAGCCCATTCGATACCCTTTAGGAAAGAAATCAATAGTTGATGTCCCCAATCTGATTCCAAATTCACCATATTGTGGGCATGTGTTTAAAAATGAAGGCTATTCTGCTACAAGTATTAAAACAACTCATTCATGTGCATGGGCTGTATATTTCAGTTTCCCTGCATCACCTCAAAAACTCTCATTCTGACATGAGCAATTAAGATTTAATCCATAATCAGATTGTAAAATAAGAACTTCTTAGCTCAATCTTGCTGTTATCAAACCTTTAATTGAGCCAACAAAGGCATATAGTATCACAAGCAATGTAACAAAACAATATATTCGAAGAATAATCGACTTTTTTGTCCTAGGTCCAATATTTTTCTGCACCAAGTACATCTCAACTGGGAAATATACAACAACAGGCCAAAAGTTGATTGCTCCAGCCACCCCGACAACTTGGTTGAAGTACGGGAAAAGTATGGCAAAACCCGTGGTGAATGCAACGTAAGTAGTTCGAAAACACAGCCTCAGAAGATTTAGTCTCAATCCTGGTATCGGTTTTGGAATGTAATCTTCATGCAATGTTCTACAGTTGGGAAACTTCTTGGTAATCCATCTTTCAGTAATTGCAAAGAGTGGTTGACTGAACACCTAACAATGCATATTAAAAAACAAGGTTAAAGTATCACAGATTACATATATTATATTTTTCTTACTTTTAAGTAAAAAAAGTTATTTATTTTGAAGGTAACTTTTAATTTACTCAGAAAATAGGTAACCTGTTCATTTCCAACTTTGACCAATATAAAACTCATTTATCTTGAAACAAACTTATTTACTTAAAAAGTAAACTTTTTGAGCTTAACCAAACATGCTCGTGAGTTCTTAGAAAGATGGATACCTGATATCCTCCGACAAGATGCAGAACAACGCAAGCATTAGCAAAGTCGATGAGCCAGTACGGCTCGTAAAAACCAAATCCGGTCAAAAGGTTCCCGGGTGTTGAATTCCCAAAAGCTGCATACCCAAGCCCTCCACAACATAGGTAGAAGAAAGAAGATATGCAGACTGCCATAATTGATGCCTTCTTCATGGTGACTTTTTCTGGTGGATTTGACCTCAGAGTATCCTTCATGTATATAGAGTTCAGATGTAAATCTATTGAATTGCTTAATGTTGCTTGAGAATTAGCATTATGGCATGTTCGGTAAGGAGAATTAGATAGCACCATATAATATTAAGAAAGAACAAGAAACTAAAATTTTGTTCCTTATAATGTCTAGTACGGACTTATAATGTGCAAGAAAAATGCACTTATTGTTCTTGGCACAGATGTAAATTTCCTGACCTGTATCTCTAGGAAAATAACAGAGAATGGGAAAGCAAAGGCAATGTCTCCAAGCGCTTGAGCAATCACCCATACTTTTTTAGCAGGAGTAGAAGTAGGCACTCCTCCAATGCTACCTTTTATCTCTCCATTTTCTGTAAATTAAGGTTGGCGATCAGAAAACTTGAAGCATTTTGCATATCGTAACAAGATCTAGTAGTATTTTTCGTATTCGACCTACCTACCTATTACTTTTGCCAAGCCAAGTGCCGATCCAATAATTGAGTATGTAAAGGACATGATAGCCGCAATGACAGAGAGCCACTCAGTATTCCGAAAATCAGGTATTTGAGATACTAGGGCTTGTATAATTCCAAATATAATCATGTAATAAGTAACTCCGTATTTACAAGCAGCTTTATGCCCTTCATTATGGTAACAGTTTGATCTCTGAATTGCCCTGCATCAATTGAAACAATAACAACAAAGATTGTTGAAAAGCACAATTTGAAGACACCACACCATGCTAAACATGTTAAAACAGACACATGACATCAGAAGAACAACACGCTAAGTATTACTGCCAATCAATTTGAGATCGATTACATAAATCCATTTTCGCCATTCTGCCCAATTCATGGGCTTGATTTACTGAGAGATCTAAAGCAACTAGGTCTTTAGCAAATAAAACAAGTCATGTTATCATGGTCTACCCTTTCTATGCCGAAATTGTCACATTAGAAGCAAAAAAAAAAAAAAAAAAGGTGATAGGGGATTGGGGGTGGGGGGGAATGGCATGGAAGGAATTCATCAACATACCTCATGCTGATGGAAGATGTAATTGTATACACAATACCTAACTTGATGAAATTTATTCGCACAATAATGCCACAAACCCAAGCACTCTTTTTTCCTGACATGAAAAGTGGAAGATAAACGGTAATATCTGCTCTCTAAATTTGTTTAAAGAAAAATTTGAATTACTCTAATAGACAAATTAATGTACCACTACTATTTGAGCATACATGTAGCCAAATAAATAAAAGCCGGAGAAAACATAATTCTATCTCGACCTTATAGAACTCGAGGTTACCATCTTTTGAGTTCGAGTCTAACTTAACATCGTGCAGAACACGGGGGGCGAAGTCTAATATATTGTTTTAGATAAACAAAAAAATCCATGTTGCTTTAAACCAAATAGCACTGAGATCTGTAAATGTCACTTATTTATGGCATCCAAGCAATAGTATCTTTCCATGTTAACTAAAAACACTAGTTTATTATTGGAATAGAAATATTTATTGGTGACGTTAGCTTTCTCATTACAATATTGAAGATCACAGCTTTCCTCTTTTGTACAAAAGCAACCTGGGGGGAGAATGTTTTGTACAAGGATGTTATTCACATTCCTTGTAAGGAATACAAATATGGTACAACATCTTACCTAGAATTGTCCGAACAGCATCTAAGTAGGAACCATTTATTGCAGGACCATAATTGGGATCGGGAGATTTGTAGCACTCAGTGAGAAACATTGCAGAAGTAAGGGTGACTGATGCAAATGCCATCATGGTCAATGGAGCTGCAATCCACCCAAGCTGTGACATGCTCCATGCTAATGAAAGTACTCCAGAACCTATTACTGCTGTTATTATATGTGCCAAAGCCGTCCACACATTCCCTGATTTCTCTGATGGAGGAACACACATATTCAATAATAAGAACAACAAACTAAGCCCTGTTCCCAATATATTTACAGTCAAAATAATCCTTTTCCTCCACTCTGTTCGTTTTTCCCATATTCAATATTACAAACAACAAAACTAAACTCCGTTCCCAATATATTTTCAGTCGGCTATATGAATCATATTTCTCCACTCCATTCTATTCTCCGTATATTTAATAACACAAACAACAAACTAAACCTTATTCCTAGTATACTTGCAGTCGATTACATGAATATTTTTTCTCGACTCTCTACATATTCAATAATACTTCTAGTAATATACAGTAATAACTCTATAAACTGAAGATTTTTTCGAGGATTAAAATATGTGGGAGTGTGTATTGCTTCCAACTACATCCCAATTGAAAAGAAAAGTATGGTCCAGTTTCAAACATCACGGGCAAATAATTGAATTCTGAATGGTGATGTTGCTTCTAAGCAAAGGGACTTCTGGACCTTTTGTAACATCAGCATTTGGTCCACCAGCATTTAAGTATTTTCTAAGCATTTAACCAAGAGTAATGCTATTCAAAGTCGCTCACTACTACCAGAGATCCTACATGGCATTAAAAATTATTCATAATTAATAGCTAGAACTATATTACTCAATTGAAATAAATAATTCACCCAATTGACTAATGCCACATAAGATAACAATCGATAAGCGAGTATGAATAGCATTATTCTTTAACCAATCAAAAGAGACTTTGGTCCATCAGCATATAAGTATTTTCTTTATAAAAGAGACTTTTCAACTTTATAAGTTGGGCATTTTTTTTTTATTGATACGGCCTTTTAGCCCAAGAGGCACCCAGAAAAGCTGAACGACAAATTTAAGAAGAAAAAGTATATGCAATCTTTATTTTTTCAGTAAAGGAAAAATTGGAATCACTATCTGATTGGTTTTGATCATAAAATTTTGACAGGAATTTGAGAAATGTGGATTGATTCTACACAGCCAACAAAAGTATAAAAAAATAAAAAAATAAAGTGATGGAAAAAATTAATTGAGGAAAATAGAAAGAAAAGGCGCACCATTTTTAAAGGCAAGCTTCGTCACTTGATCATCAATATCAGTAGAGCTTGTCTCCAATAATAGAGTCTGCAAATCATCTCTGCCTATTTCCGCCGCCATAGACGGAGGGATTTTAGGGTCAACTATGTATACTCACCCCACACACATACACAGATATATATTTATATTGGCACGGACGAAGGCGTGATATGTGTGTTTGATTTGAGAATTAATCATAAAAAAAAAAGAACAGAAAGAAATGAAAGGGGAGGAAGCTCGGAATTTCATTCTGTTAGTCCTATCATGCCATCAGTTGGTTGAACGTTCCCTGTGGTCATATAGTTAGTTGAATCCAGTGGTAAAATCAGAATTTAAATTCAATTGCAAATGAATTTACTAAATTGGGTATGTATCGACCAAAGACAATATAATATTATTAAAGATAGAATTCAAAAAATACTTTGACAAACAGTGGAAATCGATAGTAGATCGTAGAGAAGAGACAGATATGAATGTTACCCACATATGTTGATGAAGATTGAAGATGCCCTTGTTGTTTTTTGCACAAGTAGGAGTGAAAATATTTATACGGTCGGTGATTAAGTTAAATTGATTTTTAATGCATTTTATCTATAATTCAATATCGAGAAATTTAACAGAGTTTCTGAACTTCTGAATGTAGATAAAATTCTATTCATTTTTCATTTATCACATGAGTCTTGACAAAGTCAATGTCAAATAACATTAGTATTGAAGATGATTTTTTTACACTCTATTTATTTCTCTTAGAGTGCGTTTAATTGCAACTATTTTTTTATGGAAAAAACTTTATTTCCACATATTTTTCAACTAATAAGTTTGATAGTTACATTTTTTTACACCAATTTTTCAACTACAATGGTGTTTGATGGTCATTTTTTTCTAGGCAAAATATTTTCTCATTTCTACATAAATGATCACATTTTCCTTGAAAACAAAGAAAACATTTTCTTGGGAGGAGGGGGGGTTTATTTTCCATGTAAAATTTGCCTTCAAATTGACAATTGTCAATTAAACAATTTCTTCGCAATTCAATTTCATGGAATTCGTTTTTTTTTCAAACCCAAATTCAATGCTTGCAATCAAACGCACCATTATAAAAATGTTCATTACCTGTAATGATTCACTGACAAATAACATTATTCATTATTTTATCTAAATTAATTAGTAGGGTCATATTAGTCTCTTATTATTTCATATCTCTTGCATAAAAACGTAATTTTGATCATTTAAAGAAAACATTGTGATTTTTAGACTTTTCTTCAATCTAGTTGAACCAATTCTTGACATTCATTTTCAATCAATGGGACTTGTTAATTGCCATTTTGTTCTTTGCTTTTACCAATACATGATATATAATATATACATTATACGAGCTATGGAAAAATCATTTGTTAATGGATCAATTAGGAAGTTGATTTTTCAAGCTGTTGATCCAAATAATTGAAACCAACAAATTCTTACACGATTTTCCTTCTAAAAGAATAATTCAATCTTCTCGATTATCGTCCAAAGATTGAAAATTCTAAGCGTAAAGTTTCAAACTTCAAGACTTTTCGGTCTTTTCCCTTTACACTGCCAAAGTGCTACGTGTCACTTTCTTATTGGATGTTTTAGGATTCTAGAAGATACGTGGACGCAATTTGTTTGACAAAGTTTTTGATAAAAATTTTAGTAAATTTTGATAAAAATTGATAAAATGTGTAGTTCAAAAATTAATAAAAATTGTGGGTCTTATATTGTGTCGTTAAAATTCATTATTGACTTTAATTTCAATTTTTTTAAACTATCCAAACAGTCCCAGATGCCACTGCCATTTAGGGAATAATTCCTGGATTTGAGAAACCTTCAGACAGGGCATAAAGGCGAACTCTTCTTCCGTTGAGGAGAGAGCTATAGGTACGTAAACGGTAAACCAGGCCATCCTTTGAAAAGTAGGAAATGAGTTTGTTTGGTAATTTTTTTTTTTAAAATTATAAGTAGTGGGTCATACGGAATATGTCGATAAATATTAAATAAAAATTATGGATTATATAAAATGTGTGAATAAAAATAATATTTAATCAATTTATAAGTACTTATAAGCAATATTAAACATAATATTCTTTTTCATGAATTTTCCTTCTACCACAAGCTGACTTAAGGCCAAGATGGGAAATTGTCTCCGGGGGCATAGGCGAGTTGGTAAGGCTTGAGGAGACGTGGGGAGAAATCTTCCGGCAACGCAAGTTCGATTTCCGTGTGGGGCAGATTTTCACTGAAATATTGTAGGAGTATGTCCTGGGGGTTAGCATGTTGACTCTCTCCCTCAGGTCCTTGTTACTCGTGCACATCCCTCGATTTACAACTCGCCTGGTCAAGGGACCTCTGACACAGGTGGGGTGGTTTCGTCTTCGGAACTTTTCCCTTAACAAAAGATAGGAAATTTAAAAATCAAGTTCTCAGCTCTACTCCATTAAAACAAATCTTGCAATTTACATTTTCCACTAAAGTTCCACGACAGTGGTGGTGGGAGCCTCGAAATTGAGGTTCAACCTATTTTTAAGATAGAAAATTAACATCATACAAAATCCAATAGAATATGGAAACGTGCACGTTAGGTATAACTAATAGTCGTCTGACATCATTATTTATTTTGTTTACAATTAATAATTTAATATTTGAGAAAACTGCACATTTTGTTATTAATTTATAGGAAAATTGGTGCAAATGGTACCTCAGCTTTATCTTTAGTATAGAAATAGTTCCTAACATTTTTTGCATGTAAGTCCTTAGACTATAAATTTTAGTGCATAATTAATCCATATTTGATGAAAAAGACAAATATGCACTTAGTTTTAATTAAAAAAAATTACAATTAGATTTCTAACATTTACAAAAAGTGCAAATGAATCTTATACTTTTATTTTTTTATAAAAAATTAAAATAAACTAATGAGTTTTTTTAATTAACACTTTATTCACCAAATTGATAATATACTAAATTGTTTTGTATATTTTACAAAGTATTATTAAATAACTAAAATTTAAGCTCATAATTATTAGGGTAAATAGCACTGGGGTTCCGAACCTTTGAATCTTTTGACGATGGGATCTTGAACCTTCTATTTTTAACCATCGGGTCCTTAACCTTTTGAAAAACATGCGAGCAAAGTCCTTCTATTAAAAAAAAACTGTTAGTTTGACAGTTAAATTGTCAAAATTTACTTAAATGACAAAATTACTCTTTTTGAATTAAAAAAATTGCAATATACCCCCTCCCCATTTCTTCTTCACCAATCAACCCGTTCCCCATTTTTCCAATTCCAATCTGCAAATATTCAACCCATCAAAATGAAATTGAAAACATTTCTCACAGAAAATGGCATAAATCTACTAGAGAAGAGAATTCTCCCTGCACTAGACAAAATGGGCAAAATCTCCCATCTCTATTTGACCCATGACCATGCCATTTTTCTCCATTAATGGCCATGAAATTCAATCCATAGCCCAATTCAAAAAAGAAGTCATTTTCAAAGATTACATACTTTCCAGCCAAAATGACGATAAAATTGCCTTTTCCATTAACCTTTCACTCCTCCACATCTAAATTAAATTCCTTTAAAATCCCATGTATATATGAAAATTTCAAAACCTTTAGCATCCTTTAGATTCATGAAATAGCAGCAAATCTAATTTAAGATTGATGAAATAGCAGCAAACCTTTATCATCCTTTAGACTCAATTTTAAAGGAATTTAATTTAGATTTGGGTAAATAGCTGCATCGTCACCATTTATGTAGAATTCGGTGAGGCCCACAATCCGCTGGAGTTTAAATTTGGTCGTTTGCAGATAAAGTTAGTTAAGAAGTTGCCACTGCATTCGAACCCGCCCATCCTCAGATGAGATTTCCCCAAAAACTTGTTCTGTGCAAGATTCAAGCGCACGAAAAATTGTTCTGCGCAAGATTCAAGCGCAGTTGAGAGAATTGGGACACGTTAGAAGGGAGTGGGCCGTAGCAGAGGCTTAGAGTGTGGAGGAGAGTGAGATTGGAGAGGGTGTTGGATGGGAGGACATCGGAGATGGAGCCAGGAGATGGACGCCGGACAAATCGGAGAAGATGGTGATGGGAAGAGGAGGAAGACGCCATTTTTTTTATTCTTACCCTTTTAATTAAAAAAGGGTAATTTTGTCATTTTAAGTAAATTTTGATCATTTAATAGTCAAACTAACAGTTTTTTTAATAGAAGGACTTTGCTTGCGTGTTTTTCAAAAGGTTAAGTACCCGGGGGTTAAAAATGGAGGGTTTGGGACTCCACTGTCACAATGTTCAAAGACTTGAGACCCCTAGTGCTATTTACCCTAATTATTAACAAACATTTTAAATAAAATTATTTATTTATTATTAAGTATTTAGATTATTAAATTTTAAATTTTTATTTATCGTTACAAAAAAAAAAAAAAAAACACCTTTGTCAAAAATTTGATGCTCAAATACTTTTATTTAGTTGTGCTATTCGTTTATTAACTATAAATGTTAAAGCTTCAATTGTATTTTTAATTTATCGTTTTATTATCGTTCAAAAATAAACAACATATAATGTATTTTTATGTAAAAAATATATAATAAGATTGGTTCAATATAATAAAATTATATATGCTATTTTGTTATTTATTTAACTTAGTTTTTATTCAAATTTTTCATATCACATAGTAATTATAATACTTAAAGTGCAATAATTTTATTTTTTTCTCTTATAAAAAATTTAATTGACATGAGTATAGTGATATATTTAATATGCAAAATTAAATATTATTTAATAAATATACCTAGTCTATTTGAACCTTTTACAAAGATTAGAAATCTAATTACAATTTTTTCTAATTAAAACTAAGGGCATATTTATTATTTTAATCAAATAATGACTAATTGCACACCAAAACACATAAGTTATAGACTTTTATACTAACAAAATAAACGTTAAAGATCATTTTTGCATTGAGTACAAAAGTTAGGAACCATTCACATCAATTTTCCTAATTTGTAACATTTTTAAAAGTTTTTATAAGTGCTTATAAATTAATTAAATGTAATATAATTTTTATTTAATACTTACAATTTTTATTTATTTTTTAATCATATATTTCATAAAATTAACAGTTTATCTATAAAAACCTTTACCAAACAGGCATTTATAATCCTTGCTATTTTGCACTAATTTGGTCCTAACGTTTTTTTCTTAAAACATTGTCTTTAAACTTTTTAACTTAATATTTTCCTTTTACTTTAATAGAGGAAAACCGTCCACTTCACCTTTAACATGTGCACTACCATTTTTTATGAGTAAACTAAAATAAATAAATAAAATTTTAATATAAAAAAAATACTTACATCTCCTTTTGGCCACCCACCCACACAATCCCTGTATTGTTAAAGAGTAGTATTTTGTAATCTTGAAAAACTTGAAAAGTGAGTAAAGATCACAACATTAAAGACATCATTGAAATTTGAAAATTAAAGTTTCTTCGGAAATAAATAGCTTGTGTTACTTTTAATTCTCAAGAACTCATCGATAATTATTTATTGTGACTTCATATAAGAAGTTCGAGATTATAGTGTTTTATGAATAACGAGTGAAGTGAACAAAAACAAGATAGTAAAATATAAAGTGTGTTGCAATAACTTCAGTAAACAACATTCTTCAAATTTTTCGTAAATAAATTTTCTAAGTTCTATAAATTTTTAGCTTCCGCACTCAATACACTAGAACACACATGGTTTGGTCATGGGAAATGATCTCCTCCACTTAGTGGGGAAAATTATTTTGCCAACTCGACATTTGTTCAATAGACATTGGATAATTAAAAAATGTTTTACATTAAAATCAAATATTTATTCAATGTCCATTAAACAAATATCTAATATGCAAAATAATTTCTCCCACTAGATAGAGGAGATCGTTTCCATTTGGTCATTACTTCTTTCCACTCCCAACAAAATTTGTCCCCACATTTTTTATCTTTCTTTTATTTTTGTCTTTTATTTACTTTTTATTTTAATTAGAAACAAAAGAATAATCGTCTTGTCTATAAAAGTCCAGCTTTTTAACAACAAATTAACAATTTCTATCCATTGTGGACGAACAATGATATGAAATTATCTCTTCATAGAATTGGTTTTAAAAAAAATGATTAATGCCATCACAAAAATGTAAAAATGTAAGAACAGAGATTGTTATCCCAGTTCAGCCAACAATGTATAGTCTGAGAGGCTAAGTTGAGACAGTCCACGCACAAAAAAATCCACTATATATAATCAAATTAGAACTTATGAGAGTACACCAAGATGTTAAATTGTATTAGATGTAACAAAAAAAAAAATTCTATAAACACCAATATTGTTGAAAAATAAGTAAGATGAATGAAAAATTAAAGCTTTATTTTTTTGAGACCTTCCAACTTCTCAACTTATTGTTTTAATGGTGGGTTAATTGTTGTAACTCTTGTAACTTTCATTTTAATGGTGGAATTGGAATTGAAATTGGAAGGTCATTCTAGAATCTAGAGTCTATATAAACAAGTCCATTTTTCCTCACTCTACACATAAAAAATTTATCTTTTTTCTCTATTCCCTTCTGTTCATCCAAGTTTTTTTTTCGCGGTGATATTGTTCTGGTAGTAGGTCAGTTCGCTGATACAGCCAGTTCTTCCGTTGTATTCTGAAAAACGATCGTTCATAACTTACGGTAGGGAACGAATCTGTTTTAAGGAAATTGTACACGTACATGCATCAATTTGTTTTTTCTGGTCCTATTTTATTCAATTCATTTTTTGCAGTTCCATTTGTTTACTGTTGATTTGTTATGTAATATACAGTACCACGGTTTTTAATTTGACGTATGAACTAACAAACATAAGGCATTCAAACCAACTTGAATCCCACTCAATATCTTAAAATACAAGAATGTCAATTAGTTTCTATAGTTCATATCCAATAAAAGAATTTACGTAAGTAATTCATGACCAAAAAACTTCAGAGGTGAAAATGAAAGACATAAAGGGTAGAGTTTTTAATCTACTTTTTATTTTTTTTATTTGACTATTGTACATGCACTTAGGGATGGCAATTGACTAGAGCGGTCATTACCATTTCTGTCTAGTTGGAGATTTTTGAGAGGCAGAGCGGGGATTGAAAATCGATATTTATTGTTATGTTTAAAGAATTAATTAAATTTAATATTATTATTTTTTAAAATACAATTTAAATTTAAAATATAAAAATAAAAATTTGGGACGAAAACCATGATTCTCGCTCTCACCCCATTCGGTGGGTGAGGGATACACCCCTTTAAAAAGACTATAAAAGCTGACACAATTGGTACTTTAAACTAACATTACAGAAATGGCACTCAACTTAGAAATAATACACATTTGTGAATGTCACGTGAATTGAGGAACGAAAAAGTAATTTTCGGCCACAAATACTATTTGTGTCAGATTACACATTGCGCCATAATTTTTACATCAACAATCCACATACTGACAAGCATGTGAGGAAGAAATTCCTATCCACTGAGGACATGAGATCAGGACTCATAAGAATTCTGATATCTTGCCCCCCGAGGGCAAAAGATCTTGTCAGCATGTGGGCTGTTGATGTAAAAAGCAACTTTTTACATCAACAGTCCACATGCTGACAAATCAGCATATAAACAAGAAATTCCTGTCCACTAAGGACAGGAGATCATGACTCATAAGAATTCTGATTAGGTGCAGGAGATCTTGCCCATATGCTGAAATTCCTACCCACTGAGGGCAGGAGATCTTGCCCACATGCAAGAAATTCCTGCCCACTGAAGGTAGGAGATCAGGACTCTGAACAATAATTTAGACATAAAGTTAGTTAAATATATGTAAAATGTTAAATATATCATTTGAAAAGACATAAATAAAAATTTGAATTATGTATTTGCAAATGACAGATTTAACATTTTATACATGTTGGTCTAACTTTATGTACAACTTGATGTTCGTGTAGCATTACTCATTTTTATTTAGCTGGGCCCTCATGGCAAAATTTAAAAATGAGATTTCAATTTAAAATGACTATCAAACTGACTCTAAGAATGGTGTATTTAATTTAGATTTTTAAAAATTTTGATTGACATTTTTCAAGTGACTGATTTTGATAAATTTTATTAATTTTTATTGACTTTTATAGATTTTAATAGACTCATACAGACTTTTATGGATTTTTATATATTTCATTTTGAAAGATTTTACTAGACTTTCACATACTTTTATGGACTTTTATAGACTTTGTATTTTCAGTTAAAAATTTTGAACATAAAAATTTAATATCCCATCGTTAAAAAAAATTGTCACAAGAGAAAATTTTAATAATAACTTATTTAATTATGTTAATATTAATAAATTCATAAAAATTAATGTTCTATTTAATTGTTGCAAGTAAACTACGTTAAAAGTTAATGATATAACTCATTCTATTTTTTCTTTTGTGTAAAACTATAAATTTTCAAATGGTTTGTAGATAAATTTAAAAAAATTATGGCATGCGACTTATTTTAAAATATGTTCCAATAAAAAAAGTTATCCAGTTCATAATTTTCTTTATTATATTTAATAATCTATAAAGAACACGTCATTAGTCACCACAATTGAATAAATAAATAACCAAAGTACCAATTTAGACGAAGAAAAAAAATGTAATCATGCTCATCAAGATAAATAGAAAAAACAAGGATAAAAAAAAATACAGTAATAAAAAATAGTTTTTAATTTTATGAAATTCATTTATAAACTGTAATCAATAATTATATAATAATTTAATTATAAAGTTATCTTATATTTTAATGAAAAATGGAAAAATGATAAATAAATAAAAAGAGAGAAAAAATATTATAGGAGTATTGAAGGAAAAAAAATCACATTGTCACTAAAGATTCATAGTAGAAAATGGAAAAATAGTTAGGAGCATAATGGAAAAACAAAATTGAATAGAGATAAAAGAAGAAATAAGGAAAAAAAGTTAGGAGAATATATTGAATAGGAAACAAATCACATTGAAGAAAGAGAAGAATATTAATCTTGATTCTACAGTTTGTTGAAAGAAAAAGAAAAGAGAAACGTGGCAAATAAAAAAAAGGATATGAAAGATGTTTTTTTCTTCTAAAGTCTTTTAAAGTCTTAGGGTAGATGGGAAAGAAATTGTAATATCTTTTATTTATACCTTGTGCTTTAAAGTTAGTACATATAAAATTCTCTATCAAGTCATTAAAAGTTATCGACATTTTGAATACTTCTGAATTTCGTAAGATTTTAAAAAGTCTGAATTGAATATCACATGACTTTATAAAACTTTTTAAAAGTCTTTAAAAATCTATATTGAATATCCCAAAACTTTTATAGAGTTTAAATAATTTGAATTGAATACACATAAACTTTTAAACTCCATAAAAATCCTATCAAATCTCAATTAAATACATCCTCTTAAGTATTCAATTAAAATTTGATAAGACTTTTGTTGACGTCGAAATCTGCAACGTCCACGTGTAGATACAATTTAAAAGTCTAAAGATCAATTTGGTACAGATATTTTGGGTAAAGCTTTTGGTAGTTGTTGGGTAAAGCTTTTGGTACAGATATTTTGGGTAAAGCTTTTGGTAGTTGTCTAGTAGATCTTTTCTTTGGGTAAAGCTTTTGGTAGTTGTTTAGTAGATCTTTTGTTAAAACTATTCATTATTTGGGTATGAATTCAAAAAGTAATGCGAATATTAAATTGAGTGCTTGGTTGCATGATTATAAAAGTACTTTTATGTAAAATTTTATATTTATTTGACTAAACAATAATTAATTATTATATATCTCATATTATTTGTTTTAAAATAAATAAATTTTTTATATTCTATAATAAATATTGAAATTAGTATATTAATTTAACAATAATAATATGATTATTTTATTATATTTGACTAAACAATAATTAATTATGGTATAACTCATATTATTTTTTTTTTTAAAAATAAATCATATATTTTTACATCCTATAATAACTATTAAAATTAATATATTAATTTAATTATAATAACATGATTATTTTATTATATTTGACTAAACAATAATTACTTATTTAAATCAAAAATATTATGTGTAATATGTATTATATTATTTAACATGCCAATATATATTTTTCATTTTAATGATAATTTTGTTAATTTTTAAGTTCATTAAATATTAATTACAACTTTGCGTAAAAGCTCAATTAGAGCTTTTTAAATAAATTCAAAATTTGGACTTATCTAAAATAGATTTTTAAGTGTTTTTTAGTCAAAATTGCTTGTTGACTTAACCAAATATCGATAAATATTAGAGCTGACAAATGGGTTGGGTTGGGCCAGTCCAACCCGCCAGAGCAGGGCCACACATGAAATTGGACTGGGCTGGTCCAGCCCAGTTTTGCATGGGATAGAAATATGCTAGCCCAGTCCAACCCATTGGCCCAACTTGTCTTAATTTTCTTAATTTTCTTTTTTTTTAAATAAATTTTTATACAATCTAATACATTACATCAAATACAATCTTAGATAAATTTAGACTATATATTTTGAGATTTTTAAAGAGATTAATTTATAAAATTGGGGCTCTCATGTATTAGTTAATAGATAATTGTCAATTTTCTTTCAAAATAATAATTTTTTTTTGTTAATTGTAAACTATTTGTAGACACTTTAAAAAAATAAAAATATTAAAAGTATGATAGTCTTATTGTTTTGAGATATAAATATATTTGACTTAAATTAAAAAGTTACTTATAAGTAAATTTAAAATAAATAATTTACTTGTCACACCAAATATATTCTGAATTGAAACTTAAATTAAACTAAATTTTAATTAAATTTAAACAATTTTATATTGGATCTTAAAATTTATGGACTAATGTTTATTGGTGATTTTGGCTTAGATCATTTTAGATTGATATTATTTGAATTATATAGTGTTAAGGATCCACAAAAAAAAAAAAAATTAACATTTTTTTTTAAAAAATTGGGTCGGCCAAAACTAGCCCGCGGGCTAGATGGGCTGGGCCATCTTGACCCAGTTTTATTTGGGCCAGTGCCAACCCAACCCAACCCAAAAAGACAGGCTACATGGGCCGGTCGGGCCAATTTTGCCACCTTTAATAAATATAATCAAAAGCACTCGTACTCTTTAAGAAGTGCTTTTGAACTTCAAAAAAGTTCTTTCAAACACATATTTGTGTATTCAATTTAAACTTTTTAAATTTTTTAATCTCCATAAAACTCCATCAAACTTTTTAAACTTTTCAAACTGTATATGGAATTTTCTATGTGCTAACTTTAAAGCACAAGGTAAAATAAAATAGGGTAATTTGCAGCCTCCGTCCCCAACATTTGAACTTTTGGTACTTTTATCCTTATTCTTTATTTTTTGGCACCCATATTCTCAATATTTCTTAATTTGGTGGCTGAGGTCCTCAACTTTTAAACTTTTGACACGTTTATTCTCACACTTCATTTTTTTGCACCCATATCCTCAACCTTTCTTAATTTGGTGGCTGAAGTCCACAACCTTTGGAATTTTGTATTATATTTTTTAATTTTTTAATTGAAACTTAAGAAAAGTCTATTTAAAGACAAGTTTTGTGAGTAATTTTGTCTATAAATGTTAGTTTATTTTTTTAAAAAAAGCTTATTTTTAAAAATTTTATTTTAGATTAATTTTTAATTTTTTAATTGAAACCGGGTCAACCTTGGTTCGACACGGTTTGACTCTTGACCCTTGACCCTTGACCCGTTATCTTTTTCGGGCTGATGGTTAGTCCTTTTTTCTGAATATTGTATTATTTAAATAAATAGTTTTATCTAGATAACTATATTTTGATTAATGCTCCATTTGGGGACATGAGTACAAAAAAAATGAAGAATGAGGATATGGGTGCAAAAAATTGAATTTTAATTGAAACTTGGTCAACCTTGGTTCGACCCGATTTGACCCGTTACCTTTTTCGGGTCGATAGCCAGTCCTGTTTTCTGAATATTGTATTATTCAGATAAATAGTTTTATTTAAAAAACTATATTTTGATTAATGCTCCATTTGAGTATATGTGTGCAAAAAAATGAAGAATGAAGATATGTGTGCAAAAAAATGAAGAAAATCTTATAAAATTTTTAAAAATAAGTTTTTTTTTCAACTAAACCAACATTTATAAACAAAATTACTCACAAAACTTGGCTTTAAATAGATTTTTCATAAGTTTCAATTAAAAAATTAAAAAATATGATACAAAAGTCCAAATGTTGGGGACTTCAGCCCCAAATTAAGAAAGGTTGATGATATGGATGCAAAAAAATGAAGAATGAGGATAAAAGTACCAAAAGTTCAAAGATTGGGGATTTCAGCCACCAAATTAAGAAATGTTGATGATATGTGTGCCAAAAAATAAAGAATGAGGATAAAAGTGCCAAAAGTTCAAAGATTGAAGACAGAGGCTGCAAATTACCCAATAAAATATATCGCAATTTCTCTCTCATTTATTCCTAAGACTTTGAAAGATTTTAGAAAAAAAAAATTCTTTCATTCTCTGATAAATTTTTTTTCCTTCTATAAATTCTGGAGTCAATTTTAATATTATTATCTTTCTTCAATATAATTTTTTCCCTTCTACGAACCTTATAACTATAATTAATTACCAATATTTTTGTTGAAAAAGAATATAAATATTTTTATCACTAGTCATATTTTGTTTTCGTATTTTCAATATTCTCCTAACTATTCTTCTCATTTCTTCTATTTGACCTTTAGACATGATTTTTTTTCCCTTCAATATTCCTATAACCATTTTTTTCTCTTTTTTTTTCATTGTTTTTCCATTTTTATTAAAAATAAAATAAATTTATAATTAAATTTTTATATATTGTTAATTGTAGTTTATGAATACATTTCATCAAGTTAAAAATTACTTTTTAATTATTATATTTTTTATTTTTATTTTCATTCTTGCTTTTTCTATTTGTTTGAATGAGCATAGTTGTATTTTTTTCTTCGTAAATTAATACTTTAGTAATTTATTTATGCAGTTGTGATAACTATTTATGATATATTACCTATAAATTTAAATATAAAAAATGGGATTATGAATTACATAAATTTTATTGTTGAATTTTTTTTTAAAAAAAAGACTTGTATGCCATAATTTTTTGAATTTATTAACAAGCCATTTGAAAATTTATAGTTTCATTCAAAAAAAAAAAAATAAGTAAGTTTATTTGTATCATTAACATAGTTTACTTACAACAATTAAATAGATCATTAATTTTTAAGAATTTAATAATATTAATACAATTAAATAGAACATTAATTTTTATAACATTAATAATATTAATACAATTAAATAAATTATTAATGAACTTTTTTCTTCCAATAATTTTTTTAACTTTAAGATATTAAATTTTTAATTAAAAAATTAAAGTCTATAATTTATTTAAAATCTATAAAAATTAATAAAAACTAATAAAATCCATCAAAATTATAGTCATGTTTCTCTTAATATTTTATTGTTAGATTATTTATTTTTTAACACAAATAATAAATTATATCTTATTTTCAATAAATTTGAACTAGTTATCCAAGGCAACGGTCAAACAACCCACAAAATAAAAAAACATTAATTTTACATATAGCTGATTTTATTTAAAAAAAAAAATTCATGAAATTAAATAAATAGATTTTTAGCTCGACTCATCAAGTTCTCCTGCTGCAAGTACCCAGTCCAGTCCTTCCCAGCGCCACCTGCCTCCACCAACTTACCGGCGGCTTCTTCATGGTACCCCACTGCCCTTCGGCCAGTAAGCGACCGATAAACCCATGTCACAGTCGACATCCCGGCAATCGCCATGGCGGCAGCCACCGCGAAGCCTAAAAAAGCAAAACCAACAACGCAGGCAGCGCCGAATATCAGCGGACTGAATAAAATTAGCAGCGGTGAAGTTATTAAAAGCAACGTCAAAGTTGCGAGGAAGCTGAATCCCATCATGCCTAGAAGTGGGCCGCCGATTGCTACTCCGGCGAGTGATGCAAAGAGCACCGTCTTGCCGGAGGCGTGACGCCGGCCGCTGGCCTCCATGAGCTGCTGTCCTTCAGCCATAGTTATCTTGTATTAATCAAGCGTTTGTGTTCTGATAGAACTGCATGAAAATCAGTTGAGGTCTTATAATTGATGTCGGATGACACGTGTCAGCATGTGGTTGTATACGTGTCCGATGTTTATAGTGTACGGATTTCAATCTTATCGTGGTCAAAGGATAGAGTATGGAAATAATGAGAATTAGCTCAAATGATCTTTAACTTTTGACTTAAGTGTGAACATAATATCTAAGGACTATTTTTTGACACAAATGTCTCTAACATATGTATTTTAGTGTGTAATTAATTTTTATTTGACAAAAAAAAAAAAAAACTAATATACCCTTAATTTTAATAAAAAAAATTATAGTTGTATTATTAACCTTTGTAAAATGTACAAATGAGTCTAGTACCTTTATTCAATAATATTTAATATAGGGTATTTAAAATTAACGATATATTGATATTTTTATCAAATAGGATCAATTATTCACCAAAACACATAAATTGGGAATGTTTGTTTTAAAAAACAAATATTAAAGACAATTTTCATACTGAAAGCAAAAATTATAGATCATTTGTGCCAAATTTTCATATATATTCTTGTATGTTAATTACTCAACTCATCTTCGAAATGTATTGATATGCTATTCAATGACCTTTTGATTTTCAATTCGTTCCTCTATCCATTCACCTTTGGAGGAATTAACATTCTTTCTAGACTCACCGAACAAGAGGATGATGTGGCAATTATCGGTATAGTAATGCATGTATCTACAATAGTAGCATTTGAGCAACTCAAAATCAAACAACTTACAACACACAACATCAATCAACATACGAAAACTACTATCAAATTACTTATATAATCTAATATGAATAACTACACTATAATTTTTTTTTTTTGGAATGACTCAGGTTCCAAGTTTCGGCTGACTAATCCTGAAGAGTGGCGGCATTCCCTTTGGTTCGCCACCCAAGTAAATTCGGATGCGGTCACAGCTTATACACACTTGAGTCGGACATTCAATGGTTCTCCTCCATGTGGATCACTGCCTTCCAACATAGTTGTTGCCTTTCAACATTAAATGTTGTCTTCTAACAAAAAATGTTGCCTTCCAAGTGCCGCGGGAATTCGAACCTTCGATCCTCCGTAGAGAATCCTCATACTTAACCACTGCACCATACTCGTGGGGACAACAACTACACTATAATTGATTTGAAATAGGGGTGGCAATGGGCAGAGCCCGGCTCGACTCATAATCCACTAGGGGACTCAGCTTGGCCGCCCATGGCTTGTGGGCCTCATGGGCCGCCCACGAGCTAGCTGGTTTTTTTAAAGCAAAAATTTTAAACAAATTCAAAATAAAAAATAATAATTTGAATATACGAGCTGGCTCGTGGACTTGGGCCACTCGGCTCGTTGAAATATCTAGAGCTCGGCCCAGGCCAAGGCTCGTCCCTAAACGAGCCTAAGTCAGCGATCGATTAATTTCAAGGGAGGGCTCCACAGAAGCTATCAAGAGTAACTAATTTAGGGTTGGTTTACTTTTGGGTATGCTTCGTTTGCTTCGCTCTTCTTCTTCGAACGATCCCACATATCACTTGACCTGTTTGCCACCCCTATGTTGAAATATGTAACTTCGCAAAAAATCTAGTACTCTAAAAACAGAATGTCTAATAAGAGGTTATACATTTGTATGAAGCATGAAACTAGGTTGGTTGAAAGAAAAATAACTCTTATTGGTAAAAGTCAATAACAAGTTTTTCGTGAAATCTTGGAACGCGGTCAAGGTTACGTGATCAATCTGGTATTAGCAGGCACTCAACATATTTAATAATGTACGCACTGCAATGGCCACTATGAATGAAGAGATGAATGTTTTACATTACAAATGTAATTATGCTCGAAGGAAGTAACATCATGAAATTAGAATATTGTAAAATAACTAAGATGTTAATGTAATAATTAGACGTACCCTTACTCTGCTTATGTAAGCTCGATAGCATCTTTTCTCTCGTACTCTAACAAATGGTCGTTAAAAAATTTCAGACGTTGAAGTCCCAAATCAAACTTCCAAAAAAGATAGGAAATAATGTTCAAACGAGGGACTATTTCTCCATAAATGATTGTATTGTCATATCGAAAATTCTGATCATTGTCATATACTATCAACTTCTATGCAAGCAAATCGACATGGAAGATGATCCAATGCTTTTGATCTACGTTGTGCGGGATCAGCAGATGATAGCAATCAATCCATGGCTTTTCGTCCTTTGGAAGTGAATATGTCATGTATCGAAGTGGAATTCAACACTTGAAATGTCAAACTCAATAGCAAACTTCGTCATCTCAGTTGTAGAATTCGACACCTCAACACAGTCCAAATCAGCAAAACAAATAAAATTCATCCGCCCAATCTCACAGGAGCATTCAACAAATGATTCTCACCACAACAACAATCTCAAAATAGGTCACAACAAAAACTTGTTTCAACATATACATGCAAAAGGACTTCAAAAATCATATATATTAGAAAAACATTCACAAAAAATTGAAAAAAAAAATCCATCAACAAAAATATAACTATCATCATAGAACAAAAACAAAACAATACAAAAAGGGGCAAACTTACGTCAAGGTTCAAACCTTATGGTGGTATTTTCTTGTAAATCCGGCACAATTAGGTTTTTAGGTGAGAGAAGAAACTTACTTCCAATGAGATGGTGGTATTAGGGCCGGACTTTATGTTTTCCAAGCCTGACTCAAATTTTAAAAACTAGACCCTTAAATCGTAGTGTGCATTCAAATTCTTTTCTTCGTAAGAATTTTCCAAAACTAAATCTATAAACTCAAAATTCAACAATAAAACGGCAACAAAATGTAATATTCAACAATAAAGAAAACCCATAATTTCTTTTTTATCATAACCCATTTTGCAAGAAGATTATCAGTATATAGACATATACAAGGAACAAATTTCAGTGATGCAAAATCTGATGTCGACAAGAAATTTCAACATCAACTTCATTTTAATCAATTCAATTGGTTCAATCATTACCAAAAAATATAAAAGTTTAACTCATGAAATATATAAATTATCTAAAATGAATTAGAATGGTTACAAGAGAAGTATCGCTTACAATTCTCGTAGAAAAATGCAATAAAAAAACTATGGCGACTTAACGTAGACTGTATAGTGGGTTTTTGCCGGACTGGAGAGGGAGATGGGTGATCTGAACTTTGAAAACGAGTCGAGATTATATGTTTCAACTTTCAAATTTGGAAAAGACGGGATTTTAATTAGGATGACTATTTTAATTAAATGTGGGTTTGGACTGCTCTAGCTAATCCTTTCAAATAATAATAATAAAAAAAAAAACCTTAACACAATTTTTTTAGATCTAGGGGCCCCCAAATATTTTGGGCCCGAGGCAGCCGCCTCTTAGACCTCATATACAGTCCAGGCATGGGTGGAATTTTACTATAAATTTTGGCGTGATTCCGATGGTAATGAGTTAGAGAAGAGCCGACGACTTTAAAGACAGAGACAATATAATTTTAAAATGAGTTTTGGTTTTTAAGAGAGAGAAAGTGAAATGTTTTTTTAAGGATAGACAAAAGAATTTAGAATACTTTTAAAGCTCATTTTAGTCACTTTTGAAAGAACTATTTGTAGGACGTGCGATGCACGTAAGGTGGTTCGTATGATACTTAATTTATTGTATTTTAATTTGTAATCTATACAGATATAAAATAGTCCGAGTATAATTTGCAGTAAATAGTTTAAGAAAATAAGCACTCAACAAATATAAGATAGATAATCAAAAGACACACTTCTTAAATATAAATATAACAAGCAAACAGTTATTTGAACAAACCATAATTTACAACCTAGAAGAACTTGTGGTTGATTGTATAACTGTTTTCAAATTGTTTACTAAGCAAAATAGTAGAAGTTGAGAAATACTAAGCATATGTTTGGTAGTGTTGAATTTATTTTTTAAGTGCTTGAAGATAAATGATTTTCTCCTCCTCCGAGCACGGCGGCGACAGTGGTGGAGACTTGCAAAAGGTGGCGGGACTTTTTTCTCCCGTGGCCACTACGGTGTGATAATCAGTATATGATTAAAACCAGATATGCAGAATAATCATATAAAGTGTATAAGAATTGTGTGTTGTTTTTACCTGGGGGTTGACCTCTATTTATAGGGATGGCCTGCAGTCATTGATAACGGGTGTCTCTTCATCTCCCTTATTATTAGGAGTTAACGAGGGATGTTTCATCTTCCCAATTTGTTGAGAGGTGTTTCGTCTTCCTGATAACCTGTGGTAACTGTCATTCCATGGGTTGCCTGCCTAGCTAACCTGACGACAGTTGGGTTATTGCAGTCTATCTGTTAGAAGCGTACTCATGAGACCAACAAGGCGGGCAAGCTGGTGAGACGGACGAATTGTTGAGGCGGGCGTGCCACCATAGCTAAATAACATACAACAACTGTCATTATTTATATCATCATAAGCCCCTATACTTCCCATAGACCACTTTTCATATACTGTTGTCAATGGGAAGTAGAAATAATCTAGTGCACCTGCTATTATCTAACTTCTTCAGATAGAAGCTCATCGCCTTGTATTTCTGACAGAGGTTTATCGCCTTGATTTTTAAACATAGGCTCATCGCCTTGTTTTTCAGATAGAGGCTCATCGCCTTGTTTTTCGGACAAAGGCTCATCACCTTGTTTTTCTAACAGAGGCTTATCGCCTTGTTTATCGGGTAGAGGCTCATCGCCTTGTTTTTCAGACAAAGGCTCATCGCCTTATTTTTCTAAGAGAGGCTCATTTGCCTTATTTCTTAGACAGTAGCAGCTGTAATTATTTTTGGGCATCTGACTTTGTTTTTTAGACAGCAGTAACTGTCATTATTTTTGGGCAGCTGGCCTTGTTTTTCATACAGCAGTAGCTGTCATTATTTTTGGGCAGCTGGCCTTATTTTTCAGACAATAGCAGCTGGTCTTGTTTCTGGGCAGCTCACCTTATAAGTCCATCTACTTTTCATAAACAATCGTTAATGAAAAGTAGAAGTAATCTAATGCACTTGCTCATCTCATTTTTTTTTTTGGGCGAGGTCGCCTCGCCTGGAGTGAGGTCGGTCGCCCGCCTGCCTGCCTGGTCGAGGTCGCCCGCTTGAGTGAGCTCGCCTAATTTTTTTTTTTCTGGCCGAGGTCACCGCCCGCCTGGAGGTCACCTGCCCGCCTAGTGAGCTCGCCTAAATTTTTTTTTTGGGCGAGGTCGCCCGCCCGCCTGAGTGAGCTCGCCTAAATTTTTTTTTTTTTTGGGGCGAGGTTGCCTCGCCTGGAGTGAGGTCGCCCGCCCGCCTGGACCATTTCTCGATTTGTGCATGTCATCCTTGTGCAGGGGCCATGCTAATCTTCTCTGTATCGTTCCCATTTTATCGAATGTTCCCACAGACGGCGCCAATTGAAGATAAATGATTTTCTCCTCCTCCGAGCACGGCGGCGACAGTGGTGGAGACCTGCAAAAGGTAGCGGGGCTTTTTTCTCCCGTGGCCACTCCGGTGTGATAATCAGTATATGATTAAAACCAGATATGCAGAATAATCATATAAAGTGTATAAGAATTGTGTGTTGTTTTTACCTGGGGGTTGGCCTCTATTTATAGGGATGGCCTGCAGTCATTGATGACGGGTGTCCCTTCATCTCCCTTATTATTAGGAGTTAATGAAGGATGTTTCATCTTTCCAATTTGTTGAGAGGTGTTTCGTCTTCCCGATAACCTGTGGTAACTGTCATTCCATGGGTTGCCTGCTTAGCTAACCTGACGACAGTTGGGTTATTGCAGTCTATCTGTCAGAAGCGTACTCATGAGACCAACAAGGCAGGCAAGCTGGTGAGACGGACGAATTGTTGAGGCGGGCGTGCCACCATAGCTAAATAACATATAGCAACTGTCATTATTTATATCATCATATGCCCCTCTACTTCCCATAGACCACTTTTCATATACTGTTGTCAATGGGAAGTAGAAATAATCTACTGCACCTGCTATTCTTTAACTTCTTAAGATAGAAGCTCATCGCCTTGTATTTCTGACAGAGGTTTATTGCCTTGATTTTTAAACATAGGCTCATCGCTTTGTTTTTCAAACAGAGGCTCATCGCCTTGTTTTTCGGACAAAGGCTCATCGCCTTGTTTTTCTAACAGAGGCTTATCGTCTTGTTTATCCGGCAGAGGCTCATCGCCTTGTTTTTCAGACAAAGGCTCGTCGCCTTGTTTTTCTAACAGAGGCTCATCGCCTTGTTTATCGGGCAGAGGCTCATCGCCTTGATTTTTAATCAGATGCTAATCGCCTTGATTTTCAGATAGAGGCTTATCGCCTTAATTTTTAAAGAAAGGCTCATCGCCTTAATTTTTAAAGAAAGGCTCATCGCCTTATTTTTCAATGGTGGCTATCACCTTGATTTTTAAATAGTGGCTATTGCCTTGATTTTTAAATATAGGCTCATCGCCTTATTTTTCAATGGTGGCTATCACCTTGATTTTTAAACATAGGCTCATCGCCTTATTTTTAAATAGTGGCTACTGCTTTGATTTTTAAAAATAGGCTACTGCCTTGATTTTTAAACATAAGCTCATCGCCTTGATTTTTGGATAGAGGCTCATTTGCCTTATTTCTTAGACAGTAGCAGCTGTAATTGTTTTTGGGCATCTGGCTTTGTTTTTCAGACAGCAGTAACTGTCATTATTTTTGGGCAGCTGGCCTTGTTTTTCAGACAGCAGCAGCTGTCATTATTTTTGGGCAGCTGGCCTTGTTTTTCAGACAGTAGCAGCTAGTCTTGTTTCTGGGCAACTCACCTTATAAGCCCCTCTACTTTTCATAAACTATCGTTAATGAAAAGTAGAAGTAATCTAATGCACTTGCTCATCTCAAATTTTTTTTTTTTTGGGCGAGGTCGCCTTGCCTGGAGTGAGGTCGCCCGCCCGCCCGCCTGAGTGAGCTCGCCTAAATTTTTTTTTTTTTTGGGCGAGGTCACCTCGCCTGGAGTGGGGTCGCCCGCCCGCCTGGTCGAGGTCACCCGCCTGAGTGAGCTGTCGTTGGCGGTGTTTCCATTGTTGGAAAGTTAGAAGTTTGGGGAGGAGCCCCTAGCAGTGAGGGCCCTATCGGTGGATGGCTAGGACTATGGGGCAGAGCCCCTGATAATGAAGATCCTACCGGCAAAGGGTTAGGACCCTGTGGTAGCTGAGAAACCGAAGCGTTCCGATCTTGGAGTAGAGCCGTTAAGGCCGCCACTTGAACTTGCAGTGCCGCGAGTTGAGTGGCAGAGGCAAATTCTTGTGGTGGGTGATTAGTGGCAGCATTGGACTCGGTGCCTGCATCCCCGACAGGGGCTGGTGGAGCGGTTACATTCCTAGCTCTTCTGGTTCGAGCCATAACTTCTTGTGCGGTTTTCCACAGACGGCGCCAATTGAAGATAAATGATTTTCTCCTTCTTCGAGCACGGCGACGACAGTAGTGGAGACCTGCAAAAGGTGGCGGGACTTTTTTTCCCATGGCCACTCCGGTGTGATAATCAGTATATGATTAAAACCAGATATGCAGAATAATCATATAAAGTGTATAAGAATTGTGTGTTGTTTTTACCTGGGGGTTGGCCTCTATTTATAAGGATGGCATGCAGTTATTGATGACGGGTGTCCCTTCATCTTCCTTATTATTAGGAGTTAATGAGGGATGTTTCATCTTCCCAATTTGTTGAGAGGTGTTTCGTCTTCCTGATAACCTGTGGTAACTGTCATTCCATGGGTTGCCTGCCTAGCTAACCTGACGACAGTTGAGTTATTGCATTCTATCTGTCAGAAGCGTACTCATGAGACCAACAAAGCGGGCAAGCGTTCCACCATAGCTAAATAACATACAGCAACTGTCATTATTTATATCATCAGTGCTTATATTATAAGTTGTTAGTGAATGTGTGGATAAAAAGTGGGTTGTAAATTGTGGATCCTAATTTTTTGAACAGAAATCATCATCAAAGACAGATAAGATGTACTAATTAATAGGTTGATGATAAAAAATGTGATAAAAAATAGTTAGGAACATAAATGTGAAAATTAGATATTGTTGAGGACTTTAATGTGCATTAAAATGAGGGACAAATATTTTGTCAAACTTTTGTATTTGTTATTTATTTTGTTTATTTAAAAATATGATAGACAAAAAAAATATTTTTCGCTCCCTTAATTAATTTTTTGAACAGAAATCATCATCAAAGACATAGATAAGATGTACTAATTAATAGGCTGATGATAAAAAATGTGATAAAAAATAGTTATGGACATAAATGTAAAAATTAGATATTATTGAGGACTTTTATTATAATTATATAAAATGTGGTGTGGTTAAAAAAAAGTGTGCTTTAAATATAATTACTCAATTAAAAGAGGAAAAAAAAAGAAAAAAAAAGAGGAAGATAGCCACATGTGAAGCCGACACGTGGTGAAATAAATAGTAAAAAAGTTTGACTCTTTTATTATAGGTAGACAAATGATCATTTAGTTAAAATTTATAAAAATAGCTATTTTTCAAATGATACAAGACAGAGAAGACATTTAATCAAATTTCCTCTAGTTTTTCTAAACGTGGATAGATGGGGACGGTGGAGAATCAAAATGTAAGTTGAACGGCTTATTTGATACCTTTCAAACTCCAGTAACCAAATAGAAACATGTAGGAAACTTCAATGGGGTAATTAATTAACCCTATTCTTTTACCTTTAAGATGATTAAACAATGTAAGTAATATTTTTCGTTGATTATTTTATTTTAGAATGTAATTAAATTTTATTGCCATGCTATGGGTGCGGGGCACTCGCATCAAAGCTGTGTGGAATATACTTTAGCTTTTCTTTTTCTTTTCTTTTTTTAATTTATGCTTTTTAAATTGGTAAAACATACTTTTATTTATATATTTTGTAGGATTCGTAACTTACTACCCACTTATTATTCACATATTATATATGACCTACATCTTATAGGCGCTTAAAAAATAATTTTATCATTGCTCATTTCTTATTGAATTAACTGATTGCCATGCTATCGGACATTTATTTTGAATTCGATAATTTTCGCAAAAAAAAAAAAATCGGCATATTTTGTTTATTATTATGGGAATTAATCCTACTACTTCTTGTTCTGGTTTCCAGACTTGAAAAAAAAAATATCATGGGGCGATCGTCCAAATCATCAGTCCGGTACTAGATATAGCCTTTCTACCGGGCAAGATGTTTAATATTTATAATGCTGTGGTAGTTAAAGGTTGATACAATGTTGGTCAAGCAATTAATGTGACTTGAGAAATACATCATTTATTAGGAAATAATCGAGTTAGAGCTTTAGGTATGCGTGCTACAGATGGTTTGAAAGTGATTGACACATGAGCTCTTTCTAAGTGTTACGGACGGTGGAGCAACTCTGGGACAGATTTTCAACGTGCTTGGAGAGCCTGTTGATAATTTAGGTCTTGTAGATACTCGTACAACATCTCCTATTCATAAATCTGCGCCTACCTTTATACAGTTATATACAAAATTATCTATTTTTGAAACAGAAATTAAAGTAGATCTTTTATCCCCTTGTCTCCTTGGGGGAAAAATCGGACCATTTGGAGGAGCTAAAGTTGGTAAAAGGTACTCATTATAGAATTGATTAACAATATTACCAAAGCCCATGGGGGCGTATCCATATTTGGCGGAGTGGGTGAACGTACTCGTGAAGAAAATGATCTTTACAAGGAAATGAAAGAATCTGGAATGATTAATGTAGAAAATATTGCAGAATCCAAAGTGGCTCTAGTTTACGGCCAGAAGAATGAACCATCTGGAGCTTGTATGAGAGTTGGTTTGATTGCCATAACTATGGCAGAATATTTCCGAGATGTTAATGAACAAGACATACTTCTATTTATCGACAATATCTTCCAATTTGTCCAAGTAGGATCTAAAGCATCGGCCTTATTGGATAGAATGCCTTCCTCTGTCAATTATCAACCTACCCTGAGTACCGAATGGGTACTTCATAAGAAGGAATTACTTCTACCAAAGAAGAGTCCATAACTTCTATTCAAGACGTTTATGTACATGCAGACGATTTGACCGACACTGCTCCTACTACAACATTTTCACATTTATATGCTACTATCGTCAAGAGGATTAGCTGCCAAGGGGATATATCCAGCAGTAGATCCTTTAGATTCAACGTCAACCATGCTTCAACCTCGGATCGTTGGTGAGGAACATTATGAAATTGTGCAAATAGTTGAGCAAATTTTACAACATTGCAAAGAGCTTCAGGACATTATAGCTATCCTTGGGTTGGACGAATTATCCGAAGAGAATCGTTTAACCGTAGCAAGAGCGCAAAAAAATAAGCCAACCTTTTTTTGTAGCAGACGTATTTATTGGTTCTCCAGGGAAATATGTTGGTCTAGGAGAAACCATTAAAGGGTTTCAATTGATCATTTCTAGAGAATTAGATGGTCTTCCTCAACACGCCTTTTATTTTCTAGTTATAATCCAGAAACGATTCATGTATATATATATATTAGATCATGATATCAACGTAGGCGATAAAGTAGCTGAAGACACGGAAATAAATGTATCATTTCCAAAATTTTGCCTAGACAATATATGCATTAACTGCAAGATGAAAGACATGTTGATATGGTTTTCAACCTATTAGAACTACCTTCACGAATGAATGTAGGACATATATTTGAATGTTCGCTCGGGTTAGCAGAGGTCTACTAGATAGACATTATCGAATAGCGTATTTTGATAAGAGATATGAATAAGAAGCTTCATGAAAACTTGTGTTTTTCTGAATTATATGAAGCCAATTAGCAAACAGCGAATCCATGAGTATTTGAACGCGTGTATATATATATATATATATATATATATATATATATATATATATATATAAGCAGAATATTTTATGGAAGGTCGGGGAATGCTTTTGAACAAGCCGTTATAATAGGAAAGCCTTATATCTTGAAATTAATTAATCAAGTTGATGATAAAATCTATGGATGTTATAGTGGACATTATGTGCTTATTACACAACAACTCCTTAGAGGAAAGGCAAAACAAAGGAGGGCAACGAGTAGGAAAAATTGAGGTTTGAGCTCTAGAAGGATTTGATGTTGGTCATATTTTCAAGAGATGTTTATTTATAAATCCGATCATATTAGAGCGCGCCAAGAAGTACTTGGTACTACGATCATTGGAGGAAAAATACTGAAACTTGCGAACGCTCTAGAATCTTTTTGATTGCTCATTCGAGAATTACGATCTTTTGTTCTGGAATTGAACCATTTCCTTGTATCTGAGAAAAACTTCCAGATTAAAAGGAAGGAAGCTTAATCGAAATGAATCAAAAAATTTCTTCTATGATCGATCGGTATAAACATCAACAGCTACAAATTGGATTAGTTTCTTCTTAACAAATAAATACTTGGGCCACTAAAATCATGCTTAATGGAGATCGTTGGAGAGGTGACAAAACTCTATACTTCTCATTACAAAATCAATAAATCGGAAAAAGATAGTTTAATTTGTGAAAGAATTTTTGGACCTATAAAAAGTCGAATTTGTGCTTGTGGAAATTATCAAGTAATCAGAGATGAAAAAAAAAGACATGAAATTTTGTGAACAATGTGGAGTCGAATTTGTCGATTCTCGCATACGAAGATATCAAATGGGCTACATCAAAAACTCGCATGCCCAGTAACTCATGCATGGTATTTAAAACGTCTTTCTAGTTATATTGCGAATCTTTTAGATACACCTCTTAAAGAATTAGAATGCCTAGTATATTACGATGTGTGATCTCATCCAAATTATGATATTATTCGGAATGAGAAACAATCATCCCAGTCAATCCAATTGGGATGCCCTAGACCTAACATATCACTTGGCAAGAGTAATATGAAGCTCAGGATTAGGGGTGTAGTCAATATTCCCAATCAACGGGAGAATTGATCTATGGTTGATTTTATAACAAATAAATACAAATTTCTATTTGTACCTCTTAAAAAAGAGACTTTTTGTTTTGTGGAATTAACCTTTCTTTTGGAAAGAAATTATGTTCAAGTACCCGCAAATATGTTATGATTACAGGAGTCTATCCATAGTGTATAGGCTTTGAGGGCATCGTGGCATAGCCGTTTGAGGTGAAGTCGGGACCTAAAAGATCGAATGGAACAATACATAGACAAGTAAATCTCTTATGAATTCCAAGGTACTCCTTTACTTTCACTATAATTCTTAAATTAAGAATTAAGGAATTCATCATTAGAAGGGAAATAGACTATTCAAGATTTTCACATTTCATTTATGTCATAATTGAATAACGAATTAAGAAAATCTAAATAAAAAGAAGGCAGAATCAATGAAATCTCAAACATGCATTCTTGTTTGGTTAAGCTTGAATTATAATTTAAGCTGATCGAACATTTTTTTTATCAACACATTTCGTAGGAGTACTAATCACAGATTATATATGTTCCTCTTTATACATCAAGTTCTTTCTAGTAGTATATTAATATATTTGCTAAAAATATCTCTAATGCAAATGTGAATTGTACGTAGAGCTGGCAAATGGGCTGGGTTGGGCCAGCCCAACCCGCCAGAATAGGGCCACACATGAAACTGGACTGGACTGGCCCAGCCCAGTTTTGTATGGGCCAGAAATATGTTAGCCCAGTCCAGCCCATTGGCCCAACCTATCTTAATTTTTTTTTTTTTTAAATAAATTTTTTATACACAATATCATTTGTAACATATGTATCAAATAGTGATACTATAAAGGACTAAATTGATATAAAAGTATAAATATGGGGATCAAGTTGCAAAAATTTAAAAGTTGAAGGACTTAGGTTGCAAATAAAAGAGGACGAAATTGAAATGAAAGAGGAAGTATAGGGACTAAAGTGAAACTTTTATAAAGATAAAGGACTTATTGTGCAAATAATCAAGGACTCAAATACAAATTTAAGTGAATTCACGTGAAAATATATATTTTGTGGTATATATTTGATTTTAATTTATTATTTTATTAATTAATATAATTTTAAGAATGTAGTATTTTTAGAATAAATTTGTTAAGTTGATAAAATTAGAATTATTTTTAAAAAGTGGTTTATTTATGAAAAAATTTCTTGATATTATTTGAATTATGTATTGGGGCTATTCACAAAATGAATTAATTAGTGTTAAAGAGCCCAAAAAATTAAAAAAAAAAAAAAAAAAAATCAAAATCAAAATTAAAATCAAAATTGGGCCGGCCCAACTAGCCCGCGGGCTAGATGGGCTAGGCCATCTTGGCCCAGTTTTATTTGGGTTAGGGCCAACCCAACCCAAGAAGGCGGGCTACATGGGCCGGCCCGTGGGCCGGGCCAATTTTGCCACCTCTAATTGTACATCATCATCCAAATTGCTTACATGGTAAAGAAAAAAATAGAAGATGTCTAACACATCATCCACCTCCATTTATTTTTTATAATTAATTAATATTCATCGAAATATGTGCCAAGTCTCTCTCTCTCTCTCTCTCTCTCTTTATAATTTATTTCTATAAAATGTGTATTAATCATCATTTATTTAATTTTTTATAATTTATCTACCATTTTCTCTGGTACACGTGGACTATAAATTTTTCATTCCACAACACCATTGGAGATAATTTTCTCTCCGTCTTTATTTTATTTGCCACATATATAAGAATCCACATTGTTGCATTGAAAATGTTCTAAGATGAATTACACTGTAAAGAAAAGGTTCTTAAAAGTCTACTTGCCCAGTTGGGTCTAGTGTTACATGCCAAATGTGCTCAAGTTTTCACTAGTTCAAGAATCCGAGCAGGCCAATTTCTTCAAAGCTCAATTGTCAAGTTCCATTGGTACAATTCTCTCTCTGGAACCCTTAAATTCAGGCTGATCAATCCAGTCTTGTCTTCATAATCAAACTCCTCTTCCTTCATATCAATCAATATTTTTTCAGGTCGGACAGATGAATAGGCCCCAAACACACCACAACCACGAATCCTAATGTCGATAATCCCGGGTTTCTGGGATTCATAGTTGAGTTCTGTAATAGCTCCACCAGAATTGAACATCTCAAGGAGACCTATTGGAGCAAAAGCAGCCCCGTTCGATAACCGTTTGATTGGAACGACTGTGAAGACTTCATATTCTCGAGCTTGAAGTTGAACCGGAAGAGATTTGTTCTTTGGAAGATAAAGCACATTTCCTGCAATTAGGATCATATGAACTCAGTGAACCAAATTGGGGTTCTTTTTGAATAGATAAAGTTGAGATTAATATCTGGACATGAGGACCTTCATTAGGGAAATATTAAGAATAACTGAAAAATAGAAATAGAAAATAATAACAAAAACACAAGACTTACGCCAAAACTTCAAAATCAGAGAAAAACCACATCATGTGAAAGAGAGAAACACGAGATTTTTTTTTTTTTTTTAAGGTTCCCTATTTTTGTGTGCAAAAGAGGTTGGTTAACTGTTCTTGTTCAACGTGGGACACACCAAGGGAAATTCCGTCATGAAATTAGTTGCTCCATCAAACTTCAAAGACAGTTTTGAATATGAATCAGTATCAAGTGTTAGGTGAACAAAACTTACCACCTCTATGCGAATACACAATAGTATCCCCATTCCATCCATGCTCAGCAACATTGGTCAAATAATGAACTTCCTTAGCTTGTACGGTGCAGGACACTGCGTCTGGCTGTTCGTTGTGGATGAGATTCTTCGTACTAACTCGACACCATGAAGCTCCTTGGCAATTAAACACCCCAAGAACTCCGGTGAAGTCATTCATATTCCAAATTTTCAGAAGACTGCAATAAGATTATTAAAGTTTTGTTTGATTTTGCTTAAAATTTTGTTTTGCTAAAAGCTAAAGTGAAAATTAACAATTAATTTTAACCACATATTTTATGGGACCCACAACTTTTATCAACTTTTCAACCACACATCTCATCGATTTTTATCAAATTTTACAGAAAATCTGATTTTTAGCCAAATCAAACGGGGCATTAAGTTGTGAGCAAATTACTCTTGCTAATAATAGCATAGAGTGTGTGCTTGTTGGTACACAGTACTAGACTGGGCTGGCAATGAACATGTTTGGGTTGTCTTATCTAGTCCTATCTATCAATCATGGCAAGAGAGTTTTGAGCATGCTTAAGATCTTTCTGTTGTCAATGTCCACTGCTATACAGTCCCGTCTCTAAAACATGACGAGAGTTTCGAGCATGCTAAAGATGTTTCTTTGTCGTACCTTTTCCCATCTCTGGTAGGATCAGAAAACAAGCAATCTCTAGTTGGTCTTCCAGGAAGTTTGGCCCTCAAGGTGGAACCATCGGGTAGTACGAGTTTCTTCAAAACGAAGAAATCGTGGTGCCCGGGTTTGTCACTGCATGACATACGGATTTATAATAATACACAAACATTATAGTATGACAAAATGTGCCTACCACAAATATGAATTTGGAATCATAAAGAGCACCTGACATAGATTGAACAGCCTCCAACGGCACGAGCTGCCCCATGGTACTCAGCCATGGGGTGCAAGCTCTACAACACGAAAGCAATTCTTACGTTAACATCTAATAATTTAGAATTGTGAACTAAAATTTCAGGCACAGAGAAAGAAGAATTATTGGCTTCATCTTAAAGCTGGGAAATTGTTAGCATAAAGAATATCATCTGAAAATAAGAAGGCAGACTCACATGAAACATGTCCCAGTCAGGCTGCATAAACTCTCCAATGAAAAAGGTGTTGTAAGCAACTGATGCGATATGGACTGTGTGTGATGCTGGATCTCTTGGAAAGAAATCATCAGACGCCCTAATAACAGCGGCTTTCTTTGCACTGCCACAATCAAGTTAAACAAATCTAGAATTAAATGGACCATAAACTTAGTATTATGAAGCCACGAGACAATAAGTGCATGATTGGCATGCAATACTATATGGGATAATGAACAACATTTTAGTTTCTTTTTTTCCTTAACACCGTCCAATGCTATCCATTATTTTCTACTAAACATACCATAAGTCAGGATGTGGAAGGATTCTCTACCTGTACAAGGCATCTGTACTGTGACTCATACAAGAAATAATTTCATTATTCGGGAAGTTCCTAGAGATGGACGCCTCTAATGCTTCATGGTATTTCCTTGCAAGTTTCACTCTTCCACCATTGCCAGCTCCTAGAGTTTCTAGTATGCTTTGATTATCTACTTTAACCCCGTCTATGCCAACAGACGCTAGATAAGAGTGCAGGTCATTGTAGAAGGCATAAACTTTCTCCGGGTTCACAAGGCCAACCCGGTTTTTCATTATGCTTCTTAAAACGAAACAAATGCCGTTGGACTCAACCCCCGGGGACGGAATGGAGTTCACTACCGTGGGCTCATACTGTTCCATTTCAGCTACACCGGGCATAACACCTCCCCAGTACCCTACTATTGCATGCCATACATAAACATACCTACAAAATCAAGAAAAAAAAAATAATGGCATAACTGCCAAGTGTAAATTATTTGGACTAGAATAATCTGAAATTTCAGTTATAAATGCTCAACTTCAAAGAAAATTGGTCTTTGATCTCGGTAACAATTTGGCGAAATCCCATTGACAGATCATCCACCTCGTCACCCTCTCCATCATCTTTCTGAAATTTGTGATTCTCTTTAATATGAATTAACCGATTTGAAAAGCTGGAAACAATAGAATAATGATCTTCAGCTGCTAATGGGTAAGATGCAAACACATCCAAATAACATTTTGAATAAGATGCTTACTTAGCCGTGTCATCAAACTTTGCTTCGACACTGGTGGGATCCATACTGACTGATTGCCATCCATCGTCTATGATGACAAACTTTGGTGGAGCTCCGCCTTTCTCCAAACTACAAGACAAATACTAGTTATAGTGTTATACTCTGTGTTCTGTTGCAAAATGTTAGATATATTTTTGTAATTTATGTTTCTCTATTAAGGGGTAGTTTGGATTTTTCCATTAATTAGGGCTTTAGTTTAGTGTTTTACACTTAATATTATCCTCTTAGTAGTCCTTTCCCATTATTGAATATAAGATTGCATCTTGTTTAACACAAAAATCCTTCAATATTCAACAAAATTCAAATAAATGTGTAGGAGTATTGAATACCTCTCTAATCCTTGCTTCACCCCCTCGGCTTTGACATCAGTATAAAAAGCATCCCATGTGCACCATCCAAACCAATTCAATAAGTCGGGCATCTGAACTATGATGAAGAACAAAGTCGTTAGATTGCAAATGTTTGTGATGTATTCATAAGATTGAAAATCAAAGAAATAGCTTTTCTCTAGCACTAGTATTTCAATACCTCCTTTTCGTCACGATGGCAGAAGGTCTGCATATGCATTTTCAAATACCTGTTCAGCATCAATAATCCCATTAAACTTCAACTTCCATTTTTACACGAGGGGAAAAAGGCAACCATTTCTTTTTTCTTTTTTAATAACAGAAATGATGCAATATCTAATCAAAAGAGTAGGGTGGCGACTAGCCTAGCTGCACAAGCAAATTCAGTTGAACCGCAAAAGTACATTTGATCTTAGATCTTTATGGTTTTGCACCAATTGGCATATTAGACTAAGTGTAAAAGCCTTTTCATTTTGATCAAAAGAATATTAATTTCAATACTACTACTAATAAGAAAGGGACCAAGAACTTAATTATTGGGTGACTGAGTTTATACTTTACAGAGGAATCTAAATAATATATCTACATTCTTGATCCCAAAATCTTATAACATGAATTGTAATACACATTTTGTTGGGGCGTCCAATACTAACAATGTGTTGCAACCAAACGAAGTAGCGGAAAAGATTCATGCAGCTGATCCCAAATTTATTGGGAACGAAGCTTAGTTTGTGATTGTCAGGTCCCAAAATCCTATGTCAAAGAAACTTTGAATAAAATCAGATACCCAAACGAGGATCGAGGACCAAATTGAACGTACTTGACTGCATTTGCAATGACATCATACGGGTCGGACCCAGATGCCACATAAACAAGATGTTTCCCTTCAAATTCTTGCACAGCAGGATCCCCTGCAAATTGCAACCATAGAAAGCCCAACTTTTTTATATATGACTAGATATTTGTAAGAATATATGAATTATTATGTTTCAATTATTAATGTTGTACCACTTTCCAAGCAAATCTCCAATTCATTGTTGGCATTCCCCTGAAGAACAGCCCTGAAATCCCCCTCAAGAATGGGCAAGAAAACGGTGTAAAATACTGATTGAGACTGGTTTTCCCCATCTTCAGTTTCTTCTCCAAAATGAGAAGTGTTTGGTACTTCCAACATAAAAAACTGAGTCTCATTAGGTACATCTTGCCCACATATGCCCATCCATTGTGTCATCCACCACAACTTGAAACGATAAAGACACATAAATCTTAATCCCCTGCAAATCAACAACGCTCAGTTCAACACAAAATTACCAAATCCCACTTTGCTAAGTTAAGTCTTGATTTGTAAACTTACCACCACTTTCACACTCTCCATTTATTACTAGTTTTAATGGTGAGTTCTACCTTATGCAGTTGTAACAATTGCTATGAGACTATACGCCCATTGGAAAGACTACGACTAAGACTTATTGCTAAACACAAAATTATTAAATCTTACATTGCTAAACTAAGACTTGTTGCAGGTTTATAACTCGTGGTAGGAAAGATGCTCAATCCCTCAAATTTGCACTTTATTTATGGCATAATTGTACATCTCTTACTGAATACAACATTAAAATAAATAAATGTGTCCCTTTTAAAACTTGGGGGGTCATCGTGATGTCACAGCCTTGCAGAAAAACTCATTTCAAGTCTCGACACCCATATGAAAAATTATCACGTAAGGGGCGTATTGAAACCGTCCCCTCTTTAAAAGCGTAAACTTTTGGACAAAGAGGTTCAACATCCTTGAATCACTGGATCATTATTTATTCTTTAATTCTATCTACACAATCCGATCAATAAACTACAACATTACACAAAACTCTTTCATAACTATTCAGGCACCCTCCATGTACAAGTGTAGTAAAGTTTAAAGGTGAGCTCTACTTCCTTTTCCAAGAAATAAAATCTGAACATTATTTACTAGAAATAAATAAACAAAACTTACTTGAGTTTTCCAATAGGAAAAACCAGGCGGCTTCCGATCTTATCAGATTTAACCCCAATGAAAGTCCCATGATGGGTTTTCGCCGGAGTTAAGAAAATGTTGTCATGAATATCAGTGAGAATGCAGTTGCCGGAAACACTTAGATTTCCGTCGGACAGAAATATATCACCGGCGACCATTTTCTTCTTTTTCAAGTATTTTTTTATTTTAGAGCAGTCGAGTACTGCTGCAAGAATTGATAAAACAATTTTTTTTTTTTTATTTCTATGGTACTGGTTGCTCCACTCGATTTTTAATTTTGTTCAATAAGATTCCACTCTATTATATGAGGGGACAAAACCGTTCCCAACTCCCACGTGTCTGAAAGAAATCTTCTTTTACGGTTTGTTTGGAAGTTTTTTTTTTTTTTTTTAATTGATTTTAATCGATTTTGAGTGATAAAGTTTAAAAAATATTGGAAAAATTTGTTAATTTTTTTGGGCACTGAAAACCATTAAAATCAGAGTAGTGTAATTTGAAGTGTATTTTTCAACTTCAAATCAGTAGTTTTATATCGTTTTTCAAATTATCTACTAATTTTATAATTTCTTCCAAAACAATAATTTTTTTATGTGCTATAAAATTATTTTTGAAATTTTTTATAGTCGAATAAATATTTACATTTAAATATTTACATATTTCTTATTGTTTTCACGTACCAACTTTTTTTAATATATGGTTACATATGTAGTTTTATTGTTTTAAGCATGAGTTTAACTATTTTGAAAACCGTTACTAAAATCATCCAAAATCTGACACTCATAAACATCCAAAATCGATACTTTAAATAACCTTCATAATTGGTAGTCCAAAACTCCAAGTAGCCATAATCTTACCTTTGGTAAAATTATTTAGAGATGATTATTTCACTTTTTCAATAATCATTTATTAATTTTCTCTCATTTTAATATGTATATTATATTTTTTAGATATCAATTGCTAAAAAACTCAAATATAATTTGAATAATACAAGATTGGAGTATTGAAATTGCAATTTATTAAATGCAATTATTAGAATAAGAATGAGTTTAGTTCTTGAACACTAAATAGTCAATTTTACTCTCCATTTTAAAAATTAAATTAAATAGCTTATTCGAGTTTTATATATGCTTTTAATTTTAAAAAAATTACAATAGAATTTCATTCTTAAAGTTTTGTAACAATATCATTCTTATTCAATTTTATTCGTAACTATGATTTCCATCTTTTCATTAGTTCGTACAAATAGTTTCCAACTATTTTTTTTGACAATTTTATCTTTATCTTAAATAAATAAAATAGTAAAAAAAAAATAGAAAACCTAATTAAAAAATTGCAGGTTTTATTATTTAACATAATTTTTAAAAAAAAAAACCTTCATCTCCCACCCCACCCCACCCCACCCCACCCCACCTCACCTCACCTAGATCTGCGCAGTTTTTTGATATGTCATGAAGGAGTAGTTTCTTTGGCCACCTCTCTCTCTCTCTCTCTCTCTCTCTCTCTCTCTCTCTCTCTCTCTCACATAGAATCTCCAATACATTCAATGGATTGTAGCAGATGTAACAATTATACAGACGAACTTCTAGATGATGTGGAATAAATAGACGATAAAGTCCAAAATTTCATTCCAATGGGTTCCTTCTACAATCCAATAATGTTGATTATGTGACATTTATTTTTTAAATTAAAAAATAATAAAACTAATCCACTTAACATAATTTTAAAAAATTAAAACAAAAATTAAAATAATTGCTGACTCATCCAATCTCACATAGCGTCTAAATGTAGAAAAAGTATCTCACATCATCTATTTTTTCTAGTGCCATGTCAGCCTAACATAATGCTCCACATAGTGCAGTGAAGAAGTGTTGTTAATAAACATTGTTTATTTGATGATTTGGCACATTTTTTCTCCCAATCCATTGAATGCATTGGAGATACTCTAACCTCATTCTTTTTCTTCTTCCTGACACAGCCTCTGTGGAGAAGGTGAATGGGTGAACAAGTCCTTTTATATTGTGCTTTGTTTGTCAACTCTAATATTTTTCTTCCCACATTGGCGACTACAAAATTCGATGGACAAGTGTAGAACGTCAATTATATAAATACTTTTTTTTGGTAGTATTTAAAATTTACAAAAAGAAAGTCGAGTTTCACCAACAGAAAAATACCTTGTTTTCATTATTTTAAAAAAAAAAGTCAAAATTTTCTTCAATTTCAGCCCTATGAACTAAATTTCTAGATGCGCTCCTCCAACCATACATTACATAAACTTTTTTCAAAACCTGCTAAATATTTTAGGAAAAATAGCATATTTGATTCCAAACCTTTCAAAAATATAAGGGATATATCCCTAACCTTTAAAAATAACACCGGACATCCAAATGTTTGAATAAATATGCATGGTAGATGTGACAAATGGGTTGAGCGGCTTGGGACTCGCTGGCTCGGTCCATAATGGGATCGGGCTCGTCGTGGAACGAGCCCGAGCTTGGACTGAACTCTAAAAAAAAAGGATTGGCAAAGAGAAGTGTAGTTCGTAGGCTGGTCCAACGAGCTGGCTCATCCAGGCTCGTGGGAATTGCCCACGGCTCGTGGCCCATAACAGTCACAAAATTGAAACCATTATCCATCCAACAATCACAATTTTTTGACTGTTTCTTGTGATCACTTGTGCTGTTTTTTTTTTTAAATCATATTTTTGATTTTATAAATACCCCATCCTAAACTCATTTTCTTCACACATCAATCTTTCAATTTATTATATACTCAAATTGGAGTCAGAAGTCCTATTTTTCCCAACCAAATAAGCACTTTTGTAAAGTTCACCTTCCCGTGGGCAAAACAAGACTTACAGATAACAATCAGACCTTACAAGGGACATGGACCAGACTATAGAGCCTAATTTAAAAGAATTTGGGCTTGCTTTCTCAATTCACATCTATGAGCGATGATTCTTCTATCTCTTGCTCGCTTCGATCGGACTCTGACAGCTTAGGGAAGAATGATGGGTTGCTAACAAGGCCTCTAAATGACCGTTCAGAAGGCATAGCTCTTTTTTCCTAATCTGTCACTTGCTCGTCCCTCTCTCATGAAAATTATCTCTCCTCTCGCGGCGGCTTTGACTCATGTCTATAGCCAATTGCTAAGATGATTCCCATCCAAGCATTCTCATTCAACGATCTATCAATGCTGCCCTTATTCTTTTTGTTCCAAATTCTTTTCTTTCTACTAGTTCTTACATAAGCAATTTGCAGGAAGTAAACGAAGTCTTTCCTTCCGAAAATTCTCTGCTTCTCTGGTAGGTTTAACCAGATTTATTTCTTTCCAGATGGTTTGAGCAATTCTCAAATCTCAATATTAATTTATAATTATTTATCATTTATTGTCCAATACTCCAATCTCAATATTAATTTATTTATTTCTATATTTCTAATTTTTTACTTCCTCTACTATATTTCTAATTTTCTACTACCTCTTCTACTCTCATCTTTATAATTTATTAGAAATAACTTATAATCGAAGTGATGATGATTTCATTGGTCTTAATGACATTTCAATTTCCAATGATATTGGTGATGATTATGGTAGCACCCATTCGATTGATTTGTATGACATTTAAGAAGATGTCGACATACAAATAAATACAACCATCAGTTCTAGCACTAAACGAAAAGTCAAAAAATAAAAGGCTAGGAACTGAGAGCATTTCAATTTGGGGCCCATTGGTAAACTAATAGACATACTCCTTGAGCACAAAGCAGAGGTAAACACAGTAAAGAAAAGTTAGCGTGGAAAAATGAGATAGTCACGACCTATCTGAACATACAATTCAAAAAGTGTGTTGAAACACGGAGGGTTGTAATCAAATCAGGCACAACTCCAATTTGGATCTCCCAGAACCAGCTCTAGTTGTACTCCCAATCTAAACAATTTGGTATATTCATAATATAATATGCGCCAAGAAGGAATGACACAGTTGGTGGCTAGTGCCGAATTTCCACTTAACTTGGAAGAAAGTCCTCATTTTACGAAATTCATACAAAAATATCTCCAACCAAGTTATCTACCTTTACTAGAAATACTCTTCAGTCAGACACTATTGTTTTATTTAATATAATGAAATAAATTATACGTGATATTAATAATTATATCAATATTTTATCTTTCACTTCGGACTTATGGTTCAATAATACCCACAAAGGATATATGACTGTCACTGCACATTACATTGATAAACATTGGACCATGCATAAAAAATAATAGCATTTAGAATAATTGGCTATCCTCATAATGGAGTTAATATTTTTCATATTTTACTGGGTGTTTTATGCGAATTTAATTGTGAAAAGAAGATCCATAGTTTCTCTTTGGACAATGTCACCCCAACAATATTGTAATTGAAAATTTAAGTCAACATTTCTATCCGAAATTTGATGGTATTTTATTTCACATTCGTTGTGTATGTCATATTTTTAATTTAATTGTGAAATATGGATTACACTTCATAGAAGAACAATTACAAAAAAATAGATACGCTATTAATTATATTATGGTCTCACCAGCTAAAAAACAAGTTTTTAATATTCTATGTGTTGAAAATAGATTTAAAAAAAAAAAGATTTTAGTGTTCTAAGGGTAGTCAACATGCTAGTGGTTCTTCTTCTTCTTATTCTCTTTCTCGTTCTACGAACGTAGGATTAGGTGCTACTGATATACGTTTAGAGTTAGTTAGGTATTTTCTCCATGACATGCTAAGTATGTTAGTGTTCTAAGTATTTTTATTTTTCTTCAACATTCATAATCTCCAAATGCACTGTCATTTGAATTGGACATTCTCACATCTCTCCTCAAGCTCTCTCTTTAAAACTATCTCCCACTTTCTGGCACTCGCTAGCAAGGTACCTTTTTATGGATACTTATCAATAATTTTGCACAGATCTGTAAAAGGGTGGAGAAGATTTCAAAAACTCCGAATTTCAACCACGACACCGTGTTTGATTTCCCAATGGTGCTCAAGTTCCCCCAAGGTGGGTTGTCACTGATTTTTACCAGTAATGAACCTTTGCGTGAAAATATTTTTTATTTTAGCCAAGAGGCCATCTTGAGGTTAAGAGAATATACATCTCTTAATGTTTTTGAGAAGTAGTTTACAAATCATTTTCAGTTTTGTACTTATTTGACTTATTTGTGTGGGACCTCCTCCAATATAATTTTTAACAACAATTTTGTGTGAAATCGTGACTTATAAATTATGGACTTCTTTTGTCGAATAATGCTATGCGTATATATATTAATCATAAAACGTGGAAGGCGCAAAAGAATTAGAGTTATCGCCACTAACATAACATAAGTTGGTAGCGTTGATATTAGAGCATCTCTAATACATTCTGTCTATTGTGTTTCAGATGTGTCACATAATTACAAATAGACAAAATTATATATATATATATATATATAAACTCTCTTCAATACATGATAACGAGGACTCTGTCTAACTCATGTAACACACAAAAAAACAGATTCTATCTACAAGTCTGTCTAAATTTAGACGGACGTATAAATGAAGTGACTCAGTAAATTTAAATTTGACTCTAGCATTTTATTATTAAAAAAAAAATTCAGACGAGGGAAATAAAAATTGAAAATCCGCCAATTTTTAAAAAAATTAATGCCCATTAATATTAGTTTTAGACGGAACCTATTGGAAATGAATTTTTAATTGGAAAAATTGCCAATAAATCATCTCCACATGACTTGTTTCAAATTAGGTCAATTTTTTTTTTTTTAAATTGTGATTAAGTCATACTTTACAGCAATATGTTATATTAATTCCAAAATCAACCTTTTTAACCATATTTTCCATTGGCACAATCTTCCAACTACCACAAACCTCCTCCACCTCCGGCGACAACCTCCGGTGATCTCTGACGACAACCTCCTCCACCTCCGGTGACCTCTGGTGACCTCCGACGACCTTCGGCGAGTGCTTCTACGGCGCAATGTCACTTTTTAATTCTCTATAGTAAAATCTGGGCTATTTGCTATTGAAATTGTAAAGATATCTAAACATTCATGGAAGGAATGATGAATTTGTGAAAGATTTTGGTGTAGCTAAACTGGTTTTAGGATTGGTTTTAGGCAGTTCTTTGGTGAAGATTTTGGATCAATTTCCAGCTGGGGTTATATGGGTTCTTTTGTTGTTTGCTGGGATTAAGTTGGCTATGTGTTCAAGGGACGTGAATTCTAAGAAAGAGTTATGCTTATTTGCACGTTGTTTCACTTGTTGGCTGAAATGCAGCACTTGTTGTGGAATTGTTGTGCATTTGCTTCTTAGGACAAGAAGATTGGGTGATGACCCATATTGTTCCACAGTTAAATGCAATAATCTGTAGATCAAATGTTGAACTGGAGTTGTCTCCGTGCTAGAGTATTTATAAGGTGATTTGTTTGATGAATTTCTATAGGGATGATATTGTATTATAGAAAACAGTATTATAGAATATAGTATCATTATATTAGTTGTGACCATGATTTGCCGCTTGATATTGTATTATAGAAAACAGTTCGATACTGTATTATAGAATAGCAACTTGATATTGTATTAAGTTGGCCATTATATTATTTCTTTGTATTGTTAATTAGTCATGAAAGTTGTTTGATACTGTATTATACAAAACAGTATCACAACAGGAATGGGCATAGAATGCTGTAAATATGAGCTTGAATGCTGTAAATATGAGCTTGAATACTCCACCATCTTATGTAAATAGGAGCTTGAATGCTCCACCATCTAATTGATGCAAATAGGAGCTTGAATGTTCCACCATCTAATGTTTAGTCATGTTGTGTTGTTTGATACTGTATTATGCAAAACAGCATCACAGAAAACAGTATCACAATAGAAATGAATATAGAATTCGCACACGTGCTCAGAATTTTTATTATAATATGTTTTCGGAATGATCTCGACGAGACGGTCAAGACCAGTTGCTTTGCCACTGCGTATGATGGATTTTACTCGTTTGATGTCGTCTCTTTAGCTTAAAATGGCAATTTTTAATTTTCTTTGGTCAAAACAGTATCACAAATTCTCTAAAATGGTATCACGGATAAATGTATCTTTATTAAAGCCACCTTTCATCTTTCTCTTGTTGAACATCCTTTGAACTTGATTCTTTTTTATTAACACTTTCAGTTCTTGATTCATTAGATCCTTAACAAGGTTAACTACAAGAATTATAAACTTGTACTTGACTACTCTTAACACCAAAACCTTCTGAATAGTCACCACAAAACTGGTGTTTGAATGTATTTTATGCAGAAAACATGGTCATAACGTGAATGTATTTTAAGTTGATTCGTGAATCTTAAGGTAAGCCATGAATTAGATATTATTGAAATTTCAACTTGTTAAAGAGATCTGTCGAGGCTATGAACATGTTTGAGATTCAATTAGGACATAGATTCCCATTGGATAGATAAGTATAAATATATAAGGTGTTTAATAGTAGACGAATTAATCAGTAGAGAATATATAAGAGAATAATATTGTTCTTAAAATGTTTCATTAATAGTACAAAATCATAAGTTTAACAGTATCACAAAAAAACAGTATCACAATTAGCGTTTTTTACAATTAAAGGTATGTTGGTCTTTTAACTCTAAAATATGACTTTAATTGAATTAAGTTTTGAGCATATGACTTAAGAGCCCATAAGTGACCAAACAGTGACCGGCCCTAAATTTATCCTTTTAAATTTGACCGTCTATTCAATAGATATTGTGCCACATGGACTAAAAATCAATCTATTTCATCTACCACGTAAATTTCAATAGATGAAGTGTATTGAAGATGCTATTAACATTAGTGACTATAAAAGTCTAATATAATATTACTTATTAAAAAAAATATATATGTATATATATATCCTTACAATAATATAAGAGCCTTAAATTTTTTAATATTCATTTTTTCGTCCTACACGCCGTCGTTTTACAACTTTAATTTGTTTATTTTCTAATATTTTTGAAGCTACTTTTGAAGATTAGCAGACTTTTATTGACTATTGGAATTAGAATTCAAATTCAGATTCAGAGACTGGAGTTCTGTCATTTTACAACTTTAATTTTAATTTGTTTTATTCTCTATTACTTTTCAAGATTTGGGAGCAGATTTTATTCACCATTAGAATTAGAATTCTAGAATTCAGAGTGGAGTTGAGTTTTGAAAGATTGGATCCTACAGTTAAGATTTTTAGACATTGTAAGTATTATTACAACAATTTGAAGTTTTAGTGTCCATTGGAAGTATTATTACAACATTTTGAAGCTTTACTGTCCATTTTTTGTCTAACTTTTACAATTATCATTTATTTTTTACCTATTTCATTCTGTTTCATTCTTCTCTTTGTGTTCATCTTTGTATCTTGCATACTGTTGGACTTTCTCCATACTGTTGGACTTAGAATTTAGATTTGTGTATGTTATTTGTTTTGAAAGAAAATTTATCCTTTTTCCTAATTTTTTCCAATTTGAAGAGTAACGGGAGAAATTTCAAATATGTGGTTGCCAAGCTGGCTGAAAAGCTCGGCAGCCACTGTTGCTGCCGAGCAGCTCGTCAACCACATGTGGTGGTTGTAGGCGACCAAACTGTGGTTGCTGTGATTGTCTAGGCAACAATAGTAGTTCAATCAGCATACCTAATGGTTCTTCCAACTCTTGCTAAATTAGTTGAAAATGATAGTTACATTGCAAAGTTATATTTGTTGACGTCTGAACCTGCACTAGTCCACGTGCCAACAGATCTCCAGTCACTCCTCTGTCAGCTCGTATGTTACCTGCACACTAGGACGACCGTTAGGCACCAAGATCTCTGGAGAAAAAGGGTCCGGCGATCGTTGGCACTCCGACGATCAAGTCAACAGTCGGTATATGAAGGATACGAGGGGGCGGGAACAAAAGAGGGGTGTGGGAGAGACAAGCAGGCAGAGATTTGAGCAGAGTTTAGGGTGGGATTCGTAAGCGTAAAAAATGCCTACCTTGGAACAACCGGGGGCGTTGTTTTTATAGCGCGAGAGATCTAATTGATTTAGGAGACAAATCAATTTGATATTCAATCGGATCCTCCTTCCTTATGTGATAAAGATATCCTAGATTATCTTCCTTCTTTGAGCTTATCACGTTGTATGATTTTGGGAGATTGTGATCCGATTTCCTTGTGAGAATTCATACGCCAAATCAACGCGATCTTCCTTTAATTACTTCTCTGGCTGCCTGGCATATCGAGTCGTACCCTGGTTACGAATGATGCGAGGCTTTGACGAGGCCCTATGGTTTGCATGAGGGTGTCGAGGCCCTCCACATGACTTTGCGGATTCCTAGGCACCGAAGGCCCAAGCGCGTTACGGGCCCCCAGCAGGGCCCAAATAGAGTTCTTGACAAAATGCGAACTGGGCCCTTATTGGGCTTAGATGGGGCTTTGGCTGACGTGGCGGCCATATCGTAATCGTGCGGTAACAATATTCAATACCAACATTTGGTTATTTAAATTTGTATTAGACCTGGTATTTTTTATTATTATTTTGGTATTTATTTGAAGCTATTTTCTTTTTGCTTTATTTTATATAGGTGTTGTAAATAGATGAACACACAAGAAAAAAAAGATTTGCGCAATAAAAGGAGGAGAGAATTGTATGCACAGAGACAAATTCAACTAAAAAAGAAAGTTACTAGGTTGCAGGGTAGTTCAAGTAGAACAACATGCAAGTATTTATTAAATTTATATATTATATATTCAAATTTTTTTCAATATACATTATAATATTTGATTTCCATTTTGTAGTTGATAATCAAATAATGGTTGATGAAGGTGATATAGCTGTTGAGGAACTTGATATAGTTGATGATAATATATTAAATAAGAATTCTAATATTAAACAATATGGTAAAAATGTTGATATAAAAAATATTCCCACAAAAACTCATATATTAACACCACCAACAATTTGTAAGTACTGTAACGCTATAAAATTTGAGAAAGAAACTAAAGGTTTTTGTTGTTGTGATGGTAAAGTGAAATTGAAAATAAATTCTGGTCCTGATGAATTGTATCAACTATATACTACCAATTCCAATGAATCCTTACATTTTAAAAGTAATGCACGCAATTATAATAATCACTTTGCATTTACATCATTTGGGGTAAAATATGATCAAAATTTGGGAAAATCATACAAATGTATATATACATTTAGAATTCAAGGACAAGTTTATCATTATATAAATTCAATTATACCTATTGATAACAATCCTTCATTTTTACAATTGTACTTTTATGATACTGAAAATGAAATACAACATAGGTTACAAAAATAGATAAATTTTGTCAATATATGTTGAATAAATTAATCAATATATTGAAGATTAATCCATATTCAAAAATTTTTCGCTCATTAAGTAGTGTTAATTCTTTAGAATTATGTAAAATACAAATTAGATGTGATGCAGGACTTGATCAAAGAGTATACAATACACCTTCAGCATCACAAGTGGCTGCGATATGGGTTGATACATTGTCATTCTGATACTATACATAAAATACATTACTATTTTGGTTGTTATGATCCACTTCAATATCCATTATTATTTCCTTATGGTGAATCTGGATGGCATGAAGGTATCCAAAAGTATAGTCTAAACAATGTTGATTCTTATAATATTGTGAATAATTTGTTAGATATAAATGTTATAAATTCTGCAAATGAATTAATTGAAAACGAGAATTTAGGTTATTATTTTCAACATAATCTATTATTTTATTTTTATTATGAAACTTTATTAACTTTCTTTATTTCTTTGCAGTTATGAAAAGGTCTAAAAAGAAATTGCAAGTATCTTGCAGAGAATATTATTGTTATAAGTTACAGGTAAGACCTACTAATAAATGCATTTTACTTCATGCTGGAAGACTTTTTCAACAATATGTGGTTGATATGTATGTTAAAATTGAAACAAGTAGATTAGATTATTTTAGAAAAAATCAAAATGAAATACGTGCTGAATTGTATCAAGGAATTGTTGATAGTGTAGAAAATTGTGAAAATAGATGTTATAAAATTGGTAGAAAAATTATTTTGCCTTCTTCTTTTATTGGTGGCCCCAGAGATATGAAAAAAAGATATATGGATGCAATGGCTTTGGTTCAAAGGTTTGGTAAACCGGATATATTTTTAACAATAACTTGTAATCCAAATTGGGATGAAATAAAAAATGAGTTGAAATATAATGATATTAGTCAAAATAGACATGATTTAATTACTCGTATATTTAGAGCAAAATTGAAAGAATTAAAAATTGATTTATTTCAAAGACATATTTTTGGTGAAGTTGCTGCCTATATTTATGTAATAGAATTCCAAAAAAAAGGCCTTCCACATGCACATTTTTTGTTAATTCTTAAACAAAATTTTAAAATTAATAACACATATTTAATTGATGAAATTGTTTCATGTGAAATACCTAATAAAAATCATAACTCTCATTTACATTCTATTGTATTTAAACATATGATGCATGGTCCTTGTGGTATACTAAATCCTAACAATATTTGTATGAATAAAGATGGAAAGTGTAAAAATAAATATCCAAAAGAATTTATTATAAAAACTTTTCTTGGAGAAAATTGTTACCCAAATTATAGGCATTGCAATACTTATGAAACAGTTACTGTTATAGGTAGTTTATTAGATAATAGATGGGTTGTACCTTATAATCCATATTTATGTGCGAAATATGATTATTATATCAATGTAGAAATATGTTCAACTATAAAAGCAGTAAAATATTTATACAAATATGTATACAAAGGACACGATATGATAAATTTTTGTGTAAATAATAATACAAATAATGTTGATGAAATTGAAAGATATCAATCTGCTAGATGGATATCTCCACCTGAAGCACTTTGGAGAATATATGGATTTATTTTATCTGAAATTTTTCCATCAGTTATATCGTTACAATTACATCTTGAAAATAACCATTTAGTGACATATAAAGATTCTGAAAATTTGTTAAATATTATTGATATAAATTACAGAAAAATAACAATGTTAAATGAATTTTTTAGAATGAATACATGCAATGAGTTCGCAAATACATTATTGTATAGAGAATTTCTCCAATATTTTGTATGGGATGAACAAGGTAAAATATGGACAAAAAGAAAACGTGGAAATGTCATTAGAAGATTAGTTTCAGCTAATATAGTTGAAGGTGAAAGGTATTATTTATGAATTTTGCTCAATCATATTAGGGGACCAACATCCTATGAAAGTCTAAAAATAGTAAATGGTGTTTCTATCAAATCTTTTCGTGAAGTAGCTGTTGCACATGGCTTACTAAATGGTAACAATTATTGTGAAATGTGTTTAGAAGAAGCTATTGCTTATCAAATGCTTTCTTCTTTAAGACATTTATTTGCTACAATATTAACTTTATGTGGACCTGATGATCCAAAAGCACTATGAATTAAATTTCGTAGCTTTATTTATGAGGATTATGTCAATGAAGGTTTATCTATTATAAATGCTGAAATTCAAGCTCTACATTATATTAATCATATATTAGAAGAAAGTGGTAAAAATATAAATGAATATTCTGTTGTACCATTTCAAATAACTATGGGAGAAGAAGAAAGATTAGCTAATATTATTACTGAAGAAATGGCAAATAATGTAATTGAAAGTAATGATATGTTATATACAAATATGTTAAATAAAGAACAAAAAATATCTTATGATGAAATTGTAGAACATGTACTAAACAGGAAACCTGGAATGTTTTTTATAGATGGACCAGGTGGTACAGGTAAAACATTTTTATATAAAGCCTTACTTACATTTGTTAGATCCAAAAAAATCTTATAGCATTAGCTACTGCTTCTTCTGGAGTTGCAGCTTCTTTGTTACCTGGAGCACGAACTGCACATTCAAGATTTAAAATTCCTTTAGAAATAAATAGTGATATTACATGTTCTGTTAGTAAACAATCTGCATTAGCAGATTTGTTTCGAATGACTAATTTAATCATTTGGGATGAGGCACCAATGATGCACCGCTATGATGTTGAAGCTGTTGACAAAATGTTAAAAGATATTAATGAAAGTAATTTACCATTCGGTGGGAAAATTGTTTTTCTATGTGGAGATTTCAGACAATTTCTACCAATTGTTCAAAAAGGAAACAAAGAGAAAATATTATTAGCAAGTTTAGTTCATTCTAGCTTATGGCCACATTTTAGAAAATTTCAATTAGTCCAAAATATGAGAGCACAATTAGATCCATTATTTTCTGAGCTGCTACTTAATATTGGTGATGGGATTCAGATTGAACATACATGTGGTATGATTAAGCTTCCTAATGAAATAATTATACCATTTGAAGAAGAATACAAATCTTTAAAAATTTTAATTAACATTGTATTTCTCAATTTAAAAGATTATGTTACAAATTTAGATACAATGATTAATAGTGTTATTTTAACTCCTAAAAATGAATGTGTTGATTTAATAAACAATATTTTACTTAAGGAATTACCTGGTGAAACATGTACATATTATAGTTATGATGAAACTTTGGAACAAATAGATCAAAGTATCCATGAAGATTTTTTAAAAAACTTTAACTCCAAATGGTATTCCACCACATGAACTTATATTAAAAAAAAAAAAAA